>CAWUFW010005681.1:0-1288304 GCA_963921515.1 Calotriton arnoldi
AGTACATACTTCGTTCCAGTTGCATGTTGCTGATTTGGATCCATGAGTTACCTTAGTGTGGCAGTGTATGCACATCTGTATGATTGGTATTCAGCTCTCCTCATGTGTTGTGTTGTTGCCTGGGGACAATGGCACCCCCACCCCTCACCTGCTGTGTATGATGACAGTGTTGGTCTGCCTGTTTGTGTTTGTGCATCTGCACCACTGCATTGGCATATCTTGGGTGTGCCATTGGCTGTATGTTGTTTGGTGTGTTTCCCCTGCTGTCCCTGGGACTCCTAGGTCATCGGTCAGCACAGTGATCATGGTTTGTGTGTCCCATTGCTGCCATGGTATGGTATCTGTTCACCTCACATCTGCTGTCTCCACAGGGTATCTGCATTTGTGTGCCCATTGGTGCAAATATGTGGTTCTGCATTCTGATGGTCACTTCTGTCATTGTGTCATTGATGACTGTTGACGGTCTCAGCCACCATGGGTGTTGTTTGTCTGCACATGGCCAAAGGAATGTTTCATTTGCACTGCAGTATTTGGCTCCCCCAATTTATGTTGCAATGGGACACATACACTACTTTGCCACAGATGAGTTTTTGGTTCTGTGACCAGGAATGATCCATGCAGTTTGGCAGTTGCAGCTCTTTCTTTGTCAACAATTACCTTTTGGTCACTGTGATGATGAGGGTGTAGACCCCATTGCCACAATGGTCAAAATGTGCTTCAGCTATGGACCCCACACTTGCCTTTTGGTCACTGTGATGATGGGGGTTTAGACCCCATTGCCACAATGGTCAAACTGTGCTTCAGCTATGGACCCCACACTTACCTTTTGGTCACTGTGATGATGGGGGTTTAGGCCCCATTGCCACAATGGTCAAAATGTGCTTCAGCTATGGACCCCACACTTGCCTTTTGGTCACTGTGATGATGGGGGTTTAGGCCCCATTGCCACAATGGTCATGGGCTGCTTGCATTATGGGTGCCACACACATATATGTGTGGCACATGTGCTAGGGGGTCACATTGTATGTTCAATGTCATGTTCGGTGTTGTAGGCATTTGACACAGCCTGCTCACACGCTTGTCATGGTGGTGGGGGATGTCTTAATCTTGCATTCCCTAGGTTGTGGTGTGCTTGTTGTGTCATGCATTGTCCATCCTATGAGTGGGGGTGGTAGTAGTGGTAGGCATCCAGCCCCCTGGCTAAGGGTGGTGGTAGGCATCCAGCCCCCCTGGCTAAGGGTGGTAGTAGTGGTGGGCATCCTGCCCCCTGGCTAAGGGTGGTAGTGGTGGGCATCTGGCACCCCCTGGCTAAGGGTGGTAGTAGTGGTGGGCATCCTGCCCCCCTGGGTGAGGGTGGTAGTAGTGGTAGGCATCCTGCCCCCCTGGTTGAGGGTGGTAGTAGTGGTAGGCATCCAGCCCCCCTGGCTAAGGGTGGTAGTAGTGGTGGGCATCCTGCCCCCCTGGGTGAGGGTGGTAGTAGTGGTAGGCATCCTGCCCCCTGGGTGGGGGTGGTAGTAGTGGTAGGCATCCAGCCCCCCTGGCTAAGGGTGGTGGTAGGCATCCAGCCCCCCTGGCTAAGGGTGGTAGTAGTGGTGGGCATCCTGCCCCCTGGCTAAGGGTGGTAGTAGTGGTAGGCATCCTGCCCCCCTGGTTGAGGGTGGTAGTAGTGGTAGGCATCCAGCCCCCCTGGCTAAGGGTGGTAGTAGTGGTGGGCATCCTGCCCCCCTGGGTGAGGGTGGTAGTAGTGGTAGGCATCCTGCCCCCTGGGTGGGGGTGGTAGTAGTGGTAGGCATCCAGCCCCCCTGGCTAAGGGTGGTGGTAGGCATCCAGCCCCCTGGCTAAGGGTGGTAGTAGTGGTGGGCATCCTGCCCCCTGGCTAAGGGTGGTAGTAGTGGTAGGCATCCTGCCCCCTGGTTGAGGGTGGTAGTAGTGGTAGGCATCCAGCCCCCTGGCTAAGGGTGGTAGTAGTGGTAGGCATCCTGCCCCCCTGGTTGAGGGTGGTAGTAGTGGTAGGCATCCAGCCCCCTGGCTAAGGGTGGTAGTAGTGGTGGGCATCCTGCCCCCCTGGGTGAGGGTGGTAGTAGTGGTAGGCATCCTGCCCCCTGGCTAAGGGTGGTAGTAGTGGTGGGCATCCTGCCCCCCTGGGTGAGGGTGGTAGTAGTGGTAGGCATCCTGCCCCCTGGTTGAGGGTGGTAGTAGTGGTAGGCATCCAGCCCCCCTGGCTAAGGGTGGTAGTAGTGGTGGGCATCCTGCCCCCTGGGTGAGGGTGGTAGTAGTGGTAGGCATCCTGCCCCCTGGGTGGGGGTGGTAGTAGTGGTAGGCATCCAGCCCCCCTGGCTAAGGGTGGTGGTAGGCATCCAGCCCCCCTGGCTAAGGGTGGTAGTAGTGGTGGGCATCCTGCCCCCTGGCTAAGGGTGGTAGTAGTGGTAGGCATCCTGCCCCCCTGGTTGAGGGTGGTAGTAGTGGTAGGCATCCAGCCCCCTGGCTAAGGGTGGTAGTAGTGGTGGGCATCCTGCCCCCCTGGGTGAGGGTGGTAGTAGTGGTAGGCATCCTGCCCCCTGGGTGGGGTGGTAGTAGTGGTAGGCATCCAGCCCCCCTGGCTAAGGGTGGTGGTAGGCATCCAGCCCCCCTGGCTAAGGGTGGTAGTAGTGGTGGGCATCCTGCCCCCTGGCTAAGGGTGGTAGTAGTGGTAGGCATCCTGCCCCCTGGTTGAGGGTGGTAGTAGTGGTAGGCATCCAGCCCCCCTGGCTAAGGGTGGTAGTAGTGGTGGGCATCCTGCCCCCCTGGGTGAGGGTGGTAGTAGTGGTAGGCATCCTGCCCCCTGGTTGAGGGTGGTAGTAGTGGTAGGCATCCAACCCCCCTGGCTAAGGGTGGTAGTAGTGGTGGGCATCCTGCCCCCTGGGTGAGGGTGGTAGTAGTGGTAGGCATCCTGCCCCCTGGTTGAGGGTGGTAGTAGTGGTAGGCATCCAGCCCCCTGGCTAAGGGTGGTAGTAGTGGTGGGCATCCTGCCCCCCTGGGTGAGGGTGGTAGTAGTGGTAGGCATCCTGCCCCCTGGGTGGGGGTGGTAGTAGTGGTAGGCATCCAGCCCCCCTGGCTAAGGGTGGTGGTAGGCATCCAGCCCCCCTGGCTAAGGGTGGTAGTAGTGGTGGGCATCCTGCCCCCCTGGGTGAGGGTGGTAGTAGTGGTTGGCATCCAGCCCCCTGGGTTGGGGTGGTGGCGCGCATTCAGGCCCCTGTGTGCATATGTGGCATTGGTGATGGGCATCCCGCCCCTATGGTGCTGCTGTTGCTGGTGTAAGTATATTCAGATTCCCAGTGTATGTGTGTGATGTGTCGTGTACGTGTTGTATGTGTTTTGTGGTTGGTGTCTGACTTACCTTCTGCGCCGTACGCGTCCGTGCCTGTTCCGGTAGTAGATGTAGAATATTGGTATGATCGGGACGAAGGGATTCATGGTTGGTTCGTGTCGTTCGTCCTTCTCGTTGCTTCGCGTCGTCCTCGTCGCTTGGCTTCGTCCTCGTCGCTTCGCGTCGTCCTCGTCGGTGCTGTGTTCGTCTCGTAGCCGTGGATCGTGTTGTGGCGCGATTCGGAGCTTATGTGCGCCTCTCCCGGATGCTTTGACGTGCCGTGCGTAGCGACGGGTTCGGCGCGTACGGAAAGCGCATCGTACTTGTCCGGCCGGACGGGGCTGCATTTTCCCTTCCGTGCGACTCGATTCGGCGTTTCCGGATTCGCCTCGGTCGGAGAACAGGACCTGGTTTGGGTGAGTACGGCTCGGCCGGGATTTTTGCTGTTGTGCGCATCGTACTTGCTCGTTCGGTGTACTGTACGGATCGGTCGGGAAACTGGCTTTCGCATGGCTTTTTTCCCGACCGAATAGTATTGGGTGCGCCTCCGACCGAGATCGGAATCGGCCCCTAAACATATAAAATTACTATTCCCACTTCAGTCAAAATTAAGTCAGGGAAGGTGCTGGACATTAAACATATATAAATTACTATTCCCACTCCAGTAAGTATTAACTCAAGGAAGGTGCTGGACATTAAACATATATAAATTACTATTCCCACTCCAGTAAATATTAACTCAGGGAAGGTGCTGGACACTAAACATATAAAATTACTATTCCCACTTCAGTCAAAATTAAGTCAGGGAAGGTGCTGGACATTAAACATATATAAATTACTATTCCCACTCCAGTAAGTATTAACTCAAGGAAGGTGCTGGACATTAAACATATATAAATTACTATTCCCACTCCAGTAAATATTAACTCAGGGAAGGTGCTGGACACTAAACATATAAAATTACTATTCCCACTCCAGTCAAAATTAAGTCAGGGAATATGCTGGACACTAAACATATAAAATTACTATTCCCACTTCAGTCAAAATTAAGTCAGGGAAGGTGCTGGACATTAAACATATATAAATTACTATTACCACTCCAGTAAGTATTAACTCAAGGAATGTGCTGGACATTAAACATATATAAATTACTATTCCCACTCCAGTAAATATTAACTCAGGGAAGGTGCTGGACACTAAACATATAAAATTACTATTCCCACTTCAGTCAAAATTAAGTCAGGGAAGGTGCTGGACATTAAACATATATAAATTACTATTCCCACTCCAGTAAGTATTAACTCAAGGAAGGTGCTGGACATTAAACATATATAAATTACTATTCCCACTCCAGTAAATATTAACTCAGGGAAGGTGCTGGACACTAAACATATAAAATTACTATTCCCACTCCAGTAAAAATTAAGTCAGGGAATATGCTGGACATTAAACACATAAAAATTACTATTCCCACTACAGTAATTATGAAGTTAAGAACACGGTGGACACTAAGGGGTCGATTCCGATTCGGGCCGGAAATCTCTCCGACCGAGCCGGACCCGGAGAGATTTCCGACCGAATCGGACCCGTGCAGTCCGACCGAACGAGTACGATGCGCACGTATGCCATCGGACCCGAGTCGGTCGGACTCCCATTGAAGTCAATGGGAGCCTGTCGTACAACGCGTACGCAGGCTCCCATTGACTCAATGGGTGCGAGGCGGACAAGGGCGCCCCCTACAGCGGGTACGCGGCGAAGCGATTCGCGCCGTACACGCACAGGTAGGGGGACCCATGGGTCCCCCTGTGTGCGACTCGCGCGGCTACGCGTACAGGGGGTCCGACACGGACCCCCAAAGTACGGCTCCGACAGCTCTTTCGAGCCGGAGTGCGCGGCTCGGTCGGACTGCTCGCGGCGCGCATCGTACTTACCCGGCCGGGGAACGTCTCCATTGCGCGGTGCGAGTCGAGTCCGAGCGAATCGGTCGGTGCGGTTCGAGCCGGGAACGAGTCGGTCGGAGCGGTCGGGACGCCCGGACGAGTCGGTCGGCGAGTCGCATCGTACTCGCTCGGCCGGACCCGCGTACGATCGGTCGGGAAACAGGGCTCCGAATCGGATCCGGTAAAGCCGAATCCGATTCGGAGCCCTACCGGCCGAGATCGGAATCGGCCCCTTAATATATATGTTTTACAATATTAACAACTTTACCATTTTCCCCTAATAACCCAACATCCCAGTACTAAAAACAACTTACTATTTATATTTATAAATTACTTTATTTCTTCTAAGTATTTGCAATTTTTTAAATTTCTACTTAATAAATATTATTAAAATATTATTTAAATAACACTTCCCACCCTTATCCCCTAATAACGAAACATCCCCTCCTAAAACAAAACATATATTTTAACTTTTTAATATAAATTTCGTTTTTTAAATTATTTTCTAATTTCTAAAATTTTTAAATTCATATCTAAATTTACACTGATATCTTTAAAATACTCCACACCCTTATCCCCTAATGACCCAACATCCCACTACTAAAATAAAAAATATATTTTAAATTTTTAATATAAATTTCGTTTTTTAAATTAATTTCGAATTTCTAAAATTTTTAAATTAATATCTAAATTTAAACTAATATTTTTTATATACTCCCCACCCTTATCCCCTAATAACCCAACATCCCGCTCCTAAAAGAAAACATATATTTTACATGTTTAATATAAATTTGGTTTTTTAAATTAATTTCGAATTTCTAAAAATGTTAAATTAATATCTAAATTTACACTAATATTTTTTAAATACTTCCCACCCTTATACCCTAATAACCCAACATCTCACTACTAAAAGAAAACATATATTTTACATTTTTAATATAAATTTCGTTTTTTAAATTAATTTCGAATTTCTATAAATTTTCTATTTAAATATAAATTTACACTAATATTTTTAAATTACTCCCCACCCTTATCCCCTAATAACCCAACATCCCGCTCCTAAAAAAACATATATTTTACACTTTTAATATAAATTTCATTTTTTAAATTAATTTCTAATTTCTAAAAATTTAAAATTAATATCTAAATTTACACTAATATTTTTAAAATACTCCCCACCCTTTACCCCTAATAACTAAACATCCCGCTCCTAAAACATATGTTACAATTTTTTTTAATACATTTTCACACTAATATTTTTAAATTACTCCCCACCCTTATCCCCTAATAACCCAACATCCCGCTCCTAAAAAAAACATACATTTTACACTTTTAATATAAATTTCATTTTTAAATTAATTTCTAATTTCTAAAAATTTAAAATTAATATCTAAATTTACACTAATATTTTTAAAATACTCCCCACCATTTACCCCTAATAACTAAACATCCCGCTTTAATTAATATTTTACAGTTTCTATATTTTTTTTCGATATTTTTTACAATACTAACAATTCGATATTATCTACTTACGATATTACTTATTCGATATTTTGTACTTCGATATTTTTTAAAGAAATAAAATGACGATATTTTTGATTGCGATATTCATGTATTCGATATTATCTAACATTCGATATTACAACTTCGATATTACTACAATTCGATATTTATCATTCGATATAATGTCTATTCACCTCCAGAGACAATGAATTGCCTGTAATATAAGGGAGCACAGTTGCAGCTGCATGCAGCAGACCGAACTGGATCAAGAATATTATGGTTTTCAATGAAACAGGATAGTGGTGCGTTAACTTCAGATTCGCACACTTTGGCCGGAATTGGAAGAAGCATAATAAGTCAAAAGTTAATCAGAATGGAAGGGTTTGCATCAGCATTTTAAGAGAGAAGGGGGTGGGAGCACACAGCCTCAATGCATCATGATTTTAAGAGAGGATGACTAAGGCACTTTCCCATTGGTAGGCCCTCTCAGGGGACCTGGCACTGGATCGTGAGCGCCATAAGTTCTCACACACCTGTCTACCTGAGGATGAGGTATTTAAGGCTTCTCAAAAATGCAGGCACTGCAGAATGAGAAGTATGATTTCCTCCTAGAAACCCAAGCACTGAAGTACGAAGGCTTTAAGACCCGGCAGAGGCTCAGGCGCAAAAGACATACAGTACCTCAGACCCATGCACTTGAGCAGGTGGGCCTTCTAGAGACCCCAGTGCTGGAGCAGGAGGGTGTAAGGTATCTCTCCAACATGAGCATTGAAGTAGAGAAGAGGGGTATAAGCCGTCACGCCCCCAGGAACTGGACTTGAGGTGTATACGGCCTCTCACAGACCCATTTCTGAAGCATAAATGGAAGAGTATTATGCATAAGAGCATGAAGGGTATGAGAGGGTATGAGAGCTCCAGGCACAGCTGCAGGTGAGAAATGATGCCTCTAAAAGCCCTAGCAATCAGTCATGCGCGGAGTAAAGTCTCTTGGAGACCTAGGTACGACAGCATGAGATATATAAAGTCCCCTGGAGACACAAGTACTAAAACATACGAAACTAAATGAGGAGGCGTGGTTAGGTGAGCCGGTGGTGAGATTTTTTTCCCACGCCTCAATGTTAGAGGCTCGTTTCCTGATGGTTACCAACCCCATAAGGAGACTCTCCAGCCTTCTGAGTGAATTTATGATGTGGGATCTTATCCCATTCTGGCAGCGAGAACCAGAATCTTTCTTGAGTCTAAAGATTTGAGAATCGCAGACTAGTTATGTCCCAAATAACATACAAAAGCCGGGGCTCTTATAGTGGATGGATCCACTGGAAGTAACCTCTTGAGTCTCTGTAAAGGAGAACAGGCTCTTATGGCATCACTCAAAGCATCCACAAGAAGATGGATTTGAGAGAAGTAATGATGACTACTGTGGAGGGCACATTAGAAGCCTTGACCTCTGTGATCGCAGACTTTGAGGCGGCCGCTACGTCTCTGGTGACCAGATACGTGGTACTTGAGACAGTCTTTCCAACCTGGAGATTAATACCTCAGCCACCAACTTTCAGCATTGTGTAGGGACATCCATTGTGGCAGTCGAGTGGAGATTGGAAAACATCAAAGACAATAAAAAGGCGGGCAATATTTGATTACTGGGCTGCCTTGTCCAGGGGGATAATTCAGACTTGCGGAACTTGCTCAAGCTGCCTATGAGTAGGAAAATGGTGGAGAAGTAATTCAAGGAACAGTACGGCTGATTTTTCAGGATATATTTCAATGCAAAATAATTCTGGAATGGGCCATAAAACAAAAGAAAGCAATGAGTATGGATCAGACACTGCTGTTTTTGCTGCTGTGCGCCCTATACAGTTTGTAGAAGGAGACCTCCACAAGATCTCAGGAGTGGATTCATTGGCTGTGGGGCCCAGCGAAAGTGTTCCATCCTGCTTGCTTGAAAGTGATCCTGGGTACCAGAACCTCGGTGCTCACGGAAGTCAAGGAAGCCACCTTGCACTAGAGTCATTTAAAAAGGAGGGTCCTTCTATTGCTTGATATTGTTATGATAAGTTTCTGTTTTTATTCTGTAATTGATCTAATGTCGCCACAGTCATTGCCCACATTGATCAGTCATTATTCCCCAGTGTCTCTTTTCGCCTCCACGGCTTTCTTAAGGAAGAGGAGTTGTGCTATTGAAATGTTTAGCTCTAGCTAACAAATTCACTGCCCTATGTTGTTTCCCCTTCGTAGAGTCTAAACTGTTATTCTTGTGTTCCATGGTCTCTGTGTAGCTATAAGAAGTGCTTGTTCTTTGTGGTCATTTTTAACATTGATTTAAGATACACAAGAGGTCTAAATAAGATCTAGGCTGTGGTGTTAACCGCCCTTGCTATAAATATCAACAAAACATACTTGTCAAAAAGAAATACAATGCGCCTGACAATCAGACATTTCAGCTGAGGGAGCATAATGCCTCTCAGAGGTCTGTGCATTGATGTGGGAGAGTCACAAGACCTCTCAGAAGCCTGGCACAGGAGCACAGGGTAAGCAACATCTCAAAAACCATAGAAACCATGTTATTGGAGCCGGAGATGCAGGAGTCCTCTCAGAGGCGTGGGCTATCACCACCAGGGGCAAGAGTAAAACTAAAAGCAGGTGTCAGTCAGGCAAACTGTAAGGACAAAGGGCCCTACCATCATGTCCCGCTGTGCCCTCTATGCCATTTTGCCTTTGTACCCTGAAGATCCCTTGATTTTTCGTTTTGCCAATACTTTGAGGGTCTCATGATGCCTGGGGAACTACCAACCTACAGATTTGTGCTCTCAGGTGTCCCTCCTTTGCAAGGTCCGTGAAAGGGAAGACCCTCCATTGATATCCCCACCCCATATTTCCAATGAGGTAGCCCCGCTTGGCGTCCCTCTGCTGAGTCCCTTTCTGATGTCAAATGATTACAGCTTTTGTTGTAGCTAGATGCACCCAAGGGAGTTTCCTTGTAATTTTCACGTGCAAATTGAAGTCATGAAAATGAAGTGCAGTGATCACTGGTGTAACCTTTACAAATATTACGAGTGAATTACAGTACAAGGCATTGTGGACATTCTGAGTGCACTTACTGTTAAGTTCACCTATAGCCTTTTTGTGAACAGTTATTTTAATGTAAGAATGGTGTTTGCGGACTGAAGGGTGAGTGTTGCCCACAGAGGGGAACCCCATCTCCCGCTTCTTAATGCTCTGCAGACCTGTCTGGCCTGCACATATTTATCCAACGTTGCAGTCTCTGGAGGATATTCCTGGACTCTGCATGTAGCCAGAGGCTCTAGCAGTGCCCTGCGGAAGTAAAGACTACCTCGGCCTGATTGGCTGGACATTCGAGCTGGAAGGATGAACTGCCCACTGAATTGCGGAAGACATCTGTCAAAAGGCCTAGCTTTGGAACTATAAGCGGGAGCCGGTTGTATGACAGAACCATGCATGGCTATACCACGCGTGCCTTAACAATGCGGTCAGAACGACGAATGTGTCTTAAACACGCATTCCTTTACCACACAAGTCTTTACAACGATTTGCCTCAGGGAAAGCACTGGACTTTGCAACAGTATAATTTACTATTCCAACTTCAGTCTGCACAACAGTAGGGAAAGCGTTGGACTTTAAAGTCCAGCGCCGCTTCACCTAAGGCATGTCGTTGTAATGACATGCATGGTAAAGGAATGCGTGGTTAAGGCGCATTTGTTGTTCTGACCGCTTTGCAAATGCAACGTGTGGTTCAGCCGTTGCTGTTGGTGTCTCCAGAGTTTAGTGCTGCAGGCTGCCCCTTCCTCCCAGCTAGATCAAAGCCTAAATTCCTTGTTCAAGCTCTGATGAACTTCTTTGCATAGCCCCACTTGCATGGAAGACCCCACCTAACCCAAAGAGTGCAGAATACCGGCTCAGCCCCTTGACGCTGCTCTACCCTTCACCAGAGGGCAGGAAGTGGGCTGTTCAAGAATCAACCTTGATGACAGCAGACGTTTGGGAACAGCTGCTGAGCCCCTTGAACTTCACACAAGAGGTGGAGGTGAGCTACCTGAGAAATCAACTTCTCCAAAGTGCAGGTCAGACAGGTGGTGAGGTCAGACAGATAGTGAGTGTCTGGCAAGCAGCCACTCCCACCCCTTTCACCCCCACCCCCTCCACCCCCTCCACCCATAATAACTTTTATTATTTTAGCACTTTAGTTACTCTCTTGACTTTGATGAGTGTGTTGTTCCTGCACATCCAGACCTAGCCGGCTTGTGCATCCATAGACCCATCCTGGTTCGTTCTGCGCTCAGTGTATTCTTGGGCATGTGGCCAGCACCCATCTCAACAACCTGAGATTGGTGTCCCTACATGGTGTCCATAAAATCAACTCACATGAACTCCAAGATACTGTCTTCTTCCTGTGCAGGTGCCCTTGATGCTGTAGTTGTCAATGTATTTGGTTTGTTCTATGACTTTTAGATGTTCGCAAACCTATAAATTCATAAACCCTTACTACCACCAAAGAGATGCAAAGTAACCCATTTGGGCTGGAAGGTATCAACCCTATACTCAACTACTGCATCTGTTTGAAGCTAGGCGATTACAGATCTTCCAGTAACTTATGCTTACTGCGATGCATTGGGTTGTGTTCCGAGTTTCATGAATATTAAAGATTTACAAGTTTAGCATGGAGTGAATAGCCAGGGGTCCTGTTTTCATTGGTTTGTAGTATATTATCATCTGCTTTGACTGTTTAGAGTTTTCTACAAGAGGCCACCATTCTAAGCATGTCATTTCAGGTTCATTGTATCATTACTGTGAAACATTTGTGTGTTGTGTGCGTCTGTTTTTGCTGGTTATTGTTTATTTGTAAAACATGAAAATAATCAAGGAGGCATAGGTGAAGCCAGCTTCCTGTAGTGGAAGTGGTCTCTTGAGCACCGGTTACCAGGGACCACCAGCTCTTTCACTTGAGGAGGTTCAATGTCCTCTGCGACTGCTTGCCCCAGAGAGGACAACCTGACCCACAGAGTCCACGCTAATGTGCTCTGAAGGCAGTGCTAAGAGCAGGGCAGCAGGAAGCACATGCAGTACTGCCCAACATGGGAACATCGCTGCATGCAGAGAGTCATGTGTGTAGAGATGGTCTATCTGTCCTCTCCAGTCTACCATATAGAATACATCTGAGTCAAAATCAACCCCTCACATGCCTCCATTTGCTCTCATAGCAGCAGAAGGCTCTTTTCATGTCTACGTTATTTTTCTATTTTAATATACGGGGCAGCTTTACAGTGCAAGTTATGGACTGCAATTGCAAATTGTATTTATGTAACCCTTGCTACCCCTGGAGAGGTGTTGAATCGCTTTTCGGCGAGTAGCACGCTACTCCGAAACCCAAGGTGGATTAGTAGAGGGAAAATAGGAATTCCTATTGGGAGTGGTGGACATGTGCGCCTGTTAGTTGGGTGAATAGGATAAAGGCGGGATGAAGGAGGGAAAGGTTTGGGAAGGGTTATTTGGGAGTTCATTGTAGCATGAGAGGTTTGAGATGAGTCAGAGAGTGGAGCAGAGGGATAGTTTAAAAGAAGTATAGGATGAGCCATAAAGTAGTGGTTTGGAGAGAGATGTAAAGGTTTTTTTTCTTTTTTTTACATTTTTCCTGGTGGATCGTGGAATGAGCAGCGTATGACTATGCCTTAGTGTGTGAGCATATTGCAAAGATTTACAACAGCTCATCAAACACACATGTAAGGTGCCTATGAACTACTTTGCACACATCTGTATGGTGTTCACCTACATTCCTGGCACATCGTGCGTACCCATGGGTTTGAAAAAGAGTGAAGTTTCACAAATATCTTAACACGCTCATGCTTTTACTTGGAAAATGTTTTTGTCATGAAATGTGCTTCCTTTTCACACCTACTCCGATGCAGTTCCTCACATTCACTGCAGGACTTAATATTGGTAATTTTGTTTAGTTAAGTGTGGAAGAAGCATTGTGTGTGCTTGTTAGTAAGCACCCATAGTGCTGCGACTGTGTGTGGATGTTAGCCTCAGTTGCACTTAATTTCCCTGACCACTCTTCTGTCCCTAGGTATCGCTTATACAGCCAGGGGTGGGGCATACAGGGCCCGATTCACAACGCCATTGCAGGAGTAAGTTCAATATTCGCATGCAAATGGCCTGACTTACGACTTCAAATTCACTTATGAAACTCGCAAAACGTCAAGTTGCCCTCGTAAAGGGATTTACTGATGCAGAACATTATGCAGTATAGTGTGATATTATTCACTCAATACCCCTCCCGCACTCACCCCCCCCACAGAGGCATAGAGTCGGTGTTAAACAGCACGGATGCTCTGGAAAGTTTGTGGGCACTGCTACTGTGAGCAGCATTCACAAACGTCTCCAAAACCCATTCCTAACCAGCAAACAGAAATATATATACTCCTGTCGAGGGTAGGAGTGAAACCGTTTCCAGGGTAGGAATGGGAAGGTAGCATGGCTAAAATTGATGGGGTGTAGGGTAAAGGCTTTCTCCTCGGGAAAAATATTTTTCCAGTGAGAAAATAAATGTAAAAATGAGTGTCGTTTCACTAAGGCAAATACGTCTTCACCTGTGCATTTGTATACTATCGCCTATGCATTGCTGAAATTGGAAACTCGCTCATCTTTTCCAAGTGTGTTCCTGGCAACCTTCTGCAGACACATGAGTTCCCTCGGAAATCGTTGCTAGTACAAAAAAATTGTCAGTTCCGAACATTCATAAACTGTACCCAAATAAAAAGCTAAACCTATCGGTCCAGATGTAGTGTGTTTAAATCCCACTCCATTATATGGCAGTAGTGTTTGTGCGACTTTGATGTTTGTTTTTATTGAGCGACTTTTTAGGTGTGGCAATCTTCCTTATCACCTAAAAGCTTTGTGACTTGGCCCACGGTCCCATCACGGACGAGCCACGGGCTGAGTTCACAAAGAACCGTAATAAACCGCCCCGAGCGCATCAGGAATCTCGCGAACATTCCCGTAGCGCGCGGAACTCCGCGAGCAGGTAAATCTGTGGCGCTTGTTGGTTAATCGACAGATAATTGCAGTAATTAAACTCATCAAGATTCGAGCCTCCCTTCGACACTCTGCACTCTCCGTTTGATATGTTGGTGTCTTTTAGGTTGAGGTAAACAGAGCGGGGCCGCGTTCCGGTTCATTCACCCTCTGGGTGCTCTCCCGTACAGGGACACAATAGGAACCAAGCGGCTCGAAGCTTGCCTGAGTTCACGAGGGAGCACCGTCCTCCCAGGATGGGTTTTAATAGAGGATGTATAACAATCGGCTGTATGACGATAAAAGCGAGCAAGCAGAATTAGTAGGCTAATTTTAACTGCATTTTTAAAATGTATATATTCGTTCCAGCTGATCGGTTCTGCAAGCGTCCTTTGCTCTGACCCTAAGCGCTGCGAAAATGAATTCACGATGCTCCCAAGCGCTATCTTCTTTTCTACGC
Source organism: Calotriton arnoldi (assembly GCA_963921515.1). NCBI lineage: Eukaryota > Metazoa > Chordata > Amphibia > Caudata > Salamandridae > Calotriton > Calotriton arnoldi. The sequence continues at coordinate 14,279 of CAWUFW010005681.1, forward strand.
AGAGACCATTAGTGCCTGCATGTTTTCTGATAAAATCCACTCCCCTTGGAGAGCAACACATCTTTGTGAAAAGGGGTGGGGGTGGCTCCCTTTACTAAAGTTATTATTTTATCGCAAACTCCCACACTGCGCTGATTTGATAATAACTGGTAGATTATAGAAAATGTAAATGAAAGTCTAATTATATGATCGTCTCGCGGACGACGCCCTGCTGCTGCAACAATATGCCAGGAAGCTACATTTTCCCGCGGTTCTTCCTGAAGGAGGACTTCCTACCTGGGCTGTGGTTCAGGATGTGTTTGTCCTCTCCACGATCTGAGATTACCGCTGCCCCTACTCTTTTTAAACCATTGTGGGCTTCACGCCACACGACACCGCCGTCTCGACAGATAGATAGATAGATAGATAGATAGATAGATAGATAGATAGATAGATAGATAGATAGATAGATAGATAGATAGATAGATAGATAGATTTCAATTCGCAAGCACCGGTCGCAAGTGTATTTTATTGCCGATGCGTATTCATCCTATAGTGCTCTACAAAATTGCAATGTATTTCCTATCATTATATGGCGATGCATCGCGAAGTAACAGCGCCAGTCTCCTTTCTTATGCTGGCAATACACGGATGCAGAAAATACATCAGGGGGCTCGTATTTAATTTCAAAATGGGAGCAGGTCTTTTTTTCTCCGTTTCTTTTATTTATCTCCATTGTTTCTTTACCGATGCGTGTTGCTTGTTTTATTTCCTTTAGGCATAAAATGCGCTGGAATACTGCAGGTTCGAGGGAGGTTCGCATATTCCGCCGGTCTGTGGGCACAAAGCTGTCTCTGAGCCGGTTCTAGGGGTGCATGGAGGCAGCCGCCCCACTCTCGCTCCTCATCCACACGTGTTTATGCAGAGCCGCCATTTAATAGCGTTAATTGCCTTCTAGTTAAAATGGCCTGATTGCAGAAAGGGAAGCAATTTGGCTGCGCGCTGTCTGGGCTCCGGCAGGATTGTTCTCGCCTCACCTCTGCAGAAAGGAGAGGGGTTTAGGCATCCGAGCCTTGCGCACAAATTGCACCCGGGCTGCCTGGCATCATTCAGGCGCTATAATAGGGCATTATTGGGACCGCTTTGAATAATTTAAAGCGCCGGGTGAAAGCCATTCTCCCGAAAATTGCTTTAACTTTTAAAAGGATGATGAATTTTCCGCAAACCATTCCTTTGTGGGGGGTGCCATTATCCCCCAAATGTTTGAGCAGCCCACTCGACGCCCTGGCATAATATGTCCGTCTATGATTACACGAAAAACACTCGATTTGCTGCAGGTTTGGAATGTCTAATACAGAAGTATCGGTCTATTTAATTTTTTTATTATATTTTCCTTTTTGATTCTGGTGGATTGTTTTATCTTTAAAACAAAACATCGTCTTTCCGTGTTCTGCAATAAAAATCTCTGTTCGCGAACTACTGCGGGTTCGAATCATATTTTGAATTTAAAAACAAAACAACTGGTAATCGATTAAAATGCATCTCGTAGTGAGGAAAAGGGCAGCGTTGCAGCCCCCCTATAAATAGATGTGTGGAATGTACACATTAAACAGCCAGAAATGTAGGAGAGTGATAAATGCTCGCATTGTTGTGCCGTTTGTTTCAGCGATGATCCTGTCGGTTCTTGAGGCTTTGTGGGGAGGATGAGATCTATTCACCCTCCCCTCCCCTGACGGCCCAGTGGGCTGGCGAGCAACGCCTCGGTGACACCTCGCCAACGCCTCTGTTAACGCCTGTGTCAGGCACATGAAAGCGGTAAACAGCTTGGCGTGGGGGCGGCCTCACCTGTTCTGACGTTAGCCCCCCCGGCCCGCTCCAGACTACCCACCTGGGGATTGAGGGGGAGGGGTAGGCAGGGGTCTGGTTGTCTCGTGGCATTTACCTCAAAAGATAACGGGATCTGGTAGCCTCGTGGCACTTATTACCTCAAGAGGATCTGGGGATCTCTTATCATTCACCTGAAGAGTATATGGGATATCTGTGGGGTGGGAGCGCGGAGGAGGGGGTGATAGTCACCTCTAGGGGACCTGGGATCGGTGGGGTGGGACATCCGGGGATCTGTGGGGCCATCGCATTGACCTTAAAAGGACCCGGGATCTGTGGAGTGGAGGCGCTGGGGGCCCGGTATTCACCTCAAATGGAGCCCGGATGTGCTGTCCTCGCGCATTCACCATAAGAGGACCCGGGATCTGTTGGGGCGGGAGCATGGCATTCACCTCAAGAGGGCCCAGCATCGGGGTCTTCGGGAACACGGGTGCTGTAGGGTGGAAGCGGAGTGGGGTGGGTGGGGTCCACCTCAAGGGGACAAGACCTTTGCCGTATTCACCACGAGAGTAATCTGTGGGGAACCCGTAACATTCCGCTCACGAAGCACAGAACATCAGAACCCCACAACTCTTATTCAAGCACAAAGTAGAGCTTGGGGAGGGGGCGCTGGAAACCTGGGTTCTCGCAGCATTCACCTCTGGAGGCCAACATGGCACCGGGTTCCCAAATCGCTGACCTTCAGGGGAGCAGTATGATCTTACATAATTCACCTGAAAGGGGCGGGGTGAACTTCACAGCATTCCACATGCTGAGGACCTGAAATCTGGTGTCAGGGGTCATTCTCCTCAATGTAAGTTGAAACCCGGCGTTCTTAGACGAACGTACAGGACTACTTCGAATCTGGGGCAGCTTAGCACTGATTAAAACATTCTAAGATCACTCTCCCGATGGGAACCCAAGTAACTGAGGAAACTCACCTCAGAGGGAAGCGAATTGTGGCGTCGCAGACCACTCACCAAGCGAGAACCAGAGGCTCCCACAGCACTCACCGTAGGGGAACCTAGAACGTTCACCTCAAGGGGTGTCTCTTAGCAAGGGAGTAACCAGAAAATTAAAATACCCCCACTGTGACCCTACCTCGAATGCAATCGGGTGAGGGGAGCGAGTAAACCCCACCCACACTATATGAGGTCCCTTCATCCCAACTCCTGTCCAGCTATCTCTACATCCTGTGAGCATCCATCCATTAATCTTTTATGCTGCAATTTCTCCTTCCTTTATCATTCTGTCCATCCACCTTTTCCTCATTACTCTTCCACCCATCCTTCAAATCTTCCTTTCACACTTCGTTCCTTCATCCTTTCCCATCTATACATCCCTTTTTCATCCATCCATCATTTCACTCTCCTCGTGTCAATTCATCCATCCATCCAAACTTCCTCGTATCAATTCATTTACCCATTCATCTAGCTTTTCATCATTCCAGCCATTCTTTTTTTCACCCACCCATTCAAAGTTGTTTTACATTTCACTCATCCATTCATTCACCCTCTCATCCATTTTTTCATGCTTATGGCCCTTCTTTCTTGTCACAGCTTCTTTCTTCTTTTCATATGTTCTTCATTTCACTCTTCCTTCTCGCCCGCTATCTCTCACTCGCAGTAGCATAGCCAGTGTAATGTGGGCCCTAGTGCAAGGAAGGAAATGGCCTCCCTGCTGCTATTTGAAAGATAAAATGCAGAAATAAACAGGGTTCAGTGGGCAGCTTAGGCCTGTGGGCCCTGTTGCACTGCCCCGGCTGCACAAATTGAAGCTACGCCCGTGCACACTTCCTTCCATCTCTCATCGTCTCACCTTTCGGGCTTCTTGTACTGTGCTGGGCTTCTCCTGCCTGGCCCTGGTTCTGGTTTTCCATTGTTTTTATGAGCGTTTTTCTGCAAAGTTTCAAGACGCCGCTGGGATATAGTTCTTAGAGCTCCCTCCAATAGGCGCCTGTGACTGAAGAGGTCAGAGTGTGTCCCTCGGTCTTTGGTGTTTTAGAGGCTGGTAAAGTAGGGTAGGCCTGCTGGTGGACCCGGACACTCTCTTTCCAACCCGTTCCTTGTGCCAAGCCTGCCTTCCTGATGCAGTCCCGGACTGGGGCTCTGCCTAGAAACTAACTTGAAAAGAGCCCGGTGTAGTGCACCACAGCAAGCCACTTCTATGTAGTTTTCCACAGCAAGCCAGTGACACAAAGCACACAACAAACCCAACTAACACCCGCTGCAGCACAGCAAACCCGTGACACCAGGAGCTCCGCAGAAATCCACTGGCGCGCGGTGCAGCACAACACGTTACTGACACGTAGTGAGCTACTGCAAACCACTGACACGCGGTGCACACCAGAAAGCCACTGACACACCGTGCAACACAACAAACCAATGCCACACCACAACACGCCACTGACACGTACTGTGCTGCAGCAAGCCACTGGCACGTGTTGCACCACAACAAACCACTGACACGCAGTACACCACAACACGCCACTGGCATCGTGCACAACAGTCAGCGACTGACATGCCCTTAAATGGCAGAGAAAAGCCGGGCAGCCTCGCTCCACTTTTAACAATCTCCTAGTTTGGAGAAACCATTGCTATCACACTCTTATTGAACTAAAACGACTGTCGTGCTCGTGAAAAAGGTACAACTGTTACGGGTGCTCTACACATACAGCCACAAAAGCACCTGTTCATACTATTCCACTCACAGGCCCTGTTGACTGCGAACTTTCATAGAAGCACTGGGTGTATTTACCACCCTTGACCCCAGCACTGTACAGGTTTCCACAGTAATATGCACATGAAACATTATAGACAACCTCTACAGGTAAAGTGGCTTCCCCGTGACCATCAGTTGCAAACGTTGTTAATCGCTGGTTTCCTCTACTGTTTCATGTCTGCGCAGACTACCCCATGTAGCATCCGTCCTCTATTGAGGGTACCTGTAAGGCAGGTTATTCAGCAGAGCGTGTGCACAGCGCCTGCCCACCCTCCACCTCTACCGTCAAAACAACACGAGGGGAGCAGACAAACACTTCAACTGTGACATTCTTCCTGTCCATGGTGTGTGCGTTTTACACCGAAGGGTGCGCGGGGGGAATCGTCGCAAGTTCGACAGATCTGTACACCGTGCCATGGAGCTCAGGCACCCCCTGTGTGGTTGTGTACCCTGTGATGCAGCGGGGACGTGCATAACCACACATGCGAACACCTAAGTGGGAGAAATTGCATTAAGATTATATCCACCTTCTGATATATTTAATAGCGGTGACTATTTTAGGGAGGAAGGTTTTTGAAAGTAATTCTAGTGATTTTCGCAACAATAATTGGTTATGAAAATGTTCATACGTATGTTGTTGTCTCAAAAACATATTTCTAAAAGATGAAAACAGAAAAATGAACAAAATAATTAAAATGTCAACGTTAGTGGCTAAAAGACTTGCAGTCCGCCTTCAACCAGCAGGAGTAGGAGTGCTTCTTAATACGACATAAAAGACAGAGATATGCACTGTGTTTGACAACAAATGTCGATGTTTCAGTGAGAGGGCGCCGTCTATAAGAGAAACGCAGAGGGGCGCGTGGGCAAAGCGTGCTTGCGACCCTTTTAAAATGATCACACCGTCCAATTTCGGTTGTATACAGATCGAGATGATTTAAGGCAAACGTGAAAAGGGTTCTGAATTTCTCATAGAGTCCGAATCGGGGATTTAGGGATGAGCGGAGGGGAACCGTACCCTCACCTACTCAGCCCATCAGCTGATGCTGCTCTTTTTCTTGGGACAGGCGCGCAGCCCCTCCTAGCCGGGCGCAGAGTTTAAGGAAATAAACAGGCGCGTCTATGGATATACTTGGGGCTACTTTCGGCACGTGGGCACTCGGGGAGCTTCTGCCCGTGTGTGCTGTGAAAGGTGCCCCCTCCCCCCTTTATGCAGAGGGCCCCAGAGTAGCGGGTAGTTTGTGGGCGCCTCCGGCTGGCACGCAACATAGTCTTCTCTCCAAGCACGAGCCCGTCTGTGGCCTCGAGTTCCGCATCCCCAGAGCACGCGCTTCGGCGTCTGATTGGCTACTAAGCCGCCCCTGCCCGCGCTTCATGAGCTCTCATTGGTCGAGAGCCGGAGCCAGCGCTACTTCAAAGCCGGCGCGGCCAGGCTGTCAGAGTGTGGCCGCTGGAGGCTGAGCGGCGGGAGCAGAGCGGGATATCTGGAGCCGACCGGGCTGCAGGCACCGACATCCGAGGACAGAGCGGCAGTACTGACAGCACCCGGACGCACCGGGGCAAGGCACCCATGGCGACCTCTATCCTCGGGGTAAGTGACCTCACCTCACGCTTAAAGCAGTGCCCCCGTGGGCGCCGCATCCGCCAACCCCCTGTCCCAAAGCAAACGAGAGGGCCTGTCCTGGGACCACTGCGGATTTTATCCACAACGATGCAGTCTTGTTTAGAAAGAAAAGGCATGATTATTTGGCGCATTACACCCGCTCAGTTCCGCGAAACAAAACAGAATTATGCATACCGCTAATTAAAACACATAAAAGTTTCTCAGTATGTTTCATATATATTTTCATTGGATAGCTAGATACAAGTGTGTGAGTCTGTAGATAGATAGGAAGAACGGTATTTACACGTTAGTATTACTGCTTCCAGCCGTTGTAGAAGGTTGTGTATTTTCCATCTGTAACATTTTATATGAAAGATTCTTAGTTTAATACTATACATTATCGGGTACACGGGGATTGCAAAGATCAACATAAGTGTGTGTGGCAGCCATTCAATGGCATAATCATCCACAGTGCAGGTTACCATTAGCCGTCAAACCGATGTGTGTGTTTACAGGCCAAATACAAAGTCGGTGATAGTGACTCTGTAGTTATGGTTAATACCATTAGTTCATATGCAAATAATTATTGTGATTTTGTGTGTGTATCTTTAATTCATAGTTATACGCAGCCACGTTACAGATGTGGAGTATAATTAGGTATATGTTCACACACATATGTGTGTGTGTCTATATATATATATATATATATATATATATATATACCCTTCTCTGTGACACTGATGTAGAGGCTTGCAAAGACTGCCAGTTTCACTCACTGAATGTGCGTGCGCATGTGTACATATATTTTGTGAATTCACATGTATGTGTAATATGTACATCAAATTAAGATTCAACATGTTGTTGCTCAATGAAGTATTTCTATAGACAGCGTATACGTATTAATACCTTTATCATATATAGACACATTGTCTATGTAAAGGATCTACACAGACCTCTTTGCGAATTTACCTAGGCTAACATCTATCAAATTTATAGTTTTTATTTCGTATTCGAGTCCAAAACTGTTAAAATATTAAAATTTTGAGACGTGTTCTAATTAATAGATTTTGTACCTTCGATCCCAGGTTTTGTGTGTCACAGTTATGGACATTTTAAACAGAATTATAATACTCAACTATTTCGACGGGTGCTTAGAATGATTCAGTCTCTGTGCGGCACCGCACGAGCGTACATTCTCACTCACTCTTCACACAACACATCCGTGTCTTTGCTCCAAGTTGCCAAAAGCGCGTGCAGGGCAGGGTTCATACGTCATAGATTAGAAACGTTTACTCGTGTTAGATAATAATTATATTTTCCTCGGACAAAGAATAGCTCGGCGCTACAGCACAAAAAGCTTCCAGAGGGCACGGCTGATTATTGTATTACGATATATATGTATATCACACAGTGCGTTCAAGGAACGGGGCGAGGTATATAGGTAAAATGGAAACCCCCTGGGGTGGTGGGAGCTTTCAAAACGCTGTCAGTCTCTCGTCTCGAACGGACACTCATGTGGGCGTTACTTCCTCAGAGCTGTATGTCTTCCTTAAGCAGTAGAGAACAAGACATATCTCCAGCCCTCTCCAGTATCCCAGGAAGATTTATTGTAGCCGGAGGTGAATGGGTGAAATTCCACGGGTGGCGTGCGTTCCACCGCGGGATCTTTTGTTAGACCATGTCTTTCTCACCAGTTCAACCTCAAGCTAGTTCTGGGGGGCCCCACTGGGGACCTGCGTGGTCGCAGTTTGGAGTAAAGTGGCACTGTTTATTTCCCTGCAACTTTCCAGGGCAGTTCCTTGTCTAACAGCACGAACCTTCCACCCATCGCACGCCCATCTCCCCCTTCATCTGTTCACCTGTCTGCCACTTTCTCATTTATTCTTACATTGCATAACATATAGCACAGACTAAATGCTTTTCGGACTTGTACAAGAAATTAGGATAGGAAGAATGGGGTCGTTTTAAGGTCCTTCCCAAACCGAGAGTGAACGTTAAAGGTCTGATGTGTGGAGGCGTTTATCAGAAAGGACTGGCATGCCACAGTTGTGGCCCAGCCAATAAACCCAATCTATTGCCCCCCTCCACACACAGCACCACAGTGAACACCACTGATCCCTGCTTTGACATGGAGTCCATTGGGGGTCAAGGGGGGGTGCAGCGCCATGCAGAGCATAGGCCCTGAAGCGGGTCCAAGCATGGGGCCCGACCACCAGCAGTCTTTCCCCACTACTATTGGCTCTGAGGCTCGAGTTGGAGATGACATGGGGGTGGGCAGATGTTGGGGCATGGGGAGTGATGGGGTGGTTTTCTTACATGCTGTATGTGTGGCAGGTAGGCATTATTGGCTATCAGTGTGTTTAGTAGTATTGCACGTGGAAATCCTGACGAAATATCACTGTAGAAATCACCCAACATGACATCTGATGCATTTTTTTTATTCCCCCCAGGAAGAGCCCAGATTTGGAACCACGCCTCTGGCCATGCTGGCTGCCACCTGCAACAAGATCGGCAACACCAGCCCCCTGGGATCCCTGCCTGAAGCCAGCGCCTTCGCCAAGGGCAGCTTCCACCCCTGGAAGCGTGCCACCTCCAGCTGCAGCATGGGCGGCTTCGCGGTGGGCAGCAGCCGAGCCTCCAGCGGGCATGGCACGACCGCCAGCAGCGCCTTCTGCCTGGCCTCCACCTCGCCCACGTCTTCGGCCTTCAGCAGCGACTACAGCGGCCTCTTCTCCAACGGGATGTCGTCCAGCTCCTCGCCGCAGGACGGCGGCCAGTCCGCCTTCATCTCCAAGGTGCACAGCTCGGCCGAGGGCCTGTACCCGCGCATGGCGCACCCCTACGAGTCCTGGTACAAGACGGGCTTCCACTCGGCGCTGCCGGGCGAGGTGGCCAACAGCGCCTCCTCGTGGTGGGACCTGCACGGCGGCGCCGGCTCGTGGCTGGAGGTGCAGAACCCGCCGCTGCAGGGTGCGCTGCACTCCGGGGCCCCGCAGGCCGCGGCCGCCGCCGCGCTGCACTCGCAGCTCAGCTCCTACGGCTCGGACTTCGGCTCCCTGACGCACTCGGCCTTCAGCTCCACCGGCCTGGGCTCCGGGGCCTCGCACCTGCTCTCGGGCGGCCAGCACCTGCTCTCCCAGGAGGCCTTCAAGCCGGTGCTGCCCTCCTATGCGGACTCCAGCGCGGCCAACGTGCTGCTGTCGGGCGGCGGGCCCAGCGGCTCGTCCCGCTCGGCTCGCCGCTACTCGGGCCGGGCCACCTGCGACTGCCCCAACTGCCAGGAGGCCGAGCGGCTGGGGCCGGCAGGGGCCAGCCTGCGGCGGAAGGGGCTGCACAGCTGCCACATCCCCGGCTGCGGCAAGGTCTACGGCAAGACCTCGCACCTCAAGGCGCACCTGCGCTGGCACACGGGCGAGCGGCCCTTCGTCTGCAACTGGCTGTTCTGCGGCAAGCGCTTCACCCGCTCGGACGAACTGCAGCGCCACCTGCGCACGCACACCGGGGAGAAGCGCTTCGCCTGCCCCGTCTGCAACAAGCGCTTCATGCGCAGCGACCACCTCAGCAAGCACATCAAGACGCACAGCGCGGGGTGCGGCGGCAAGAAGGGCAGCGACAGCGACACGGACGCCAGCAACCTGGAAACGCCCCGCTCGCAGTCCCCCGAGCTCCTCCTGGACGGGGTGCACCCGGCCCGAGGGGGCAAGGACTCTGTGCCAAGTGACTCCTAAGAGACTCCTGGGCCTGAACTGCGGAGGACTGGCCCCGGCCTCCTCGCTCCCTGAAGGGGCAGGCTCTGGCCTGCTGAAAGGTACTCTGATGCCCGAGAAGGGACTGCCCCGGAAGATCTGACCTCCCCAGAGGGGCTCTCCCCGAAACTTTTACCTCTCGAAAGGGGTGGCCTCGGAACTCTGACCTCTAGAAAGGGACTGGCCTCGGAACTCTGACCTCCAGAAAGGGACAGGCCCGGAACTCTGACCTCCAGAAAGGGACTGTCCCCGGAACTCTCATCGTGTGAAGGCAATCCCTTGACATCCTGAGTTGAACATTCCCTGCAGGTCTATGTTGGGTGGGGCTGCCCACGGCTCTCTATTCAGCGGAGGGGGACTGGCGCCCTCATCTCCTGGGCTGTCACTCCTGGAACATCAGTTTACAGAGATGGCCTGGCACTCCAGTCTCAAGAGGTGGGAGCAAACGTGCACTCTACTCGCTTATGAAGACCACTCCTGTGTCTAGTACTGTAATGTCCTGGGTAGCCCCCTTTCTGGCAGTGCGGTGGCTCATCCACTCTAGTTCCTTTCCACAATGGACGAACCCTGATTTCTTAACTGAAGCCAGGCGCACAGCTGGCATTGGAGCTCTCCAAGGGGATATCCTTTGACTTTTTGTTTCGTCAGAGGAGTCTTTCTCTGTGGCTCCCGAGGAGGGACTGCCTCTGTTAAACATGCCGCAGAAGATTGACTCTGCTCCCTGACACCCCAAGGCGCCATGTCCCTTCTCCTTGGCACTACATTGCATCCTAGCGCTACACGCAGATAGGGCCCTGCCACTACATCCTGCGCTTCACACAAAGGCGGCCATGTCCCTTCACTTTTACATTCGTACAACCAAAGGGCGCGCTGCCCCTACTCCCTGCCACTCCTACTGCATGAGAGTGCCATGCTCCTACATCCTACGCCTCACGCAGATAGGGTCACATAACTACATCCTGCGCTCCACACAAAGGCGGCCCTGCCCCTTCTCCCTTACTTTCCTACAAACGGAGGGCGCTGTGCTCCTTCATCCTGCCCCCCCCCCACCTCCCATGTGAGTGCCTTGCCCCTGCTCCCTGGCACTCCTACCACCTGAGAGCGCCAGCCCCCCTGCATCCTACCCTTTCCCCCTCACGCAGATAGGGTTCTGCAACTACATCCGGTCGCTTCAGGCAGAGAGGGCCCTGCTCCCTGGCACTCCTCCAGCTGGAGAGCACCAAGTCCCTGCAGCCTGGCACTTCACTCGGTCACCTCTGCGGGCTCTGTCTCCACGTTTTGGCCCTCAATCCAAGATGGGGGTGTATACTGCTCAGCACTTGTACCTCCTACAAAGGGTCTTACCTCCTGGAATGCCTGGTCCCCAGCCTCTGGCATTCCTACACCCAGACTCTCTCCCTACTCCATGGCACTCTCACTTCCCAAGAGAATAGCATCTCTCCCTCTGGTATTCCTTCACATCATGGCACTTGTTCATCCAAAGAGTACTCTGCCCTACTCTTTGGCATTCGCAAGCCCTAAGGGGGCGATACCTCTACTTGCCTGGCTAGCACTCTCAAACTCTGGGAAGGCTTTGACCCTTTTTCTTGGTTCTCTTACGCCCGAAAGGATCCTCAACCCTACTCCGAGATACCTTTACACCTTGGGAGGTGGGCGGGCCCAACCTGCTGCTCTGCTCCCTGGCTTGCCTTGGGAGGGCCCAGTCCGGTGCTCCCTGGCTTGCCTTGGGAGGGCCCAGTCCGGTGCTCCCTGGCTTGCCTTGGGAGCAGACAATCTGCTGCTTTGCTCCTTGGCATGCCTTTGGAATGCCCAACCAGCTGCTTCCTGTCACATCCCGGGAGGGCACATCCCGGTGCCCCATGGCATGCTTGGACCCTGAAAAGACGTTGCTTCTTTTTATGGCACCCTGAGCCATGCCCCGAATTCCTGATACTAAGCCTGAGAGTGCACCTGTCACTGGCCTATTAAAGGCCCATGTTTTTAGTATCCTAGTGACGTGCCAGCAAATGCACTTTTTATCCCAACACGTGAGAGAGTCCATATTCACACAGTGAGAGCTCACTTGTGGTACTGAACGTGTGTCCTACTACTCATCCGTCAAAAGCGCTTTAGTGCCTCCCCCAGGAACACCCAGCGCTATATAAATGCAACAGTTGCGATCCCTTGAGGGTCCTCACCCCCTAATCTTTGGCACTTTGGCCCTGGGAGGACCCAGTCCCCGTTCCCCAAGGGGCCTGCTTTTCACTCCCTGGTAGCTGTAGGGTTGAGAGCATCCTGCTGCCACTCTCCGAGGCCCACGTCCAAGTCCAAGGCACTGCAACCCCACGGAGGACCCGTACCTGCGAGGGCCTGACTCTCATATCTAGGAGGGCCTGACCCTCATACCTGCGAGGGCCTGACCCACATACCTGCGAGGGCCTAACCCTCACACCTGCGAGGGCCTGACCTTACTCTCTCATATCTGAGAGGGCCTGATTTGACACCCTCATAGCCACAGTCTTGTCCCTGGCACCCTTACCCAGCCCACCCCTGTTCCTAGAAGACCAGATCCTTGGCACTGTTGCCCCTCTAGGCCCTGCCCAATCCCTCATATCCCGAGAGGGCTCACTCCCTGCCTTTGTCCCCTCTTCTCCCCTTTCAGAGGGCCCTGTTTCCACTCTGCACTTTCATGTCCTCGAAGCTCGGATTGGCAGGTAGAGTTTTCGGGTCACCCAGGAGATTCGTTGAGCCCCGCCCCACACACTTTCAAAGAAACTGAAACAAATCAGCGCTCAGACACAGACCCATATGAAAGGAGCGTAGTGCCATGAAAACCGGCGAAGCGCTGCACTCCGCGTAGTGGATTACACCGGCAGAGAGCGACTTGAAGCCCGTCTGTGTGGCGCAGGAAGGCAGCACCTGAGGCCGCCGGCAACATGCAGTGGCGTCTGCGCCTCGTTTCACCCGCAGCTGCTGACTTCGCCCGCGCCAGAGGTCTCTTTCTTTCTGTCCTGTACATTGCCCTTTCAAAAACCACCTTTTCTTTGTGATTTCCTGAAATTCAGGGAGTTTTAATTTTCGATGCACTTTGTGGAAGTCGGTATATATTGTAAGATATATTTAAAACCTGTTGAGTTGAACTTTCAGTCGCAAACGTGTACATTAAAGTTAAGGCACATTAACTGCCTTTATGTGTATGGAGAACAATCATGATTTCATTTTCGTATTATTAAAGGACTCCGAACATTAGATTTTCGTTTTTTTCTATTTTAGTACACAAAAGATCACAAATGCTTCCTACAAAAACGCACACTGTCACAGCTTTAGAAGTTTATATTTACAGTACTATGCAACACATCTGAGAGCAGTGAGTGTGCGTATATATATATATATATATATATATATATATCAATGAACACTGTGTTAATTGTGTATTATATATATATATATATATATATATATTACACAATTTACACAGTCCTTATTGTTCCCAGGAGCTGCTTCAAAGCAGTATTGTATAATGTATAGAAAAGTTGTATAGGATTCAGCAACAGCTACTAATTACACTTATCCGGGTTGTCAAATATTACAATGTGTAACCGATGCTACATTTTATAGAGCTGTGTTGACAAATAATGAGCAGTTGTCTGTCTATTCTAGTTTGCGATGTCCACTTTTATAGTTTTATTTAGACTGGCTATAGCGCTCAGAAGCGTCGATTTGTGACGGCACTGCAGAGGGATGGAAATAATTGGATCTAGTGGAGATGTGGATTTTGTTAATTTCGCGGCTGAAAATCCAGTGTTTATTTTTATTTAGGGTTTAACCATTTAAAAAATACATTTCCGTAGAAAACAATAATTTGCTGCGAGGTACCGCTAGAATTTTTTTCCTTAATCCTTAACACTTAAACTGATTCTTCAAAACCCGTATTCAACAGAGACCATTTGTAACTGGTCAGCTGTAAATTCCCCGAAATAAATAAACAGATAAATGGTTTTAAGGGAACAGTGCCCATAGAAACGTGTTGACTGCACGCAATACCGCACGAACCTTCGGCACCGATCAGTGGTATTTTAACCGGCCTCCTGCCCCCTCGCTGCCCCACAGACTCTGCGGGGCTCGGCTGTCTCTCCGGTGTATAAATCACCGCAGCTCGCACCGCGTCCACGCACATTTCACGCTCAAATGGAAGCCGTGTAAAATGTTATTAATTTCGACTTGAAGCACACTGCAGCCCCCGTGCCTTGTCGCCCCTATTAGGGGCTCGTGTTTTATCAAATCTCTAATTAATCTCGCAGACATCGCCAACTTCTCCGCTGGGGGAGGCCCGGCCACAAAGCTCCCTTGAAACCCCCTTTTAATCGCCCAAATTAACTGCGGGAAATTTGCATGTCAAACAGAGAGAGGGGACCGCAGATAAAACGGAGCGCTTTAAAAGCCCCCCTCTCTGCCCCCCTGAAGCAAGCACTTGATTTGATAACTGTCCATTTAATGCCAAGGAGACGGGGGACTCTCCCCAGGGCCGGGGGGCTGCCGGGCACGGCCTGGCTCCGACGCCAGGGCTCGGCTCTGAAAGGGGCCGGGGACGGACGCGCCGAAGGTCCCTTTGTGCCGGGCCACTGCTGCATCTGATTCCGGAGGAAAAGGGATCAAAACGACGAATAATTAGAGGCCTGGGAACACGTTTGGGGCAGGAATCTCACTTAGGCAAGGCAGCCTCTAAGAAAAAAAAAACACACAAGGCGCTGTTAAATTGAGCAGAAGGCAATTATTGAAATCAAAATTATTCCATTCATCTGTCTTTGGTGAAGTCTATTTTTTTTTGCCTGGCAGATCCTTGTCCACATGAGCAGAAAATTGCAAAATTAAAAAAAAAAAACAGCATTATGCAGTAAGATGTGATAAGGCTTGTAGGCGCTATAAGAAAGTAACTGCATTTAAATAAAAGAAAACATGTTCGCTCTCCCTACTTTGTTTGCAGGCTAAAAAAAAAATTATAGCAGTCTTTAAAAACCACACTGTGATGCACCTGGTGTAAATTGTATTTTTTCTGACTCTCTAACGGGTGGTTTGATATAAACATCTCCGCGCCCAGGCGGCCCCGGGAGCAGCAGCCTGTCAGCCGCCCAGGCAACGGCAGATTTATAATTGTCAACAAGCAGTGCGCGGCAAAGTTTAGCCACCAGCACCGGGCCATGTTTGTGAAAATTGTACCAGCTCGGAGAGCCGGGCTGTAAATAAAGCCGGGGTCAGGGGTGTGACAGGCGCGGGCAGCAGCGCGCCTCTCCCAGGGAACTTCCTGTTTATTTGCAGATGATGTGAGAGGCCTGTCAATCCGAGCTGCCGGATGCAGAGAAATGTAAGGGGAGGGGGTCGTAATGTTGACATTTACTATTTATTACTTATACTGAAAGGAGGGAGCGTCGTGCTAACAGAGGATTGTGGAGGTTTTTGGTGCTCCCTGCCCGTCAGAGACGCGTCACAAACCTACAGCTGATATCGGATACCTCTATTTCATTGTTTTTATAGCGCTGGCCTGTGCCAGTGGCCACTTCGCAGCGCTAGTAAGTTTAGTCTACGTGGAAGGTCAATTTCGGGTGCAATGCCTGGAGAGGGTACGTTGTCTCATGGGCTCCGGGTTTAATAGAAGTGTGAAATTTATTTTTGGAGAGGGGGCAGTGCCTCTCCCTCAAATTGGACGGGGGGGCAGTGATGCGGGGTTAGGGAAGGCCCCTGTGAAGTGGATCCTTTTCAAATCTGAGTCTGAAAATGCATTAAAGGCAAAGCTGTCATCTTCGGTGTACTTTTAGCACTGTGTGCGCGCAGCCCTGCGCGATGTGGGCCTGTGGGCGATGCACACGTTCAGATAGGCCCCCTCGCACATGGGGTCGCGCTGCGGTGTATTGGCACCGCCAAACAGCAGGTTGTGCGAAGAAACCGAGAGAATGATATTTGCACGCAGGCGCGCTCCAGAGCGAGCGTATCTTGGCGGGGGTGGAAGCTTTAAACATTGTTCACAAATATCACAATAGTTTGCTTAAATATTTTGAGCGTCCACAAAATGGAGCGATTTCGCGTGTCCCTTTCTCAGCAGTGCTGTGGCGAAGGGTGCCGCCACTCGGGGTGCTGTCAGCCGACGCACAGTGGCTGATACTGGCTTGCATAGAGGGCGCCCGGTGCTCTGAGCTCGCCTTGCTCCGGTCATGGCTGACGGGGGCACACAGGCAGAGTGTGCGGAAGGCACCCCCTTCTCTTCGAGTCTCGGATGAAGCTACCTTTGTTTTCATCTGACAGATCAAAGGGGGGGGGGGGTTGGGAGGAGGAGTTCGGTCATAGATCCTATCCCCATCACAAGGATGAAACCCCCTCTTCCCTGACCTGTGCCCCTCTGGCCAGGCCCTCTCGTCGGTGCGGACTGCGGACCCCCAGGCAGAGCTGCAAGGGGGCGAGGGGGCTGGTACTATGGTCTTCGCCACTCCTAAAAGACACAACAACGCCAATGGATCTGCAGGGAACTGACAAAGGAGTTGGGCTTGGCCAAGTCTAAAAAAAAACATACTGGTTCACCCCCTACCGTGGGCACGTCTTTGAAAGGAGGAACTCCGTTCCTGTCACTCCTTGTTTGGGTAATAACAGCCGCTTAATTATTATCCACAGAACATCTACATTTCAATGCTTTTCAAACCATAGCACATCCTGTGCACAACAAAATACATGTTCGAAAACCATACTAAGTACAACGGCTTTAATGTACACTGATTATTTATTGTATTACAACGTTTGTATAGCGCCTCATAAGCCCGACAAACCCACGAAGCGAAGTAACTGTCAGCTACTAAAGGCATTTAAAAAAAGGCATACAGTGCAAGCGGGTGTTCGTTAACAGCCGCGAAGAACTTAAAGAATCTTTTCTATTAAGTTTTTGTTGAACAGGAAATGGGGTTTTCGACGGAGATTCTGCACAGACAACACTAGAAACGGCTGCTAAGCGTTTGGGCGCTAAACAGCTATATTTTAAGTTAGACCACGATGCCGTAACTGGTGACAGAGAAACAAATGTGCAATTTTCCTGCTGCGTCGCTGGTGTTGCAGTTAACGGTGCATGCAGCTGGTAGCCCAAAGCCAGCTTTCTGACTTCCTTAAGCAAGACATATGTATGTGTCGTGCCTGATGCTAAAGACGCGGAGCAAATATTTACACAGAGGTATTTATATTTTGTCTGCAAGCTAAATACGCAGCATATTTATAGGCAAAGTGAAATGCGAGGAAACTGATTTACTGTAATTAAGTAGATTTATTTTGTAACACTTAAAAGTTTATTTGAATTTACTCGAATCCTAATTGCAACCAAAATCTGATTGAACGAAGGTTTTTCCTGACAATGATCAAATGCAGTTTGGGAATTAAATCTGACACGCGTGTAATTGATACACTAAGTGTTTATTTTATGTGGGAATAATTTAGCTGCACATTTCCTTAAGGAATAACACTTAACTCGGCTAAACAGCAGCCCTCGGAATGTTGTGATTCGCTGCCTCGGCTCATGCTCAGCTGTGATTCCGACAGAGCAGCCTGTGGTCTGCGGCTCTTGGGCGCCATCTAGTGCTAAATAGTTATTCTACAGCTCACATCACCTGCCAGGTATGGCGGCTGTTTTAGGAAGACCCAATCAAAACTAAAGAAAACATGCGCAGTGTAGAATCCGAGCGATGGCAGCGTTGTAAAAAATAGAGGGCGCGCTTTACTAACCGTGTGTTGTGGTCTTTTAATGTTCAGGTAACACAATAATAAACTAGCTGTTTAAAGGTGTGTAAAAGTCGCCATAAAACGTAGCCACCACAAGTAGCTATAATACTCGTTACGTTATACATGTTCTGTTATTATAGGTACATTGATTTTTAGCCAATTGTAAAATACAAAACTATATGCTGGCCTGGCAAGGCATAAAGATATGGCCAGGTATTACACAGCATAAGAAATACAATGCTGGGTATGAATATCCCAGTGTCGGGTAAGCTATGACACACTGGTGCTGTGGCGTTTCTGCTCTGTGTAAGGAGCATGAGTAAGGTCGGGTTGGGGGGCGAAGGTTCGTGTGTAGCGCGCCCTGCTGTCATTCGCTTGATGATGGTGAGGTGGGGGTGCTGAAGGCGCAGCTGTAGTTTTGGGTGACTCGTCAGGTGAGAGTTCGAGTTACGGCGGAACGGACGGGTACGCTGCAAGTAGGGGGTGGTGCCGTTCCATCAGTGGCTCGGAGTAACACCACTGCAGCTTCAGGTATGGAGGTAGTGTTTTCGAGAACTGACTGAGGGGCCCGGCTACACGGCCAATGATAAACTGTGTGCTGGAAGGCTGCCTGTCAGTCCCGTAGGACAGCGGCCTAATCGGAAGAAACGCACACCGGAAAACCTGGTCTTAAACAGGCGAAACGAGGAGAAATGCTTAATTTCTCCTCGTTTTTGCTGTTTCCATGTGTGCTCCCTTGTGCAGTACACATAGAAACAGCAAATTGCCTATGATTGTTTATGTGCAGGAAGGTCCCCCTTCCTGCACATATGTTTATGTGCAGGAAGGTCCCCCTTCCTGCACATAAACAATCATTTTGAAAAAATTCCATTTTGCAACTTATATGTGTGCTGCATTAAGCAGCACACATAGAAGTTACAAAAGGGCATTTAAAGATTGTTTATGTGTAGGAAGGGACACCTTTCTGCACATAAACAATCTTCCTCCCAACGCAGACACCCTTGCACTATGGTGCAAGGGTGCCTGCGTTGGTGCTAGGCAGCTAACTCAGCACCAGCACTAGGGGAAACGCAGGGGTGTGCCGCATTCTTGTGAATACAGCAAATCTCTGCATTTTCAGAATGGAAAAGCGTGGCCTTAGCAATGTTTGCTTAACGCCACCCTTCTCTATTCTGCTGTAAACATGCCCCTGAGTCTGTTAACAAAAATATCCATCATTCAGAGTGGAAGGGTCTCGAGACCCACTGGATGCTTTACCTCTCCTACGTCACGGGCACGCTCCACACAAAACAATGTAATAAATAGCATATTACACTCTGCACATATCTGTACTTACAATATATTGGTGCATGACGATGGCTGGCGACAGCTCTCGCGGTAACATTCCTAACCACGTGCCACATATCTCCTTTTGGCCCTAATTTTGCCCTGTGGTATTGTGTGCAAATACCCTGCACACATCAGGCCTACGTGAAGCGGTGCCGTCTATTCTGTGCACAGGCGGAAGCACCGGCCCCTCTCACCCGAAGACGCAGGCTGCCGGGATCCAGGAACAGCTTCAAGCTTAAAGCTGCCTTACCTGAAAGTCATAATTACTGTAATTAAGCGCATCCAAATTGCACACTAATTAAATTAGAAGCAAGTCATTCTGCGTCGAAATCAAACGCGTTGATGACGAATTAATCAATAAGAACACAAATAAGGAGCTTAACGAACGTTCGCCCTGCACGCTGATTGGCTGCAGGAGTCACGCCCGGAAAAACAGCCGTTAGCATTCGCGTAAATCGCGAAGATTTTTTTAAAGGCAATTTCCTGAACGTCAAAACAGAGAGTGGTTCTCTGCCCACTACCACCCCCGTAAGCTGATGGCTTTTCGAGGCTCTGTTTGACAAACACACCTTCTAATATGACTGTGTGTGAATTGTAAAGTGTGCGTTTCTGAGTGCTACAAATGTTGATGCGGAACAGAGGGCACAACACAAATAAACTGGCAAATGCTAGGGAATCTTCAGTTTTCAAAGCAGTTCACCAGTGAATGGAGGCATTTGTCTCCATGTGGCAGTTGGAGTCTGCAGAGGCAGGACTGCAGCCTGGATGTTTTGATATGCCAAAGCAGCTAGAATAATAATTTATTTTACAAAGCGCTTCATACCACATTGTTACAGTTTTGAAGCGCTACAGATGAGTGTTACCACCACTACCAAGTTTAACTGTGCTCCATTTATCGCACTCGTAAGGACGGGAGGTTAAGCTGTTCTTGTCGGTCATTCAAGCTTGTGACCTGCAGGTCGCACATGGTGTCAACAGACAGCGCCTAACTCGCGTTTGGTCGGCTTGGGCGCTTTTATTTGTTCTGTGGTAGCACCGCTGGGCGACGGAGTGCACTCATTACCTTTGACAACGGAAACCCACCTTATCACGGGAACACCCCCCCCCCCCCACCCCCCCAACCATGAAAGCAAAACTTGCAGGGGTATTGTACAAAAACATCTTCAAACTTGCCCAGGCCAATAAGAACATCACAAAATTCCCTTTTTTTACAGTATTGCTCGAAAATAATGCCTCACGTTGTTGATGCCATGAACACGCAAACGGGGGAATCCGGACGGCAGCATCGGATTCGAATTAAAAAATAGACCCATGCAGCACCAAAAAGATAACCCACTAAATTCACAAGTCACAATTCGAGACTCTTCCAGGTAAATGGATATAAAAGCATTTGAGGGCATTTTTTTGAGTGGAAAATACACGGAAAGGTGTGCATTTTAAAGCACATTGGGCGAGTAACATCGCTGGGTAGGATTTTCAGACATTTTTACAGTTGGTTGTGGAGTTTAGCCGCTAGGGCAATACTGTGGTAAATGTTGTATTTTAAGACACCAATCCTACCCGAGTTGGACACAAAACCAGCTCAAGCCTTTTTCGGCCAGTTCTTCTAGCATTGACCTATTGCCAGATGGCCCAGCCAAGCCTCCCTGACGTGCGCCCCTTACCCATTAAATAGACACAGCTTCAGTTATGATAACTTGGAAATGTATCACCTTAAAAAAAAAAAAAATTCTTTACAAAATTGTCGTTTTGTCATTCAAAACACAGCACATTACCGCCTAACACAGCACCACCTAGTGGCCGTTCCCCGCCATCGCTGATTAGCGAGCCCCGTAAATGGCAGCGTTTACGGGGCGTTCACGCCCCCCCCCCCCATCCCCCCCGGCGGCCGAGGCCTGTCGCGGCTCACACTCTTTCTTCAATAACCACTTTGGCCGTGAGAGGGGCTCACAAAAAGCAAGGGCGGGGCGGAGGCCCATTCAGCGGTACAGAAATGAATACGAAACGCTCCTCTTTAGCACACCGCCTTGTCTGTCCTAGGACAGCACGAGATTAAGTGGCGGGAAATGAGGCCCCCGAGATGGGGACGTGAATGAGGCTATTATGGCGTTAATGATGCGCTCTTGTGGGAGCGCTGGGGCTGCACAAGTCAAGGCTAAGCCCTGCACGGTGCATCCAAGGAGGGTCTAGGGGGAGGGAGGGATCCCGTGTTTATAAAATGCAGCCCCATCCGAAGGGGCGGTCTCTGCTCCTCGTGCACCGATGAAAGAAACAGATTATTTAAACTTTGCACTGGTGCTAGAATGGAGGGAATGATGCGTGCACGTTCTGTGCTTGCATATTAGTCAATGGTGTACAACACAAAGATATTTGCACTGGAATCAGGAACTGTCCTCTTTACACATTAAGGAATGGCCAGAATGGGACAAAAAAAGCAGTTTTCGCCATTAAAATGGGAATGATGTATAGCTGTCAACTGTTTTTCTGAGGTTGAGAGTTAGACATCACTGATTTTGTGTTAGTAGGCATGCTGGAACTTATAGGCCCATGTGAACTTAGTGTAATTATGTGAAATGCTAATTACTTCTTTTTATTTTTGCGTTTTTTATATTGTGCGAACTGGCACAGAGGCATTAGAGAGCTTTACAAGAGAACAGGAAGTAAGTTCTGGTTAACAAACATCATAAAACAACCTATTAGCATGAGGAAAACAAGGCACCAGGGGCGTCACAGGGTAAGAAGTAGTTAACTAACCACCATAGTAAATCAGTAGCAAGTAACCAAGGGAGCTAAGAGAACAAACATTTCATAACAGGAAAGATAGGTTAAGTCAAGGTAGGAGATGCGATCCTGCAATCTTAAGCCGAGCTCTTGCTTCAATGGGGAGCCATTGCAGGGTGTGAAGAATAGGTGAGATGTGGTCACATTTCCTGTGGCCTTTCACAAAGCAGGCAGCTGCACGGAGTACTGCTTCCATAGGAGCTAGATGTGCTTTCGGGAGACCATGCAGGAGTGAGTTAGCATAATCTAGGTTGGAAAGGAACAGTGCCTGGCCACTGGTTTCAAGTCCTACTCATGACAGAACTGCCCAAAGACCCAGAACAGCCTTAGCTGCTGGCGTGCGCTTTTAGCCATGGCTGAGATTGGCCTCTGGAGATCTAGACTGTTGTCAACAGTAAAGTCCAACTATTTGGTATTCTCCCCAATTGCAGGTGTGGGGAGAGAAGAATTCCAGCCACTTTCGGATAGGAAGGTTGGATTTCTTTGGGTGAGATCAGTAGAAATTCAGTCTTAGTTGGATTAAGTTTTAAGTGGTAGTTGTTCACCAATTTTTAAATTAAAAGGCAATCCGGGCGGGCAATTTTAGTCATGTTAGGTGGAAAACAGGACTATCTAGGAGCCTCCCTCGTGCCATGGTTACTGATTACCAATATGACATTAAAGCTAGGTAGGTAGGTGTGTGTGTGTGTGTGGTGTGGGTTTGTGTGTGTTGTAATGTGCTTTTTATTACCATTGTTGAGTGTGGGGAGGGGCACGATTCACGAGGGGTGAAGTCTCAAGTGTATCACAAAGCCCTCCCGTCCCTCATCAATGGTAATAAATAGCATAATATACTCTGCATATATGCAAATAAAATGTTTGCAATAGTATCTTTTTATCTGAACTTTTTTTAAAGAAAATGTAGTTAACCAAAATCAGGATGCAAGGAGTTAAACATGTGCAGTACGCAATGAAGAAAGTTTGTGACTATTATGAGAGTTGTTTCCCTGTGTAAAGTAATTGTTGCATGCAATCTGTGAGGAAGTAAGTGTTTTTCACATGTTAATTTTGTTGCACTGTGCTTCGAATTTGACTTTTGCACTTTTAGTAATAAATGGGTGGATGTGAATGTATCATCTAAATAATCTATATAATAATACATGTTATTAGGCCGCATTTATTTAAACTGGGAGTGTAAATAAATATGGCCCAATATCATATATTATTTAGAGCATCTGTAGAGCATAGTACAGTTGGTCTAAATAATGTTATTGACCGACCATCATTTTCACTGCAATGGTGCATATATATTTATATATATATGTGCCTTCGCAGTGAAAATAAATTTGGGCCAATAACACATTATTTAGAGCAACTGTACTAATAAATACACATTGTCATATTTACTACTACAAGGCTAAGGCCAAATTCCAGTTTATTACAACAGTAGAGCAAACACTGCCATGAGAAAAACACGATTTACTGCGTTTAAGATTACAATTCTTTCACAAATGGAACCTCCTCACCTCTCCAAGTAGTCGCCAGGCCTTTCAATTTGACTTTAATTTACTGCACAATTAAGGTAAAACTACAATAAAAGGGCTTCCTGACTCTATGAAGAGTTGTTTCCCGGTGTAAAATAATTTGTTATCGTTGTTGAGTGCAGGAAGGGGCCTTGATTCATGACAGGCGAAGCCATGAGTGGGGCACTGTGCACTTCCCTTCCCTCAGCAAGGGTAATTGCACTGTAGGAATAACTCCATGAATGTTTGTTTATTAGTACAGTTGTTCTAAATACACATGAAAGCCTTCTGACATCTAACGTGAGGTTACTTCTAGTGTGATCTCAAGGTCCAACCCCCAGAGATGTGGGGAAGGACAAAAACTTTAGGATTTTTAGAGGAAAAAGGAGTCTCAGGTGTGATGCGCCAGTAAATTGAATTTGAGGACAGGCAAGAGAGAGTGCCCATGGGTGTGAGCATCACACCCACCGAGACTGCACTCAGAGATCTCAGACTGCAGCCACCCTGGCTCCTCCGCACAAGACTGACACCTTAGCTCGAGTGACTTCTCGATAAAGGAACAGACAGCTGTCCCTTTCACATCTGGAATAAAAGGATGTCAGATTTACTGACCAATGGAGGCGTCGAGGCGAAATGTTACTTCTGCAGAAGGGGTGCTGTTGCTAACAAAGAGAGAGCACATTGTTTGGGCCAAACACAAGCGCTACAGGGTGCGTTTCAACACCTCACAAAACAATACCCAAATAAAGACCATTACAGCAGAAAATAATGTTTCTGAGAGTTTTGAACTGAAACCGCACAAACTTGCAAAATGCCACATTCACTGAAATGCAACATAAGACTGATGAGGGCAACTGTAATTTAGTGGAAAGTGATCTTCGAGAGGCCCAACAAGGGGTCGTAGTGGCAAACCGTTTTGTCGAACTGCTCGAATATGGGCAGAGACATCGGGGATACACCGCAAAGAATGCTTTTGTATTTATTAACACACTACAAGGGCGTTGGTGTGTATCACTAGGGTCATTGAGTTCAAAAGCTGGTGTTCGGGGATTTGTAGCCCACAGCACATTTGGCAATGTGGGCTTAAGGGCATTCCTGAGAGGCAATGAAGCATGCATGCCAAAACACCCATTCAGACTGGACGCTCAGGAGCCTTGAAGCAAAAAACATGGCTGTGTTTTTAGCTTTCCCTCGCCTGAAATCGCCTCTACTTCAATGTAAGTCAATTGGGAAAATACATTATTCCGATTTAATTTTCAAAGTCTCCCTCTGTTCTACGCCCAGATGTTGGGGAGTATGACAATGTCACTCAGAACAGGTCATCTACCCGGTTCAAAACTGTAGCGCTCAATACATCCTTGTTACAATTAAAAAATATATATAGCGCTCCATGCCAGTTTTTGCTGTTGCTTGGTACAGTAAATGAAATATCACTATTAGTACACAATTTAATGGGCTTAACTTCCCGACCCCAAAAAGCCTAGTAGATCTCCTCTTCGACCTCTCACAGGTCTCCTCTTCCACCTCTCACAGGTCTCCTCTTCCACATCTCACAGGTCTCCTCTTCACTTGAGGATGCACCCCTTGCGCCTCAAGGCTACGCCGTCGTGACACTCTCTTCTGCCTCCACGCAGGGAGGCTTCACAGGGTCTGTCACACCCTGTGACGACCTTGGTCTTCTTCATCGCAGGGCTCTCACTTCCGAGCACCTGCCCGTGCAGTCAGCTTTAGTGGTGCGGCCTTCGGAGCGCTTCTGACTTTGCGCCCTCTGTCCTTCACTTGAGGGTACTCCTTTTGCTGGCGCTTTACGCGCCCTGTTCCTCCTCTTGCGGTGGCATCCTTTCGCAACTGGGGCGCGCATGCAGCGTGCATTCTTCTGTCCCTCATGGACTTGCAGCCTGGGGCTTTGCTGTTTAGTTGTTCTTGCCATCAGTGGACTCTTGGCAGCTTCCTTGACTGGCAGCCTTGAGCTTCTTGGGGTTCCCTGTATTGGCATACATTGTCTCTCACCCCCTTCACCTAAGAGCCGCTGACACCTTCCTCGCGCTGGGGGCTGTTGCACTGTACAACACATGCCATCCGATGGGTGCAGTAACCACCTGTGGCCACTTGCTGGCACTGTCCCATCCTTTCTGGGTCCTCCACAACTTTCCTGACAGTGTTGCAGGACTCTTCACTCCCCACAGAGGGAAAGCTTTTTTTCAGTTCATTTCCTCAGCCAGTGTCACCTGTCACCATTAGTTGTGGTTGCCAACACCACTCGTTGCAGTCTGCACCACTTATCTGAATGTAGGAAAAAGGGAGCAGGAAACAGCCTCTCCACTTCGGGGCAATGGCTTCCATCCCTCTGTGCTGCTGACACCTCTTTTCAACTTCTCCCTGCGGAAGCCTCTCACCAGCTCCAGGCCCTGCGGGGGATGAAAATGCGTAGGTGAGGACATGGCCACTATGCAGCGCCACACTCACTGCTTCACTCGGTCCGCGGCAGCCATTCTTATGCTGCATGCACCAGTGTTACTCCCACACATGTGCATCTCCTGCAAAAATAATTGTTCACCATAGCAGCCGTCCCTATTCTGCTGTCCTTCTCGGTGCACCCTGGTCCTGTCTTTTTAATGAATACTTTTTTTTTTCACTAGCATCTGCATTGCCTCCAGCGACCACTAGGTGGTGCTGCCACCGTCTTGTGTCCCCCACGCGGGCTTCACAGGAGCCAACGCGGGGCAGGCATATGCTCCGCAGGCTCAGCCTCTCTTTCCATGGCTTTAGGCCCTTGGAGCTGCCAACCCGATTCTTGCACCTCTATCTCCCCTGGCCTCAGTGCAAAGCAGTGGCCGACTTCTTGGCATCAGGGTCCCTCTATCCTTGCCGCAGTAGCTTCTCCTGACCCCTCTGGCCTCACTGCTCCTGCGGGGCAGGACCGTCTCCTCCTCAAGCCATGGCCGAGCTCCAATGCTTGGCTGTTGCACCTTCTCTGGCTGGAGACACGGGTTGCATTACTGGAGGACGCCGCCCAGGTTCCACAGTGCAGGACCGGAGTCGGTAAACGAGCCAGCTCTCTATTGACAAATGGCCTAACTTTTCTGTACATACTTGGTTCTTGAAACGGTGCTGCTCCCATACGTTACTCCCTTTAACTCGGTGGGCTGCTACTTCTCCTGCCGCTCAGCGCTTTCCCCCATACAGGGAATTATACATGCTGCTGCTCAGAGACACAGCAGTATGGGGACCTTGCAGCACGGGCGATATCCAGGCTTACTCCTTCACCGTCTTGTGTCCTCATCACCGGCCGAATGCCGGCCATCTCTAGGGTAGCCTCCTCGGTCCTGCTGGCTGGCAATGGGCAGGAGCGCTTTACTTGTTCTAGGGGCATGATGCTCACATGGGTAACAGCCGTGGGCCATCCACACTTTCCTCACAGCTTGCCCATCGGGCAGCTTACCTCTTGCCCGATGGGCCAGCAGCTGCTTCACCTGTAATCTCCGTGTTCCCGGGGCTCACCACATGCCCAGCGGGCAACGAAGCACTGCTTCCAACCACTGGAAGGGGGTGCCCTCACTGCAGGCTACACTTTCCCCCTTGCCAAACTTCAGGGCTACCGCTGCACATGCGGATCCAACCCAGTCATTGCCAATGTAAAGTGACAGGGCCCTAGGCCCCCATGCACTAATAATGATCACACAGACACTGTGGTACACTATCAGGAACTGGCCCAGGGCACGTGCACCCAGTCCCTTTTATTGGCAAGGTCACATGTCCTGTGACACCTGTGATGGATGGGTGTGGGGTGAGTGTGGAAGTCAGCCCTCTAGGAGTGGTTGGTGGAAACACATTACTGTGAAACAGTAGAACAGTGACCAGCCGGTCACTACAGACGGTACCTTTTCTTATTGGTGCTGCCGCTGTTTCACTGGACGACATAATTGTACAGTACAAAAACAATTCCAAAATAAATATGTAAGATAATAATGCCACTTACAATGCTGCATACCACCTTGCTGCAATTCTTCTGCGGTGCTTAAATTGCTTGAAAGAACACACTTTACTTGACTTGTACTTGACTTGTACTCTGCCGATGTGCTCACTGACAGAAAAACAGTCACTTTCTGAGGTAAAATGATATAGCATTCTGTAGAACAACGCGTTGGTATTGAATAGCAATGAAACTTATCCCAACGGTCCAAAATGGCCACCAATGTCGTCGCATACAATTTTTTAAAGGCGGTAAGACTTACTTCACCGGCGTGCTGTGCGTTGCTGCAGGCTTTGTTTTTTGAGACAATGGAAGTAGTGCGCGCGTACTCCAAGAAGAACGTTGCTGGCACGAGCATAAGCCACACGCGCACGAGTCTTCATGTGCACTCAAACTGCCAATGCGCACCAACTGTCAATAGGAAAAAGACGTTATGTACTGCCAAAATAGTGAAAACCTCCACTACCATCTGCCACATAGCTCCGCTGCTCTTTTTTCCAATAAAAGTGAATGCTGTTACTCTGGAAATGGGTCTTCCTCACCGTTCCTCAAAGTTTAAAATTAAGCTGTTCCTCACGAACAGTGAGAAATGGGCGATGCTCCCACTCGTCGCCAAAACACTGTAGCAATCACATAGAGGAGAAGCACACATGTCTTCTTATGCTTAAACCTTTATTCTTAACATGGGCGTAAACAGCACAATATCACCGCAGTGCAGCATACACACCCCTGACGTCAGGACATTCCACACGCATTATCTAGTATGAAGAACCCTCAACACATTCTTATTATTAGCATTCTAAATACCAACCCAATACATGCCCCTTACTACATAAATATGCTGAACAAGGTCCCTCCTGTCTTGGGGTGGCCGAGACTAGGCAAGGGGCTATAGGGTTCACCGCCCCCTTCTCCTCTTTGAACGATGCAATCTGCCAGGCCTCGTGGGCCGTTTTGATGGTGAACCTGGTCTGGGGAGGCTTGTGTATTTCTGGCGCCGCCATCACATTTGGGGGTGTCACCGAAATGCGAGCATGGGATCGGCGATGTCGGTCCCGGCTGTCACCACAGGAAGAGGTAAGTTTTAAAGGGCCCTGAGTTTTTACTTCAGTCTTTACTTCCTGCAACTCCACCCAGCCTGACGAACAGATCAACAAGGTCTGACTCCATGTTCCATAGATGTGGTGGTTTCACCTTGTCGCTTTGTGTGGGGAAGCCGTCCTCCCCCTGCCATGCCAAACGGAGGTGTCCTAAATGGATCCCACTGGGTTTTCTAATTAATGCCATGAGTCAAATATGAGGGTGGATATCAGAAGCATTTGCTTCAGGATTTGGAGACTCTACTTTCAATGTTTGCGTCCCGCCATTACTTTACGCTTCCAACACCTGAGCTGATCTGCTGTACCCGCTGATGCGTTGGTCTAATGGAAACCTAACCGTCATCTTATTTTAGCGCCTATCACACCCAACTCCTATTACTTTAATTTTCCACAAAGAAACTGCAGTGAATACATGGAATGGTTTACTTGAGTGCATAAGACTAATCCCAATAACCAAAAACACTTGCTTAACCACCAACTTTGAGTTCTGGAGCAGCGAGCTGCCTGCCGTAAAGCTCTTCAACGTCTTGTTGGGTGTAGTATGTCCTATATAAATGCAATTACAATCACATGTGAGAATGATGCAAATAGGTTCTAGAACCATCTGTCCCAACCAGCCGATTCTCCTGAATAATTAGCATTATTAGTACTTTGAAATGCCCTTGCGATGTGAGGCATCGTGTGGCTGCTGGAAGGGTTGATAGCCAATTATCAATCAAAGTGGGCTGCATCAAGAAGTGGATTCAGAGAAGAGGGGTGGCACTGAGTAAGGTGTTAACACAAGTAGTGAAAGCTGCATCCAATATCCAAGGTGCTGAGGGAAGCCCAGGGCAGGGTCTCAAACTTGCCAACTCACGTGGTGCAACCATGTGTCACATGATATCAGCTCCCTTCACACGGCCACCTGGTGAGAAGCAGCTACCACACGGTATGCACACAAATAACTGGAAACCCCTGCAGAGAGCAGGTTTGTTTAGTTGATGTTCATTGCGGGTGCAAACCTCTCCAGAAATCTACAGAAGCATGAAAAGCTTAGGTTTTTTTTGCTGTTGAAGGGGAGGCAGTGGACTTAAAAGCCCTCAGGTTGTAATTGGCACAGAACCCCACCCCCTCCAAGTCCCTGCCCCCTCCTCACACAGTGAAACGTTTTCACAGGTTGTGGGGCTGAGGTCTGCTGTAGAGCTGCATTGGCTGGCTCACGGCTGCACTGTGCGTTCAGTTGTGAATCACACTGTGGCCGCCTGGTACGGGACCTTGATAGTTCAACTCTGCTGCTGCAAGAGTTTGACAGACAATAACCGACATCAGCGGTGTGCGGAGGGAGGGTCGTTTGCTGGCACCATATTGGCAGGCTCAGGACTTCAACTACTCCACATTTAGTGCTGCTAAAACTAGTACATTGAGTCGCAAGTATACTGCCACCACACCACTGGACGCCTGGAGGTTTCCAGGGGCATTGTGCCAGGGCAACTCAGGAGCTGACTCAGCTGCCCCAGAAGCTGAGCTAGGAAGTGAGTATACACAAGACCTGCTCTGCTGTTAAATCTATTCTATGGCCTGCCACCACACTCCTCATGGTGGTGAAAGAGACTCAGGCTAATGCTGGGCTCCAGCAGTACCACATGCACTCTGAGCGAGGCCTGACAGGTGGTCAGTCACAGAGCAGGCCCAACAGTGCTCCAGCACCTAAGCCCAGCCCAAATTGTTATTCTTAATCACTTGTGTTTCACGTTAGTACAATATGCTATTGTATAGCATCTGCAAAAACTTCCATATTTATTTATAATAGATTTTCCAACTGAACACCTACACATATTATCTATTCAGTGCAGTTTTCTTTGTTTACCTACTTCAATTAAGTGTTGGTGTTATTTTATCTATTTAATATTTATTTTGAGCCTTTCTCTCATTTTACAAGTGTGACTTCCTGTGAAGTCATCAATCAGTGTCAAGGTTTGTGTACCATCATTTCCTGCGATGTCATCAATATGCAAATTAGTCGCCACACCTATAAAATTTAGAGCTCTGAGAAATACATTAAAAAATGTATTGGATATATGATATACATGGGTGTCAGGATGAAATACAGACCTATGATGGCTAAGGTGCGAGAGGAGATCATCGGCTATCCAGGAGCCCACGCGGCCTAATATTGAGTATCGGCCACATAGTGTGGTTTGATCAGATCAATTGAGACAAATCGCTTTTCTTTCTTGCCGGCAAGTGGTGGGAGAAGTACTGTTCTTGTTCCTTAGACAGCCAGGACAGGTAAGATGGCCCAAATTCTTTTTTGTCCACAATCTTTTCTCTGACCAGGTCCCCAATCTTTGGGACCCAGGCAGGTCTTGCCGGAACAGCTTTCACTTCCCCAGTGGCAGTGGGTTTTACTTGGATGTTGCTTTGTAATGCCCGGAATTCATTGAGTTCCTGTAAAACAGCCAAACAATCATTGATGTCAAATGTTTTTTCATACGTCACTGTGCTGCCACAATCGAGGTCAGGTACCCACATTCTAATCCTTAACAGGACTTCGTATGAAGTACGGCCCCCCAGGGAACTTCTTGGCATGTTATTGAGTGTCCTCTGGACCCCATATATGTGATTGATCCAACTACCACATGAGGATAGTACCCTAGCTGTTAAGTATTGCTTTAAGTTCCGGTTTTTCCTCTCCACAATCGAATTTCCCTCGGGATGATTCGGAGAGGAGTACCGCAGTGCAACACCCAAACTTCCCATGGCTTCTTTGTAAGCCCGAAAGCGGAACGCAGGGCCACGGTCAGAATGTAATGTGCCAATTGCGTATGTCCCTACGAAGACACGCAAATCCTTTATAACAGTTAGAGTGTCAGCCGAGCGCTGGGGCCAAACCCACAGGAATTTAGAGCATGAATCCACTGCCACCAAGATATACTTGTAAGCCCCGTCAGATTGTAAGGGACCGCAGTGGTCCAAATAGGCACAAGCAAGAGGTCTGTCACAAATCAGTAATGGTGTTTGTGGTGGATGTGCTATGGTGGAACCCTTCATCTGCTGACAGATGTCGCACTTAAGGACAAAGCCCTTGGTCTGTTTCGTAAGACCTGGCCACCAGTACCGTTGTTTTAGTAGTGAAACAGTCACAGCGATACCTGCGTGTGCTGATTCCAGACCCTCGTGTGCAGCTAGAATTAAACCTAATCTGCAATCCATGTTTGGTATTACTCTATACCCCTCTCCTGGAATTTGAGCACACAGAATGTTTTGTGCATCTAACTTGTAGGAGTACTTGAGTGGAAAACCTTTTGGCAAGGCTGAGCTGTTGTTGCGCGTAGCGTTCACAGCTACCATTATCTATCTGTCTATTCTTGTACTAGAACGAGTGATTGCAGCAATGGCAGCAGTTCGCACTGTCGCCTTGGCGGCTTCATCAGCCAGTGAATTCCATTCAGCGTGCACGCCTACACGCTGATGACTCAATGTGTGCATTACATGCTCCCCTGGCAAGCCTTTTTTCAGCTCTGCCACTTGTTCCCACAGCAACTTGTGCTTTATTGTGCAACTTTTGGAATCTCTAAACCCATTCTGGCCCCAATAGTGGAGATATTCATTGTATTACTGGACACATTAAAACAAATCGCACACAATGAGTGTGGGGAATTCCCGATCCGTATTTTTCAGTGCCAGTACCAGGGATTTTAGTTCTGCCAGCTGTGCCGTGCAATCTCCTAGACTTCGTCTGTGTATTGCTAGGATGGAACCTGCTGTCTTGCATATGTCCCTTCACAATCGCACATGCTGCGCTATATTGCTGTTTACTTCCTATGGCAGGCTGGGCAGACCCGTCAGTGTAAATTATGTATTCATACTGATCTAGAGGCATTATTTCATTCAGGAGAGGATATTCTTGTTCGTACTGCAGGAATGCTTGTGTTTTTAATGTAGAATCAAATGTGTAGTCTACATCTGTTGCAGTGAGTGAATTCGCCCATTGTATCCATCACGGATGAAGTGCTTTTGTGTTTGGAACGCTTGTTTTTGTAACAGCCTCTAAGGTTGGTACCAGAGTCACGACAATTATGTGTTTCCCCTGAGCTAGTGCTCTTTCTCTCACTACAGCAGTCTGTACTGCTGTCAGTATTTATTCTGTGGATTCAAAACGCATTTCAGGAGATTGTGTACAAATGTGATTTGTATACAATGGGTACCGTTTCGTCTTCTTTGAAGGTTAGGTAAGTGTACCTTGATTGACCCACAACTACACGGATTACCAAATTCGTAGTATTTACAGGTATATGTAAGTGTTTGGAAGCTATCAAGTCAGCTTGTGCGGAACGGAGAATTTCTATGTGTGCCTGTGCCCAATGTTGGACTGCAAAATCAGGTCTCATTAGGTCATAGAAAGGTTTAACCCTTTCTGCGTAATCCAAAATCTATGTTTTGCCAAAATTTAGGAATCCTAAAATGGATTGTCTTTGGAAGTTGGTGTAGTGCACATTTTTCTAAAAAAATTAGCTGCCATGCTTTTTCCTTCACTTGATAACTCGTATCCCAAAAATAGGACATTGAGGGGGCAATTTTTGATTTTTTAAAGTTACATTTGTAGCCCTCAGTGGCGAACCCTAGAATTATGTTGTTCACCCTGTTCAAATGATCCAATAAATCATCGTCCGTCAGATAAATATTATCTACATACGACGATGCCTCCTCATCACAATTTTGAAGTAACTCTGATTCTCTTGCTATACACAGCTGAAGGCTGAGCTAGGTAGCATCTAGAGTTGTGCTCACCCTGACCTCTAAATGTGTCATGTGTGACCCTTGAAGGCTGAATTGTAAGTGTTCGCATTACGAACTGTGTAAGATTTCTGTATAGTTTCACTATTTCTTTGTAAAGAGTACGAAAGTCTGCTGCTGGCAATGTATCAATCTCTGGATGCGGTGTGTAAGCAGCTAGGACCGGCCAAGTAGCTCCGTCTCTGCTGAGCGGACCGAGTCTCACTTTTCCTGTGGTGTGGGGGAGGGCGCCTTTAAACCAATTTATATGCTGTTGGTAAGTTAACAGGACTTCTATGTCCTCGTATGGAGAATATTCTTCAGGTGTATCATCTGGAATGTAAGTATGAAACATGTGTATGTGCATCTGCAGGTGGGAATTTGACCCAAGAATAGAATACCTCTGTCCTGAATGCCTCGTGTGCCTCAATCGCGAATGTTACAGTCCAACCTAGAGATGAGAGAGCATAATCTGCTAATTTTATAGTAAGTGCATTTCTTCAATTTTCTGAAATGTTAAGAGCTCCTTCAAGCTCTCCTTCCTCTGCATTTGCAGCACCGTCTTGGACAGACATTGCGGAAGGAATTGGTAAGAAAAAGAGATAAGGTTTTGCACAATGTGGGGAACTATAATCTTTCAAGCTTGAAGAAACCTACAGTCAATACATAGGATATGCCTACTCAGCTGTGGTGGATTTTTTCCCTTCCCACCCCAGAAGTCTCTGGGTAAATGTGAGTAGGGGTCTCTTGAGAAAGCACAACTGAACTACTCAGATTTGACCGTTAAATAAGAACCAAACCAACGTTGGTGGCGCCATGTCGTGTAGTTCCTACAAATCTATATAGGATCTGCATGTTTAGACAACATAAACTAAGGGATTGGTGTCCAGACTGATTCCAGACACCCACAAAGGATATGTTATCCTTTAGACCAGCTAGCTCACAGTGCCACTATAAGACCCCTAACCTTACCAAGGAGCGAATAGTTTCTGGCAACTATCGAACATGACAACCCTTGATCCTTCAGGGATCGTGGAAACAGTACAGTACTTTTCGCTCAGTCACTTGTGCTCACTTGGTCTCAGAGAGATACACAGAATAAATGATGGGGACGTTTTCAATAAGCATTTATTGAACCAACGTTATTCTAGTATAAAACATATTTGCTGCGACAATCATTAGACAGAAACAGATGTATAAGATTACAAGCACCAACAGAGTAAATAAAAGTTCTAATTCTACCATGGTGCTAAAACAGTGAATATATGCAGGCATATAGATACATGGCAGTAATCTAGCATACTACTACTATGCGGACCCTATCTAAGTGTACCTAAATGTACCTAGCATGTATGTGGGGGTAAAGCCAAGAATCCCCTAGGAAAGAGCCAACCCCATTACCCGAAGAAATAGAATGAAGGACCCCGTCTTGGTCTCGAGTTGGACACTCCACAAGGGATGTCAGACCACTGCGTTCTGGAGTTTCTGCATATAGGGATCTCAGCGTCTTGTGTCAGCATGGAAGCTTCTCCTCTGTCATCTAGTGTTCGGTATGGTTCTTTTATACCAAAAAGAAAGCCTTGGGGTTCCTTACACATTCAATATGTTGTGAGTACAATTATGCAAATGAGCCTAGAAAATACCGGCAATTATGCAAAGCAGTTCTTTCGCCCTAGGATGAAGATGACCATGACTTTTACGCAGAGTTTGTTCATGCTGTGATGTACTTCATGTGCAGGGGACTTTTCTAAGAATCCTCATGCATAATAAATGAGGCTAGTTTCCAAGAAACTGATCGACATTTATTCAGCACATAACTGGGTAAAAGGTCTGTGCTAGAAACATTATGCAGAGCAAGGTAGGACAAATGTAGGTAAAAGGTCGTGTAGCTACCTAGGCTTAAATTGGGGTACATTGGTGTTCATAACTGGACCACTGGTCTGAGTGTGTTAGGGCTGCTCCCCTAAGGCACATGAGCTGTAGCCTCCTCTTTGGCAGCCAGGAGGTGCTGTGTACACAGCTGAAGACTGAGCTAGGTAGCATCTGGAGTTGTGCTCACCCTGACCTCTAAATGAGTCATGTGTGATTCTCACTCCTGAAAAGATATACTTGAAGTTGCTGTGTCAGGTGGATTCAGATGCTATTTTTATGCAACCAATAGAACGTCCCTTGTTCTTTCTGATAGCCATATATAATTTACAGAACTTGTGGCAGCTAGATGCAGTTACAACCATTTGTAACAAGTCAGCTGGACTTCCTAATAAGGCCAATAGCAGTTTTACTTTCCGCATCACAAGGGCAAAACCTTAACAGGTGCCTTTAGACACCAAGCACTGAGGCACACTCTGAAAGGAAAAAGTTGACTGTAGCAGAAACACAGTAAGACATCCACAAGCATGACTGGCATGGATGTGCAAGCTGACTAGACAACTGATGGCACCAAAACATTAGGATTGTATATTTGCATTAAAAAGAGGAGAAGCCTCAGCACTGGAATATACTGTGCTACGTATTCAGCAGTGGCATAGCTGGGGGGGGGGGTGTCTGACCGAGGCGTCACTTTTTTGGCGGCAGCAGGGAGCTGCGGGCGCAAGGTATGTTTAGTTGTTTCTCTATTCTCCCTTGTCGCATGCATTCCTGCCCCCGCTCATTGTGGTCTTTAGCCCGCACCCTCCCCCCACTCTTACAGGCACTCGGCTGCAAAGTAAAGGAATCACCCTGGGTATCAAAAGCCCTAGCTACGCCACTGATATTCAGTGCTTTAAATGGGATGGTACTCACAGGTACTGAGTGCCGGCACTTCTGATTTTTTTTCCTTGTGAATACCGGAACCTCTCTACGACTGACGAGAGTACTGGTACTCATTAGGGCATTTCGGGTTTTGGGTGAAATTGTCATGTCAGCATGCACAACATTTCTACCATATAGCGCATGCTTTCATGACCATGTTCCGTGAGGAGCCACTGTGACTCATGACTCAACGTGGCTCATGACATCATCCTAGATGACGCAGTGTGGCAGGAAAGAAAGGAATCCCTTCAAAGAGAGGGGTTTTCCAGTGGTGTTCCCTTCCATCTTTGCCACTATAGCTGTGAGCGCCTATTCCCCCACCAAACGAAGAGGACCTTACATATCCAGCTAAGCCAGCGAGGGACATAGAAGAGGACCGTTTTTGTACCTTGCAGTCCCGCAGAAGCCAGATTGAGGACACAGCTAGGAGGGTCATCACCAGGCAGCCAGTATCATGTTTCACAGGACCCTCCTTTCATCCAGCGCCAGATAGGACCGAGAGACAAATACTGGACATTTGTTAATGTTTTAAGATTCTGCAAAGGCCTGCACATGATACAAAAAATATGTCTCTATATAAGCTCATCTGTATTGATTTTAAAAATGGCTTTGTTGTCTTTTTTCCCCTTATTTATCAGTGAAAGATAGTCAATACAGTTTGAGCACACATTTTAAAGTGCTTTCTTCTTTATTTGCTGTTTTAAGTATGTAATGGTAAGGAGGAAAATACCGGCTTTAGGTGATTTTCATAAATTTTGTACTGGGTAGGCACCAGTCGTGTCAGTCAAAAACCAGGTGGCCACCCTAATTTATGCAGCCTTGTACCCTCCAGTGAACACAAGGATTCCTCTGAATCCAGTGTGGTCAGGGCTTCGAGGGGCTTTGAATTGGGGGGGGGCACTATATTCATGTCCACTGGAGGTTGCTGTCTCTCGATAGAAGGACAAGCCTTTGCCAAAATTGGGAGTTGGAAATAAAGGGTAAAAGGGGTAAAATAAGGGACATAGGGAAGGGGACAAAAAACGTATAAAAGGGCCAGAAGAAAATAGGTAGAGCAAGGAGATGAAAAAATGGTGCTCATCCTCCTGGTGTGATGAGATCAGGAGATTTTGGACTTGAGGATAAAGGAAGGGTGAGATTCTCATTCTGCCTGCCAGTGGATCACAAAGGTATCCAGACAACATGCACACCGAATCCTTGGCCTCTCTGCAAAGAGTTCAGGGAAATAGTTCCATATGTGCCAAGTTTAATTATGATTCTGTATGTAAGTGTGTCCAAAAACCACTACCCCTTCTACGCCTTATTAATGTCTAATTCACAAGCTCAGATTTTAAGAACTGACAATTTTTCAGTTTATTTGGATCCCATTAAATGTTTGCCCCCTAGCTCCACCCCCTAGCCACACCCCCACACTAGCAGCCTAATTTGTTGAGTACCTGCAGTTTTTCCCCCATTTAAATCACTGTACATATTTAATTTAATAAGGGGTCAGCACGGCTGCTGACTCGGTACAAAAGCATTGATCATTCATGTTGCGATTACCACCAAAACACCGCCCCTCCATTACAGATGTCTTTGTACCTGGTGCAGTTATTGACTTGCCTCTCTGCAAGGACTTTGAACAAGCCCCCTTCATCCCCTTGAATTGGAAGGGCCTGAGATTAGGTTGCGGGTGCCCAGGGGACTGGGCCACCTCATCATGTGGGATGACACGATGGCCCAGACGTCGCATCTGGTAGGCATCGTGCATCACTACCGGCATCGGCAGCCTTATTGGCAATGTTGCCCGAAATGGGATACAGGATTTGTAACATTGGGCCTGGGCCATGATCACCAGAGGAGGAAAGTTTAAAAAACATAGGTTAGTTTACCTAGGCCTTTTCTTCTTGCAATATGGGCCTGACCCGCTGATCTTCAAAATTCACACCATCCCAACTTTAGAGGATCTGGTAGTGGAACAGGTGAGTAGTTGGTAGGAGGTAAGAATTTACTATCTCGTTATATCAGCATTTGCTCTAGTTGCTAAAGAAGTAGAGTTTTGGATGGTGCTGAATAAAACGGTAATGGCAGGCCCTGACCACAGGTGGGCCCGGGAAGCCGCACACTGTGCCCATTGGCTGCCAGAGGGCTGGGAAGAGGCCTTCTGGACGTGCCTGTGTGTAGAGAGCAAGGTGCATTCCCATCAGTCTCCACTGTACATCCTGAAGGAAATAAAGTAGTACCCTGTGCAGTGGCCCAGGCAGCTATGGGAGGCTCCCGGCCCATGGGGCGAAGCTTGGACTATGTCCGAGCAGCAGCAGGACCATGCCCCACCTCCGCCTGCTCCCTATGTCCATTTGTCAGTGACGGCGCTGCTGCCGTTCAGCGAACTGGTGAACCCGGCGACAGCGCACCACGGTGGCATTCCTGGGTGGGATGTCTGCAACATCATTACTTCTGTGCCACCGACGAAATGGATGGAGCAGTAAAGAGGTTGCTGATGCTTAGTTTTGGAGGGGCTAAACTGTATGACCTGTTTGAAAACCTGCCCATCATGGGTTGTGACATAGACTTTGGCACTACTGTTGCGTCTCTGAACCGGCACTTCGACCCTCA
Source organism: Calotriton arnoldi (assembly GCA_963921515.1). Taxonomy (NCBI): domain Eukaryota; kingdom Metazoa; phylum Chordata; class Amphibia; order Caudata; family Salamandridae; genus Calotriton; species Calotriton arnoldi. The sequence goes on from CAWUFW010005681.1 coordinate 52,741, forward strand.
GCTTAACACAGACTATGAGCTGTTTGAGCTGCAACAGACTCGACAAACAGAGGATGAGTTGGTGGACGTGTTGTATGCATGCCTCGGGATGCTAGCGAGATCGTTCATCAACATGGACCAGCCCGAAGAGATCAGGGCACAGCTGATACAGGGCTGCAGGTTGGCAGTCCTGTGGCAGCTCATCCTACGCCAGCCAAGGATCTCCCTGGATGCCATCCTGGTCCTGTCACGGTCAAACAAACTGGTAAATAGCCGTTCTGATGACATGAAGGTGGTGTGGCGAGAGGGGTGGCCCCCCCGGGGGGGGCTCACATCGTGAAAGTGAAGGAGAAGCAGGTGGACACCATTCAGAGACAGTCCGCTCGCCCTCATACCCCTAACGCACCAAGACAGCCCAAGGGCAGGTGTGGCAACTGTGGCCTGGAACACCGAACGTCTGCCCCACTTGCGGTCTTGCTCTTGATGTGGACAAATGAACCACTTACCCAAACTGTGCAGGAGCGTAGGGCAGGGGCCAAGGGCAGGGTACAAAGGCAAGGTATGGGCTGCCCTGTGACAGCTGTCGATAGATGAAGAAGAGGCCCAGGGCCCATCAACAGAGAGCAAGCCAAGGATCTATCCTGAACTCTACTGGGATGATGAGAGCGAGGTGTTCACCATCTCCTTTGCGGGCAAAGAAGGCAACTGGAAATGCCCGCCGCCCATGAGCATAGGCTAGATCAAAGATCAAGGGCACGTTTTTGTGAGAGCACTAATTGACAAAGGAGCCTCAGTCAATGTTATGGACTCCACCCAATTCAACAGGATGACGCCATGCCCCAAGCTGGCTCCCACGAGGGCAAGAATATACACCTACTGTGGCACAGAACCATTGTCATTGGTGGGAGTAGTGGAAGCGATGGTGGTGAGTGAGGGAAGGTCGACACGAGCACGCTTCCATGTCACGAAGGTAGATACCGGCACCCTCCTGGGCTGCCACAGGGCGCAGGATCTGGGGCTCATTTTCTTCATGAGGCAAATCCACGAATTGAATGCCGCCTCCATCATGCAAGAATTTCCTCTGCTTTTCGAGGGGCTGCGATGACTGAAAGAAACCAAGGTGTGGCTGCACATTGATGACACTTTGGGGTCCATGGCGCTACCACCTCGAAGGGTACCTTTCCATCTGTGGCCACTCGTGGAGAAGGAGCTGCGGAATTTGGAACAGCAAGGGGTAATTGAAAAGGTCACCGGCCCCACGCCCTGGGTCTCACTGCTGATAATCGCGCCGAAGCCCAAGCAACCTGGGGCTCTGTGTGGACATGCAGCTCCCAATGGTTCTCTAAACTCTATCTTAATTCTGGCTACTACCAACTGGATCTGGAACCGGCCAGCCATTACATAACAACATTCTCGACCCACAGAGGCCGCCGGTGGTATCGGAGGTTAAACTTCGGCATATCCTTGGCAGCAGAGGTGTTTCAAAGCATCTTCTGTGAAACTCTCTCCGGCCTAGTGGGTGTGTTAAACATTAGCGATGACATCCTGATCTTCTCCAACACCCTGGAAGAACACGATGTGAGGCTCCGAGCAACGCTGAAGCATCTGGCATACTGTGACCTGATGCTACACATGCAGAACTGCTCATTTTATGAGAACTCAATAGAACTCTTTGGTTATGTGTTCTCAAGAGAGGGGCTGCGAATAGACCCGAGAAAAGTAGAAGCAATAAGGAAGGCGTTGATCCCTCAAAATGCCACGGAAGTTAGGAGTTTTCTCGGGATGGCAAAATACTGTGGCTAGTTCATCCTGAACCTGGCAACCCTATCTGAGCCCAGGGCCAGACTGGGAACACAAAGCAGCCCTGGCAATTTTGTCAGACCAGTCCCTGGGGGTGGGGGGCTGCCAGTGTGAAGCACTGCTGCTTATGTTCCTGGGGGCTGATAATGCAGCACCGCTGCAAACCGGCCCCCAGTAACAAAACCGGTCCCCACTGTCTCAGCCTCCTGGGGAAACACCTGATGCCCGGTACCGCAAGTCTGGCCCTGTCTGCGCCGCTGAAAACCTTGACAAGGACTGAATCCTGTGGGAGTGGGACACATGTACAGACATGGCATTTCACCAGGTAAAGGATGCACTGCAGGGGGACACCATCATGGCCTATTTCAACCTGAGGTGGAAGACAGAGCTGGTGGTCGACACCAGCCCCATAGGGCTAGGGGCAGTTCTCCTGCAGGAAAAGACCGAGGTGTGCTGGGTCCCAAACGCCTATGTCAGCAGAGCATTGTCAGACACAGAAGCTCGATATGCTCAGATTAAGCGAGAGGCGCTGGCGATCAGATGAGCTTGCCACCATTTTCACCTTTACCTGGGTGGATAGCAATTCAGAGTCATCATAGATCACAAGCCAGTTGTCCCACTTTCTGCGAGCGATGGGCGGTGCAACTGCAGCCATATTCCTTTGATGTGGTGTATTGCCCTGGTGTGAACAATCTGACGGACTACCTATCACAACACCCACAAGCTCAACCCGGCCATAGCGAGGCGGAGGAAGATGAAGGGGTAGAAGACTTTCTTGCATGGTCATGCACAATGTATACCCTCTGGCCCTGTCAATTGAGGAGGTCAGGGAGGCAACCATGGTGGATGCTAGTCTGTCCAAGGCCAAGGAGGCGCTTATCCGGAAGCAGTGGAGAAATTTCCTAGACAGTGCCAAGTCGCTAACACTCATCGAGCAAACGATGATGGGCCAACTCTGGAGGGTCAGAGATGAGCTGAGCACTAGCAGTGAGGAACTCTTGTGTGGGGAGGTGCATCGTGATGCCCCAACGTCTCTGGGCCAGAGTTGTCGACTGGGCTCATCGAGGCCACCAAGGTGTGGTGAAAACCAAAGCGAGACTGCGAGACAAAGTGTGGTTCTCCGGAATGGACACCTCGCTAAATTAAACGGTGACAGGCTGCCACTCATGCACCATTACCAGTGGGGAACCACCATCGGCACCAGTGATCATGGCGGAACTGTGCTTAAGACCCTGGTCCCAGGTCAGCATGGACTTTGGGAGTTTCCCAGATGGTCGGGTCACGACAGCGATTGTGGACAGCCACACAAAGTACCCAATTGTTGAACTGGTGCAATCTACAGCCTTCTCGAAGGTGAAACCAGTCCTGGGGAAGGTATTCACCCTGCTAGGGCGCTCAGAAGAAGTGAAGATGGATAGCGGAGCCCTGTTTCAAGATGTTCAAGAATACCACAGGAAGGTAACTCAGCAGTGGCCCCAGGCCACTGAGGAGGTGGAGCGATTTATGCGCACGTTGAACCGAGCACTCTGCATAGGGGTAGAGCAGGGTGAGGATGCTGAGTGCTGCCTCCACAGATTCCTGTGGGCGTACCGGCAGACTCCGCATAGCACTATGAAGTGTGCTCCGATGGACCTGTTGCTTTGAAGAACTACCCGAGACAGCATCCCTGCGGGGCCTCACTGGCCACCCACAACTCTTGACCTACAGGCAACTCAGAAGAAACGGCGGACATGAACAACAGAGCCAGTCGGGTCTGTCGAGCAGTAGCCCCTTACCTGTCAGTGGGTTTCCAGGTTGGTATGCGGGATCATCCCCCCATGTGAAAGTTCTGTATGCCTTTTGAGAAGGAGATTTGGAGCGCTATAGACATTCAAGGGGCCATAGTTACTGTCCAGCGGGGCCACAGAACTGTAGCCCAAATTGTTTCCTGGTTCAAGCGAGTAGCGGCCCCAGCTAGGGATCAAGGTGATGACCAGGAAGGGCTGGACAGGATGCCATCAGAAGAAGATGTGACAGCCAGCCCCCATGGGGAGGGTGCCCGTGACCGCCCTGGTAATCCTGGGGCCACGCCAGGGTCTGGTGGGCCCACTTCCACTGGGGGTCCCCAACACTTGGACGCCTACATAAGGCCAGCCAATTCGGCCACCTCACCGGCTAGTAAGCAAGATGAAGTAAGCCGAAGCCAGAGGTATGGTCAACGTCCTAATCCTGCACTGAGTCAGAGACTACAAGATAATGTATGCGTGGTGGAACTTAAAAATTGGTTTCAGTTGATAAATGTTGGAAGGGATGTAGAGTGCCATCCGGCCTCTACCATACAATGTTGCAGCAAATCATCCCGAGGGCCGGGTGTGGCCTGAGGGCATAAATAAAGGATGGAGCGGCTACTCGTGGCCACTTCAACTACACCTTCACTGTGTTTCTTTTGCTGGTCGGCACTGCACCTGCAGCCTACCTGGTTATCTGGGCAGACATGAAAGGGAAGGTGCAGGCCCCTCTGGGCACCTGTTGGGCCTAATGCAGAGTAGTCGGGATCTGTGACTATTTGTTACTGCTCTACAAACCGCAGTCCTGCATTAAAACTGTCGAATAATGTCACAGAGCAGCATTTGCTTTCTTACATACTTAAATCTTTATCATCTCTGGAACGGGTATCAATTAATGCTACTTCTTCTACAGAAAAATTGCAATAACATAGCTTCCTTTTTTCTCCGCAAAAGTTACTAAGATTTATGATGCCTTTCCTGTGGCAGCACATAAGGAAGACTATCCAGCGATTTGTGAACACTCTGGCGATATGATCAATTTGGACATCCCCTTTCTGGATGAACTCAATGCCCTCTTTTTGACCATCAAGTCAGGTTCACCCCAGGAGCCGGCCCCGCCCAAAATTCTGTGCATGGGCATCACCACCATTCTTCCCCATCTATCTAAACTGATTACTAAGTCTATCAAACTATGCTTAGTACCTTAGCAATTGAAACATGCAATGGTGCTCCCTATTTGGAAAAACCTTTCACTGGATCCCTCCGCCTTAGAGAACCTCAGACCTATATCTCTACTACCTTTTTTTGGGCTACAATTTTAGAGAAACAGGTGAACAATCTCCTAACAGCCTTTATTAAATCTAAGGGGTTACACAAAAAGGGTAAACCCAGACAAGTCCTGGGACCTGGGTGGAATACAGTACAGAAAGGGGGTGGTCCCAGTCTTACAATTCAGGAAACACGTAATTGAATGCCAGCCGGCATTAATTCAAATTACACAACACAATAAACTGTTCAATATTATTTAATCATATTGAGCATCAGAAAAAATCTGGGACAGGGTATTATATCAAGTGCCCCATGAGGTGGGGGAAGGAAAGGGGAAATAGTAAGGTGCGCTTTGTGAGGATTGGGGAAGTGAGAGAGAAAGGTAGTGACATCAAATACATTACAATTAGAGCCGGCTTCACTCGGCTACAAAATAATCATGAAAAAAGCCATTGTTTGCAATACACTATCACAGTGAAACAAGCACTGTTGATCAAACTGGCATAGGGCAGTGATATACTCGACGTTTCAAGTGACATCGTTCCGTTTCCCTGTCATTTTTGGAGCCTTTGAAGCCCATCAATATTTAAATCCTCCATCCAGTCAAGGGTGGATTCTGGTGCCCCCTTCTTGGTCCTGAGGAAGACCCCGACGTAAGGACCCAAACAGCCTACTTACCTTTTGGGGTCGAAACGTCGACTATATCACTGCCCTACGCCAGTTTGATCAACAGTGCTTGTTTCACTGTGATAGTGTATTGCAAACAATGGCTTTTTTCAAGTTTTCATGATTATTTTGTAGCCGAGTGAAGCCGGCTCTAATTGTAATGTATTTGATGTCACTACCTTTCTCTCTCACTTCCCCAATCCTCACAAAGCGCACCTTACTATTTCCCTTTCCTTCCCCCACCTCGTGGGGCACTTGATATAATACGCTGTCCCAGATTTTTTCTGATGCTCAATATGATTAAATAATATTGAACAGTTTATTGTGTTGTGTAATTTGAATTAATGCCGGCTGGCATTCAATTACGTGTTTCCTGAATTGTAAGACTGGGACCACCCCCTTTCTGTACTTTATTAAATCTAAAGCAGTGCTTCATTCTTCTCAATCTGGCTTTATTCTACTGAGTCGGCTCTTATCCTGTCGGAGGAAGTTCGCAGACAGAATGCGGACCAAGGTCAGACCTCTGCCCTGATATTATTGGACCTAAGCGCCGCCTTTGACAGCGTATTCCACCGGATCCTTATTCATAGGCTCCAAGAATGTGGTATAGGCGGTAAAGCGCTTAAATGGTTCAAATCCTTCCTCCAGGATCGAACCTTTCAGATCACTCGAAAGCCCTGTGTTTCTGAAACCTTTGTCTCAGCTCAAGGAGTTCCTCCCGGTTCGATCCTGAGTCCAACCTTGTTTAATATCTATATTCGACCTCTAGCAGATATTATTAACAGATACAAAGTTCAGGTGGTGTTGTATGGCGACGACACCCAACTTATTGTGAATCTCTTGGAACCCAACATCATCTCAGCAGATTGTTTTAGATCTTATCTGGCTGAAGTTGCCACTTGGAAGACTGACAGCTGGCAAAATTTGAACGCGAATAAAACAGAACTCCTGATAGTAGGCAAGACCCCCTCGATCTGGACCTCCACCTGGTGGCCTTTCTCCCTTGGCCACCCTCCGGAACCCAAACTGAAAGTAAAAAATCTGGGAGCCTGGTTTGATTACAAATTCTTCTTCGAAGATCAGATTACAAATATTGCGGGTAAGTGCTTTGGCACCCTCAAAGCCCTTAGAAAAATCTTGGACTTAATTCCTACCAAATCCCGCAAAACCATATTGCACGCTCTTATTACCTAACAACTGGACTATGATAATGCCCTGTATCTCGGAGCCATGAAGGGGAGTATCAACTCGCTTCAGAGAGTCCAGAATGCCACAGCTAGACTTGTGCTCAACCTCCCCAAAAGATCTTCTGCATCAGCAGCTCGCAACCAGCTGCACTGGCGCCCAGTTTTCCAAATAATTTTCTGATGCCGCATCCTTCACAAGCAAGGCCCAATGTACCTGCATTCGAAGATACAACCTTACACCCCAGGTCGCGATCTTAGATCATACGACGCGAAACTAGCCAGAATACCGAAGATAATGAAAGCCAGACTGGGGGCTCGATCCTGCTCCTTTCTGGCCGCTAAAATGTGGAACTCCCTTCCTTATGATCTGAGAGCGTCTCCCTCGGAAACAGCGTTCAGAAGTAAATGAAAACCTGGCTGTTCCCTAACTCTTGTTAACTCCGCGATCTCGCTTGATTATTGTTCCTCTCTTCTCCATTGGTCAGGGCCTCAGCGCGGGGACACACCGTCCAGGTGTAACCATGCTCTTTAAAATGTCGTTATTATTATTATTACATACAGCCTATTAGAAACTGTGTAACACACATGCAAATCTCACACAGAAACCCAAAACCAATTTCCATGAAATGGCTTGTTTGGTTTCCTCTGAAGAAACAAGTCAGGCAGAAATAATGCCTACCATTTCTCAACAACCTCGGAAAAGGGCTGGGATGCGACGTTTTTGATGATGTATCAGCCCGTCCCTGTCAGTCTGTCAGAGCAATCGCCAGACTTGCACCTCATAAAAAAAAAAAAACATTCCCACATCCCTCGTTTGTGGGCCTACAACTATAAATAACCGCCTGCGCCTCAGAGCTGAAAACACCGAACCTCATTCAACTGACAACGAAAATTAGAAGCTATTTAATATAATCTGAAAACCAACAGCACCTCCTACAGGACGTGTGTTTTGAATCCAAGGGGCTAATAACCACAACCAAATTATACAATTACGGCCAGCGTGGCAGAGACTGACAAACGAACAAATTCACGCACGCAAACACGCATTTTAATTAAAGCTCACATTTGGGCGTTTCCTGTAAAATACATTTTTTTAAAAACGAGGGTTCCGGTTGCCTAAAGCTGTCTTCATCCCCCTTTCAAATAATATTCATCTCGCTTCACTTTCCTTCAGCCATGCTGAGCCCAGGTGAAGAAATCCATCGCTATTGTAAATATTTTGAATACGTTGCGTATTTGCATACATTGCGTGTTTACCCAGCTACCCATGCAAATGGACCACGCCCTTCTGATGCTTTCAAAATGAGGGCTTCAGAAGCGTACGAGCATGAAGTGGGATTTACAGGCGTGAAACCCCCGCAATCTATATAAGTATTATTGAAAGAACACGACACCCAGCACTTAGCAGGTGTTGAGGCAGATGTCACATCCAGCAGTAAAGCGCGCGGTGTGCGCAGGGAGCTGGCTGCTTAGAATTCACGCTTTCAATTATGGACAACACCGCAATCTGGTAACAGCCTCCCAGGGCGGAATCGACAAGGTTCTCATAAAAAAAAGACACGAGCCTTTCTTTGCGCCTTGAAACACGCGGAGCTATGCTGCACGTACTCGGCAGGTTGCAGATGCCCACAGAGAGAACATCTCGGGCCTGGCACTCAGAGTAGTGGCTGTGTACACAAAATCTGAATTTCCATGGAATATTGCTAACTCAACATTATTTTTTACTGATTTATTTCCAGTTTTGCGTAGCCGGACATCAGTTGACGCCAGAGCACTTTATTTACACTGAAGTGAGTCTCGAATATACATAAAACGAGAAACAACTTGTACTTTACATTATAAGAGTCAGTGGTACTGATAATACTTGTCACAGACAATGGGATGAGCAGTAAGGCAGCAAATGTGCTACATATGCAACTGCTAAGAGGTAGCTACTGCAGCCGCGGCTCCTCTCGGAGCAGTTAAAAAGGAAAAATAAAATGATAATAACGCATTGTTATTACCATTATATTTTTCCGTTCTGGCTTAGGTGTGGGGCAGGACCAGGCTGGGCTGGCCAGAGAAGGGGGAGGAATGGTGAGCACTCTCGAAGTGCGCTTGATGGTTTGTCCGGCCATCTTGGGCCGGCCAAACCGTCATGCGCACTTAGCATTTCTCCACCCAGCTGTGTTGCACAAACGGGTGAACATGCACGGGCTCCCACTCCCTGTCTGAGCGCTGAACCTCGGCGCTCAGATCAATCACGACGCAGCTGTCATGCTGGTGACAGCAGAGTCGTGATTGGCTTAGGAGAGCCTGTGTGCTTCCTGCTTCTGGGAGTCAGAAGAGAAGAGGACGGAGGAGGCGGCAGCAGTACCAAGGGAGGTGTTATTATTTTTTTTTATTCTCCCCTTCACCTCACCCCGCCCCACCCCACCAACACTGTTCGGTAGCAGCCACCACTGGTAATTAGTCTTGGAACAGTTCTTTTGTTTCTCTCTTGTACTCTGCATAGAAATGGGCCTTCCTCAGGTCCAGAACTGGTACAAACTAGCTTCAAGAAGCATCTCGTATCTCATTTCAGGACCCCTGGCTTCCTTGTATATGCAATGCATGGCACTCTATCTTCTGTTGGTCTCTCCTACCTTGAAATATTTCGAGGAAACAAATCAAAACTGTTTTGGAACAGGAGACAATGGATTATATGGAGGCAGTGCTCAAAATGGGTAAAAGGACTCACTGTTCCAGGGTATCCATGTTTGCTACTGAGAAGTGCATGTACTTTCCTATTAAAAGTATTTCATCCCTGTTAAAAGTGCTGGTACTCTCCCTTTCAGATTCAAGAAGTGAAGATACTGAATAGTTGTGAGTACCTGCCCATTTTAAGCCCTGTATTAGGTGATGAGATCTTTTCATGGAGTAAGACTGGCACTTCTAGGGACCCAGAAGGGGACGACCGAATTTATTTATTTAGGTTTTATAAGGCGCACAGCTACCCAAAGATTTCCCGGCGCCACCTAGCAGGTTGCCAAAAGAGGAAGGGGAAGCCTATTGGTCAAAAAGCCAGGTTTTTAGAGATCTACAAAAATGGGTATAGCAGGTCTCTGTCCTAAGTGCAAGAGGAAGGGAATTCCACATAGTGGGACACAAGCAGGAAAAAGTGCGACCACCCATCCAGGACAATCTGTGCCTAGGGACCATAAAATTAGCTTGATTAGCTGAGTGAAGGGGGCGGGAAGGAACATATGGTTGAGCAAAGGTGCTCAAGTATTGCGGGGCCTTGCCAGTTTTGATCTTGAACATGATAGTTAGAGTTTTAAATTTGATGCGGTTTTCCACTTTAAGCCAGTGGAGTGAACGCAAAGAACCAGAGGCAGACGTAGTTCTAGGGATACGGCATAGAAGGCGGGCAGCGGCGTTCTGTACTACCTGTAACTTGCGTATAACATCCTTGTTGGATCCCAAAAAGAGGCTGTTGCCATAGTCCAGGCGAGAGGTAATCAAGGCCTGGACTACGGTTCTTTGCGTAGAATCTGGCAACATCCACAAGATCTTTCTTAGCCACTTAAGGATGCCAAAACAGGTCGCCGCCACCTTTACTGCATGATGTTTCATCGAGAGTTGATCATCGATGATGACACCCAGATTGCGAGCTTGGTGGGTAGGCTGGGGAAAGGCACCCAATTCAGGGGGCCAATGCTGAGGACCCCAAAGTTCTTTATTCTTCCCTAAGATTAGCACCTCAGTCTTCTCCCCATTGAGTTTCAGTGAATTAGCCTGCATCTACTGCGCGATATTGCGAAGCCCCGTTAAGAGAGAAGAAGATTGCGCAGCTTCTTTAGCAGACAGGGAGAAGATTATTTGGGTGTCGTCAGCATAGGAAAAAATTGACAGTCCCACCTCCTCGGCGATATCAGCCAGAGGCTTAACGTAAATATTAAATAGCAGAGGGCTGAGTATAGAGCCCTGTGGTACCCCATGGGGAGAGGTGTGAATTTTAGATACTGCCGCTGGGTAAAAGATCTGAAACGTACGGTCCATTAAGAAGTTAGCCAGCCATTTCAGGGCGAGTCCGGTTACGCCAATGGATTGTAAGGCTTGCAGAAGCACGGTGTGAGATACCGTGTCAAAAGCGGCACTCAAATCTAATAATATGAGCGCCACAGTGTCGCCGGCGTCCAAGCGGCTCCGCATCATTTCGGTAACTCCCAGAAAAGTGGTTTCTGTAGAGTAGCTTTCTCTAAAGCCCGATTGAGAGGGATGCAGAAACCTTACTCCTAGATTCGATGTGCTTCTTCTCTTGAGGACCAGCTGTCATCATTCCCTTACTTCAGGCAGGCCACCAGTGTTGGTGCAGCCACCTGGATTCTTTTTCACAGCCAAAGCATGATCAAGAGAAGGTGAGGAAACTGCCCACACTGCTGGAAGATACATTCAGACATGTACTACTTCAGTTCCAACCCACAGAGACGAGAACACACCCATCAGCAGGAGAACCCATTGACAGGGCTAGACAACGACCTGGCTTCTTGGAGAACCCAAGGTCTGCTAGGCATTGGACCTAGGAGGAAAAATGGCCTCTGGAATCAGTTGGTGTGAAGGCCTCACTCTATTATTCCCAGACAGAGGAGGATCACCCCAACCTGGTGTCTGGAGGGTTGCTAGTCTCACTGTGCTCTTCTGGAAAGGAGGAGGGTGCTGAGTGTGGTGGTCACATCCCCACTGGATTGTGATCTGTATGTTGCTTTTACAACTTATGTTGTTTATACCTAGCTATCTATGGAAAGCATTCTCTTACCCAATTGGACCAGATATGGGCTACATAAAACAACACTATGAAACCTATCTGTCCGTGCCTTTCCCATCAAGTGCACATTATGAATCATAGTTGTTTTGATGGTATTTTGAAACTTCCTGGAATGAGTAAAGAGTACCTATTGCTTGTATTTTCAGAATTTCTACTTACCATACTCCAACTGGACACATCATAGATGAGCACTATGTTCCGAAGCTCAAAGTATTTAATTATATTAATTTCAGTTCAAATTTAGTGTGCAAATCACTGTATAATGCACCATACATATTCCCAAAAAATGCCTAATTTACTCATTCCTGTAGATAAGTATTGGGTGCACATTACTCACAAATACAAAACGAATTCAGTCTCCATTCCACAATGGCTCATTTCAAATACAATCTTCTTTTAAATCGTTTTTATTTTATGTGCAGTTCGTTGTTGACATCTATACTTGCGTTATTCGTGCACGCCAGTTTAGGGATAGGTTAAAAGCTTCCCTGTTTGAGGTCTGGGCTACAGACAATATTAGATGTTTCGCCAGGTTCATGGAATAAAAGAAAACATAATAAAGCGTTCTATGTGAATCCAGAAAGGGGCTGTGGGTGAGCCTTATTTTGCTATTGGTTGCTTAACATGTTATTCCAAAATGAATTCACCCTTCTGAAGCAGTCGAGAACTGGAACTGGTCAGCTCCACTACGGATATGAGGATCTAGGAGGCATTTTTGAGGGATTTCAATGGGACTGTAGTGTGGCTCAGCCCAGCCAGGACTAATAAGAGATAGGTCTGTTTACGTATATAGCAGGCAGTGAAGGTTTCGGTGCCATTCTAGGTCCAGAGTGGTGTGCTCAGTGGTGGCCGAAGGAGTGGGTAGAACATGGTTTGGTGACAAACATTGGCTTTCTTAAACTCTTCCCCATTCTCGTGGCCCTCACAGTCTGGCAAGACCAATTCTGCAACCAGTCTGTGGTATTCTGGGTCTGACAACATGACTGTAGTAGAATGTATCAATCAACAGGTAGCCAGATGCAAAATTATCCTTAGACTATTGAAAGAGAATGTGTTGCTGTACTTAAAATTAAATGTCATTTTTAAAGCCAAACGTGCTTAGTGTACTGAACAAAGAAGCAGATGCTTTATCATGTTTTAAGATGCAGGCCTTCAGGTACCACCATCCAGGAGCAGCCGAGTTTCCTACACCATTCCCGGAGTGACTTTGGTGGCTTGGTGCCCCACTTTACCAGACCTTATGGCAGCCAGTTTAGCACCCAGGGCGAGGCTTGCCTATTAGGGGGCATTCAGTGGATACTACAAGTTTCTAGTGAGCGTTGGGGAGAAGGATTGATTTTCTCCCAAGTCAGTGATTGCATTTCTTGGGTCCCTGAGACAGGAGGGGTGAGCAGTCTCATATGCCAGGCACCACATTGCTGCAATATCCTTCTTTGCGAAGATGCTGGGGCACGCCGATGGGACAAAGGCCTTCCTGGGTCAGAAGGCGCTGAAGGTTTGGCAGCGTTTAGAAGGGGCTAATCTGGACTTTTGGCACCCCATTGACACGGTTCGGCTGGCGGCTATCATTTCTGCCCTGGGAAGCATTTGAAGGTCGCAGGATGCGGTTCATCTCTTCAGGGTGGCCTTTACCCTGGCATTTTATAGGGCGCTTAGAGTAAGTGAGCTTGTGCCCAAAAAGAACAGGGACGTGCCGGGGGGGTTTGCAGTGTGCTGACACTCAGTGGCCAAATGGCTCCCTAGCAATAATGATCTCCCATTCAAAGACCGACCAGATAGGTAGGGGCAAACACATTCTGCTGCATAGGGCCCCAGGTAATGAATGCTGCCCTCTGGGTAATTTGGAGGTATTCTTGGCCCACAGAGCTTGGGGGTTCATGGGTCCCCTGTTGGTGCATGCCAACTCACTAAGTTTCAGTTCTGTAGGGTGTTGGGGAGTGCACAGAGGGTGTCAGGTTTAGATCCTAAGGACTATGGCTTGCATTCCTTCACAATTGGGGCTGCCACTGCTTCAGTGGGGATGGGGCTAGCTGGGCCAGTGGTGCAAAGGATAGGCAGGTGGAGATTGGATAGCTCCAAGCGATATGTGAGATTGAACTTGTTGTAGCCACCTGTCTCTAATAACTTTTCTCCCACTCCTTTTCTATTCTCCTGTTGACGCAGGTGGACAGTGGGAGGATCCCAGACAGCAGCTAGATACCGCGGTTCCTCCTGTCCATGTGGGAGCGGATGGGGTTACAGAAGTGCTGGTGTTGGGCCATTCATACGTAAGACGTGCAAAGATTTTTTATTCTGCAGGTGGCTACGAGGCCAGAGACAGGGCAGCAGGATATCAGTTGACTTTCTGTGATCAAGTGGAATTGCACTTGGCTAATCTGAGAACTGCATTGGACAAACTCTTACCCTGGGGATTACACGCCGAGGGATTATTATTGTGCATCTTGATGGCAATGACTTAACGGAAAGTGGACGGAGAGGCTTGATTGAGCTGGTTATCTCAGAGGTGGGCTGGCTCGCGAAGAAGTTGCCTGAGAATGTGCTAGCATGGTCAAACATTGTTCCCAGGTCAAATTGGAGAGGTGGTAAGTCCGTCAAGGCCCTCAATGACTTTGTGAAGCGGGTGAACAATAAGATTGGTAGGTTGTTCAGGTCTGCTAGGCTGTCATCTATAGCTCATGGTTGCATCAAGAGTGAGCATTTTTTTACTGAAAGATGGGTTCCATTTGTCTAAGGTGAGTAACAAAATGTTTCCTGAAGTTTTTCTGGCCTGGTTAGTACATCACCCATGCCATGGTGGGGGGGCAGATGGTAGGTGAACTATACTGACCTGTGGCAGGTGACGCCATGATTGGTGGGACCCATCTATGTCCAATTTTATTGGATAAGGGGTTTTAAGAGGAAGGGGCACTACTACCAGTCATGATCTCACTCGTGAAAATATGATGTGAAGGATGCACAGGAACAATCTAAGCTATGGATAGGTAACTCCAGTGTACTAGTGTCTCTGTTAAGTCTAGGGCCATATCTCTGTAAGCAAGGATGTAAAACTGTGGGTTACTGTGCATAAAGTGATCAAAAATATGTTTTGTATATATGTGTAAATAAATATGGCAGGGGGTCTTTTGACCCCATAACTCAAAGAACTTGATTTGATGGTCTTGTCAGTGTCATTGAGGTGTTGTGGACACTGGGGCGGCTAGATGGAGATTTTGTTCCCAAGGGACATCGGCGACTGCCTGGCCATATCGCAGAGGCTCTCCCAACTCGGGGGAGCCATACATATGGCAGCTAACCATGGCCTGACTCAGGGGCATGAGCCACCGCCCCCTTGTTAGGCACACAGAGGGATTGGATGGCAGGGACTCGACCCTGGAAGCACTCAAGTGCTTCTGGAGTTGTTTCAGTCATGCTGCGGACAGGCCCATAAAATGTACCACGAAGCAGCAAGCGGGTCTCTTTTACCACTACCCGCAAGAAGAATGCCAGTGTTAGCAGTTTGGTCCCCTTGCTACTACCCCACCAGGATTTAGTTTTTCCCACCCACCATCCCCAGAGCAATTGGCACCAGGTGGGGGGAGCGCTCAAGGGTTTGGGGAGTTTTTGGGGATGCACTGTTATTGCCTTATGACAGTATTATTTGGATATTTCAATAGGATCTTATCTGAAGTCATTGTAATGGTTTGTGTTATGCCTAACCTCATATTTTCTCTTGCAGAAATGGCTAATATTTATTGTTTGTGCAGCGGGTGAGGTCATGATTGGTGGGACAGTTCGGGTCCATGTAAGGCATCCTTTTAGACTAAAATGACCACTGCATCACGGAACCCTCCATGGGGTGCTGGCAGCAAGTCAAAGGGATTTGCGGTGGTGTGGGGATATTGGGGGCAGTCGCTGACGCAATCACCTACATAGGCAAAGTGGTCGCAATCAAGCACGGACCCTTAGGGGGAGGAAATTGGGTGTAGGGGGTGCCTTAGGTAGGTATCAGACAGGCCCCTTGCACAGGAACATACCAGTATAGGTGGTCATTGGGTGAGGTCCGCCCATAAGAAGGGACCCATCCATGTTCAATTTTATTGGATAAGGGGTTTTAAGAGGAAGGGACACTGCTACCAGTCACGATCTCACTTGTGTAAATTTGATTTGAAGTATGCACAGGGACAATCTTAGCTATGGATAGGTAACTCCCATGTATTAGCGTCTCTATTCAAGTTAGGGCCGAATCTCTGTAAGCAAAGATGTAAAACTGTGGGTTACTGTGCATAAAGTGATTAAAAAATGTTTTGTTTACCCATAAAATCAGACAGATTTACTAGTGACACAAAGTACATCCACACTCCCAACTCTGCGACAGACCTGGCAGGGGGACATGCCCACACTTGACAACGACGATTGGACAGAAGCCTTGATGGCACCACGCAAAGCGTCGATACCGGCCAGACAACACCTTATCCAATTAAAATTCCTCCATAGAGCTTACTTCACTAGGTGCCGTCTGTGCCGCATGGGCGCCATCACCTCACCGGTATACCTTAAATGCGGGATGGATGAGGGCACCTTCCTACATACGGTATAGGAGTGCACGGAACTTGAGGGTTTCTGGCGAGGTTTGGCGACATGCCTGGAGCATGTCCTGGGAGATCCCATTTCACCCAAAACAGATCTTACTCCATAGCACTGAAGGAGTTGGTGGTAATAGGCATAAAAGACATTTACTTTTCCTAGGCTTAACTCTAGCTAAACGTGACACTGCAAGGCAGTGGATGGATGTGTTGCCGCCTACAGAGGGCACCTGGATGCAAGGAATGGATCATTGTATGGGCATGGAAATAACAGTGTACCGTGCTAGGGGGTGCCCGCAGAAACACACAAAGATATGGCAGCGGTGGGCACACCACAGAGGCATAGTTTTGGCACCGGGCCCTACGGTGGACTCCCTTCTTGACACAGAGGTACGACAATATGACGGTGGTCCATGAGGCTCCTGGTCCCCTACTACAATCTCATATCCTCCATACAAAGACCGTTAAAATGTTGTTCATGAGAAAGATGGTAGATTTGATCTTTGTAATTTATGAGTGTGCCATCGGGGGTGGGCGACGGGTTATTATTGCACTGCAAGTTTGGAAAGGCCATGTTGGCCATAATGTAACGTCAAAACGAAACCCAATAAAATGTGTGGTTAAAAAAAAATGTTTTGGATATATGTGTAAATAAATATGGGCGGGGGTCGTTCGACCCCTAACCCAAAGAACTTAATTTGATGGTCTTGTCAGTGTCATTGGTGGTGTTGTGGGTGCTGGGGAGGGTAGATGGTGGGTTTTTTTCCCCAAGGGACTTCAGCGACTGCCTGGCCTTGTTGGATTTCTGCTCTGATGATAAGGCCATTAGATATTGCATTGCCACTTAAGCTGAGCGACAACACTTTGCATGAGTACAGGAGCAGTACCAACCGTGCACCCTTCTCATAGGATCGCAGGAATATTTTTTCACATGAGTTGTTTTGGGAAACTTTAAAGTTAAGGTTTCTTGTAAGACTCTTCACCTTGATAAAGTGAATTTTGTCAGAGGCGTCTGTGAAAATTATTTTCCCCAAAGTTCCACCAAAGTTTTTCTATTATCTGCAGTGGCGACTTTGTATATTATTAGGTTTTGCCTGCAAAGTGCTTGTGCTGCGCTTGTGAAATCTATTGTTAATATATATCTTAAAAGAGACTTTCATCCGGCACCCTCGCTTTTCATTGGTTCCTGTGCTTGTCACTCACTTTTCCTCCATTTCTATTAGCTGTAGTACGCTATTTCCTGTTCTTCCTCGTGTGTTTGCTATTATCAGTTTCCCGAGGCCCGATTACTGTTTCCATCCACTTATGAAGCCAAACTTTTTTTTGATGTTTTGCCTGCACCAGACTTGCATGCATGTCCTGACCGCTCTCAATGCAGCCCCCCTCTCATACGAAGTGCATGTGCCTGGTCAGTTTCATGCCGGCCAGTGCTTAATTTGAGCCGGTGCTTTCCGGTGTTCAGCACCGGCACTTAATTGGTTTCCGGTGCTCGGCACCAGCACCTAATTGTCAACACCATATTTACCACAAGGTGGCGCTGCTCATCTAATTTAGAGATGAGCACAACAACGGTTGTTTAGGAATACAATATACATTAAAATTGCCCATACCTGCCTCCCCAGCCATTCCTTTAGCTTTGGGGACCTGGAATAATCTGAACTGTCGCATTCACATGCAAAAGAGATGGTTACTAGTTGTTTTGGCAGCAATGACAAGGGCGATGGGTGGTGCAAACTGCAGTGGCCTCCTGGTCAGAGCCCTGGCACTTAATAGTTTACAAATTAAGCACTGATGCCGGCTCTCTTATTATTATCTTCGTCTTTGTCGTGCTCGAACAGCCTGACTTTAATATGTCTGCCTCTCAGGACGTTGCCTTGTTTTAATGAGTCACACGTGAGATAAGCTCTCACCACGTTGTTGTTTTGTAATTTCTTCACTGCGAGTGCACACCGTCACTTTAAAAACAAGGCCACATTCATTTTTGGTAGGTTGGGGAGATGAAGTGATTTAGCCAGAATTACAGAATGTTGAGCCAACGCCAAGACTTAAACCTGGTTCCCCAGGTTCTAAGTCGGCAGCTCTGGCCGTTATGCCACACCCTCATCCGATTGCTCCTCATTTTTTTTAAGTTATGGTGTGCACTCCCAGCTGCTGCTTGAATTACCTTGCTGTTGAGACCTCACAGAATAACTTCAATAAACTTAAGCAGATAAATACAACAAAAGTGCAGTTTAAAATTCAAAATTCATCAGGAAGCATTTCACGGCCCAGTTGCATATTTCGTTGCTGGCATTCTTTTTTCAATTATCTCACCTCATATGCAGTAGCATTAGACTGCCTGTGCCGCCCCCTATAGAGCCTTTAGGATATCAAGTCTTCTTCATAGCATTTCACCCAAGTATTGCCGCCTTCTGCAGAGCGCTGCTCTCCTCTGGCATACCCACCAGGCGCTTCCTACAGGCTTCAGGAGGGAGGGGGCACTGCTGGCCCATGTGTACAGCCACACATGTGGTGTCTGCAGTGTTGGAAACCCGCTATAAAAAAGTGGTGTCCGTCCGGTGCGAGCAGGTGCCACTAATCGAACTTGTGTACACTTCAGGATGTCCGAGGTGTGAGTGAAGGACAGGGTGTGCACTCAACACACTTCTCATCCCTTCATGTTGGAAAAGGGCTCATTTCCATGGGTAGCCGCATCGGACTGACCTACTGGGCAGCCTGGCAGCACCCGAAGGGCTCTTCGCAGAGGGTGGTGGGCTGGGTTTTATTGATTGGCTGATCGATAACACTGATATTACAAAAAAAATAGACTGCAGCAAGAGTGAATGCATGCAGTCTCCCACACCTTGTAAAACACTTATAAACTTGTCTTTACAAGTTTAAAACAGCCCTGATTTGCAAACGAAGGCCACTCTTGGCAGCTATCTCATTCTGTTATGGGGTCCACTTTCATTATGGTGCCGGGGCCTAATCCTGTTGAAGACCGACTCCTGAGGTTAGTTCATTCAGTTGCATGAACTATTGAACTAACCCCTGGACGTTACTGTACATAGTGGCTAGTGTGGGCTTGTTAAAAAAATGCAGCGGTACAGAAATATAACCACGCTGTTTCACAAAAATCTTATTTCCGCATTTGGTGGACACATAACCTTTATTTCACTCCGACGTTGTTCGCTGTTCCCCTTCCCTCTGAAGCATCGTTCGATGCCCAGTCCATGCTTGCTCCTGAAACATGCACTCTGGGTTTTATGATAAATTGTTAACGCTATAGATTATGAACACCTGAATACTCAAAATGCATGCCTCGGAGCTCCATCCAGCCTTGTGATTGTTTTTGATGAGCAATAATAGCATGAGTTCTTGGCATCCGCGCTTTCAATGGAAATAAAGAAGTGCAGGTACTCACTGTCCCAGAGTACAGGTTTACTACTAACAGATGCCTGTGCTGTCCTATTACAAGTATTGCACCCCTGCTGACAAGTGTGGAGCACACCCTTCCAAATGAAAGAAGTGCAAACATACAGTAGCTGCCCATTTAAACCAGTAAAATGTCTCGAATTGGAGTATAGTGCGTGAGCAGAGTCAGTCACATGTTAGGCTATTTCCTTTGAAAGGCAGGTAGGGCTGGAACATGGACAGGTGCTTGTTTAAGCTTATAATAACATACCTTTAGCACGTGTACTTTGTATACTTGGCACACGTGTCCAAGCCCAAGTGGGCTACTACGAAAATATTTTGTTACAGCCGGTATCCTTAAATGCGCCTGCAGCTTTTTATACCAATCTGGAGGATTGTTGCTTTTGCATAGCTCCTCGATAGGGGCTTGCGACGCTATACGAATCACTGACATAATATCGACAGACACAATATCGTCCTACATTTTTATCGACACAAAAATATCGACAACACTAATATCGATGCCCTATACTTAATTAACAAAATACACTAATATCGACCCCAAAATATCGTCAAACATAATTATCGATTACAGTAATATCGAACAAATAAATATCGTTATTCAAAATATCGAACATCCTTTAAAAAAATACATGTCCAAAATATCGATCACAATAATATAGACAACAATATTATCGTTTTTGTAAAAATATCGACAATTCAAAAATAGATAAAACAAACAAAATTAAACACCATAAATATATTCAAATAAATAAACATACACTGCATATAAAATATAATATATATCACATTTTTAGCAAATACTAAAACATATTTTAAAACATTAAATTATAAATACACTATTAATAACAATTTAATTTTATATTTAGATTATGTACACACATTATTTAACATCACATATAAGATGATAGACATTTAAATAATTCAACGTGAAAAAACCCCCCAAAAAACCGGACTCTTAATTAGCGTTTTCCATATATGGAAAACAACTACCAAAAGGATTAAAACAATAAAGATTAACCAATAAAACCACACAATATTAAAATAAACCAATGAGGTTAGCCAAACAATTAATACAAACACTATATAAAGAAGGAAAACCTATTCTTATTTTACACCTTAAACCAAAAACAATAAAGAAGCTGAAACTCTGCCGGATTTCTACCAGAAACAAGGACTTCATCAAAGAAAAAGATATTACATTCTTCAAAAAGTAAGTACATTACCATCTGTAAAATAACTGTAATGCTAATCCTCAAAAACTACTATTTATCATACTCAAATAATTAATATATATCTTTTTTCAATTTATATCTCCTCTACAGATAATTCTCAAACCATCCACAAAATTACAGATCAGCTTCTAAAATCATCGAACTAATAAAGTAAGTATTCAGCAAACAACATTGTAAAAAAACATCCAACCAAACCCCAAATCCATCCCAAACACCCACCCCACCCCATGTACATATTTTACTAAATAAGTAAAAATATGTTTTTACTTCCAACAGAAAAATAAACAACTTGACAGAATTCAACCAACAAAGAAAAAACATCTCTATTTAAAAGCAGCTCAAAACCAACATTGTAAGTATATTAATAACAATATGTATTTATTAAGAAAAAAACATGTACAATATTCGTTTTTAATAATTTTGATATACATTTTTTGTAGAATTTAACACATCACAATGACAGAAGGCGCCCAATTTATCTCATCCCAAAAAGGAAAATTCTTGTTTTGTTACATGGGGCATGTGTATACCCAGGAAAAGCAAAGTGGACTAAAAGTAAATTGGAAATGTAGCAAGTACTATTCAAATAAGTGTTATGGTCGGGCAACAACTAGAGAAACAACTGTTTTGTATACAAGGGAGCATAACCACCCTCCAAATGTTACTGAAATAGAGATTAGGAATGCCCTTGATAACATTAAAGAAGCTAGCACTAGCTCACAAACACCTACGACTCAAATACTTAAAGAATTTCTGCCTACAGTACCCAAACATGCTACTGGGCAAATGCCCTCTATTTCTTCATTAAAAAGAACTATAGCTCGCACAAAAAAAGCCACAACAACTACCACACCTGCTCCAAAAACATTTGAAGAGGTGGTAATTCCCCCAGAACTATCTATAACTCATAATGAAGAACACTTTGATCTCTATGACAACAAATGCAAAGAGAAAAGAATAATTATGTTTGCAACTGCAAACAATTTAATAAAGCTACAACAATCAGAAACATGGATGATGGACGGGACTTTTAAAATCTGTCCCAAACCATTCTATCAATTATACACTGTCCATGCCCTATATTAGAACACCAGCATCCCCTTTATCTATGCCTTGCTATCCAATAAACAGAACTCCACATATATGGAAGTACTAAGTAAAATTAAACAGGAAACAAATAATTATTTTCCACTGAAAATAATAATAGATTTTGAGCAGGCTATGATAAGTGCAATTCTAAAGTCCTACCCACACACATCAATTCAGGGATGTTACTATCATTTCAATCAGTGTCTATGGAGACACCTTCAGAAATCAACACTAAGGGGCTCATTATGATGGCGGAAGAACCGCCACCGCCGGGCCGGCGGTGGCGGTCCTTCCGCCATCACTGAGCATTTGACCCAATGCCCAATTAGGATGGCGGTGGGTATCGCGGCGGACGCAAAGTCCGTCCGCCGCTGGCAATCAAACTGATTGCCTGGCGGATGGAAAAGGGTCACTAATATGGTGGCGGTGCCTAGCAGGCACCGTCCGCCATATTATGATGTGCCCTAGAAGAGGCCTTCCCATGGCGGCGCTGCCGCCATGGAAAGGCTGGCGGGGATTTGTTTTGGGGGCCCGTTGCGGGCCCCCTCAGTGTGGGGGGAGGATGTAGTTGCACGGGGGGGTACCCATGGTACCCCCCTACATTTCCATGCACAAGGTGGCAGGCACCGCGTGGTGCCTGCCACGTTGTGCATGGGAATGCACATCGTGGCATTTTGGCATTGCGAACGGTGCTGCAGCCAGCAGCACCGCCCGCAATGTTAAAAGGCCAGGATGCGCCCGCCATCCTGGCGGGCGCATCCTAATTGGGCTGGTGGAACGGCCGCACGTCTGGCGGGCGGTCCCATCCCCGCTACGATGGCGGGCGGACTGATGTCCGCCGGACATCATAATGAGCCCCTAAGTGTTGAATATGCGACAAACAGTTCATTCGCATACCAAATAAAAAAACGTATTGCACTGGCCTACGTCCCAGTTACTGACGTGGCCGAACATTACAATCTTTTAATAGAAATTCCTTACTACCACCAACACAAGCAAAAATTAAGTCCCCTCCTAGACTATTTTGAAGATACCTGGGTGGGAAGACTTCATAGATCAGGACATAGGAGACAACCAAAATACCACATTCCATGGTGGAATGTCTACCTTAGCACACTAAATCAAGAGGCAAAAACAAACAACAGGACGAGGAACACCTACTCTCCACAAACTCCTACTCTCCCTCCAAAAAGAACAGAGCTACCAACAGCTAAGAATGGAGCAATCTGTCACACAAATAAAGCCTAAACTATCCAAACAAACTAAACAAATGTTTGAATACCTACAACAAGTCAGACTATACCCTACAAAAAGAGGCCTAGAATACTTAGCAATAATTGCCAAAAGCCTACTCTAAACTCTCAAACAAGTGTAAAATATATAATACTTTTCTGTTAAAATTATTAAAATGCATACAAATTAATTTTTTATTTTTAAAAACTAAGGGGCCCATTACGATGGCGGGCGGAAGCACTACCGCCGTGCTGGCGGATGCATAAACCACCAGTTACCGCCCGCATGCCGCAGCCCACACGCCCGCCAAATTACGATGTGAAAAGGCAGCCAAACACCGCCGGCAAGCCAGCGACGCCGTCCGCCATCAAAGTGCGCCCGCTCACGTAGCGGCGCAGCCTAATGGAGACACACCGCCAGACGAAATCACGTACCGCCCGGCGTACAAATTACGATGCTGCAAACAAACAGCTCCCACGGCTAAGAGACACCGCACGCGAAAGTGAGGCGGAAACCCGAACGCCGAGCACAGACACCGAAGAGGTGACCCCCCGAGCATGAATCCAGCACTGCAGGCCCTCCCCATGCTATACCTGATGCACCACCAAGGAGGCAACGTACCGCGGAGACGCAGGTAGGCACACACACAACAAGGGCACGCAAACAGCGCACACAGTGCAAGTGCGGAAAAGGAGGACATGGCACCCCCCAACACCCATGCGTGGACAAGACACATCCACCACTGCACCCACAAATGTAACACAGGGCAAAGTGCAACATCTCGCAAATATCATGGGCACACCACCTGGGACCAGGAACTAACGACCCCGTCACGGCACAGCAGCACAGCGGCGATGACGCAGCCACACATGCGCACAACTCAGCGCCCAACTATAACGCCATGTATGCGTCGCACACAAACAACACAGGGACACAACCAAGCACCACACACACGAGCCACACCCAGAACGCACATGACACGTGACAGGCCTGCCACAGTCATGACCCCAACGCCCAATTCACGGACAACACCCAACGTCACACAACCGACGCCCACATGTCAGTGAAGTCACGCAACATCAGGACACACCCCTGTGTGACAAACATGGCGAAGCACACAGCGGCGGCAACACCACCCAGTAGAACATGGGCCCCGTCGGGAAGAGGTACGCCAGTACCACACAGAAACACCCATACCACCCTGCACCCATGAACCAGACATACAAAACGGAACACCAAAGAGCCCGGGGACCGACAACAGGTGGACCCAAGAATGACACCCACACACAAGGCCCAACGCATAGCGGAAACACAGCCTGCCGCCCACACACGGGAGAGCAGACAGCACTGAATGACCTTCCATTCCAACTCCGTAACCACATCCCGACTAAACAAGCCGGAGAATACAGCCATTGTCCCAAAAAAAGACCAACACAGGCATGCAGAGGAAACCGACCACAGGGCAGATAGCGCATATCACCTAAGAACATACCCGAACGGGAAAGAAAGGAATATATAAAACTCCCCCATGCCGTTCCCATGCAAGTTATCTGGAAGGAGTCACACACCACTGACCTTGAACATTCAGAGAAGCACGTGGGATGAGGGCCCGTGTCCTCCGCACAAGCTAACAGAACACAAGTCCTGCCCCCTACGACCATCACAGATCTCACAGCAACCTCGGAGCCTGCACACTGCAGACTGCACACACAGCCGGAGCACGCCACCACATCGCCCCGCAGCAAAATGGCACCTACAACACACCTGCCCAACTACGCCAAACAGGTCAAGCTGTACAAACACAACCTGATACAGCTACTGGGATGCGAACCCCTATCCCTGCTGAACGTAAGTTACCGACTGACTTACCGCATCGCATTGTTCAGCTGCGTCATACCCGTCTTCTACTGTCGGAGGTGTCCCTTCCACCATCCTGTGGAGTTGTGCCTCTCCAACCCGGCATGTCCAAGGGCGGACCTGCTACCACTATTCCACCCTCTGGACGCACACGACAGGGCCTGTTCAGCCTATGGGGGCATGGCGTATGTGGCGAACATCGGACCCACACTGCAATGGGACCACTGTACCTCCACACGACGGATCATGGATCACAGCTACATCGAATGTCACCCAGCATGCCCCATCATGCTCCTACAAGGGACAACTTACGAACAACACCGTGACAGCCACCATCCGCTACATTGGCTGGCAAACATGTATACCACCAATGAAATGGAAGCCCTGCAGGAAGCCATCGCATACCTGACAACCTGCCAATTCGTAGGACCCCGGCGCAATCCCCCAATTGAGCCATGATGTCCGACACTGTACCCATGCTTAGCTTCCGCACGGACTGGCCAGTAACCACCACAACAGCCATACCAAACGACCTGCAACTGATACCACACCATCAACGACACTGCCATGACATCGGATGTGTCCGGGACATGCACTCCGTTCCCCATCACATCCAGGAACTCTGCATGTATCGGGGGAGGCAGTGGCATGGGATATGTGTATCGCACCCACATGGACAGAACTGCACGTACAACTATGCCATGACATGGATCCTGCACCCATGGACATATGCACCGCCCAGTGGACAGGAATCGCCCGGCTGGAGTATGTGAGAGCTGCACCCCTTTTCCCCCTCCCCGGAAATCCCGTAACAGGACCATTGCATGGACGACAAGTGCATACAACAACAACACGACCCCAGTGACTGTGACATGTCCAGTATCCACCATATGGCAACAACAAGTGGGACGCCGTTGCATGCACGTAAGCCCATGCCCTGATGTCAACTCACACGCACGCGTGCATGAGTAACAACAGCAGCACACCTGTCACATGGAACTGAGATGGACTGTGCCCATGATGCCAAGCGGTCTGGTAGGCTAAATGTATCCCGTCTGTGTCAAAGTCCGCAGCACCGCAGCCACTTGCAAATGAACATTAGCACAGCAACAGCCAAGCAGATGTAACTCTGAAGCCCACATCCCACATGCAACAGCTAATCACATGTACCCCTACACCCTTAGCTATGTGTAATCATGCTCAATATATCCCCCACATGCATACCGCTGCCAGTAGTGTCCACTATACTGCATCACAGAGGACATAAGTCACAATACATGGTTTGAAGAAAGAAACTGTCTCTGCTGATTCCTTTCACAAGTACGAATGTTAGATGATGAGAGTGTGTGATGTACACGGCAGTCGTGACATGACTATGTAGTCCACTGTCATTCGATGTCAACGCAAATGAGTAGCACAACTGTGGAAGACACACATGTGTCGTGTGAAGCGGGGAGACGCTTCGCTCAGGTGGGTGGGTGTGACGGGTAGATGCGCACATGCAAAGTTGAAACACGCTGTGTCGGGAGGGGTCCGGAACTGCACATTACTGCTTCCCTGGGCAATGTCAAAGGCCACATGTCGGGGGGGGGATGTGAACACGTGTGTGCACAGCAGCCGGGCACACGAACAATGCGGTATCAGGCGTACACGTCAGCCCACCCTCTGTGGACAAGCTGGATCATGTTGTGCGCCCGCCAGGCCCTTGACAAGGCACACACAGCCCCTGCCGACCAGGTGTATCCCCAACATTGTCAACCTGCACAGGCAATCCAGGGCACGGGATGGCAGTGGAGCATGGTGGGGGATAGGACTCGGCGCGCTCCTCCGGGACACATCACGCAGGCAAAACATCCTCAATGTGTAGCATGGCTCAAGTCATATGGAAGTATTGGGGGACGCACACATCACGAGCAGGAGTGACGTCACGGAAGGTGGCTCGCACCATCCCACCCATTGCCTACATCTCCACACACGTCACATGCCGTTGCAACAGAGAAGCCAGCGCGTGCGCAAGCACCTCCGAGCCCGCCCCAGTGAGGCAAAAGAGTGAATGTGTGGGTCCATCAGCCCCAGATGGACGCGGCATGGGCCGCTAGGGCAGCTACAGCCTCTGTGTGTCGCAGGTGGTGTATCCGGACTGCGGAGACTGCTATGCATTGTCTATGTTGCCCGTGTCTCGAGTCAGGGCACCACGCATGTGGACGGCGTCCCGCCACACATCATGCCGTGAGACAGACCACTCGTTCAACTGGACCCACACATACACTCCTTGGCCTCTCCGGGGCGAGCTTGGGGCTGCATCTGCATGCGCTAGCCCCACAGTTGCAAATGCATATTGTGGGAGCGAGGGGAGGCCATGAGGACAGGGACAAAGACGACTGTATTACTGTCAGTGAGTTCAAGGAATGACCCTGAGGTGGACAGGAAAAGACGTGCCCCGTGTGTATTGCAACTAGTCGCTAATCCGATCACCCTCCCATGTCATGCATGTAAACCCGCACCTAGCCCCGCCCACCCACCACATTGAAATTAGCACCAGCACAAAATCATTCACATTCGAAGCACTGACTGGGGGTGACAACCATCGGACACACTTGTTGAGGCCACCCACGCGTACATGTGGGCCCTCCATGATCCATGTCACCTGCGGCCAAGTGATGACATGCGCAATGACGGAAGTGAGGAGAGCTGTCCGCCCCACGCACAGATGGTGCATCAGCTCCACAGACCCAGCAGCGAGTGCAGCAGGGGTCACATGTGCAGGGGCAGCTGTGCCTGGTGTGAAGGCACATTCAAATTGACAGCACATCGACCAATGTGTAGTCTGCCCACATCTACAGTCCATTATCATGCGGACATGGAAAATGAACATAGGGCAACACATCTGTGTGGGTGCACCCACTGTGACCAACACTGCGCAATCATCGACGTACTCGCCCTGTGCATGGCCCACCACACAAAGGAGGTCACATTCAGTGCCACCATCCCACACACACATCCCTATCACGAGACATGGTGTGTCCAATAGTCAGTACTGAGTTAGCGCCCATCTGGAGGGTCCTGAACAGGAGACACATGCAACCCACTAGGCAGTTGGTGCTGTCACCTACTGGCATTGTGCAGTCAATGTGCAGGCCAGGCTTGCTGGGACTGAGAGGGGCAGCATGGCCCAGCCTGACATCCACACGAGCAACAAGTGCACTGAGACCTGCATTGGCAATTGCAGACGTTGGCCTGCACCCAGCTGGCCCGGGACGCCTACCTCCATAGTGGAACACGCAGGGTGCAACCGCGAGGGTCATCGGAGTTGGCCGTAATGGCCTGGCCCATGTTGGTGACAGTCCGCTGATGCCATGTGCACCACACAGTATGATGTGCGCACTGCATCGTCAGGTGTGGCCATGATGTGCGCGTGGGTGCAGGTGCACAATGGACGGGGCCACAACATGCCGTGTGCATAGGCAGGGACGGCCAGTGGCCGGCCCCCACATGTCTGTTAGCATGTCATCATCTGCACATTGGCATGGGTGCATGGTATACGCATATGCACACGCATGTCATCTCTCACTATGTACATCTGCCACTTGGCACGTGCAAGGTTACGTGTCACATGTGATGTGTATTTGCAAGCACACAGCCGTGTTGGCATGGGGCTGTCAATGTGTACACCTGACAATGCTTCTGGAGGTGTGATCCGTACAGTGCTGCACATAGGGTGCAGTGGTGACATCAATGACTGTCTCATATCCCCTCGTGCCACAGGTCCCACTTGTCTTGGCCGCTCAGCCTGTGCCCACATCGTCGTTGGTGTGTGCCATACTCATCCAGCCTCGGAAGCAGTGTGATGCACAGCAGCCAGTCATGTTGCCGTGGTGTTGCCGCTTGCCGAATATGCAGTCAGTCCCCATCAGCACGCCTCACAGGTCATTGAGGCCTGGATCCCCATGTGCATGCACATAGCAATGGTTTGTGTCACTGCTCATTGCTATTGGTGGGAGACCTGTGTAAGTGTATTGTGGCAGTGCTGTCCCTGCATGACAGCTGTTCTGTGACTCATGTTCTTGCTCTGTCGTATCAGTTATGTGTATGTGAAAATGCCATGTGGCGTGTTGCTTTGACATGTGTCCACTCCCATCTTTCCTAGGCGGAGACCAAACATTTACCGCCCTTACCAATTGTTGGCGGACATGGAGGATTCTGAGGTCATCCGGAAATTTCGTCTGGACCGACCAACCCTGCATCGACTATGTGCCATGTTGGAACCCCACCTCCGTCCTCGCAGGGTGTATCCGACAGCATTCACCCCCACGGCTAAGGTGATGGCTGCACTGCATTTTTTCGCCACTGGGTCATTCCAGCACACAGTGGGCAGTGGAGGTGGGATGTCCCAGCCCATGTTCAGCATGGTGCTGAGGGATGTACTGGCAGCCATGATGCTGTACAGGAACAGGTACATCAGATTCCCCAGGGCACGTGAGTTGGCGGCAGTGAAGGGTGCATTCTATGCCCTTGGACGGATCCCACACGTCGTTGGTGCCATTGACTGCACCCATGTTGGCCTTGTCCCACCACAGGCCACTGAGCAGCTCTTCCGCAACCGGAAGCACACGCACTCCCTGAATGTGCAAGTGGTGTGCCTTGCGGACATGGTCATCTCCCACGTGTGTGCAAAGTTCCCAGGCTCGGCCCATGACGCGCACATCATGCGAAACAGCATATTACCACGACTGATGACCAATCTGCAACAGGACCGTGGCTGGATTGTCGGTGAGTATGTGGAGTTGTGTAGCGTGCTGGCTTAAGGATGCTGTCTACTGTCCTGTTTGAATTGCAACGGTTCTCTGTGTCCCCCACGCCCAGGTGACTCGGCTTACCCGAATGGGCCCTGGCTGCTCAGTCCATTACGAAATCCTCGGACCCCAGCAGATGACCGCTACAATGAGGCACATGGGAGGACCAGACGTGTGGTCGAGCGTACCTTTGGCCTCCTCAAGTCCAGGTTCAGATGCCTGGACCGCACCGAGGGTGCGCTGGCGTACTCCCCACAGAAGGTGTGCCAGATAGTGGTGGCTTGCTGCATGCTGCACAATCTGGCCATTCGAAAGCAGATCCCCCTAATTGTGGATGACGGAGATCAACCAGGGCCCCAGCCTGCACACCTGGACAGCTCCAGTGAAGAGGACAGTGGAGAGGATGAAGCTGTGAATGTGCGTCAGCAGCTCATCGCCCGCTACTTCACTTGACGGTGAGTGACCATGTACGACGGCTGATGTAGCTGTAGTTGTGCAGGTGTATGTGTGCTCTGTTACTGGGGCCTTTTGTTCACTGAGTGCTGTGTGTCAATGGTCCATGTCCA
This sequence comes from Calotriton arnoldi, assembly GCA_963921515.1. Classification (NCBI taxonomy): domain Eukaryota; kingdom Metazoa; phylum Chordata; class Amphibia; order Caudata; family Salamandridae; genus Calotriton; species Calotriton arnoldi. The sequence goes on from CAWUFW010005681.1 coordinate 82,943, forward strand.
GGTTGGTATGCCACTGTCAGTGGCTGTAGCATTGTGCCCTGTTGCTCTGTGAGATGTGTGTGCATTGCTTGTAGTTGGTGACAAGTACTGTGTGATGAGTGTGTGACACACTCATTGAATGTACTCTTGTTCTGTTTTTCACCCCTAGGTCCCTGCAGCCTCTCCTGTCCCATCGACATGCCACACAGCAGATGCTATTCTGCTCATGGTGGCGATTGCACATCTTGGAATAAACCCAGGACACATTAAGCCGATTGTGATCAAGGTGTATTTATTAACAGCGGTGACATGTGATTGTGTGCAAGGTGATGACAAATGTGGTGCATGCTGTGACAATGAGTTGACGGTCATGGCTGCGTGATGGTCAAGGTGTACCCATGGAGTTCTATGTCCACAGTCCAACAGACACATGCCATTCACATGGCAGTGTGGGCTAGGATCGTATTCCAAGTCAATGCAGTAGGTGGTCAAGGTGGCTGGCTGACTCACTGGCGTTTGGTGCGGGCGAAGTCCTCTCTGGACACCTGTTTCCTCTTCGGACGGCCCCTTCCACGTTTGGTAGGGGGGTGTTGATGTTCCGCTGGTGGTGGTTGAGGAGTGCTCACTCGCTGTGGACGCAGGGGAACGCGATGCTGCACGAACCTGCGCCACAGCAGGTGGTGGCGGAGGTGGTGTTGCTGGCCTTGCTTGTGCCCTCCCCCACCACCAGCTGGCCCATGAGGTCCGCGATTTGGGCCATGTGGGCGTCCATGGACCTCAACACCGCAAGGACCTCCCGCGTGTCGCTTGCCGACCTGGCCCATTCGCCTTGGGCCTCCTCATAGGCCCCAAGGACTCTGTCGATTGGCGGCAGGGCTTGGCTCCCAGGCACAGTTGGCGTTGGCCTGGCCCTGCTCCTCCTACCAGTACTGCTGCCACCGACCTGCCCACTGGCCACATTGCTCAACACGGTCCTCGCTGTGGCTCCCAGGGTGGACCCAGTCGGCCGGACCACCACTTGCGCTGGGGCTGGGGCCAGTGATGACGTGGTGGTGGTTGCGGCAGTGGGAGTGGCCGCAACGACCGTGGGAGTGGCCGCCACAACAGTGGTAGTGGCCGCTACGACAGTGGCAGCAGGGGGCTGTGAGTGGTCATCAGCCCTGGATGATGGGTTGGTGGGTGGGAGGGTGCCTGGGGTGCGGTTGGGCCCTGCCACACCAGATGGGCCTGCTGGGTGGTCCGTGTCCGAATCGGAGGACAGATCCTCCACATCCGTGAGTCCTTGTTGGGGGCTTGCAGGCTGGCTGTGCTGGCTGCTGTCTCCATCTCCAGCATCCAGCAGTTCGTCACCTGTGGGGGGAATGAGATATGTTATTGTGTTGCACATGACAAAGTATGTATAGGTTGTCTGACATCCACAGTTCGTGCACAGTCGTGCACAGGTTTCCCGGAGCCGTGTGTGTGGCTGTGCTATTTGTTGTTGTGTGGGCATGCGAATGGGACTGTGTGCTGTGGACATGTGGCATGGGACGGATTGGCAATGCCGATGGGTGTGTTGCTGTGCTCCTGCTTTTTGTGGCTCTGGTGTATGCGGACTCCAGACCCATCGTGGAGGTTGGTTTGTACTATGCTCTTGGGGTTCAAATGTAACGCTTCGAAACGCAGATGGCATAATGGGGGTCAGCCCCCTGAAACGCATTTGAGATGAACTATGCTTTGGGGGTACATACTGTGTGCCATGGGTGCAGAACGTGACATGTGTTGTGGCAACATGACAGTGCATGGTCTGAGGTGTGTGTATGTCTGACATACCCTGCATATTTGCTGTCTGTTGTGATTTCTGGCCATGTAATTGGACGCATTGTTATGAGTGAGTGATGGTTGTGTGCCACACGACGTATTGCAGATGGTCCAATTCCTTGGTGTGCGTGCTGCCCTGTGCCATGTGCATCACTGCAGTGCTCGGGGGTGTGTGGCCCATGTTATGTGTGTAGTTGCTCACAGTGTGACGTGCGCTTCATTCACTTCTGGCACATGATTTATCATGGGCATGTTTCTTTGCGTGACTACTGTATGTGGACCAGCTGTTCGGATGACATACCTTTCATGTGACTGGGGCTGACGGATGAGATGGATGGTATGTTGTATGTGCATTGTGTGTCTGTGTGTTTGATGGGTCCAGTGGTGTTCGTGTGCATTTATGTTGTTCCACGCTGTTGCGTCTAGTGTGGTATGTCTTACATGGGCGTAGTTGTGGGATGTGTGGTTGACAGGCAGTAGGGGCTACATGGACAGGACTTCGATGGTGTTGCAGTTGTGTGTGATGGGTTGCACTGTGCCTGCCGTGTGGTTCTGTAATCAGTGTGACTTGTGCATGCAGACGTGGCTCCTTGGGTGTTGCTGTGTCTGTGATGGGTCATGTGGGGTGTGACTCTGTGGTTCATGTCCGTGTGCACATTGTTCACATGGTTGTGGCAGGGAGCTGTGCTGCGTGTTCCTCTGCTATTTGACATGTCCCATGTGTTAGTCGTAATTCAGTCCTCATGCCTCCAGTCACCCCGCCCTGTCCAGTTTCCCACCTGCAGGTTGTTTTTGAGCGTGCACTGGACTGGATGCAACATGGTTATGGGCGGGGGGTGCTCCATGTTGCAGGTCTGTGGGGGTGGGGGCGGTGTTATGGGTCGTGGTGATGGCTGGACACCCACTGACACCGTTTGTCCTGGGGCGGGATGTCTACCTGTCGGCTGCCGGTGTGCACTGCAGTGGCTGCTACGTGGGTGTGGGGTGTGGGCTGTGCTCCTCCTTGCTGTGCTGTGGGACTAGGGGCCTGGTGTGTGTTGTACTTCAGCTGTCTCCCCTCCCACCCACTGCGCTTTGTGTTGCTGCTACTTACCTGTTACTTGTCGGTTAGTGCAGCTACGGCTGCCACATGGGTGTGGGGGGTGCTCCGCCTTGCTGTGCTGTAGGACTAGGGGCCTGGTGGGTGTTGTACTTCAGCTGTCCCCCTCCCACCCACTGCCTTTGTGTTGCGGCTACTTACCTGTTACTTGTCGGTTGGTGCAGCTACGGCTGCCACATGGGTGTGGGGGTGCTCGTTGTGGCGCTTCTGGAGTACTAGGGGACCTGTTGGTAGTTACGTGGCTGGCTGGGTGTACACATGCCCCCATGGTTTTGTTAGTTGATATGTTTGGGCTGTGTGTGTGGTGGTGCCTGTTGCATGTGTGAGTGATGTGTTGTGTATTGTGTACTGGACATGGGGGTGTTTGTCCCTCGGAGCTATGGCATGGTGGTAGTGCATGTGAGTACATAGCGGTGTGCTGGTATACATTTGTTTGTACTTACCAGCCTCCACTCCCCCTGGTAATCCGGTGAGGATCTCCGGATGGATGATGACTCGCACCTTCTCCTCCCACGCTTTGAAGGTCTTGTAATGCGCGGGATTCCCTCCGCCAGTCGTGGCAGCCAGCTCTCGGTTTTTGCTCTCCTTCTTCTTGACCAGGCTTTTGATGTCGTTCCACCGTTTGTTTATCTCTCCTCTGTTTCTGGGTACGGTCCTGACTGCATTGACCTGGTCTACAATTCTGTTCCACATCCTTTTTCTGGTGGCTAGTGGGGTGTGCTGGACCTGGTTGCCATAGATTTGTGTGTGCACCTTGACGATCTCGTCGACCATGACCGTCAGCTCAGTGGAAGTGAACTTGGGCATTCTGTGTGATGCCATGGTGTTTGTGGTGCTGGTGCGGTATGTGATGTGTGATGTGCAGGGGGTTTGTGGTGCCGGTGTTTGGTGGTGGTGGTGGTGGTGGGTGTGATGTGTGCGTATCTGTGGTGTACTGCTGTCCTTGCTGTGTCACTGTGTCCTCTCCTCTCTGCTTTGCAATGTTGCAAGGGGTTGTGGTCTGTGGAGGGGCTGTTTTTGTACTTACCTGTTTGGGTGTGTCCTGATGGTCTGTTGTTTTCAGGTGTGTTGTGGCTGGTGTTCTGGGCTTTGTGGTTTATTTGTTTGTCCAGGGGTGGTGTGTTTTCGGGATGTGTACTTTGTCTGTGTATTTGTGCGTGGGTTGCTGTGTGGACTTGTTTGCCATGTTGTGTGTGTTTGTTTGAGTCCGGGGCTGTTTCTGTGCAGGGACGTGGCCGCCATGGCTTCTGCCGTGTCCATTTTTTTCAGTGTTGTTTCCGCTGGCGGGCGGTGTATTTGTTGTTTTTCCGCGCTCATGTCGGTGCGATCGTAATTTCACGTGCGGTGTCTCGACCGTGAGGGCGGGCGGTTTTGTGTTGTCGTGCGTCTTTCCGTCCGTGGCGGGCGGTTTGACTCCGACTCGGGCATGGGCGGGCGGTATTTTGTGTGTTTTTACCGCCGCTGGCGGTTTTCGGTTCGAGGCATCATAATTGCTGGGTCGGTATTCAGAAGGTGTAGGCGGGCGGATTTTTGCCGCTTTCATGGGTGGCGGATTTTTTTACGCCCGGTATCGTAATGGGCCTTTAAATAATTTGTCTAATATATTTTTATTAATAAATAAATATATATATAGACATATTAATTAGATATTTGAAAAAATAAACAACAATAACAGTAAATATTATAGCATTTCCCTCCCACAATAAATAATTAAATTAACTTACCATTTCCGTAGCTGTAGACAGAAAATCCCACATCTTGGAAAACAATGCTGGTAGCTCATAATCCAAATAGAATAAAAATTACCCCCAAAAAAATGAAAAAATCCGACTGATCCAAAAAGTAATCCTCGATCCGTAAATCCACAATCCATAACCCATAAAAACCCGAAAAAGTGTTTTAAAAAAAGAAATGCTCCATGAAAACCCGAAAAATTAAGGAAGTGTAAAATAATTATTAGTTACTTAAACTAATATACACTTCCTTAATTTAAAAAAATGCAAAAATTCCCACCCACACAAATATACACATAATAGACAATATAACAGTATTACAAACATTATACACACCATAATAACACATATCCTACCAGACTTAAACATTTCTAAACTAGGCCTCAAAAAATAACGATACATAAATAGTCAAAACCTAACAAACGCATAAAAAACACCACAACTCCAAAAACTTAACTCTACACACACTAACTACAACTTAACTACCTTCAAATTAAATTAAAAATGTAGTTTAAATGAAGTAAAGTAATCTTACCTTCCTCGACGCGAAGCAGCTCCCAACCGCGACCTTCTCCCCTTCGAAATAACCCAAAACAACAGCGAGCGGTTACAAAATACAAGCCCCAAACAAATATGGCAACTTCAAACATATAAAATAAATCTAATTTAATTAAAAAAATATCATTACATTATATATAAATTACTTACATGTTTAATTAAAATACTACAATTTTTATCTTATTTGTTTAAATGTATTTTTCATTTTTATATCATTGTAAAATTATAATAAATATTATTAAACACATAGGGGCCGATTCTGATGCGGGTTGGAAAAGCTTCCCGACCGAATCGGTTGGGAAATGGTGTCCGACCCACTCGGATCGGGAAAGTCCGACCGGCGGAGTAGGATGCATCCGGATGCTTCCAGATACGATTTGGTTGAACTCCCATTGACTTCAATGGGAACATTTGTTCTTAACCGCATCAGAATTGGGCCCTCGGTCGGGAAGACACGTTCCCGATCCGATTTGGAAGGAGCAAATGCCGTTAGGAGGCCTTCCTAACCGCATCAGAATCAGGCCCTCGGTCGGGAAGCTTTTCCAACCCGCATCAGAATCGGGCCCTAAATATTTAATATTATAATTCCATGTATTTACAAGTTACATATAACATTTATGAAAAACTTGTAATAATTTTTTTTATTTAAAAAATGTCTACCTTATAAAAAAAATGTTTATAAATTAAACCATGTAATAATTAATAACATTAATATTTTATATATTAATATTATTAATTAAAATGTATTATTATTTATTTGGAAAATGTAACTAAGTTTCTACTTAAAAAATGTTTTTAAAAAAATTGAAAATTGTTATATAATTAATATGTTACCAATATGTAACTAAATAAAAAATGTTCACAATACCAAACTGAAATTAACCACTGTTATAAATAAATATATTGTTTTTCAAATGTATGTAAGAAAATGGTAACCTACATTATCTATTGTTACAAAATTTACACAACTGTTTAAAAGAATGTACCAATGTTATAATTTTTTTCTTTAATTATTAAATGTAAAAATATTCATATGTACAAAACATTTTGTATTGGTAAAATAAATATGATTTCCTATCTCTATGTCTTTATTTATCTTACATATTTTTAATAAAATAAATATTTCTTGATGATTTTTAAATAATGTACAATAAATAAACATCTTAAAAAATTAAGATGTCTAGGGGCCCATTACGATACCCGGCGTAAATAAATCCGCCAGGCATGGAAGCGGCAAAAATCCGCCCGCACACACCGCCTGAACACCGACCACGCCATTATGAGTACAAAAACCGAAAACCGCCATCGGCGGAAAAATCACACAAAATACCGCCCGCCATCGTCCGAGTCGGAGTCAAACCGCCCGCCACGGACGGAAACACGCACGACAACACAAAACCGCCCGCCCACACGGCCGACACACCGCACGTGAAATTACGATCGCACCGCCATGAGCGCGGAAAAACAACAAATATACCGCCCGCCAGCGCAAACAACGCCGATGAGAATCGACACGGCAGAAGCCATGGCGCCAACGTACCTGCACAGAAACCATCCGCACACAAAACCAATAGCACACAACATGGCCAATAAGTCCACACAGCAAGGCACACACAAATACACAAGCACAGTACACATCCCGAAAACACCCCCCGGACAAACAAAAAATACAAAGGCCAGAACCCCAGACACAACACACCTGAAAACAACAGACCATGAGGACACACCCACATAGGTGAGTACAAAAGCAGCACTCCCACAGACCACAACCCCTTGCTACATTGCAAACCAGAGAGGAGAGGAGAGGACACAGTGACACAGCAAGGACAGCAGCACACCACAGAAACGCACACATCACAACCACCACCACCACCACCACCAAACACCGGCACCACAAACCCCCTGCACATTACACAACACACACCGCACCAGCACCACAAACACCATGGCACCACAAAGGATGCCCAAGTTCACGCCCATGGAGCTGACGGTCATGGTCGACGAGATCATCAAGGTGTACCCACAAATCTATGGGAACATGGTCCAGCACACACCACTAGCCACCAGAAACAGAATGTGGAACCGGATCGTAGACCAGGTCAATGCAGTCGGGACCCTGCCCAGGAACAGAGTCGAGATAAACAAACGTTGGAATGACGTAAAGAGCCTGGTCAAGAAGAAGGAGGGCAAAAACAGAGAGCTGGCTGCCGTCACTGGCGGAGGGAATCCCGCGCTCTTTAAGACCTTCAAAGCGTGGGAGGAGAAGGTGCGAGTCGTAATCCATCCGGAGATCCTCGCCGGATTAGCAGGGGAGTGGAGGCTGGTAAGTACAAACTAATGTATACCAGCACACCGCTATGTACTCACATGCGCAACTACCATGTCACAGCTCCCAGGGACAAACACCCCCATGTCCAGCACACAATACACAACACATCACAAACACATGCAACAGACACTACCACACACAGCCCAAACCGAACAACTGTAAGATGCGTGGGGACATGTGTACACTAAGCCAGCCACGTAACCACCAACAGGTCCCCAAATATGCCAGAAGCGCCACAACGAGCACCCACCACACCCATGTGTCCGCCACAGCTGCACTAACCGACAAGTAACAGGTAAGTGGCAGGAACACAAAGTGCAGTGGGTGGGACGGTGGACAGCCCAAGTACAACACACACCAGGCCCCAGTCCCACAGCACAGCAAGGAGGAGCATCCCCCACACCCCACAGCCACGTGTCAGCCACCGCAGTGCACAACGACAGCCGAAAGGCAGACATCACGGTCCACAGCAATCGGTGTCAGTGGGTGTACAGCCACCCCCACGACCCACTACACCCCCCACCCCCACAGACCTGCAACATGGAGCACCCCCCGCTTAGAGCCATGTGGCATCCAGTACAGTGCACGCACGAACAACTTGCAGGTGGGAAACTGGACAGGGCTGGATTACTGGAGGCATGAGGACCATAACACCACCAACACATGGGACATGTCACGTAGCAGACGAACACGCAGCACCGCCCACCGTCACGAACAAGTGAACAATGTGCACACGGACATGAACAACAGACTCACACCCCACATGACCCATCACAGACATAGCAACACCCAAGGAGCCACGTCTGCATGCACAAGCCACACTGAATATAGTCCCACACGGCAGCCACTGTGCAACTCATCACACACAACCGAAACACCATTGAAGTCCTGTCCATGTAGCCCCCACTGCCTGTCAACCCCACACCCCACAACTACGCCTATGTAAGACAAACAACACTAGACGCAACAGAGCGGAACAACAGAAATGCACACGAACACCACTGAACCCATCAAACACACAGACACACCATGCACATACAACATACCATCCATCCCATCCGTCAGCCCCAGTCTCATGAAAGGCATGTCATCCGCACAGCTGCCACACATACAGCAGTCACGCTAAGATACATGCCCATGACCAACCATGTGCCAGAAGTCAATTAAGCGCACGACACACTGTGAGCAACAACACACAACATGGGCCACACCCCCCCGAGCACTGCAGTGATGCACATGGCACAGGGCAGCACGCACACCAAGGAGATGGGACAACTGCAATACGTTGGCTGGCACACAACTATCACTCACTCATAACGATGCGTCCAATGCCATGTCCAGTAACCACAACAGACAGCAAATATGCAGGGCATGTCAGGCATGCACACACCTCAGACCATGCACTGTCATGCTGCCACAACACATGTCACGTTCGGCACCCATGGCTCACAGCATGTACCCCAAAAGCATATCCCCTCCCAAATGCGAATCTGGGGCATGGCCCCCATGTTGCCATATGCGTTCCTAAGCGTTCCATTTGAACCACAAAAGCATATCCCCTCCCAAATGCGAATCTGGGGCATGGCCCCATGTTGCCATATGCGTTCCTAAGCGTTCCATTTGAACCCCAAAAGCATATCCCCTCCCAAATGCGAATCTGGGGCATGGCCCCCATGTTGCCATATGCGTTCCTAAGCGTTCCATTTGAACCCCAAAAGCATATCCCCTCCCAAATGCGAATCTGGGGCATGGCCCCCATGTTGCCATATGCGTTCCTAAGCGTTCCATATGAACTCCAAAAGCAAAGTACAAACCAGACCCAGGATGGGCCAGGAGCCCGCATACACCAGAGTCACAATGAGTAGGGGCACAGCAACACACCCATCGGCATGGCCAATCCGTCCCATGCCACATGTGCACAGCACACAGTCCCATTGCCTAGCACACACAACTACAGATGCCACAGCCACACACTCGCCTCCGGGAAACCCATGTACGAGATTGCACGAACTGCCAATGTCAGACGACTAATACATACTTCGCCAGGTGCAACACAATAACAAATCTCATTCTCTCCACAGGTGACGAACTGCTGGATGCTGGGGATGGAGACAGCAGCCAGCACAGCCAGCCTACAAGCCCCCAACGAGGACACACGGATCTGGAGGATCTGTCCTCCTCTTCGGACACGGACCACCAAGCTGGCCCATCTGGCGTGGCAGGGCCCAGCCGCTCCCCAGTACCCCTCCTACCCACCAACCCAACATCCAGGGATGCTGAACAGTCCCAGTCCCCTGCTGCCACTGTCGTTGCGGCCACACCCACGGTCATTGCGGCCACTACCACTGCCGCAACCGCCACCATCGCCGCACCGACCACCACCGCCTCCACCACCACCACGTCTTCGCTGGCACCAGCCCCAGCGCAGGTGGTGGCCCGGCCGACTGGATCCACCCTGGGAGCCACAGCGAGGACCGTGGTGAGCAATGTGGCTAGTGGGCAGGCCGGTGGCAGCAGGACTGGTAGGAGGAGCAGGGTCAGGGAAACGCCAGCCTCCCCTGGGAGCCATGCCCTGCCTCAAATGGCCAGAGTCCTTGGGGCCTATGAAGAGGCCCAAGGACAATGGGCCAGGTCTGCTACTGACACGCGGGAGGGGCTGGGGGTGCTGAGGTCCATGGACGCCCATATGGGCCAATTCGTGTCCCGTATGGACCAACTCGTGGACCTCATGGGCCAGCTGGTGGTGGCGGTGGGGTCACAGGCAAGGCCAGCAACACCACCTCCGCCACCACCTGCTAGGGCGCAGGCTCGGGCAGCAGTGTCCACTTCCCCTGCGTCCACAGCCAGTGAGCACACCTCACCCACCACCAGCAGGTCGCCACCACACACCCCCTCCCAAACGTGGAAGGGGCCGTCCGAAGAGGAAACAGATCTCCCGGGAGGACTTCGCACGCTCCAGTCGCAAGTGAGGCAGCCAGCCAGCCTTCCGCCAGCCTTCCTTGACCAGCCACTGCATTGACTTGCTCTACGATCCCACTCCACACAGCCAGCTGGATGGCATGTGTGTGTTGGACTATGGACATAGAACCAGTGGGTACACCCTGATCATCACGCAGCCATGACCGACAGCTCATTGTCACTGCACGCACCACTTTTGTTATCACCTTACACACAATCACATGTCACAGTTTGTAATAAATGCACCTTATTCACTAACTGCTGTTTGTGCCCTGTGTTTTATTTGTACGGAATACAACGGCCACCTTGGGCGGAAAGGCACCTGATGCGTGGCTTGGCAATGGAATCCGGAGGGCCTGTAGGGACCTAGGGGTGGGAGACAGAACAGGAGCACATTCAATGAGTGTGTCACACACCCATCACACAGTACATGTCAACAACTACAAGCAATGTACACACATCGCACAGAGCAATAGGGCACAATGCCACAGTCACCAACAGTGGCATACTACCCTGGCCATGGAGCGTTGACACACTGCACGCAGTGAACATACGGCCACCCTGACACAGCACACACACACCTGCACAGATACAGACACATCATCCGTCGTACATGGACACTCACCGTCAAGTGAAGTAGCGGGCGATGAGCTGCTGGCGCACATTCCCAGCTTCCTCCTCTCCGCTGTCCACCTCACTCGAGCTGTCCTGGTCTGCGGGCTGGGGCCCTGGTTGATCTCCGTCATCCACAATGAGGGGGATCTGCTTCCGAATGGCCAGATTGTGCAGCATGCAGCACGCCACCACTATCTGGCACACCTTCTGTGGGGAGTACGCCAGTGCACCCCCGGTGCGGTCCAGGCACCTGAACCTGGACTTGAGGAGGCCAAAGGTACGCTCGACCACACGTCTGGTCCTCCCATGTGCCTCATTGTATCGATCGTCTGCTGGGGTGCGAGGATTCCTCAATGGACTGAGCAGCCATGCCCCATTCGGATACGCAGAGTCACCTGGGTGTGAGGGACACAGAGAACCGTTGCTAATCCAACTGGACAGGGGACAGCATCGCACAGCCAGCACGCTACACCACTCCACATACTCACCGACAATACAGGCACGATCCTGTTGCAGATTGGCCATCAGTCGTGGCAAGATGCTGTTGCGCATTATGTGTGCGTCATGGGCCGAGCCTGGAAACTTGGCACACACGTGGGTGATCACCATGTCCGCAAGGCACACCACTTGCACATTCAGGGAGTGCGTGTGCTTCCTGTTGCGGTACAGGTGCTCAGTGGCCTGTGGTGGAACAAGGCCAACATGAGTGCAGTCAATGGCTCCCACGACGTGTGGGATTCTGCCAAGGGCATAGAATGCACCCTTCACTGCCGCCAATTCACGAGCCCTGGGGAATCTGATGTACCTGTTCCGGTACAGCATCATGGCTGCCAGTACATCCCTCAGCACCTTGCTGAACATGGGCTGGGACATCCCTCCTCCACTGCCCACTGTGTGCTGGAATGACCCAGTGGCGAAGAAATGCATGGCGGCCATCACCTTAGCCGTGGGGGTGACAGCAGTCGGATACACCCTGCGGGGACGGAGATGGGGCTCTAACATGGCACACAGTCGATGCAGAGTTGGCCTGTCCAGCCGAAACTTCCTGATTACCTCTGTATCGTCCATGTCCGCCAGCAATTGGTATGGGCGGTCAATGTTCGGTCTCCGCCTGGGTTAAATGGCAGAGGACACATGTCAAAGCAACACGGCACATAGCAATTTCGCATACACATCACTGACATGACTGAGCAAGCACATGAGCCACAGCCCAGCTGTCAAGCTGGGACGGCACGGCCACAATACACTTACACAGGTCTCCCAACAATGGCAATGGCAAGTGAGACATACCACTGCCATGTGCATGCACATGGGGATCTAGGCCCCAATGACTTGCGGGGCGTGCTGATGGGGACTGACTGCATATTCGTCAAGCGGCAACGCCACGGCAACATGAGTGTCTGCTGAGCATGGAACTGCTTCCGAGGCTGGATGAGTATGGCACACGACGACGACGATGTGGGCACGGGCTGAGCGGCCAATACAAGTGGGACCTGTGGCACGAGGGGATATGAGACAGTAGTAGGTGTCAGCACTGCACCCTATGTACAGCACTGTACGGATCACAGCTCCCGAAACATTGACTGGTGTCCACATTGACAGCCCCATGCCAAGACGGCTGTGTGCTTGCAGTCACACGTCACAGGTGAGAGGTTACATTGCACGTGCCAGGTGGCAGACGTACATAGTGGGAGCTGGCATGTGTGTGCATGTGTCTCCTGTTCAGGATCCACCAGATGGGCGCTGACTCTGTACTGACCATTGGACACAGCATGTTCCGTGGAAGGCTTGTGTGTGTGGGATGGTGGCACTGGATGTGCCTCCGTTGGGTGGGGGGCCATGCACAGGGCGGGTACGTCGATGATTGCGCATTGTTGGTCACGGTGGGTGCACCAACTAAGATGTGTTGCCCTGTGTTCAATTCCTATGTCCGCATGATGATGGACTGTGGATGTGGGCAGACTACACATTGGTCGATGTGCTGTCTATATGCATGTGCCTTCACACCAGGCACAGCTGCCCCTGCACATGTGACCCCTGCTGGACTCGCTGCTGGGTCTGTGGAGCTGATGCACCTTCTGCGCGTGGGGCGGACAGCTCTCCTCACTTCCCTCATTGCGCATGTCATGTCTTTGCCGCAGGTGACATGGATCATGGAGGGCCCACATGTACGCGTGGGTAGGCTACACATGATTGTTCACTGGTCGCCACCCCCAGTCAGTGTTTCGAATGGGAAGGTTGTCGTGCTGGTGGTATGTTCGATGTGGCGGATGGGCGGGCCTAGGTGCGGGCTTACATTCCGGACATGGGGGTAGTTGGATTGGCGACTAGTTGCAGTACACACGGGACACGTCTCTTCCTTTCCACATCTGGGTCATCCCTTGTACTAACTGACAGTGATACAGTCATCTTCGCCCCAGCCCTCATGTCCTCCCCTCGCCCCCCAATATGCATGCTCACCTGCGAGGCTAGCGCTTGCACAGGCAGCCCCAAGCTCGCACCAGAGAGGGCAAGGAGTGTATGTGTGGGTCCAGGGTATGATGTGTGGCGGGACGCCGTCCACCTGCGTGGTGCCCCAAATGGAGACCCGGCCTGCATGGACTATGCATCACAGTCTTCGCCTTCCGGATCCGCCACCTGCGACACCCAGTGGCTGTGGCTGCCCTTGCGGCCAGGCCGCGTCCGTCTGTGGCTGATGGCCCACACATTCACTCATTGGCCTCTCTGGGGAGGGCTCGGGGGTGGTGGCGCACGCGCTTGCACTTAGTCGCAATGGCATGTGGCGTGGTTGGTATGATGGGCAATGGATGGGATGGTGCGAGCCACCTCCCGTGACGTCAGTGCTGCTCGTGCTGTGGTGCGTCCCCCTACACTTCCATTTGACTTGTGCCATGCTAGACGTTGAGGTTCTATTGCCTGCGTGATATGACCAGGAGGAGCGCGAGGAGACCTCACACACACCATGCTCCACTGCCATCCCGTGCCCTGTATCGCCTGTGCGGATTGACTATGTTGGGGTTACACCTGGTCGACTGGGGCTGTGTGTGCCTTGTCAAGGGGCATGGCGGGCGCACAACAGGATCCAGCTTGTCCACAGAGGGTGGGCTGAGGTGCGCCTGGTACCGCTTTGTACGTGTGCCCGGCTGCTGTGCACACACGTGTTCACTCCCCCGACAGGTGTCCTCTCACAATGCCCAGGGAAGCGGTGGTGTACTGTTCATGACCCCTCCCAACACGGCGTGCTCCAACTTGGCATGTGCGCATCTACCCGTCGCACCCACCCACCTGAGCACTGCGTCCATACGACTTCACACGACACATGTGTGTCTTCCACAGTAGTGCTACTCATTTGCGTTGACATCCAATACCAGTGGACTACATGGTCATGTCACGACTGCCGTGTACTTCACATACTCTCATCCTCTCTCATTCGTACTTGTGAAATGAGTCAGCGGAGACAGTTCTGGTTTCAAACATTATATTGAGTCTTCTGTCCTCTGTGATGCAGTATAGTGGACACTACTGGCAGCGGAATACATGTTGAGGATATACTGAGCATGATAACAAATGGGATAGGGTGTGGGGTTACATCTGCTTGGCCAAGGCTGTGCTAATGTACATTTACGTATAGCTGCGGAGCTGCGGACTTTGACACAGACGGTATACATGTAGCCTACCAGACTGCTCGGCATCATGGGCACAGTCCATCTCAGTTCCATGTGACAGGTTTGCTGCGGTTGTTCCTCATGCACGCGTGCATGTGAGATGACATCAGGGCATGTGCTTGCGTGCATGCAGCGGCGTGCCACTTGTTGTTGCACTGTGGTGGTTACTGGACATGTCACAGTCACTGGGGTCGTGTTGTTGTTGTATGCACTTGTCGTCCATGCAAAGGTCCTGGTATGGGATTCCCGGGGCGGGGGTGGGAGGGTGCAGCACCCACAGACTCCAGGCGACCTATTCATGTCCACTGAGCGGTGTGTGTGTCCATGTGCGCTGGATCCATGTCGTGTCCTGGTTGTTCGTGCAGTTCCGTCCATGTGGGTGCGATGCACAGAGCCCATGCCACTGCCTCCCACGATGCATGCGGTGTTCCTGGATGTGATGGGGAACAGTGTGCATGTCCCGGTCATATTCGATGTCATGGCGATGTCGTTGATGGTGTGGTTACAGTTGCCGGTCGTTTGGTATGGCTGTTGTGGTGGTGACTGGCCAGTCCGTGCGGAAGCTGAGCATGGGTGCGGGGTTGGACTTCATAGGTCACTCGGGAACCTGCGTTGTGGTCCGACGTATTTACAGGTTGTCAGGTATGCGATGCCGTCCAGCAGGGCTTCCATGTCATTGGTGGTGTACATGTTTGCCAGCCAATGAAGCGGATGGTGGCTGTCAAGGTGTTGTTCGTAGGTTGTCCCTTGGAGGACCATGATGGGGCATGCTGGGTGACATTCGATGTAGCTGTTCTCGATGATCCGTCGTGTGGAGGCACAGTGGTTCCATTTCAGTGCGCGTGCGATGTTGGCCACATACGCCATGCCCCCATAGGCAGAGCAGGCCCTGTCGTGTGCGTCCAGAGGGAGGAGTAGTGGTAGCAGGTCCGCCTTCAGACATGCCGGGTTGGAGAGGCATATCTCGACGGGATGCTGGTAGGGACACCTCCGACAGTAGAAGACGGGCATGACGCAGCTGAACAATGTGATGCGGTAAGTCAGTCGGTAACTTACGTTCAGCAGGGACAGGAGATCGCATCCCAATGTATGTATCGTGTTGGTTTGGTACAGCTTGAGCTGTTCGGCGTAGTTGGGTAGGTGTGTTGCGGTTGCCATTTCGCAGCGGTTCGTAGAGGTGGCGTGCTCCGGCTGTGTGTGCAGTCTGCAATGTGCACGCTCCGGGGTTGCTGTGAGCTCTGTGTAGTCGTGGGGAGACAGGACTTGTGTTCTGTTGGCTTGTTTGGAGGACACGGGCCCTCTTCCCACATGCTTCTCAGACAGTTCAAGGTCAGTGCTGTGTGACTCCTTCCAATTAACTTGCATGTGGCCGACATGGGGGAGTGTTTTCTTCTTTCTTCCCCGTCCGTTGTGTGCTTCTGTGATATGCGCTATCTGCCCTGTGGTCGGTCTCCTCGGCATGCCTGTGTTGGTCTATTCTTGGACAATGGCTGTATTCACCGGCTTCTGTCGTAGGGCTGTGGTTTCGGTGTTGGAATGGAAGGTCATTCAGTGCTGTCTGCTCTCCCTTGTGTGGGCGGCAGGCTGCCTTTCCGCTCTGCGTTGGGCCTTGTGTGTGGATGTAATTCTTGGGCCACCTGTTGTCGGTCCCCGGGCTCTTTGGTGTTCCGTTTCATGTGTCTTGTTCATATGTGCAGGGTGGTATGGGTTTTTCAGTGTGGTACTGGCGTTCCTCTTCCCGAAGGAGCCCTGCTTCTCCTAGTTGGTGTTGCCGCCGCTGTGTGCTACGCCATGTTTGTTACACTGGGGTGTGTCCTGCAGTTGCGTGTCTTCACTGACATGTGTGCGTCGTTTGTGTGGCGTTGGGTGTTGTCCGTGAATTGGGCGTTGGGGACATGTCTGTGGCCGGCCTGTCACGTGTCATGTGCGTTCGGGGTGGGGCTGATGTGTGTGCTGCTTGGTTGTGTCCCTGTGTCTGTGTGCGACGCATGCATGGCGCTGCGGTTGGCCTCTGCGTTGTGCGCATGTGTGGCGGCGCTCATCGGCGCTTTGGGGCCGTGACGGGGTGGTTGGTTCCTAGTCCCAGGTGGTGTGTACACATGTGTTCTGCGATGTTAGGATTTGGCCTGTGTGTCATATGTGGATGCGATGGTGGATGTGTAGTGTGCACGCGCTGGTGGGGGGTTGTCCGCTTTTTCCGCCCTTGCACTGTGTGCGCTGTTTGCGTGCACTTGTTGTGTGTGTGCCTACCTGCGTCTCCGCGGTACGTTGCGTCCTTGGTGGTGCATCAGCAGAAGCATGGGAAGGGCCTGCAGTGCTGGATTCATGCCCGGGGTGCCGCTTCTTCGTTGTCCGTGCTCGGCATCCGTGTTACCGCTTCGGTTTGTCGTACGGTATCTCTTGGCCGTGGGAGCCGTTTGTTTGCGGCATCGTAATTTATGCGCCGGGCGGGACGTGTTTCGTCGGACGGTGTGTGTCAGTTGTGCTGCGCCGCTACGTGTGCGGGCGCACTTTGATGGCGGACGGTGTTGCTGGCTTGCCGGCGGTGTTTGGCCTGCTTTTCGCATCGTAATTGGGCGGGCGTGTGGACTGCTGCGTGCCGGCGGTAACTGGTGGTTTCTGCATCCGCCAGCACGGCGGTTGTGCTTCCGCCCGCCATCGTAATGGGCCCCCTAATTTTTTGTCTACCATTTTATTAATGTTATATTCAATGTTAGATATTAAGTTTATTTTTTATTAAATATTGTGTTTAAAATAATATGTTTTAATTAAGTATATATACAATGTTTATGTTTTTATTCACAACTATCTTATAATTAAAATATTATACTACTTTAAACTATATTTTTTTAAAAGATTATAAATTAATACACATATAACTAAATTACTGTTCCCACTCCAGTTAGCATAAATACAGGGTAGTTGCTGGACACTAAACTTAATTAATTTATTATTCCCACTCCAGTTAGTATTAATTAGGGGTAGGTACTGGACATTAAACTTAATTAATTTACTATTCCTACTCCAGTTAGTATTAATTCAAGGTAGGTGCTGGACACAAAACTTAATTAATTTACTATTCCCACTCCAGTTAGTATTAATTAGGGGTAGGTGCTGGAGAATAAACTTAAATAATTTACTATTCCTACTCCAGTTAGGATTAATTCAGGATAGATGCTGGACACTAAACTTAATTAATTTACTATTCCCAATACAATTACTATTAATTAGGGGTAGGTGCTGGACACTAAATTTAATTAATTTACTATTCCCACTCCAGTTAGTATTAATTACGGGTATGTGCTGGACACTAAACTTAATTAATTTAGTATTCCCACTCCAGTTAGTATTAATTAGAGGTAGGTGCTGAACACTAAACTTAATTAATTTACTATTCCCTCTCCAGTTATTAATTCAGGGTAGGTGATGGACACTAAACATAATTAATTTAATTCAGGATAGGTGCTGGACACTAAACTTAATTAATTTACTATTCCCAATACAATTACTATTAATTAGGGGTAGGTGCTGGACACTAAACTTAATTAATTTAATATTCCCACTCCAGTTATTATTAATTCAGGGTAGGTGCTGGACACTAAACTTAAATAATTTACTATTCCCACTACAGTTAGTATTAATTAGGGGTAGGTGCTGGACACTAAATTTAATTAATTTACTATTCCCACTCCAGTTAGTATTAATTACGGGTATGTGCTGGACACTAAACTTAATTAATTTAGTATTCCCACTCCAGTTAGTATTAATTAGAGGTAGGTGCTGAACATTAAACTTAATTAATTTACTATTCCCTCTCCAGTTAGTATTAATTAGGAGTAGGTGCTGGACACTAAATTTAATTAATTTACTGTTCCCACTCCAGTTAGTATTAATTAGGGATAGGTGCTGGACACTAAACTTAATTAATTTACTATTCCTACTCCAGTTAGTATTAATTCAGGGTAGGTGCTGGACACTAAACTTAATTAATTTACTATTCCCACTCCAGTTAGTACTAATTAGGGGTAGGTGCTGGACATTACACTTAATTAATTTACTACTCCCACTCCAGTTAGTATTAATTCAGTGTAGGTGCTGGACACTAAACTTAATTAATTTAGTATTCCCACTCCAGTAAGTATTAATTAGGGGTAGGTGTGGACACTAAACTTAATTAATTAACTATTCCTACTCCAGTTAGTATTAATTCAGGGTAGGTGCTGGACACTAAACTTAATTAATTTACTATTCCCACTCCAGTTAGTATTAATTAGGGTTAAGTGCTGTACATTAAACTTAATTAATTTACTATTCCCACTCCAGTTAGTATTAATCAGGGGTAGGTGCTGGACAGTAAACTTAATTAATTTACTACTCCCACTCCAGTTAGTATTAATTCAAGGTAGGTGCTGGACACTAAACTTAATTAATTTACTATTCCCACTCCAGTTAGTATTAATTAGGGGTAGGTGCTGGACACTAAATTTATTAATTTACTATTCCCACTCCAGTTAGTATTAATTAATGATAGGTGCTGAGCAGTAAACTTTATTAATTTACTATACCCACTGTAATTACAGTAAAATAAAAAGAATTGCCAGACCTTTAACATATATATTTTTCTTTTCCTATTAAAATTAATGTAATATAACTAACTACACTATACATTAAATTTTAATTATTTGACAATACATATCATAAATTAATACAATATTAAACATAATTAATTGCAATATTTTTATAATTTCGAAAATATATTTTCTAAATTATAATTTAAAATTTTAAATTTCTTAAATTTTTTAATAAATTATTTTTAAACTCTCCCCACCCTTATCCCCTATAAACCCAACATCCCGCTCCTAAAAAATATTTTTCTAAAATCAAAAATATCATTTCTAAATTATATATTTAATTTTCGAGATTTTTTTTACATTTTTAAATATATTATTTTAAAACACTCCCCACCCTTATCCCCTATAAACCCAACATCCCACCTCTTAATTTTTTTTTTTTAAATTCGAAAATATATTTTCTAAATTATAATTTTAAATTTCGAATTTTTTATAAATTAAAATCAATTATTTTAAAACACTCCCCACCCTTATCCCCTATAAACCCAACATCCCGCTCCTAAAAAATATTAGACAAATTAATTTTTTTATAACATTAACTTACTATTATTATACTACAAACAAACTCTATATACATTACAATATACTACAGTAACGATATTTAAACCTAACGATATTTTCACAGTCGATATTACAAACGTCGATATTTTCAACAATACTTAAAATCGATATTTTTAACATCGATAATACATAACATCGATATTTAATACTATCGATATACTAAACTCAATATTTATGTATATCGATATTAAAAGTTCGATATTATGTCTACTTACCACGCTATACTTACCACGCTATACACATGCTACAATACTATTCAGTTGTCTTCAAAACTTCAAATTATGTGAAAATTGCGGTGGCATATCCAGTATTATCGGTTCTGCCAGTGTTTGTGTTAAGAAAAACACTGGGTTGTTGCGAATGCAATAAAAAGCACACATATCGGTCGCCAGTACTCGCGATGGATCACTGCTAAGCAAACAAGTGTCTTTGTTGTACTTTGTTTCTTCCAATAGAAAGTTGTATTTACATTGGTGATGAGCCTGCTCCATCCGAGACGGATCACTCTGTGGAGACATTGAAGATGTTACTCGCATGTTCTGCTGGCCACTATTGGATCTTTTTTTTGTCTGGATTTGTAATTCATCTTATGGTTCTGCAAAAATCTCAAGCAGGTATGCCTCAGGCCAAGAACATCTGGACAGAACAAAAAACTCAACTGTCATGGGTCTGTGTGAGGTGTGTGAAGAAGTGCAGTGGCTCAGAACTCACATGAGCGAGCGTAGAACAAGACAAGAAGTGCAGTGGCTTATGACCCATGTGGGACTGTGCGAGGTGTGTCAAAAGGTGCAGTGGGTCACAACTCCTAAGGGCTTGCTTTTGTAATTAGGCCGTATCGCACAGCCCTTCAAAGGGACGATAATGCTTTTGAAGTTGGGTCTTGTGGCTCAGTTCACTAACGCAGCCTCGCCATAGATTGGTGTTTTCCTCATGGTCACAGGCTGTGCTTTTATATTCCAATCGTAGTGGCAGGTAAGATATCTCAGTGAGCTGGGCAGCCAACTGGTGGTAGGGTCTACTTGTATAATCATCTTTCCCAGGCCAATATCATGAGCACCGTCCAGATGGATAGCAAAGTTATTCCTATGTCTCAGTTCAGCGGTGTTTGCTCCACGCACTTAGAAAAGTCCAGCTTTGCCGTACATCTCTTCCATGTGTAAATCTCGCTGTTTTTTTATATTTTCTTATTATCAGGTACATTTTTTTTTATCATAGTACTATCCAATTTATCTAATCTCCCCACTTTAAAATAACACCAGTAACAGCACAATATATTGCCTTTCTTAATAAACAAGTTTTAACACGTGAACAGACGTTCAGTAACTTATATTGCACAGCTATTCACCAAGCTACAACTTACAACAAAAAACAGCTTATTAGTAATCAAATAGGGGAAACCTAATGCATTTACTGATGCTTGTTTTTCCTGTCACTGTAGACACACATGCCACAAAAAACTGCACCAGTGATTGGGGATCAGAGTCTGTGCATCCTGGAAGCATTTTTTCTTCTAAATCATGCAGTCCAGTCAGGCGCCTGAGGTTCACTCAAGATGCTGGCAGAGGCATGTTGAAACTCAAGGGGGGGGCCCTGAGAAGTACACGAAGCCCCCCCACACACACACCCAGGCAGTCTTTAATAAATAAATGGGTTGAGAGCCGGGTGACATTTTGAAAGTAAATGCAGTCGATGCAGGCGAAGTTAACAGGGGACTGTTACGCCCCTGGATGTTTGCTTCCCACAACAATGGATTGTGGTTCACTATCATACTTACTGCAGTATTAGATACTGTGATTACGGTATCCATCCAGATGCTCCACTCCTCTGACGTCTAGCAGCAACTCGTCCTACCCACCGGGTGGGGGATAATAATGATCTGTCCCAAATAAGGTGATGTGACCTTCAATAACATCTTTGACCATTATTTCTCGTTCCTCGCTGTCCTCCTGTGCCTTTATTACCACATCTCTGGTATGCCTTTTGTACATCATTTTGACTTGCGTTTCTTGGTCCACTTTCTGCATGTTTTATAGTTACCGGATTTGCTGTCAAGCTGTTGGCATGCTTCTAAATTTTCTAAATTTGAGAAGCAATGCCATGCTGTTTTTACACCAGAAAAAGCGTGGTCTCTGGGTCCTGTATAAGCAGGTGTTGTGATCAATCTCTGGTGCTTTTTAGGTCGAGCGTAAGCGTATGACCTCTTGTATACTTTAGTATAATTCTCTTGTGGGCTTAAAGCCATCCCCCAGCTTTTGATTTGTTTCAGTGTCCTTTAAAAATCCTTGCTTGCTAGTGGTGAGTCATGCCTATTTGTCCCTCCTTTTTTCTTCCGTTCCTCCCACAGAGCAGCGACTAAGTACTGTCTCAGTCTGCAATGGTTCTTTATCTGTTCTTTGAGGGTCTATTTTTTTCCTTGGTTTCCAGCTCTGTTACTGTTTGCCTGTGTTCAGCTCAAGCGTCATAGCTGCTTGCATTTAAATATAGCATTCCTCCCTCCCACCTCCTGTTAATGCCACAGTTGTGTTGCTGCTCCCTCCCGCTCCGTTGCTTGTATTATTTATTAGCCTTTTTGTACTTTTAGATGTCCACTGTCAGTTTGGCTACTCGTTTGGTTTGGGATTCCTTTTAAGGGGGATTGGGCTTGTTGAAGTCTTGTTTGTAAGAAGGCATGAGGCAGTCCCTCCAACTCCTCCTTGTGCCTGGTGCTCCCGTTCGATCCCTCACCCCTCCTGCCATGTTACAAGAGCTGTAGCCTCGTAGGAGCCACCTGCATGCCCAGTTTGGAAAGGGCTCGCTTTTTGAGCATATTGAGAAATAAAAATACACCAACAGCTCATCATGGGGAGTAATATCTGCTTAGTTTTGTTTTTGTGCTTTGTAGGGGTTCCGGTCCCGCATGCCCTGGCGATTAGGGTCTCGTGATTAGGGCATGTTAGACGCTTTAATGTATATTTCTCTTGTCCTCCGAAGGGCATTTAATTTGGACATTTTGTTTTTAAATTTTTAATAACTACAGGAGCCCCTCCCGCCACACTATGCCACCAACACTCCTCAAGGTCTGACGAGAATTAACTAAACCCTTTGCCTATCGCCACCTCGTCGGCATGGAAAAAGAATGTGTATTTGTTTTATATAAGCAGCCCTGGTTTAATGTATATCACCTCGAGGCATGTTGAGCTGTGTGACACTGAAAAGGGTCAGGTTGAAAAAGTTATCAAAAATCCTTTTGTGAATTTAGAATAAAAACTACAAGAGAATAAAAAGTGCAACATTGTTTAGTTACTGTGTGCGTTGCAAGGGCAGGGCAATGCATCAAGATCGGGATTATAGCCCAGAGGGAAGCATAATAAATATTTCATAGTGCCTGCCCGTAAGCGAAATAGCAACCCTCTTTCCCAATGTCCTATAGGTTTTAAGAGGTATCTGGCAGGCAAGTAAGAACAGTCCTCTATGGACATATACCTAACAACTGAGGTTTTCTTGATCTCTCTCCAGTACCTTTCATCGCTATACTTTTTAAACAGTGCCTCTTGTATCACCTTTTTGTTAGTTGACTCGGATTGAATTGGGTTTAAAAAGATGCGCAGGTGGTTCAAGCTCTTTAGGCTCTCTTTTACGGCGGCGAGCCATGGTATGTCCCCACCCCTCTCACCTCTAAGGCAGTCAATTATTATGTCTCTAGTGAGAGTTGCCGCAGTGTTTTTCCAAATTGCAACCCAAAACAATGCTGGCCCTAATATAATCTTCAATGTAGGGCAGTTTCAGTTCTTTGTGGCACACATATACAGAGGAGGAAATCGGTGCTCCCAAAAGTTTCCTGCATAGTCTATTTTCTTCACATTGAATGCTACTGCATTTGGTGAAGCCCCAGATTTCTGCTCCATAGGTTGCGGTGGGAGCACACTGTAGTTTAAAGATTTTCTTAAGAGCTAAAACTACTTCAGACCTTTTGGGTTGGGGTAGTCCCAGAATTGTGTTAATACTTCGTGACAGCTTACTTCTGCTGTGTGCCACGTGATCAGACCAGGAGCCATTTGTAGCGTAAACTAACCCAAGATAAGAAAAAGTGCAAGTGTTTAGTAAACTTTCCGAGTTAACAGTAATTTTATTAATAGGGCGCTTTTTCGGACCACAAGCCATTAAAAACGATTTTTTAAAATTAGTCCTTAAATCTAAAACAGCCATAAAATCTACAAAACCTCGTACTAAAATGCGTAGGGCGTTTGGGGTATGTGCCATTAAAACCGCATCATCAGCATACAATAAGGCGGGGAGTATATTACCGTTTATTCTCGGGACATCATGGGTGAGTTTTACTAGTGAATCGTGTAAGTCATTAATAAATAAGATAAAAAGAAGGGGTGCCAGAACGCACCCCTGTCTAACACCTCTATCAATTTTGATGTCACTTGATACATCCCCGTCCTGGCTGATCCTCACCCGGGCATGCAGATCTCTGTGCAAATATGCTAAAAAGTGAACTAGAACTTCATCCAGGCCTTGTTTTAAAAGAATGGACCATAGGCGTGACCTATTGACGAGGTCAAACGCAGAGGTGAGGTCCATGAAGGCGAGATATATAGGAGATTTTTTTGCAACAGTGTACTTGCCAATAATCAGGTTTAGGTTCAGGCACTGTTCCACTGTACCTACTTTACTTCTGAATCCCAGTTGACACGGCCTTAAACTATTATCTCCCTCGGCCCATAACCTTATCTTGTTATAGAGAATCCTTCCCAGGATTTTCAAGGTGTTATCGATGAGAGAGATAGGTCTATAACAACTGGGGTTAGAACGATCGCCCTTTTTAAAAATCGGTACAATGATACTCGTGGACCACGTACTCGGGATTGTAGCATAGGTTAGATTATTAAAAACATTTAATAAAAGAGGTGCCCAAAAATCTGGTTTATTTTTATTAAGATGATGGGCAACCCATCAGGGCCCGGGGCTTTATTACCCAAACTTTGTTGGATTGCATCCTCCACTTCTAGCAAAGTTATTTCAATTGGGGTGGGTGCATGATATTCATATGAGTCCTCGTTTCCAGTTGGGGCCGAGTACATTTTGGAAAAATGAGCCACCCATAAGTCGCTAGTTATATTGCAGCTGATAGCGGTCAGGGGATGTCCTAATGTCCTAATGTTTTTAACTGCCGCCCAAAAGCTGTTTCCATTTTTTAAAGCTGCACTACACGCTAAACTATCCCAATGATTTTTTAGGATTTCATCTTTCCTTCGTGTAATTACTATCTTGTAATGGTGCCTCAGGAATTTAACGAGTGCCCGATCTCTGGGGGTCGTTGACAGTGCCTTGCGGAGCTTTCTATTGGCTAGTGAACAGTCTCTATTAAACCATCTTGGTCCCGTTCGAGGTTTCGTGATAGGCCTTGACATCAACCGTTTAGTACCCTCACACAGTTGGATAAAAGCACCAATTACATCAGGATTATGATCTTTAAATGATAAACAGGTGTCGACAAGTGGCGAGTGAGCAGTTAACATATTGACAAATAACTTGTTATTGTCAATACCTCGCCAGACTAATCTCAGGTTATCTGTGGAGGGTAACAAATTCTTAGCGCCGCACTCCTTATTGTTTACAGGCTTAGGAGCAATTTTCAATGATATTTTAATAGGATTGTGATCGCCATGGTGGGTCGGTATAACCTCTGCACTTAACAAACAGTCTTCTAAAATGGAGGAAATAAAAACATAATCAATAGTGGAGGCACAACCCCTGCCTCTATATGTCGGTTCGATACAATTATCTTTATCGGGGACGGCAGCAATATCCATAGTATTAACTAGGTTATGGTTGCATAGATGGTCTAATAATTCTGTCCCCCTGGTGCACCGAGACAAACTGGTAGGCGGGAATATTGTTAATTTGTTACCCATTGGAATCCTGGCATTAAAATCTCCCCCCACACAAATGCCGACGACGTTAGTAAAAGCCTTGAGGTTTCGTAGGGTTAAAATAAAATTAAACAAATTATTAAAGTTGATATTTGGCACAGAATAAAAATCATTATTGTAAAAGTTGATTAAACATATAGAGATGCCCCTTGTATAGATCAGAGCCTGTATATTGTCATTTCTTGTATCTAAAACATTTACAGTGCCTCCCGTTAAAATGTTCACCCATATCGAAAGCCCACCGGATGGTCGCCCTGCCTTGGGAACCGGCACAACAGTATTAAAACATTGGAACCCTTCTAAATAAAAATCCTGAGTGGCCCAGGTTTCCTGCATCATTATAATGTCCTGATTTTCGACTATTTCAATCCAGTCTGGTAAATTCATTTTAGATGCCAGACCGGCAACGTTCCAACTAAGTATACTCAGTTTACTGTCTATACCAGTCCTGGTTGGATTTGAACGTCCTCCCGGTGGACATGCATCAGGTAGACTATTGACTTCATTTAGTGACTGGGCGGGTGCAAGTCAGTCTTGGGTGTCTAAAGGGGACAAAGGCAGGAATCTGTTATGCCTCAATAGAGGTGCACCATCATTCATTTGTAGGCTAAAAATTGGTTTATAAAAATATCCCAATGGCAGCAGACAAATATTACTGGGGCCCATACATGTATCTTCCTGTAGCTTTAGTAAGGATTTCACCATTGCAGGGTTTCGAAAGTTAACAACAATACAGTCCCCGTCGATATTTTTGACAGAGGACCCTTCCCAGCTTACCCTTCGAACCATAATGATATTATTTACGTCAGCCACCTTGTATCCCTTATATTTGGATAACCAATCAACGCATTTATTGCGAAGTTGGTACCATGTCTCAGTTTGATTTTTCTTAAGAGCAGGTACGCCTGCAAGTACACAGACAAATGGTCAGGATGCAGGTGGGAGGTTCAGTATATCTTTACTAGCTTGGGTGTTTACAGTATTTGCTTGGGTTGGAGCCCCCACACATGTGTTAACGTCCCTCGGGTTAGGTCTCTCTGTATTAGCACGCGTTGTGCTGCTAAGATCTAACCGTGTGTATGAAGTTGTAACTGGCAAAGTATTTGACCCTACAGTATTAGGTAAATTCCCTGGTGTGGCAATAGCCTTTGCTATGAGACATTCTTTTACCTTCTCGCAAGTAGGACATGACCCAAGTGGTAGTGACAGTGGGACTGTTGGGGCGGGGACATGTGGTTGAGGAGCAATGTCAACTAATGTCAAACTTGATTCCAACCCCTCTAATTAGAGACTATATTCACTGCCCTTTCCAGCATGCTGTCTATACTTGTGATGACTGGGCGGGGCGGTATTATATCTGTCCTCTTCCCCATGGTGGAGGTTTGTTGGGCAGCTGGTATACAAATGTTCAGAGGACAATGCTCACCTGGTTAAATGCCACCGGCGAAAGAGGGATGGCCCAGCCCGCCCTCTGTCGGACACTGACGGGCAAGGACAGGCCCGCCCTTGGCCCGGGCTTTGCCGGGCGCTGCCCGCGCGCGACCCGCGCTGCGGGAGACCAGCTCGCTACTTATCGCGCCTCCTGGCGCCGCAATGACGTTGTCAGCGGGCGTCTACCTGCGCCTACTGGGAAGTGTAGTCCCTTGTGCCCGGTGCCGTTCCCCTCACGGCGGGACCTTCGCACCAATGAGCCGTTCCCCTCACGGCTGAGAAGGAGGACTGAAGGGAAGCTGTTCCCCTCACGGCAGTGTCTGCTAGCAGGTGAGCGCGTCCCGCGCTGCGGGAGACCGGCTCGCTACTTATCGCGCCTCCTGGCGCCGCAATGACGTTGTCAGCGGGCGTCTACCTGCGCCTACTGGGAAGTGTAGTCCCTTGTGCCCGGTGCCGTTCCCCTCACGGCGGGACCTTCGCACCAATGAGCCGTTCCCCTCACGGCTGGTAAGGAGAGAAGGAGGACTGAAGGGAAGCCGTTCCCCTCACGGCAGTGTCTGCTGGCAGGTGAGCGCTTCCCTGGAGACCTGCTCCACACACTTATCGGAATCTCACCCCCAGAGTACGAGAACAAGGCTCCATAATCATTCTGTCTTTGGCCACTCAGACCAACAACAGAATGGGAGTGCCCATGTTATGACAATCGTGATTCTGGGTTTGTTATGTGAAGTGGGTTTCTTTTACAGCAGTGTTTGTGTTGCACCCTCGTGTACAAGGAATATGGAGATAAAGGAAGAAGAGAGCGCCTTGTCCAGACTTGATGACTAGTGCGGGAGAGGGATGTTCTACAGATGCTGGCTAGCAGGCAGGAACACCTAGAGACGTCAGGGGCTCTCGGCCAAGCTGCTAGGGGCCGTGCAGAAGGTCAAAGGTATGGCACAGCAACTTATCCTGCCCCAGCTCCACCGGTCTTTCAGAGTCACCAGCCTGACGCGCGGTATTGCAGAGACCCCCCACTTCGTACTATTAATATTAAAGCTGGTGCAGTGGTACCGGGGTGCAGGCATGGCTCTTTTTGCTAAACTCCGTCCCCCAGGTATGTCTGGTTTTCACTACTTCCCAGTGTGATGGGGGTACATCTTTGTACTCTGAGGTGCTACAGCCTTCAGGAAGTCTCAGTGCACTGCACCCAAGGGGTTCCGCCAGGCGCAGGACAGGTCTGTGCAAGGCCTTAGGCCTGCAATGTGTGAGGGATCCCTGACTCAGGCAGTGAGTCCAGGTTGCACAAGGCTGGCTCAGGTATGTTGCAGGGCCTTGGAGCTAGGCCAGGGGCCGGCATGGTGAAAATGGTCAGATATGGCAAACATCAGAGCTCCATTATTGGGGCACAGGATACGGGGGCAGTGCCAAGAGTCCTATGCTGGTCTACATCAGAGCAGATCATTGGGCAATGACATCTGCACCCGAACACTCAGGCGCAGATGTCTGCGGGAGGGTGGTGGGGGGGGGGGGGGTGGAGGGGGTAGCTATGCAAAACCAAGAGCCCGGGTGTACGGCTGTGTGATTGTGACAGGCATCCTGCAGACTATAACTGTCAGGATACATTCCACTGTAAGCCTATTTAACGTCTGGTTGGGCTGGGGCTGTGTCAGTCGCACTTGGTCCTTCCATGCATTCAGATGCATCGTCATGGCAGAGGCAAAGGGCAGTTCACCTCTGGCTAGAGTTGATAGGGGTCGTTTCACAGCTAGAACATTTCAGAGTGCCTGGAACTGCAGCACCTTTTGAAGCACTTTAGGCCTAGAGCTAAATATCACATCATCTTTCCAGATCTAAAGTGTACTGAGCGATGCTGGGAAAGTGCATATTCTACTTTTAGACCATTTTTTCTTAATTTATTCATGCTGTTTATTACCAATGACATATATTATGCAATTGAGACTGTTTATTTTTTCACCTTCTGTATTGCACTTTAATATTTTAATAATGCTTCATGGTTTCTAAATTACTAATCTGGAGCCTTTTTGAATATAGGTTGACTTAAACATATCAGCATAAACTTATACATTTATTAGTATTTGAAATATAGTTCAAATCTATTCTTGGTTAGGACACACATTTTCTCATCTAGTCTTGAGGACAACACTATCTCGAATCCTGCATGGACACTTTGGGGCATATTCACAAGCCCCTATCGCCACCACAACGCCACTTACAGTGACGTTGTGATGGCGATACAGGCCTTGTCTTATTTACAAGGCAGTGTTAAGCCACTTAACGTGGCTTAACGCTACCTTGTGAATAAGGCCCTCTTTCACGCTGTATTTAGCGTGAAAGGGGAGGGTAATGGGTGTTGCGGTGGGCGTTCCACCGCAACATCCATTGATTTTGACGCTGCCCCCTATTTACAAGGGAGGCGTAAATAGGAGGCAGCGCCAGAATTAAGACTAGGAAAATCCTGGTCTTAAACAGGCGAACGAGGAGAAATACTTTATTTCTCCTCGTTTTTGCTTTTTCCATCTGTGCTGCCTTGTGCAGCACACATGGAAAAAGCAAATTGCCATGGTTTGTGTATGTACAGGAAGGTGTCCCTTCCTGTACATAAACAAACCTTTTTTTAAAATGCCATTTTGTAACTTTCATGTGTGCTGCATGAAGCAGCACACATGAAAGTGAGAGAATTGCATTTAGGATTGTTTATGTGCAGGAAGGGACACCTTCCTACACATGAACAACCCTCCCCTGCACACAGACTCCCTTGCACTCTGGTGCAAGGGTGCCTGCATTGGCGGTAAGTTGTTAAACTTAGCGCCATCGCAGGGGGAAACGCAAGGCTACACCATATCCTTGTGAATATGGTGCAGCCTTGCTTTTTCCGAAGTGGCAGAGAGAGGCGTTAAGCCAAGAAGGCTAACTCCTCTCTCCGCCACTTCCTTGTGAATATCCCCCTTTATTTCTACCTCATCATATCACCTGAGATAGAGACAACACCCTGCATTGCACCTTGTGGGCCACTAGTTTCGTGGCTGACAGCTGTATTCTTCAAAAGATGAAGAGGCAGATTTTTACAGCAACCAGAAATCAGGAGATGGCCTCCTTTTATGGTGTTTGCCAAACAGGACAGGAAAAAGCATGGATGGTAGTCTACAGATTGCAATGCAAGATTTTGTTCTTGACTGAAAGAGTACAACTTTTGTATAGTTTATATCCCTGGGAAAAAGAATGTCATGGCAGGTTGCCTTCCAAGGCTTCCTTGTGAGACAGGTGGAGCACTACTGAGTCTCACAGCAATGACATGGAAGTGTGTGCTACCATCATGGTAGGTGGTGACTTATGTGGGATATGCAGGAAAGCATGGAAGAAGCCGGAGAATAAGGCTGAAGTGTTGAAGACTGTGAGAGGGTGGGTTCAGAATGGTTGGTAATGCTGCAAAACAGATTCCATGCATAATTCATATTATCAAGTGACTAGTGGATTAGATTCGCAATGGGACTACTTCAAATCTGGCAAATGTGTACCTCTAGAAGATATCCCTAAAAATACGTTGGACATTGCCCATGAGGGACATCTGAAATGTCCTCATTGAAACAACTGTTAATAATTTTTTTGGGGTGACCGGGCATTGATGCTTCTGTGGATAAGTGGGTCAGAGATTATATGGAGTGTTGCAAATGTGAAACAACCTTAAAAACCAAAACAGCCTGCCACCCCTCTGGAGTGGCCACAAAATCCATGACAGAAATTGACCTTTGACATTTCAGGGCTTTACTGTAAACCTCACAGTGACTCCATGATTTCCCTGGTTGTAGTGGATTATCATTTCAAATGGTAAGACATTTTTCAAGAAACTATTTGACAGGGAGGGATACTCGGAAACGCTGATCACTGAAAACAGTGTTTAAACAGTTTCCAAGGAAATGAAGAATTTGTTTAAGGAATGTGGAGTTCCAAACGTCACTACAGCTCAGTATGACCCACAAACCAATGAGCAAATAGAAAGATTTACTAGGGTAATTAAAGACATTATTGTATGGACCTTGTCCAGTGGAATGGATTGGAAAGAGATTTTACATGAGAAGGTTTAGATGAACAGCATTACACCACATAGTACGACTGAAGAAAGCTCTTTCAGGCTATTTCAAGGAAGGGAGCTATCATCCAAACTGTGTCCAAGGTAGTTAAAAAACAACGGATGTGTGCAAGGAGGAAGACCCGGTGTCCTGTCAAGAGGTTGCCAGACATGTAGATGCCAAACAAAGTGTTTCTAAGTTTAGGCATAATGAGAAGGTGTGGTTGCCTGATTTCAAAGTAGGAGAATAGTTAAGGACAGCCACGGTCCATGCAGGTAACAGCGGTGAGGCGGTGGGGCCACGTTGGGGGGGATTTCGAGGGACGATGCCGAGGGAAAATGAAATAAATAATTAATTTTCCCTCGGCATCGTCCTTCGAAATCCCCCCCAACGCGGCCCCACCGCTGTTACCTACACGGACCGCGGCTGGTTAAGGATTCTCAAACCAGGACAAGTCAACAAAGAGGTGTCCAAATTTGCTAAACCAGTTAAGGTGGTGAAGGTCAACCATCATATCGCAGTGGCCCAATATGGGGGGATGTGGAACGTGAGAAGACTTGTAGCTTGTCATGAGTATGCAGATGTTGAGGAGGTCGATAGGGATTACATTTTGAGGATAGGAACCTGGTCTAGAAGCTGCGGCGGAGAAGAGGATGGTGAAATTAGTTTGACTCCACAAGTGTACCTTTGGTAAACGGATTGGGAGGTGAATTATTTTTTAGCAGTTGCATAGAGGACACTGTAGCTGCCTGGGTTAAACAATCAGGAAGAAATAGAAATCCATCTATAAGATTAAAAGATTTATTTGTAAGGTTGTTTTGTGTTTTGTTTTTTTAAAGGGTGAAACATGTTCCATGTGAATGGAATCCCAGGAGCAGTGTTTAGCAGTTCCTTGACTGAGCCAGTTGCTGTAACGTCTAACAAACAACTTATGTTACTTACGCATTTTTAGT
Organism: Calotriton arnoldi; assembly: GCA_963921515.1. Classification (NCBI taxonomy): domain Eukaryota; kingdom Metazoa; phylum Chordata; class Amphibia; order Caudata; family Salamandridae; genus Calotriton; species Calotriton arnoldi. The sequence continues at coordinate 115,243 of CAWUFW010005681.1, forward strand.
GTAATATTCTGCCACAAATCTGCATTTTATGTATTGGCTATATTCTGTTCGACACGTTTTCTCGCTCTCTGTCTCTCTTGGCGTATGGACAGGGACGTCAATCATGCCCCTGCAGCCCTCCAAAGGGGCCCCCATTCTTCAAGGGCCCCCCATTCAGCCCACAGCCAACGAACGTCTGTGAGATATCTAAGACTCAAGGACCCCTCTACGCATTCTGCAGGGGGCTTCATAATTTTGCGTTACACCACTGCTTATGGACTAAGGGGCATATTTATGGGAATTATGGCGCAGGGTAGCGCAGCAAGTTAACCTGCTGTGCTGCCCTGCATCACAGGGAAAGGGCAGTAATGCAAAGTATTTATCATATACGGTGCATTCCTATCTTTTCCTCTGCACTGGCGCCTACTCTAGCGTGAATCCAGGCACCCTTGCACTATGGTGCACTGTGTGTGTTGTAGGCAGGATTGCGTTTGTGCAGGAAGGGACACCTTCCTGCACAAAAACAATCCTTAGAGGCGTTTTCCTCTTTCTATGTGCACTGCAGAATACAGCACACATAGAAAGAGGGGGAAAAAAAGGAGAAATGAAAAAATTGACCTCGTTATGCCTCACACGGAGAGGCTTATCTTTTTGAGACATTCCCAGGTTTGGTAAATCTGGGAAAGCATAAAAAAAACCATGGGATTTGCGTGGGAACACCCACTGCAACACCCATGGAACACCTCCCTTGCGCAGAGTGATGCAACGCAGTGGTTTGCGCTGTATTACATTACTACTATGAAGTCTTTCAAAGCTACGCAAAGTGGCTTTGTGTGGCTTCATAAATATGACTTGGAGCTTTGCGGCATGGATGTATCACATTGCGTGGTGCAAGCATGACCCAAGGGTCTGGTAAATATGGCCCTAAGATTGTTATGTTATTCCAGCACCTATCGTGGTGTAGCACCTTCCCTTCACCACCTATTTATTATTAGCGCCGTCTGTGTGCCACTGCAGGTCCATAACCGACATTGTGCTGTCGGGTCTCCTATACGCATAAAAGGCAGTTCCTCTGCCACCATACCCTGAACGCACTTTCAACAGACGTTCATTATCGACCCCTGCAACGTTCTCCAAGCTTACTCGCCCCGCTGTGAAGAGAGCCAGTAACTTCTATTTCACCTCAGAGCGCCCCAAAGAGGCTTTGCTGGCTGCCTCAGGAGTTGTTTGTTCTTCCAGGTGCCCAGGAGGCGCAAAGGGCGTTTGCGCCTGCTTTGCGCACCCCCGGGCCACTTTGGTATTACAGAAGGGGCCACAGATGCTTCTGTGGCCCCTTCTGAAATACTGAAAGCGCTGGCACACATACAGCGCCGGCGCTTTCTCAAGAGGCTTTCCCTCGCTTGCATGGGGGCGTGCCCCATGCAAATGAGGGAATCCCTTTGCCTGTCAGTGTGCCTCCTGGGAGCAGCCCTCTGGAGGGGGGAAAAGGGGTCACACGGACACCCCAGACTATTCCCCTTCAAAAGTGCAGGTGGGTGCCGCATGCACTGTGAAAACACAGAGCGCCTTCAAAGCAGCATCTCCGTTTTTCACATGAATGCACTGCCCCCAGGGCAGCGCGAGTTCGTAGCTGCCCTGGGGGCAGCGCATTCTATGTAATAGGGCACTTTCCTGTTTGCGCCTGGCGCACCTGTGTTAAGGTGCGCCAAGTCCCAAACAGGGAAAGTGCGCCCTATACATAATAGGGCCCCACGTCTCCTTAGCAAGTGTGAAGAAATGCTGCCTCTGCCTTGGGTGACCAGACGTCCCGGTTTTCCCCGGACAGTCCTGGTCCCGACACATATCTTCATTTTAAATCCATGTCCCGGTTTGTGGGGCAAAGGTCCGGTAATTGTACTTGTAAGGAGAGCTGGTCTGCCCAAATACGCCATTGTAGGGACTGTGACTGCCTTGCCGGTTTCCATGGGATCTCTTCCGATTTCCTTTGGATCTTGATTCGTGCTCGTGACAGGACGCAAGAGAGAGTTGCACTCACCACATATTTCCAAACTGTTCTTGGTAAAACTTTATTGGTGCGATATATTTTGGGCATATACGCCACCTACTAGTTAAAGCAGGAACTATACTGCTAAGCTATGTTGAGTAATTGCTAGTACATGTTTTATTTTTATTTTTTGGGGAGGAGGTGGCGATTTCTCACCTTTGAGAAAGCAAAATGTTCTCCTGTATAATTCAAGGGCGAAGTCATGGGAGGCCTAGAGGAGTCTGCTGAAACCTGCAGTGAAAGATTGGACCGGAGTACCTTGCAGTGGTGGCTGGTGGATTTTGAAAGTGGTGGGGCGAAAAATGTTGTACCCTAATGCAAGAAGCGAGCGAGCGAAGCGAGCGAGCCCGAACTGCAAAAGGAGGGTGCAGGGTTTTTTTCCCCCCGCAAGAAAATTTTGAAAGATGGGATTCAAATGGTGGGTTTTACACCACATATTTACTGCAAATTGTTGAAAAAAGGGGGATCCAAATATAGCATTTTGAAGCACAAGTGTGAAGAAAACATTAGAATCAAATCAAAAATGTGCAAGTAGTACAGCCATAAATCAACAATTAAAATGCCATTGCCTCAGGAAGGTAAATACATTAAAGAACACAGACTGGTTAAAGCTACACATAATGTTGCCTCTGCAGCTTAAGAAAAAGGCCACTTGATCCCATTATCAAAATCTAATGCATCTCAAGCAGGGCAATATAACTATCCTCAAAAAAATCAAAACAATTATTTTCCCTGTAAAATATCTGTAAGCCATTATTTATAAATGAATTTCACAAAAAAACCGAATGTTATCAATTGTACAGGGTGACATTTCATCATTTAATGCTTTTTTCAGTAAATCAACATTTTTTCTTAGGATTTCACCATTAGCACTAGTGTAAAAATATCAAACATAAATACTAAATACGTCAATTACATTAATTATCCGGTGGACAGACCATACAATTTGCTGCAATTTAGATGTACTTTTAAAAAACATTTTCTGGCAGGTTAGTTGATGTTGATGTTTAAATAAATAAATAAATAAATACATTTCCAAGTATAAATTGTTTCTTTGACAACGTTCTAATGGCAGTATAATTATATTCATTATTGTTCCCAAAGGTTAGAAGCACAAAAGGCTGCCTTGCAATCCGAGTTGCTAGTTTGACAAATGGTCTTAAAATTAACCACCTTTTAGAAAGAAATGATACAACCTAGTAGGCTCGAGTTTACATGGTAATTGCAAACTTGGCTGTTGTTTTTCGTAGGTTTTGTTCTCAGGGGAGCTCGTCCCACTTACTAAAACGTTTCATACAGCACCTCCCTTGGTGGCAGCCCCTAGGAATGATTTCTTCATGTTAACCAATTGACATAAAAGTGAACATGACAGGGACGCCGATTGATCAAGGTGCAAAATCACCTCTGTTGTGAAGACGCAATTGGCAAAAGATTATCGCCTCCACAAAACACAAGTCAAAAACTATGGCTACATAAATAAAGCACCAATGCATGTTCAAGAGTATAAAAAGTCACCATTGACAAAATAAAGTTCCAAACACTGTTCTGGATAGAAAAACACCCCTGGAGCAAAACCCAGCGAATACATCATGAACCAGCACAAGCAAGTGCTTTCTCAAGGCTCGCAATCATTTGTGGAGTGCTTGTGCATGGCAGTGGCACTATTAAGGAGCCGTACCCACACTCGGTACTTGTATTAGTATTTACACCACTTGTGTGCCCATGGCATTTATTTGGCACTTTGCAGACAAGCTCTGTGCATTTTCTGAAAACCTTGAGAAAGCTCCTCCCTGTAATGTCCAGTAACTCACGTGTGCTTCTAATGCAACACCAACAGCATACTTTATTAGTCATTAACACACCTGCACAGCAGCATCTTTATATTTACTTCCCAATAATTGTGACTTAAGTGTCATCTGGAACAAACGGGTATTATTCGAACAAGGAGTGAACTACGCAAACAACTGATTTTCATTTGATAGCGATGCAAGTAGCATTCTATCATGAGGAAATTGATGCATTGCTGTCCTCTTAGCGAGATCTACACACAACCGTTGGTCAACATATTTGTACAAAATGTAGATGAAATTCAGGTTCATTTTAAATGTGAAAGGTGTTGCGTGCATGGTGCTTCCATTTCTGCCACTTGCGAATCATGGAAATCTATATTCTACATATGTTCTCTTGCATGTATAATAATCTGTGTCAAACTAGTATTTGTGAATCGACTACCTATCTGTGGAGGTTTTACTGCGTGGTTTCCCTTCCGGGGTTCAAGCGCTTTTACAAATAAATGTAATGCAAGTAATGACGAACTAAAACCAGCGCATTTTAAACAACCTTTTGTACAATCACTTTGAGTTGCATGCTTGACATATTCATTATCTTAATGACAATACTAATATAAAATAGAGTTCTACTTGATCATGGCTCTCTGAATTCATCTCCCGTCCCCTCTATGACTGGAATGTCCCTCCTTTCATCTTGCTACTGAGGCAGTCCGTTCGGAGACATGGATGCGAGGCCTCTGGGGTCAGAAAGCGATTTTGTGTGTGATGGTCACACACAAAATCGCTTTCTGACCCCAGACGCTGACCTCCCTTTAGGTCTTCCGGCCTATATTTAGACCACAAGGAGCGAGCGCCTGACAGCACAGCACCCCTCTTTCTGACCACAGAGACTGTTCCCGTATCTTGGACAGAGCTAAACTACAACAGTAAGTCTTTCTCGGGCCCACTCTGGGCTGACTTTACCACACACCAAACCTTTACGGGTGCACTACACTATAATTACTGAAAGGCCTCCCGGCCACCATTCTTTCTCGGCTACAATTCAAACTCCTTAAGTTTTAAACAATACCACATTCACAACGTTCGCAGGTTCTTTTCTAAAAGAAAGCACTCCCGCAGGCAGGCCACATTAGTCATTACAAACTCTCTGACCTAATTTTAATTTCAAGTGTAATTTTGCACTCCCTACCTTTTGTTTCCTCTCCAGCTCGCAGCACTGTTTGCTTTTGTGGTCTTTGCGTCTACTGGTTGGATCGTCAAAGGTCACTGTGCAGTGTGCACCAGTCGCGACTCGCGGGGGTGGGGGTCTAGGGGTGTCGCGCGGGGGTGGGGTTAAAAATAAAGTATTAAAAGAAAACTTACCGGGTTCGGGCCGGGATCCCGACTCCCGCGTTGGCGCCTGCCTTCAACGTCTTCTTCTGCGTCACTGGAGCGGCTGGCAGCTGGCAACCCCTCTCAGCCAATCCAGACGCTGCTCCAGCAGCGCCAGGATTGGCCTGAGCAGGGACTGTACCCGCCCATAGGAGACCGGGGGCTGCGGCCACTGGCCAGTAGCAACCCTCACCCTCGCTCACTCTCCTAATGTGCAGGGCACTGCAGGCTACTATTGCGCATGTTCGGGCTGGTAGGAAAAATGACCAGCTCAAACCCGAACATGAGCACTATTGCTGCTGGGCCTGCTGCGCTAGCAGCGCTACTGTCAGTCAATGCTGCCCTACCCCCTTCAGCGTCCTGACTGACTCGGGCGTCCAGCCGGCCCGATTTCGAGTCAGGACTGAAGTGTAACGTTACGCTAACGAGGAAGAATGTGGCGTTGTGGCCATGTGTGCGTGGCATTAGTGGGGCAACGCCCCAACGTCCCAATGGACGCACCGCCACTGGTACCTTGTGATGGCGATGGAACTAATTTTAGAAACTAGAGGACCATTTCAGAGGGAGAATTAATGATGCCCTGGAACTAAATATATTATTTGGCAGTTTATAAGTAAAAAAAGGACAAAGTACCGAATTATACTGCTGTTTTGAGAGACATCTCAAATACACGTGATTACTTAATTAGTGTTCAGTTGATCATAGGGAAAAATATCCCACATATCCCGGAGAAACTCTACAATTTTTTCCCGCTGTTATTGGTTATTGACCACATAGCTAACAGCTCCTTGTGCTCTGCAGAATCTTCTCTATGCTGGAAGTGTGATGAGAGGGCATTTTGGGTCTGTTTGCAAAGTAAATAACACGGAACAAGTGCATTTGGTAGAGACAATTGATGAAGAAGTGGGAAAATCGTTTTCCAGTGCTGCTCAAATGAAAAGGATCTTCCATCACCCAGATGTGAAGTGATGATTTGAGGTCAAGCAGCGAGTGCCCTTGCTGACTCTTGCTCCCATATACTTTAGTAAACAGGAAGTTTTTAAACGTGTTCTCACGAAAGGTGGGGCTGCTGGATAACAATATGGTATATACAACTTAAGAGGGCATGCTGGTAATGAGAATTTGTTACTATGGGAGGTCAACGGTGGGGAAAGTTTATTTAACCAATGAGAGACCTAATTTACACAGGTGGAGACACAAAAAAAGGTATAAAGTTAGAGCCCAATTAACCTGATCACGTCTTAGCTCTAGAAAGAAATGTAGCTTTCAAGATGGCCGACAGGTGAGGAGTTCCGGCCGGGCGCTCCCGGCTAGGGATTGCCTTTTTGGCTCAAATCCCCTGACATCTACCTCCTACTTGGACCCTTTTACTCACCTGGGGTCACGTTTTTGAATGCGGTCCTCATCGCTCCAATCTCCCGCATTGGGGCTCGAGATCCTCGGATGAAAATGTGATCGATGTTTCTGACCGTGGAGCCCGAGCAATCATGGCTGATGCCCGGTGGAGCTGCCGAGACAGCTATAGAGGAGATTGGCTCCGGTTTCACTGCCTCGGCCGTCACCTACCCAGCCGGACAACGGGCACAGCTCTCCTCGTCTCTCTGCTGTATCTCCTTTCTTCCCCCGCCTTCCTGGGTGGCTGCTGGGGAGATGGCGGGCGATCTCTCCTCCTGCCGTTCGCCTACCTTCCGGACCTGAGACGCGGTTGCCTGGCATCCTGCTGCGCAGGAACAAAAACCAACGTGAATCCCAGCAAAGAGATCTTCGCGACGCTACTGCCCTGCACCATTGAGCTTGCTTTCCTTTTTTCTGAGTTGCTCTCCCTTCTAACTCTGGAGCTGCCTTTCCTCTTCCGGGACTGCTGCCGGGGTGCCCGCGCTGACTTCCCCTGTATTGGATGACCCGGGAACGATCGGCGTCCTTCAACCTTTCCTCCCACCAATAACCGACTACTGCCTTCCCCATTCAGCTCTGCTTTTGGGGTAGGTTTTAAATGCTGGCTTTTTTTTTTTATCGGATTCTTGTCTACCCGCATTCCCGCCTTACCTGGCGTCCTGCTTGCATCTTCCGGGGCTACGGCCGAGTAGCGAGGGTCTTCCTTCCCCCGACAGAGCCGCCTCGAGATTGCCGCGACGCTGCTGCCCTATCACCGAGTTTGTTTCCCTTTTCCGCATTGATGTGTCCTCCTGACCCCGTAGCTGCCTTCCTCTTCGGGTCTGCTGCCTGGGTGCCCGCGACTTTCTGACTTTCCCTGGATTTCTGACGACTTGTGAGGGATCGACGACCTCCAGCCTTCCTCCATTCCAGATCTGGTGACTGCCCTCCCCATTCAGCCCTGCTCCTGGGATAGGTTTCCTTGTTGGCTCTTTTTACCATTTTTGTGCTTGCCCGCAATCCCGCCATTTTGTTGCGAGGTACTTGGGGTCCATTAACTGAATCCTCCATCTTATGGTCCCGTCATACTCCCAGAATGATTCTTGCCGCTGGTCAGTGCCTTGTACCACCTTATTGACCATCGCCCTAAATCGACCCCTCTTGAGTCACCTTCACCCCTCTCTTATTGCAAGATCAAGGTGAGGCTCCCTTTTTGCCCCCTCCCTCGGACCCGTTCCTTCCCTTATTGTGACCTAACTCTGTGAGGGAATCCGGCTCTGGAGATGGTTGATTACGGGAACCCTACCTATTTGTTTGACTCTGACTTTTTGGTGGCCGGTCTGCTGTGTCCTGTTCTGCATTCGATACCCCTTTTACTTTATCCCCCTTACCCTCTATGCTTCATTGGTCTTTTTTTCTATGCTATTTAATGTTCTAGTAACAGATGTAACTTGTAACTTATGTAACTTTGTAACAATGTGTAACCTCATGTAAAGCGCTCTGATACCTCCGGGTATAGCCAGCGCTATATAAAACTCTTCAAATAAATAAAGTAACACTTGTGTAGATTTTCCAGAGTTTTTTTTTACATATAAATTGGGGTTCTTAAAGGTACACTAGTGCGTCCTATGCCCTATTTTTGAAAGAAAATCTGGAAGCTGAGTTAAACAAAGCTTTATATAGAGGGTCATTGAAAGTATTGAGGACCAGATTTACCACTTACTCACTCAGAGCAGTGCAGTGCAGCAGCCGCAAATGCTGCGCTGGGTGAAAAGGAGAGAGGAGGAGAGCACCATATTTACAGAAACATGGCACTCTCCTCCCCTCTTTCTAGCCCTGGTGCTGAAATTAGCTGCTGTACGCCACAGAGAAATCCGTTGCGCTATAGTGCAAGGGTGTCTCTGTGAGGCTAGCATATGTTTTGTACTGGAAGGGTACACTTACAGTACAAAATACTATGCATAGACTGACTTTAACCTGTTTCCTCTTTGTATGTGTGCTGTAAATGCAGCACACATACAAAGTCAGAAAAGGAAAGATAAATGAAAGCATTTCTCATTCGTTGCACCTACTTCAAAAGGGTGCAGTTTTCTGATGCTAAACCCTGTCTACTTTATTTAGTAAATAGGGTTTAGCGTCAGAAACCTTGGGTGGTTGCAAAGGAATGCCCATGCTCCACCCATGGTACGCCCCTTTGGCGCTAAGTAATGCAAAGCAGCTCTGCGTTACTTTCACATTATTTCCAGCGCTCGCTGGTAAGTAAATCGGAAAAAAATATTTTGTGCCGATTTGCATCACTTTTGTGATGCAAACATGGTGTAAAATCTTTGTAACTTTCCCCCTGAGAATTCAGTGTGGCTTTCCCCAACAGTGATAGTATCTAAAGCTGGTGGTATGGCACTAAGGATATGTTTGAATCTCATGGAATTGAAGTACGGAATTGGGGTAGATTGCCACCCTCTGCCGAATATCAAAGAAATGGTAAGCACAATTAGATAAGCCGCTTTTTTTAGTGTAATAGACTTGTCCTCTACTTCGTATCAAGAGCTCTTACACTCGGAGTCCCACTCATAAACTCCTTTCCTCACAACGATAGGGGCCTTTATGTTCAGCCGATGCTGTTTGGATTAGCCCCAGCAGAGGCTGTTTTCAGGCGCTATGAGTTCCATCTTTCATGCCCTGGAGGATGTCGTATGCTTCCAATACGGTATTCTAATTCATGGTCAGGATCAAGAGCATAACAATGCATAAAGACAAGAGTTAATAAGATTGAAAGAATCAAGTCTCAAAGTTTAGAAATATAAATTTAATTTGTGTGTAAGTTGAGAATTGGAGCATGAAATGAAGAAATCATACTAAAAATAGCCTTTGTGGAAGTCATAAAAATGGCCCCCATCTACGTGGAACAAGAGCAGTTGAAATCCATTTTTAGGACCGCATAACACCTTGAATTTCCTAGTATCTTTTAGGGTTGGAGGAATTTTAGAATGGAACACATGCCAGGAGTTAATAATGTGACAGCTCACTATTTCTTCTCTAGCTTACCCATGGCTAACCATGAAGAAGAAGATGAGTAGGTTGAGGAAATCATGTTGCAAGAAGGTCGTTCTTCACAAAAAGAAGAATCATTTTGAGGTAGTGTTGGCCAGGAATTGATTCGGCATTAGAACAGAACAAGAAGTCTTGCATTGTGTATCCTGCTAATGATATGGTACATTCCAACCACACTCTACCCTTGCCTTTGGTTCGTGTACCTAATAAGGCCTGGAGCAAAGTGATCATTGACATAGTTGGCCTTATAAGTGGCACTGGAGTGGATGGGTATTATGTGCTAGCAATAATTAATTACCCCACTAGATGGATTGATACTATGGTTATTCTCCAAGCTACGACCAGTACATTAGGACATTTCTTAAGACATGTATTTTAAGATAAGGCTTTTCAGAAATTGGTTGAAACCGACAATCATTAAGGCAAACTACCTCAACAATGACGTGGGAAATGAGGATCAGCCTCACCAACAATGGGGAGAGAGGGGTGTCAGGGCTTAAGGCCACTTTGTTTTCAGTGAGGCAAATGCCTGGCAGCCACCGACCTCAGATTCCAGCATTGGTATTGTGACAATACAGAGCACCAGCAGGAAACAAATGTGATTTCTTCCATCAGTGGAATGTCATGCTCCTGAGAATGCTGTGAGGTGCATTTCCTGTGCAGAAGACATAGCTGTCATTGTGCATATCAGATTGCTATCACAAAAAGCAGAAAAGGCAGAGTACCTAGGTCTATGCTATGACTAACAGCATGCTTAACTCAATGCTAAGTATGTGTTGTAAGGTGCGAATAACAAACAGAAAATAACTTCAGCGCAAAGAAAATTGTTTTGTTCAGCGTTTGGCTCCAGTGATAGATACAGAGATCATGAGGTAAAATATAGGTAAATTGAGGTAAGCAGGAGGGGAAATTACTGTTATAAATTTTCTCTACACACAGACAGATTTATGAAGTATATCTTTAATCAATAATGTTTACACTTTTCTAAAGGATATAGCAGATGAAAATAATAAAGATACAAACCTTTTCACTAAGTAAATTGTGAGAAAATATGTAATTGGGTAGTGCCAATTACACATTGGCATTAGCAAATAAAGCAATCAGATCCCCTATGTCCACAGATGTCGAAGGCTCATCCCTTCTCTCTGACTGCTACCAAGCAATGCAAACATGTGACATATTACACTATACATTTGTCACCACTGTGGTGGACCGATGTAAACTACAAACAGAAACATAAATGTATGAACTGGAGAGCTTTGAGCAGCATGTATTGTAATACTGTATATAATGTGACCAGTAATGTTAACTTTTGAAGTATTTGTATTCCTTATTTCATTACAGCCTTGAAAAAGCATCAGGAGTCAAGGAGCACACGTTGGCTGATTGTTTTTGAAACTTAGGCTGTTTTATTGCTGGAAGCTAATATTATTAAACTTCCCTGCATGATTATTCTTGCAAATCAATTGTATTGTATTACTGTGTATCATGATTTTTTAAAAACTATTGTAAGAAAATAGGGCTTTGTGCAGATGCCCCCCACTTTTTTCCACTATTTGGCAGGGGCGGCTCCTCCGCTATGGCAGAGGAGCGTCGCCCCACTGCTTTTAAGCAGTGCCAAGTAGAAACGTAAAATGATAATAACTTAGAGTTAGTATCATTTTATGCTTCGTGTCCAGCTGCCTTGTGGGCGTGTGGGTGGGCAGGGCTGCTTTGCTCTCGGAGCAAGGCAGGAGTGGTTTGCCCACTCCTAAGTACGCAATGACTGTTTGGTCAGCCCTCTCGGGCCGCCCAAACCAGTCATGCACACTTTCCCTCTTCTCCATGCAGGCTGCATTACAACCTGCATGGATAACATGTCATGTTAGGGTAACATCGCTGTAGGGGGCGAAAGAGGTACCCCAAATCTGTACATTGTAACTGGGAGCTAACCGCAGGGACCTAAGTTGCCCCGCTGAGGTGGGCTATGTTGGGATGAACCACACAAATGTTAATCAGGGTGGGAAGTTGAAAGCGCTTCTACTTAATACTCGCTCCCTGCAAAAACACGAACTCCATGTTTTTGACTTAATGTTTCTTACTGAAACCTGGCTCATTCAATCCTCCAATCCTACCATCGCCACTGCTATCCGTCCCGGATATAAGATTCTTAGGAGGGATCGCTCAGTCGGCAAAGGAGGGGGTGTAGCGATCATTTTTAAGCAGGAATATACCTGCAACACAATCCCCATCGGGGAATTGGATGCTGCAGAATGCCTCGGCTTTCATTGTACCTTATCTTCTGAACACCAATCCTTGGCCGGAGTCCTTATATACAGGCCTCCTGGTCCAGCTGGTAAATTTTTGAAATCCATTAATGGGGCAATCTCTCCCCCTGGTTCTCAGGTATAGCCACTTTCTGGTATTGGGAGACCTTAATATCCATCTGGACAAACCCACGGAACCCGAGGCTATCTCCTTGACTGAGTCCCTTGCCATTTTTAACCTGTCCCCTTATGTTTTCCACCCTACGCACACTATGGGCCACATCCTCAACCAAATTTTCTCAAATTCAGAGATCAAAGTGGATCCGCCCCTCCCTTTAGTGTGGTCGGATCACTACCTTATTAGTTTCAAGGTCTACAGGTCGGAAAGGGGCCACCAGTCCCCTGTCACGAAATGGGTAAATACTCAAAGACCTTTCCATCGGATCTCTTCATCTGCTCTGAGTGAAGTGCTGGAAACCCACCTTCCGTTGCTATGTGGCGATCCTGAGAGCGATGCTCTTGGTCTCGAGACCTGGGTGCAGCAATGCACTCATGCGCTCGCCCCTATGCCCACTCACACCCCCAAGAAAGTCAGACTCTCGGCTCCCTGGTTTAATGAGGCTCCGAGACTGAGCAAAAGCTCCTGCAGACACCTTGAAAGGTTATGGCGTAAAAATTATAATTTGGAGGATAACATTGAATACAACAGGCCTTGAAGGCCCATTACACTAAAATTCGGGATGCTAAAAAATGCTATTTGGCAGCCAAAAGCCTGCAATAAGGGCAAGGAAATTTTTTAAATCATGAAAGCCTTTTCCTCTCCGCCTTCTGTCACCGGGGCCTTACCACTATCTTTGGAATGGACTAACAAACTTGCGTCTTTCTTCCACGACAAGATCAGGACCATTCAGGACTCCTTCTCCAGGGGGCCCCCTGTGGCCTCTGCCCACGCCAACAATTTAGCTCCTGCGGCCCCTGTTGACGGCCGACACTAATACAGTTTCCTCCACTCCAACCGGAAGTATCCCTGGAGATCATTAAGAGTTTGAAGTCAGGCTCTCCCTCTGACCCTTTGCAGCCAATTTGCGGGCCTCGGTGGCCAAGTCTATCAACACTACGGTAAACAAGGTTCTTAATTCTTCTCTTACGGCCGGCCTTGTGCCTTGTATTTGGAAAAGCACAAAAATTCTCCGGCTGCTAAAAAAAGCCCTCAGCTGATCCCACGGTGTCAGCAAATTATAGACCTATTTCACTTTTGCCTTTTTTCTCCAAGACTCTGGAGAAATATGTCAACTCAGTGATCTCCGATTATACTGAAAAAGATATTCTCCTACACCAGAACCAGTTGGGTTTTAGAACCAACTATAGTATGGAGACTGCTCTACTTGAAGTCTCTGAGTTTATTAAGGAGAAGCTCGATCAGGGTGGGAAAGCCATGCTGATTTTATTAGACCTCTCTGCGGCCTTTGATACCGTGCCGGATGACAGACTCTTGAACAGGTTACAGGACTGTGGTCTAGGTGGCACGGTTCTGAAATGGTTTTCCTCCTTCCTGGAGGACATATGCCAGGAAGTTTGGACTCCCCCTTTCACAGCTCCCATCCCTATCCTGAAAGTGGGAGTTCCTCAAGGCTCGATACTGAGTCCCACTCTTTTCAACCTTTACATGTCCCCCCTGGCTCCACTGGCAGAAGCGTGCGGCGCTAACATGATCTCTTGCGCAGATGACACGCAGCTTCTGTTTACCTGCGACAAGGGAGCAGACTTCGAAGGTGAAAACATTAACCTAAGTCTTTCAAAGGTGTTTTCCTGGCTGAGGTTGAACCAGCTTAAATGTAATCCTGAGAAATCTCAGTATTTACCCTATACTGCATAATACCCCCTATTTTCGGTTGGGTTCTTTTGAACACACCAATAATAGTGCTCCTATTTTCACTATTACTCTTCTGGGATTAGGGTACTGGCACTGCACACATTCACAGCACACAGGCTGTCATACAGCGCTGCTGCATAGGGCTGCCACAGATTGCTTATTTGTTTTTTGTGTATGTATGGACTGCACGAGGAGTTCACCATTTCTGCACTGTTTATCTGAATGACTGGACCCCTTGGCATCATCCCTAGGGTCTTCAACTCCGCCTAGCCGCCCCTCTCACCCACTTATGGGAATACGGGAGATTGCAAGGGGACAGAGATACTAATATCTCTTCTTCACACTTTCCTGTCCACTTCATTTCTGTCCACGGAGTGCCAGTAGAATGCTACAAAGCACCCGGGACGTTTTTCTCCTTCCTACTAGTGAATGCTTTTGGTGAACTCGTATCAAATGAACTGTCTGATTGCCTGATGAATGGCTTCCTCTGCTAAATGCTAAATGCTGAAGAAGCCTGGCTGAAAAGCACAAGAACATTCGTCAACCCATTGTATTGTTTGTTTGCACCATAGCGCGACATCCCACAGATGGAGGATCTGTCTGGTATATCTGAACTGTCGTTGCAAGGCAAAGAAGGTTAGCGCTTGCACTTCGCACACACATTTCAACACACTCTCTCACCATGGGGAACATTCTATGTAAAAATAATTTAAACAGCAGTCAGCCAGCTCCGCCAAAAGACTCCCCAGCTTACATTGTGGCCTTTCGCCAAGGACTCAGTTCCATACTATTTATACACAAATGGCATGATCTGACAGCTAAAAGACTAGACTTAGAATTTCCATGTAACGGGACTTACGACATAAATAAGTTGTCATATTTGAGACAAATGTTAAGATTAAAAGGAAAAAAGATAAGGCCGGCCGAGTGGGAATCTTTTTATCAATGGGACTTGGTCTTGCGTGACTAGCGAAGTGAAGTCAAAGGTCCATAAAGAGTTACTAGACGTTAAGAACGGAATGATAAATGAGATGGCAAAACAGAAAATAAATGAGAATAGGAGGAAGGTAATACTGGATGTAGTGGGGGTATATCCATGCATCCCTGTTGAGAAAGAAAGGCAGGTAGGTAAGGAAGACAAGGGAGAAGAGGACTCAGTACTAGAGGACCTTCTAATGGGGCGAATAAGAGCAACAACAGTCTCACCCTCCGCTCCTGCGGAGAAACCCCCTGAGCTAACTCAACAACAAAAGACGGATGCTGCAGCTTTAACACGCCGGCTTCTCAACGAAGAGGCTACCAAGATAGACTTGGACGCCGTCCAAGACATTGCTGTTCTGCAGCTAATGAGGACAGAAGCTGTCTACGCTGCCAGCAAATATAGTGATAACAAAAAACAGCTGCAGGCTCAATGCGCAGAAAGAAACATAACGCAACCAAAACTAATAGACCGCAAATGGTTACAACAATTCAACGACACGTCAGCAGATGACCATATGTCATTAAGCCAGTGGCAGTGCCTGGTATGGGATGCTTGTACGTACACACTACAGACGGTCCATGACATTGCACTTCTAGAGCAGGCTCTAGAAGGGACTAAACAGCACCCACCACATGCTAGGCGTGACAGTTTAAGTAAAACAAATAGTGCTACTTCATCCCCCACACGGCTCGCCCACAGTACAAAAGAGAATACTGAAATCAGACACAACTAAATGCCAGGAGTTACTACAACAGATGGTGGAAGGAACACTAGCAGTGGACGCCTTCACACAACACCACAACAGACCATACTTAGAAAAAGTCCTGTCACTAGCACGAGCACAGTTAATGGAAAAGGGTCCCCAAGCTCACAATGCTTATGTCCAACGAGCAAAGGCCGCAGGCCCAGATACTGCAGGTGTAGTTCCACCACTACCTGCACAGTATGACTGGGATATAGCGAGGTTCAGCTTCAAAGACTCGGACCTGCAAACATACAAAGATGAAAACATGAAAGACAGACTACAATATGCGGTAGAAAAACTGCAACAGTGGAAGCAGCTGGTGAACACATTTGCAGTATTGGAAGTAGTACGGACCCTCACCCGGGGACACCAGCACCACCAACGGCTACCCCACCAGCACTAATCATGCCCCTTCGAGAAGTACCCCCTCTACCCGGTAGTAAAGATAACGAATTAGCATATGTCTATGTCCCTTGGTCCAGACAAGACATCATGTGCTTTACTAAAGACTTCCCAAAGCTCAGAGAAGAGCCAAGGAAGTGGTACACAGAATTAGACAGAATGGCAGTGTTGGAGGACTGTTATGGAGAGATTTTGACACATTATTTAACATAATTGTGCCAAAGGATTTGTGGGAAGATTGTAAAAGGAAAGTGGATTGGCCAAAAGGGGAGCCAGGGAGGGGAAAAGGAGGAGTACCAGGAGATGAGGTTATAAGGAGATAGTAAAATACTTAAAAGAGAAGATTCCGGAGGATAAGGTAGATTGGAATAAGATTACACATACCGAACAGGAAAATGATGAGAGTGTGAACACCTATTTTGACCGCCTTCTGCAAGTTTACCAGCAGAACAGCGGTCTAAAGAATCCTATGGGGGATGCAATGCCGGCATTTGTCACCACCTTTGTTCAAGGTCTGAAACCACCTATCAAGGCACACCTACAAACTTCATTTGTCTGTTGGCAACAAGAGCCAATTGAAAAGGTGTTGGCAGCAGCAAGATACTGCTCTGATTATCAGGCAAATGCACAGACAATAGAGGTAGAAAAAATGAAGAAAGAAAAGGTTAGACTGATGGTAGCACAAGAGAGATTTTATTCAAACAAGCAAAACAGAGGCAGGGGTAGGGGAAGAGGAAAGGGTACAGGAAGACCACACAATGGCAGGTCAACATCCGTACCCCCACCAGGTATAGCTTGCTTCTACTGCAAAGACCCCAACCACTGGAAGGCAGACTGCCCAATATTAAAGAAGAAAAATGAGGAAAATGGGCGATCACAGAATAGGGGACAGGGCCAGCGACAGTACCAACATAGCACCCAGCGCGCAGAATATAGAAATACTGAACAGCAAGGGTACCGGTCAAACGACATGCCCCCAGCACATCAGGACTGGACAGGGAGGGATGGGTGGGCGCAGCGAGACAACGATTTCCCACCACCACCCCAAGATTTATTCTAGGTTTGCCTGAAAGTGGAAGACTGCCTAATAGCTCCAGCAATAGCGGTGGATCAATCTGGCCCATATGTAGAGGGGACAGTTTTGGGCAAAATAGTACTATTCTTGATTGACACAGGAGCTCAAAGATCAATGCTGAAGGCGTGTTTGATGCCTGAGGCGCCACTTTCGGGAATACAGGTAACGGCAGTAGGAATGACAGGACAACCAATAGATGAATATCTCACACAGCCACTGCAATTAGTAGTAGGCACCATTACAGTCAACCATCAGTTCATCCTTAGTAGATTCTGCCCAGTGAACTTACTAGGTAGGGACCTGCTCTGTAAATTACAATGCACCATACACTGCTCACCAACAGGGGTCTTTCTAGAAAGCAGGTCAAATGGCCTGATGTTGCAGGCTTTCATGACGTGCACCAACCCCACCATACCCTCAGAGCTGCGTAACTGCGTGCCCCCTCGAGTCTGGGCTACCAGTGCCAATGATGTAGGACAGGTGCTAAACTATCCACCAGTACAGATCAAATTGAAGCCAGGAGCACGCCTCCCAAGAGTATCACAGTACAAGATTTCCAAAGAAGGGGAGGAAGGCATAGCACCAGTAATACAAGCAGGGAATAACAAAGGAGATACGCTCCAGCCCATGCAATACAACAATACTCCCTGTAAAGAAAGCATCTAAGGGCCCGGATGGGGCCCCTGTATATCGTTTTACCCAAGACCTGAGAGAATTGAACAAAATAGTGGTACCGTCCTTCCCAGTGGTTCCAAACCCAACAACAATATTGTCCAACATCCCAGTAACAGCCACACACTTCACAGTGTTGGACCTTAGCTCCGCCTTCTTTACCATTCCCCTGCATCCTGACAGCCAGTCCTATTTCTGTTTCAGTTTCCGGTCTAGACGGTTCACATGGTGTCGTCTCCCACAAGGCTATACAGAGTCCCCCTCCAGCTTCACAAATGCATTAAAGACAGATTTAGACTCCCTGGTGCTAAAGGAAGGCTCCACACTTATCCAGTACATAGACGATTTACTGTTGGCCTCACCATCAAGGGATGCATGTACAAAGGACACCATTGCCGTTCTGTGCCATCTGGCACTGAAAGGTTACAAGGTTTCCCCAAAGAAGCTACAGTTCTGCCTCACTGCTGTGAAGTATCTAGGCCACGAACTCTCCGAAGGGACCAGGAAATTACTAGCTGACAGAATATCCACCATCACCCACTTTCCCCGACCACGCACACAAAAAGAGGTCAGGGCTTTCCTGGGGGTGGCAGGATACTGTCGGCACTGGATCCCAAACTTCTCCCTGATTGCCAAACCACTACAAGCACTAACACACAAAGAGGTCCCAGAAGTGGTACCTTGGTCGCAGGACTGTGACCAGGCGTTTCACAAGCTCAAAAGTGAACTTAGCGAAGCACCAGCTCTAGGTCTCCCAGATTACAGTAAAGACTTCCACCTATTCTGCCATGAAAAGGGAGGGTGCTCATTGGGTGTACTGAGTCAGAAACATGGTTCATTCTACCGCCCAGCGGCGTACTATTCCACCACACTAGACCCAGTGGCATCCGCGCTCCGGCCTTGCCTTCGAGCAGTGGCGGCAGCAGCACTTGCAGTAGAACAATCCGAAAATATAGTGTTGGCACACACCATGGTTCTGCACGTTCCCCATGCAGTGGACACGCTCCTCACATCCACTAAGACCCAGCATCTAACAAATGCACGTCTCACCAGGTATGAGCTGACACTATTAGCACCACACATTGTAATCAAGAGATGCACCACCCTTAATCCAGCATGTCTTCTGCCAACAGAGTATGACCTGGATGATCTGACCTCAGATGATGCATTTCATTATTGTGCACTGGCTACAGACAGGCATACAAAGGTGCACCCGGACCTAAAAGACACACCACTGCCAGATGCCCAAGGGGATTTGTTTGTAGATGGGTCATGCCTGAGGGATAACAAAGGGACACTGCAGACCTCCTATGCAGTAGGTACCGCCAACAAACTACTGGAAGGGGGAAGGCTGATGGCTGCCAAAAGCGTACAGGCGGCCGAACTTGTGGCACTGACGAGGGCATGCACATTGGCTAAAGGAAAAAGAGCAAACATATACACAGACAGCCAGTATGCCTTCGGGGTGGTTCATGACTTCGGCCAGCTGTGGTCAATGAGGGGATTCCTCACATCAGCAGGCCAACAAATACAACACGCGCAATTGATCAGTGACCTCCTTCGAGCCTTGCTACTACCTTCACAAATAGCTATCATAAAATGTGCAGCACACACTTCCTCCAAAGACTACGTTTCAAAAAGCAAAGCATTCATTGATGGGGAAGCAAAGAGAATAGCGCTGACAGGCTGCCAGCTAGCAATGGTACAAATAATAAGTACCAACAAGGACAGAGGTGCTAACAATGATTAATTGCATTTTGACCCTATACACATTCAGGAAAGGGTCGAGGAAACTGAGAAGGAGGAGTGGGTGAAAGGAGGGTGTGTGCAAACAAAGGAGGGGTTATGGACAGGACCAAATGGAAAAATATGCCTGCCTTCATCAATGCTCCCCTCTATGGCACGCCTCTTTCATGGCCCCTCCCACGTGGGCCGGGACGGCATGATCAGACTGTTTTCCCAATGTTGGTACAACTGCAAGTTCCGCCAAACAGCAGAAAGACTTTGTAGGCAATGCACTGTTTGCGCACAATATAATACTGGAAAGGGCACACCAACTGCACCTGGCCATTTCCCACCGCCCCACGGACCCTTTGAGAGTCTCCAAATGGATTTCATAGACATGCCCCCACCCAGAAGTACAAACATGTTTTGGTAATAGTATGCATGTTCAGTAAGTGGACAGAAGCCTATCCAACAAAGAACTGTGATGCACCTACTGTTGCTAAATGCCTTCTGAAAGACCTGATCCCAAGATTTGGGATCCCATCCCTTCTATCCTCCGACAATGGACCTGCGTTCATTTCCCATGTCATAGGGGGAATATGTAAAGGGCTTGGAGTCACACAAAAGTTGCACTGTGCCTATCACCCACCAGCAGCGGGTGATGTGGAGAGAAAGAATTGGGTAGTCAAAAACAAAATAGGAAAAATGTGTGCGTCGACTGAACTTTCATGGGTAGACGCACTACCACTAGCCCTGTTGTCAATGAGAAGCACGCCAGATAGGGTAACACAGTTAAGCCCCCACAACATTTTATTTGGCCGCCCCATGAACATTGCAGGCCATATGTCCACTGCTCCGCTATCAATACAAGATGATTTGCTTTTATGCTATTGTAAGAAACTAACAGAGACATTACGTTATCTACATCGCCAGGTTCTGCAGGCTCTTCCAGAGGCAGCAACAACACCGCCACATGACCTGCAGCCTGGTGACTGGATTTGGGTAAAAGCCCACACCCGACGACACTGCCTCCAGACAAGGTGGAAGGGACCGCACCAGGTCCTCCTAACGACTGCAACAGCCGTCAAATGCGAAGGGCTGACATCCTGGATACACAGCTCCCACACCAAGAAAGCAGCAGGGCCAGACAGCAGAGAGCAAGCTCCGCAACCACCTCCAGTGGCATCCGAGGCACCCCGCAGGTACAACCTTCGCTCCACCAGACAGCAAAGAACAGAACAGAATTGAAGAAGAGGCAGTTCCCTGCTCGCTGCAGGCCAGGCCTCCAACAGAAGAAACAACATACCAGAGGCAGTTCCCTGCTGCGCACAGCAGGCCAGGCCCCAGGTATCATCCTTCCAAAGACGACAATTTTCTTCAAAAGTACCAACTGTCATGTGCTAGTAACCTCTGACAGTACACCATCAAGGCACCAACGTTCCCCTTTCGAATTGTTGCTGGCATCTGTATCAATAGACCCTTAGGAGGTGCAGAGCCCGCTAGTTAGCGTTGCTGGAAATACACCAATTAGACTGATAGCGGTGTAGGACCTGCTAGTTAGATACCAAAAGACAATTCCTTCAACTACAACTCCAAGTGAACATTGTCATCTGGACACTAGATGCAAGCAATAACGACTAAAAAACACCGGTTCGTAAACATACAAGTGGAGGAAACACGGCTGCTACTAACTATAGGATCAGTTTTACTCTTATTGTTCCCTGGAATAGAGATAACAGGAGTTTTGAGAATAGCTGTGCCGAACCCTCCGCGATTGAGCAGGTTAACGAGCCTGATATTATACGAGATTGCATTACCAACTTTCGGACACCAACCATCAACGCAAGACATAGCAGCAATACGCCGTGATGTTTTAGAGTGTGTAGTACTGGCAATAGAGAACAGCGGATTAACAATCATCAGAGACATCCCAATGTGAACAAGACGCAATTTTGCCAGGTGCAGTCCGACAAGTTTGACTTCCTTACGAAGCCTACTCGACAGGTTGTTACGGACTACGGAAGCGGCTGGGCTAGGCCTAGTGCGGTTTGTGGTCCGAAACGCCTGATAGTGCACCTCTGTTGCCCTTCTTAATTGATGGTTTATTACTACCAGACAGATGAATAGAATATTGAGCTATACGGTAAACAAAACACCAGATAGAATTTATGTGCATATCACCTTCGTAGCTCCATGCTTAGAAACACCTGCAATATTATCTAGCTCTTGGCCAAGGAATCCACTTCAAAGTAAAATTGCTTTTGCCTGCCTGGGCAGCGCACTCCAGTTCCCAGATTTATTATCCCCTACAGGTGTGTATACAGGTACATACGCCGAAGGACTCAAGATAGGGATCTACCTCACTGTCCTCCGAGCAGTAGGAGACGAGCTAGTGAGGGACCTTGATTCCGGCAATTGGGAGGAAAAGACAGTTGCTTGAGTAAGGGCAACGGAACACGAAAGGAAGACACTCATCAGTACGATGCCACGTCCAAGGGAAGACGGACGAAGATGGCCAGCAGTGCTGCTGGCAATACTGTCACCAGTACCAGGAATAATAGTGACTGCATTGATAATAATATATGCAAAGGATCTTGAAATACCGTTCCTAAATGGTCAAGTTGGGAACGGGAGCGATACAAATGCAACCTTTGATGACAGGAAAATAGATTTTCTAGAACAAGACATTTTGGGGGAGGTTGACATTAGAGAAGGAGGGGAACAGGTATTGTGGGATGAATATAACGGAAATCAATACGTTGAAATGTTGAAGATGTATGTACGTATTATGAACATATCTGAATGTTATGTTTGCACACACCTGCCTACAGACACACTGAACAGCATGAGTTACATTGTCCTACCTGTCTCTAAATACGTGGGCTGTGTCCTGATGCGCGATATACTCTTCACTCAGCACAACATGTCCGCAGTAGTCGCACCTCCTGAGAGTAGCAAGGTTGCAACAGGACAGGGGACAATACCACCCAAAACAAAAAGAGTGCCATGCATGCACATGCAATCAACCAAGAGAGACAAGGAGATGGTAGACACATTTGACAGAACACCCAGGAATGAGGGATGAAAAGGTAGGGCAGATTGGGACAACATGAGAACAGAGACAGAAGGAGAGTTGAAAATACCAAGATTTAGAATAGAACAACTCCTTTCCGCCCCTTCCTGTATCCAGAATGACAAAGTGACACCGCCAAAAAGAATAGCAAAATAACCACCGGAGGGGAAAAGCTGCTCCATACAAAAATTAATGCAGAAGGATGCCTGGAAGGAGAGCATTTCATTTGGGTGCACTATAGCGGAAATGGCACAAGGAGAACAGGGATTCATAGAATGTAAAGATAGGATAAACAAAATAAAGGGAATTCAAGAAGAAAAGAAAGTGGCACAATTTGTCGTTGGCGAGAGTAACTGCACACACATAACAAGGCTATCATGGATTAGGATCAATGTTCAACGGTCCTCACCTGGACTAGTGGGGTACAAGGGACTGTTCTTTGTCTGTGGCCCGTGGGCATACTTCTACCTACCCCCTGGATGGTATGGTAGCTGTTACCTTGCCTCTATTGTACCACGAATGACCCATTTTTCTGACCTAGTACAGATCACAAACCCAGGCAAACAGCCAAGGAGAGTTAGGAGGACGCCAGAATGGGTAGACAATTTTATGACAGGTATCGGGGTGATGATCCCAGGTGCAGGAGTGGTATACACCACTCAAAGGATACATCAGCTAGCAAGGATGATTGAGGACCTGGCTGACTCAACGGCAGCGGGATTAGGAAATATTACGGAAGAACTAACAGCCATGAGGGCTGTAGTGATACAAAACAGGGTTGCGTTAGACATCATCTTGGCCAAAGAGGGTGGAGTCTGCCACTTCATCCACCAGCAGTGCTGTTCGTATATACCTGACAACAGCGGGAATATATACAAGGCGATAGATGTAATAGATAAAGTCAGGGACGAAGCACACGGCATACATACAGGAGGAATGTGGGAAGCGTTTCTACTATGGCTACAAAGCTGGGGATCATGGATATTGGAGCTGATCATCATAGTGATAACGGTACTGATCACTCTGTGCATCATGATCAACGTTTGTCCGGCGTGCTGTGCAGCTTTTACTGCAAGCTGTGCCCGCTGCGTGCCAAGACGTAGGAGTACAAGACACCACACACACGATGACGAAGGGACAGAGATGAAATTGAGCAAGGTTCCAATTTGTGATTTGGTATCAGATGGGGCAATGTAGAAGTCATCCTTCTTTATTTGATGACCAATGATACCAAATGCTTGAAATTCGTTCCTTAGGCCCTGCTAAGTTAACACAGAAATCTCTGCACAAAATGGTTGTACGTTTCCATTTTGTCCTAAAGTAAAACTGCTATTGTAACGCAAGGCTTGCACAAGAAGGATCCGAAAATAGAAAAGCTTAGCTACATATATTTCAGCATATTGTATTTCGAAATGTTTTTGATACGTGTTAATGGAAAAGTACCGACATAATACATTGCATTACAGTGGAAAGTCCCCAAAGCTGCCTACTTAAGACACGTGGTCAGCAACAATGATTTTCGGACCATAGATGGTATGGCGCAGCTTAGGCAGTTGCCAATTGGTCTAATGACCCATGCTTAATTTGTGTTGCGTATATTATGATGCTGCATCCTTTGTGGTTTGGGCCTATAAAAGTTGTCAGCAACGTCACATCATTGGGCATTCAGTGACTTTGCTGTCTGCCTCCGTGCTGCACGTATTTGCATTGTTTGTTGATCTCCAATAAATTGTGCCATCTTTTGTGCTGACAGAGAATTGTATTTGTGGTATTATTTCTTACTTCTTATTTCAGCTCTTACAAGGTCATCTTTTTCGGCTCTCCACCTGTGGATGAGTGGTGGCCATCAGACATGTCACCTCCCCACTGCTCTTTAAGCACTGTCAAAAATCTGGGCATTAAGATGGACACCACCCTTTCGATGAGATCACAGGTCCAGTGAGTTGAAGGCTCCTGCTTTGGGCTTCTACGGATGCTTAGGAAATTTCTTCCCCTCTTGCCTCTTGACCACAGGAAGACCGTTGTCCAAGTACTGATTATTTCCAGACTGGATTATGTTAACGTCCTGTACTTAGGCCTTCCCGAATATATCTGCTTAACCGCTTACAGCTGGTCCAGAACGCGGCTGCACGTGCGGTCCTCTTGCTCAAGCCAAGGACTCATATCTCTCCTCACCTCAAGGCCTTACATTTGCTTCCAGTATGAGAGAGAATCTGTTTTAAGGCTTTGGTACTCTTCTTTAAGGCCCTTCAGGGAAACGAAGTGCAGTACCTCAGAAGGAGAGTCACACACTATGTGCGTCCAAGAACCTTGAGGTCCTCCTCACTGAATTTGGCCTCCATCCCTAAGATACACCACGTCCGCTCTGGCGGCTGTTCCTTCCAGTTGCAGGGTGCCCATGCCTGCAACCTCCTGCCTCTGACACTCAGGCAGGTGTCCGATGTAACCGTGTTCAGGAAAATGCTCAAAACTTGGCTTTTCTGTAGCGAACTCCTGGTCTCCCGCCTTGTGGGGCAGCAGCAGGTCTGATTGAGTCTTTCAGCGCCAGGACACTCTTTCTGAGTAGCTGCGTGCTCTATAAATGCTCTTTCATTCATTCATTCATGTCCACTCTCCAGCCCCTGGCTGAGCGCCGTGTCACGGTGCTCAGACCAATCACAACCCTGCATTGCAGCATTGTGATTGGCTTAGGGGAGGGAGCCTGGCTGCCAGCTTCCTGTTCCTGGAGTTGGAGACAGGAGAGCAGGAGCAGAGATGCGGGACCCGGCCTCAAGGTAAGTTTTGTTTTTTAATTCCCTCCCGTGCCTGCCCCCCACCCGCGAGCCATGCCGGCCGCTACTGCCATTTGGACTACTAGATGCTGGTTTTCGACTCTGACAGGGCACTGCTAACCAGGCCCCAGTGCCCTCTCCCGAAAACTGATATGTGTAAATTGGCAACTACAATTGACAAGCACCTTAGCCCCCATTATAGGTCCCTATTATATGGTTCCAGTAGTACCCAGGGGATTGGTGGTGAAGGGGTCCCCTGGGCTTGCAGCACTGGTTGTGCCACCTTGGGTGACCCAAGTAAACTACTGACAGCAGACCTACCATTTCAGACTGCAGGAGCAGGGCAAACTGCTCAAACTTGACTATGCCCTCACAATGTGTGGCCCAGTCAATGCAATATTTTTAATATATGTCGGTCACCCCTAGGGAAGGCCTTTTGAGCCCATGAGGCAAGGTGCATTATATTAAGTGCAAGCATATAGGTCCCTATAGTGGCTTTCCCCATTGGAAACTACTATAAGTGTTCAGCGGTCCACAGGATAACATAGGCTGGTACCCGGGCATGCCCGAGGTTGGCAGCTCCATTATGATACTGCCGAAATGTGTCATGTTTGGTATCAAACAATGTGCCTTTTCGCCCCTGACATGAATCGTGAGTCGAGGGAGATGTGCCATGCATCCCAGTGGTAAACCTAGAGGTTGCCCACTTGGCTGCCCCAGCTTCTCTGTGCTCTGACTGGCAAGCCATCGCTTCCCACGCTTGCTGCCACCAAGATACTGACCTGCTGCCAGGCAGTGTGATCATTCCCAGGAGTCAGGAACAACGCCTGGCAGGAAGGAAGACACACCTCCTCCCTTCCAGGCAGGCTAGTGAAGCGCACATCAAGACGGTGAGCTACAAAGGCTGCATCGCTTCTGCATCAGGGCTGACTCCCAGAGGAGGAAACAGCCCTCCCCGTGCCCAGGCACATTTACACCCAGGGAGGCAGGAAATTAGATAGGCAAGTAGGTGTACACCACCAGAAGGCTGCCCAAACCTCCAGGGTGGGTAGCCTGGTCTGTACACTGGAAGAAGGGTTCTTCCACTTTTAGAAGTGGCAGAATAGAGGGTTCTGGGTAGAAAAGATGACCTACTCCCCAGAATGTGGTCATCTCAGGGGCAGGCTATCTGTGGGGACTAGCAGCCTTTTGGCTACCTGCTCCCACACACCTTAGTCCCCTAAATCTAGGATTTAAGGAACACCCCTGATACCAGAACCTTAGTTCTTAACCATTGCATCAAAGAGGATAAAGACAGAAGGACCCCAAAATGTGCCTGAGGCACCCATAGACTCCCCTGGACTAGTGGCACTAGTCTCATGCAAACTGCAGGTAAAACAACGCTATGGATCTGAAGAATCGCTGGCTATCGGGCACTCAGAGGGAGGGCCCAAATCCAGATGGTCTAGAGCATTGTAGGAACTTTAGTCCTGCCTTCCATGCAGTTTCAGGCAGCTGCCGTGTTCTCCGGGACCACCGGACATCAAAATCACTTTTCGCTGTGCGTACCACTGCCAAGGCTTGCTAGTAGCCAGTCAGGCAACTGACCCCTGCACTCGACACTGCACCTAAAGGGAACTCCATTCGACCTTTGACCGATATCAGCAACCACTCCATTGTATTTTTGCATCTTTTTCCCTGTAGCACCATGTAAGCGGTAAAAGCAGATTCTCCCACAGCTCCCGTTGAGCACCAGGCACAGCCAGGACAACTCTGCACCCAGGCTCTATGGGCCATTTAAAACTGAACTGACTATCATAGCTTGGTCCAGGGACCTGCATGACCTTAACCCTGCAAGGATTCCACACAACTCAACCTGCCAGTGACCAATTGTCACCAGTGGTTTTTCCAATTGACTGCAATTACAAAGTTTCACTGTATTATTTTGCACTGATTTTATATTGCTTCTAAAATCTATAACTCCGGTTATATATATGCTAGCCAATTCATTTTGGTGTCTAAATGAAAATACAAATATACTCTATTTTTATGAATAGATGTTGGATTTTTATCAAGTCGTGTCAATTATTTATTGTCCATGTTGGTACTCTGAAATGCTTAGCACATATTCCTCTAGTAAAGCTTGACTGCTCTTTGCCACTCTACGAGGACTGAGCTGAGGGTTTATTATTGTGAATACAAGGACCATCTTTGGGGTATCATGATAGTATTACATGGTGAGGCATAACCCCCACACCACATAATACTCCACTTCCTGTTTTGGTGTTACAGCGGATAGAGATCCTGAACTTGTGTTTCACAGTACCACTTGGCCATAAGTGATTTATGCACAAGATATCCACTGAAATTACTTTAATTTTAAAAATATTTGTTTTAGAATTTTTTCTCGATTTTTATTTTAAAATTGCATTGCTACTGCCCTGTATTAACCCCCATTCCAATAGTACATTTAAAACGTCTAGGTAAGTTAATTTGAAAATTGTGAACTTTTTTTTACATTTTAAAAAGGACCCAGCTTCCAATTAAAAGGTTAGGCACAATGGAGAGTGGTCAGAATCTCAATCTGAAGATGGGCTTGAGGCCCAAAGATGGTGGCAACAATACTAACTTTAATAGGGAGAAGGAGGAATCTTTTGACCTTAAGATCCCCAAAGGCATTTTACCCAAGTTTAGGGATGGTGATGGCATTGAAAATTGGTTTGCAACCTTTGAGAGGACCTGCAAAATGAGGAAGATGGGTCACCAGCACTGAGGCTCTCTACTGTGAGGAGTTATTCCCAGTGAAGAGCAGAGATAGACTTCTGACCCTTAATGAGGATGTGGCTGAGTCCTACCAGCATATGAAGGAGACCTTGATAGAAGGATTTGGACTCACCACAGAGGAGTATAGGATGAAGTTCAGGAACACCCATAAAGGTCAAAACCAGACATGGTAGGACTTTTTGGCCTCTTCAGTCAAAGCACTAGAAGGCTGGATAAAAGGCAATGAGGTAATACTTATGATGGGTGCAATGTTTAGATATGACCAACTACTTCACAAGCACGTAGGTAGGTTCAATGAGGTTTATTACAATACACCTCACCCATCGCCAGCTGACAGCAACTGACTCTGAATGACCACACATCAACAGTCATGGAACTTTCCCAAGAACATTCCTAATTCTACTAATCTACAAGCGGCTCTAAGATTAGAACTACATGCAGCAGACACCACACATCTCCCTTCCTTATTTTACATAAATAATAAAATCTCAAACTAACAGCAATTTATTCATGTTTGAAGATTTACAGATTACAACATACGGTCCACCACTATCTCATTATGCTGTGACAAAATCTTTGAGATAACGTGGTGGCACTTTTCTCCTGTAACTCACTCTTATATTCTCCTTATTCACAATCCGATCACTCCACGTAATCCCACCTGATCTTGCAGTCACCCTCTCTCCTTTGTCATTTCTCCTCACATCACTAGAACTTCCTTCTCCTCCCCAACCATTCTTTTCACCACCAATGCTCCCCTCTTTTCTCATCTCTTTTTTAACAAGCGCAACACTGTTTTTGTTCCAAATTCTTTCATCAGCTGTTTTTACTGCATTGTGAAATAGCGTAATAACCATTTGTGCCTTGGTGAACTTAGCCATACCGCACAACCCACAGGTGCTTTAATTTTTACAACATCCCCAACTTTGACCTCAACATCACATACATTTCTCCTTCTGTCAAAATCCTCCTTCCTTTTCACCATGAGCCTCTCTTCTCAACTTCTCCAACATGTTGGGCCATTGAACTTTATGCCTTTGTCTCAATTCATCCATCCTGAACGTAAACAGGTGTTGAATGCCCTCCCTTGAAAACGGTTCAAAAGGAGTCTTCCCTGTCATCATGTGCAGAGTCATGCAGTAAGCAGTTATCCTCTTCTGTGACTTCTGTTTCCAGTCCAGACAGTTCACTTTGGCCAACTGTATTCCTTTCTTAATGAATTTGTTATACCGTTCAATAGCACCATTAGTTTCTGGATGATAAATGACACATTTCATGTGTTCAGCGCCACTTGAACTTAGGTAATTCTCACATTCCTTTGAGCTAAATTGTGGATCATTGTCAGTCAGGATGCTCTTTGGAAAACTCTGCTTACAACACTCTCCATAAAATTGATGGTGCTTCCAGATGAGATATCCCTGACATTAACTACCTCTACCCATCTTAAGTAGAGATCCATCATCACTATTAGATAGGGTATGGCTTGCTCTCCATGCAATGGGCTCACAATGTCCATGGACACTTCCTCCCATGGTTGACTCAGTAAGCCCCTGCAAACCATGGGAACCTGATGTGTCTTCAACACTTTGTCGCTGCAAGAGCATTCCACACATTCTCTTAGTGCCTGCTCAATCTCAACATCCAGCCTTGGTCACCAAAAACTAGCTCTCAAACTTCCTTTTGCTTTCACAATTCCCAGATGGCCCAAATGAGTCGGTTTTATTAGCTTCTCCCTCAACTTTGATGGTGGAATCAATCTAGTTCCCCTTAATAACAAGTCTCCGATCTACAGCCAACTCATCCTTGACCAAATTCCACACTCTCTCTCAAGACTTCTGAACCTTCCATGATTTACAGCACCAATCACTTCCTTCAATGACTCATCACTTTCAACTTCCACTCTTCTTCAGTCACCGCTCCAAACGTAATTTCAAACACATCTTACATTACCTGACACACATCTTCTTCCACTTCACAGGCCTCATCATGTCGTCACCACGTTGCTCCTCACACACCAGTCTTGAAAGGTAGTCTGCACTTACATTCTGTATTTGTGGAAGCAGATAATAATAATCCAATGGTGCAGGGTCACCACTTCGTCCACGGGTTCTTAACAATGTGAGGAGGAATAGACACTGGAGCGAAGTACTAGGTCCATAGGTCATTTATTAGTATTCATGAATGGGGGCCTCGTCCGACAAGCACCATAGAGATACTTGAGGAGAGAGCACACTGAACGATGGTTACATGGGTTTTTATAGCAAAAGATCACAAACAAGGGACGCCCAGAGGTAAATAGAGCTTTGGGAAAAACACACAAATGAGGTACCGGTAAGAATCGACAGCCTTGGTGCCTTGTGCAATTGTCGCGTCCTGAAGCTGCACAACAAGATATGCTATCTGGGTAAACTTTACTTGAGGCTTTACCATTGTCTGAAAAACCCCAAGCAGACGCCAGCTGTTCTTTTGCGCTGACTCTGCATGTATACACAGCCTACAATGCCCCAATCTAGATTCCTTACTCATGTTTATACAGATGCAGTGTCAAGGATAGAGCCAGGCTGAAAGCAGGGCAGGGGTGAAAAATGGATGAGGCATAGCTTAATCAAAAAACAAGGGACTCAGATTTTACATTTTAACAGTCCTTCCTTTTCAGCCTATGCTGAATCCATTTTTAAAAGTATATAATTTAATCTCGTATATCAATGTTCATAAGTTCGTAAATTTCAGTGTGCATCATCATTTCTCGATTCAATTCATGAACATTAATTGGGGAGGTTTAATATTATTACAGGTGGTTATACAAGCTGTACATATCGTAGGGGCACATTGAATGCAGCAACAGCAAGTGAGAAAGATGGCTCCTATAATTACTATTCCCATTAATAATTTCCATCCCCAAGTGGAAATAAGTCCCTGTAACCATTCAGACCAGGACCATGTTCCTTGGTCTTGATGTATTTCTGCAGCTATTTTATGTAATTTAGAAATGGCGTCATAGACAGAAGGGCGTGGTCAGGAATGAACATGCAACAGCAACTGCCGATGATGCGACATGCTCCACCACGATCGGCTAGTATCACATCAAGCACCATTCTATTTTGTAAAGCTACGATTCTTGCAATTTGGAGCTCTTCTGTGATATTACCAAGAGCCATTGCTGTCTGATTCGTCACAGCCTCTACTACACGGGTCAAACGCCTAATTTTTCTGCTATTTAAAGCTGCACCGACAAAGAAAAAGAGCCCCAAATTAAAATCAACGTATTGTTGTAGTGCAGTGTCAGTCTGATCTATTTCATTATTATCTATGGTCCTCTTGAATCTATTTAAAGAATTATCATTAAACAGTTTCTGGTCTCTATGATAGGATGCAGGTGCTAAGAACACAGGGGGAAGTAGAAAGGACACATAGCAAACTCCGGACCACCCAATAGGTAAATGATAGTAACCTTTGCTTCCACAGATAAAATAGGTATTGTGTGAGGACAGAAAACTACTATTGTTCGTTCCAGTAATGTTCAATACTGTAGTACAGACACTTTTTCCCACTGGGATAATGCCAAAACTGCTCACACTAAGACTTGCTCGGGCTCTAGTAACAGCAATAACAGGAGGCCCGTTACCCTTGGCTGTCCGAGTGTTGGGGAAAACGTATCTTGTGGAGGAATTCCCTTTGCGATATTCCTCCATTTCCCATGCAGTTCCTTTGGCTTGTGGGTCCCCTTCCTCATCAGGGTAGCAGACTTTATTCAGTTTGGCATTAAGTCCTCCTACATCTGCTAGAGCAATTTCACTAATTTCAGAAGCCCACAACAGTGCGAACCAGGCTCTACAGGAGCCATTATGCGAGAATGGCAGGGGAATGAAAGGCGTTCCTCCCTTCTTCTGGTGAGCTGGCATCATTCCACACACCCAGCAGTTAGTAGTGTTCGTAGCATTGTGAGTATGATGCAACATTTGTATGAAAGTGTTATTGAGGTAGGACATTCTGTGCTTTTGTTCGTGATAGGGAAGAGTGAAATAATGATGTTCGATGGGGACAGGAGTAGTAGCAGGTAATAAGTTTCGAGCCGGAATTATATCTTCCATTGTCCATAAAACTGCTGCCAATATTATCAACGATATGATCAGAGTCACTATACACAGAGTCTTGTCTTTGGAGCGCATTTCATATCCCAATTTCTGCATTTCTTCTCGGTATCAATACAACCACAGGTTGGGGAGAGACCCAGGCACCACTGAACACGTACCACAACCTTCACTGAACCTAGTTCAGCCTGTTCTGTGATCCTACCGTGTCACAGCCGAACCGTTCCACTAATTGAAACTGGTCCTCAGGTATCTCTATCTGCTCCTTCCCTTCCTTGGTCGTAAATCGTACCTTGATACCGATGGTACAGTTTGATCAGGAAACAAAGTGTCTTCGTTCAGAGGAGCAACACTTTTCTGAGTCTGTAAGATGTCTTTCAGATCATTTCTGCCTTCTGGCTGGAGAACAGTTGCTGGGCTTCGCTTGCAGTGCGGGGCATTTATCCAATGGCGTCTGTTGGTGACACGGACAGCAGTTCGAGTCGCAAGCAGGATCTGCTCCGGATTCTTCCAACGAGGCTCCAAATTCTTGGAACGTTGAAAGTTCTTTATCAACACGAAATCACCGGGTTGGAGACCATGAGCCGGACCCTCTGATTTGCCTGGTATAGCTTCACGCACCTGCTGATGAATCAGAGACAGTTTTTCAGTCAAGTTTTTTAGGTAATCACTCAAAACAGGGTACTGTATTTCTTTGATTACATTTGGCCTTGGGGGTCCCCATACATTCATAGGCCTGCCAAAAACGATCTCGTAAGGAGAAAGTCCAATCCTACTATGTGGGATGGAACGAACAGATAACAATGCTAGAGGTAAGGCATCTGGCCAATTAAGGCCCGTTGTTGCTTGTATCTTTGCTAGTTTCAACTTCAACGTGGCATTGTACCTCTTCACTAGACCCGCTGCCTGGGGGTAATTAGCAGCATGAAACTTCTGTTTTACCCCCAAACCCTTCATTAGGTATTGTATTATCTGGCCAGTGAAGTGGGGGCCGTTGTCACTCCATAGGACTCTACAAATTCCAAAACGGGGAAAGAACTCTTTTAACAGAACTTTAGCTGTTGTCAAGGCTGTGTTGTCTTTGGTGGGATAAGCTTCTACCCACTTACTAAAGGAACAGACCACTACTAATACATACTTAAAATCATTACAGCGATCTAACTGAATATAGTCCATTTGAAGTGCTTCAAAGGGAACCTGAGGAGGAGAAAATCCACCAGTAGGGGTTGATACTCCCTTCCCAGGATTGTGCTGTAAACATATCATGCAATGTTTGATCAAATGCTCAGCTGTTTTCCGAATGTGCTTATTATCCCAAACCTGTTCTAGTTGGGAGATGGTGTTTTTGGCACTAACGTGAGCAGGTCCATGAGCCATAGTCACAAAAGGTAATAAATAAGCAAACATCTCTTGAGTGTAATATGAGGTGCCAAAAGCGTAAGTTCGTATCCTGTGAGTCTAGCGCTAGTCAAATGTTGTGTTTTGGTCTGGTTCAGGAGTGCATCTACGGAATGGGGTACCATAACCATAAGCTTGTTACTCAGATTGTCGTATAGAGATGGCGGTGGCAGCAACCGCTCTAAGACAGCCTGGAAGTCCTCTGGCCACTGGGTCTAATACAGCCGAAAAATAAGCACATGGATGATGTTTACTACCATATGGTTGTGTCAAAACTGACAATGCACATCCTTCTCTCTTGTGTACATATAATATGAAAGGCTTAGCATAGTCTGGAGTGCCTAACACTGGAGCAGAACAAAGGGATGCTGATATGCTTCCTGACATTCAGATGTCCATGGTAGAGGAGAGGGAGTGTCTTTAGTAACAAGGGACAAAAGAGGTTTGATGATAAGTGAGAAGTTGGGGATCCACTGTCTACAGTAGGAAGTAATACCAATAAGTGCCCTGACTTCTTTTTGAGTAATGGGAATAGGGATTTGTAGGATAGTTTGAATCCTGTCTTTAGTCAGAGAGTGGCCTTGTCTAAACAAGAGGTGACCCAAATAAGTGACCTCAGACTGACAATATTGCAGCTTATTCTTAGAGACCTTGTGTCCCTTAACAGCAAGATGATACAATAGGGAGAGAGTGGCCTTTTTACAATGCTCAATTGTGTCTGCGGCTAGCAAAATGTCATCGACATATTGCACAAGTGTAACTCCTGGTGGCAAGAGGAGTTCATCCAACTGTCGTTTAAGTGCCTGACTTTAAATGCTAGGACTTTCTGTATACCCTTGTGGAGCCCTACAAAATCTAAATGAGCGGCCCCGTAATGAGAATCTAAATAGATATCTACTGTTTTCATGTATAGGAATAGAGAAAAAAGCGTTTTTGAGGTCAATAACAGAAAACACAGTAGCTGTAGGTGGGATTAATGTCAACAAGGTCGTAATATCAGAGACGACAGGATATTGAGGAATCACTATTTTGTTGACTTCTCTTAAGTCAATCACAAATCGTTAAATCTTGTCCCCTGTTCCATCGCCCCGTTTTAAGATGGGGAGAATTGGGCTATTGCATACATTAGAGGAAACTTCCTCAACGACTCCTGTACGTATCATGTCCTCAATGATAGATATCAGTGCATCCTCACCTTCTTTTGATATTTTATATTGCGGGACTCTTGGTAAGGAAACATCCTCCCGAACCTGTACATGTACTGGGGAAATGCCCATTCTTCCCACATCTGTGTCAGCAGTAGCCCAAACACACGAAGGGACAGAATCAAGATCCGAACATAAAGAGAAATTATATTGTTTAGGTAATGTCCTTTTCCCAAAAATGACACGTACTCCAGATGGGGAACAATGTATAGAAGCATGGAAATATTTCAAAAGATCAAGTCCCATCAGATTATCTGGAGCATGTGGGGGAAGTAAAAAGGGGGCTGTAGTGATGAAATTCTTAACTCGCAAAGGTAGTTTTTGGGACACAGGGCTAGGAGTTGGTGTTCCATCAAATCCTATTGATGTAATTACTTGGCCAGACAAGGGTGTCCCAGGGACCAGTTTCTGAGATATCGCACTACGTGTCGCCCCTGTATCATCCACTAAAAAGTTCTGATCCTGCCCAAGTATGGTGGCTGTTATATAGGGTCCTGACTGGTCTACAGGTATCTCAACTGGTCCTCCTTGTCCTACGCTGTCCTAGGTAAAATGTGTTCCCACAGTTTCCTCTGATTCCCAATCCTCCATAGAATATTGATTATTTCGTTGATCAAAATAATTTCCTGACCTATTTCTCTCTGGAGCTTGAACCTGCTGTGGCTGCTGTCGGGGAGCTGAAGTCCCCCGGCTACCATTCACTTGTCCTCTTCCTCTCCCACCAGCAGCTAAAACAGGACATTCTGAACGCCAATGTCCTTTCTCCTTACAATAAGCACATTGATCCAGTCCTAGTGGAGTTTGTCTACGCGGTGGCCCTACTGGAGGTGTTTGTCTGAAATTCTGACCATAATTTTGACCACGGCCTCGACCTTGAGGTCTATAGGCCTGGACCATTATTACCTTAGTTTTTAATTCTTTTAATTTTCCTTCTTTCCGTTCTTGCTCAGTGGTCACCTGATTCTGATAATACTGAGCCATATCTAATATAGCTTTCGGGGTTACTGAAGCCCATGTACTCTCAGAATTCTTTAAGCGAACAGATATCTCTGGAAGTAAATTTCCCACAAATCGATCTACAAATAAATGTGCACCCGTAGGTGTAGATGTATCTTGCCCACTAAAATCGTGGAACACTTCCTCAAAGCGAGTAAAGAAATCAGGGACGGCCTCTCCCTGTTTTTGTTTACAAGTAGTGAGAAGTGCCCAATCTATTTTCCTGGCCGGAACCATCGTTTTTATGTAAGTAAGTATGTTACCAGGAAGATCCAGTATAAGCTGACTAGGTTTCTGACCAGGTTTCCTATCCCTGTCGGCTGCTATAATGGCCGTCCGGTCTCCTCCTAAATCAACAGCATGATCCTGTTTCCGGGTAAGTCGCCACATATCTGGTGGCAGGATCATACCAAAAACATATCAATATCTGCTAAGGTCATGACATAAGAATCAATGGCTGCCTGTACATCATCATAAAATCCTCTAGGATTTTTCCGTATATCTGGTAAAGAGGCCTTTAAAGTGAGTACATCCGTCCTTTTCCAGGGCGTATATATCCAATTGTACAAAAAATGGGCTCTAGCATCAGGACTATTAGGGTCATCATTATCTGCATTCCCTCTTCCAGGAATGAATTGTGGCGCAGCTTCCCTCATAGGTCTTATTCGAGGAAAGGAAGAGAGTTCATTACGATATCCAATTATCGTTGCTATGGCATTGTTAATTCTACTCACAGGGAAGGCTCATATCTGACACTGTTGATTAATAGCTCTAACATCATCAGGTCCATTCTGTCCTGTAATCATCTCCCATTGGACCATAAGTTGTTGAGAAAGCTTATTTACAAGACACAGAAGCTCGCCCTCAGAAAAATCCTGTATCTGATCTATCATTTCTCCTACCTCCATTTCTAGATCACTCAACCAATTTAATACCATCAACCTTATCGCATCCTGACGTGATTGAGATACAGTAAAACGAAGAACTCGAGGGGTCAAGACAGATGCAGAAAGTACGGGATCATCAGTCATTTCGGGTGCAGTGGCCTGGGATGGAGGCGCAGTGGCCTGGGATGGAGGTGGAAAAAGATGTACCGGTACTGGTTGGAAAATAGGGAGCTGGACAACCGCAGGCTTAGGAGGTGGAGCCGGAGGTACAGAGGGGACGACATTTGGTGGTCCAGGGGTAAGGGGTGTTAAAGGGACATATGGGGGTGGGGGTCGTTCAATCAATAATACATCAATATCTGAATCCCCATCCTCTTGGTGGACCTGAACTGCTACTGTTGGTCTAACTATATATTCCTTAGATATTAATAATCTATGCTCTCTATCTAAACATTCCTTTTTCTCCTGAACTTCCTTATCCTTCAATTCCTTATACTTCTGATACTCTGTCTTCCTTTCCTGTTTCCTTTGTACCTTCTCTGCCTTGAACTGCCGCTCCTTTACTTCCTTCCTCCACATACACAAACTGTCAAACATGGCTGACCTAACTTTCTTTAAAAACAATCGTTTCTCTAAATACTCGAGTTTGTGAGGGTCCATTGTTCCCTCTAATGGCCATTGCAACTGGGGATCCCCTTTTGTATATTTATTCCACAATGTATTATACATAATGGGACAAATATCATATTTGATGTACATCTCAAAATTCGGGGTACCTTCTGGTGGCGCCGGCTGACTTGCTTCCAAAATGCTCTGCTTATCGCAGCAGTAGCAACAAAACTTCCAAAGAGTACTAACTACAGGCATGTTTATATATCAAAAATTTATAAACAGAGAGAAAGGGAAAAAAATATATATTCTCACATTACCTGTAAGGAAAAAAAAATGTTAGTCAAAACAAATAGCAAGTTCCAAAACAAATTCCAAATTTCAAATTCCGAACGGATACCAAAACAAATGCCAAGCCAAGTAAATACTAAACAAATCCTAACCAAATGAACCGGTTCAATACAGTTTTACCTTCTGTGTAGTCTTCAACTCCCACCTGTCGATCCTCCCTGATCCCCAAAAAAAAATGACCATCCGAAGGCCCCAGTCAAGTCCAGCAGCCACCAGGAAGATCAGAGTCGGAGAGCTGAAAAATCACCTTGGACCACGAGAAACACTAGTCTCTTCAGGTGGGGCGCCCCTCAGCGAAGTTCGTCTTACCGACCCGATCTCCTCCCCTGGTCTGACTGCAAGCCCTTGATGGGGCCCCACGTTGGGTGCCAATTTGTGGAAGCAGATAATAATAATCCACTGGTGCAGGGTCACCACTTCATCCACGGGTTCTTAACAAGTAAGGAGGAATCGACACTGGAGCGAAGTACAAACCATAGGTCATTTATTAGCATTCATGAATGGGGGCCTCGTCCGACAAGCACCATAGAGATACTCGAGGAGAGAGCACACTGAACGATGGTTACATGGCTTTTTATAGCAAAAGATCACAAACAAGGGACGCCCAGAGGTAAATAGAGCTTTGGGAAAAACACACAAATGAGGTACTGGTAAGAATCGACAGCCTTGGTGCCTTGTGCAATTGTCGCATCCTGAAGCTGCACAACAGGATATGCTATCTGGGTAAACTTTACTTGAGGCTTTACCATTGTCTGAAAAACCCCAAGCAGACGCCAGCTGTTCTTTTGCGCTGACTCTGCATGTATACACAGCCTACAATGCCCCAATCTAGATTCTTTACTCATGTTTATACAGATGCAGTGTCAAGGATAGAGCCAGGCTGAAAGCAGGACAGGGGTAAAAAATGGATGAGGCATAGCTTAATCAAAAAACAAGGGACTCAGATTTTACATTTTAACATATTCCCAGCAGATATTCCACACCAAAATTATATTCCTGCAAAGCTATTATCCATCTTCGAATCCTTGCCGAAATTCAATCCAACCCCTTTTACTTGAACACTTCCACCAATGGCTTATGATCTGACAAATCTACAAACTTTGTGCCCCAAATGAAATTCTTAAATTTCCTAAGTGCCCAATAAATTGCCAGCGTTTCTCTTTCAATTCCCAACTAGTTTTTTTGGTGTCATTCAATGTCTTGGAGGCACAAGCTATCAATCTTTCCTGTCCTCTGCCCCGTGGGGCAATACAGCTCCCAAACCCTTGGAACTGGCATCCGTAAGGATATACGTTTCCTCGCCTGGGATAAATGCTTGCAAACATGGTGCCTCTTTCAAATCCTCCTTGATCGCCCGGTATTCCATACCACACTGATCACTCCATAAAAACTCCTTGTCTTTCTTCAACAGTTCTCTCAGATTCACTGATTTCCGTGCTAAGTTCTTTATGTATCTCCCATAGTATTTCATCATTCTGAAAAATGAACTTAACTCCTCCGTTAACTTAGGCATTTCTAACCTACTTATTGTGTCAACCAACTCTAGTTTGGGCTTCACACCTTCTCCCGGGATTAGATGTCCTAGGTAACTCACCTCAACCATGCCAAACTGACATTTGCTTCTTTTGAGAGTAAGACCTGCCTCCTTCAATCTCCCCATAACTCTACACACTCAGACATTGTGGTCCTCATAGTACTTCCAAATATTAAGATATCATCTTGGTAGCACTTTACCCCAACCAAATCCTTCAGGACCCTGTATATTATGTGTTGAAAAACTGATGCCACTGACACAAGACCAAACTGCATCCTCCTGAATTTAAAAGAACCAAAGGGTATTATAAAAGCGTAAGAACCTGTGACCCACCATCCAATTTACCTGATGGTAGGCCGACGCCGAGTCCAATGTGGTGAAGTACTTTGCACCCCCCCACCCAACGTCAAAATTATTTCTTCGATGTTGGGGAGAGGGAACTTGTCCACCACAACCTCTTTGTTCAGGGCTCTGAGGTCCACACATAACCTGATGTCCCCTTTGCCCTTCTTGGCTACCACAATTGGGGCCAACCACTCTATTGCTTCTACCTCCTCTATTACTCCTGCAGTCTCCAATCTCCTAAGTTCTGCACTAACCTGATCTTGCAGCTCCAACTGAATTCTTCGGACCCTTGCAGAAACCGGGAATGCTCCATCTTTCAACCTGATACAATGTTCTTACTTCTTCAGGCACCCCAAGGATTCCGTAAAAACTTCAGGAAACTTTGCTACAAAATCCATATCTCTTTTGTGGATCTCTTGCACCTGTACCTATGTCCCTGCATTGGGATTGAGTACCACCCCCTAACAACCTTTGGCGTGGCCAACCTAATAAATTGTCCCCTTTGTTGGACACACAAACCTTGCCTACCACACACCTTCCTCCTAACTCTAAACATCCTTTAAAGTAGCCATGCAGTTTGATTGGCTGCGCACCATACCCTCATGGGTTCACATCCATCAAATGTAATTTATTCCTTCCCTCAAAATCCCTTGCATGGCACTGTTTAGAAATGATAGTCAAATGCGAATATGAATCGAACCACATTAATACTACTTCACCGTCTATCACCACTCTCTCACTGGGATGTTCATTTTTTCACATTGCCCTGTTTACTTGAAACTTTATTTCTTGTGAAATCTCCTTTACGTCTCTTATGATATTTTTCCTGCCCCTGTTACGACAACACTTGTAGAAGTGCCGCTTCTTCCCACAGCCATTGCAATAGACACTCAACGCAGGACAGGAACTCGCATTCGCTCTATGGCCACTATTGCTGCACCTGAAACATTCTCCCATGAATTTTGGATGTACCTCTTTCTCTTTCTCCTGGACTACTTCTTTCTTTTTAACCTTACAAACCAACTCTTCCACCTTCTCTGAACCCAACACACTTTTCTCCTTATTCGAACTTAGCTCTGAAACACATTTTAACATGTGCTCCATTCTCTTGGCCACAATGATCACTTCCTCCAAGGGTGGCTCATCTTTTAACCACAATTCTTCCCTCATCTTGTCACTCCCACATCTTAAAACAAGCTGGTCACAAATTCTTTGCTCTAATGTTGCACCAAATTTGCACGTAGCTGCCAACTTCCTTAGATATGTTATATACTCCTCAACTGTTTCATCCTTCCCTTGGTTTCGCCTGCCAAAATAATACCTCTCCATAACCGTGCTCACTCTCGGGAGGAAATGTCTGTCCATTCTCAGCAAGCACGCCTCATATTCATTTAAAATCCTTTGTTCCTCAGCTCACAGGTCTGGAAGATTCTCCATAACCTCTTGACCCTCACCCACTAAACAATGCATTAATAGAGAGTGCCTCCTTTCCGCACTTAACATTGGCCCACACACCCTCACATAGTGATTGAACATCTTTTTCCATTTGTTCCATGGTACACTTGGTTCTCCTGGGCTACTTAAAAAAAAAAATGGTGGTGGCGTTACGTTTTGCATACTTCAATCTTTCGCACCAACAGTTTTGCACCACAGTAAATCCCCAATGTTTCAGAGAATAATTAGTCTACACACAATACACACCGTTTAAAAAAAATAAATATATATATATAAATTACTTTGCATAAAATATAGTACTTCACTAGAACAAGGCAAAGATTTCAGCCAAAAACATGAACATGTACCACTAACTGATGGTTCCCCACAACCAACTCCCAAACAATTTGTAATGACAAGCTTAAGGTGTGCCTGTCACCTTGCTCCTTCTTGACCGGCAAATGCAAAAAGTACAATTGATGGACAGAATGTTTAACAATGTCAAACATTCACCCCAGTCCAGAGATCTGGGCCTAAATCCTTTGATTTTTTGCTCCCCATGCCATTCCAGCTTAAACCCAGCCATATGCAAATCAGTCATGACCCTGCTCCCCATGGGAACAGTCCAGCCCGAACTGCCAGGCCAGGTCCTCCCTGGACTGGAAACAAGCATCCTGGGACCGGTTTCGGGGTTTAACCCCTCATCAGCCAGGTTAGATCGACTCTAGTGGCATGGAGAGCACGGGACCCACATCTGGGCATACCCGCCCCACACTTTAAGGCAGAACAGGCCAAAAGAACACGCAGCTGTTCCGCTTTGCTGCACAGCTGATCAATTTGTCTTTACTCTGCCTCAGATCCGCAAGACAGATCACATCATTGTACACGTACACAGCAACAGGAGAAAGAGAGAGAGATACGTCCACTTCTTCCCACAATATGGCTGCCGTGCGTCATCTAACGACGTTTCAATAGGCGATGACACTTGTTTTCCACCACAGCGCATCAGTCCACTCAGCGAGGCATGGAACACATATGCAGTCCAGCTCTGCCCGCTATTGCTCCACCGCTCCTCACAGGCCCGATGATGTCACATAATCACTAATTTCTCCTCACCCGATTAGCAGTCTATCAGTGAACACAACATCAGCCAGCCCTTTACTGAAACTTGGGATACGCCGCACCACAACTTTGCTAGTTTCACCAAGCTTCAACTCCTCACAGTAAGCCCCCGCGAATTTCTCTTGCTGCGTCGGCTTTGTTTAAATTCATTTTACTCCATGTTCAGGTATACCACCATCCAGCGTCTCCAGTGCAGTGTTTAGATATGATTAATAACTTCAGAAGCACGTAGGTAGGTTTAATGATGTTTATTACCATACACCTCACCCATCGCCAGCTGGCAGCAACTGACTCCGAATGTCCACACATCAACAGTCATGGAACTTTCCCAAGAACATTCCTAGTTTTACTAATCTACATGTGGTTCTGAGATTAGAACCACATGCTGGAGACACCACAATGGGCTGTATAATTTAATCATGAAAGAGCACATTTTAAGCAACTATACTTCAGACAAGTTTCACCAGCATCTAGTAGATTCAGAACTTTCTACCCTAGAGAGTTGGGCAAGAAGGCTGATGAGTGGGTAAGGACAAGAGTACCCAAGAAAACCCAGGGGGGGTGACCTCAAGAAGGGGGGTAGGCCCACCAAAAGCAAAGGAGTGAGGTGGTCAGCCCAGCAATGAGACTCCCTCTGGGTCGCATAACACTAAAAAGGAGGAAAGTGGAACCCACCCCTACTCTGGCAAAAAAGAGTAAGTGGGCCAGGGCTTGGATAATAGGCTGTGCTTTAACTTCCAACAGGCAGGGCACTACAGAGGGGATGTAGACCAGTACTCTTTAAATGCCACGCCCCATGAAAAAGAAAATCATGGGGCCCCCCCTCACAATGTTTCACAATTACTCTATTAAACTGCCAATGTTTAAATATGTCTAGACTTATTTAAACATTGCAGGTAAGTTCTGTTACCGTTTTAAAAATGCAATCAAATACATGATTGCCAAACATACTATTCTGGTCAGTCAGGCCTTACTAACGTGTAAAAGTATCCACAATGTGATTGTTAGAAGTATTTGGTGGTGGTTTTGAAGAATATTTGGAGTCCCATCCCTTTTGACACCTTCTCCCATCCAGGATATAAATTAGAAAAGATGTTAGTGATGGCCCATTACAGAGCTGCTTACTGCGCTCATTTTTTCAGCTGAAAGCAAAGCACTGTATCAACATATTTCTTTTGGTCAGAGTCTGGCGCCCCCTTCAGATCACTTGAGGCCCCCCTAATGGGGCCCGTCCCCCAGTTTGAAGACCCCAGAT
The DNA here is from genome assembly GCA_963921515.1 of Calotriton arnoldi. NCBI lineage: Eukaryota > Metazoa > Chordata > Amphibia > Caudata > Salamandridae > Calotriton > Calotriton arnoldi. The sequence continues at coordinate 158,406 of CAWUFW010005681.1, forward strand.
GTAGACTGTCCCAAAAGGGTGGTTAGCACTGGGCTGTCCTGGGTAGCCATTGGAGAGGACACCTCAGATGAGGAGGTACTCTTAGCTTTTAAATGGGAGAAGGGTGCACATGGTAAGCTGGTGATCCCTGTGGGTGGCAGTAAACAATGTCACTCCATTTGGGTGAATGGGATCCCTACCACTGGCCTGAGAGACACAGGTGCCAGTCAGACCATAGCGGTTGACAGGTTAGTGTTCCCAGATCAGTACCTGCCAGGGGAGACAAGATGAGTAAGGGTAGTCCCAGTGGAGGTCACAGTCAGACCTGTAGCCTTAGTGCCCCTAGGGAGGGAGGGTTCCCTTAGCTGGCATAGGGTGGTAGTCAGTCCTGAGCCTCCCCCCCCCCCACTAGATTTTATCCTAGGCAATGACCTCCCTGAGTTTGATCTGATCCCAGAATAGGTGGTCGCCCATGGCACCACCCAACCGAAAGATCCTGGAGATCCTATCCCTAAAGTTAAGAGACTTAGGCCCCACCAGAAAGGGAAAAAAAGTAAGAAGAGGAAAAAAAAGCCACTCTTAACTAGAGATCCAGTAAGCCAAGGACATTCTAACCCGAGGGGGAACCCCAAAGTTGGCACAGGTAAGGACTCTCCTGATCCCCAAAAACTCCTGAAAAGTCAGGCAGCTGTTCAGAATCAGGGTGTTACCCCTGAACTGTCAGAAGGGAGAGTGGAAGAAGGGTGTCTGCCACAGGAAGTGGTAGCCCCCCATTCTAAACAGCAAGAGAGGTTGCAAGAACCCGCAGTTGCCCCTAAGGTAGCTCCTTCACCTGTCAGTGGAGAGCTCAGGGTGCGATTTTGGATACTGACAGCTGTCAGTAGCCCCTATTGGGCGCTGGCCTTCACAACAGCACTGTACATGGCATGGGAGGCAGAACTCATAGCCAAAAACAAGTTAGGCCTCCTGACCCTGCTGGTCATGGTAGGATTGCTCAAGTGCTGGGTGCCCCTGTGGGTAAGCTAGGTGTTGGCCTAGCAAAGATAGGGTAAGAAGAGGTGGACACCTGACTACCCAAGGTAAAGGTGGAGGAAGGTAAAGAGACAGCTGTAGTTACACTTTAGTTTAAAATGGGTCCTGTGACTGTTGAAATGGGTCAACTGCCCAGTAGGAGTGACCTTGACAGGAGGATGTGAGGCAGAGTAGGCCCTGCAATAGTACAGACAGATTTCTTTACATTCTTCCTCGCTGACAAATCAGAAAGACTCTCCCAGGGTTGGGCTGAATCTCCTGGACGTGTTGGCTGGGGGGCGGGTGGGGGTGTAGGGGTTGTGTGAGAAAACAGGGCTTTTTGCAGACGCCCCCACTTTGTGTCCCCATTCAGATTACAAGATGCTGGCTTTCAACACTGACGGGGCACTGACGCCTGCGAACCAGGCCCCAGTGCCAGTGTTCTCTCCCTAAAACTGATATGTATAAATTGGCAACCCCAATTGACAAGGACCATACCCCCCTTATAAGTCCCTAAGATATGGTACCAGTGGTACCCAGGTCATGGGTGGTAAAGGGGTCCCCAGGGCCTGTAGCACTGGTTCTGACACCCTGGGTGACCCAAGTAAACTACTGACAGCAGGCCTGCCATATCAGACTGCAGTAGTAGTGCAAATTGCTCGAACTCGACTTTGCCCTCACCATGTGTGGCACAGTCAATGCACTATTTATAATATATGTCAGTCACCCCTAAGGAAGGCCTCCTGGGCCCAGGAGGCAAGGTGCAATATATTAAGGGTGAGGACATATAAGTTCAAGTGTATATGAGCCTGTAGTGCCTTTCCCCATTGGAAACCACTAGAAGTGTTCAGCGGTCCATAGGATAACATGGGCTGGCATCCGGGCATTCCTGAGGTTGACAGCTCCATTATAGTATTGCCAAAATATGTCAGATTTGGTATCAAACAATGTGCCTTCTCACCCCTGACATGAATCTCGAGTCAAGGGCGATGTGGCATGCTCCCAGGTGGCTACCTTAGAGGTTGCCCTCCTGGTTGCACTAGCTTCTCTATGCTCGGGCTCGCAAGCCCTTGCTTCCCGCTCTTGCTGCCGCCAAGACAGGGTTCTTACCTCCTGCCATGCAGTGTGATCACTCCCAGGAGTCAGTCACAAAGGCCTGGGCAGGAAGTAGGTTACACCTCCTCCCTCCCAGGCAGGCTACTGAAGTGGCACATCAAGGAGGTGAGCTTCAAAGGCTGCATCGCCTCTGATCTGCATCAGGGCTGACTCCCAGAGGAGGAAACAGCCCTGCCCCAGGCACATTTGCACCCGGGCAGGCAGGAAATTAGATAGGCAATGAGGTGTACACCCCAAGAAGGCTAGGCACACCTCCAGGGTGGGCATCCCAGTCTGTGCATTGGAAGAAGGGTTCTGTCATTTTTAGAAGTGGCAGAATAGAGGGTTTTTGGAAGAAAAGGTGACCTATCCTGGATGTAGTCATTTCAGGAGCGAACTAGCTACTTGCTCCCATACCCTAACTCCCCTAAATCTAGGATTTAAGGGACAACCCTGACATCAGAACCTCAGTTCTGAACCAACTTGCATTGAAGAGGACAAAGAAGAGACCCGTGTCAGTGACAGCAGGACTTTGTACAAACCAAAAGAGGGATAACTCTGACCCTGTGGCAACGCTCTTGGAACTGCATGATCGGGATGCCTCCTAGGCTATAGCTGTGTTCCCCCAGACAGAGGGACCCCTGAAAAAGCCTGAAGCACCCTCATATTCCCCATGACTTGTGGCACTAGTCGCCTGCAAAGTTGAGTAAAACAACGCTCCAGGTTTTGAAGAATTGCTGGCCATCGGGCCCTCCGAGGGAGTACCCAAATCAGATGGTCCAGAGCAGGGGTCTTCAAACTGGGGGGCAGGCCCCCCTAGGAGGGCCTCAAGTGATCCCAGGAGGGACGTAGCCTCTCGCCAAAAGAAGCATTATGCTGATAACAGTGCTTTGTTTTCAGCAGAAAAAAATGAGCGGCAGTAAGCCGCTCTGTAATGGAGCATCACTAGCATCTTTTGTCATTTATATACTGGCTGAGAGAAGGTGTCAAAAGAGAAGGGACTCCAAATATTCTTCAAAACCCCCACCCCATTTCTAATAATCACACTGTGGATACGGTTACATGTTACTAAGGCCTGTTTGACCAGAATAGTATGTATGGCAAACATATATTTGATTGCATTTTTAAAATGGTAACAGAACTTAACTGTTGTGAGGAGGGCCCAGATGATTTCTTTTTCCACTGGGGGGACGTGGCATAAAAATGTTTGAAGACCACTGGTCTAGAGCATTGTGGGAACTGTAGTCCTACCTTCCACGAAGTTTCAGACAGCTACCATGTTCCCCGGGACCACTGGACACCGAAATCACTTTTCGCTGTGCTTACCGCTGCCAGGGCTTGTTGGTCGCCAGTCCAGCAACCGAGCCCTGCACTCGACTCTGCACCTAGAGAGAAGTCTGTCTGACCAAAGTCAGCAACCACTCCATTGTTGCATTTTTTTCCCTGTACCTCTGTGTAAGCGGTAAAAGCAGCTTCTCCAGCGGCTTCCGTTCAGCACCAGGGACAGCCAGGACAACTCCGCACCCGGGCTCTACGGGCTAGGTAAAATTGAACTGACTGTCGTGGGCTGGTCCAGGGACCTGCATGACCTTAACCCTGTAAGCTCCCATGCAATTCGACCTGCAAGTGACCGATTGTCACTAGTGTTTTTTTCTTATTGACCGCAATGATAAAGTATCACTGTATGGGGCGTGGCTTAGCCGGCTGCAAGATGGCCGCACTTTGAGTGGGCTCTGCCGTCCAAGCCTGTAATCCTTCAATAATCCGGCAGACTTACCACACATCGTTGCCTGTGACCCTACCTTCGCGGCTTCCCTGCATCTGTGGCATCTTTTAAGCCGTCCATCGCGGCCCTACGACCCGGCTGCGACTGGTTGCGGCACCTCCGGGAATCGGGCCTAGAAGTCGGCTCACCCACCAGGGCCTGGCCTGCGCTGCCCGCTCTTCACCGCACGCCGACCGGACCTCCCGCCACTTGCCCTGCAGCCCCGACAATCCGCCGGTGAGTCTTGCTGCTTGGGGGCGCTCCGTGGCGGGCCTGGGATTGTGCTTGCCGTACCGCCCGGCCCAGCCCGACTCTGAGTAGGCGCCCCGAGCGTCTACGGTCTCCGCGCTAGTGGGCCGGGCGAGGTGGGCGGCGCGCTCCCCACGTCCTCCTGCCGCGGTTCGCTGCCCCCTCGCTACTCCCGGCTGGGTTCTACCTGCTGACACTGCGCCTCCGGCCGCCCCGGCTGCCACTTCTCCCGCCCGTGTGGTCACCGGCGGTGAGCGGGGATCCGTAACAGGAGCCCGCGACTAGGGTGTCCCCCGACTTGCTGCAGCGGCCTACAGTCCGCCCTCTGCTCCAACGCGACTCCGGGGCGCACTGGTGTGTGCCTGCACCCCCGGCCTGGCTCTCTGATCCTCCTGCTGTTGCGGCGGCGCCGCTGCGGCCGGCTCCCTTGGCCGCAGTCTCCCCGCACACAGCTGGGTTCACCGCCACATCAACTCTTCACCCAGGCCCTCCCTGTCTACACGGCGCTCTTCACTGCAGGGGCCCTTCATTGCACTACGGCCCAGGGACTGTTGCGGTGCATGCGTTCTACCACACCTTCGCACCAACACAGGCTCCGGCGCGGGGCCACTCGTGTCGGACCCCGGCTGCCTCCTGTACTGCGCCACTTTGGGTGTGTGGCTGCGGCTCGGCGGGGAGGCCTGCGCGCTAACTGCGAGACCGGAGCCCACTGCCTCCACCGTCGCATTCGCGGCCCGGGCCCCGCGCCTGCTGCACGTCTGCCTCGCGGGGGGATCCCCTCTGCCCCCCCTTTTTTCTTTCTCCCCGCTACCTGAGCTCTTTCTGGCTGCACTCTCCACCTGGTTCGCTGCGGGCCATTTTGGGGCTCCCTGCTCTTGGAGGCCGCCATGGGTAAGGCTGACCCGAAGCAGCCCCGACTAACCTTCGAACAACGGAGGCAGACGCGTCAGGAGGGCGCCACTGCTGACGGGGGCGACTTGCCCGCTCCCGCGGAAACGGCTGCCGCACGTGAAGATGACTTGAAGGCCATCATGCTGGAGGTGAAGTCGGCGGTGTCCGGGATTGCCACCCAGCTGGAGCAGTTGGCTTCTCGCCTCGATGTGGTCAAGTCCAGGGTGGATGCGCATGATGGCTGTCTGCTCCACGTCGAGTCAAGAGTGTCTGATGTGGAGGACTCCGCCACCCAAGACCGCCAAAGATTACTCCAAATGGACAAAATCCTTGATCTCATCCGCTCTAAGAATGAAGATTTGGAGGCCCGCTCCCGCTGGAGCAACCTCCGCATTACTGGAGTGCCGGAGTCCGCCAACATCTCCAGGATGGAGGATTACGTGGAGCAGCTGTTGCGAGAACTGTTTGGAGACGCGCTTTCCCAGGTATTTGTCGTGGAGAGAGCGCACCGCTCCCTCGGCCCTCGGCCTGCCCCTGGTCTGCCTGCTCGCCCGATCATTGCGAAGATCTTAAACTTCCAGGACCGGGACGCGGTCCTCCGGGCTGCCAGGGAGAGAGGTGAGATCCGCCACCAAGGTAATACTTTGTCTTTCTACCCCGACTACACCCTGGCTGTGCAGGCTGCCCGCCGTGAGTTTCTGCCCGCAAAACGCATCTTGCAAAAGCATGAAGTGTCCTACTCGTTAGCCTACCCGGCCAAATTGCGGGTCAGACAGGGCTCTAAAACCCTGGTATTCCCAGACTCAAAGGGAGCCCTTGCTTTTGCCAAACAGTTGGACCGCTCTCACCACCCCACTCCAGCTAGCTCTCAAGACCCTGTTGCAGCCAATTTGAGTGACAATGACTGAGATGTACCCCTCTATTGTTTCTGGCCCCTGGCCCTTCTGTACAAGACTGTGGAGCACAGTGGTGGTCCCATCCCTCTGGCTGCCCCCTGACTGTTCCACTGGCCGCTGCTCACCATTGTCTTTTTTCACTGGGTTTACTGGCTATCCCTTGGTCGCATTGTATTAACTGCTTGTGTTGTCTGCTGATAGCTCTGGCTTGGCCACCCTGCCTTTCCTGGCAGGGGGGAACGCTAGGCGCTGCCATGCCCCCATGGGATGATTCCCACCTCTTTTGCTGATTCTTCCCCTCCCGGTTGGGGTCCCCTGGGGTTGGTGTGGGTGGTTACTCGACCTGTTTGGGGGGTTGGTGTGGGTGGAGGGTGGAGGGTTGTTGGGCTGTTGTGTCCGCCTTCAGCGGCTCTTTCTTGGTTTATCGCACTTTTTTGCTCTTACACTGTAAGATTCATGCTCTCACTCATGGTGCGATGGGGTGGGTTGGTTCGGGGTGGGGGTGGTGGGCTCTTGGGACTTATGTTTTTTTTTTTTTAGAAGAGTTACTGTTTATATGCTTTCATTTTATGTATCCCTTCAGTATGCATTACACCACTACTGCGCCCGATCACTGCATCACGTTTGTGCTAGGCACCTCACCCTCCCTTCGACTGGTGCCCTATGGGGACATTGCCTGCCTCCCTGCTCTCGTACTCTTGCTGTTCCCTCCGGTGTCACACTTTCCCCCCTAGCAGGTACTTGCTTGCTCCATTTCAGACTCAAAGCAGCTGCCTCGCCTTTTCACTATCCAAGTATGACCTCCCCGCTACACACGTTGGCTTTTGGCCACAGCTCCCACTCGCTGCCCTGCGATCCCTCCTACTTTGCCCTCACACAGTATGACTGACACCATATGCTGGTCATGGAATATCCGTGGCCTCAACGATCACCGTAAAGCCCGGCTTATCCATTCACACCTACTTCGTCATAAAGTTGACATCTGCCTTTTACAGGAGACTCACTTGTTGCCCGCGACCTCCGCTAGGCTCCAGTCGCGCCACTGGGGTGAATCGCACTCCTCTTTCTATTCCGCCTACTCTCGTGGAGTGTCCATTTTGATATGCAGGGGACTTCCATGGCACACAAATCAGGTACTCACGGACCGTGAGGGACGGTATGTTATTCTACACGGCTCCCTACTTTCCCAACCAATGACGATTGCTGCTGTATACGGTCCTAACTCGGACGACCCTGCCTTTTTCACTAATGTTTGGCACTTAATATCATCACTGTGCCCTGCGGCACTCCTTTGGGGGGGACTTCAACGTTACCCTTTCTGCTGTCCTTGACCGATCGGGCCCCCACTCGTCACACCCGCAATCTGCGGCTCTCTTACAGTCCATACTAGCCGATAACTCACTGTATGACGCATGGCGACACATGTGGCCTGAGGCCCGCGAGGGAACCTGTGTCACCGGTACCCGCGGCTGCTGGTCCCGTATTGATCTTTGGATCACCTCTCCTGACGTCCTCACTTGGCTAATCTCTGCCAATAATATGGCGCGCACTTTCTCTGACCATGCGCCGGTCCAGCTTTGTTTACGCCTTCCCGACTCCCCACGGAGGGCCTTCGCCTGGCGGCTCCCCTCGAACGCTCTCCGCGACTCTGTCTTCTGTGCTGAGATCCAAACTGCGATCTCCAACTATTTTGACTTGAATGTCGGCTCCGTGGATTCGTCGTCCACTCTGTGGGAGTGTTTTAAGGCTGTGATTCGCGGTGAGTGTATTTCTAAACAATCCGGAGTCCTCCGCTCCATCCGCACCACATTAGGAACACTAGAATTGGAGATTAAGGCCTTGGACTCTGCTCAGGCAACTCGACCCAACTCCGAGACACTTGCTCGCCTGCGCGAAAAGCACTCAGAATTTGCCAGGGAGGCCGAGAGGGAACTCTCCTTTCTTGGCAGAGAGGCCCGGGCGCGCCGTTTCGGTGAGGGCGATCGGCCTGGCAAGACTCTGGCCAACCTCCTTCGTCACCCCTGTGCTGCATCGTACATCGCGGCACTTCAGGACGGCGGCCCTGCTAGAACCACCTCCCCAGAGGAAATTAAGTCACGGTTTATGGAATATTACACGCACCTTTACGCTGCGGGCTCCACACCTTCGCGGGAGGACTTCAACCAATTTTTTGACACCATCTCACTCGTTTGGCTCGAAGACCATCACCGTGAATTCCTCGACGAGCCTTTTTCTAAGGAAGAAATACTTGCCGCCATCTCTAGTTTGCCCGGTGATAAGGCCCCTGGCTCAGACGGCCTCCCGGCTTCGTTCTATAAGACATTTGCCCCGCTCCTGGTGCCGCACCTGGCTGCCATGTATAATGACTCCTTCGATAGTGGCCTCTTCCCGCCATCGCTCCGTGAGGCACTAATAACACTTCTTCTGAAACCAGACAAGCCCCCGGATTGCCGCGACTCCTACCGCCCCCTTTCTTTAATCAACACGGACAATAAGATATTTGCGAAATTGATAGCCTCCCGTCTTCTCCACTTCATGCCCCTCATCGCTCTTCCGGACCAGTCCGGTTTCATTCCGGGCCGCGCAACATCTCACAACCTTCGGGCACTATTCTCCGTTCTGCATCAGATTAATCCTAGCCTCCCTGCAGTGGCTGCTCTTCTCGATGCCACCAAGGCATTCGACACCTTGGAGTGGCCCTTCTTATTCTATCTCCTGCCGCGCCTCGGCTTCAGCAATGTCTTTATTCGCAAAATTCTACTTCTCTATACGCGCCCTTCTGCCCGCCTTCGGCTTAATGGACAAGTTTCTGACCCCATTCAAATTGGGCGCGGCACGCGGCAGGGGTGCCCGCTCTCCCTTATGCTCTTCGCTATTGCGATGGAGCCTCTTGCGGCCAGACTCCGGCAACACCATACCCAGAGGGGCATCGGCTTCTCAGCCCGCGCCCTCCTGGTCTCCATGTACGCGGATGACATTACACTGTATGTCCGCCACCCCCAAGACAATCTCAGCCCCCTTGTGCGTGAGATAATACGGTTTGGTGGATTGTCCGGCATACAGGTGAATTGGAGTAAGTCAGTGCTGTTCCCTCTTACCGATGCCACCAAACCATTCACCCCGGACTTTCCTTTTAAATGGGCTTCCGGCCCCACCCGTTACTTGGGTGTCTGGCTGAGCAGGGATCTGGAAGAACTCTGGAAGGCCAACTTTGGACGTGCTGTAGACTGGCTCGAGTCCAAAATACCTCATTGGAACCGGCTCCCCTTGTCGCTGGCTGGGCGTATTGCCATCGCCAAGATGGTAGTCCTCCCGAAATTTCTTTACCTCTTTTTAAATATTCCCATACCACTGACGGCCCATTTTTTCTGCAAGATCCGCTCCCTGATCATTTCTCTGGTTTGGGCTGGTGGGCAGCCCAGGATTGCTTATGATGTCCTTACTCTCCCCATGTCAGCTGGAGGCATGGGCGCCCCCAATTTCAAACTGTATGCCTTAAGTGCCCAGGCCAGTTTCCTACACTTCTGGATTCATCCCTCCCCTTACCAGCCGCACGTTGCGGTCGAAGCTGATCTCGCTGGCCACCGCCCTGTTTGCTCCGGCCGGCCGCACGCGGGCTGAGGTGGACACGGTCGGGACTTTGCGCTGGGCCTGGTCGGGATTGCGTCGCCTCTCCAACGCCCCGTTGCTATCAGCAAATACTATGCCGATTGTGCGCCACCCTGCTTTCCCCCCCTTCCATCCAACCGGCATGGCCAAGCATGCCGCCCGTCTGGGATCTCTACCCCGGAAACACCTTCTATTCTCTTCCTGCTACCTCTGGCCCTATGGACACATTGCTCTATTATCAGCTGCGGGCTATTTGCAAGGAATTACACCCCACGTTCCCACATCCTCCACCTTCGATGCGCGCGCTTGACTTTATATATTCTTCTACCTCCCCCCGGAAGTTGGTGACCAAATTATACGCCCTTACGTTATCAACCTCCGCCGTCTCCACTGATCGCGCCCGCGCGGCGTGGGGCGAGGACCTTGGTATGGACATTTCCCAAGCCGACTGGCTTTATTGCTGCAGCCAGAAACTCTCTCCCAACTATCGTCTCCGCCTTATACACTTCAAATACCTGCACAGGCTATACCGTACCCCTGTCCAGCTACATAAACTGGGACTTATTCCCACCGACAGGTGCTTGCGTTGCTCTGCCCCTGCTGCGGATTTCGCTCATCTGGCTTGGTTGTGCCCAAGGGTGTCGGAATTTTGGCGGGAGGTTTGCGCCGCCCTTACTGAGATCATTTCCGTACCGGTCCAGCCCGACCCACCGTTGTGCTTGCTGGGCTTTGTCAAGTTTTGCCCGGATGCCTCTCGTCGATTGGTCGCAATGCTGCTTGTCCTTGCGCGGCGTAGGGTGTCCATGTGCTGGGAGCGCAGGCCGGCGCCTCAGTTCGCCCACTGGCTGGAAGATACATCGAGATGTCAAACTCTTTTGTCTGAATTCTGGGACCTTATGCCTGCTAGGTCTCGCCCGATCGACATATGGGGCCCCCTGGTGACATACCTCCACACCCGATCACATTCGAGCCAGACTGCCTCTCCAGCGCTCCCCGCCGGCTCTCCGCCCGCGGTGGCCGCCGGTGTTGGTCGGTGGCCCTCTCCCTCCCGGTCCCCCTCTCTCCCCCCTGACCGGACATAACGCCCCCCTCTGCAGTGCTGCCCCCACATATTCCAGATATTTGTTGCTCATGGGTGCTTTGTCATTTGTCTGAATACTCCCCCCACTATTGAGGTGCTACGTAAATGACCATATGTGCACAGTGCTTTGACTTGATGCAAAATGTATGTTGGTAATGCTGACTATGTTCAATAAAGGTTTTGAAAAATAAAAAAAATAAAAAATAAAAATATAAAAGTATCACTGTATTATTTTGCACTGATTTCATATGGCTTCTAAAATCTATAACTCCGGTTATATATATGCTTTTCCGTTCATTTTGGGGTCTAAATTAAGATAAAAATGCACTCTATTCTTATAAATCAGTGTCGGATTTTTATCGAGTTGTGTCAATTACCTACCGTCCATGTTGGTACTCTGAAATGCTTAACACATTTCCTCTTGTAAAGCCTGACTGCTCTTTGCCACTCTACCAGGACTGGCCTAAGGGTTTATTATGGTGAATCCAAGGAACTTTTTTGGGGTAGTGTGATAGTATTACATGGTGAGGCAAAACCCTCACACCACATAATACTCCACCTTCCTACAACTAGGATGAGAATTCTTATTAAAGAGATGAATACGTTGAAAAAATCTTCATATAAAAAATAAATTCAATTCTTTTGTACTTCACAGAAATGCCATTTTGATGGTCCTTTCGGGGTGCCTCCTGCCTTAGTTTATTTCAGTGCTTCATTTTAGCCTGTGGTTACCGGTGCTCAGCACCCAGGGCCGGACTGAGAACCCAAAGCAGCCCTGACAATTTTGTAGGACCAGCCCTCCCACCCCGGGGGAGGAGGGGGCAGGTAGGGGTGCAAGTTTGAATCACTGCTGCTTTTGTTACTGGGGACCGATACTGCAGCAACGTTGCAAAACCGGCCCCCAGTAACATAAAACCGGCCCCCACTTCTGCAAACACAGTGCCCACCTTTCCAGCCTCCCGGGAAATAGCCCGAAGCCCACTAGGGCAAGTCCGGCCCTGTCGACACCGGCACTTAATTGTCAACACCGGGGCTTGTCTCAGTCTGCCACATGGTGGCGCTGCTAAAAATGACTATTGACTGCCGCCCAAGCCATTCTTATAGCTTTGGGGGCCTATAGTAGGCTGAATTGTCACTCTTGTAAAAGTGTGATGATTAGTAATTGTGTTGGTACTGCCATTGGCATCGCTGGCAGGGGCAATGTGTGGTGCAAGCAGCAGTGGTCTACTGACGAGGGCCCTGTAACGTATATTTTTACAAAATAAGCACTGGTTTATTTTAATCTGATTTGTCATTACTAATGCTACTGTGGAAATTTTCCTTTTGAGGGGGTCCGAGGATACCTACCTGTCATTATGTGAACCAATTATAGAGGCATTATTTACCCAGTGCTCAACCAGGCAGAAGGGGGAGTTGAGCTGTCTCACTTTCTTTCTCTCTCTCTCTCAGATGCCTACCCATATTTTCCCTCACATCCTTTCCCTGGTGTTTATCTTTAAAGTAGGCCTGGGAAGCGTAATTGGCATAATTTCAGTAGTTCACATTACGCTTGCTACTCCAAGCTCTGCCATTATGCTACGTTGTGTAATTAAGTGTCATTTATCATACAATTTCACTGCAAAATCACTGGGACTACACATGGTGAGTAGCTGTTTGCATTGGTTTTGGGTTTTTTGCACTATTTGTAGTGAAAAATATGTCCTTGTGTCAAAAACTGACAGGAGGACGCATTTTGGGGTACATTTCGTGTCAGACATGTACAGAAGTGATCGTGTATCGTCAGCATCTACCCTTGTAAGCCACTGGTCACTTGCCAGGCTAAAACAGGGATGCCAATGAGAGCTCCTTGCAGGCAATGGCTCCAGCCTTAAACAGGATCCAAAGGGAGGACAAGGAGTAAGCCCCCAGTCCAACAGTGAGTTTAGTCAGTGCTTTAAATGGGAAAAAATAAGTGCAGGTCCTCATTAGAATGAGCTAGAGGTGTGGTGAATGGGCGGGGCTAGGGGCGGGGCTAAGGGCAAGACATGATGATATTTAATGACTTCTATAATAGTTGCAGCACATACCAAAACACAAGAAATGTGTTTATATAAGCAAAATAGGTTAACTCATTACACAAAATGAAAACCAAACGCGATGATCTGTTGACATTTTCCTTGTTTTATAATAGTTGCACCTTCTTAATGCCACACTGTTCATTGCTGTTGTTTGGCACAATACTATATATTTTTGAGCTCAGGAGTAGTCAGAAAATGAAAATACCCCCACTTCAAAAAAAGCTCTTATGGCACTAAGCAAATAAAGCAACTCATCATGACCCTCACCAGAAGAAATCTCTTGTGTCTTCCATTGATCTATCTATTCATCCTTCCATTTACCTGCTGATGTCCACCATTTAACCTTTACATTTTGTCATCTATTCAGTCTTTCATCCATCATTCAGTTTTTTACCATTCCGTCTGTCCACCCTTCCACATCCAAATCGATCCATCCACCTCCAAACCTATCCATCTATCCATCCATCCATCCTTTCACTCATCCATCTCTTTATCCACCCTTTCACTCATCCATCAATCCTTTCACTCATCCATCCATCAACACTTTCACTCCATGCATCCTCCCTTTCATCCATCCTTCCTCACTTTCATTCATCCATCGATCGATTCTTTCACTTATCAACCCATCTGCCCTTTTATCCATCCATCCATCCATCCATCTATCCTCTCATTCACTCATCCATCCATTCTTTCACCCATTCACCCTTTCATTCATTCATCCATCCACCTAGCTATAGGTCCACCCTTTCACTCACTCACCCATCCTTCCAGGAAGCCTTTCACTCGCACACCCATCCATCCTTTCACTCACTCACCCACCAACCCTTCCTTTTACATTATTTATGAACCTTTGTCGTCAAGCAGACATGCGCACACAAAGCGCCACTCATTTTCTCTCAAATACCTCCTGAGAGTGTCTCGATTCTCTCCCTCTTTCTCTCGCTTTTCTCGCACAAAGAAACAGGCATACACATGCAGGCAAACACACAGACATAAGCAGACACACAAAATACTCAGGTAAGATTAAAGTCATTTTAAACTCTTTACCTCCAATGGCTTTCTTAATTGGCGCTGTCAGCGGACTGCCTTGATTCCTGTGTTTGCAAAAATGCACACGATAGTGTGAATGTGATTGACAGCACGGGCCTGAATGGACCCTGTTCTGTCAAACACAGCGTGATGGTGAGCACCCGGACATTATGCGTATGAGCCCTGCTGAATAGCTCAGATCAGGGCTACAGGAGTGGCCCGTTGGCTGCCAGAGATAGGTCCCACTCGTGCTCACCAGCACTCGCAGCCAATGAGCCTACCCTTTCATGAGTACCGGTACTCTCCTTGGCAGTAGAGAAGTGCCGGTACTCAGAGTGATAAAACTAAGAAGTGTCGGTACTCAGTACCGGTGAGTACCAGCCCATTTAAAGTACTGAGTTTTGTTCAATTTCTACAAGCTCAGGAAGTGGATCCAATCCAAGTCCGGCTGGGGAAGTGCTCTCAAACAAAGCATACATAATCAGGGTTACACCACCAATAAATTTTAATGAGACCTTCATCACTTTTAAATATTCCTTGGCCAATATCCGCCTCAGTTTTTGGCTAGACCACAACAGTTTACAAAAGATTCCGCAAAATAGCTGTCATACTGTCATAGCCAAGCAAGGATGCTCTGCCGTGGTCTACTTCCCACATCTTAAATCCAAGGTTTTCCAATTCTGATATTTTCATTGCTCAGATGAATCCTATTTTGGCTTGTACCCACCCGTTCCTCCTACATCGTGCAGCAGACAGCCATTACTTGTTGCCTCTGGGTGCCCCGACTCACCCAGCCGGGCTGCCTAAAAACCCTAATCCGGGGGAGGGGCACCCCTGCACATGAGGCAGCGGACAGAGATTGGCCTGCAGGGGTTGGAAGGTCCACCCTGAAGGATCATCCAGAGCCAGCACTGAGAAGAGGAGCATAGCCTCGCAGGAGCGACTACAAAGAGGGCAATATCATACAAGTACAGGAAGAGAATGATTCATTTACCAGAGGCATTAAGAAGGAGCCGGGGCAAATGGGTGGCAGGCCTTGGGGCAACAGAGGACTCGGAGTAGGAGGAGGCCCTAGAGTGCCAGAGAGTGGTGGCCATTATGGAGGGGTTTAGACTAGTTCCAAATTAGATCCTCTACAGAATTTACTATAGCAGAGCTCAGATGGTCACATCCAGGAGGTTAAGTTCAGAACACTGTCTGAGGTAATGAAGTCAGGTGGGGACCTTCATCCATATTTCATGGGGGCGCCTGCCCCTTCTGGGAGGGACTTGGAACTGATGAGTGGGGTTCAATTGCAACATGTATATTTAAAGTTGCTGTGAGACCTAAGCCTGAAAATAGCATGGTGGGATATAGCCCGACAAAGGGGGGGCAGCACCCCCCCCCCCCTCCTCGCTGGAGGAGTGGAAGAAGAATATGCACTGGTGTATGACACAGGAAAATACACTTAAAAAGGAATGGGGTGCAAAAAAAATATGATAAGATGTGGGACCCTTGGAGAGAATACCAGGGCTTAGACTATAGCTGGAAGAGCAGATTGAAGGCGATCGGTGCCCTCCCTATCAGACACATGGTGAAGTCAGAGATGTGGAGGAATGCTGCCCGGTGTGAGATCTGTCAATTTGAATAATATAGGACAATGAGAGTAACTGGCACTCTAAGGTGAAATGTATTGTGATTGTTTCCACCAACTAAGGCTTTTAAACATGCTTACTGCTGACCGTACTACATAGAGAAAGACAATCTGCGTAAGTTTGATTTCTTTTTGAAAATACATACAAAGTTAACTAAAATAAAAGGAAAGTGGAGCATGCTCGGCCGGTTGCTCCTGGTCTTCCCCTTGTGCTTGCATTATCATGGAAGAGGGGAGGCGGCCCACTGACAGATTCACCAGGAAAAACAGAATAAGATCTAACCATGGATGCAAGTCATACAAGTGCAAGGAAGACAGTGACACCCTCGCTGCTGACTGTGAAGATGGCCACCATCCGAACCATGGGAAGTTAGAGAAACATACAAAGCAAGCTGGTGCCTCAACCGCACTCGGAGAATAAACAAGTCTACCAGATAAAAAAGCCTCCTGTATATCCCATCCCTCCCGCTTCACCAGTTACAGCAACTATCCTACTCATGACCCGACCTGCTCACACCGCATTAAAAAAGAAAATTGTTAAGGTGTGGATGGATGTGGCCCTTCTGAGGCAAGACCTTAAAAACGTGGTTGATAGGGTCTCAGAAATAGATAACTGCATCTCGACCTTGGACCGCTCCGTCTGGAAATACAGTCAAGAACTGCACTTTGGTCAAGTTTCCCGAAAGACTGCATGGAGGAGGCTCGAGAAGGACCAGGCTCAGCAATCTCCACTTTGTCAGTTTCCCTGAGGGAGTGGTTGGCACAGATCCTGAACTTTTCCTGGAAAATTGGCTCAGAAGCTGGTTTGCAGTGAAAAGAATGTCTGCCTGTCTTGTGCTGGAGCGTGCTTCTAGAGTCTTGACTCAGATGCCCCATCGGACCACCACCCAGGCCCATGATTGCTAGACTCCTTAATTGCAAGTACAGAGATAAACTCCTTAAAGTGGATCGAGAAATGTACATTACATTTGACTCCAGAGGCATCATGATATCCCTAGAGTATATGAGGCATGGGTAGAACCTACAAAGATCATTTTAAAGGGTCACACAAAAACTATAAGCCATGAGTGTGAGCTATAAGCTCCTCAACCCTGCAATACTTAAAAATAACATTTCAATCGAAAACCTTCTCCTTTGAAATCCTAGTGGCGGTATGGGACTGGGTGAAGGAAAAACCAAACTTTGGGACACAGCCAGAGTAGTGACAAGATACCTACTGATATGCCGGGACCGAGACAAGAAGTTGGAGAGCCCAAAACAGACAGGGCAGAGGAAGACTCCACTCCTGGCCGAGCCCACCACCAGCTCACCAGGGAGAAGTGGGACAGATTGACCCCTTGAGCAGAACTTGCCTGACCCGCCTGAGGGGGTAGCTGTTGGTGGCATGACCAAAGAACAACAGTCAAACTAGGCTGAAAAGCGGGATAGGACCAGTGGGCGGTGGTTCAGGACAGCTGCCTCAAATGAACCTATTGAATGGCCAACCTCATAGTGCTAATGGGTGGACGGAAGTCAGCACAATCTCAGGCTCTCAGTCCATCACTAACTAATGTCTAAGGTCTATGAGTGGAACGTGAGGGGAAGGGTGTCACCCCTCTGGCTCACAGTGGTTGGAGAATATGGTTGGTGAAGAAGAACAACGTATTAAAGGTGCTAAGGCAGTGGTTGTGGAAGGTACATTATTCAATTGGGTACTTGGATGCCCCCCAGCAATTTATTTGGTTATGTTTGCGGTATGATATGTGTTCGGAGGTATGGGTGTTGTTGTGCATCTATAGTTCTGCGAGCGAAAGATGCTTCTGGGGTGGAGGCAGTGCGTAATTTGAGCCAGTGGTTGCAGGCACACATTTTTGGGGACCGGTGCTTACTTTCCTCATCAGACTTTGACCCAGAGCAAGTGAGAAAAACAGAAAAGGGGGAAAGAAGAACGAAAGAGAGAAAAATAGTAAATAGTAAAAAGGAAAAAAGCAGGCAGGAATGAAAAAGAACCTGAAAGAGTAAAATAAAGGGTAAGGGGGTGTGCACGGGTGGATGAAAGTGACAAAAGGTAGAATCAAGAATACACAAAATTGGTGTTCAGCATCCACAACATTCAATAGCCCTGGCAGCGGGCTTCTGAGCAATACCTTGGGCCCCAGCACTTTTACAAATTAAGCTCTGGTGAAGCGTGGGGTGGAACAATTCTAGGAAGCAGTTTTTCTAATTATTTATTGGTTGGAATGTTATCCCCTTTTCACTTAGTGAGTTGGGCTGCAATGAGATTAAACACAATAATGGTAAGATATCATGCATTGAGTCCTATAGTCATACTAAATAATACACACACACACACACACACAGACACACAACGCTGAACACCTAACTACAAGGGATGAAATAATATAGGAACCAGATGTTGCCACAAAACAAGTAAGGGAAGAGATACAAATAAAGAAATAAGCAAAGAAAGGAAAAATAAAAGGAAAAGATGAAGACACTAAGGATTCGGATAACTTCACAAAAGACAATTAACATTGCACACTAATTTGCATAATAAAGAGTAATAAATACAAATTATTAATAAAGAATAACAAAGACTAATAATTGGTTTTGAGAACACCATCATGTAAAATTTAGTAGTTAATTACGGGAAACATCGTTTACAACGCACGCGTTACAACGCGTGTCATTACAACAAATGTTTTACAACGCGAAATCCATTACAACGCATGTCATTACATCGCATAATCCATTACAACGCATTCCCCAAAGTAACGCCCCAGCGGAGTTAGAATAGTAATTGCGTTGTAATGGATTACGCGTTGTAACGACATGAGTTGTAACGACATGCGTTGTAATGGATTTTGCGATGTAAAAAAGTCGTTGTAATGACACGCGTTGTAACGCGTGCGTTGTAAAGTGTCATATTCGTTAATTTCACTACATTTACAGGACAAGAAATAAAGGGTAACGAAAAGCATCTCTTTTAAAACATTCTTCAGTGGAAAGAACACAGACTATCTACTGCGATTAGCACAACAAGAACTAGTATTTGTTGAAAGGCACTAGGTATAGGTAAATCCAATACTCTAGAATTGGATACACTATTGA
The DNA here is from genome assembly GCA_963921515.1 of Calotriton arnoldi. NCBI lineage: Eukaryota > Metazoa > Chordata > Amphibia > Caudata > Salamandridae > Calotriton > Calotriton arnoldi. The sequence continues at coordinate 176,791 of CAWUFW010005681.1, forward strand.
GCAAGGGAAGTCAAAAATGCTTCAGAGCTTGCAAAGGTAATTTGGTTGATATAATTTCTCAAAATGAAACCCCTTGATCACAGAATGGACACATGGGGTTACTTCCCCTTAAACAAGGGAACAGGAAACTAGTTTCCTGCATCAGAGTTCACCAGCTCCACATGGAAGCAGAGTGGACAGATGAGGCAGCAGTGGGAGCATTTTACCAGGGTCTGTGTGAGGAACCCAAGGATGTTGCTTTCATTGTCACCCGCAAGACTACAGCGGTGATCGATCTTACTCTTCAAACTGACACCCAAAAACAAGTTGGAAAGCCAAAAAAGAAACTCAGTCATGCTTATCTTGTCTGCCCAGTTGGAAGGAGAGAACAGACAATACAGCTTCCAAGGAACAGAACCCTCATTAATAAAACTAAGGAAAGTCTGTGAAAATTGGGATTTCGTATTGTGACAAGGCAGGACACTTTACTCGGGTTGAGCCATGACAGTCCATCAGGTCTTGTGAGTGACAAAACTCATCAGGGCATATTTACAACAGAATGGCGAAGCATGACGATAAGCTAATATTGCTAACGGCGCGCTCCGCCATTCTGAAAACACAGGGATGTGCAGTATTTACAAGAATGTGGCGCACCCCTGCGTTTCCCATAGCGCTGGCGCTAAAGTTAGCTGCCTAGCGCCAACGCAGGCACCCTTGCACCATAGTGCAAGGGTGCCTGCGTTGCAGGGAATGATTGTTCATGTGCAGGAAGGTGTCCCTACCTGCACATAAACAATCAGTAATGGAAGCAGCACACATAGAGGTTGCAACTCGTCATTTTTTAATGATTGTTTATGTGCAGTAAGGGACACCTTCCTGCACATGAACACTCACTAGTGGCAATTTGCTGTCTCAATATGTGCTGCAGAATGCAGCACACTGAGAAACAACAACAAGCATTTGCAATGCAATAGGTCTCGCATTTACGCGAGTTTAAGCTATTGGCATTGTAAATGACAATGTCTTTTATTTATGTTTCAAAAACGAAAACAAAAATAAAAGGCATTGTTATTTGCAATGTCAATAGCTCAAACTCGCGTAAATGCGAGACCTATAGCATTGCAAATGCTTGTTTTTATTAGGCACGGGGAGATTAAGTGATTTGCCCAGAATCACAGGATGTTGAGCGTCATTGTCGAGACTCGAACCCGGTTCCCCAGCTTCGAGGTCGTCCGCTCTAAATCTCCCCAGATTTAAAATGTGTTTGTTTAATTAGGTTTGCTAGTAATGTTTTTTATATCGTTTTACTGATAGCTGCACATGAAATTTACTTCTTGCAGAGTCAATTCAACAAGGCCAGAATATTAATGGTCAATTGATGTCATTTTCTATGATGGTACGTCATGTTTAAATTCGAGGGATTTTACTTGTTCCATTTCTGCCCAAGGCCCCAAAAAATCCTCACAAATTATGTCATTCCGGGCGTCCAACTTAAAGAATTCAATTCATTATGTCTGCCTATCATAGCAGACCCAGTTGTAAACCAGATGGCCCCTGCGCGCGCTGTAAGAATGCGGCCGCGAAAGTGAAAGCAACTAAAACAAAGCTTTCAAGAGAGGAGCGGGGGCGAGCGAGCGCGGCAGCCTGCTGACCTGACCAGACGCTCGTGCGTCATGGCCTTTTGCTTGCGATTACCCGCACGGCCGGCATGTGTTTCCAATTATCGCGCCCGCGTCCGGGCACGATAATTGGAAACAGATGCCGGCCGTGCGGGTAACCGCACAGAAAAGGCCATGACGCACGAGCGTCTGGTCAGCTTTCAGAAGCCCCTACAGGAAGTCTCACGCTGCGCGAGCAGTGCTACGCACTGCAACGCTAGGCGCGAGACCTAAAAACGAGGAGAAATTAATAATTTCTTCTCGTTGCGCCAGGTTAAGACCCGGGTTTCCCTGGTATTATTAGCGGCTCTGCCTCCTATTTGCGCCACCCTTGTAAATAGGGGGCAGCGTCAAAAAGCAATGGGTGTTGCGGCGGAACCCCAACCGCAACACCCATTCCCCGCCCCTTTCACGCTAAATGCTGCATGAAAGGGGACCTTATTCACAAGTCGGCGTTAAGCCACATTACGTGGCTTAATGACCCCTTGTAAATAAGGCAAAGGGCTTATCGCCACCAGAACATCACAAAAAGTGACGTTCTGGTGGCGATAAGCTTTGTAAATATGCCCCTCATTGATACTTGAGAATCAAGATATTTAATGGACAGAGCATTCCAGAGAAATCTTCGGCTCGATACACTAGGTAAATCTACTCCTAATGCTAAAAAAGGAATTGAACAAACACCTTTGACATGTTGCCAAGGCTCCTATTTTATTTTGTTAACCTCCCAGTGGCGGTTCCGGCATGGGTATTTAAGATGTTAAACTCCTTGCTAGTAACATTGATATGGGGAACTGGGCGTCGCAGGATTAGCCTCGCTAAATTGCAGCTGCCCACGTCTAAAGGGGGTATGGGAGCCATGGATCTTAAGGCGTACTGCATTGTTAGCCAACTTCAATGGTTGGCATATTGGCTTGCTGGGCATAACCTAGCTGAAATTGGGTATACACCGGCACAACTTCAACTTGGGACACTGCAGATATTGCTTTCCCCAGAACCCGGGAGACCGAAAGACATCCCTGTACTACTTCAGGTAGCGCTCCACTTTTGGAAACTCGCATTGAGATACGCCAACACTCCCACTCCATATGCCCCGAACATTCCCCTCTGTGGTCTCCCAACACCGCAAGGCCCTTTTAACTGCTCACAGACTAGCCCCTTGGGAGGATGGAGGAATCACGACTGTGGGCTCCTTATTCAATGACAGGAATTTAATGTCCCCGCTGAACTGGTACGCATTTATAGGGTGCCAAATTCATTATTTCTGACCCATGCCAGCATCCTACATTTCGTCCGTAAACATTGGCTCGTTGAGCAGTGTGAGCCCCCTACATTTCAATTATTGCAGGCGCTGCACATAATGGGCCACAGGAGCCATTTGGTCAGATGGTTATACAGGGGATTGGGAGGACATTTGGAAATCTTGCTGTTGCCCCTCCGTCAGAAATGGGAAACGGATATTGCTTGTGCGCTCACAGACAAGGAATGGGCCGTAGTCCTTGAATATCCAAAATGTGTATCCCGAAATGCTCGATTCAAATTTATACAGCTGTCCCTGTTACATAGAGCCTACCTGACGCCGTATAAGGTGTACACAATGTACCCATTGACCTCCTCAAATTGCCCTCGCTGCCACCTGCCAGGAGCCGACTTGATTCATATGCTATGGTCCTGCCCCTCCCTACAGGAGTACTGGCGTGAAGTCACTGACAACTTATCACAATTGTCTGAAAGACCTACTTGGTCCACGATAGAGGTGTGCCTGTTGGGACTATCCCCCCTATCACGGAAAGCCAAAGTATTACGCCGATTCGCTGATCTCTCCCCAATACTTGCCAAAAGGCTGCTCACACAGCGTTGGAAATCTCACTCGGTCCTGAGAAAGGGAGCTTGGGGGGGGGAAGAGGTAATACGATGGGCTAAGGTAGAAGGAGAAGCTCTTCAACGAGAGGAATATAGAGGGCTTAGGAAGAAACCAATTTCACTGGAGTAGGCTCAATTATTGGAGCAATTCAAAAGTAATGTCACTACTAATTAGTGTAAATATGGTCTGGACCGCCACAAATGTATTACTAGTGCGGTTGAATGCATTGTACTAAAAGTAGCAACTATGCCACCGTTGTCGCATTTCTCTACTATCCCATCCTTTCCCCCTTTTCCTTCCTTTCTCCCTCCCTCCCTCCCCTCTTTCTCCTCTTCCCTTCCCCCCGTGCCCCTCACGGCTCTCCCCGTCAACCATCCTGTAGATCACTTTGACCAGACCCTTCAAGCAAGTTTTTATTTGGAGTGTTATCCTCTTTGGTGGGAGGGGGGAAGAGTTGAGCATTCTGCTCCGAACTGTTATTTGTTCTTACAAATTGTAATAATCACAATAATATGTATTCCATGTTGCAGGCCTCTCATCATCAAAGCTCATATTATTCTGTATGCGAAATGAAGAAATGTCCTGCTACTAGCAATGTTCAATGTAATTATACTGTACCGAATACTGAAGCACTACTCCTGCATAAACTGTAATAAATTGTAAACGCTAATAAAAGTATGTGTTTAAAAAAAAAAAAAAACACCTTTGACCTCTGGAGATGTATGTTGGGCTACAGAGCTTTTGGTTATGGCAATTGCATACAGACACATGGAAAAGATTGCCTTAAATATCATCGATGATCTGGCATGCTCCATAGTTTTAGGGACTACGTGGCTACAGCAACATGACCCAGAGATTTGACAGCAAGTATCACCGGGCACATTTCACTCACAAAACTGAAGTCCTTCTTGTTATGAACAGCCACACTGATATCCCCTGAAGAGGACTATATCTAAGTTATACAAAGACTATGCAGATGTCTTTAGAAAGAATGGAGCTGACAAGTTGCCTCCATGTTTTCCTTATGATTTGTCAGGATGCAGTGTGAGATGTGCTTATCTCTGCTCACAGGTCCAATGCGGAGATGCACTACTCTAAGTCTCCTGAACATGTGCGTGTCCAGGTGCAGAACAGGATGAAAGGGTGCTGAGAGTGTGGGTGCTGCCTGGGCAAAAGCTTAGGGGCATATGTATGAAAGTTTGGTTTTGCGATTCTCAAATAGCGAATTTTAGAGAATTGCTATTTGAGAATCGCAAAACGAGATGTATGTAGGATTTGCAAACAAATTTGCAAATCCTACATATTCCTAAATTGCGAATCGCAAACTGCGATTCGCAATTAAGGAAACCCTCCCCATTCATTCCTATGGGCCTAGAGGCCCATAGGAATGAATGGGAAGACATTCTCAATTTGCGATTAGCAATTAGAGAATCGCAAATTGAGAATGCAATTTCAAGGTTGCAAGGGTGTCAAAGGACACCCTGTTGCACCCTGAAATAAGCATGGGTGCACATGTGGCGCACATACATGCCCTAAGGGCATGTATGTGCGCCACATTGCACTTTGAAAAATGCAAAGAAAGTGAATTTTTCAAAGAAATGCAAATTACCACCAACTTGAAGTTGGTGGTAATTTGCGATTCCTTAAGGCCAAATTGCACTTTTTTTGTGCTTCTTACATTGCATTTAAGGAATCGCAATTTGCGATTCCTTAAATGCAATCACAAAATAGGGAATCCCAAATTTTGCGATTCCTTATTTTGCGAGGCAGTTTTTCAGTAATACATACTACTAAGCCCAATTGCGATCGCAATTTGGAATGATACATATGGCCCTTAGGGCCAGATGTAGGAAGCCAAATAGCGATCGCAAACGCCGAAATTCGCAGAATTTCAGCAATTGCAATCGCAATTTGGCTTTGAGAAATGTAGGTAAGATTAAACCTACTCGCAAAATAAAGAATCTCAAAATTGCGATTCCCTATTTTGCGATTGCATTTAAGGAATCGCAAATTGCGATTCCTTAAATGCAATGTAAGTAGCACAAAAGAAAGTGCACTTTAGCCTTAAGGAATCGCAACCACATCACACCCCACCTGAGAGACCTGCACTGGCTCCCTGTCAACAAGAGGATAACCTTCAAGCTCCTCACCCACGCACACAAAGCACTCCACAACTCCGGACCAGCCTACCTCAACAGACGACTCAGCTTCTACACCCCCATCCGCCAGCTCCGCTCGACCAGCCTCGCCCTCGCCACAGTCCCCCGCATCCGGAAAACGACCGCCGGCGGCAGATCCTTCTCCCACCTCGCCGCCAAGACCTGGAACACCCTCCCCACCAACCTCCGACAGACCCAAGACGTACTGGCCTTCAGAAGACTCCTCAAGACCTGGCTCTTCGATCAGTAGCAGCACCACCCCCCCTTCCCCCAGCGCCTTGAGACCCTCTCGGGTATGTAGTGCGCTTTATAAGTGACATGATTGATTGATTGATTGATTGATTAATTAATTACCACCAACTTCAAGTTGGTGGTAATTAGCGATTTCCTTTAAAAAAGCACTTTTTTGCTTTTTTTAAAGTGCCATGTGGCACACATTCATGCCCTTAGGGCATGTATGTGCGCCACATGTGCACACATGCACATTTCAGGGGTGCAACAGGGTGTCCTTTGGAACCCTTGCACCTTGAAATTGCGCACGCAATTTGCGAGTACCTCTTGGTTGCTCGCAAATCGCGTGCGCAAATCCCATCCATTCCTATGGGCCTCTTGGCCCATAGGAATGAATGGGATGGTATTCCTTGATTGCGAATCTCAATTTGCGATTCGCAATTAAGGAATATTAAGGAATCGCAAATATTTTGCGATTCCTACCTACATTCAATTTTGCGAGTCCTTAATAGCGATTCGGTAAAAATCGCTATTAAGGACTCACAAAATTGAATTTACCTACATCTGGCCCTTAGTGTCTTAGGAGGATGCACTACGCTAAACACATGAGGGAAGATACAATGGACTACATGTCCCATAGAGCCACATGACTCTTGCAAGATTTGTAAATGGCAGTGAACATCTTGAATGTTTTGAGTATAAATTCCTTGTGGACCTTATCGTTTGTGTTAAGCAATCGTGGTACATAGTTGCTATAAAAGGAATTGCTGCTTAAAGGTTAACCTGAAAAGTAAACAAAAGACATTCTTGGAATCAGAAGAAGTATTTTTGCACCACAGTTGTATAACTATATAGACTTGCATTTGTTATCTTTCAAGGAGTCCTAAATTAGGATTACAAATTCGTTATCTGTGCTTCATAGTTTTCACAAGGATTCATTAATTACGATTACAACCTCTTTGTTTCTTTGAACATTCATCTATTAAGATTAAGAACTCACTATTGCTTCTACAAGAGAAGTGGGTGGAATCACGTCTAGCATAGACCTATTTTTGTTCTTATGTATCAAGGTATCAATTAGAAAGAATATAGGATTGCAGAGTGTGTAGGCAAACTACATGATATTAATTAATGCTTTTCATACTACCATTGTCGATCTGATACACTGAATGTAATCAGAGCCACAGAATGTGATCACATAATAATGGAGGTGGTATTCTATAGCAAACACCGTACAGTAACAGAGTGCTGGTCACAGTTATTATATACATTTTAATTAGGTATGGTCAGAATAGAGTTGGATTTACAGAGAGTGACTGCAGGCATACCTTATAAAATATCAGGCACCAGTTATCAAAAACATTATCATAGCCATACTAGTCTTTTCTTATCTTTAGGCATCAATGCTTCTTCAGTGCACATCAGGCCCAGCTGTGAAACACGGCAGTGTGACGATATCCAGGGTCTCTTTCTTTCTCTTGTCCCATTCCCTGTGTCTACTTCTATCCTACATATTGTTAGTGCAATGTTGGCAGAGGGTTCCAAGAATTGTGGACACTCGCGCCACTCCTGTTGGATCTGGACTGCAAGCTTAGTGAACCTTGACATGATTGTGCCATCAATTTAATGCTAGGAGCAGACTTTCACCATGGTTGAGTTTACCCTTTAGAGGTTAAGGAAGAGGAGCTCTTGAAACAATAACTGAAAGAACATTTGGAGAAAGGATTTTTAAGTCACTCTATGTTCGTCATACGAGCTCCAATTTTAATTTTTCATAAACCTATGCTTGGTGCTGCTTCTGGGTAGGATCCACTTCATTACAAAACGGAAGGAGTAATTGATGTAATCTGTCATGGACTGGATGCAAAGAAGGTCTGTTGAGTACCATTGTTGATTGCTCTTCCTAGTAGCCATGGTGCCACCCAGCACAAAATATTAAACATGAACGGTGTAAAGACTGGATACCCTCACGGGTGATTAGTTGTGCCTTACAAATCTACAGAACATAAAGTGTCTCCTTAAGAGGACCCAGTTAGAAGGAAAAAACACAAAGGGAAAAAAACTTTGGATATCCTGTAGCTCTTGTTTGGACCTTGCTGATTTCTCCAGTGTTTTCTTCATCTCCAAACTCCTCCTGACCTCAGGAAGGAGAAAAGAGATAGGCAAATTGAGGGTAGATGCACCAGCAAATGAGCCAAACTGCTAGAAGCAAAAATCAAGGACACAAAAAGAAGTAAGGGGCTAAGATCGCAACAAAAAATTAGAGGATGAATGTGTTATGACACATTTTCCTCTCATAATTGCCTACTTTATATATGTTTCAAACAAGAAGCAAAATCATAGGGAAATGCTTTACAACATCTTGGACTGCGAAACAGAGAAATCTTCCTATGGACAAATCGCCATCTTGGAAAGGGCTGCCTTTCTGGTCTGACCACGCCTCTTTACAGAAACTTGTGGCATTTGGTTAACATTCGGTAAACAAATGGAAAAGCCCAAGTTTACCATCCTTACCACCATGCTACATTCTGAAGCCCTGCTACGTCTGCATGGAAATGCCTGAACATTCTAGGTGAGAAGGACACTCAACCATGTGCTGAGCGCGGCGTCCATCAATACGCTGATGGATAATGGATGCAATAGCGCAAAAAAAATTCAAAAACATTTTACATTACCCTTTTACCGATTTAGACACAAAAACCTGAATGTGCACATTGCCCAAAATGAACGAAGTGGTACAGCAATAAAGACATGTTAAGTAACAGCACTGTAAAAGCGTGCTTGAAAGAGTTAGAAAAGGAGAAACTACATTGCTAAATAGTTATAACGCTTATTAATAGATTTTCATAACAAGATTACTCATGAAATGATGTTTTACTATTCAAGTACTGATGAAAACTAATGAATCTAATGATGAGGCCGAACAGTTCTATTGCCTTTCATTGCAAATGCATTATAAATAGATTGTGGTGCAACTATACGATAAAAGTAGTTAGGAAGTTGAAAGTTACAGATGTGATACTAGAGACCCTAATAATTATAAAAATTTGGAAATGATTTTAGTAAAATGGTTTTTAAGAATAATTTCCATGTATAGATTTTGAAAGATTGTGGCAGTAGGTCATAGCTAATGTTAGTCAATTTTGTGTAATAATACATTGGTGAAACATTTATTATTATTCTCTTTAATGAAATGATGATTAGACACATTATATTTGATTCCTTTTAAGTTTATTTCATTTAAAGCTGATGTATGCATTTTAAGCTTAACAAGTGTTCTTTCTTGAGCTGCAAATTTTCCCTTAGCAAGCATAATAATTCATTGGCATTTCTGCAAATGTTGCATTATTTGATCAGTGCAAGTTTCATCTTACATACAAAGGACATTCTTTCGAAGTTCACTGTGAGATGGCTCAGTGGGAAAATCAACTCTAACCTGATGCCATAGTCTGTTACACTGTACATTTCTTACCGTTGACAAACCCGTGAGGCCCGGAAAACTAATGCTTTCTCATGAGGAGCCTGGGAAAGAATGCAGGAGTAACTAAAATGTATTTGGGGACTAGCTACTTAAACTAATCATATGATGGACTGACTAGTGGTGTGACACCACGTCATTAAGGTGTCATAAGGACTATAAAGGAAGAAACCCCAAGAGAGGGGTAACCCAGCGCAATGCTATTATTTTTCTTTCTATGGGGCACTCATCCACTCAAAGCCATACCTTTTTCCTTTTGATGCATCGCATTGGATTCATCTTTCTCTTCCTTTGGGAGAGAACAGAACTATTTTCCTATGATTTTATAACCATCCTTTAAATCTCTATTTTGGACTGCCTTTTTGCTGATGCAGCTGCTTTTGTGCAGTTGACCTGAAATCCTTCTTTGTTGAACAAATTGATTTTTGCTTTATTTCCCATTTTTTACCCATGCTCATGGACTCACCCTGAGAGAACTTTAACATTGATTCCTTTTACTCCTTTGCTTTAAATCTTTACATGCTGTTAAAGAGAATTGAACTACCCTTCTGCCTTTATTGGTGGTAGGAATCTGTAACCTCGTATCTGATGTTTGTTTTAAACCATCCTCTTTGGATTTGAACCTCTGACTAAATGTGTAGTCTTTTACTACATTCCCTATTATTCTTGACTGTGATACTTAAGAAGTTGCTTATTTGTATCAATTTTGGAATATTAATACAATAACTAAACTATCTAAAGGATGAAACTGAGATAAATTACTCTTTTGATCTAAATGCATTGTAGAGAGAATCAGCTAATCTTCTCAGAATATCAAGTTCTGCTTCTTTTATTCTGCGTTGCAGTAGTAGAGTTTCTAGTGTGTATCATTCTAGTTAGACTTAATTTCTTTAGGAGGCTGGGTCTCCATATTGCGATACTTTATTTTTACAATATGGTCTTGAGAGTAGTGTATTTGAACCTCATTTCACATTTGCGAATTAGTCACCAAATAATGCTCCTCATTGGGTGGCTAACATTGTGTTTTTGGGCATCCTAATTCCCACCCCTCCTATCGGTGGGGAAGATCCATCAGAGGACCATTTGTCTCTGTGGTAAGGGTAATGCTGTGATCTGTCTAGCTGTAGAGGGCCCAGTACAATTAAAGGGACAAATGTGTAACTAGTGTTTTGAAAGTTAAACCAAAAATATTTTATACCGCTTACGCTGTATCAGGTGGAACACTGATTTTTCCTCTAAATTAAATAGTTCTCTGGTAAGCTTATGGTACTGTTCTCATCACAGATCTTCCCACAGATGTAACAATATCTTTTGTGGTCATGGTGGTTGTGAGAAGCTGGCTTGGTATATGGTGTACACTCATGTAAGTGGGCACCTTGCACCAATCCAGACAACCCTTATGGTGATTTAAGAGGCCTTGGACAACCTTAGAAAGCTCTCTAAGTGGTAGCTGTGGAGAGCAACCTTCAGGCTTAGTCCAGAAGGAGTGTGAAGCAGCTTGTTTTACCAGAACATAATCTTATAAGTATAGATTAAGTGAAAAAGAACCACACAGTGTATTTATAAAAATATGTATTTATTATAAGACGATTAATCAAGAAAGGGGGGACTGAGGGCTTTATAGAGGTCCAGCATACATGCCCATATGAAGTCAAACACTAAAGGTATGCAGTTCCTAACTGGGCAAGGGGAGTAAGGTCAGCTAAGTGGTGGAATGTCCTCACTTAATAGCGGGAGGAAGGGGGGATTCCTCCTTTTGGAATTAGGGTCCTCACACACACAGCCAGCTGGGTGTCATGCTTCCTCATGGGGCTTGCTCCTCGTCAGGTTGGCGCTGCAATACCTGATGGGCTCCCTATGAGGAGCTCTTTGGCGGAGATCTTTTATTCCATGCCGTTTGGTGCCGTGGGTGTGAGGGGCCTAAAGGTGTAGATGTGCGAAGTGAGGGTCAATGGACCGTGCAGGGATAAAACAGGAGATGGAAGTCCAGACAAAACAAATTTAATGAATATGGCTTCCAATCTGGTTAAAAAATCTATAAATGTGGCACACTCCTGATGTGATGTGTCAGGATACCGCGCTCTACTATGTCGTCAACATGTTTCTTGCCTTAATGTGTAGCGGCAATTCATCAGGAATCTAGAAACAGTCTATCTACACTATTGTGGTTAACCACAAAAAGCACCTCAAAAGTGGTACCTGTAATTATGGTGGCCAACCCAAGGTAGGTTGGTGACTCACACCATCGACTCCCGGCAGGTTTAGACACCTGGTAGTTCCAGTGTCGTGTCTCCAACCGCAAGGTCGTCAGTGGACCTACCCAAACCTGCTTGGATTTCCATCTCCTGATTTATCCCTGCACGGTCCATTGACCCTCATACCTATGCCCTGGGTACCTTAGTACCATATACTAGGGATTGATAAGTGTACACCAGTGTCCAATCTGGGATGTACCCAAGTACTTACCAAACCAATTTAGGGGAGAAAGCACAGCACCTGGGGTCCTGATTAGCAGGATCCCAGTCAGATTAGTCAGAAACAGCATTATATCAAGCAAAAAGTGGGGGTAACCATAAAAACAGATCCTACTTTCCTACAATGGTGTATTCTAAAATTATTTCCTTTACTAGGTTATCTAGTCTTCCATTCGTTTTTTCAGTTTTGTTTGCTCATAATATTGATCATTACACCTCTTTAATAGTAAATTTCAATGCATCCCACAGAATATGGAGTGGCAAGAATGTGGATTTGTTTTCATTCATAAATGTGTTGATGGCAGATTTGACGTGATCTCAGAAATATTGATCGTTCGCTAACCCTTCACTGATTCTCTATGTGGGTTGCAACTCACCAAGTCAATAATTAATCAATACACTCTTATGACCTGGTATATTTATAGATTCTACGTTTGGATAAGAAACCACTGCTAGGTTGCGGGCATTCACCAGTATATAAAACATTCTGGAGATGGTTCTGATTCCTATTTGAATTAAACAATCTACAGATGTCTCTTTATAAGATTAATTATTTAGGACTCAGTGTAGGATATTGCAGAATTCTATGCTGCACTCAACTCAAGAGTATTTCAGCTATATCTAGCAAGACTACTGTCAATTAGCTGGGAACTTTACCCTTCCTATACATGAGGTGCTAGACATACAATTCTCTTGCAATGTAGAAATCCCGATCACACTGTTTGATGGTCTTCAAGGGTTTAAAACAAAGGAAGCAGGTCGAGGCCTGTTTATTTGTGGACAACTTTCAAGGATGCATAACTTATTAGAAGGCACCATAGGTGTACTCATGGACGTACGCTACCAAAAGTTTTGACCAAGAAGAGTATGTACCAAATAGGATAGGACTTCTGCGTTTTCACTGTTGAGCTTGAGCGAGCTCAAGTTAATTCAAGCGACAGTGGCAATAAGACTTATTGGAAGAGTTCTGCATGGCCAAGGTTTCCTTGTCCTTTTGGAAAAATGGCTGAGTGTTGTTGACAGAGCTGATATTGAAAGTATGAAAGAGTATCACGTATGCAAAGGGGAGGCTTGGACACTGAACAGGGTTGTACCTTTATTCCTACCAACTTGCTTAGTGAGCATTCTATTAAAGGATGCACAAACATCCTCAAAGGGCTCAATTGCACGGCTGATCATGGTTGTCCCCCACACAAATATCTAGGTTTTGATAATTCTCTTTAACTACTGTGGTAATGAGGGTGGTAGGATTCCCTCCTGCCCATTTCATTCTAACCCCATTTGTCCTGACTACTTCTATATTTACTATCTGTTTTTGTGGGAGGTTTGATGCATGTATAAATGCAGGGTTAGCAAAGGGGGGTTATGGTCGCTCAAGAAATTAGTCCTAACATAAAAAAGTCCTCAATAAGCGTTAGGGAGTTTGAGGATCCCAAAATAAGATCAATAGTAAAGGTTGCACGTCTGCCCATAAACGTTGGCACAAAAGTTGCTTCAATCTTTTGAGAATCATTCGCAAACCTCCTATCATATTTGGCTGATATGCTATTCAGGGCTTTCCCGTAATCACTATGGAAAAATGCATTTGGCCCTCCCCCTGTGCATCTAGAACTCCACAAACTTCCATGGAAAAGTACAAAATTAAATATTAAAATCAACGGCCCACTGGAGAAGCGTGTCCCTGCCCCTCCTGCATAGAATCGGTCTGCGTTCCTTTCCATTTTAGTAACCACCTCAGAACGTTTAGAGACAAAACTATTATAAAAATTAATTATTACCAACTCAGGATTATCTACTGCCAGCAATGCAAATTGATAAAAATGTGAATCGAAAAACATCCTTTTAATTTTAATAGGCAACAAACCTGAGATAAAATCCCCCAGCCTGCTCTTTGCCCTTCCTGCAGCAGATGGAATCCTCTGCGGCTGAGAAGTCCTGAATATCGCATTTTTGCACCGTTAAAGTTGCCTGTAGATAGATTATCTGGTACGCAGATATAAAGCTAAGCCAGGCACTATTATTCGAAACGCTGCCAATATTCCATGAGGCAAAAGGCAGTTTAACAGTGTTCCTTAATTGGCTTTTATTTCCTATTGGAGGCCATCAACAGGGGAGCCATCACCCATATTGATCTGGCAATCATGGGTTGCTATGTTTAGTGCCCAGATGGCTTGTTGCTGTTCAATGTGCTGCATATCTGTTAGCAATTGATATGTTTAAAGGATATTCAGCTGTTTTATATGCATACCGTGTCTGTCAATTAATAGCAATTGTTTAATGTCTGACCCCCCTCCCCAACCCCCTGAATTAATTATTCTGTCCACTCCCCCTACTGGACTGTGGTTTGCAGAAACAGACCAAAGGTAACAACGGTACTTTTTCCCCAGCAGTTTTCTTCCATTCCCCAGGTTGAATAGGTTTTTTTGTTTTGTTTTTTTAGGAGGAAGCTGCCAAATTGAGGGTTACAGACGTGTATCCCTATACAGCCCCCTGCACGTTTTGATTGATTTTCCTACCTAAGAACCCCCCTTACCATGATGATATCTTTGTACAAAAGATGCCCATATGCAACCCTGAATGACAGCAAATGCACGACTTTGCTACTTCGGTAGAATCAGCTGTAAAGGAGGAAATCCTTTTAGGACTAGCACACAGGGTGTTAGGGTGCGGGTAGGAGGCAAGTGCAGAGATTCAGCACCCCCTCCCATAATATAATCTGGACAGGCCGCCGACTTGATATGAGGGATGGGGTGGTTAGGCCGGTCACGCTCTCCACTATGATACTCGTTCATGGTTAGGGTTTTAACCATGACATTCCCCACAACTCTGCCTGGTTTCTCAGCTCGGGTAATTACGGTAGTTGAAGAATTCACATCCTCCCTTCAGCGCTCAAGGCTTGCATTGGTTAGAAGGGGTGGGCGACCTTTCTGAAGTGCCAGTCACTACCACAGTTACCCTCAGTACTACCAGCGCGCCTCCAGGAACCGGGGGGCCTCAATGAGCTTTCTGTCGGTTTACCCGCTAATGTATCTACAACAGCCCCAATTATTTTCCGATTTACTTCTAATACTGAAGATTTAATACATAGTTCCAGATTTCTTATGAAAGGCTTGAATACGGGGGGATTAGACCTTTCCACATCCTCATGTGCATCTCCGGGGGCCTGGGACTCAGTGCACCTCCGAGGACGGTTTTTCTTTCTAGTCTTTGGGTTTATGCCTCTTCACCCTGGCTGCAGCCTTTGTGTTTTTTGCCGGCGGTGAACTAGGGATTATGGAGTAAAAGCAACTCACCACAATACAGGGGTTCTGTTTACTGACTATAACAGGAGTCACATTTCTTGGACCGTCCAGGTTTGTGTCACTTCTCGCTGACGCAGCAGTAGTGGACTGGATGCTGTGTTTAAAGCGCCTAGAGTCACCAACAGCCTCTCTTCAACGATTTCCAGCTCGCCGTTAATTACTCCCATAGCACCGGTCAAATAAGCGGTGATACTGTCGGCCCCCATGCGCTTCTTAGCGTGTTTCCTTTTCCCCACTGAATGATCCGCCTCTATTGCTTTAGGTCGTAATGTCCAGCAGAGCGGCAGATGTCCGATGCCAGACATCACGTGTCGGTGGGCCCACGGTGAGTGGGTCCGGGTGGGTGAGCCCTATGGGCCCAGTGGTGGAAAAGTGGGGGGGGGGAAGTATGAAAACTGTGGGCGGATAATCAGAGGGCGGGAATAACCCGAGGATTGGGTCAGTGGGCGGAGTCAGAGGTGTGGCCAGGGAGAGCAAAACATTCCAGTTTTTAGTATTTGTTTGGCATTTCACTGACCAGTTACAGCTAATTACGTTATTTAATTCAATCAATGGATACACATGTTTATTTAAGGTTTATTATGAGTTATTGACATTAAAATACATTCACAAAGTGGAATACGTTTCCAATCACAGAATGTCCCAAATACGCTTAAAAGTGGAATCACAAGCCATTTGTCTCCGAGCCAGGCAGTTTCTGCCATCAACACTTCTCCCTCTTTCCACAAGAGCAGTGCAAACATGAATGGCAAAATATCCTAGCTTGCAAATGTTTTCCACATAATTATGGCACTGCCGTATTTGCCACATAATACATCATCTGACAATTTTAACAAAAAATTTGTTTGTAGCTCCAGCGGATCAAAAGTTACTATTTTTTTTTTTTTACTTGTGTTGCTGTGAAGTGGAGGGCCCTTTGCACAGGTTGACTGGTCACCTTTCTCACTGCTGCATTTGTATGTTACGCTGGTACTAATGAGGCAAAATCTTTGCAGAGACGGTTATGGTATGTGTAAAAATGGCAAAATAATAAAGTATCAGAAAATGTACTGCATTAAGCTACAGCCATTTTTTTTTGCTGCATAATTTAGTCAACACTGCAACATAATTTTCTCCTCTATTACTACATAATTCCAGTGTCCCCAAAGCAGGCAGCACATGTTAAAAGTGCTTGTGCATGAAGCAGAAAGACCGTGAAGTTTGCAAACTTAGTTAGGCATTTGTGCAAATCTTGCATTGCCGATCCCTGGTGAATTGCACTAGTACTGCTGCAACAAGACCAATGGAGATACCAATGGGTGAGGCGGACTGGCCTCAAGGGTCCTGTGACTTCAGTGTCAGAGTCACTGTCGCTCTAGGGTGTGCTGCTCCGTAGGCCTACCTGCAAGACTGGAGGTGAACTTCAGCATGGATTGTGGTGGACAGGGCTTCAAGGTTAACCCGCACTTGCCACCGCTAGGGTCCACCTGCTGGTGCTAAGACACCAGGGCTTCTAAGGTCTAGCCGGGCCTTCTAAGGTCTAGCGTGGGAATGTGCTCCCTCAGGAGAGTGGACTGGTTATGAAGGCTAAACCTGGTTCCTCAGTTCCAAATTCAGCAGATCTGGCCATAGTGCCACATCCTCTGCCCCACTGAACACCATACTGCCTCACTGAGAAAAACTTGCACTGCCTTCAGCTACAACCCAATTGTTCCCCGCTATATACATCTGGATACGGCTCAATTCAAATTATGCATTAAGCAAGAGTAATATACTGCCTGGGACAAAAAAAAGTAACAACATCCTGGAAAAAACAAACAATCACAGGGAATGCAAGTTTAAGTAAAGCATGTGACATGTAAGCAGGAACAACATGGTTAGCTTAACACTTTTACACTCATTATTCAGAAATCAGTGAGTGATTTTGCCTGAAAAGTTAAGGACATGAGTACAGGGCCTGGTAGGGACCAGTTTCAATGTCCATTGCTTATATCCTTAAAAAATGTAAGCAGTATGGTTTAAAAAGAACACACGTTTTATAAACTAAATTAGGGAAAACAGCTGATAAGGATCACATTAAACGTTTTCCACTCCATGCATCAACCAGGTAGTGCAGTACACCAGGGGCTGTATCATGCATTGTGATTGTTTGCGCCAGGCGCACCTTTTAAAAAGGTGCGCCTGGCGCAAACAATCACAGTGCGCCTTATTACGATGTATGCGCTGCCCCAGGGCAACCGCTAACTCGCGCTGCCCCCAGGGCAGCGTATTCATGTGAAAACTTGGAGTAGCTGCTCCGTGTTTTCACAGTGCAGGCGGCACCCGCCTGCACTTTTACAGGGTAATAGAGATCCCCTTGCAGGCGGGTGCAGTCAGTGACTGTACCCGCCTGCAAGGGGATGTCTGGGGGGTCCACGGGACCCCCTTTACCCCCTGCAGAGGGCTGCTGTCAGGTGGCGCACTGACAGTGAGCCACCTTATAAATGGCGCACTGTCAGTGCGCCTCCTGCGGGCTGCTTTGACTCTGCGCCCGCGTCTGTAATATGGCGTGGGCGCAGAGTCAAAGGAATTCCCTCATTTGCATAGGGCACGCCCCTATGCAAATGAGGGAACACCCTCTGAAGGTAGCACTGGCGCATTAAGTGCACCAGCGCTATCAGTATTATAGAAGGGGACACACAAGCGTCTGTGCCCCCCTTCTATAATACCAAAGTGCCCCGGGGGTGCGCAAAGCATGCGCAAACGCATGTTGCGCCCCCGGGGCACTTATTGTAATACGGCCCCAGGAATGGTGCACTTCCCCAACCAGGGAAAACGATGTTGTTCAAAGAAAGCAGAGCAAACGAAAGTAGTGCTTCACTGGCAAACTCTGTAAAGTGGCACTAATGTGTTTGGGTGTGAATAAAACCAACCTGGACACTTTGTGACAACTCTGTCTTGCTTTATGTAGTTATTTAGTTATTTTTTCGTATTTTGAACCTTTTTTTTTCTGGCCGTCCCGAGGCTGCACTTTGGAATAGAAAAATGCGAGAGTTTAAGGTATTGGCATTGTAAATGACAAAGCCCTTTATTTATGTGTTTTGCAAACCAACACATATATAAAAGGCATTGTCATTTCCAATGCCAATAGCTCAAAGTCTTGTAAATGCGAAACTACTTTAATGGTGGCCGTGCCCCTTTCTTTAGACGCTGCTTGCCGTATTCAGGTTACAGCGAGCCGTGTTTAAAGAAAGGGGCACGGCCACATCAAAGTGAAAGCACAGCATGGGGTGCTTTTACAAAAAAAAACATTTGTTTGTGAAGTTCACAAACAAATGGATTTTTTGTTTTGTAAAAGCGCCCCATGCAGTGCTTAAAGTTTAATGGCGGCAGCGCCCCTTTGTTTAGACGTGGCTCGCTGCAACCTGAATACGGCGAGCAGCGTCTAAAGAAAGGGGCGTGGACACTATTAAAGTGAATGCATGTTATGGGGCGCTTTCACAATTTTTTTTTTTTAAAAAGGGTTTCGTAGCGCGCCAGCTAGTTAAAGTGGACCGCGCTGACAAATACAAAAATAAAGAAGCGCAGCAGTAACAGCGGACCGCACTGGCAAATTAAATAAATAAAGAAGCGCGGCCGCTATCCTTAAAGCTGACCGTGCTGCCAAAGTAAATAAATAAAGAAGAGTTTAAAGCCGACTGCCATTACTAATTAAAATATAAAGGCGGGCGGCGTGCTGCCTCGTAGGAAAGCACGTTGTGGTGGAATAGGGGAAAATCATTAAAGAAAATAGTGCTTACAGACTAGATAAAGCAGACTGTGTAACAACACAAGTAAAACGTCCAGTCCTTATGGGAGGTTACAAATGGAGACAAGGCGGTACCATGGAGGGACTACTAAGCCTATTCATGAATCAAATGCAACGATTTAGAAAGGACAGTAACGGGAACCAATTGAAAAGATGTAACTTAACAATAGGGTGTGGCTGGGCCTCTTGCACAAACCTAGTTGGTATTCCCAATGTGACTGAACGTGTATCTCATTTCGTGGTGCTCCAAGGGAGAGAACGGCCACCAACGCTCCCACAGTGGCTGAGAAAACCCAGTCTTGACAATATATCGAAAGTCCCGAGCAACCAACTCGAATAACAATCATATGAAACAAATTAATTAAACTCTTCTTGGTTTCAGGCCGATTTATTCTTTCGATCCATATTCTTTAGTAGTCCCCTTTAACCAACACGTGTTTCATCAGGTCGATGTGTAAACATCACTGACTTCATCAGGGCTCATCAAATTTATCGTCAAAAAGTTTTCAAGTGGTGGTACCTTCGTATCCACCATGTATCTCTAATACGACCACTGTTTGTAAGTTGAAATGTTGACCTGTATATAGGAGAGAGCTCCTCGTAATATCAGTCTCCGGGTGGTAGACTGACTAGTTTAATTAATTTGTTTCATACGATTGTTATTTGAGTTGGTTGCTCGGGACTTTTGACAATTGAAAAGATGGGCAGGGAATGGGCGGAGCTTTAATTCCATACCTGAATACAGCATGCCTCGCAGAGCAGCGCATGCACTGCCCAGGCTCAACCTAAGAAAGTAGGGGCACACTGTGCGCTGCCGATCCCGTCCACTTCGACCACTGGGTGGGCCAGCCCTTCTTTGCTTGGGCTCAGACGGGCCTGGCTTGGCCTGGTCTTCGCCTGGGCAGGGCCCGGGCACGCCCATACTGTGAGGAAGAATATGCGCTTTTAAGTGCTCCAGCCACAGGGGAGAAGGGCTCGCCCCTCTCCACACCTGTGTATGCTACCACTGGAATTCTGGGACTTGAGCTGTTAAGCACTCTAGCGACAGGGAGGAAGAGCTCACAACCACCGACCCCTCTCCCCACTTGTGTATGCCACGGAATGCGCCACGGGAAAGAATAGGCGCTTTTAAGTGCTCCATCCACAGGGAGGAAGGGCTCACTACCTCCGCCCCCTCTCCACACCTGTTTAGGCTGCCACTGGAATTCTGGGACTCGAAGTCCCGCTGTTTGGCAATCGAAGAGAGCGTTTCATGCACTGGCATATAATACAGTGGTATATGTCAACCAGCAGTATGGGGACTTGAGGGCTGAAGCACATCTATTTTGTGATTCATAAACTGGTGGCAAATTGGTTAGCGAACACAAACACACCACATGTGAATATATCAAGATTTCAAATAGCTAATCACATAATCTGCATTGTGAACCAAGCAAATACTTTTTTAATCGCGAAAGTAAATAGCGAGTACAGAACAGTGATTACCTAATCCAGATTCTGTAATGCGAGGTATGAAACATTTGCAAGCTGTAAATAGTCACAAAAAGGCATTTTGCATTCGCAAATTACCATCAAGTGGAAGCAGGTAGTAAACCGCTCTAAACTACAGAAGATGGGCCAGTAAAGCCAATATAATGCTCTGAAATCTCTGCAGTTTAAGCAGTGGCAGGGCGAATGACTATCCAGGTAGTACAGCACAGGAGGGGACGGGAAAGAAGTTTTAGTCTCAGGGACATCATTTATGACTGGAGAGTAGACATATATTTGAAGTTTAGGTTGAGTAGACAAGTGATGTTTGACCTTATCAATGACTTGGATTCCATTCGGAGTAGGGAGACTTGGAAAGTGAGGCCATTCCTCTACATCTTCAGCTATAATGTTCCTGCAGCTGTGGGCTTCAGGGCACTACCAAGGAATAGTTAGTTGCCACAGGAGGCGAAGCATTACAGTGGACATTATCCAGGTTTAAAAAAATAAAAAATCCTAGATGCTTTATTTAAAATAAACGCACACATTACCTTTCCCATTGCTACACAGCAACTGAACAGCACCAAGTTCGATTCTTTTTTTAGGATAGCGCAATTCCGGTGATAGGTTATGTGAATGGGACACATGTCGTATTGCGTCAACGTGCTGCAACTGAATTACTTTACTGCAATCATAAAGATCAGCATTCCCTGAATCATGCAATATACAGTGCATTATTAAAGACTTTATTGCATTTTACCCTGGGAGTAAACAACTCTACATACTTCAAAACTGTGGTCTCTACAATCGTTTGGCGAGGGGTGATTTAAGAGATTGAGTAAAACCGGGTAAGACAAATTTAATGTACCATTACTCTACATGTGGCATCTAATTTCACACACCTCTGAGCATTATATGTTGCTCTTGTAGGTGGCAGTGCATATTCAATACGCCCACGGCTCCTGAAGCCTAGTTTGAATGCTGTTACAACCAGTGAGAGGAGATACATTTAGACAAATGAGGGCTCTAGCTAAAACTTGAACAGATTCAGGTGCCTTCAAAAGAGTGGTGGTACCCTGCAATATTGTCTGGAAACATCAGGCAAAACCATCGCCTCTTGTGCTATGCTGCACAACATAGCTATTGAAAAGGACTACCCCATTGATCCACATGAGGACTCAATATGATGAGGAACAACTTCTCCCTCCCCTGGAGAGGACGGCAGTTTATGCAGAGCTAACATAACAAATATTTTTTAAGGTAAGACGATACAAAAAATAATACCCAATCCTACACACTGGTCTTTTGTGTATATATAAACATTGTTTTTTTCTGTTTATTCACAGATCAATAAAAAAATATTACTTTTAACATTGCATAATAAAAATATGACACTTTACAAAAATGAAAGAAAACGGATTGTTTAATATAAGGCCATTATATAATTTTTTCTTGCCACTTGCTATTGTCCCTGCAGCTTCACTTCTGATGTGAACTGGTTGGATAGTTGGCATAGAAACACTACTGAGACTTGATGCCTTCCCACTTACTTTGTGTGTGTGCCATCTCTGATGCACATGTTTGTAAAGTGTGCAAAGCTTCAAGTTCTGTTGTTACTTGTATTAAACCATTTTCTACATTGACTAAATGGTGCCAAGTCTGTTTGTATGGTAACTAGTTTTCTTGAAAGAACACTAGTAGTAGTGGTCAGTTTCTCTAAGGCCCTCCCATGTCGGCCTACCCTTTCATTCATGTTGCCATTGCATTGTTTTTCTATCTGACTTTCAGCATGGACTGAAGCACATAACGTGGCCACACTAAATATTTTTAAACTTTGTGAAACTAATTGTAAGCCCTGCTGAACAACTGTGCTCAAAATATCTGTCTTGCTCCCAAGTGTCAGCAAGGCCGACGTTTGCTGACATTTTACTGTCAGCATTGCTGCTTTATTTGCAGAACTTGAGGCCCTGCAGTGTGTCGAATATCAGTGTGGGTTCTTTAGTGCTGAGTAACCTTATGAAGCATTGCAGCTGACTCCTTAGAGGGAATACTGGTGTTTCGCTGTCTCCTGATCTTCCCTCAAAGTGGTAAACCCCGTCCATTTCTCCAAACTCTTCTGTTTCCTCTCTACGTACATCTACGCATTAAATATATGTTGAAATATAATATAAGTTTAAAATGAAGATTTAAAACGCTTTATTGATCAATCAAGGACATACTACAATTTCCAAAATGGAATGTATTGATGAAAATGCAATGTTGTCTTAACCTTTGGCATTATGGCTATTTTTGTATATTTCTATTTTTAAACAAATAATTTATATTCTACTGGATTCACTATTAACCCTAATTTAAACATTATTAAATGCTTATTCAACGACCCTACTGGTGGATGTGTTGGCAGAGATGTATCATTTCAGACACTACTGGTACTACTTGTGGTTGCCTCCTCAATCTGGGTAGGTGACAGCTCAGTTGATGCTTCCCCTTCGGTGCCACTGGCTTCCTTTCTCCTGCTTGCCATCTTTCTCTTGTATGGGAGCATAGGTCTTACCACTGTTTTCTAATTTCATCTATGATCCTCAAATGGACACCCACAGCACTGATGCGCTCTTGGATTCTGAGCCATATTCCCTTTTTAGGTCTCGCCTAGGCAGCGCGCATGCGCTACTCTAGGAGGGCCTTTAGCCATCGGTCTTCACTTTTCAAGCACTGCACTCGTGCTTGTGGCAGCATCCACCTTGCGGGAGCAAGCAGCGGTGCGACACAAACACGAGTGCAGTGCTTGAAAAGTGAAGACTAGGCGCGCACGCACACACCACTCCCGGGCTTGTTTTCTGTAGGCAGCTTGCTACTCATTGGCTGCAATACGTTTCTGTAGTGCCCGTAGCGGTGGTTCTCTCTCTCCTCCACTCTCCCTGATCCACTCTCTCCTGCTCCTTTCGCTCTCTAGTCTGTCTGCCTTCCTGTCTATCTGTCTAATCCCCTCTGTCGTTTTCTCTCTGTTCCTCTCTATCGGCCTCCTTCCTTCTCACTATATTACCTTCCATATTGTACATTCTCTCTATCGGCTCCTGTCTGTTCCCATCCCTCTCCCTCTTCTCTCAACACGTCTTTCTCTGTCTTTTTGTTTGTCTTGCC
Source organism: Calotriton arnoldi (assembly GCA_963921515.1). Classification (NCBI taxonomy): domain Eukaryota; kingdom Metazoa; phylum Chordata; class Amphibia; order Caudata; family Salamandridae; genus Calotriton; species Calotriton arnoldi. The sequence goes on from CAWUFW010005681.1 coordinate 200,310, forward strand.
CCCCCTCTTTCTATCCCTCTCTTTCCAAAAGTATCTTTCCTCGGTTCCTTTCATTCTCTCTTTCAGTATCATTTTATATCACTCACTCCCTATCTCTTTTACTCAGATGTTTCTCCCTCAATCTCCATTTTACCGGTGTATGTTGGTCTCGCTCACTCCTCTTCTCCATGTGCTGTCTCATTCCCCTCTCTCTCGAACTCTTCCTATCTTGCCTCGTCTTCTTTGCTCGTTCTTGCTCCACGTTTTTCTGCCGTCCTCTATACTTCTATTTCTCCTCACCTTTCTCCCGATCACACTCCTTCTCGACACTTCCTCACTTCCGGTTCCCATTCATGTACTTTCTCCTTTTCTCGCCTACTTTCCCTTCTGCATGGTTCCGCTCCTTTATCATTCCCCATTCTCTCCCCCACCCTGCTTTCCGCTTTGGCTGACAAGTTCCGGAACGAGTGAGAAATGGAAATTGCAAGCGTGAAAACAAGTGAGACTTTGCGGCTTGTTCCTGTGGTGTGAGATCCATGAATAAAAAACACCTTATAAAATCCTAAAACGAGTGAGACATACCCCGAAAGAGCAGGCCTTGTCACTATACTACACCCACCACCACACACCCCTTCATCCCTACTCCCCCCCCCCCACCTTGGCCTCCACCATCACCTTCCCTTCTATGTTGCTCTTTGACCATCTGTGACTTTACAGTAAATTAGGCTTTCCTTGTCACCCAATCCGAATCCTCTCGCCCCGGAACAGGATACCACACAGATGTGCCCAGCCGAGGCAGGGGATTAAGACATGGCATAAAGTGTTCCTGGGGGAAATAGCTTGGAAGGCACTCGGCGCTTGTTCCAGGCCCTGTGTACTTATTGTTTGCGTGTTCATGGTGTATATATATCTGACCTGCCCGGAGCCTGGGGCACCAAATGATATATATTTCCTCCCGTCCCAGAGGGGCCTCCAGCATCCTGTGGAGAGGAGGGCCCCCGCGCCGCGCGCGCATTGCTCTGACTGACAAACAACAAGGTTACGGAGGCAGTTTCTCAGTTTTACGGGCCCTCGGCTGTTTAATATCAAGCCTCGGAAGTTCATAAAATGGAGCTGGCACTCTTGTCACTCTGCCCCATTCTGGCTCCTTGTTCGAGGCGCTGGCGCCGAGCCTCGGCTCTCTCTCCCTTACTGGGTGCACCCTCCGCCGCCAGGGTCCCCGCCTACTCGTGTTCCTCGGGAGCTTGAGATGACGCGAGGCTACTTCACCCCGACCCTCACTTGTTTGTGATGTCACTCCTTGGAACGGGAGATCAGTGTCTGATGTGTTGTCTCGTGACGTGCTATCTTTCTCCCTTATTGGGTGCACCCTCTGCCGCCAGGGTCCCCGCCTACTCGTGTTCCTCGGGAGCTTGAGATGACGCGAGGCTACTTCACCCCCGACCCTCACTCGTTTGTGATGTCACTCCTTGGATCGGGAGATCAGTGTCTGATGTGTTGTCTCGTGACAAACTATCTTTCTCCCTTACTGGGTGCACCCTCCGCCGCCAGGGTCCCCACCTACTCGTGTTCCTCAGGAGCTTGAGATGACGCGAGGCTACTTCACCCCCGACCCTCACTCATTTGTGATGTCACTCCTTGGAACGGGAGATCAGTGTCTGATGTGTTGTCTCGTGACGTGCTATCTTTCTCCCTTATTGGGTGCACCCTCTGCCGCCAGGGTCCCCGCCTACTCGTGTTCCTCTGGAGCTTGAGATGACGCGAGGCTACTTCACCCCCGACCCTCACTCGTTTGTGATGTCACTCCTTGGATCGGGAGATCAGTGTCTGATGTGTTGTCTCGTGACGAACTATCTTTCTCCCTTACTGGGTGCACCCTCCGCCGCCAGGGTCCCCACCTACTCGTGTTCCTCAGGAGCTTGAGATGACGCGAGGCTACTTCACCCCCGACCCTCACTCGTTTGTGATGTCACTCCTTGGATCGGGAGATCAGTGTCTGATGTGTTGTCTCGTGACGTGCTATCTTTCTCCCTTACTGGGTGAACCCTCCGCCGCCAGGGTCCCCGCCTACTCGTGTTCCTCGGGAGCTTGAGATGACGCGAGGCTACTTCACCCCCGACCCTCACTCGTTTGTGATGTCACTCCTTGGATCGGGAGATCAGTGTCTGATGTGTTGTCTCGTGACGTGCTATCTTTCTTTTGAAGTATTCGTGAAGTGAGACTTCGTTCCTCCCCCGCAAATTAATGACTTGGTATCTCCAGTGCTTGAAGTGGAAAAATAGTAGTGCAGGTACTCTGTAACAGGGTACTTGCTTGTTTCTGAGAAGTGCCGGTACTCTCCAATTAAAAATATCAATTCACTCTTGAGAAGAGCTGGTACTTTCCGTCTCGAAATAAAATAGTGCTGGATTCAATGACAGCTTATTAACCATTTTAATACTTAACTTCTCTATAACATAGCTTACAAACATTATAAGGTCCCAAAGGCGAGACCTATTGGCTATGCCAATGCTTGTTAGTCTTTGGCACAGAAAGTGAACTCTTACCAAAATGCTGGTCATTACATGCCACTCTCTCCTCCACCTATATGGCCAACTCCTGTTCAATTAACTTTTGTTTTCTTTTCCTGGACACTTCCTCACATTCAGGATCGTGGGGTGCCATTTTAGATTTTTAAGGAACACTTTTTGCTACTCCACTCCTCTCCTCTATTCCTATGTGGTCTCAGAAACGAAACTTCAAAATCTATACCTGCTTCTGAGGTCATTATTCGCTGGCAACGAGGCAGTCACAAGTTAACAATATGCAAATTGTGATTAGCTAAATATTGACAAATTAGTTTGTTAATGTTACTGAATAGCTATTTGGAAATCAGCAACGCCAAATAGCAAATGCATATGATTCACCATTTTACATTTCTAATTTTTAATATATCGTTATTACAGATTTGTTACAATTCCCAATTTCTTTTTTGGTATCATAAAATTAGTAATCAGGCACTTGGTCCAGAAGAACCCTGTACCTGATGGCACTGAACTATGTTCATGGTTGGCAGGACTTCTTAGCCTGCTGACTTGGCACTTTCGAGGGCGCAACATGTCCGAAGCAAACAGGTTGAGACATTTTTTTCTGGCTTTACATTCCCTAATGCACACAGATCAAATGGACGTTTTGATGCTGTTGGCAAAGAAACTGACACATTGGGGCTTTAGAAGAAAGGCATTCTCAAGCCACCAGCCATATCCATTCAGCCGTCCAGGGGGCCACCATGCTAGATAATAACCCCTGTTAAGAAACTGTATTTCCTTCCCCTAGAGTTTAACTTACAATATGTGATCCAGTTCCATTTAGATGCGCCCTGGCACCAACATTTCTAAAAGGTTTTGACTTGTCTGGCATCATAACACCAGTATGGCATGTTCTGCTGGTGCTTAGGGTGATCCAGCGCCCTCTATTTAAACTTCTGAATGTATAATCATGACAGTCATCCACAATTTTGATAACAGAGGAGCTAGATACCATTCTATGTAGCTAACCGTTTTTCTAGGTCTGGGTGTATGATGCATCTCAGGTCTTGGCTGTGCCACTGGATAACAGTTTTGTTTTTGTACCCAAATCTCTCCATCTTTCCATTGGTTCCAGGGCACTGCTCCCTTTTCTTTTATCCTTGAACTAGCCTCAGAAGTTGAATGCTGATAGCACTAAATGGATGTCTGCAACTTTAACCTGTGTCCGAAAGACATGCGTCTTCCAAAATTCTGGCTTTTCAATTACCTTCATTGTCTTTGGCCAGTGACAGAAATAATCTATAGTGACAGTCAGTCACTGGATCTGATTTACCATTGCACGGGCTAAGAGTCATTGGCAGAGGTGCCATAGCAATCTAGAATTCATGGACAACAGACTAGAGGTATGGCTTTCAGGGGTTCCAGTGGCTGGTAGCAGCCACAGGAGCATCAGATAATCTCTTTACCCATTACCACTCTGCATGGTTTGGAGAATGATGGACCAAATGCTTGGTGTACTAGTGCCTCTTTCTGTTCTCACTAAGGTATTTCTGCAGCTTACACCCAAAGTTTCACAAAAGGTTGATGGCAGTAGGGTGTTTTAGACACTAGCTTTAGGCCAAAGGGCCTAAATTGGTTTACGCAATAGAAAGGACTGGTAAAAGTAAGAGGGGCATAAACGGAAAGGCTAGATTACTTACCAGTGTCCCTATTTCCTTCAGGAAACGGCCGGAACAACGCAGCGTCAGCAACGCATGCCCAAACAACGCAAGCACTACCATGCTTGCCTTAACCATGCATATGCATACAGGAGGGAGGGGGTAGTTTTAGGTCTCAATGCGGGGAGGAAGGGATAGTTTTTAGGGCAGGGGGTAGGGGAAGTTTTTAGGGCTTGGGGGAGAGGTCGGCTTTCAGGAGGGATGGGGGTAGTTTCAGGTCTCAGACCGGGGAGGAAGGGGTATTTTTTTGAGCTGGGGGCCATTTTAGGACTCAGGGCGGGGGTCAGGGAACGGATTAGTTTTTTGGGCTTGGGGGGCGTTTTAGGGTTCAGGATGGGAGGCAGGAGTCGGAACGGAGCATCGGGGGATGGGAGGCTGGGGTCGGAGTAGATTTTTGCCCTGGGGCGTTTCAGGGCTCAGGGCGGGGGGCAGGGGTCGTACATTTTAACCACGCATATGTCTTTGCCATACATGTCTTAACGACGCATATTTCGTTGAGCCGGCATGCGTGGTAATGGCATGCATGGTTCCGTCACACAACCATTTCCTTCTAGTCCTCTTCTTTCTCATGATAGTCTTTATGCCTAGCGCACCAGCCTTGAGTTCATGTAGACGTTTGTACAGTCAGGAGAATGCGGACAATGCTGTCCCCCTTGTGGCACCAAGCTGCGGTTGGCGTGACTGTATTACAGCATCATACTTTATATCTGAAGTTCCCTTCCCTGTAGTGAGACTCCTCTAAAGGTAGACTGAGAGAAGGAAGAGTAAGACTAGGACTAATGCGGTAAGTCATACAAGCATTACAGCTTAAAGAAACACGGTGCTGCATGGGGCGCCATACAGCCCAACGTTTGCACACAATACAGTGCTCGAAATGTCAGAGTACAGGATATTTACATCACAAATTGAAGTGGAGGGCATAGTTTACAATAGTTTTATTTTCGAAGCAGGTCAAAGAGGTTATCACATGTACACAACATTTCATACAAGTTCTCAAGATATGCACAACCTTCTTGCAGTACGCGCTTTGTGTAGAGAAATTAAGCATTTATATTAAGTACGACGTTTAAAAGAATAACAAGTGGGCTTTAAAATTCTCCGGTTTCAAATAATAATCCAGTACACACTTGGTGTTGGCAGACGGTGGCTTCCTCTGCAGTCCGAGAAAAAGAAAAATATAGCTTCATGAGCGGTAAACACAGCAAATGTGAAAAACAAATACAATGCATGAGCAGATGATAAAACACATCTTTGCCTAATGCAGGATAACACATTGCAACCCTCAGAAAATCTATTCTAAATGAGGAGTTCATTCTTAATCTGAGAGTGCTGCCCCAGGCGCTATCAGTTTCTGTCTCGTCGTCCATCTTGTTTCTCTTTGCTAGATTGTCTTCGGTGGCGCTCTTCATCTCTCCTTCTCTCGCTGTATCCCTCTGGGCTGCGGGTCCTGCTCCTGGCCTTCCGCTGCCTGTGTCTATCATCTGTGGGGCTGCTTCCCTTCTTCTGCCTGTGACCTCTGCATGGACTTTGTGACTTTTCTCGTCTTCTATGTCTCCTGCTGTCCTGTTCATGCCTGCTGTCCCGCTCACGCCGGTCACCTTGGCCTTCACCCTGGTAGTGGTTAATGCCTGTTGACTGCTCTCTTTTATTGTCATATCTGCTGGTATTGGGCTTTTCCCTACCCTCTTCTCCATTATGACGAGGTCTGGAAACGGTGCTACTGCGTTTTTCTGTTTTTCCCTCAGAATCGCTGCTGTTCTCCTCTGGAACCTTGGTTGCGTTTTTTTTGTGAGTTCTAACTTTGTTGTCAGCCTCACTGTCACTGCTACTTCCTGTACTGTCACTGGATGAAGAGGAGGCGCTGCTCTTGCGTTTCTTGTGTTTACTTTTGCTTTTTTGCTTTTCTAACTTTTTCTTTTTATCTTTATTTTTTTGCTTTTTCTTCTCAAGACGGTCCAATTTTCTAAAAATGAAAGGAAATGGGGTCAGACAATGTTTAAAATTGCTGTATTTTCACAACAAGTGTATATTTTTAGGTCTGGCCTAGAGACCTTTTTAGCATCTCACCCGCTTCATGTTTCCCAAAAAATCATAATAAAAAGTACACAAACATAATATATATTCATTCACATAAAAAAACATTTATAGTACAGCTAAGAGTGTGAATAAAAAAAAAAAAAACATTGAAATTCACCAGTTATGGTTAGCTCCAAAATTACAACTCCCATAACAGCCATGCAAGCCATAACTCACACACCAAATGCAATGGTTGTGGGCTTTGGCTATGTGCAGATTGAGTAGACTTAGCCCTGTTGAAAAACTCAGCTGTCCACCCATCGGAGTTTGGCTGCAAGGCCTGACAGCTAGCTAGGCCTTGTGCTCAAACCCCCTTTAATAGCCAATCGCGCTGCACACAGCCAAAGGTTAGCCACAGGATGTGCTGGGTGAAGTCTGGCATACGGCTGCACCCTGTGCCCAAACCCCCAATCGTGGCCTACCCCACTGTGCAGGGGGCTTTGCCATGTGTTCAAGTTTGCTTTGGTCACAGGGCTTTGCTAATTCACTGTAAGCAGCCAATCACAACTGCACAAGACCTTTCGCTCTGTGCAGCGTGGGATGGCAGCTCGGTCTGGTCTACATCCAGGTCCTGTGCCCAAACCTCCATCGGTGGTAACTCTCCACCCCCCCCCCCCCAACGCTTTGAACTGCCAGCGTAGATTGGCCGAAGAGCCACTGCAGATGAACAACTCTTGTGATTAGCCTTTGGCAGGGTCTGGGGCATGGCTTAGGCTACGACCGGGCGCTGCGCACACTCACCACATATGCAAAATCCCTGATGCACATAGTCACTGGCATTGCGTAGCTCAGGTGCACCAAATAATTTTTTTAAAATTTTGTTTTCAGGATTTGAGAATCCTGGACCAGATTCTCAAATTCTGAAACCCCCAAGACATACCTGGGGTAAAGGGAGGGTCAAAGATTCGATAAGTAAATACTGGACTTGTAAATCCTGCAAAAAAAATGTACTTAAAAAAGGGTGGTCTCTTTGATGGGATGGGCCTCCACCCACATTGGCCTTGGAATCAGCCTGCTCCCTCAAGCCCTATGCAACAGAATTTTTTCAGTGATGGCCAGCCAGTCACAGCACGACAGATAAGCAAATCCACAGCCAGCTTTGCAAATCTGTAATGGATGACAGGAGATAAAGCTCCATTGTCCAATGGTGTTCCTGTATTTTTTTAAAAATATTTTATAATGGATTCATGAATCCTCTGTGGATTTGAGAATCCACGCAGCATTCACACATGAATGGTTTACATAACTCTAACTTTTAACCCATCGAAGCTCATGCCACATATTTTGCTAACACTAATTTCTCATCACCTGCTGAACAGATTTACACAAAACCAAGTAAATGCGCTATCAGGGTTCTTGTTTCATGCCAAGTTTGATGCAATTACTTTCAGCGTTTGTATTGTTGTAGATGATAGAAAAGATTCTAATGGGAGTTAAAATTGGATACAACTGCTGTTATAACCCCTCAAGTCCTGCAATTGCGGCCATACTATTTTTCTCAAGTTGCGGCCAGCATCTGAAAGTTTTGGTTGCGTGGAGCAAGCTTTGTCTTCTTAACACATTCAAATCATGAATTTAGAGTAGTGTTACAATTAACTTACATGGAACCATCAGTGCATCATTCCTAAAAGTAAGGGAGCTGCAGAGATATCCCGATAAGAAATGCTATATTATATCGGTACTGGTTATCCATTTCCTAGTCCTCCTCTGATCACCAACTTGTGAAAGCTCCAGTCTTAAGTGTCCGCACCAAACAAGGCTCCTGCAGTTTTGTTTTTTTAATATTTTGCTCTAAATGCAGCGACTCCTAATTTACCCACACAAACACACATAGACACTCAGTCATGGACCCTTCCAGTCTCTGATTTGGTGTACTGTCAATGCCAGATCACAGCGTGTGGTGTCTGATGCCTATTTGGAGATAGGGTTGGGATGTGTGTCATTACAGAGGCTAATAGAGGATGTGACCTAATGGCTAGAGCGGTCAACATTGAAGCTGGGGAACCGGGTTCGAGTCTCGGCAGGGACAATCAACATCTTGTGATTCTGGGCAAATCACTTAATCTCCTCGTGCCTAACAAAATGAATGTGTCTGTCTGTAATGCAACGGGTGATCATGTAAAGCGCTCGGATATCTTCCGGACAAGTTCGAGCTATATAAAACTCTGAAAAAAATAGTCCTTTCTTTAGAGCGATTTCAATTCACAATGTGCGCAATGAGGTTACATGGCTCTGTAAGTCTGAATGGGGAATACAGAATAGTTCCAAACTAGGTTTCAAGTTCACATGTCAACATGTCAGCTCAAAATTTGACAAAGGGTTCTTCAAGACTAAGTTTGCTGGCATCAATGTGCCTTTAAGGTCTAATTCCATGGGTCACTCAATATCATCTTTCCCCAAAGTTCAAATGGACAACTGGTTGCACCAAAGCCTAATACTATCTTTCCTGTTATTCTTTGTGCTGTACATAACTGGTAGCATATCCATTTTTACCATGTGATTTGGTACTGTACACACAATGGATATTATGCTATGGTCTCTGTACCACAAAGGTTTCATAATGCTTTGCTGGTCCTGCCGCAGTAAGGAAGGCACATGCAAGCATGCAGCTTGCTTCAGACAAAGGTCAACAAGCATTTGCAATGCAATAGGTCTCGCATTCACACGAGTTTGAGCTATTGGCATTGAAAATAACAATGCCTTTTATTTATGTTTTGGGTTTTAAAACATAAATAAAAGGCATTGTCATTTACAATACTAGTAGCTTAAACTCTCGCAAATGCGAGACCTATTGCATTGCAATAAAGGGCCTTCTCGACCGCTTGTTAGATTGTAAATATCAGAGGAAGAGACCGGCCTGTGACAACTTCAAAGTAGTGATAAATAGTGCAGTGAAGAAGATGTGTAAGTGTTGTAAATTACAGAGACACAAAGTGTGAAGTGAGAGTTAAATATGATTGGAGCTATAAACACTAACAGAGCGCTCAAACACCTTTCGCTCTGTGATTACACTGTCGCGGCTCAGGAGGAAGAGCGGGAGGGGGGGCTATTTCCTGCCCTCTCCGTGATTTGAGTGTGCAGTGTGGCATTGAGTAATGTCATTGCCATCTTTGGCCTAATAAAAAACACTCCAGTTGTAGTAGGGCACTGGCTTGACCTCCTGGTGCAGGGCAGGGTGTGCTTTATGGCATGCATGGAGGGAGGGATGGTCTCGGCTGCAGCTCCGGCCTTGTACAGTGCCCCTGCTATTACTAGTAAGCGAGAGGCGCTGAGGTGGTAGTATTGGTGGTGGTGGTATTGCTATTGGTGGTTGTGGTATTGGTGGTATGGGTGGTGGTGGTATTGGTGATGGTGGCATTGTTGGTATTGGTGGTGGTGGCGGTGGTATTGGTGGTGGTATTGGTGGTGGTGGTACTGGTATTGGTGGTGGTGGTATTGATAGTGGTGGTGGTATTGATAGTGGTGGTGGTATTGGTGGGGGTGGTGGTATTGGTGGGGGTGGTGGTATTGGTGGGGGTGGTGGTATTGGTGGGGGTGGCAGTATTAGTGGTGGCGGTATTGGTATTTGGTAGTGGTATTGGTGGTGGTGGTGGTACTTGTATTGGTAGTGGTGGTATTAGTGGTGGTATTGGTGGTGGTGGTGGTATTAGTGGTGGCGGTATTGGTATTTGGTGGTGGTATTGGTGGTGGTGGTGGTACTTGTATTGGTAGTGGTGGTATTGGTGGTGGTGGTATTGGTGGTGGTGGTATTGGTGGTGGTATTGGTGGTGGTGGTATTGGTGGTGGTATTGGTGGTGGTGGTATTGGTATAGGTGGTGGTGGTACTGGTATTGGTGGTGGTGGTATTGGTGGTGGTGATATTGGTGGTGGTATTGGTGGTGGTAGTGGTATTGGTGGTGGTATTGTTATAGGTGGTGGTGGTACTGGTATTGGTGGTGGTGGTGGTAATATTGGTGGTGGTGGTGGTATTGGTGGTGGTGGTGGTATTGGTGGTGGTATTGGTGGTGGTGGTGGTGGTGGTATTGGTGGTGGTAGTGGTATTGGTGGTATTAGTGGTGGTATTGGTGGTGGTGAAATTGGTGGAATTGATGGTGGTGATGGTGTTGGTGGTGGTGGTATTAGTGGTGGTATTGGTGGAATTGATGGTGGTGGTATTGCTATTGGTGGTGGTATTGGTGGTGGTGGTAGTATTGGTGGTGGTGGTATTGGTGGTGGTGGTAGTATTAGTGGTGGCGGTATTGGTGGTGGTATTGGTATTGGTGGTGGTACTGGTATTTGTGGTGGTGGTATTGGTGGTGGTGGTATTGGTGGCGGTATTGGTGGTGGCGGCGGTAGTGGTGGCGGTAGTGGTGGCGGTGGTGGTATTGGTGGTGGTGGTGGTGGTATTGGTGGTGGTGGTATTGGTGGTGGTGGTAGAGGTGGTGGTATTGATGGCGGGGGTATTGGTGGTGGGGGTATTGGTGGTGGGGGTATTGGTGGTGGTATTGGTGGTGGTATTGATGGTGGTGGTATTGGTAGTGGCATTGGTGGTGGCGGTATTGGTGGTGGTGGTATTGGTGCTGGTATCGGTGGTGGTGGTATCGGTGGTGGTGGTGTTGGTGGTGGTGGTGGTGTTGCTGGTGGTAATATTGGTGGTGGTGATATTGGTGGTGGTGATATTGGTGGTGGGGTGGTATTGGGGGTGGTGGTATTGGTGGGATTAGTGGGATTGGTGGTGGTGGAATTGATGGTGGTGGTATTGGTGGTGGTGGTATTGGTGGTGGTGGTATTGGTGGTGGTGGTATTGGTGGTAGTGGTATTGGTGGTGGTATTGGTATTGGCGATGGTATTGGTGGTGGTGGTGGTATTGGTGGTGTTGATGGTGGTGGTGGTGGTATTGTCAGTGGTGGTGGTGGTATTGGTGGTGGTGGTATTGGTGGTGGTATTAGTATTGGTGGTGGTATTGGTATTGGTACTGGTGGTGATGGTGGTGGTGGTGATGGTGGTGGTATTGGTGGTGGTATTGGTGGTGGTGGTGGTATTGGTGGTGGTGGTATTGGTGGTGGTGGTGTTGGTATTGGTGGTGGTGGTATTGTTGGTGGTGGTATTGGTGGTGGTGGTATTGGTGGTGGCTTTGGTGGTGGAGGTATTGGTGGTGGTGTTGGTATTGGTATTGTTGGTGGTGGTATTGGTGGTGGCTTTGGTGGTGGAGGTGTTGGTGGTGGTATTGGTGGTATTGTCGGTGGTGGTGGTATTGTCGGTGGTGGTGGTATTGGTGGTGGTATTGGTGGTGGTATTGGTGGTGGTGGTATTGGTGGTGGTGGTATTGGTGGTGGTATTAGTATTGGTGGTGGTATTAGTATTGGTGGTGGTATTAGTATTGGTGGTGGTATTGGTACTGGTGGTGGTATTGGTACTGGTGGTGGTATTGGTACTGGTGGTATTGGTGGTGGTGATGGTGGTGGTATTGGTGGTGGTTGTATTGGTTGTGGTGGAGGTGGTGGTATTGGTGTTGGTATTGGTATTGTTGGTAGTGGTATTAGTGGTGGTGGTAGTGGTATTGGTGGTGGTATTGGTGGTGTTGGTGGTGTTGATGGCGGTGGTGTTGGTGGTGGTATTGGTGGTGGTGGTGGTATTGGCGGTGATGGTGGTGGTATTGGCGGTGGTGGTGGTATTGATGGTGGTGGTATTGGTGATGGTGGTGGTATTGGTGGTGGTGGTATTGGTGGTGGTGCTGTTGTTAATAAAACAGGCTTTTGAAAACAACCCGTCAGGTGGCTTTAGTACAGATGATATGTAACACAGATGTGCTGTTGTCAGCTTCAGCCCATTAGCACAGGATTATGTGCTACCTGGAATTCACATGACTTAATTTGCTAATCATTTCTAAATCCATTTTAATTCGGGGGTTGAAACAGACACGAGATAATGCTGGGTTAAAGTGATTGAAAGCGGGCGGCCTTGCTGCTTAAAAAAACACAAGCGTTTTCAGCTGAAGCAGCGCATGTCCGGCCTCAATAAAGTAAATAGTGCTTACAGACTAAATAACAGGTCCCGTGTAACAACTGAAGTAAAAGAGCCAGTCGCCATGGGAGGGTACAAATGAAGACAAGACCGTACTAAGGAGGGACTAACAAGCCTATTAACGAATCCGAAGGCAGCATTTACGAAAGACTACGACACAAGCCAATAAAAAATATGAGAGGAGAGTGGGTGCGGCTTCTCTCCCATACTCTACTACAGCAGTCTCACAGAGCGAGTAGCGCATGCGCGCTGCCGCTAGGCTCAACCTAAAAAGTAGCAAACACTCAAAGAGACCAAGGTGAGGTTAATCAAAATTGTACCAGTGCCACCGAATGGGTCATGTCCTCAGAGTTTCACTGAGAATCCACAGTAGCCTTTTTCCCATCCTCTGACCACTTCTGAAATGCCGCCTATAGTTCACAGACAAGCATTGGCAAAGCCAACAGGTCTCGCCTTTTTGTCACACTGGCTTTGCCAAAGCTGCTTTGGAGGCGGGTGTGAGATGGGTGAAGAAAGCAGATGAGGGAAAGAGCAACACATAGCACAGGGTGTTTTGTGGGGAGAAGCACACAAGGGAGAGAGCAACAAGGGATGTGAGCCAGGAAAAGCACACGAGGGAGGAAGCAACACAGAGAGCCGGGCAGATGGCACAGTAGGGAAAATGCAAAAACAACAATTGATGGACAGAATGCAGAACACTGTCATACATTCACCTCAGTACAGAGATCTGGGCCTAAATCCATCAGTCTTTTGCTCACCATGCCACCCCAGCTTAGACCTGGCCATATGCAAATCAGTCTTGACCCTGTGCCTCATGGGAACAGTCCAGCCTGAACTGCAAAGCCAGGTCCTCCCTGGACCGGAAAACAAGCATCCTAGGACCGGTTTCGGGGTTTCACCCCTCATCAGCCAGGATAGCTTGACTCCAGTGGCATGGAGAGCCCGGGATCCACATCTGGGCATACCCGTCCCACTCGGTATTGCGGCTGCTGTGTTCAATCATCTTGCGACATTAAAAAGAATATACCGCATACTACTGAAGAGTCTGGATTGATTCACTTACTGTGCATTTGTGCATTTTTTTAATATTGTGTTGCCTCTCTGTGTGCTTTTTAAATATATGCAAATCAGTCTTGACCCTGTGCCCTAAGGGAACAGTCCAGCTCAAACTGCCAGGCCAGGTTCTCCCTGGACTGGAAACAAGCATCCTAGGACCGGTTTTGGGGTTTCACCCCTCATTAGCCAGGATAGCTTGACTCCAGTGGCATGGAGAGCACGGGACCCATGTCTGGGCATACCCATCCCACTCGGGGTGACAAATGCAAAAACAACAATTGATGGACAGAATGCAGAACAATGTCATACATTCACCCCAGTACAGAGATCTGGGCCTAAATCCATCGTTTTTTTGCTCACCATGCCATTCCAGTTTGAACCCAGCCATATGCAAATCAGTCTTGACCCTGTGCCCTATGGGAACAGTCCAGCCCGAACTGCCAGGCCAGGTTCTCCCTGGACTGGAAACAAGCATCCTAGGCTCGGTTTCGGGGTTTCACCCCTCATCAGCCAGGATAGCTTGACTCCAGTGGCATGGAGAGCACGGGACCCACGTCTGGGCATACCCGTCCCACTCGGGGTGACAAATGCTTTGTTCGCCCTAAGTTGGCAGGGTATGCCCAGACGTGGGTCCCTTGCTCACTTTGCCACTGGATTCAAGCTAGCCTGGCTGATGAAGGGTGTTACCCAGAAACCGGTCCCAGGATGCTTGTTTCCGGTTCAAGGAAGACCTGGCTTGGCAGTTCGGGCTGGACTGTTCCCATGAGGCACAGGGTCAAGACTGATTTGCATATAGCTGGGTCTGAACTGAGGTGGCAAAGTGAGCTAAAGAATGATGATGGATTCAACCCAGATCTCTGACTGGGGGTGAGTGTCTGAAAAGTTTCAGCGCTCCGTCCTTGTGTTTGCACAGTAGGGAAAAAGCACATTTGGGAGGGAGCTGGAAATCACATGCACTCTCATGGAGTGCTTACCCAAAATGAGAAAAAAGGAGTCCCTAAAAGTGAACAGTGGAAGAATACAAGTCAGTCAAGCAAAAAGATGGTAAAGAGATTTGGGTCTAGGGGTGGGACAAACCGAAGATTGACAAGATGGGACATGGAAAGCCATCAAATATAAAGCAAGCAAATATGAGTAACAATAAAGCCAACCGATGGTAAGTGACGGGAGGGCTGTAAGCCCACTGTAAGTTGACAACAAGTCATTCGCAATCTGACAACTTGAACTGTCTGGTAGGCGAGTCATAAAAAAGAAACTGAAACCAATCCCACATCAAAAAGTGATGCACTAGCAGCCAGCTTGGTGCTCAAGCAACTTGACTTTCTTCCCACCTGAATTCTGTGCCCAATAAAAAAAACACACTAACAAGTAAATCCTGTAAAACAATGCCAATAGAAAGGCTACTGAGGCTGTGTACCTCCCTTTCCATAAATGCAGTTTCCAGGACATGAAAGTGGGATATTATGGCAGGCAACATAGTTTGGGGACATACATGGAATTGAAGGTGCCATTTTTACAGGTTGAGAGACACTGCCTTCTTGTCAGACCTAAATAAAAATGCAGCAGAAATAAATTACTTATGGCGGCCCACCAGCGACAATGAGACCAGAAAAGACTAGATATTGGATAGCGTGATGATAAAATGGCTGCACCCAATGTTCTGAGAGATTATGTGGAGACTTTGGGGACGGTCATAAAAAAAAAACCTGCTTGAGCTTAAAAATAAAACAAAAAATTGCTTTTGAATTCAATGTAAGAAGACCGAGCACACTTTTGTGATGTAAAAAGTCCCTAATTCATTGCTAACAGTGCACAGGAGGCAGAATGTTTCCTGAAGTGAGCGGTGGAAGTATACAACCCATTCAATCAAAACACTGTGAGACCTAAAAGGTCTTGGGAGGGCGAAACACAAGCTAGACAGCAAGGGCATCAAATCAACAGCAGACACCTGCGATAGACAACAAAGCCACTGAATCATAAGCAGGGGGCTGACGCAAAGCCCGCGCTAAGTAGATGTCATGTACTGGAAACAATAGGTGTTCTAAGTGCTAAGACCTACAAATATACTTTCCACAAAAATAAAGGGTGCTTTTATGCATTTACCTCAATAGCTTCTGCTTTTGCTTGGTAGAAAGGGACTTTAGAAATTCAACTTCAGGGTCGTCTTCTTCTGGTTCACTTGCCACAAACTCCTAGAATATAGATGGATGCAATGTTATAATTGAAGTATATGCAAACTAACAATCTGAAAGTAATTTTACACTGTACAGTCTTAGACATATTCCGACCCCAAATTTCATGAAAGTTAACTGAGAAAAGGTAATCCATAATGGTATACTTAGAGATGTCCCAGTACTACAGGAAACATGCTTCCAATGCAATGAAAGATGATCTGTTTGCCCACATATAACCTCAGTGTCTGTCCAAATGCATTTCCAGACCTAGAACTCTCAAAATGACCCTTATTTTTAGGTCGAGCATTCAAGACCTCTTGTATATACTTTAGTATATACTTATTATATACTTATATGTGTATGTACTTTGTGGGCTCTGGAGATCAGCCCTAGGACTTGTCTGCTTCCGCATAGGGACTTTTTTTTCTGTTCAACTGCCTCAATTTAACTGTCTTGATAGAAAACGACCAGCAGAGGTCAGTAAAATATCAGAATTGCTTTCTGCTGAGGCACTTTCTTTTTTTTACTTTTCTGGCAACGGCCTCTTTTTCACTTTCTTGATAGAAGACGACCAGCAGAGGTCAGTAAAATACCAGAATCACTTTAGCATTCTCTAGATTCCAGTCCATAGAAATTGTCTTCCACGAGCACCCGCACGACAATAATATTTTTTTCAAATCTTGTATTATCAGTGATATGACCACCGAAGACCCTAATTTTATATTAAAAACAGAGCTTTGGACTATACCATTTCCCGCTGAAAGGCAATATTTCTCTCCATGTGTTCCCATACTTGGCGTGTCACGCAGTTTGGTGCTTACTTTCCCTCCATGTTAAAGAACAGTAGATGTTTCAGCACCCAGGCTAATGTGCTGCATAGCTAAATACATATAAGGTCCCAAAGGCGAGACCGATTGCATTGCAAATGCTTGTTGTTATCAGTTCACCTACGAGAATGTTGCTTGGGATGGTACACACCACCCAAACATAAAGATGTGGGAACATTTTGGTAGAAGCATTGTAATGATTTTCCGAGAACCATTTAGCAAAGACCGTAAACCTTGTAATTTAGAAGAAAACTCATTGGTTCCAGCGTAGTATTACCAGTTTTACACCTTTGCCAATTAAAAGCAGTTTAGTTATACCCAAGTTACAATCCTTGGGTCTGGTGTACATTTTTAGGAACATAAGGCTTGGTGGCACGAATAGCTAGATAAATTATAGCTATTAAGAGTGTAAGATGTCTCAAGCCCTTTCCGCCCTTGAGATTACAATGCATGGTTTCCAACATGGTTTCCATGCTGGCCTGTCCGACATGGAAACCCTGTCGGAAAGCGTGTTTAGGGGCCCGCACCAGGGCCCCCTTTGGTGCACGGCCTCTGGTTTGAGGCCGAGGGGGCACCTATGGTGCCCCCCTGTTGATCCTTGCACCTTGTGGCAGGCACCTTAAGGTGCCTGCCACGGGCTGCAGGGATAAACTGCACCTCCCTTTCCTCAATCGGAGCTTGTGTTATGGCCAGTTTACAGCCGTAACATGAGCTCCCAATGAGAAAAGGGACCATGCAACGGAACTGTGTTCGGTCGCATTGAAATCAGTCGGTCGGGACCGGCGACCGGGTGTCGGTTGGTACCATGACCGAGTCGGTGTCCGGCGGAAGTGATTCCGCCTGACATCATAATAAGCCCCTAAGTTTAGACTGGGAACAGGTAAATTTCACATATAGATGGAAGTGTCGCCAAACTAGTTCCCCAAACTGTGATATTTGTAAACACGCCATTGATGATGTTGAACATGTTCTCTTCTTTTGTACTTCTTATGCCAGACCCAGGCAGAGATAGATCAAACCGCTATGCACTCTCTGGGGTGTGAGGGCATACCAGGTGGCGTACAGTATTTTGAGATAGGACACTAGCCAGGCAGTGGTATTTGGTGTTAGTCGATACCTTTACACAGTGGAGCTATATAGGAAAAAGCAGGGTGTGTCGCTTTAATTGGTATACTTGCTTTTACAATAGATCAGTTATCTTACTTGTGTCCCACGATGAACGCAGGGTCGACGTGTTTTTGATAGATACAGCGCCGTATTTTTGATGGAAATGTGTTAGCTGCTGTATTTATTTTATAGGTAAAGCCCCTTTTGGTCACCTACCTGCTCAAAGCTGGGATGGTCTGTGTCTGGGGACATCTTGCTTTTATCTGTTTTAACTGATTTTTCTACTTGTAAAAATTGTTTTATGATCTTAACTATTTTATCAAACTAAAATCTTTTGACAATGTTAATAATTGTACGTTCATAATGTTTTCGTATGCTTTTATGGCTTAAAGAAACAAAATAAAGGTGAAGCTTAAACTGAATATACAAGTGAGGTTTTTGTAGCGGGCACATACTTAATTGAGTTTTTTTAAACTTATTCTTAAATGTGACAATAAAAGAAAATGAGGCACAGTGAAATAAGGTAATTGCCTAGGGTAACAAATTTTCTCAAGTAGATAAAAACATTTGTCAAGTAGATAAACAGTGTTTAAAACCAGGTTACCTGATTTTACATTGCATCATTTAGCTACTTGATGAAGGAGAAGGGAACATGATGAGTAACATAAGGGCGTGGGTGGCAGAAGCCACAAGAAGACTTGGCTCGAAGTTCCAAGAATACTTCTTCCAGAGCCAGAGCTCAACATCTGGCCTTCTATGGCTCACCCGCCTCTAGATAACTAGCTTTCACATGTCCAAAAGGCTGACATTTTGTTGCAAAATCAGCTTCAATAATCATAGTTCAAATTACACCTGAACCCCCACTTGAGTACAGTCAATGACATGGACAGTTACTGTCGACGGATACATCATCCTGCACTGACACAACTCACACTGATTACCCTACATTCACACTAGTTGACAACTCACCCAGCACTCTGGTTACACATTATTCGGACAGGTCGCCTTTCACTCTTCCCGCCCACACACAAGAGCACACTGGTCACCGAGTCATCACATCGGCACACTATTCACCATGCACTCACAACTCTCACCCTGCACTTTACACAAGCACACCTTTCATCCTGCACTCACACCACTCACTGTAACCCAGCGCTTACACAGGCACACCTCTAACAGAGTACACACTAAATTACCTAACACCCGTGAACATACACATACGTCTATAAATGCAACCCCAGAATATCTGCTCTTCCTGCAGTACTACATGCTTATTCAGTTCCATCCGTAACTAAAAGTGCAGTGCAAGAGGGGAGAGTGTAGTGAGGCTGTGGGATAGTACTCGAAAGAAGATTGAGCTGCTCCTGTGGTGGCTGGTGTGGGAGGTGGGATCGGTCTTAGTCCGTGGGGATCAGCCAAAATAGAGTGGTGAAACCAGATGAAGGCTGCAGGAGGAGCGCAGCACAACAACTAATGTTGAAACACTGAAACTGGGTCTATGAGCTGGTGTGGGGAACTGAGAGGCGAATGCTGACTAAGGGTGTGGTACAGGTGGGGGAAGAAAGCACAAGCTCAGGAGGTACTTGCTGGCCCCTGCACTGTTGGTTTTCATAACGACTATTGTGACGGAAGAGGAAGGTCACCTATGGCCAGACTTGCTATTTTGCTGCTTCTGAAGCAATGATGTAGACCAGCATCTTGGCTCGGATTCTGAGGCTGCAGCTCATCTTGGAGAGGAGAACAGGCTATAGGGGAGCCGGTGAAGTTGGGGAGAGCGAATTGAGGTTGTCGGTTGGTATGGGACGAGAGACTGCCATGAGGCTGTTTCAAGACTGAACCCCAGGTTAAGACTGCAGTGACCAGCGCTTCTGGAGTGAAGGAAGGTTGGGCAGACCGTATGCCACTGCGTCATCACGCTGGACGTAGCAGCTATTTTGGGTGAGGCAAAAACCCTTATTTGAAAGCTCTATTCACCAATACGTCTACTGGTAATACTACTGCTGGCTCACCAAGCACTGATCTTAGCCAGTACTATCACATCATTATAGAGGGGTCTTCCTCTTGTACACTGCCATGTCATTACGTTTTAACGAGGCAGCCATGTTAGGTGAGGAAACACCACTTAGGAGTCAAAAGAAGTGAAACAAGCACTCTTTCCTGGCAGCACCACACAAGTTCTGCCCAATCAAATGCAGTACTCAAGGTAAACATGTTAGTGGAGCCAAAGCCCCTCTCACAGATGTGCTTCTTAAAGCTCTTTTTCTGTTGATCACACAAGATATGGCAACAGCTGAGCTATCAACCTAGATCTAAAAAGTATGTCTCAGAAGTACTGAAACACATCCAATAAGAAGCTTAAAAAACACATAACCGCAGGATACATTAACTTATCTAATCACTTTGGTTCAATTTACAACATTGTAATAAATTCCATGCAATTCTATATCCACATATGTTTGCTATTAATGTCCAATAAAAATCCTCAGGAGTCTTGTATGTCAGTTTTAATCCTCTTTATATAATTTTATTCATTATCATAATTGCACTTCAGCCCAGGCAACGCGTTTCGTCCATGCCGACTTCATCAGTGTTAAAGTACAATCGCGAAGTTGCATGGAATTTATTACAATGTTGTGAATTGAACTAAAGTGATTAGATAATTGGAATCACCTTTTCATATATGTTTGTTAGCATTTGATTGTTTGATGACTGCAGGGCAGTGGGGTCACGAAAAGTTGAGCATAGGAAGAATATACTGCAACATAATCTTACACTAGTGCGATGCTTTATGGCCCACACTACTATTGCATTATATTTAAGTACATTAACTCTTTAAGAATAACACATGGAGGTATGATATGTGTTGCATAGTACTGTAGATTACCGAAAAGTAGTGAAGTGGTTTTTTAAAAGAGTATTATTTTCATTCAAAATCATCTTATTTTCATTCTTTTCCTTTAATGCCTTTAGTGCGCCATTCCCAACTGCACCCATTGTGCTGTTGACTCATATTGAAAATTTAGTATTAAGTGAATGACACAGGCTATACAGACTTGGGTGGCACACAGAGTATAGTTGGTCACTCAAAATACAAATCCTTTCTAGCAGAGGGCATGTGGCAGACTACGTTTGGGGTGACTGCACCCTTTGGGTGTCCCCTCCCTTTGGCAAATCCCTGTTCCTATTGGGCCTAATTCTCCAAAGCAAGATGGAGAATTTTCAAGAAAAGGCTTCACCTCAGCTCCTGGTGACCCTAAGGGTGTGCCAGGGTGAGATGGACACTCATACTCTGCTTACTAATTACCCCGTCTGTCCTGCCTACAAAAAGTTGGGTTAGGACAGGGGAGCGGGCATCTCCACTAGTTGGAGCTGCCCAAATCAGCATAACACAAGGTGAGAGCCTTTGAGGCTCACCGCCAAGTGTTGCTGTTCCTGCCGGGGGGGAAGTGAGAAGCACATCCACCAGAGCAGGCTTTGTTTCTGACCTCCGAGAGCACAAAGGCTCTCACCCCATGAGGTCAGAAACCTTTCTGGTGGTGGCTGGCTCGAGTATGTAGTGCGCGATCCGCTACAGTCTCTGGGTGCGGAAAAAAGACTGGAAGCTCAATTGTCTGGTTCATGTGAAAAGTGAGACTACCTTATGAAGAAATCTAGGATTGGTCCTGAGGACTGCCCTATCGTGATGGATCTGGAAGAAAGGCTCTTCCAAGGTAAGCGCATGTACTTCGCTGACCTGTCTGAGGGAAGTGATGGCTACAAGGTAAGCTACCTTCCTGGACAGAAATTGAAGTGGGCAAGAGTGAGGGGGTTCAAAAGGAGAGCACATGAGTCTTGTAAGGACTATTTTTAAGTTCCACACAGGAGCAGGAGGCGCCCGGGGCAGCATAACCCTTTTGAGGCCTTCTACAAAAGCTTTAATGACTGGTATTCTGTAGCGTGAAGCGTGTTGCATATTCTGCAAGTAGGCAGCTACAGCAGCCAGCTGTAACTCAATAGAAGTGTAGGCGAGGCCTGACTTCTGCAGGTGGAGTAGGTAGCAGACAATGTCTTGTACTGATGATGTGAGACGATTAATATTTTTGGGAAGACAGTAGTGCACAAAACTTTTCTATTTAGCTGCGAAGCAGGCATTGGTAGTGGGTTTGCGTGCTTCTGTGAGAATAGACATACACTCCTCTGGAAGGCTGAGGTAACCAAACTCCAAGACCTCAGACGCCAGATTGCAAGGTTGAGCTGCTGTGGGCTAAGATGTCCGAGAGTACCGTGGCTTTGTGTGAGAAGGTCTGGCCTTTTGGGGAACTTCTCATGTGGAACTAGAGAGAGTTCTAGCAGTGTGGTGTACGATGGCTGGAGCGTCCAGGTTGTTGCTACTAGGATGACAGCTAGGGATGTCTGACTCAGTCTCCGAACCATAAACAGTAGGAGTGGGAGAGGCGTAAAAGCATAGACAAATATCCCGGCCCAGTCCATCCATAGTGCATTGCCCATGGACTGTGGGTGGACAGTCTGGTGACGAAGTTTGGGCATTTTGCATTTTCGGCAAAGCAAACAGGTCTATTTGTGGGAACCACCGCCTTCCCCCCACTGCTGGAAGTACGGGAGTAGGACCTGGGGGAGGAGTTCCCATTTGTGGACTTCTTGATGTGTCCTGCTGAGCAGGTCTGTCAAATCGAGCAGATTGCTCTGTGATGTATTGCCGACCGCCAGATGCTCTGGACTACACTGGACAGTTGTGGTGAGTGTGTGCCCCTTTGTTTTTGTAAGTAAAACATGGCAGTTGCGTTTTCTGTGCGTATCAGGACGTTTTTGTCCTGTATGAGAGCATGAAATGGAATGAGAGCAAGCTGTATAGCCAGCAACTCAGGTGGTTGATGTGGAAGGATTGCTGGTCAGACGTCTGCTTCCACTGAATGTGAGGTGATTGAGATGCACGCCCCAGCCAGTGAGTGAGGCATCTGTGGTGATGGTCTCTTGCGGAACTGGGTCGAAAAAGGGCTGCCCCTGCAACTGGTTGTTTGTGTTCCACCACTGCCGAGAGCGTTCAATGCGGCACCCCAAACCAACACTGGATCCTCTAGATGACCCTCCGCTTGAGAATACTGTGCCGCTAAGCACTCCTGCAACAGGTGCATGTGCAGTCTGGCATGAAGAACTATGGCTATGCAAGATGCCATCATGCAGAGCAAGCGCATCACATTTCTGAACATTACCCAACGTTCTGGCTGAAAAAGAGGTACAAGTTTTGGAAGGCTTGCACTCCTTCTGGACTGGGGAAAGTCTTCCCCACCCAGGAGTCTAGGGTGGCCCAGAGGAAGGGCTGCATCTGAAGGGGTTGGAGGTGGGATTTGGTCAGATTGATGGATGTGCGCGAGGCATAATTAGTGCATGGCACTCTTGATTAGCCAGTCGTCCAAGTAAGGAAACACGTGGCTGCCTCTCCTTCTGGGATGAGCTGCCACCACGTCCATACATTTGGGGAAAACCCTAGGGGCCGTGGTAACCCCTAAAGGAAGCACTTTGAACTGGTAATATTGTCCACTCACGACAAACATCAGGTATCTTTGATGCGCTGGGTGGATGGGTATGTGGAAGTAGGCGTCCTTCAGATCGAGGGCGATCATGAAGTCACCTTGCGGCAGTAGTGGTATGACGTCTTGTAGAGTGACCATGTGGAAATGTTCTGACAGAATATATTTGATGAGGGACCCGAGATCAAGGATGGGCCTAAGGGAGCCGTCCTTCTTGGGGATAAGAAAGTACAGGGAATACACCCTCTTTCCACTGACCCCTTTGGTGAGGAGGGCCTGTATCTTCTCTTGGAGGAGTTGCAAATGTTCTGCGGACATTCTGTGTCGGCGGGGAGGAATGTTTGGTGGTGTTTGAGTGAGTTCTAGACATTACCCCTCCTGTATAATGTTGAGAATCCACTGGTCGGAAGTGATTTCTGACCAATGAGACAGAAATCCCTGCAACCTTCTCATGAATGGTGCTGTGTGGATATGGGGAAGAGTGTCACTGTTTTGGAGGGGCTACCCTTTTGGGGCTGTGCACTATCCTCGATACTTGCCAATATTGCCCCTGTATCCACCCTAGTAATATATACGGGAAGGTGGAAGAGGTGTACAGGGTGGTCATTTTTGCTTCACCACGGTAATGGAAACATTGAAATAAGTCGCGGGGAGTGGATGCCTGTAGGGCGCCCATTGCTTTGGCTGGGTCAGTGTCTTTTTTTTTCTTTTTCTAGCATCTCGTTGACTTGAGGGCCGAAAGGATGCGGCCATCGAAGGGTACATTTAGTAGGTGCTGCTGGACCTCCAGTTTAAAACCAGACACACGCAGCCAAGCATGGTAATACAAGAGGATGCTGGTGTTAATGTCACGAACGGCTGTGTCGGCTGCATCCAGTTCACAGCAGACGTTGGTGTTGTTAGAGATAATTTTTCCCTATGCCACAAATTCCTGTCCCTTCCCTTCTTGCATAATGATCTGGGAGATGTTGGACGATGCCCGCCATCTGATTCCAGTGGGTGCGGTCGTACCAGGAGAGTAAGACAATGAGTAGCAGACTGTGCTGCTACCCTCTCATCCCCAGCATCAATTTTCCTGCTCTCCTGGTCTGGAGCGGGCGCACCACTTGTGCCCCGAGTGTTTGCCTGTTTGCTAGCTGGATAGACTACTAGCGAGTCAGGGGGGTAACTGACCTCGTATGTATAGAGGGATTTTTTAAATGGCGCTGCGCCGCTTGAGAGATGACTGAGTCCAGCTTTGGGTGTCCGACTAAGCAGTCTATGCGCGGAACGACGGGTTCCTCATAATCTTTGTGCCTTCTTCCCATATGTATTCTACAATCGGGATGGCTCGTACCAATTTCTTTGTAGGCACCTTAAAATCATAAAGAAAGCAGACAGACTGTTTGACTGATATCGGTAAGTGAAATCTCTTTGCCGCTCTCTCCATCAGGTTGAGACAACCTCCTATGTCATCTGGAGGTGAATCTACAGGCTGTGGTGCAGGAGGAGATGGAGTGGGAATCAAATAATCATCCCATTTGTTGTGGGCGGATTAGTTGTCAGGAATTCCTCCCTCTTCTCTATCATTGTCCGATGACAAGGGGTAATCCCTAGGAGGCGCTGCGATGCTTGATGCAGGAGTCATCCTGGGTGTCAAGGGTGGAGGAATAGGTCTTGGTGTCTTGGGAGACGGAGGTGGAGTACTGGGCTGTGCTGGTGATGATGGCCTTGAGGGCTCTGGAAATGTCCTAAAGTAGTCTTTTAACATCCCCTTTAAGTCTTGGAAAAGTAATGAGGGTACTTGCACAGTACCTTGATGTGAAGGCGAATGACCATATTGTTGGAAATGTTCCCCATAATGCCTGGGTCTTTCCGTATATTTTGTCTGTTGTGAGTTGTAGTACTCCTGATAACAGTGCTCTTCCTCATCTTCCTCTTCTAGATACTTTACGTATGGGCCATCATCATCCGACTCCACCAAGCCCAGAAGATGACTGGGGGTGGGGGTGGGGGGGGGGGGGAGTAGTGGTGGTGGGGGGGGAGGAGAGATACCTTGCTTGGAGAGGTGTGTTCAGGTAAGAGGGATGTTTTTGTTGTTTTTAGTGTCGTCGACGGTGTTGTCGATGACGCCGTCAACAACATTGTCATTGAGCACGTAGTTGCAGTTTCCAACTGCTGGGGCTGTTTTGTGACCTTCAGCGCTTACAATGTTATCGTCTACAGTTGCAATTGTTTTGTCGACAGAGCCTTCATTGACGGGATCAACGCTGAAGAAGTGATGGAAAGCGCTGTCAATGTTGCCATCGTCGGCACCATCGCTGACACCACTATGGTAACTGTTGTTGACGATGGAGTTCTCGACGGTGAGGTGGTCGTCACAGAGATTTTCAAAGCGGTTTTAGGCTTTGTCGTCGACGGTTATGAGGAGGAGTTTAGAGGGTGAACGAACTTCAGAATTTCACAGATGGTGTAGAGGGCTCAGACCTGGCAGTTTCTGAGGAGGTTTTCTCCTTTTTTCACCTTTTTTCACCTTTTTAGAACTTGACAGACTCATGGTGAGTCTTCTTTAGGACCTTCATCGACTGATTCGCCCCTGATCACGGGAACTTTCCCTCTATGTGACCTTCTCTGAGAGGTTGAAGAGGTGTCACTGTCCTCTTCAGAACTAGGAGATCTTTTAGATTTGGCTTTTTGCAGCCACAGAAGAAGCCTCCTCTCCCTATCCTTCAAGGTTTTAGCTGAAAAGGCCCGACATATGTTACAGTCTTTTACCTTATGCTGAGGGTAGTAAATACAGTCCTTGTGGGGGTCTTCAGCATGAAGTCTTTTCTTCCCACATGTAGTACAGGGCCTGAAAAGCCATTTCTTAGATGACTCAGACATGGTAGTAGCAGTAGATTCGTTTCCCAATAGGTCTGAAGAAAAACTGAGCAGAGTTCAGGGAGACTCCCTTCACACTCTCTGCAGTAGAAAATCTGAGGGACTCAGCCTCTGTTGGGAGTGTTCGAGAGGGTGCTGTCACCTCACTGGCTGGAGTTTGGCTGTTTTTAAAAGGATATGGATTAGCTATTAAAGTGATTGTTCTTTGCCATTATAGCCTATGATAATGTTATGTACTGATTTATTACGATACCGTGGGACTCCCACTTCGATGAAGGGGAATGATTCAAGCATGTGAATTTCTGAAAGATCCAATGCTGGAGAAGGGCTATTGTTTAAAAGAATCAACAAGGGATGGATCCGAAGGCCTGGTGAGTTATCACTAGGACTTCGGATCCATCCCTTGTCAAGCGGCATTGAACCAGAGCTCACTTCGACACGTCTGAAACCGACGGTGAAGAAAAAACAATCTAACTATGGAGTCGATGCCCATGCACAATACCACTAATAAGTGGAGTCACTAGGTCCCGTGATTTGAAAAGACTTACTTCGAAGCTGTACACGTCTGAGCCCAACAATAGATGGTGGAAGTATGCACAGCAGGTGTATCTACAGCCACACATGACACAAATAAATATTCCCTCTGCTTGGCATTGTAAGCTTTTAAAATAGAGCAAAAGAAAGAAAAGCAACAGTCAGTTTTCGTTGCTTTAAAAAGCTGCTACATTTCGGATTCCGTTGGGAGACTGAGAACATCCGTTAGTTGGGGGTCATGGTGGCTCACACGGAGGGCCCATCCCGTTTTGTTGCGCAACGGGGTGTGCTGAGACCTACGGACTACACAGGAGCACTTTTAGTTATGTATACAATGATAAAGATGGTGGCGATTGGGAGCGGAGTGGGGATAGATTGAAACTTAAAAATGCCTGGCTAGTAGGTGTATCTTATTTATTCTGACCTCTAGTCGGTATGATTAAAAAGGGGGAAACATTGGGGAACCAAGTTATAATGTGCCTAGTCCCTTAACAGGTCATCATGTTTCAAGCCATGCCCCTATTGGCGAAGCTCTCTGGCATCACCCATGCTAAATTACAATAGACCCATATTTATTGCATGCATATAGAAAGGTGTGTATAATTACCACCTTGTGGGAGATCACGGTCTCGGTTTATGTAATAAGTTCCAATATCGCCTCATGGTTCCTCCGGGGGTGAGCGAAACCTGTAGTCACACTCACTTCAAGGTTCCACCTCTGCGTTCCAACCTGCTGGGTCTGCCGCCAGGGACCGCATGCCACCAAGGGGTAACTCTGGTGGGTGAGGGTTTCCCCAAAAAACTATTGGTTTTCCAAAGGGAGGGTTAGCCCCTTTATCTCAGTATAGCAGGGTTCCTGTTTTTGTTTGACTTAATTCTCTCTGGAGGACGAACCCAGGGTATCCTCCGACTCCCCCTCTTTTTTGATATATAGGCCCTCACGGAGGCACAACAGAACTGTTGCAACATAGACCAAGTGGTGGAAGGTCTTCGCGGGTCCATTCGCTTCTGGAACACTCTACCTTTTTCTATTATGGGCAGGGTGGCTATTGCAAAAATGGTATGCTTACCGTGCTGCCTCTATATGGTCCATAATTCCTTGGGTCCGATTCCCTCTGGGGTTTTTAGAAAACTGGATAGCATGCTAACTTCACTCCTTGGGCGGGACACCGCAGCTGAGTGACATTACAAGTTTTGAAATGGGACATGACTGGGGGGGGGGCTGGCTCTGCCTGATATGCGGCATTACGACTATGCACCCCACTTGCAGTATGCGGAACAGTGGCTTGTCGAATCGAATATCTGGGAGAAATGTTTGTTGTACGGTGCATTCAGTGACAAGACGCTGCCATGCGTCTTTATGAGAGGGGGAGAGGAGATACTCTGCTTTCCTATCTAATATGACAGACAGCAGCTATCTGGGAGGAGGTGGTTACTAAAGAAATTCGCAAAGCACCATTTGAGCGGGGACTCCGATTATGGGATTTCCATCCCTTTCATACTACAGATACTGACATGTCCATGGAGCATTGGCGGAGGCGCGGCTGTCTACTAACTGGTGACTTATATCCTGGTGAGGTCTTCAACTCATTCCAGGAGACCCAGGACACTTCTCATGTGGGTGCAGGGCAATTCTTGTAATCCGTAAAATTAGAAAGTGTCGCTCGGGTGCTGTGGTGTATGTTCCTGGCAGCGCCAGAACAATCTCAGACTTTAGGTGGACTCATTAGCTGGGGATGGCCGGCATCTTATCAAGCTCCTGTACAGGGCCCTTGGGAGTGACATAGCCCAGCCACCATTGCGAGCACGAAGGGCATGGGAGTTGGAATTGGATGACCCCTTTACTGATACAGACTGGGATAGAGCATGTGCACTTGTTCGTAAGGTTTCCTGCAACAGCAGATTCAAACATATCCACTTTAATTATCTTCACCGAACTTACATGATCCCTTACGTTCTTAGCAAGATCTAGCCTGCTCAAGAGTCGAAGTGCCCTAGATGCGGGCGGATGGTGCCACCTTTCTGCACATGACATGGGTTTGTGGGGAAGTTGGGGCATACGGGGGAGGGGGAAGTAGTTCAACAAATTGAGGCCACCACTAGACTCCCGATTGGAATGTCACCCGGGAGGTGTTTATTAGGAATTATGTCACAGCCTCGGGGCAGTAAAATACCGTATAGATTTGCAAAATTGGCGCGCCTCCTCAGTCGCGGCTGGCATGAATCGCGGGGGGGGTGTTAATTTAATAATATATATTTTTTTTTAAACTTACCTTCGCCTCCGGTCCCGGACTTCCGCTTCGTGTCTCCTGCTCTCTGCTCACAGGAAGCAGAAGCAGGCAGCCTCCCTCTCTTCCCCTAAGACAATCACAACGCTGCAATGGCAGCATTGTGATTGGTTAGGACGCCGTCCTTACAGGCATCTATGGGGAGGCCGTTTTCTTCATGCAGGCTGCGCAGCAGCCTACATGAAGAAAACGGAGAGTGCTATGACTGGTTTGGTCGGCCCTGGGGCCGACCAAACAGTCAGCGCCCAGAACATTGGACTAGCCACTCCTCCACCGACCCACCCACCCGCCCGCACCCAACCCGGCATACCCTTCTTCTGCTTTCTCGCAGTGCGAGAAG
Organism: Calotriton arnoldi; assembly: GCA_963921515.1. Classification (NCBI taxonomy): domain Eukaryota; kingdom Metazoa; phylum Chordata; class Amphibia; order Caudata; family Salamandridae; genus Calotriton; species Calotriton arnoldi. Next base: position 229,309 of record CAWUFW010005681.1, read on the forward strand.
CAAAAACGTAAAATGTTTCTGCTTCTCGCACTGCGAGAAAGCAGTGGGGCGATGCTCCGACGCCCACGTGGAGGAGAGGAGCCGCCCCTGCGCCTCCTAGAGAAACACAGAGTGGCCATTAGCTGGATGGGCACCCGTGCACCTCAACCACACATGTGGGTCAGGGATATCTTGGAGTGGGCAGTTGCCGAGGAACAGCACACTAGGCTCTCTAGGTTAGACAACAAAGTGTTAGAAGATATTGAAACATGGGTCTTAGTATTGGAACGGTTTCACACACATGGGGCAAGTACTGATGTGTCTGACCAGGACTCGAGCTCCGAAGAGGTAGATGTATAATTCCTCACCTATGCATGTTTTTGTGGGGATCTGGATTTCAGGCGTGTCCTTATGAGGTTCAATGCATGTATGTTTGTTGACCCGGTATTCAATATTGTAATGTGCTTTTTCGCCTACAGGAATTCAGCCTCTCTGTTGACACGGAGTGTGGATATACTTCAAAGCAGGTTGAATGCTGATGTTATATGTTTTGTTTTTTATTTGTGCTTCTTTTAAACTATGCTGAAAAAATCTAAAATCGAAAAAAAAAAAGGGTTTTAAAAAAATAAATAAAAAAAGCAGCTCCATTTATGCTCCGGTACCTGACGTGCCTTTCACCTTGGCTACTGGCTCTGGCAGCAGGCATTGTGACTTCAGAACTGGACTGTAATAACCTTAAAATAGTTGCGTTCCTATGTCTTTTCTTTATAATCAGCAACTTGGTGCGTCACAAGTCGCCGATTAAAAAGAAATTAGTGATTGACATTTATACAGGGATTACAGAATCCCACGTATTATAAATTAATTCAGTTTCATTTTTCTCTGCTGCAAACGCAATGCCTGGTTTTCCTTGAGCTCTGATAATTCCGCAATTAAACATTTGTTTTGCTGAAATTGTAATGAAAGGTAAAAACAAATATGAATAGATTATTATTTACCAAACAGTAGACATAGGGGTCTGATTAACAAAAACATTCATGAGAGCAGGAAGGAGTTCGACAGGAGTACCTTTTTATGTACTCACACATGCCCTTGTGAATTGGCCCCAAAGCCTCCAACTTCCTATTAGTAAAAATCCTTGTATTTTGTACTAATTTCATTTATATTCAGACAATGACTGTTCCCTAATTATAAATGCTTTTGTTAATCGGTCCTAATGTTTTGCATACCGGTCCCAATGTTTTGCATAACGCAAGAAGGTGATAGTAGACTGAGAGCAGAGTTTGAAAGGGAATCTCACAGGGTCTCAGCCATATAATAAGATAAGAAATATTTGGTCTTGAACAACATGGACAGAGAAACACAATTAGCCTGCAAATGGTGGAGGCAAGTGGAACATCTAGAGAAGGAAAGAGTAGTGCCTGGGCAGCGAAGTCGAACACTATCCATGGGTCATAAGGCATATTCTGGAAGTACACCTGATAGGATGTTGCACTAGTCTAAATTATCTAAACCAGCGGTTCTTCACCTGTGGTCCGGGGACCCTTGAGGGTCCACAATGCCTACTTGGGGGGTGCGCGACTGCTTAGAAAATTATATATGGACAGATTAATAAAGTGTATATAAATAAAGAAGAAAAATGTAAAAAGTTCTGTAAATGTGAAGGAATTTTAAATTGGAGGCTAAAAACTAAGTTGGTATCCTCAGTTTGATTTGCGGGAGCCGTGCAAGTGCATCAAACAGAATACAGTATGGACAATGGGAGACCTCAATGAAATTTAGAAAAGCTGTAGACTTCCATTGAAAATAAAATGTTGATTTTTAAAAAATATTTTTGAATTACATAAAATGGGGCTCGTCGTATTCCAATAATGGTTCAGTGGGGGTCACCAGATTCCAGTAATGATTAAGTGGGCGTCCACATAAGTCAAAAGGTTAAGAACCACTGATCTAAACCGTAACCCCAAGATAGTAAAAGAAGGACTTAGCAATGTCAAAAGGGAGGGTGGGTGAATCTTTGCAGTATTTAAGAACTGCTACCTAGTCGCAGAGGCTGTGTTCACGACAAAGTCAAGTGTGTAAGTCAACCAGTAGACCAAGGTCGCTGGTAGTTGGGTTAGAAGAGAACATTAGAGAGGAAGTGAATTAACAGAATAGATAGAAAAAGAAAAAGATGAGAACATATGATTTCTGTTTGAGAAAAATTGAGCTTAAGGGAGCATAAAGCCATCCAATAGTTTACAGCAGTGAGACGACTTCAGATCTGGATGAAAATGTGAGGTAATAAGAAAGGAAAGGAATATTTGAGCCAACTACATACAGGAGGTAAGAAAAGCTGAAAAAGCTATAACTACATCCAACAACAAGTTATAAAGAGAGAAAAGCAGTGGACCCAGAACTGTACCTTAGAGGACACCTACTTGAAAGGCTGTGAGTGAAGATGAGAATGAGCATCATTAGACAATAATCAAATCGTTGGATATGTAAGGCGCAACCATTTTCTGGAGGTGCCAGCAAATTGTGAAGCAAAGGTACTCATTAGAATCAAGTGGCAACCATGCCAAGCAGTTAGTTGAGTGAAGAGCCTAGAAGACGTGTGACCAAATGCTGCGTTGAGGCTTCATATGCTAGTGATACAGTACAAAGGCACAACAGCATTTAGAGAGATGTGAAGGGAGGGTGAAGCTCGGTGAGCCGAGGGGAAGCAGAAGCGACACAGTAGGCCAGTGACTCTGGGAACTGAGAGGCACAAGAGAATGATGAGTCTAATGTGGGAGAAGGCAATATGGGGCACAGATTACTTAACTGTAGGGGCAGATAGATACACAGAACATTAAGAGACTGAAAGGGGAAGGCCATCAATCACTCAATGGTACAACAAGGGAATAGTTCAAAGGGTATGGGGGCACTAAAAGATTGAAGGCACAGTAGGGCAATATAAAACAGAGCACCAGACACCAATGTAGGTACAGTAATCAGAACTGATTAAACACCATGCATATAACTGGGCTATTCATAAGGGTGCTTGAAGCATCACAAATCCAGTAGGCATATCTCCAAGGATACAGTCAGTGAGTGTATTTCTCAAAGGTACAGGGTGATGCATGGGCAATGATGCAGAGGTCATCAGACACTGAAAGACTGACTGTTACTCACAGTTTGTTAAAGGAAGTATAGCAGGGGACTAGTCTGAGAGCAAGATCCAACAACGCAATTTGTACCGAAAGATAACGAAAAAGAGGGCTGCTCTTGTGACCACAACAAAAGCCCTGCGTCATCGGCCTCTCACAAACTTCTTTACAGGCATGCCTAAAATTCTGGTACTAGACACAGGACAGGTGAAGAACTCACAGGTGTTTAAGGGGATTCTCAATGTTGACATCCACTTCTATTTCAAAATGCTCCTTAATGAATGGTGTTCCACCAACGACTTGTTTGGCGATAATGCAGATGAAGATGAGACCCTCCTTAACGCACAAGTTACTAACTTGTGTAACGATATATCTGTAAGAGACAGTAGTTAGTGACAGATTCCTTACCTTAGAATATCCCCAGGCGTCAGGCTGGATCCGGAAAGTTTTTTGCGTAGCAGTACCCTTGCGCGTCGGTAGGCGGCGTCGTGATCGCCGGGATGACGTCGCGGGCAGTACTTAGACGCCGCCCTTGCGCGCTGACGTCAGTTCTGTACACGACTTTCCGCGCCAGGAACGCAGAGCCATGCAAGAAGCTGACATTGGTGTCTGAAAAATACTAGGGCCCTGAAAGGGATGTCCTTAACCCTAGAAATCAGTTCGCAGAACGGGGAGGATGGGTGGGGCGGTAGGAATCTGTCACTAACTACTGTCTCTTACAGATATATCGTTACACAAGTTAGTAACTTGTGCATCTGAAAGAGACACGTTAGTGACAGATTCCTTACTTTAGAATAGATACCCCAGCAATACCAACCCCGGTGGTGGGTCTGCGAACAAAGATCAGACAAGGAAGTCTCGGAGAACAGAACGGCCAAAGAAGCCGTCTCTCCGGACTTGGCTGTCAAGGCAGTAATGCTTGGTAAACGTGTGCAACGAGGCCCACGTAGCTGCCTGACAAATGTCCTGTAAAGGGACACCACGTCCTAAAGCCGTGGTGGCGGCTGTCGCCCTGGTGGAATGTGCACGCAACCCAACAGGGGGCTCCTTTAGCCAAAGAATAACAGGCCTTGATACACAAGACGACCCAGCGGGAGATGGTCCGCTTGTGTACCGCCCGACCTTTTTGGCGCCCACGTAGCCAACAAAGAGCTGGTCGTCCACCCGGAACTGTTGTGTGCGATTTAGATAAAAAGAAATCGCACGTTTTGGGTCCAGACGGTGGAGCCTCTCTTCCTCTCTAGAAGGATGCGGAGGCGGAAAGAAGGTGGGCAAAGTGATGGTCTGCCCAATGTGGAAAGCAGTAACCACCTTTGGCAAGAATGACGGACGCGTCCTGAGAACAACCTTGTCTGGATGTACAGACAGAAAGGGAGGCTTGCAAGAAAGAGCCTGGAGCTCACTCACCCGCCGAGCGGAGGTGATGGCCACCAGAAAGGCTGTCTTCAGAGTCAGAAGACGAAGAGGACAGTTATGCAGAGGCTCAAAGGGAGCGCACATTAAGAAGGTAAGAACCAAATTCAAGTCCCACTGAGGCATTATAAACGGAACAGGAGGAAAGAGGTGAGTAATGCCTTTAAGAAACCTGTTAACAACAGGGGACTTAAAAGAGAGGGCTGATCAGAAAGCCTGAGGAAGGCCGAGATTGCACAAAGATAGCCCTTGATGGTACCCAGGGCAGAACCCTGTTGGGCCAGAGAAAGAAGGAACAGAAGAACCTCAGAAAGAGGGGCAGAAAGGGGATTAACAGCCTTTGCTGTGCACCATGCCACAAACTTGTTCCACCTGCAGGCGTATACCACCTTAGTGGAGGGACGCCTGGCTGCCAGAATCACATCGCAAACTTCGGGAGGCAAGTCGAAAGGAATCAACTGCCGCCGCTCAATCTCCACGCAAGCAGGTGTAGACTGGACAGGTTCGGGTGGAGGACCGTCCCCTGCTGCTGCGACAGAAGATCCTCCCGAAGAGGCAGACGGATCGGGGGATCGACGCTCATACTGAGTAGCTCGGGATACCAAACTCTTCGAGCCCAGTCCGGAGCCACAAGGATGACTTGGGCCCGGTCGCGCCGAGTCTTCTTCAACACTCTGGGTAGAAGTGGTATAGGCGGAAAGGCGTACAACAGACCGCAACTCCACTCGCGACGAAAAGCGTCGCCGAGCGAGTGCCGCCTTGGAAATTCCAACGCGCAGAACTGATGACATTGCGCGTTCTCTTCGGTGGCGAATAGATCTAACCAAGGCTCTCCCCACTGTAGAAAGAGTCCTGGCGCCACTTCAGAGTGAAGACGCCATTCGTGATCCATCATGCACCTGCGGCTGAGTTCGTCCGCCCTGGCGTTCAGGGAACCTGCCAGGTGTTGAACCATCAGGGATATGCCCTGATGTTCCAGCCATGTCCAGAGGCGCAGAGCCTCCTGACATAGGGTCCACGACCCCACCCCGCCTTGTTTGTTGCAGTACCACATGGCGGTGGTGTTGTCTGTGAACACCTGCACTACCGTCCCTTTGACAGAGGGAAGGAATGCCTTGAGTGCAAGTCGGATCGCCCGGAGCTCCAGAAGGTTGATATGGAGCCGGGACTCCGCCCGGAGACCAGAGGCCTCTGATCTCCGCCTCTCCCATGTGACCGCCCCATCCCAGCAGGGACGCGTCCGTCACAACTTTGTGCTCTGGCTGGGGAAGGGAGAGGGATCTGCCCCTGACCCATTGCCGGTTCGAGAGCCACCACTGCAACTGTCTTGCAGTCCCCTCCGAGATCTGGACGTGATCGGACAGGTTGCCCTGTTGCTGCGCCCACTGGAACTTCAGGTCCCACTGCAGAGCCCGCATATGCCATCTGGCATGATCAACAAGCAGGATGCAGGAGGCCATGAGGCCCAGCAGCCTCAGGGTCATCCGTACCGAAACCCAGGATAGAGGCTGAAAGATCGGAATCATAGCCTGAATATCCCGGACTCGCCGTTCGGGAGGATAGGCCCGAAACTGCGTCGTGTCCAGAACTGCTCCGATGAAAAGGAGCTGTGGAGAAGGAATCAGATGCGACTTCGGCACGTTGATGGAGAACCCCAGCGAGTGCAGGAGTTCGGCCGTAGTCTGGAGGTGGGAGACGACTGCCTGGGACGAGCCCGCCTTCAGCAGCCAGTCGTCGAGGTGGGGGAAGACTGGAACCCCTGCCCGGCGCAGATGAGCTGCGACCACCGCCATCACTTTCGTGAACACCCGAGGGGCGCTGGTAAGGCCAAAAGGGAGCACGCTGAACGAATAGTTTCTTACCTGTCGGTATAGTTTTGCAGCTTGAAGACTTTCTGGATTCACTATGCTGTGCATTATTCCGCGGTCTAGTGGTGGGGTCCGGAATCGTAGTCTTTTTTTTTTTTTTTGTGTGCAGCCCAGGTGGGCGTCGACGCCCCACCATTTGGTGTCCTCCCGTGACGTCGGCGCGCTTCCTCCGGAAGCTCCCACCCTTGGGCGCCATCTTCGGATTCTTTTTTTTTTTTTTTTTTTTTGTCTTGTGCTTGTGTTGTTTATCCTTTTACCCTTTTAAAGGTGTTTTCCATTTGTTAGTCCCATCTTCCTCCTGTCTCATCTTTCTGGCGGAGGCGGGTGGGTTCGCTAGTGAATCCAGAAAGTCTTCAAGCTGCAAAACTATACCGACAGGTAAGAAACTATTCGTTTTGCAGCGTGAATCTTTCTGGATTCACTATGCTGTGCATAGATTTTGTAGCGGTTTGCTATATTTGTGGCGGCTGGGTGGAAGATGAGCGTTGGTTGTTGAATATATGTTGAAGCACTTTTGACCTACTTGTGCTTCCTTGTTCATCTGTATATGCACGCAGTAGTGCTTAGTGAACGTGTGCACTGAAGCCCATGTTGCCGCCAGGCAAATGTCTTGGATAGGTGTGTTTGCTAGGAAGGCTATTGTTGCTCCCTTTTTCCTGGTTGAGTGAGCCTGAGCTGCTCCCTGTAGCTCTTGGCCTGCCTGTTTGTGGCAGTATTGAATTGTTTGTGCGATCCATCGTGCAATGGTATTTTTTGTCACTGGTCTGCCCAGGAAACTGCTTGCGAAGGACACAAAGAACTGCTTTGTTTTTCTACAATCCTTAGTCCTTTCGATGTAATGCATTACTGCTCTCCTGGCATCCAGAGTGTGCAGTGCCCTTTCAGCGCTGGTGGATGGTTTCTGGAAGAAACTGGGAATTTGTATTGTTTGGTTTATATGGAACCTGGACACCACCTTTGGCATGAAGTGTGGGTCCGTCCTCATTACCACCCTGTCATTGTGAATCTGAATGTAGGGTTCTTGTAGTGAGAGTGCCTGCAACTCGCTCACCCTACGTAGCGAGGTAATCGCTACCAGAAAGGCCGTCTTTATTGTGAGCATATGTAGCGATGCCTTGTGGATGGGTTCGAACGGTGCTTTCATAAGCTGTGTTAGAACTACATTGAGGTTCCATGCAGGCGGTGGCATCCTCTTTGGCGGTGCTATTCTTTTGGCTCCTTCTAGGAATCTTTTTACTACTTGAGATGTAAAGAAGCTTTTCCCTGTTTCTCCTCTTGTATAGGCTACTATTGCTGCCAGGTGCACTCTTAGAGAAGTGCAGCTTAGGTTACTTTTAGTAAGTGTGTTAAGTATTTTAGCACAGTTGATTCTTTAGTGATTCTCCTGTGGAGCTTTTGTTGATGCACCATTCAGTGAATCTCTTCCATTTTGCTGCATAGCATTTCCGTGTGGTGGGTCTCCTCGCTTCTCGCAGCACTGCCAGCGTGCTTTGTGGAAGCTTGAGGTGAGCGAACTCTAAGTCCTCAGGAGCCACGCTGCTAGGCTGAGGCTCTCTGGTTCTGGATGGAGTACCCTTCCGTTTTGTAGCGAGAGCAGGTCTTTCCTTCTTGGGAACTTGTGTGGTGGTCCCTGTGCCATCTCCACGATCTGCGAGAACCAGGACTGCCTGGCCCACTGTGGTGCTACCAGAATTAGTGTCATGTTGCTTGTTCTGCACTTGCTGAGCACTTTGTGTATCAGCGGTATCGGGTGGAAAAGCATAGGCAAATGTCTTTGACCAGCTCATCCATAGGGCATTTCCTTGGGATTGATGGCCTGGCTGCGAAGTATTGGCATTTTGCATTCTGGTGTGTTGCAAACAGGTCTAGTTGTGGAGTCCCCACTTCTTGAATAGTTTTTGCGTTTCCTGCGCGTTGAGCTCCCACTCGTGTGAGATTGACGTCTGTCTGCTCAGTCTGTCTGCTTCCACATTGTCCTTCCCTGGCAGATGTATTGCCAGGAGTTCTATTTGTAATGGAATTGCCCATTTCCATATCTGTTGCGCTATATCTGAGAGCGCCACTGAGTGTGTTCCTCCCTGCTTGTTGATGTAGAACATCGTTGTGGTGTTGTCTGTTTGTACTAACACCCTTTGGCCGTACAGCTGTTTCTGGAACGCTTTTAGGGCAAGGAACACGGTCTTGAGTTCTAGGTAGTTGATGTGTTTGACGGCATCTGTTTGTGTCCATAACCCCCTTACCTTGAGCAGTTTCATGTGCGCTCCCCACCCCATCTGGGATGCGTCTGTTGTGATGGTCGCTGTTGGAGTTGGTGGTGTGAATGGGTTTCCCCTTATGTTGCCCCTGTTCCACCATGCTATCTCTTCCTGCACTGCGTGCGTTACAACCACTAGATCTTCCCAACTCCTTGTTGACTGTGACCATTGCTGTTGCAGCTATTCCTGGAATGGTCTCATGTGTAGCCGAATATTGGGGACTAAATGAATGCAGGATGCCATCATGCCCATGAGCTTGCTCACTGTCCTCAGTGTCAGACGTTGCCCCTTCAGGTAGTGGCGAGTCTCCTTCAGTAGTGCGAGGATCCTTTTCTCGCTGGGGAACACCCTCCCCTGAATGGTGTCGATCTTCGCACCCAGGAAGATCTTCACTTGTTCTGGTTCCAGCGATGACTTCTCCTTGTGTACGGAGAAGCCTAGTTTTGTCAGCGTTTGTGTGACTTGCTGAGTATGTAGTTTGCATTGGTTGTAGGAGTTCGCTTTTACCAACCAGTCGTCTAGGTAGGGGTATACGTGTATCCCCTGTCTTCGCAGATGTGCTGCTACGGCGAGTGAATACTCTTGGCGCTGATTTGAGGCCGAAGGCTAGGGCCGTGAACTGGTAGTGCGTCATGCTGATGGTGAATCTGAGCAGACGCTTTTGTCTTTGGTTTATGGGGATGTGTAGGTAGGCATCCTTGAGGTCTATTGTGGACATAAAATCCCTGTGCCTTATTTGAGGTATGACCTCTTGTAAGGATGTCATCTTGAACTTTTGAGTTTTGATGTATTTGTTTAGGAACCGTAGGTCCAGTATGGGCCTTAACGTTTTGTCTACTTTTGGTACGAGGAAGTAGTTGGAGTACACTCCTGTGCCCCTTTTCTCTGTACGGCACCTTTTCTATAGCCTGTTTTTGGAGGAGTTCTTGTGCTTCCTGCCACAATAGTGACAGCTCTTTTGTTGAATGTTTTTTGTTTGTTGGCCTCTTGTTTGGTGGCCTCTTTACGAGTTCTATGCAGTAGCCGAACTGTATGATGTTGAGTATCCACTTGTCGGTTGTTATCTTCTCCCACTCCTAGGAGAAGTGTTGTAGTCTTCCTCCTACGGGCGTTGTATGATGGTAAATTTGTAAATGTTGTCCGGGTCTTTTGTTGTGCTGCGGCACTAGCGATGTTGGGGGTGCGGGCACGTGTTGTAGTGTGGAGTCACTTGGGGGCGGGCTGCTGGCCGCCTCTTCTTGTATTGCCTCGTCCGTTTGGTCGGCTACGAAAGGACTGGCCCCTATGTTGGTTCTGCCAGCCTTGTTGCTGCTGACCCTGTTGTGCCTGGCTGCTTCCCTGAAATGTTTGCTGGAAGGCCTGGTGCGATGTTCCCGGCTGGTTTCCACCTCTGCCGTTTGGTCTTCGTGAGGGGGTGCCCTTCTCATACCCCTGAACTGTAGTGCTCCCAAGGACCTTGCCGTTTCGTTATCTTTTTTGAGCTTCGTCAGCGTCTCGTCCACGGGCGTGCCGAACAGCTTTTCCCCGTTGAAGGGCAACTTCAGGATGTTGTTTTGTACCTCCGGCTTGAACCCGGAGATCCTGAGTCAGGCATGTCTCCTCTCTTTCACCCCGATCATCATCAGCCTGCTTGATGTATCAGCTGCGTCTAGGGCCGACTTTAGGCAGGTGTTGGCCATGTTCTTCCCCTCCTCCACCAGGTGTGCCGCTCTCTGCTGGTTTTCTGTGGGGAGCAGTTTGAGCAACTGCCCAACTTCTTCCCAGTGCTGGTAGGCGTGCCTATTTATAAGGGCGTTGGAGTTGGCAATGCGCCAATGTATTGCCGCATTCCTTTCAATTTTCCTCCCTGTGAGGTCTATCCTCTTGCTCTCCTTGTCTGGGGGCGGACCGGAGTTTGTGGGAATGTTGGCCCTCTTCCTTGCTGTTGCTGTTATTATTGAATCAGCTGGCACAGATCCCTGGATATATGGTGGATCCTTTGAAGAGTGTTTATATTTTTTCTCAGTTCTGGGTGTGACCGATCTGCAAGTAGATGGCTCCTTGATAGCTTCCCTGCCTTGGTCTAGCACACTAGGGAGCATAGGAAGGAATTGGCTCCTAGTTTGTGTTTGTAGCAGTGTTTCCAGGAGAAAACAGGCTTTAGGCTTTTCCTCCTCCATTTCCACTCTATAGGTGGCTGCCGCGTTCCTGACAACCATGTTGTACACTCCTATGTCGTCCGGCGGCGAAGGCCTCGACGGATACGTCTCCACGGCCTCCTCCGGGTCTTCGGCGTCGAGATCCTGCCATTCCAGGTCTTGAGCCTCCGAGGGTGTCGAGCCGAAGTGCGTCTGCTGGTCGTCCTCACCCTCTGTATAATCGTACAGGACCTCTTCGTCCTGTTGTTCCGACGGTTCGGGAGTTTTCGGCGGCTCGGTGCTGTCGAACTCCTCTTGCGTTTCCGCTTCGACGACCGTCGAGGACTTCGAAGGGATGGTGTATCTACTCATCCGGTCGTCGAAGTCCTTCTTCTTTTGGATGATACTGGCCATTTCGGCCTCGAGCCTTTTCTTCTTCCTCTCCATCTCCGCCGCTTGATCGGCGTCGAGAGTTTCGGCAGTTCTCTTCGAGGTCGTAGTTGACGTCGGAGGTGCCTTCTGCTCTTTCCCCTTCGGCGTCGAGTGCGGTTTCTCGGAACCGTGCTTCGACGACCTGGGTGTGTCAAGAGCTTTCGCCGACCGGGAGTCCTTTTGGAAGGATCCGCTGGGCTGTTTGTCCATGGATGCAGCTTCGGTCGTCGAGTGCTTCGACGCCGGTGCTCCTTTCGAGGACTTTGGGTCGGATTTTCGAGAGTCTGTCGGGGTTCTTTGGGTCGACGTGTCTCTTACCTCCTTCCTGGAAGTGTTATCGGTCTCTACGACCGTGCAGTCCTCTGGTCCCTCGGCGATGTTGTCCTCTTCCCCACTGGAGAGGCCCAGGTCCCGCAGCGACGGAGGTGGCCCTTGGCCCTGCATGCTGTAGTTTGCTCTCCTCTGTCTGTCCCTCACCCTGAGGGTCTTGGTGGCGAATGCTGCGCAGGCGTTGCAGTCGTCGCTTCGATGGTCGATCGGTAGGCAGAGGTTGCAGACTGGATGTTGGTCTTTCTGTGCGAACTTGTGGTGGCAGTTACGACAGAACTTGAATGGTGTCTTGTCCATTCCCGCGCTCAGGGAGCCCCCTGTGTGCGCATTCTCCGTTGGACGTCGAAGTTTCTTCTACCTCTCACCAGCTTTGTCGTCCCTGTAGTATGTTCTTTGTCTTGTGATGAAGATCTCCAATTTTTCTCGGTTCTTTCTGCTTTTCTCTTACTTTTTCTCTCCTCTTCCAACTCTGGAGCTCTTCACGACGATCCAGACCCAACGGCGGAAAAAAGAATCTGAAGATGGTGCCCAAGGGTGGGAGCTTCCGAAGGAAGCGCGCCGACGTCACGGGAGGACACCAAATGGTGGGGCGTCGACGCCGACCTGAGCTACACAAAAAAAAAAAAAAAAAAACTACGATTCCGGACCCAACCACTAGACCGCGGAATAATGCACAGCATAGTGAATCCAGAAAGATTCACGCTGCAAAACTGAAAATGCTCGAAGCCCACTGTGAACCGCAGGTAACGCCGGTGGGCCGGCAGGACGGGGATATGAAAATATGCGTCCTGCAAGTCCAACGCTACCAACCAATCTCCAGGGTCGAGGGCAGTCAAGACCTGAGCTAGGGTGAGCATCTTGAACTTCTCCTTCCGGAGGAAGCGATTTACGTTCCGGAGGTCCAAGATAGGACGCATGTCCTCCTTGTCCTTTTGGGCACCAGAAAGTAGTGGGAGTAGCAACCACGACCTACTTCTGGGGTCGGAACGCGCTCGATGGCCCTCTTGGCCAAGAGGGCCGCAACTTCCTTCTGAAGAAGCACCAAGTGATCCCCTGATATGCGGTGGAATTGAGGTGGCATGGCTGGGGGGTGGTCTCGAAGGGGAGGGAGTAGCCCCTTCGGACTATGTCCAAGACCCACCTGTCCGAGGTGATGGCACGGCAGTGGTGAAGGTGATGGCGGACCCTGCCCCCTACTGGCGTGCTGTGCACCTGAAAGGAAGGACTAGGAGGGCTTGGAGGCCGCGGACGGGGCGGGGTTGGTGGCCTGACCCGCACGCTGGTTGCCTGACCCGCCACGGCGGGAGCCACGTCCTCGGCCACGCGGAGACGATTGCTGCGTGGGCCAGTGGCTGGGCAGCGGACGTGACTGGGCGCCCCTTCCGTGGCCACGAAAGGGGCGAAAAGCAGATGGCTGCGGAGGGCGTACAGCAGAAAGACCCAGGGACTTGGCCGTAGCCCGTGAGTCCTTATAACGCTCCAGCGCATGGTCTGCCTTGTTCCCAAAAAGACCGACCCCATCAAAGGGCATGTCCATAAGAGTGTTTTGGACATCAGCCGAGAAACCAGTGGTTCTCAGCCAGGCATGACGGCGCAGCGCCACTGTCGTTGCAATCGATCTGCCCAGAGAGTCGGCGGTATCAAGGCCACATCTGATGGTGTATTTAGCCGCATCTCTTCCTTCTGCAATGGCGCGGGAAAGCAGTGTCTGGACCTCCTCAGGACACTGGGGCAAAGCTTGCGCCACCGAGTCCCACAGAGAGTGGGAATATCGGCCCAAAAGGCAAGCGGTGTTGACAGACCTCAAGCCAGCACTGGAGGAAGAAAAGACCTTCTTCCCAAATTGATCCAGGCGTTTGGATTCCCTATCCAGAGGAGCGGTAGGGAAGGCGGTTTGGGAAGCAGAGGCTTGGACAACCAAGCTCTCAGGAGAGGGGTGTTGGGAGAGGAACAGGGGGTCGCGTTCCTATCCACAGGCGCCCCTGTGGCGGGCTTGGACCAGGTGCCCAAAAGAACGTCGGAAAGCGCGTCATTAAACGGCAGCAGTGGCTCCGAGGAGGTAGCCGCCGGCTGAAGCACTGCCGTCAGGAGGTTAGTCCTGACAGCCACCGTAGACAGTTGGAGATGTAAGGCCCCAGCTGCTCTACGCAACACCGTTGCAAAATTTGCTCCCTCCTCCGTTGCCACGGAAGGAGGAGACAGCATGCCAGAGTCAGGGGAGGTGTCCAGACCACTGGCATCCCCAAGTTCCTCAGCCCAGTCCTGTTCGAACTCACACTGCTGTGTGAGAGGGTCATCCGACCCCTCCCAGTTCTCTTCGTCCTCCTCAGGTTCAAAATAAGGAGAAGGAGGGACACGCGGGATCCAAGGTCTCATCGGCGTCGGAGCTGGCGTCGAGCGACGTCGGTCCGGCGCCGTGTCCGGATCCGGAGAGAACCGGGGAACGACGCCGCCCGGAGCCCCGGGCGGCGTCGGGAACGGCACCGGAGACATCGGCGCCGGCGGAGGTGTAGTCAGGTCAACCGGTGTCGATGGGGGTTGCGGCAGCACCGGAGCCGGGATCGAGGCCGGGGCCGGGACCGAGGCTGGTGTGACAGGCGGCGCCGGGACCGGAGTCGCCGGCGGCGCCGGGGAAACCCCATCAGGGCCCGCGGGGCCCGAAGGCACACCGGGGGTCCTTGAGGCCCGAAGAGGCGGGCCATGGCCGACAGGAATTCCTGTATCTTGGCCGGAGTCGCCCCCGAACCCGGGAAGGACGGGTAATGCGGGGGCGGCTCCACAGGCACTCCCGGAGCCACGGGGACGGTGCCGACAGGAGCCTCAGCCGAGTCGCGAGACCGGCGAGGCGAGCCGTCGAGCGATGACGCTTCTTAGACTTTTTATGCTTCGACTTACTGGAGGAGTGCGAAGACTTGGACCCCGACGACCGATGAGGACTCCGCGACCGGCCCCTCGACCTCTCACGTGACCGGGGCTTGGTGTGGCGCGGAGCCGACTGCCGGACCTCGAGGAGCTTTCGAGACCGCTCTCGCAAAGCCTTCGGGTGCAAGGCCTGGCAGTCGGGGCACGACTTCGTGTCGTGGACGCGGTCGAGGCAGTAGAGACACTCTAAGTGCGGGTCTGTGATCGACATCATGCGACCACAGGCGTCGCAGGGCTTGAAGCCGGGCAGCCCTACCGACACCTTCGGAGTCGAGAGACTCGTTTAGAAAAACAGTGAAAAATCACCAAAAATGTAGTCAAAAAATGACTAGGGCACTGCTCTTCCCGGATCTGCGCTTACTGGCGCGGAAAAGAAGAACTGACGTCAGCGCGCAGGGCGGCGTCTAAGTACTGCCCGCGACGTCATCCCGGCGATCCCGACGACGGACGCGGAGCCGCACGACGCCGCCTACCGACGCGCAAGGGTACTGCTACGCAAAAAACTTTCCGGATCCAGCCTGACGCCTAAGGGATATTCTAAGGTAAGGAATCTGTCACTAACGTGTCTCTTTCAGATATTAAATGTTCCTATGTTAAAGCTGTCTTGTCAGGCAGTGACTAAATGAACTGGAGTGTGAAGTCATCCAGAGAGAAGGTAATCAGTAGCTAACTCTGATGGATCGTGGGGGCTTTCTGAGGGAAATTCAGCAGGAAAAGTAGGTGGGAGTAAGGCATCCTTCAGATTCTTAACTGACTTACTATAAAACGCTCCAGCAGAGAGTCTCCAGAAGCCCCTGCCAGAAAAAAGAACTTTGCTGTGGTCTAGCAGAAATCAAGCCCATCTTCAAATGAAGTGGTTTGCATTCTTTGCCAGCTCAAAGTCCTTTGAAGCATGAACCTGCAGTGCCAGTACTCACTAATATTGTAGTCAACTGAAAGACAGACCAGTAATTTAGAATGCCCATCCTCATATCTCATCTTCCCAACACGTTTAGCACAAGGAACTGTGATGCTGCCAGACCCAGCGCAAGTTGAAGAACTGGTATACTTAAAAAGCCTGCATCACAATATTCAATGTACCATCCTTGGCCAGACTGTCTTTAATTTACAAAGAGACTTTATTGAATCTATTCTTTTTAATGTTCTTAATGTGATTCCAGAATACCGTTTGAACCTCAATATGGACTAATGATTATGAAGGATAATAAAAATCAACTAATCGCAAACAGTCTCCGACGTCCTAGTTCTCTAAAAATACCTATGCAGGTATTCTAATAAAGGGTCATGTTTCTGTTCCCTGTTAGTTGGGAGATAAATCCAGCTACTGTATGGATTATAACCCTGAACCCCCACAAATCTGTGCTGTGCAACATATATAGTCTGGTAGTGAACAAGTCTTAATGAAAAGGAAATAAATTGCTGTATGATTGTATAAAGAAATATAATGCATCATGTTTCATTCAAGACAAAGAGGCCAATGAAATGTTGTCTGGTGATATTTATACTAGGTCTTCGGCTGGGTCTTGCATGTAAAGCAAGCAGTTGCAAAGCCAATTCATGCCTTTAAAATGCCAAGCCATTGGCTTTCAGGTGCTTGTTTGTAAAGCACAAAAAATCAAAATACTGTAGGAAAAGCAAACACATATCTTATGGTATCTCAAAACTGCACACTTAATTCAATATTTTTACTCTTTATAGTTCCATGGTTTATTTTTTAAATATTTTTCACTCTGTAAACTGAACAGACTTTAAAAAGAACAAGGACTTTTAAAGGAAAATGCTTGCCAAGGACTACTTTACTTTTCAAAAGACTTAGAACAGAAACTTGCTCCAGCCATGTGGTCCTCTGAAGTAGCCCAGCAAGCAGATTTGCATGCCCCCCAGGAGAAGAGACATATCCTTTTCAGTCATGCTAACTAATTAGCATGCCTCAAACACCATCTGAGTACAGCAGTTGGCCTCTCCCGCAGTGCAATAAATGTCTGTGTGTGTGAAGGCCTGAGCTTTTGTGCAATAAGTGAAATGCTGGAGATAACTCAAAACAAGCATTTGCAATGCAATAGGTCTCGCATTTGCAAGAGTTTAAGCTATTGGCACTGTAAATGACAATGCCTTTTATTTATCTATTTTGATCATTAACACTTTTGAATTTGAATTGGGTACTTTTAAAGCGCAACTATCACTCCGGAAGGAGCATCCTGGCGCTAAGCGGGTGAGGATCAAACTAAGCCGAGAGTAGTGAATCCCTATATGAGCGATCGGCAGAAATCCTCCGGGGCTCCATAGATCCAAGTCTTCAGTGCCTTCCTAAACTGAGTTTCTGTTTTCACGAGCCTCATTTACAATACCAATAGCCCAAACTCTTGTAAATGCGAGACCTATTTAATTTCAAAGAAGCGGCCGCCATTGTCCCGGGCAGCTTGGAAAGTGAAAGCGCGCATGGCGCGCTAAATGTTGCAGGAAAGCATGTCGTGCCTGCAGTAGGAGAAACTCATTAAAGAAAATAGTGCCTACAGACTAAATAAGACATACCATGTAATAACAGAAGTAAAAGGGCCAGTCCTCATGGGAGGTTACAAAATGAAGACAAGGAGGTACTAAGGAGGGACTAACAAGCCTATTAACGAATCAGAAGCCAGCATTTAACAAAGGACAATGAAAAAGCCAATGAAAAATATGGGCGGGGAGTGGGCGGAGCCTCAAGTCTAATACTCGAATACAGCATGCCTCACAGAGCAGCGCATGCGCTGCCGAGGCTCAACCTAAAAACAAGCCTTAAAGTCTGATCTTTAGTCACACCCTGGAAAAATATACCTGCTGCTGTGCTTTAACAGACAAGCTGGGAGGGGTAGGGACCAACACAGAGCGCAGGAACAGATATTTGAGGTGAGGACACATCACACGAGGGAGAGAGCAATACAATGCATGTACTCTCATGGAGTGCCGAATGAAAAGTAGTTCCTTAACAGTGGAAGGATAGAAATCAGACGATCAAAAGGATTGAAAAGAGACTATGTTCCATGCCTCTTCACAAGAAGAGGAAAGCAAGTCAATGAATAAGAAGTAAGCAAAATGAAGGTGGTGGTGGTCATAAAGCCAAACAGTGGTAAGCAATGGGCGGGCTCTAAGCCCACTGTATGTTTTTGGTAAGATCCACAAGAGGTTTTCACCTAAATGCTGTCGGAAGGCAAGACCTAAAAATAGAAAGACATTTTCCTGTATGTTGCACCAATAATACAGAAGGTACACCGATTGCACGGAAGAAGAGAAGATTTAATAAGATTTAATGAACTGTACCACTAAAAATATTAGGAAATCAAAGCTGCAGTGCTGAAAATAAGAAGGGAATGCTCAGACTGTAGAAATCATGCAGCCGTGTATGTGCAATTTATGGATAAGCAAATTTGAAAACACCAAGCAACAATCCCAAAACAATACAAACTCGATTGAGATATTTTACCTTCCTGATAAAAAAAATTAAAAAAAAAGAGAGATCATTACCTGCGATGGATCATTTGCGGTCAGCTTCCTTCCCAGCACATTTTGTTTCAGTGCGAAGCCACTGTTTCTCATCTCTGCTATTAGCTCCGAGGGGTGCATTGATGGCCCTGTTCACAAAAATCACAGTTTGAACATATCATTGAGATCACTCTGCCTTTTTTCTTACTGCACAGTAGGAATGCGGCTGAAGCTTTGTTAACTAAAATCACAGCTAAATCAACTCAATAATCTTCTGCTGAGCAAATCATCACATATGATTTTCAAAAACAGCGGTCTGGAGATTCAGAATACAAAATAATTGCATTTTTCTTTTAAGCGAAAGGGGCTTCTCTCTTTGTGCAACTTTCTAATGCTGGAAACCATACCCTTGGGAACTGTATGATTGAATGTTTCTCATGGCAGAATAAACCAGAAAGTAGTCTGCAGCAGAATGTTGTGTTTGTCTAAAGACCCAATGCAGGTTCGCAGCAACAAAGCAACAATAAAGAAAATGCTGTGCTTGTCAAAAAGAGCAGGGCTGTGTTCAATATATTTAACAACCTATTTGTACTTTGCTCTTGTTGTGTTACGAGTAAGACAGTCAACTTAAAAATCATTAGAAGCTTTACTGCACAACATTTAGATGCATAGTCGGATGCTTGAATGTTTTTAAACACAAAACACTTAGGCCACGACTCAGAGTTGCAGGGTACTGGCAGAGTGGTAAGTTCACATACAAATGTACTGTTACCAGGCTGTAAATCCAGGCAAGTACCTGCCAGTACCATGCAATTACAAGTGAAACCCATGGAATGGGGAATTACTTGTGAGACAGGATTTATCAGTCATAAAACCACACAGAATTCTCAATTTCATGGGATTTAACACATACATTTACTACCTATAGTACGTATGTGGTACATGTAATGCTTCTTCCTCAGTGTGGGGTGGGAATGTGGTGAGAGGAGAAGGGAGGAAAGGGACAGATAAGGTATGAAAGGGGGAAAGCATAGAATGTTCTTTCCTGCCAGAAATAAAAAAAATTGGGAGAAGAGGCTTCTCATGCTTCTCTCCCCTCACGTGATTTTGGTAAGTTTTTGTTTTTTTAGATCTTGCCAACAAACAGCTTTTAGTCGTGTAATGTCAAAGACCTACTGTGGACAATACTCAGAGTGAGCTTTGGTTTGGTCCATTGATTACCAATGGTTGGCTTTATTGTCACTATAATTTGCTTGTTTCTTATATGATGGCTTTCCAATTTCTCCTTGTATGTGTCCCTCCCCTGGAGCATGGCTTCTATGTTATCCTTTTGATTGGATCACTTGTGTTTTTCCACTGATTACTTTCATGGAACTACCTTTTTCATTTTCTTTCATTACTCGTTGAGAGTGAACACGTTTTCTACCTCTGTCCTTCATGCACTGCTTTCCCACTCAAATCCCCAAGCTCCCTACATCTCTCCACCCCAAACAAGCTCATCTGCTTCTTCCCATGTTGCACACTAGCACACTTGTTTTTGTCCCGCTCTCTTTTTTTGTTTGTTTTATATGTTGTGCAGACCCCCCCCCCCTCTAAGCGCCTTCATTGCTTATCCCCTGCTGATTGTCGGCACTTACTTATCCCCCACCCACTCTACTCCATCGTTGCTTTCCCCCTCTTCTTCTTCTTTTTTTTTTTTTGCTTGCAGCTGCCCTTTGGTGCCGCGCCACCCCTTTAAAAAATACAAACAAAACAAGGGCTTTGGTGCCTCTTTATACTGTTTGTTAATTTGTTAATTACCTTTCCAAAATAGGTGTCTACCATCTTGGAATGATACTGATACATTAAAAGAAAACAGCCAACCCGTCATGACGCACTGCGGTGACGCTGAGGCAGTCATGTCATCACAACACATATGTGCACATGCATGATGGCTAATTCAAGCTTTTGCATCATCATACTTTATTTTGCCGATGCTGTCCGAATCAGCAATAACAACTTTTAGGTGTCGCCTGTAAGAGCGCACATATTTTCGCTTCTGGGATATTTTGTTAACTAAAAGGGGGATTAGTTGGCTTCATTGTCACTCTTATTTGCTGGCTCATAATTGTTCAGTGCGTGCAGTTCACTGTCTCTTCGTTTGTGTCTCCCTTCCTTGGAGCATGCACCAAGTGCTGATTGCTTCTTTTTGATTAGTGTACTTCTGCTGCTTGCACTGGTACAGTTTTTTTTTTCTTCTTTGCCCCCTCATCGTGTTGTTGCTTATTTCTTTTGCTTGTAGCACTCGATAAAAGTGCATATGATTCCAGCCCGTCCCCACAGGTCTCGCAGCACCTTATCCTGCACGGAGGGTTACAAGGTTGCTGGCTGGGCACTTCCGTATCTGGTGCAGCTGCAGTAGTGAGAGAGCAGGCATGTGCGATGAGGAGAGAGCAAGGGGGCAGGCGCCTGTTGGCATGTGCAGAGAGAGCTGGGAGGTTGATACAGCTAGTGGCAGAAAGAAACAGTGCTGCTCAGGGCTGTGCTGTGGTGCAACCAAGCTTTTGCTGACAGTAGCGGCTCCTCCATTAGGGCGGAGGAACGCCGCCCCACTACTTTCTCGCAGCGCGAGAAGCAGAAAATGAAATGGTATTTTAAATACCATTTTATTTTCTGCTTCTCACGCTGCGAGAAAGCAGAATGCAGTGGTATGCCTGGGGGCGGGCGGGAGGATATGCCTGGTTGGGGGCAGGCGGGTCGGGGAGGAGTGGCTTGCACCACTCTGAGTACCCTGATTGCTTTGTTCGGCCCTGGGGCCGACCAAAGCAGTCATGCGCACTCTACATTTTCTCTATGTAGGCTGCATGCAGCCTACAAAGAGAAAATGGCCTCCCTACCTGGTGCCCGGCTGGGCGCTGCCCGGGACTCCGCACCAATCACAACGCTGCCATTGCAGCATTGTGATTGGCTACAGGAGGGGAGGGAGCATGTCTGTTCCTGTTCCGGCCCGGCCCAGGAGCAGAGGCGGCGCGGGATCGGGTAAGTTTTACTTTTCATTTCTAATTTTACCCCCTCCCCCCCTTGCGGTAACACCCGCGCGACCCCCTCCCCCCGCGAATTGCGAGCCGCGACTGACAATACTAGATTAATGCCAGCGTGTATATGATAACATTACGTCGGTTCAGCCTCTGACTGCTGGCGTGGAAGCATTGGCGGGGCCAGGTAAACTTTTTTGTTCTAATATCTTTATTAGTTTGAGAGAAGAAATATAAACAATTAAAATACCATAATAAGCAATACAACCAAAAAGAGAGTTACACAATAAATAAATAGATAAATAAGCATTCATCAGTATAGATATAATCAATGTCATATATATCACCGACATATCAATTAATATGGTGGAAAAAGCAATAAAGAAGCAATACGAGAGAATCAGTTGTATCACCTGTATAAATCAATCAGCAAGATAAAGAGAGAAAGGAAGAAAGAAAGATAGAAGAAAGTATCGAGGAAGAGAAAGAGAAGTAAAAATAAAGCAAACAAGAGAGAGAGAGAGAGAGAGATCGAGACCCCTGCTACAATAGGGAGGGTAAGTTAAGGAGAAGACACAAAGGGATATTGCGCCACCAGGCCTTGTAAGGCTAAGTTCATATATCTATCAAGAGATCTCCAGACCCCACTAGAAACAAAGGGTGTATAGTGTTTCTCCTCCACAGAAGTATGAGCCCCTCGGAGAAAGGATACCCAAGCCCACCATGTATGATAGGATATGGACCCAAAGGATTTCCAATCTGTTAATATAATCTTGACCGCAATTGACAACAACAAGTCTAGCAATTGCATATCAAGAGGATCCAAAGGCAATGGTGATGTTGTAGCCCATGGGCCCAACAAAATTAGAGGTAACGAGAGCTCAAATTGAATATTGAAAATTAGTAGGAGATGTTTGTGAGCCAGCTCCCAAAAGGATTGGAGTAAAGAGCATTCAAAGAACATATGTTGATATGTACCAGCAGCTAAATTACAACTCCAACAGAGATCATTATCCTTGAGTTTGAGGGTATACAAACGAGCCGGGGTCCAATGTAAAAGATTGA
The DNA here is from genome assembly GCA_963921515.1 of Calotriton arnoldi. Taxonomy (NCBI): domain Eukaryota; kingdom Metazoa; phylum Chordata; class Amphibia; order Caudata; family Salamandridae; genus Calotriton; species Calotriton arnoldi. Next base: position 251,294 of record CAWUFW010005681.1, read on the forward strand.
GAGAGAAAATTTAGACTGAATAAGAGAAGGAGCAATTTTATTTCGTAGGGAAAATTTCCCAATAAGTTGCCAGATTTCTGGTGAAATATGTTTAAAAAGGTCATGTTCAAAATGATGTAGCCATTTCTGTTGTGTAACCGTAGTCTGCAAAGGCGGCGTGGTGGATAAAAATTTATATATTTTAGAGGCAACGTGACCTGCTTTATACCACATAGACAAAAGGGAAACAGTATGTGAATCCGGGAGTGGGCCTTAGCTAAGGCAACCTTTATTTTTAAAAATGTATAGAAATCCAAATTACTGAGAGTATACTGCCGAGCTAAGGAAGAGAAAGGCAATGGATCATGATTTGAATCATAAAGGTGCTTAACCAATGTGATACCTTTGCTAGCCCAGTATGCCAATGTTGCAGAGTCAATATCAAGTTTAATTTTAGAATTGTGCCACAAAGAAGACCACCGAGACTTATGAGTTGGCTTAGAAACTTTTTATCTATAGCCTTCAAGGCAGCGATGGTATCCAAGATAATACGTCGAGAAAAAGGTACAGTCAATGTGGACGCAGTTAAAAAGAAGAGGTAGATAGAGGAGAAGACAATTCCCGCTCAATAGACAACCACGGCGGAATATGTCGAGAGTCTGTAGAGAACCAAAGAGCACCTTGAGAGGCTAAGAATGCCACTTGGTACAAATTCCAATCTGGGAAATTACATCCTCCCATATCATAAGGTTTCCTCAGATGTTTATAGGCTATTCTAGCTCGCTTATCACTCCATAGGAATTTTGAAGTAAGGGCGTCGATCTCATGAAAGAAAGATGAAGACAACTTGATAGCGAGCATTGAAGACACAAAATTAACAATGGGAGTTATCATCATCTTCAAAGTTTCAAGACGTCCCCACCAAGATATATATTTAGGTGACCATGTATCCAACAACTGTTTAACCTTAGCTATAGTTTGAGATTCATTATACAAGACAGTTTCTGTTAAATTGTTACAGAACCAAATCCCTAGGTACTTAATGCGCTTTGATTGCCATTTAAAGCCAACATCTCCCATGTGGGAAGGAAAGCAAAACGCGTTGAGAGGAAACATTTCCGTCTTATCTTTATTCAGAGTATACCCTGAAACACGAGAAAATTCTTTAATATTATCAGAAATGGCAGGAATTGCATTACCTATATCTTCAGAAAAGATGAGCACATCGTCCGCATAGGCGGCTGTTTTGATATTCTTCGAGCCAAATTGAAAGCCTTTAATATCTTGATTTAGATTAAGTTGCCGAAGGAGAGGGTCAATAGATAACAGAAAAAGAAGAGGTGATAACGGACATCCTTGCCTAGTACCCTGACACAGATTAAAAAAGGAAGAGGTAGCCCGTTAATTCTAATATTTGCTTTAGGTTGCGCATACAAAGACATCACCATACTAACAAAAGAATCTCCTAGATTGTGAGATTGAAGTACTGCTTTTAGGAACGGCCAAGAGACCTTATCAAAGGCCTTTTCGGCGTCGAGAGCGATGGCTGCCGAAGGGAGGCTAGATAACTTTGCTTTCCCCAGGATATGACAAAAAGTCCGAATATTGTCCCTAGCCAACCTGCCTTTAACAAAGCCAGTCTGCGAGGGGTGAATAAGCGAAGGAATATACAGTTCCAAGCGTTTGGCCAAAATCTTGGCGAAAATTTTCGCTTCCATATTCAGAAGGGAAATGGGGCGAAAATTCCTAGGGTCAGAATGATCCTTACCCTCCTTAGGGATTACCAGAATAGTAGCCTCAGCAGCTGATCCAGAGACCGTCCCTGACGAGACAAAGTTATCAAAGACGTCTTTGAGACGAGATAATAAAGATGGGAGAAATGTCTTATAAAAAAAGAATAGGGAACCCATCCGGACCTGGAGCCTTCCCTGACCGAGTGGCCTTAATGGCATGAATAATTTCTTCGGAATCGATCGGTTTCCCCAACTTTACCCCATCATCGTCAGAAATATTATGAGTAGGAATCGATTCCAAAAATTGTTGACATTGAGCAAGAGACGATTGATTATGGGGAGTATATAGTCTGCTATAGTAATCACGAAACACTTCAAGAATCTCTTTAGTCTGAAATTTCCTAGCTCCAGAACTGTCATTTATACAAGAAATCTGCGCTGTTCTGATACTAGAATCTTGATATTTTAACGTAGCCGCCAACACTTTCCCTGCTCGATTCTTCAACAGCAACCGTTTGGACTTCTGTGCCTGGACGCCAATATGAGCCCTTCTAGTTACAATAGAATTGTAAGAGTATTTTAAGTTCTTGATATCTTGTAAAATCGATTTATCTTTAGAACTTCTATATAGACACTCTTTATGTTTAATATTATCCGCTAAAGCAGAAAGTTCCTTCCTAATATCCGCGTTTCGTTTTGCCATTCTTTTAATAATCTGTACTCGAATAGTACACTTGAAAGCGTCCCATAGAACCCCTGGAGAGTTTACCGACGACGTATTCTCATGGAAAAAATTTGTAATATCTATGTTAAGCTGTTCAACCTCATCCTGTTCATACAAGATCTCCGTGTTCAAGCGCCAAGTACGTGGTTCACTATTGTCTGTGAGATTCAGAAGCGTGAACGAGACCGCTGCATGATCAGAAACAAGTATAGGATGAATGATAGGATTCGTAGAATGCTTTAGGAGTGTTGAATGAACCAGAAGATAGTCAATGCGAGAAAAACTAGAGTGTGGAGAAGAGAAAAAGGTGAAGTCGCTGCCGGTGGGATTATGCATTCTCCACACATCAGTGAGTCTAGAGGAGGAACACATATTAATCATCTGTTTATGAGCCCTGGGAGGGCGAAACTTAAAAGCAGAATGTCTGTCTAAGATAGGGTCCATTGGGAGATTAAAGTCCCCGCCAACAATCAATTTGCCATTTTGAGGAATTTCTGAGAGCTTTTTAGTGACAATACGCCAAAAGACGGATCATCACCATTAGGTGCATAGATATTCATGACATAGATTTCCAACGAGCCATTAGATAAACGAGTAAGCAACCACCTACCCTCTGAGTCATGCTCCGCAGTAACAATAGACAGCCCAGAACTCCTGGAAATCAGAGTCACCACTCCATTCCTCTTGCCAGAGGCCTCAGAGCAAGAGACATCAAGTACCCACTCCTTCCGCAACAATAAGGCTTCTTTATAAGCTATTTTGGTTTCTTGCAACAAGACTAAATCACTAGAAAGGCTTTTACAATAATCCAAAATTTTTGCCCTCTTCACAGGGTGATTCAAACCACGCACATTGAGTGAAAGCACATTCAGGCCCGGCATATTAGCGAGAAACCAATATACATAATTGCACTTGGTGCATGAAAAAGGGAACGCCTAGTAGTTGCATCTGAAATGTAAAGACAAAACGGAGACAATGGAAAAACACATAGTGGATTGTAGCAGGAGTCTCTAGGAGAAAAAGAGTCAAGAAGGACTGGGTTAAGAAAGGAAAAAGGAGAAAAACAAAGATAGAAAATAGAGCAAAAAAACAACATATAAAAAGAAAAAGAAAAAACCCCACCAGGGAAGTCTATAATAGACCAAATACATGGGGAGGAAAAACATGAAGGAGCAGCCAAAGAGGCCAGCATACACAGTTTCGCCTATTGAAAAGGAAGACCAAATCCTATAATCAGCGACGGAACAAAAAGAACTATCGCAGAAATATAGTTAACATTCTATCAATAACTAGAACAGTTAAAATATCACAGTACCAATAGCTCTATATACTTAAACCTATGTAAATTCATATTGTTAAATATATATAAGACACAAAAATCCATGTTACCTGTTAAAGAAAATGTGAATTAATTAGCATTGCAAAGAAATACATCGAGGAATTGTAAAATACATACTGCAATATACATCTTCATAACAATGAAAGTTGGGTAATGCATAAGAGGATGGTAGAGAAGAACAGATTCCAGGAACAGAGCGAGGTAAAGAATGAATGATTTGAAAAAAGGAGCAAAACAGAAAAACTCTACATAAACACAATAATATCTGGTAGCCAGGATCTATTGCCAAACAGACCTATATCTAAAAACTACAGTCAGGAAATCAATTAAACATATATATGATACCTAAGAAGAAGATAGACAATAAAAATAAAAAATCAGCTGTATGCCTGTAAAGAGATATAAAAAGAAGAAAATACCCTTTAAAACAAAGAGGGAACAACAGCCATCCTTCCTAGAAGAAATGACCAATTCCACCCCTAGAGGAACAAGCGGACAATAGCATCACAAATGGGGAAAAAGGCATACAGGAACATTAACCCAAACACCTAGAACAATGTTTAATTAATAGGTGCACTTCAAAGAAAAATCAGAAATAACACAAAGAGGAAACTTATCAGAAAAGAAAAAGATGAATCCTGTAAAGTGAAGGCCAATGAATATTATACGAATAACATTATGTTATGATAAAATAGAAGAAAGGAAGAGAAACCTGTAAAGAAAAAAGTTAGTAAATTCACAAGCATGAGGACTATAACAGCCAAGCTTCCTAGGATAAATAGCCCATTTCACCCCTAGAATAATAAGGGGATAAAAGCATCTGAAAAGTGACAAGAAGCACAAAAAGATTAATCCAAACATCTCCAACAAAGATTGATTAAGAAATAGCAGTGCTCAAAGAAGAGTCAGAGTCCATCCTCGATTCAGACTGGTTATCCAAAAACGTAGACAAGTCAGAAGGCTCATAAAATATCTGAGTGCGACCTTTGAAAGTTATTTTAAACCGTGAAGGGCCAGCAAAGGAGAACGGCATATTCATCTCTAAAAGTCTCCTTCGTAGGTTTAGAAAACCTTTCCTTCGAATGACAGTATCTCTGGCAAAGTCCTGGGATATGGCAATTTTATGGCCCTCCCACTGAATCGATCTGATTTTCCTCATTTGCGCCAAAATTTGTTCAGAATGTTGGTGTCTCAATGGTTTGAAAACCACCGGTCTGGGATACGACAAAGACTTTGAACTAAATGTTGGGACTCTATGAGCACGCTCAATTTCAAAGTCTCTTTGGAACGAGATACCCAGTACAGTAGGAATCCAATTAAGCAGAAAGTCTAGCATTGATGGAGCAGGTTTCTCCGAATCCTCTGGTAGACCAAATATACGTAGGTTACTTCTAAGATTCCTGTCCTCCTGCTCCGTAAGGTCTCTCCGCAACGCAACCAGGGAACGTTCCATATTCTGCATAAGTTTAGATTGCTTGTGTGTGGTATCTTCTACTGCACTTATTCAAGATTCGGCATTTGAGACACGAAGCAACACATTTTTAAAATCATTCCCGATAGCCGCTACTTCAACCTGAAGTAAATCAGTATTTGTTTTAGTACTCTGCGCAATGTCATGAACAGAATTAAGGCGAGAAAGAATAGTATCCAAAGTAGTGCCAGAGTCCTTAGGTACTAATTCCGGCGTGGGAGAGGCCTGTTTAGACCTTTTCAGATACCCTTTAGAGTCTTTATCTTTAGTAGGAGGACCCATACTTTCTGCCATTGGAGCACAGGTATTATAGTGGAGATATAAACAACTGATATCTATCTCCAGGACAACACCAAGCTTCACACCTTGCCCCAAAAAACAGAACAATTTTGAAGAAAAGGCAGTACAGATAATGATAGTCAATAAGAAGTGACTCTCTATACCCTCATTCCACTAAGGATATATATAGCGCACCACGAAATTGCTGATAAACAAGCAATATCATCCGCAATACAGCAATGACTGGTGAAGACTGACCAGGAACACCAAGCAGGATTCAGATAGCGCTTAGAAGCACCCAATGACTGAGTGCCTGATGAACTTTACTCCTGAGGCAGCACTTAGCTGTAACCGGGATATTTAAAATATATGAAAAAACCCAATTCTGGCCCCAAAAAAGAAAACTGGAAATGAGCCTCCCGTCAAGAAAAACACATCAGAAGGTTGCAAGAGAGACTTCTCATACCTCACATGCTAGCTGGAAAGTAAGTCTTCAAGTCCACCTGCTCAAAAAACAGCGTTATTTTCAGACTACCATGTGCGGACCCTGCGTAGCAAATGGTATATTTCAGTGGCCGGTGTAATTGGTATAGCTACAGCTCAAGAGTAGTCATCCCAGCAGCCAGCAGCAGTCCAAAATACCCTGGATAAGTCTCTTAATCAGTGTGACACCATAGTAAGCAGGCAGATAAGGGCGGAATAGCAGGTATTAAAACAGCACTCACAGCACACTCAGCAGGAACTGAACTCCTCCTCAGTAAAGCGCTATTAGTCTGCAGAAAAAATATTTCAAGTGGGCGTATGGTGCTAGAAGTATTCCTCCGATCTCACCCTTGCAGCCAGAAACAGAAAGAGCTCTGAGAATTCACCATTTCTCTCATATTCCTCGCGCCGCCGCCATCTTGGGAGCCACGTCTGAGGTAAACACAGAAACGAAGGTTTCTCAGCCCAGAGCACTCCACCGTCGCTGCAACTCCTCACTCGTCCTCATGTCACATTCCACTGTTGCTTTCCATAATTAGAGCAGGTGTTCAAGGTCTCCATCACCTCTTTTGCCGACCAGCCTCTCGGCGACGTACCGGAGCTCAAAAGAGTGCGGTCATCTTGGCTGCGCCCAAGCCACGCCCCTCGGGGCCAGATAAACTTTTAAGCTCCATTGCGCCAATGAGACCTGGCGAGCAACCGCCCTTCCTTTTAGCTCCGATCGCTGTCTCAGGGCCGTGACTATTTCAGGTACAAAGCGCTCAGTTGTTTGGGCCTTGTTGTGTGGAGAGAGCGCTCGACTGAAAAAAACTGTTCCTTTCACCTGGAAACCACTATTTGCTGTGAAGAGGCCAAGGGTGCTTTGCAAAATCTGCCTTCCGGGGACGAGCAGGGTTTTCTGAAGCAAGGTATGAAAGACCACATAGTAGACAAGAGGATTTTAGAGCACATGATAGGACAGAGGTTGGACAGCGGGTCACACTGCTTTTTCACCTTTCATAACCTCCCGAGTCACTATTCGACTCTAAATTTCAGAAGATGTGTTTTTATCCCTTCGCTTAGCATGGACAAAGACGACCGTTTTAGCATCACTTTTGAAAAAGTGTTGCTGCTGACAGTTGGTGTGATCTGGAGTTAACGAGTCCCAATTCCGACAAGGCCAACGCATCCTTTAATCATTTTGATGTTGGTAAATCCAGCAGCAATAAACTGGGTGAGTGTGACGTGATATTTGTGAGATTGTATTTTAAGCACACGTGGTCATTGGCGGTGAAACTTAATTTTATTCTGCTTGGCTTGAGGTGCCAGTTTCATCTAGTCAAGCTGCAGATACAATGGCGTCTCGTTTGTGGAAAATCTGCCAGCTGATTTATATGGCTTGTTTAATCTGGTCAACTTTCCTCTGGGGTGGGCGTTTATTTAACCCTGCCCCGAGGTAGCTGGTTTCATTAAAAATAAGTAAAGGGAAAACACGCATTCAAATAAAGAGTTGTGCTTTGTACTCTCAGTTATGCGCACAAGCAGGCAGATGCACACAGGCATTCACTGATAATGCACACAGGTAAAGTGCTTGCAGAAAGTAAACCCATGAACTGCGCAGTGGATGCATACTGTATACTATGAAGCAGTCTGAAGCATCTTGAAAAGTGTTGAGATTTAATTTATATGAATTCTTGGGATGGCGCCAAACCCCTTTCTTGTTGCAACTGAAAGCCATGCAAAAAGTGTAAATGACTGGTTTTATTGTTGTGAAGGCATACGTTTTGAGCTGAAATGTTTTCTTCCTGGCCATTGCTGCATGCTGGAGTGTGTAGAGTGAAAGTAAACCTAAATAATGCCATACAGTCTTGAGGAAGGGAAAACTGGTCAGAGTCGGTGACATTCACATTTAAAGCAATTGAATTTGCCTTCTGTATTTTCTTTATTTGTTAATTGACAGTTATGTCCAGCGTTGATGGTGACATTCACATTTCAAGCAATTAAATTTGCTTTCTGCGGGTTTTCAGATTGCTTGTGTGCGACATTTCCATAGTTTCAGCGTACTGTACAATTTGCACACTACAGTTAACTGTTGAATATGTTTAATGCAGGAAGATATGGGGCAGTTTTTAATGTGTTTAGAAATTTTAAGACTACATGTTCACAATTACTTTATAAACCTCCTTTCTTTCTCAAATTTTCTTTAAATGCACTATTAGCCACTGTTTTCTTCAAAATTTTCTCTGGAGGAGAACCCCCAAACACCCTTTCTGTTGAACGTGCTGGTGAGATTCGCATGCTCGCGATGTGACACTCATACCCAACTTTTACGCCTCACCACTTTCAAATGTCACCAGCCCCCACTGCTTTTGCACTCAACTGCCTATGATCTGATCTTGCGCCAGTCACTCCTGCACTGCACGCTTACAGTATTCTTAGCATCTAGTTAAAAGGCAAATGTTCAAATGTTGCTGAATGTTTACTACAAATGGTTAGCCTTTTTCAGAGCTACGCTCCGAAACTTAACGAAAGCATATTGCCCTATAAACGTGGGTAGCAGTTTCCGTGAAATGGCAGATGATGCTGGCGTGCATGATACTTACAGACTTTTTTTTATAATGTGTAGCAAAATACGTAAAGCACAATCAGCAAACCAAACCCCTTTCCGGCATGCTGGATTTATGGCAAACAATGAAATCCAGCTCGAGTGGAATAATGTGATACCCACAGAACACACAATTTTCTCAATTGGTGGAGAGGGATACCTAAGCAGATCTATTGTCTCTGAAGTTTGCCACTTAGACTCGAGGCTTTTAGTAACCAATCAATAAATGTTGAATTTGAAGTTGACTGGAGACCACATCTTCACCACGTATGTTAGATATTTACAATAATGAATTTCCCTTTTCTTAACATGTTCTGTGTTCCATTAAAAATGCAAAATATGAGAGACAGGTGTGAAAATTATGTGTGTCCCGCTTCATTCCTTGTTAACCTAATGATTGTTTCTTGGTGTGCTACTTAAAAACCCAGTTGTGGCTGTTTTTAAGTATTGTAAATAACCAATGTTACCATTAGCCACTTTATTAATGGGACGCCGCACGTCAACCTTTTAAGGCTGAAGGGCTGAGTCGACCCTGCTGGACTCTAAACTATGTGCAAAAGAAACAATTGATGGACGGAATGCTGGACAATGCAAACATTCACCCCCAGTCACAAGGATCTGGATTAAATCCATCATTCTTTTACTCACCACACCACCCCAGTTTGGACCCAGCCATATGCAAATCAGTATTGACCCTGTTCCTTGTGGGAACAGTCCAGCCCGAACTGCCAAGCCAGGACCTCCTTGGACCGGAAACAAGCATCCTGGGACCGGTTTCAGGGCATCACCCTTCATCAGCCAGGCTAGCTTGAATCCAGTGGTATAGTGAGCATGGGACCCACGTCTGGGCATACCCTTCCCACTTAGGGCGACATATGCAAAAGAAACAATTGATGGACGGAATGCTGGACAATGCAAACATTCATCCCCAGTCACAAGGATCTGGGTTAAATCCATCATTCTTTTGCTCACCACATCACCCCAGTTTGGACCCAGCCATATGCAAATCAGTCTTGACCCTGTTCCTTGTGGGAACAGTCCAGCCCGAACTGCCAAGCCAGGTCCTCCCTGGACCGGAAACAAGGACCTGGCCTGGCAGTTCGGGCTGGACTGCTCCCATTGGGCGCAGGGTCAAGACTGATTTGCATATGGCTGGGTTCAAACTGGAATGGCATGGGGAGCAAAAAAACTATGGATTTAGGCCCAGATCTCTGTACTGGGGTGAATGTATGACATTGTTCTGCATTCTGTCCATCAATTGTTCTTTTGCTATTTGTCACCCCGAGTGGGACGGGTATGCCCAGACGTGGGTCCCGTGCTCTCCATGCCACTGGAGTCAAGCTATCCTGGCCGATGAGGGGTGAAACCCCGAAACCGGTCCTAGGATGCTTGTTTAGGCCCAGATCTCTGTACTGGGGTGAATGTATGACATTGTTCTGCATTCTGTCCTTCAATTGTTCTTTTGGACTCTAAACTATAGCCTCAAAGTCACTGCAGAAGCGAGTGACTAACCTAACAGGATGAGGCATTACTGGCTAAGCTGCTGACTTTGGAACTGTGGATCCAGGCTATAATCCCAGCATCGGCTCAACATCCTGAGATTCTGGACAAATCACTTAATCTCCTCATGCCTAGAAAAATGAATCAGACCTAGTGCAATGTAACTGGTGTTCAGGTAAAGCACTTTTGGCCAGGGTTCGCACTATATAAAACAGCAAAAAGAAATCCCTCATGCCACCTATACTGCTACCTTTGTAGCACACTACACCTTTACAATCCAGTCTTGACTTGTCAAAGCGTGGCAGACCCAAAATGGGGTACCAACTCGAAATAAAAGGAATATATGAGGTCAGAAATTATGACTAATGAAGAAATATGTCCACATGCATTTTACGGTTCAGAAAGAGCATGTCAGATTGTGGTGGAGGTCGTCTGGATGTGAGCAATGACGCATTACTAGACTTGCCCAGTAAATGAAGGTTTGGATGGGGTTGGGACTGGAACCCAATAATTTTGGAGTCTTGCTTCTTTGTTTAACAATCCACACTTACAAAAGATCGGTCTCTTGTGAAGCACCAGCGCCATGGCAGGCCAGGGGCAAGCAGTGTTTTCCTAAACACATCAGTTTTTGTTATGTTTTATGTTCCATTCCAAGCTCAGTGAATACTAATGGAGACTGTCTGTGGATGCGGTGATGGGAGCCACTGGGTGAAGAGCTGGATGTGAGGGCGGAACACCTATGTTTGTGCTTACATAGGCCCGTCCCTAAATAATGCACAACAATCAAGTGCAGAGTTGGACTGAGCCAAGGGGAAACATACCAAACTCCTGAAAAGTCGCTATTGTATAGAGGCACAGCCAATCCCATGCCATACAGAACCGAAACCCTAGAGGTATTGCATAACCACCAGCTTAACTGTAGACAATTGAGAGATTAACACCAACACCCTACCACCAGAAAACCACCCTACCACCAACTCCACAGTACCAACACCCAAACCACCACCACCCTATTCACCCTAACTACCACCACCACCAACCCAGAACCACAACATCAACACCCTAGTCAAACCCATCACACCACCCACGACCCCCACACCACCACCTTACGCTAACCTAACTAAAACTCCTCCCTAACCACCACCACCACCACCATCCTAGCCACCACTGTAAAATAACGAGCACCACCATCCTAGCCACCACAGTAAAATAACAAGCACCACCATCCTAGCCACCGCCACCTTCACACCACTCTACAACCACCTCCCTACCACCACCATCAGCCTACCACCACCATCTCCACCATCTCCACCCTCACCACCCTGACCTAACCACCACCACCCATTCACTCAACATGACTCAATTCCTGTAGTAGCTCTTTATTTTTTAACAATCATTTTCAACTCATTACTTAATTTTTGCGTTCATGGAAAGTTCTGGCCTACGTTTGTGTTTGCTTACTCTTAACTTGTTCTCAACTGAAACTATGCATCAAGGTATCTAGCAAATCCAAGTCATATCAGCGATTAAGAAACATTAACATGTTGACTATAGCTATCTATCGACCAACTGATGTATTCTATGGAAATTCAACAGGTGACCATTGATAAGGAACTCTATGGTAGCATGTTGCTGTGAATTATAGGGTGAATGCTCACTGGGTAGATTCACATTTACATAAACTTCATATTTGATTGCCTTGTACATTTTAATTGCTTTGCAGTGGGAATACGAAAAAATAGTGTTCATCACATTACGTGGCATGCTTTTAATAAAGCAACCTTTGAACGCAGTTAGTCCTGTTTCGAAAAATGGTTAAGTGGGCTTTCCTTCCTCTTCTTGTTTATCCCTCCCATGGAGCATGGCCTCAATACTTGTGTCCATCTACTGCTTACATTGAGAGACTCCTTTTTTGTTAAGCACTCCATCAGAGTGCATGCGTTTGCCAGCTGTCTTCCTCGCGTACTTCTCTTAGTCCATCCACAGTGCTCTATGCTGCTCTCGCCTGTGTGCTTCTCCTCCACGCCCCTATGTGTAGTTCTTGCTCATCTCTTCTTCTCCAACTACATTGCTTTTTTCCACCCGGTTTCTTCTCCATGTTGTTCTTGTTTGCTCATGTTGTGTATTTCTCACGCTGCCTGCCCTCCCTGTTGCTTCCAACCCTGTCCTCCATGATTCTTACCCCCGCCCCATTCTCACACTCTTTGTTGCTTCCACCCCTACTCCCCTTGTTTCTTACCACACCCACTTTTTTTTTTTTTTTTAATGCTTTGGTACTAACTTTTAAATGTTTTTGTTTACCAATCCAACTTGGATCAGTAAATAAAAAGGAAAAAGGCCCCCTCGCTTTTGTAGGTGTGCATGGTGCACACGCCTACAAAATGACACCATTGCTGTGGCTGAGTTATAGTATCATTTTTTTTATTTCCTCTTTAGCCATGCTGTATTGTATCGCTAAAAACCACTGGCAAAGCCAACAGTTCCGAAAGGCGAAACCTACTGGCTTCGCCAAGGCTGGTTTCTTTTTGCTGATGCTGAATAGCATAGGCATAAAGCACTAGTAGAGCCAAAAGGTGAATCCAATTGGCTTTGCACATACTTATTTCTTTTACGTATTGATGAAGAGTTTGGCATCAAGGAAGGAGTTTGTAAGGTCAATGGATAGCAGAAGTGAATATTGGCTTTGAAGGTGTAATTCAGGAAAATCAGCAGAATGCTCGTTTCCTGTTGAATATATGGGGAAGGAGAGGGTGAGTAAATCCTGCTTAAGTCAGTCAAAGGGCATACCTTTAAAAACTGAAAACTTCTTTGGCTTGAGCTCACTGTGTGTTGGACTTGGCCCTTTTTGCAGGGTCATCCCAGAACTTTTGCCTTCCTCCTGTATTTTTTTCTGACCTGTTTTTGTTGGTTTTATGACTCTGGTCACTTTAACACTGCTGATCAGTGCTAAAGTGCATGTGCTCTCTCTTGTAAACTTGGTAAGATTGGTCTACACCTGTTTGGCATATTTAATTTACCTGTAAGTCCCTTGTACAGTGGTATCCCATACACCCAGGGCCTGTAAATTAAATGCTAGTAGTGGGCCTGCAGCGCTGCTTGCGCCACCCACCGAAGTAGCCTTTCAAACCTGTCTCAGGCCTCTGCCACTGCAGGGCCTGCGCGTGCAGTTTACTGCCACAGTGACGTGGCATTTAAAGTGGTTGCCACTTCTGAGACTCCCCTTTTACTACATATAACTCACTCCTAAGGTAGGCCCTAGCTAGTTCTATGGGCAGGGTGCTGTGTAGGTAAAGGGTAGGACATGTGCCTTAACTGTGTGTCATGTCCTGGTAGTGACAAACAGCCTATTTGGTTTCTCACTGCTGTGAGGCTGCCCTCTCATAGGTTTGCATTGGGGATTCCCTGATATATGTTTCAGTGGTAATTTCTGATATGAAAGGGGTCGCGTGACCATGTTTGGTATGTTTGCAATAGAAGTAATAAATCCCGCTTATTGGTGAAAGCGGATTTGTTATTACTATTTTAGAAGTGCCAAGTTTAGAAGTGGCCATTTCTATGTGCTTATGAGTCTTTGTGTCCTGCCTGGTTGTGTTTTCACCGTCTGGTTTAGACGGTGAGGAGAGAGGGGATGTGCATTCACTCTAGACAATCACAAGGGGGGTTGAGGTGTGTCCTGCCTTTCCTGGGTGACTCAGCGCTAGGCTGAATAGACCTTGGCTGCATTTAGAGTGGCGGAGGAGTTTCCCTTGTACCTGAATAGGCCTGGTCTGCATTTAGAGTGGTGGGAGGAGTTGCACCTGAATAGGGCTGTGCCTGCCTTTTACAATGCTGTCTCTGCCCCTCTGTAGTGTGTCTGGGGCCAGGGCTTGGGATGTGAATGGGGGTGTTGTACACTTATAAACAGTGTCTGAAGTGCCCCCCAGAACAAAGACTTTTGGACTACAAGTACAGGGGCTGTGACCCCAAGAATTTAGACACGGCATGGGACTTGTAACCAGCTGCTGCTGACACTACAGACTACACCAGAGGAGAAGCTTTTATGCTGCCAGGAGAAACCGCCACTTAAGCTTTGCTTTGCTGACCAGCTGGAAGGACTGCCTCTTGGCTTGCAAGGACCCTGTGTGCTGGCCTGTTGCCTGCTCCCTGCCCCAGGGCTTGGTATCCTGCCCTGTGGTTCTTGGAAAACCAGTGCCGGGTGGGTGTTTTCCTTTGTGGGCAGACTAACCGAGTGGTGAGAGCGCTGACCTCTCTTGACACTGAGGCTGATGTGAACCAGGTGCATGCTGAGCGCTTGATAACTCTGTGCGCTGCTGGCTGTCTACTGTTCCTGCAGAGGCCTTACTGGCCAGGGGCAGCACTCCGTTCTAGGAGGCGCCAGGAGCCGCCGGTAACGACTGGCTGTGCCCCTGCCTGCAGCTTGTGTGTAACGCTGCCTCGGCCCTTGATGCCTGCGTGGGTGTTGGGCCTCAGCTTCACAGTCCCTGACCAGTGGGAAGTCGCCCCGAGGGGCTGGCCGGTCGCGCTGCACTCTGGCAGCGGGAGGCCTGACCTGGAGTGGGCAGCCTGCCGTAATAGCCCAGTGGACATGTTGCCGAAACCGACAAGGCTGCACGGCGAGGGGGAAGATGCCGGAGGGCTGCGCTGGGGAAAGGAGGATCACTGCTGGGATCGGAAGAGCCGAAGTGTGGGCTTGGCTGGCATCTGCACCGCACGGACGCGGGCAGCTGCCTGGAGGCCGTGATCCCTGGAGAAGGACTGGCTGAGGTCTCCCTGCATTGACCCCTGTCTTGCAATTACATCTGTATTTACAGGGGGATTACCTGTGTTCGGACCCGAGCAGTCTCGGCATTTCATTACTGCACTCCTCGCAGTTAGAAGCACATATCCCCGAATTCCTGTGCATAATACAAGCGGGTCAAATCCGGTAATTGGTAACTGGAAACCCTTACCGTATTGCGGTGAATCAGTGCACAGGCGCTTCTCGGCCCTACGCATCCCGCCTGATGATCGTGATGGCTCACAAAAATTACCATAACCCGCTAATAGAAGCGCAGATGTTTCCCGCGCCCTAGGGGTGCCGGTTGCAATTCAGTTTTTGCATATGTTGGCGTGATGTTGTGTGACGTGTGCACCCTATAAGTAGTTTCTTGAGTGCACTACCTGTAATGTTATGACAATTGCCTGGTTGGCAAAGTGATTTATATGCTCTATGTGACGTCATGACAAGGGTCTCGTGGCACAGTGATCTATGTGATTATGGTCTGAAGTGTTTTATGTACAATACAAATGATATTTTTATATAACCGTGTGTGGAGTCTCTTTTGTGGTGTGCCTAGTGGGTCACTGGTTGTGTGTGTGTGTGTGTCGCGCAAACGCTTTACACATTGCCTCTGGGATAAGCGTGACTGCTCTGCCAACCTACCAAGGGGGTGAGCAGGTGATATCTTATGTGTTTAACTCCCTTACCCTGACTAGAGTGGTGGGTTCTGCCTGGCGTAGGTGCATACCCTAGCCAACCAGAAACCCCATTTCTAACACTGACCATGAAGGGAAGTGACTGGGATAAAGAAATGATCTGTCAAGTCCAGATGTTCTGGTTGGAAGCAGTTAAGCGCGGTCATGGAATTGGGGCTGACAGTATTGTGTAGAAGGTGTGTAGATCTACTGAAATACTGCTAGATGTTACATATGTTTAACAGTCCCATCATTTACATGTTCTTGGTGGCAGGGTGCCTTGGGAGTTTCTGATTTCAAAGGTGGAAGGTATTGGTGTAAGTGATAAATGCATCTGTGATGAGATCAGTGATTACTTCGGTCAGAGTGTTATGCTGTCTCGAAAGTTTCTAATTCAGGTTGAAAGTGATAGGGAGACTGAGATTGGAAAGTGACAGGTGAGACATTCCACGCAGGTGAGGTTAGAGAGTTCCTGTAGTGTGCATGATCCTGCTAATTTGAGCATGTCTCCATGTCCAGTGTAACAACCTCTGACTGCTCTTATGATGACCACTCAGACATCTCCCCAGCACTCCTGGAGCATAAAATATCCAATTAATCTCTCAAGTGATGCCAGAAAAATGTTTAAACACAACCTACTTAAACAATATCCAGAAAAACTAATTGCTGATATCTTCCATAGCGCAATCAATGGCAATAAAAAGACCGACTTCATTTTCTACTCGAAATGCCCAGCAAAATGGAGAAAAACCTTCCTCTTCCACCTACAAGTTACAAAAACAGTCAAAATTCCCTATGGCACTAAACTCACCACTGCAGCCTCCCAGATCTTCAGAGGGGAGGCCTACATATCCCTGTTCAGGACGGATAACATCCTAGTTCAAGCGACTGACCATCATCTTTCTATTTTTGACCGACATCTCTTCTAGCCTTACTATACCAAAATCGTTTTGTCCCCCAGGACTCCAATGATGTACCATGCACCCCTAAAGCACCCCCGATCATATTCCCTATTCAGGAGCACACTGTTCTGCCCACCACTATGCCAACCCTAGGGCAGAGCCATAACAACATGAAGCTCTTAGATGTGCTCACTGGTCACGATAGTAGCAATCCCAAGCCAAGCTTTCTCACTAACTAAACCACCTTGATCACAACACCTACTCCCAATTGGCAACCCTCCCAACCCAAACCATCCCTCTACAGTTCCAGACTCAAGGACACTGCCCTCCTCCCAACTGAACTCCAACCCGCCCTCTCTAGACATGGGACCTTCCACCTGTCCTCCACCTTATAGAACAGGATCCTTCCCTGACATATTTACCCTATTTCTCAACCGCGTAGAAAGAAAACTTGATTCTCTAGCTGAGGACCTCTCTCAGGTAAAATGTGATCTTGCAAACCAGGCCACCCCAATCCGAAGATAGATAAATGGAATTACCCGAAAGGCTCTTCCTATGTCAGCCGCCAACTCTGCACGACCTCCATACCCTCAGCCGCCTGTCCCACAGACCCTACCGAGCCCTCCATCCTCTATCCCCACTTGAAGTTGAATCTCTCTGCAAATCATACAACACTACTATGCAACAAGTGGTCCACAAACCTCCGTCCTCAATCCCAGTAATCTTGAACACAAATAGAATCCCTCGAGTTAATATATCGCCAAGACCACCTGTTCAATACACCACGATTCAGACGCTGCACACTACTCTTAACAACTCGAACTCCCTTTCCTGCATGCTTCTTAACTGCAGATCGGCAGTTAAAAATGCTACAGAAATATCCGAAACCATTGACATCATTTTCTGAACTGAAACCTGGCTTAACGAACACTCAACCCCCATGTTGGACTTGCTTACTCCCCCTGGATACTCCATCATTAGACGAGACGAGACAGACCTATACGATTAGGGGGTGGTCTAGCGATCATCCACAAAGACGTAATTTGACTGAACACACTATAATCCATGGACTACTCAACCTTTGAATATCTCGGAGTTGGTCTCACAATAAAAGACACCTCCCCTATCTCACTCCACACGATCTATCACCCCCTTGGTGATAACTTACTCTTCACTGAAGAACTAACCAACCTAATAACAACGATCTCCCTCACCGACACCAAAGATGTGCTCCTAGGCGACTTCAATCTGCACTGGAACTACACAGAAGACATCACAGTCAGTAATCTTATAAACCTTCTCGAACTGTACGACCTTAAACAACTCTGCAACGAACAGACCCACAACAAAGGCTCTACGCTAGATGCAATAATTACCAGAAACTATCTTGTCTCCCTTCAGTCCATCATACCCATCGACTGGTCTGACAACCACCTAATACGGTTCTATCTCAAGCAAACCACAGTCTGTGCCCAGCATCAGCCAATAAACTCATGCACTGGACAAAGAACCTCAAGCAAATCACACTAACGGAGCTGGAATCCAGGGCCAGCGCCATCTACTCTCTCAACCGAACCTTAACTCCATTGATGACCTCACCGCCCTCTATAGCTCAGTGATGACTGATGTTCTTGACCAAGTGGCCCCTCACAAACTAAAGAGTTGTAGGAAAATCCAATCCAGATCCTGGTTTAATTCTGACCTTAACGATGAGAGGAGACACCTAAGACTGACTGAAAGGCTATGAAAACAGAACCCCTCATCGGCACACCTCACACTCCTCAGGTCTTTACGTCTCTCCTACAAAAAACACATCTTTAGGGAAAAAGCCACTTTCTTTCGCAAACAACTTGGTTGTGCAAAAAACAGACAATGGGAGCTATTCAATATCATCAAACAAGAAACCACCATTTTCCCCATCACGAAACAATAGCCACTAATGAACGCTGTTAAGAAATAGCCATCTTCCTCTCTGACAAAGTTGCTAAAATCGAACTTTCGCTTATTCCAGACTCAAGACCAACATCCCAGCCGGACTACTCCAATGACATGCAAATCTCCATGAAGACCGCCTCATTTAACTCAACAAAGGACTGGGGGGACCCTAGAAATACCAACACCTTCATTGATCCCCTCCAACTAAAAAACAATGCTAGATGGACAGATTTCAAACTGATGACAAAAGATGAAATCACATCCCACACTATGGACCAGCTCCCCTCCGCCTTAGTACAGAACCTCAACGTATCATCTCTTCTTTTTGGACCAAAATCATCAATGCCTTTCTCTCGTCTGGCAGAGTTCCAGACTCCCTCCAATTAGGACAAGTCACACCCATCCTAAACTCTTCTGAAACAAGCAGGGGTCAAATATCACCTATATGCTGACGACACCCAACTCTAATACAATATAAAGACTCCTAGAAACATTCTCCATTTGAATGCCACATTAAACAAGATACAAAACTGGTTAAGTTCCAACCACCTAAAACTGAAACCCAGCAAGACAGAACTGCTACTCCTCTCCCCTAAAAACAATCCTCTACCAATCAAAAAATGGCTCAAGAACGTGAACTCACTAGACTGCTCTCTTTCACTTTCAAACTCCGCAAAATCCTTAGGTGTCACCCTGGGCAGAAACAGGTCAATAAAGGAGCACATCAACAACTCAGCTAAAGGAACCCTTCTCATACTAAAACACATAAATAAATCAAACCATTTATCCCTACCAATGACCTTAAGACTGTAGTGCAATTGCTTGTACTCTCTAAACTGGACTATGGCAAAATGCCATCATCACTGGAACTCCAAAAAGTCAGTCAGTCAGAATCACTTTATTCGGTTAATTAAGACCATAAAAGCATGCTAAAAAAATTCATTGATAAAAACAGAATAATACATAATCATCGTGCATAAGTCAATCAAACATAATATATGGCCCAGATTACAAACTGTACATGATAAAAAGTTTTTTTTAGTTTTTTTTTTTAAAAGGAATAAATTAACAGGGCATAATATTCGTCAACCAGATTTACAAGAAAATCATTTTACGTTAAAGTGGAATGAGCAGTTAATATGTCAAATCATATGGGCCCTTCTTTTTCTCCTTTCTCTTACTGCCGCCACCAAAAAGCTAGCAACATAAAAAATTTCCCATGGGTTATTCAACATCTGCAGATATATTAAAGCAGGCCTAGCCTACAGAAAGCCTTTGCCTTTTAGGATTGGCAAGATAAAACGTTTGCGAGGGTGCAAATAGTGCTCACATAACAAAACAAAATGCAAAGTATCTTGGGTGGAAAAATTGTCACAAGTGCAGGGCCCTAAATCCTCCGCCTTTTTCCACCCCTGAGGTTCGGCCAATAAAAAGTGCAGACAGTTGAATCTCAGTCTTGTTAAAAGAAAACAATGTTGGGGCTTGGTGACTATATCTAGGTAAGGCTCCATAGAATAAGTAGTTTTTACTATTTGATGGGCCCGTACGGACGGTTTCCTCAGCTTTCTAGCCTCTCTAACTGTAAGTACCATGCGTAGGAAGGAAATCTTGACCCACGCCAGATCTTTTTTAATTAGTTTTTCCGGCATATCAAACATCTCTGGGCGTCCTAATGATGTTGCTATTCTTTTCATGTGGCTCAGCCAGGGGATGCTACTTGCCCTATCTAATGCTATGCAATCCCGTACGATCTCCCGGTTCAATTCTAATTCAGAATTGGTCCAAATCGAAATCCATTTAAGTAAAGGGGCCATTCTGACCAAGTCTGACACAAAACCAATACCCACTTCTTGATGGATAATATAAGAGGGTATTGATTGTGGGACTGAGAGCAGGCTTCTCAAAAATTTGTTTTCGACTATTTGAAGCTCTTCAGCATCCTTGTATCCCCAGATTTCAGAGCCATAATTTGAAATAGCGATACTTTTAGCTCTATATATATTTAACATCGCTTGCACAGGCTTTGCTCCCAGCCTGTGCGCAAAATCAAGCCCAGCCCCTGTCGACCTGACCATGGCATTTCTCTTGGCTTTCCTTTGCGGTACCCATGTATTCCTATAGTCAAATAAGACCCCAAGGTACGGGAATGTAGTGACCCTAGTTATTTCACTCCCTTCGCAATAATGTGTTTTGGGTTTTCTTGGTTTAGCACCCATAATCATAGTGTGGGATTTAGAAAAATTAACGTTCAGATCCAATGATCCCATGAAGCCAGCAAAGGAGCTCAAGAGACAATGAAGGCCCACCTCTGTCCGGGCTAACAGAGCAGCGTCATCTGCGTATAGAAGCGCTGGTATCAATCGATCCCCCACACGTGGAATATCCTTGCTAGCTCCGCCCAAAACAGAGTCTAATTTGTTTATATAAGGGTGGATAGCAAAGGAGCCAAAATGCATCCCTGTCTAACTACCCTTATAATACGGATCCCTTGCGTATGATTGCCCATGTGATCAAACCTTACGGTGGCCGAGAGATCCCTATGCAGGTCAGATAAAAAGTTGACAATGTTTTCATCCATGCCCATTGAGAGCAGCAAGTCCTAGAGTTTGGATCTGTTCACTCGGTCTAAGGCCGAGGACAGATCCATAAAAGCAAGGTGTAGTGTCCCTTTCTTAGCTATGGTATATTTCTCTGCTAAAAGATGCAGGTTGAGACACTGGCCCATGCCCTGCCTTTCCTGAAACCATATTGAAGGTTTGACAGAACATTATGCTCATTGATCCAATCTGTCAGTTTGCTAAGAACTACTCGGCCTAACACTTTAACAGCCGAGTCAATTAGTGATATGGGCCTATAGCACCTAGGATCTCCCCTCTGCCCTTTTTTTAAAAACTGGGATAATAATTGACTTGGACCAAGAACCCGGCAGCCCATATTGACACGCCATATTAAAAACATTTGATAATATTTTTGACCATAGTGTTATATTCATCTTAAAAAGATCAGCAGGGACCCCATCCGGCCCAGGGGCTTTATTGCTTGTCATTTGGGCAATGGCCAAAGCTATTTCTTTTTCAGAAAAGACCAAGTGGTAAGCAAGCTGCAGCCATGGGAGGTGTGCCTGTGGGTCCCTGGTCTACCACTCACCATATATGTGTTTGAAGTGGTTAAACCACTGCACCTCCGGTATGTTACATTCCACAGTGGTACCACTAAGACCAGAGAAAAATAGTTTGTTAACAATATCCCAAAACTTTGCACTGTTCTTAACATCCAGACAACAGATCATTCCATGCTTCCTGTTTAAGTTCTGTTTTACGAATACTTAGGGCCTGCTTGTACGCTTTCCTAAAAGCAGCTATTAAAATTCTGTCTTGGGGTTTTTGTTTTATTGCGGAAAGTAGCTTTTGATGCGCAGCTGTACAGTTCTGATCAAACCACCTTTCACCATTATTAGTAAATTCTTTGTTTGGGTATGAGAGGGTGCTGGCCACTTGCTTGCATATCCTGTCGTACGCTATAAGGATCTCTCCTCCCATTTGCCTGCCCTCTTGGCATATGTCTATCTCATTCCCAACAGTATTCAATAGGTCGCTTAAAAAAAGATCCGGTACTACCTTGGACCATTTGAGCCTACGGCCTTGATCCATGGTTTTTAAAGTAGGGGCTGGAACAGTACTCTCCGTTTTAGTTGTAACCTTTAGACACCCTCGTAATGTGATGTGTATAGGGTTATGGTCACTAAAATGTGACCATTGAGCAGCATAGTTAGATACCAAGGGTAGTAAAACTGCATTTACAAATATATAATCAATTGTTAAGTACGCGCCCCTTCCCTTAAAGGAAGGGATACCAGCCTCTTCATTTGTGAGGTTAGGTTATAACAGCCCAAAATCCACTAAAAAATCCTTTAAATAACCACCTTGTTGTGTATGTTCAAAGTGTGTCTCTGAATAGTTCCCCGGACCAAAGTTATCAGTAACCAGGCAGTTTTTTTTGCACAAATGAATGTTAAAATCACCCAATAAAATGATCGAAAACGGGATGGTTTGTTTTACCCTGTATGAATCTAAGAAGTAATTTAGACTACATAAGTGTTCATTTCCAGAAGATTTTTCAAAAGAGTTATAAAAATTAACAAGTACTTTGGGTGCATTCACTGGAGTGATCTCAACCACAAGACAATTGACGGACCCAGAATCCAGTTTACAGTGGTTACCTCTGATATTTAAAGAAATCAAGGTTATTAAGCCACCCTTTGGTCTACCAGCTACGAGGGACGTGCGGCCTCTGAGTAAGTAGCCAGAGTGTATTCTCGGTTTCCCAGGTTTCTTGAAGCCCCACCAAATAGCACTCCCTTATCAGACCAAGCCACCTCGGGTCATCTATTTTGTTCTTTAAGCCCGCTATATTCCAACTAAGCACCGTAGAGATTTCCTTGGATTTAGCTTCCCCCCTCGTTGTTAGACTCTTGGTACAGACGTTCTAATTGGGTGGATGCGAACCATACATAAGGAAGTGTTCTGTTAGTCAATCATTAATATCTAGCTGACTCAGGGGGAGAAATCGGTTTGCTAATTCAGGGTTATTTTCTACTGCCCTCTCTCTAGTGACTATAGCTGGCATTAAAGGGCGTATGGCTGGGTGATACGGGTTCAGAGAGATTGGACGACCATTCCTGTTATTACAGCTAGTGCCTGGCCCATTATTAACTGGCTCTGGGGGGTATCTAGACACAGCTGTATGGTTTCTGTCCTGATTTTTCGCTACTGGGCGGTAGAAATAACCGAGAGGGAGCGCTTTAATATACCCCAGACCTTGATTGTTTCCTTCTCGAAAGAGCCAACCAGCTACGTTGGTCTGATCAAAATTTATAGTAATACAATAGCCCTCATCCGACTTGGTGCCCTGGCCAACCCAACCCACCCGCCTGGCCATTATGATGTGAGATGATACTTTAGCCCCCCCATCCGACAACTTTGTACACCAGAATTTTACTTTGCGGATCAGCTCATCTGTAGTCTCAGTTGCGTTATCTTTAAGGGGGGGTACCCCTACTAGCACTGCTACTAAAGGGGTGGCCTCCAGAGTTAAATTAAGCCTGCATTTATTACCAGCCCAGTGCAGGGGGGATTTACTTATCTCTCTCCGGGAAGGAGGCTCAGATGGTAGGTGGGACCCCATCTGGTTTTGTATAACAGCCACCTGTTGCGATTCTTTGTTTTTCCCTGATCTATCGATGTCGGGTTTTGGGTCCCCAGGGTGTTGACTAAATTGTTGGGCCCCCCTCATCAGCCCCACCTGTGGAGCATATGAGACATTTTGGGCACCATTAGACATATTATGCAATACAATATTATCATTTGCACCGTTAAACATATTGTGCAAAACATTATTATCCTTTGCCCCAAGTTTGGGGTCCATCAATTTAGCTAATTTAGACTATGTTCGAGAGCTTTGTCAACATGTCTTCTAAAACATTCTTAACACAAGTGGTCAAGTCCTCTCTAAGTGACCCAAAAAAAGTCTCAAGGCGAGTTTGAACAAGGTCTCCTACTGCTGCGGTAAGGTGCGAGTTTACCCGGTCCTCATTGGCCAAAGGTCATTCAACCCCCTCCTGTGAAGGAAAGTCAGTTGTGGGAGCACCCTGCTTCATTCCTCTTTTCCGCCTTTTTTTGTTGGGAGCCGTAATCAGAGCAGGAGAAACATTTCCGGCCAGCCAACCCACTTCTTTTCCCGTGGGTCCCTGAAAAAGGGAAGAAGGGGTTTGTACGACCTGAATAGGGGCGCCCTCGTCCACAACTGGATCTGTATCACTGACTGTGACTGGAATTCCATGCCGGGGTACTACAGTGGGGGAAGTAGGGGGGTATTAATAGGTATTGCCCTCCCCTCCCCCAAGCCAAGCTGTTCTTCGACGTCGTGAATTTCCTCAGTTAATGCCTCTACAGTAATAGTTAAATAGGAAATAATGGAAGCACAGTTACGCAGGACCTTTGCCTTCGCTTTACCCCCGTCGATGCTACATGGCAGTTTCCGCTTACCCATGATGGCTTCAAGATGAAAGAGGGGTGGCCCAGCCTCTGTCAGACGCTGACGGGCACAGACGGGCACACCCGCGCGCGTCCCGCGCTGCGGGAGCCCTTGGCCATTGTTAAAGCGCCTCATGGCGCTGTGGATCACATCGGCGGCAGGCAGGCCGCAAATGGTGCTGGTCACTGTGGTCCTGGCCCCCAGCGAGGGGCAGAAACAACAAAGATTCAGACTCCAAAAAGTCATCTTGCACCCCTGAGAGCCACTCTCAATGCGGCGGCGAGACTCGTCACAGGAATAAAGCGGTTTGACCACATCTCTTCTGCCCTTAAGAGTCTCAACTGGCTTCCCATTGAAGTAAGATCCATCCTCAAAACCGCCTGCATCACCCACAAAGCTCTGCATACTAAAAAACCCATATACCTAAAAACTAAACACTCTAGAGCTGGTACACGCCGGACACTGAGAAGGTCCAGCTCACTTCTTCTAATACCCCCTAAGCTGAAAAAGAATTCCACCCAGTCTTGCGCCTTCTCAGGAAATGCCCCGAGGATATGGAACGCACTCCCCAAAGATCTCAGATGCAACCCCTCATTCTACTGCTTTAAACGAGATCTCAAATCTTTGCTACTCAACAATTGCGTCTACTCGCAAACAAATTATCTACGTTGCCCAAAGACCTTGCCCCACTCCAGACTCTCTCGTTGTAGGCTCCTGATCCAGTCAGTCCCACTTTGGCACCAATGTCATTACCTTATTGCTGTATTGTATTGTGTAGCTTCATTACCTTGTTGCTTTATTTTTGTACTTTGACTGTATGTTCTCACTATTTTTAATTTGTTTTGTATATAGCTCCCACCGACCACATTTGAAGTACACGTATACTCTCATGTATCTCCAATTATCCTTTGCACTCTACTTGTAAAGCGGTGCAATACCTTCAGGTCTAGCTAGCGCTATATAACACTCTAAATGAATACATAAAATAAATGTCGGTGTTTTTGATGAAGGTGTTGAAAAATAAGACCCTTGGGCACCGGGAGATATAGGATGAGAATGCTGATGGGATGGGGGTTGGAGGGGACCAAGTTTCAGTGATAAATTGAGCGTCTGCTACATCAAGAGCTTGAAGAACCATGGACTGAGCAGTGATGACCAAGAAGTATAATGCTTTTTTGCGGGTTGCTTTTTTGTGGTGATATGTAGATGAGCTTCCAATTGATAGGATAACTTAATGGTAAATGGTACGTGGGTGAGGGTGGAGATTGGTGGGCTGTGTTAGAGTCAGGGATTTTAATGACTTTGCTGAAGGGCAAGAGGAAGGGTTTCTGGCCCAGAGCCTTTTCCAAGACCAACCAGGAGTTGCCTTTGACTTGGTCTGCCCATCACTTCAGATACCTGGGCAAGAATGTGCTGAGACCGAAGCAGATGTAAGGGGAATCGCAGGAATCTTCAACTGTGTTCTCGCTTGGTATCAAGGGAAGAAAGGGGAGGGCCAGGTCAAGCACCCTGCCTCCAGTGACGTGAGCTTTTCCATGAGCAGCATATGCACAGGCATGGAATGCTCCCAAGAGAACACATCTGAAAGATTAGTAAACCAAATGGAAAGGTTTAAATCATAGACTTGAGGAAAAAGGCAGATCTCAGATAAAGTCCCTTGCTGTTTGTATCTGAAAGCAGAGAACAAATTAATAGAACCGTATAAGAAAGGCTACCGAGGTCCAAATGCCAACTTGGCATGCACGATGAAAAAGATAATATTACCAGTTTTCACCAAATGCAAGTTAAAATGACAATCACAAAACAACAGCTCATATTTAATTCTACAGTCTAATGGCACAGGCAATCAAAAGGCTTAACGGCCCTGTAATTCATCTATAATGATACATTTTGCCTTCCTTAATGCCAAGTGGTTGCGTGGTGATTGATGTATAACCCATTTCTCATTAATTCGAAGTGTTCTTCATTGTTTGCATCCTATAAAGAGGATGCACAAACATTCCCTTTTCGCTAGCCGTAGTAGCCTTGATTTCCTATTTTAAACTGCATTAATATAGCGAGGGTTGCACAGAAATCAATTTATGAGTCTTTTTTATACACGTCAATCTGTTTTACAATAGTAACAAAGCTAGTGGACCAGAGAGGTACAGGTACAGCCGCAGAAAGAAAAAGCTAACACCCTGTGTGGAGCTTTTACTCGTGATCTTGCTCTGTGGCTTTTCCAGTGGCCTTTTCCTAGGGCTCCAAACAAGCCCGCCATGTCTCTTTGCACTCCCTGCATTCCCGCTAAACGTGTACAGCTGGAGTCCATGTCTCTGTTGGAAAGGTCAAAGCTGAGCAAACAGGAGATGAATGGTTGATTGTTCTTAGGGCAGCGTGGAAGGAACCCCTGCACAATGCTTCTGAATGCCCTGATGCCCGCCTACCCTACTGCATCAGACTGTCCCGTCTTCCATTATGTACAAGCCACGTTATGCGCCATGGCGTATAAGGGACCTGTTGGACTCTGCCTGCCGACTGGCCAAGACCGTAGCCTTCTGTAGGCCCATTTCTAGACCGGAATGAGGGCTTTCTTGTTGCTGTGTCTCAATATGCCTCAAAACTTCTTTAAACAAAAATCCTTTTATAATAAGATGTAATTCTATTGGAGCCCTGTTCTGGGAAGTGCACGGCCATTTACTGAAAAACTGGGCTGTTCCGCGTTCATTTATTTCCAAAGAACATCAAACCAAGGAAACAATAAACACTACCTGCTAACGACAGCAACGCTCAAACACCAACCCATTTTCTTTTTTTACCTAAAGCGCAACTTTCAACCTCATCAATCAAAGATTTTTTTATAGCATAAAGGCAGAGTGCAAGACTGATTTGCAAAAGCTGTTTTATTACTGGCCCATATGTGTTGCTGCCTGTAATGAAAAACGAGCGCATATAGAGGTGCATTAATTCTAAGAAGGCCTTTTCTTAATTATCTAGCCGTACTGTTCTGCTCCTGACTGATGAAAACACTCCGAGATCACAAATCTTTTGAGACTAAAGAAGTTTTGATTGCTTGATATTCCACTGCAAGAAAGAAATCTTACAGTCGCGCACAGCGTGAACATCCTAGCACGCTCCCACAGTTTCCAGTGATCAAAGAAAGTTACTTTGTATTTGAAACGAAGAAATTCAGAAGAAAAATAATACAACACCAAGGGATGTGGTTATCATGAAATAATTACAATCCTCGGAGATTACAGACACAAGGCTGTACCCCAGGGGTGTGATTATCCCATGATAACCACATCTACTCAAATTGCCTTAAAGCAAAAAAAGACTAATTCTTTCTATTCACTGTTGAGATATTACTCAATTGCCATTCTGCAGTACATGAAAAGGCTGCATTTTGTATTTGAGTCACCTGTGGATTTAGTAAACTGCCCAGTTTCAGATAATGTATTTCTTGCGCATAAATGTAGACGTTGCTGTATAACTAATCCACATTAGATGCAGCTTATTCATTTTTATTACTTGGTTATTTCGGCTCCCTCCAACAGTCATGAATCAGTTCATACATGCTCAAATGAAGCATAAAAATTGGAAAAAAACGCAAAAAATTAAAATAATTACTTGTGTTAACAGATCGGAAAACCATCAAACTGAGCTTAGGGGAAGACCCTTAAATGGCAGATCACATGTCCCAGAATTGAAAGAACATGGGTAAACGGATATGTCTGGATTCTGAAACTCTGGCACTCCTTCAATTCAGAAGCACCGAGTACCGAGGGTCTACATTTGAAGAAGTTGTGAGAGATGGACGAAATCTCTGCACAGCATTTTTCTTTGGCTGGAATGAATGTGAGATACTATTCAGACTATACTCATTGAATGGCCATAGCCTTTTTCAGATTCAGACTTAATGACCTGTCAGAAGGAGAATGCAAGATGAAGTAACCATTGCTACTTGATTAAGGGGGTGATTTACATTTTGATGGACAAAGTTTACTCCGTCAGGGCGACGGTGTAAATTGCTCCGGCGCCCTGACGGAGTCCCAGCCCTTCAATTTTAGAAATGACTGCCAAGCCAGAGGTAATCTCTGAAGCATTGGCAGGAACCGCCATTACAGCAGTTCCTGTCAATACATTTTTTAGTTTGATGCACGCCTCCATCAACATGACAGAGCCGTCCGTCAAACGAATTGTTTGTATTTTCAAAAAAAAAATCCTGAAGCTAGAGTTCCTTTTTGAAAATAAAAAAAAATGCCCCCCACACTGTGGGAGTTATTCCGTGGGTGTAACCAAGATGGAGACGGAGTAGTCTTCGCCGTGGTTACATCAATGGTCAGCCTGTATTGAAATCGGGTGGGCAGATGATTAGGTTGGAGGTAAGGATACACCACCGCAGTTGCAGCGGAGTCATCTTACCCCTAAGAAATAAATCAGGCCCGCAGTACCAGGATGATTTGAAACATAATACACAAATTAGGCTACAGCTAAAGAGGCATCAAAAACAAAATGATGACGGAATGCCGGGTCTGGTGGCTCAGTAGACTAATGCATCTACTGGACTAATGCATCTACTGCAGGGCCTCTGTTCGACCTCATGGTCACAGGTTCAATTCCCGGCGGGTCCACTCAGCCTTTCATCCTTTCTGAGGTCGATAAATTGAGTACCATTGAGTTGGGTAACAATAAACATCTGTTATTCAGCGCCAAGATGCCCCTTTGTGGGTGAACGTGAGGTTTACAAATGCACGTTATGTTATATAATGCTTGAATTAATATCAGCCTCTGGCGAGCACTCGGGCCACATTCCAATACATCTTTCTTTGCCCACCATGCCACCTCAGTTTGGATCCAGCAACATGCAAATGAGTTTTGAGTCTGCTTCTCATAGAACAGTCCAGCCTTAACTGCCAGGCCACGTCCTCCCTGAACCGGAACACAAGCAACCATGGACTGGTTTCGCCCTTATTATGGGCTCATCAGCCAGGTGTAGCGTGAATGAGCACAGGACCCAAGTCTGGGCATACCAGTCACACTTAGGGCATCAAAAAACAAAGTGATGCATGGAATGCTTGAATTGATCTCAGCCACTGGCAATCAGTCCCAGTAATTACCAGTGACTGAGATTAATTCAAGCATTCCATCCATCACTTTTTGAATACTTTAGTAATAATGTTTCATTGTTCACTATTAGTGTAATAAAAAAAATGGAGTATAATTATCCCGAATATGGCCTTCCTTGGCAGCTGATGTCACTTCCGCAACCCCAGGCATTGTGGTTTTTGACGCTATTTATGCGGTGTAAATTGTTGGGTTTTCAAAATTGACAAAGTACTCAACATGATCGTTTTAAGATTAATTTAACACCATAAAAATCTATAACATTTTGTGCCTACCTGATCCATCGGTGGAAACAGAACTTGCATTAATTCCTGAAAGACCGAATAACGGGCACTCTCGGTCTGTGTTTACATGACCCCACTTATGGCATTTAATACACCTGACATTTCGCACCTAAGGAGGAAACACAACAGACGGTATGACGAAAAAAGGTATTTTTCTAACATAAAATAGATTTACAGTTCAAGCATTTCACATAAAACAACGAAGAAACAGTAGGTCCAGCAAGTCCCAAAACCATAGGAAAAACTCCCAAATGAGGCCTAAAACAAACAAGCATGTTGATTACTGCTTAGGACAGCCTGCTACCACGCACCAAACAAATGTATGTAGCAAGTTTGCCAGTACTCACAAACGTGGGTGATTTTAAAGACGCTGACCTCATTTTCCTACAGAAATTCTGACTTTTTTTTATGCTTATACGTTTTATTCCCGTCTAGGCAAGCCAACAGGTTTAAGCAGTTGTTTAGATCTGCTGCGTTTTTTCAGATCAATCATGAGCAATGAAATTTCGGTAATTACTAACGTTGGGAGCAGTGAGTGGGGTAACACAAAATAATGCCTCCCCCCCGCCCGCAAAATGTGGAGAGGGCCACCCCGATTCACCCATATCTCACAGATGTAGACTGGCTCTCAGCTAAATGGGGTCCCCTTGCGGGTTAGGAGGCACCGGAAGGGCTGGCGATCTTCCTGCATCGCAGGGGCAGCAAGGGCCTGCGTTACTCCCCTGCCTACGACGCTTAACTTTTTAGACTCTATTTACTTAGACATTTTTCGATTGCTATCGCCTCTAAAAGGCAGAAATATTTTACAATATAAAGAAGCAATGCCAGTAGTGTATGACTTATAAATGAAAGTGACTCTTCAATCACTGATGTGTTTGGGCACTCAATAAGAAATCATACATGCACTTTGTCACTCACTCTTGCAGAAAAGGAACGGCCATTTGTTGTTGCTTTAAGTATGTGTTAGAAATGGGGGTCTCTAGTTGGCAGAGGTAGGTACCTTTGTCCAAATAGGGACCCTTGCTTCTAGTCAGGGTAAGGGGGATACACTCCTAAAATAACCCCTGCTCACCCCCTTGGTAACTTGGCACGAGCAGACAGGCTTATCTCAGAGGCAGTGTGTAAAGCATTTGTGAACACATACAGTAACACAGTGAAAACACTACAAATGGACACCACACCAGTTTAGAAAAACTAAGTAATCTTTATCTAAACCAAAACAAGACCAAACGACAAAAAAAACCACAATACAGTATCAAAAATAGCCTTAAAAATAGGTTATTCACTTAAATCGAGTTCCTAGCAACAAATAACTCCACCTGGAGTTATTACGACGTCGTGACAGATGAAAATCTCAAAGTACGGTGCCGACCGCTAGGTGCGCGGCGTCGGGCCCGGAGTCAAGCAGACCCACAAAGAACAGTAACTGGAATTGATGAAAACAAAGACGGAGCACGGCGTCGGGGAGGTGATGCTTCGTTGGCGCCTGCGGCGTCGGTTCCTCACGACCCGAGGGGGAGTGATGCCTCTGTTCCTTACTGCAGCGCAGGGGAGGTGAGACGTCGGTTCCTTACTGTGTCGGGGAGGTGACGTCACGAATGGCGGCGAGGCGTCGGTTCCTTACGACGGTGCGATGTCAATGGATTCGGGAGTCACCCACGTCGAGAAATCGGCTCTGCGTTGATGAAGTACCGGCGTCAATGAAGTCGGGGCTGCGGTGCGAGTCGAGACGGTGCGTCGTGAACGTCACGAGCGGTGTCCTCGGCTCCGGTGCAGGCAGCGGCCTCAATGAAGGCTTCGGAGTCGATGCGACACGGCGTCAGCAGGCGTCAGGCCTACGGTGCAAGTTGGGGCGGTGCGTCGTGCTCTTCACGAGCGGTGCCCACGGCTTCGATGCAGGTTACGGCGTCGCTCGCCGGCGTCGGTGTTGCAATTTCCTTCTGTAGCAGCTGAAACAGCAGTTCCAGATGCAGAGAGACAGAAGGGATGAAATCTTTGTGTTCCTGAGACTTCAGAACAGGAGGCAAGCTCAGTTTCAAGCCCTTGGAGATCTTCTTCTTCAAGCAGGTGGCAAAGCAAACAGCAAAGTCCTTTTCTCCTTTCCTTGGCAGCAAGTAGCCACTGCAGGCCAACCCCAAACAGCACAGGGGCAGTATTCCTCCTCAGCTTATCCGGCTCTTCTCCTTTTCAAAGGTTCCTCTTGATTTCGCAGAAGTGATCTAAAAGTCTGGGGTCTGGGCCCCTCTTTTTATACACCAAAATCCTTTGTTCTCTGAAGGCAGAGAGTGTCTGTACCCAGCCAAAACTAGTTCTTTCCTCACTGGTGCATCTTCCTGGCAGGAGGTGGAGACAGCATTGTTGAAGGCAGACCAGGCCCATTCAGGTGAAAAGGAAATCTCCTCCCCCTACTCTAAATGCAGCCCAGGTCTATTTAGCCCAGCCCTGACTCATCAGACTTCTGGAGCCACTGCCCTTCTCCAGCCCCCGTCATCCAAAAGCCAGACATGCAATACACAAACCTAGCAGAGGCACAATGGATGGTTAGGCAAGAAAATACCTACTTTCTAAAAGTGGTATTTTCAAACACAGAATTTAAAAATCACCCTCACTAAAAGATGTATTTTAACAGTCTGAGTTCAGGCATACTAAACTTTACTTTTCCATCTTGTTCCTAGGGTCAGTTATGTTTATCAGAAGTTATAAACAAACTCCCCATTCTGGCCTATGGGAACAGATAGCCTTGCAATAGTAAAAAACGAAATTGGCAGTATTTCACTATCAGGACTTGCCACACACATCAGGGCAAGTCCTACCTTTCACAAACAATGCACCCTGCCCACAGGGGTACCTTGGGCCTACCTTAGGGGTGACTAATATGTAGAAAAGGGAAGGTTTAGGGACTGGCAAGTGTGTGCACTTGCCAAGTCGACATGGCAGTCCCAGACTGCACACAGGCTCTGCAATGGCAGGCCTGAGTCACATTTTACAAGCTGCTTCTGTGGGTGGCACAATCAGTGCTGCAGCCCACCAGCAGCATTTGATTTACAGGCCCTGGGCACACATAGTGCACTGTACTAGAGTCTGACAAGTAAACCAATTAAGCCAATCATGGAATCACTAATCCATAACAATACTTTACAAAGGGAGCACTTGCACTTTGGCACTGAACAGCAGTGGCAAAGTGCCCAAAGCATGTAGACCAGCAAAAATGGAGTCCAACACACAGTAAAACACAGGAGGTAAAGGCAAAAAATGGAAGGGAGACCCTCGCCAATGGTGCCAGGCCTAACACGTGTCCCCTCCAGCTGAAATGTGGGGAGAACTACCCACCCTCTTGGGAGTTCTCTTCACTAAGGCGGAAAAATCTGGACAGACCATCAGCATTGGTGTGTTCTGTACCAGGGCGGTGTTCCACCGTAAAGTCCATCCCCTGTAGGGAAATGGACCACCACAACAGCTTTGGATTCTCACCCCTCATTTGCATCAAACATCTGAGGGGCCTGTGGTCTGTCTGAACCCGGCAGTGAGTCCCAAACAAGTATGGTCTCAGCTTTTTCAGTGCCCAGACCACAGCAAATGCCTCACACTCAATCGCACTCCACCTCTGTTCCCGTGGAAGTAACCTCCTACTAATGAAGGCTACAGGTTGGTCTAGGCCCTCCTCATTTAGCTGTGAGAGTACAGCCCCCACACCATGCTCTGAAGCATCTGTCTGCACAATGAACTCTTGGGAGAAGTTGGGTGCCTTAAGCACAGGCGCTGTGGACATGGCAGATTTCAGGGCATCAAAAGCCTTCTGGCAGGCATCAGTCCAATTCACCTTCTTGGGCTGCTTCCTGGAAGTCAGCTCTGTCAAGGGGGCAACAATCGTGCCATACCCCTTGACAAATCTCCGGTAATACCCTGTGAGTCCTAAAAAGGCTCTCACCTCTGTCTGGGTCTTGGGGGGTTCCCAAGCCAAGAATGGTATCAATCTTTGGGTGTAGGGGAGCCACCTGGCAGCTCCCTACCTGGTGTCCCAAGTTCACCACTGAACCCTGCCCGATCTGGCACTTGCTTGCCTTGATCGTGAGGCCTGCCCTCCGCAGCGCTTTCAACACTTCCCAGAGGAGGTGTGGATGTTCCTCCCAAGTGGCACTGAACACTGCTATGTCGTCCACTGAAATCCTCCAGCCCAACCAACACCTGGTTGACCAACCTCTGAAAGGTGGCAGGGGCATTCTTCATCCCAAAGGGCATCACCCGGAATTGGTAGTGCCCATCTGGTGTGGAGAATGCTGACCTTTCTCTTGCCCCATCAGTCAAGGCGATCTGCCAGTACCCAGACGTTAAGTCAAGCGTACTGAGGTACCTGGCAGCCCCCCACCGATCGATGAGCTCATCAGCTCTGGGGATGGGGTACGCGTCAGTCCTGGTGACTGAATTGAGCCCTCAGTTGTCCACACAGAACCGGAGTTCTGTTGTGGCACCGGGTGCGGCAGCCTTCGGGACCAAGACCACTGGGCTGGCCCAAGGGCTGTCTGAGGGCTCAATCACCCCTAGCGCTAACATCTTGGAGACCTCCTCCTTGATGCAAGCTCTGACCCGGTCAGTCACTCGGTAAATCTTATGTTTTACTGGAGGACTGCCCCCAGTGTCCACATCATGGACGCACCACTGAGTGACACCGGGGTTCAGGGAGAACAGGTCAGAAAACTGTCCCAACAGTTGACGACAGTCACTCTGCTGGTCAGGGCGGTAGAGATGTTCACACCGTCCACTGACCCATCTTGCTCCTTTGCAGACAGGAGGTCAGGATGAGGCTCAGTCTCCTCTTCCATCCCAGCATCTGTTGCTAGGAGCATGCCCACTTCAGACCTCTCCAAGTGGGGCTTCAGGCGGTTCACATGCAGAACCCGCAAGGGGTTCTTAGGAGACTGCAAGTCCACCAAGTAGGTGACGTTGCTCTTGCGCTCCACCACCTCAAATGGTCCGGTCCGGTCCACTTATCCTGGAGCGCACAAGGCTCCACTGGGGCCATGACCCAAACCTTTTGTCCAGGCTGAAACTCGATCTGAGTGGCATTCTGATCATACCAGCGTTTCATTTCCTCCTGGCAGGCTTCTAGGTTTGCCTGAGCGAGTTGCCTGAAGCGCTTAGTCTGGTTTCTGAAGGCCAGCATGTAGCTATATACATCCTGGGGAGGTTTACTGGGAGCTTTCTCCCAGCCTTCTTTCACCAGACTCAGAGGTCCTCTTACAGGATGGCAGTACAGCAGCTCAAAGGGACTGAACACTAAGGACTTCTGGGGCACCTCTCTGTAAGCAAACAGCAGACATGGTAAGAGGACATCCCACTTATGCCTCATGTTCACCAAGACCCATAATCATGCCTTTTAGGGTCCGGTTGAATCTCTCAACCAGCCCATTACCTTGGGGGTGGTAAGGAGTGGTGAACTTATAAGTTACACCGCACTCTTGCCACAGGGACTTCATATACTTCGATATGAAGTTGGTACCACGGTTGGACACCACCTCTCTGGGGATCCCCACATGGGAGAAAATCCCCATCAACGCACGACCCACCACGGGGGCCGTCACAGTCCGGAGAGGGATGGCTTCCGGGTACCGGGTGGCATGGTCCACCAAGACCAGGATACACCTGTTGCCCATGGCTGTCTTGGGTTCCAGAGGCCCACAATGTCAATGCCCACACTCTCAAAGGGGGTGCTGACCACAGGGAAAGGTTGGAGAGGAGCCTTATGCTTCCTCCCACTCTTACCACTTGCCTGGCAAGTCTGGCAAGACCTACAGTGAGCATCAGAATGCTTGCACATTTGGGGCCAGTAAAAGTGGGTGACAAGCCTTTCAAAGGTCTTGTCTTGCCCCAAATGCCCTGCCAAAGGCACATCATGAGCCAGACCCAGTAGGAAGGCTCTGAAGCGCTGGGGTACCACCAGCACACGGGCTGACCCAGGCTCAGCAACCTTAGGCTCGCTATACAGGAGACCATTCTCTCAGTATATCCAATGTGATCCGGACTGATCACCTGCTGCCTGGTTTGCAGCCTGCTGCCGCAAACCAATGAGAGAAGGGCACGTCTGCTGCTCCTGGCAGAACTCCTCCCTGGTGGGTCCTCCTTCTTGCTGCCAATGGGTCAGCTCAGGCAGGTCCCCCAGTTCAGCTACTTGTTCCCCTGTAAGCTTCAGGGCATCCCCCTCAGGGTCTACCTCCTCCTGGACCGTGGGAACTTCGGGGGCCGGTTTCCCGCGTCCCCTGCCTCTTCTCTTCCCGGCAGGCACCTAGGCCACTCTTTCAGGCTCCAGGTCCTCTTAAATGCCCTTACCGTCTGCCATTGAACGAGTGGTCAGACATGCAGACCCAACATCTCCAAATGAGACCTACGCTCCACCTTCGCCCAAGGGGAGCTCTCCAAATCATTGCCTAGCAGACAGTCAACAGGCATGGCTGGCCTCACAGCTACTCTCAAGGTACCTGAGACCCCCCCACTCAAAGGGAGCCTGTGCCACTTTCCAGAGGCACTCTGAATTGTCAGCGGCAACTACTGGGTAGAATGTGTTGGGGACCAGCTCCTCTTCAGACACCAGCCGACAACTGACAGCTGTCACACTGGCTCTGGTGTCTCTCAGAGCCTCCACACTATGGCCATTGATGGTCACCCACTGCCTGTACTTTTTAGTGTTATCAGGCAGATGAGTCCTTGGGACCATCTCACTGTCTCCTAAGGAGACCAGGGACATCTCTGCAGGACCCCACCCACCTTGGGCACCCGACTCCTCCCCCAAGGCTACACTAGCCAGTTCCCGGGGTGGTGCACCAGTGGGTTCAGTGGTAACCGGTTTGGGACACTTAGGATCCCCCCGGAAGTGGCCCACCTGACCACAACTAAAACAGGTCTTGGGAC
The DNA here is from genome assembly GCA_963921515.1 of Calotriton arnoldi. Classification (NCBI taxonomy): domain Eukaryota; kingdom Metazoa; phylum Chordata; class Amphibia; order Caudata; family Salamandridae; genus Calotriton; species Calotriton arnoldi. The sequence continues at coordinate 288,003 of CAWUFW010005681.1, forward strand.
CCTTCTGCACAGGCTTACCTGGCGGGACCCATGGTTTCTTTTCAGTGGGAGGCTGGGAACCCTTACCTTGGTTACTTTGGGGATTACTTTGGGGCCCTTTTTGGAACTCCTTTTGTTTACCTTTGTCCCCCCAACTCTTCTGCTGGGGACCCTGCCCACCCTTGGCGGAGTCTCCCACAAGACCTTTGTGGACCCTGGTACTGACCCAGCGGTCCGCCTCCACAGCAAGCTTCCTGGGATCAGTCAGCTTACTATCAATCAGGTGCTGGCGTAGCTCTGGAAAACAACTACTGGACAAGTGCTCCCATGCAACCAAATCATAGAGCCCCTGCAAGTCAGTTACCTTGCTACCCTTCACCCATCCATCCAGTGCTCTGCAAAAGTATGATACATACTCCACCCAAGTACTTGACTCCAGCTTCTTGCAGTTCCTACATTTCTGCCTATAAAGCTCTGGGGTCAACCCAAACCTGGCTATCAAGGCTTCCTTCATGGGGGCAAAGGACATCTGATCCTCAGTGGGCAAAGCTAGTAAGGTTTCCCTCCCTTCACCTATGAAGCGGCCCCACAAACCCGCTCCCCAATCTCTCTCAGGGACCCGGTGGGACTTCATCGCTATCTCATAGGCCTTAAACCACTGCCCAATGTCCTCATGCTTCATGAAATCTTTGATCACATCTTTGGGGATGTATACTTTTCCGTCCCCAGGCACTGATGGTGTGCTGCCACCAGAGGGAGTGATCTCTAGGCTCTTCACTTTCAGCTCTAGCTCCCTCAACACTCTCTCATGCTCTAAAAGCTTCTTCTTTTCATCCATGGCCAATTTCTTGCTCTCTAACTCCAACCTCTTATTCTCTAAGTCACCCTGGCTCCCCAGCTTGAGCTTAGCAAGCTCCATTTCATGCACTCTGCTTTTCTCCCTGTCCCCCAACTCCTCTGGAGAAAGACCCCTTGAAGGCACACTGCTGCCTTCCCTGGGAGGCACTCCCCCCCTCCCCCAGTTAGGCCCACTAGCCCATCCTGCTGCCCTTCTAAATTCTCCCCCTCCACCATAGGCTCCTCGGTCTGCCCACTGGCATTCCTTGCTTCCAACCAGGCCCTCAGCACCTTTTGGAACTCCTCCTTCCTGGTGAGGCCTCTCACAGAGATTTAAATTTTTTTGCAGATGGTTTTAAACTGTGGCTCAATGTAGGTATCAACCCTCTCCTCTTCAAATTCAATATCCACAGATGCAATGGATGCTGGTTTACTCATGGTGAAAATTGGCAGTTCTCAAGATGCAAAAAATTCCAATGAAAAACTACCAAAACGTATGTGGTTGCGTAAAGGTCTGCACTCACTAGTAGTGTACACCAATCACTGTATGTAAATCACAAATGCAAGTCCAGGATCCTCACGGCTGACCACCAATGTTAGAAATGGGGGTCTCTATTTGGCAGAGGTAGGTACCTTTGTGCAAATAGGGACCCTTGCTTCTAGTCAGGGTAAGGGGGATACACTCCTAAAATAACCCCTGCTCACCCCCTTGGTAGCTTGGCACGAGCAGACATGCTTATCTCAGAGGCAGTGTGTAAAGCATTTGTGAACACATACAGTAACACAGTGAAAACACTACAAATGGACACCACACCAGTTTAGAAAAATAAGTAATCTTTATCTAAACCAAAACAAGACCAAACGACAAAAAAATCCACAATACAGTATCAAAAATAGCCTTAAAAATAGGTTATTCACTTAAATCAAGTTCCTAGCAACAAATAACTCCACCTGGAGTTATTACGACGTCGTGACAGATGAAAATCCCAAAGTACGGCGCTACCGCGAGGTGCGCAGCGTCGGGCCCGGAGTCAAGCAGACCCACAAAGAACAATACCTGGAATTGATGAAAACAAAGACGGTGCACGGCGTCGGGGAGGTGATGCTTCGTTGGCGCCTGCGGCGTCGGTTCCTTACGACCCCAGGGGAGGTGATGCCTCTATTCCTTACTGCAGCGCAGGGGAGGTGAGACGTCGGTTCCTTACTGTGTCGGAGAGGTGACGTCACGAATGGCAGCGAGGCGTCGGTTCCTTACGACGGTGCGATGGCAATGGATTCGGGAGTCACCCACGTCAAGAAATCGGCTCTGCGTTGATGAAGCACCGGCGTCAATGAAGTCGGGGCTGCGGTGCGAGTCGAGACGGTGCGTCGTGAACGTCACGAGCGGTGTCTTCAGCTCCGGTGCAGGCAGCGGCCTCAATGAAGGCTTCGGAGTCGATGCGACACGGCGTCAGCAGGCGTCAGGCCTACGGTGCAAGTTGGGGCGGTGCGTCGTGCTCTTCACGAGCGGTGCCCACTGCTTCGATGCAGGTTACGGCGTCGCTCGCCGGCGTCGCAATTTCCTTCTGTAGCAGCTGAAACAGCAGTTCCAGATGCAGAGAGACAGAAGGGATGAAGTCTTTGTGTTCCTGAGACTTCAGAACAGGAGGTAAGCTCAGTTTCAAGCCCTTGGAGATCTTCTTCTTCAAGCAGGTGGCAAAGCAAACAGCAAAGTCCTTTTCTCCTTTCCTTGGCAGCAAGTATCCACTGCAGGCCAACCCCAAACAGCACAAGGGCAGTATTCCTCCTCAGCTTATCCGGCTCTTCTCCTTGGCAAAGGTTCCTCTTGATTTCCCAGAAGTGATCTAAAAGTCTGGGGTCTGGGCCCCTCTTTTTATACACCAAAATCCTTTGTTCTCTGAAGGCAGAGAGTGTCTGTACCCAGCCAAAACTAGTTCTTTCCTCACTGGTGCATCTTCCTGGCAGGAGGTGGAGACAGCATTGTTGAAGGCAGACCAGGCCCATTCAGGTGAAAATGAAATCTCCTCCCCCTACTCTAAATGCAGCCCAGGTCTATTCAGCCCAGCCCTGACTCATCAGACTTCTGGAGCCACTGCCCGTCTCCAGCCACTGTCATCCAAAAGCCAGACAAGCAATACACAAACCTAGCAGAGGCAGGCCTGGATAGTTAGACAAGAAAATACCTACTTTCTAAAAGTGGTATTTTCAAACACAGAATGTTAAAACCAACTCACTAAAAGATGTATTTTATCATTCTGAGTTCAGGCATACTAAACTCAAATTTCTACCATGTTCCCGGAGTCAGTTAGGATTATAAGATGTAATAATCAAAACTGCCCATTCTGGCCTATGGGGGACAGGTAGCCTTGCAATAGTGAAAAACGAAATAGGCTGTAATTCACTATCAGGACATGCCACACACACCAGGGCATGTCCTACCTTTCACATACAATGCACCCTGCCCACAGGGGTACCTTGGGCCTACCTTAGGGGTGACTAATATGTAGAAAAGGGAAGGTTTAGGGACTGGCAAGTGTGTGCACTTGCCAAGTTGACATGGCAGTCCCAGACTGCACACAGGCTCTGCAATGGCAGGACTGAGTCACATTTTACAAGCTGCTTCTGTGGGTGGCACAATCAGTGCTGCAGCCCACCAGCAGCATTTGATTTACAGGCCCTGGGCACACATAGTGTACTGTACTAGGGTCTGAGAAGTAAACCAAATAAGCCAATCATGGAATCACTAATCCATAACAATACTTTACAAAGGGAGCACTTGCACTTTGGCACTGAACAGCAGTGGCAAAGTGCCCAAAGCATCTAGACCAGCAAAAATGGAGTCCAACACACAGCAAAACACAGGAGGTAAAGGCAAAAAATGAAAGGGAGACCCACGCCAATGGTGCCAGGTCTAACAGTATGTAAAAGACACAGAGTTTTTTTTTAGTTTTTTCTTTTATTAGTATTTTATTAAAGTCTTACAGTTGAACAACAACCACACAGGCTTCCATTAGACATTGATAATTGATACAGTACAGTGCAACACATTTGCATTATCACCAACCATAATACAATAACTTATACAATAGTGCATATCTATACAGTTTGGTGAGAGTGAAGGTAGTCGATCAGAGGTATCCAGTAGTCCCTGGGTTTAGACCCAGTAGGAAGCTCCTCCTCATATGTCTTCAGTGTATCCTTACAATATGCCATATCTTTAAGCCACTGTTTACCCTGTGGATATTGCTTACTCCCCCAACACATTGATACTCTTCTCTTTGCCAATAAGAGCGCTATCATACAGAATTTAAGCTTGGTAGATCGTAGAGTGGTTACCAGGCCTAGGAGACATATCCGAATTGTACAGTCTATTGTGGTTCCCAATATCTCACTCAATGTCGTAGTGATTACCGTCCAGTAGCTCCTAATATGAGAGCACTGCCATGCCAGGTGAATAAAATCGGCATTGTCCATGCCGCATCTTTGACAGCGTGCATCTGGTCGGAGCCCGCATTTGTGAACTTATTGGGCGTATGATAGGTTTGGTGCAAGTATTTATAATGTAATATGCGCAAATTGCCATTAGGGGTTAGCATACTAGTCAGGGCACAACAGGTAGACCACTCATCTTCTGTGAGGTGTACATCCAGCAAGGTGTTCCACCGTTCTAGTGCTCTATGCGTCGTTTCCCCTATATCTCCTTGGAGCTGTACATATAGTTTCGTCACCAAGTGAATGTTATGTGGATTAGTAATGATCATTTGCAATGCGTTCATCTGAGGTGGTTCATTAGGAAATGTGGGGTAGAGCTTTTTTATGGCCCCTTTCAGTCTATGATATGTGAATTTAAAAAGCAGTGTCTGGTTATTAATATAAGTGAGGTCCTCGGCGTCTATGAAAGTGCCATTGTCATATAAATCGTCCATTTTATCAATACCCACCCGCTGCAGTAGCTCCATTCCGACCTTTTCTTGAGTAACTGATAGTTCAGGGTGGTGTTGTAGAGGCATTGCTGGTGCGTACAATGGGAGTTTATGTGCTAGTTTACCCATACGCCTCCACGCTGCGTTGGTAGTGCGTATCGTATTTATTTCGTGCTTAGGTATGTGGGAGCGCTGGTGTGGTAATATACTTCGTAATGGAATTGGATGCGCATCTCCATCTTCGACTGCCATATGGGGCAGGTAGCGAATGGGATGATGCCAGTAGTGCGCATATTGCGCTTGCGTGCATAGGTAATATAGGAGGAAATCTGGTACCTTAAAACCGCCTTTAGAATATGGTAATGTCAAAGCACGTAATTCGATGCGCGCTTGTTTACCTGCCCATATAAGACGTGTAACGCTGGCTGTTAGTCTCTGGAACATATTTCCTGGTGGGGTTATAGGGATGTTATTAAAGAGATAGAGAAATTTGGGCAGAATGACCATTTTGACAATGGCCATAACGATCGGCTAGGGATAATGGCAACTGGATCCATCTTTCCACCTTCTCCTCGAGTTTACTGATAGCCACCCCATAGTTAGTACGGATGACCACTTCGGGGTCTCGGTGATACCAGACACCTAGATATTTAATCGGGTCTGTCTGCCATTCAAGCGGAAACTCTGCAGGGTATGGTTGGGTGCGATCTGTTAAGGGAATAATGGTAGATTTACTCCAAGTATTTTGGAGGCCCGAGTGTCGTCCAAATTTAGTATATTCTCGTAATAAGGGGGAAAGATTTTCAGTGGGGTTTCTGACATAAAGCACCATGTCACCTGCGTATAGTGATATATTCAAGGGTCGTTGGGGAAACTGCAGAGCTGCATATCCATGGCATTGTCGTATTTTACATGCCAACGGCTCATGGGCAATTGCAAATAGGAGGGGGGAGAGGGGACATCCCTGTTGTGTGCCTCTCTTAATGTTTATCGTGTCTGATACATATTGATTCACTCTTATCCGCGCTATTGGCGCCGAGTAAAGTAGCGTGATCCATTGTAGAAAGATCGGGGGAAGCCCATTTTCTGTAGTACTGTGAAAAGATATGGCCATTCAATTGAGTCGAACGCTTTCGCTGCGTCCAATAGGACCGCAGCAGCTTGGAATTCTGGGGTGAGATAATGGGACAGTGAAAACAGGTTACGAATGTTATGCGTAGTAGAGCGGGAAGGTATGAATCCCGATTGGTCCGGGAGTACAATATTGGGCATTAGCGGTTGTAAGCGTTTAGCAAGCAGTTTGGCTAGTATTTTAGTGTCCATGTTTATTAACGATAAGGGCCTGTAAGATTCACATTTCTCTGGGTCCTTGTCGGCTTTAAGAGAGCAATGAGCATGGCCTCTCTCAGTGTAGGGGTAGTATCTGCTTGCTATGGGCATCGCCATACATTTCTACTAGGTGAGGAGCTAGCAAATCGACATATTCCTTCTAAAACTCACTGGTGAATCCGTCTGGTCCAGGAGCTTTACCATTTGGCAGTGTCTTGACCACTTCTGTAATTTCTTCCACTGTCACTGGCTGTGCTAGGTATTCTCTCTGATTATCTGATAGCCAGGCTATCGCAATGTTTTCTAGGTACGTAAGGATCTCTGGTGGAGTAGCTGTGTCCCGTGACGCATATAGATCACCATATGTGTTCATGAAGGCGTTTAATATGCCTTCTGTATCATAATGTAGGATATCATTATTGTCTCTTATTTTAAGCACATAATGTACAGTATGTCCAGTGCATATTTTTTGTGCCAATACCCGTCCCGGCCTACCCCCTTCGCCATATGTACGAGCAATAGGTCTCTTCGAGATATATTTAAGTTCATCCTCTGCAAATTCCTGGTATTCGGTCATTAACTTCCTTATATCACTAAGTAGAGCTGTGTTTTGTGTGCGCTCATAGTCCTGTTCTAAGATCTGCAACTTAGACTCACGTTGTGTAAGCTGGTTGCGAATATCTTTGAGGATGCCTGCATTTGTGCTAATGCAAACTCCCCGGATGGTGGCTTTAAACGCTTCCCATAATAGGCTAGGATCATCTACCGAAGACTGGTTGAGTTGAAAATATTCTATAATGGCCTGTCTAATGGCGTCATTATATGAGGAGTCCAACAGTGCTTTGGCGTTAAAACGCCAAATATACGGTGGGGGCGTGTAATGTGGGATTTCTATAGTCAGCAGGATTGGTTTATGGTCCGATAATGTTTTTGGCAAGTGCTGTATGTGTCGTGTCCAAGATGCAGCTCCCTCTGTCCCCATCCAGTAGTCAATGCGTGACCAGCTGTGTGAATTGTAGAGGTATGTGTGGCCTCCATTTGATGAGGGTGGCGCAGTCTCCAGATATCCACCATGTTGGACTCTATCAGAATGTCTATCATTGCTCTCACCGCCCGCTTGTGAGGTTCCTTAGTTACCCCGATCTATCCAAGTCCTCATTGAGGGCTAAATTTAGGTCGCCGCCCCATAATAATTCCATTGCAGGCAGCTCTCCCAGTTTCCGCCATATGGTCTTAAAAAATTCTGGATCGTCTATGTTTGGTCCGTATGTATTAATCAGACCTATGTACTGTCCCCTAATATGTCCAGTAACAATTATATAACGGCCTAGGTCATCTGTTATGGTGCGATCTATATGGAATTGTGTTCCCTTCTTCACAAGTATTATTACTCCTCTAGAGTATAAGGAAGTTATAACAGTCTCAGCCCATTTGCCTCCTAATCTACACTTGGTTGCCTTGGCCAGATGAGACTCTTGTAATAGGGCTATATCAACATGAAGTCGATCGAGGTATGCAAAGATCTGGCGTATCTTTTTAGGATTGTTTAAGCCCCTGACATTCCAGGACAAAAGCTTAATGGGTGATGGTTTCAGTCTGTCAACCATGGTTTAGCGTGGAGTATTTCCATATTGATGATATATCTTCTCCTCATATGCATAGCTCGTGTCGCATATACCAACTGTATGGCTGTATATAGATGGTTATTTTGATATGAGTGTTTGTGGTGTACTGTGCATTTAGCTGCCTGTATAAACTCAAAAACAGAAAGTCCCTCCAACCCCCCACCCACTTCAGCATCCCAATTATGCCAAATACATACCCTGAGAAACAACCTTAACAGTGCAAAAACAGTTACGGGGAGCACCCTCCGGGGGGAGGGGGGGGCGGGGGGGGGAAATCGCTGAGTGCTCGCGTCTACATCCATATAAACGGATGCGGTCGGGTATTACCGGAGTGGTTTGGCTCTATATGTGTAAGAAAATAAGTGCGAGTAGCACGTTAAGTACAACCTGAGCTCTGTTTCTCTTTTTTGTTTTCCTTTACCAGGTCGCCTTTCAACAGCGGCCGTAGTTCCTACAGCCCCCTAGCACATCGTGTCCATCCATCATTAGGTTAGTTATGAATATCTGGCAAAGTATATAAACAATCTCCGTCTTCTCCCTGCCCAACAGAGAGAGCATCAATCTTATCCTTCCCACAACGGGCTTATTCCTATACAGCTTTATATAGTCCCAGTGTCCAGGTATGTAGTAGTCTACACGCCCCTCTAGGCAATTTGTTACCGGTAAACACATACAACAGAACATACCCTTTCACAATATTTCACGACAGCTGGTGGTGTATTTCACGCCATATACATTACCACCATCATGAGTCCTCTTAGTCAGATTCTGGGTCGGTGTTGGCAGGGCCTTGTGTCTTTCTGCTGGCGAGTGTGTGCTTTATAAATTCATGGGCTGCCTTTGGTGTTGGTAGCAATTTCACTCGGCCCTTGTGGGTCACACGTAGCTTCGCCGGGTAGAGCATCGCGTATTCAATACCCATTTCTTTCAGTTTTTTCTTCGCCGGGTTGAATTCCCTATGCGCCGCTTGTACCATTACTGTAAAGTCTGGGTAGAACGATATGTTGTTACCCTGGTAAGTGATCAGTTTTTCTCTTGCCAGTCGCAAAATCACATCCTGATCCCTGTAGTTGAGAACGCGTGAAATGATGGGTTTTGGTGGTGTGCCTGGTGGGGGAGCAGGTGCCAGCGATCGATGTGCACGCTCCACGATCAGCATAGGGGAAAAGCTTTCTGCACCAAAAATCTCACGCAGCATGCCCTCCACATATGTCTCCAGTCTACCTGTGTTGGTGCTCTCCGGTACGCCCAGGATGCGTACATTGTTGCGACGCGACCTCGCTTCCAAATCTTCGCTTTTATTCTTGATGACTTCCAGGATCCGTTCCAGTTCAGTGCATTTCCGTGCCGTGGTGGCGGATTCGTCTTCCACTGTCGATATGCGTGTTTCTGCTGCATCTAGCCTCGCCCCCTGCTTATCCAGTTTAGCAGAAATATTATCAACTCTATTGGTAAGTGTGTCCAGTTTGCCATTGATGGCCTGCAGACTGTGCTGTATTGCCTGTAGGGCAGCTTCCATATTGGAGTTCGTCGTGTGATCCATATCCAGTTCAGTGTCTGAGTGCGCCGTTGTTGCTTTAGGGGTACGGCGAGTATCGAAAGAGAGCTTTGGTTGTTGTTTATCCGTTTTACCCATGGTACTGTCAATTTTGTAATAGTAGTTTGGTGTGAAATGCGCAATCTTGCGCACCTGCACGTCACCCAGACCACCAGGCGCCGCGGTCAGAGGCCTCGCTGCACCGTCAAGTCCAGTTGGGAGCAGTTGTGTCAGTCACAACTTATTTGTCTACTTCGATCCCGCTCCCTATGGTGTCTCCATCAAACCGGCGTGGCATTGAAGTGTAGTCTCTCAGCACTTGTCCGAGTCATAAACAGCGTTCATTAATTGACCTGCTCTTCGCTCCGGTGGTCATGGCTAATCCACATTTTTGCCATTAGTGCGTCCATGCAGAGGCATGAGAAGGGCTGTCTCACTTAGTGTTCCAGTACACCCAAGAATGTCACACTCAGCTTCCCGCAAGGTATTGAGTAGCCACGCTATTTTTCAGCCCCTCTACAAATTGTCTGTAAAATACTGCGCTGCAGAGCGGTGTCACAAATTACGTATTACGGCCCGGCATTCAGATCACACTCCTCTACATCAGTCTTCTACCCAATATCAACTGTGCCTGTTTCACTATATCTTGGCGCCCCGTGGTGAGGGGAGCATCTCAATCAGGCAGGGACCTCACATCTGTTGGGCGGTGTATGAGGCCTCCGCTGGATATCTTGCTAATGTCCGTCTGTGGCGTTTATGTTCGTGAATAGCCGGGCCTGCTGCGCTAACACCCTGCCAAGTGCGTTTCCCGGCAGCGCTCCACAATGTCCTCCGGTGGGGAAAGGATGCAGCCTACACAGTTTGGACCCCGCAGATCGGTCCCCTCCTCCCTCGATTGTAGCAGCACTCGTTCCTCCCGCTCACCGTTAGTAGCCAGCAGTTAGAGGGTGGTGTTGCCCGTCTCTGGAGCCGCCGTGTTTTGGAGCGTGGTGCTACAGAGATTTGTCAGCTTAGTTCTCCCAGCGCTGGAAAGCGGATACCTCGCAGTAGTCTGTTGTGCAGTGTTCTCCATCCGCCGGGGTCCTCCCGGTCGATCGCTGTCCCTCTATGATGCCGTCAAGGAGTATCCAGTCGTCGCGTTATCCTTTCACGAAGCACAGCACCTCTGTAATTTAATCTACGTTCGCCGCCGCCGCCATTTTCTCCTGCCCCCAGGCAATATCATCCAGCGCAGTGCAGATCGCAACTCGGCATAGAGAAAGGCCCCCTTCTCAGGAATTTGCCCGTAGTCACTCACCGAGGTCTCCTGCTAGCTCGTTGGGACACAGGCAACGGTCAGATATCTTGCTGAGCTTGTAGTTTCGCTTTCCGCTAGTTCTCCATGCCTGCCGCCGCCATTTTGTCACAGCATAGAGGTCCGATATGTCTCTCTTACAAGGGTGGTTTTCGTCACTTTGGCACCGTTGTTCAGATATTCAGCGCTGGTTTCTGGTTGCGCTTTAGTTCCGATGCATTATTCTGTCTTTTTCAGCATTCGGTGTCTGCCAAAGTTGCTAAATATTTGTCGGATTATGTCCCCGACCGGCGGAGCAGCACTAGCGTGCAGCCATACCGCAGCGCACCCTCTAGCGCCCCCCAAAAGACACAGAGTTGATGCTAAATAGGACTTAAAACAAAATTGTATGCATTCATTAGTGACATTACTTTTCTGCCTTGATTAACTTAATTATTAGTCAGGGATCGTTAATGCAGCTCTAGGACACAATTAAAAGTGCTTACTATTTATATTTGCTGTTTGAAGTATGTGCAGATAAGGGTTAAAAATACCGGCTTTAGGTACCGATTGAGACATTAAAATACCAGTGGTGCTGGTGGAAAACGGGCCAGGTGGCAACCCTACTCTTGCAGTCATGCAACCATTCATCCACTGAAATCAAAATAGCATTCACACTCTTACACAACCACTATAAAACACACATACACTCAACAACATATATATGGTAACTTAAAAGAATAAAAGTAGGAACAAAACATGCTGCTGCCTAAATATGGTGTGCAAATGCTTCTGAGAAAAACATTAGTTCAACACCAAGTTTCAGAGGTTTTTTAAATGCAAGCTAAGATCTTATTAGTATACTTAACTATACCGTCACTTTAGCCATTTTTTTTCTGTTCATTTTTGTGTTTGTTTTATCTTATTCAGCAAACACCCACGCTGCGTATTGCCTTCGGCAGTGTGCGGCAGGAGTTTGGACGCAGTGCCTGGCTTCTGGCAAGGCCCTGCGCCCAACCCTGCTGCACGCTGTGTATTGCCTTCGGCAGTGTGCGGCAGGAGTTTGGACGCAGTGCCTGGCTTCTGGTTAGGCCCTGCACCCAACCCTGGTGCGGGAGCCCAAGTCCCAGCTACTGACCGAAGGCCTTGACCTGTGTTCTGCGGACCCAAACCCAACCGCGCATAGACACATAACCTTTGGCCGTGCGCAATGGTAGGACGGCCACAGGGCCTGGCCTCTAGCCTGCACATGCAGTTAATCCCCCTGAGGTTGTCCAACCTCCTGCTACGGAGAGCCTTCAGCCATCAACAGTAGGGGGTTGGCCACAGGGCCTGCGGTATGGTCAGGCCCTCCACCCACCCTCACCAAGGACGCACAACTCACATTTTCTTTCTTTTAAATACATTTTTTTTGGGTACTGTGATACCCACCACACAAGTTTCAACCCCATGCTACCTCGGTACCATGCAAACGTCCTTGGCGAAGCTTGCATGACACCACAGTACCATAGGGTTACAGCTTGAGCAGTGACTCCCGCGGGAACACTGCAGTAACTCACTCGAGGTCCCCAATGGGTGTCGTGGGAGTACCAAGATACCTACGGTACGAAAAAATTAATAATTTTGGTCCCTTAGGGGCCAACTGTGGACCTCCCCTACCCACCCACACAAGTGCCTGCGAGTCAGGGTGTCCCTACCCTGTCCCCTTGTACCCTATTTTCAAAACATTTTCAGGACACAGGGACAAAGTCCCCGAAATATGTAATGGCAGTTGAAACATTTTCTTCTCAGTGAGGGACAGCTAATCGGATTGGATGCAGTACTGAAATGGCCGCCAGGAGAAAAAGCTCCCACGGCGAATCAGAAGGCCCTATTTTTTTTATTTTCTGTATTTTGGAACTCTTGTGGGACCAACCATTCAGATATATCAAACTTTTTAACCGCTTCAAGTGAAACCCAAGCACTTAGGTTAGTTACCTATAACTGGTGAATTTTCGTTTTTTTTTTGGTTTTAAAACTGTAATCTGTTTTATTATTATAAGACCAACATATAACTCCTCTTTAACCTTTGCTTTTCTCAGTAAATTCCTATGGTAAGTAAAAATCATACTATCTTACTTACATCCAACACCACCTTTGTTTTCTTCAGTGAACTTCTATGTATTTTTTAACATAAAGTAATATCTAATTATGATATGTCTGCGCCCAACCTCCTTTGGCCATGTGCAACATGATGGGTATGGGGGTGGGAGGGGTTGACTAATCCCCCCTGCACAAGGTCTAGATATTTATTTTCTGTAAAACGACTTAACAGATTTACACTAAACCACAAAAAGCAAGCTTTCTGAGTAAAGATGTAGCTTTGGTGTAATTCTGTTCAGCAGCTTTTTCGCTATAATTGTCCAATTTTCTCTATGGATACTGCATGAGGGATAAACTGTTTTGGGACTTCCCTCTTTTTTCTGCCCTGCTTGATAGATTACCCTAAAGCGTTCAAGGAAAGAGATGAGCTGGATGAAATTCATTTGGTAAAGTTTTGCAACAATTCGTCAAACAGCACAAGAGTTATTAGTAAACCCAAAAACTCTCTTCATATGGAAACGATGACTCATGTATAACGAGAGAGAGAGAGAGAGAGAGAGAGAGAGAGAGAGAGAGAGAGAGAGAGAGAGAGAGAGAGTATGTATATTAAAAAAACAAAGGTTAAAGGAATATTATAATTAGGAGAAAATGTCAGTTAAAACATACCATTTTAATATCATCCAAAAATATACAAAGATATTGATTTTTCATATAGAGTTTAAAGTAGTAAATGTTAAATATTTTAATATATAAATTTAATATGATGTCAATTAAATAAATTCCACTGATATTTAATACTATAGATACATTATATAAATACCCAAATTTGTGTGTGTGTGTGTGTGTGTATAGGTGTTTATATAAAGATATATAGTGCAACAATTAATAATATTTACTTTACAATATATTAATTTTTTTAACATTTGAGAATACTATGAAAACATACACGTATATACGCACACACACGCATATCTATCTATCTATCTATTGAAAAAAAACACTGATGATGTCATGAGTGGTGCACTGTGGGAGCGTAAGTTATAGTTAGCTCAGATAACTAGAATTGCTGAATTTCTATTGTTTTGTGGCCGTGAAATCTGAGACCAACTTTAACATCCCTGTAACCTTTGTTTTTTTAGTGAATTTCGAAGGTTTTTCAAATTTTATTTCCTAACTGTAACCTGAAACTTTTGAGAATGGGTGTGCGAGTGGCTGTATAGGTTGGTGAGTAGATGTGTGAGTGACTGTATGGGTCTCCGAGTGGCTGAATGGGTCTCCGAGTGGCTGTATGGGTCTGTGAGTGGGTGTGTGAATGGTTTTGTGGGTATGTGAGTGGCAGTACAGGTCGGTGACTGGGTGTCTGAGTGGCTGTATGGGTCTGTGAGTGAGTGTGTGAGTAGCTGTGTGGGTGGATTTGTGAGTGGCTGTGTGAGGGGTTTTGTGAGTGGCTGTATGGGTCTGAGTGGGTGTGTTAGTGGCTGTATGGGTCTGTGAGTGGCTGTATAGGTCTGTAAGGGGGTGTGCGAGTGGTTTTGTGGGTGAGTGGCTGTATGGGTGTGTGAGTGGGTGAATGAGTGGTTTTATGGGTGTCTGAGTGACTGTATGGGTGTCTGGGTGGGTGTATGAGTGGCTGTGTGGGTCTGTGAGTGGATGTGAGAATGGCAGAATGGATGTGTGAGCGGGTGTCTGTGAGGGTGTGTCAGTAGCTGTGTGAGTGACTGGGCCAGAACGGAACCTCACCTGCGCCTTTATTCACCAAGAGTCCACAGTTTTGCATAAATATCTACCCAACTGGAGTACTTTCTACTGGTTAATTAGTAAGTGGTAACTTGTTGGGCAAATGTCTAGTGCATATTCTACACTACAGCTGTGTAATGGGCTAGAAGGAAATATCTCCAGTGACCTTCTGTGAGCTTAATTTCGGCAATGTGATTATTCCTCAAGCGTCTTCTCCCCGAAATCTGTGATATAATGAATTCTCCTATAGAGAAGATGTCAAGACTACGAACAGGTGAATCTCCACCAAAAAAGGGTACTTCCTCTTAACTATATAAAGTAAGTGCTTCTTTGTTTGGCTGACATGTCCTCAAATTCTTTGGTATCAATGAGGCATCATGAAAATTGGTGGGAAACGTGCTGGAGGGTCTTTTGGTAAATTGTCCATCATACTGGTAAATGGCGGGAAGACATTGCATACTACTAAGGTGGCCGGGGCGGGACTAAAAGGGCGAGGCTTCCAGGCGATTTTGCACATTTACATACTCTTAGTAATTTAAAGGGAGAACCATGGACTCTGCTCTCACCAGGAGAGGCCAAGAAAGAACCCACTCGTTACAGTCACTACAGATTGAGCTCCAATAGATCAACAATGCATTCACCTCCACAAAGGATTTCAGATCTTTTTTAATGTGGAATTGCTGACAAAACATACTTGCTTTGCCTTCACCAAGCCCAGGAATTTAGGATCATTTGGTCTTTCCAGAAGGGGAGGGGGTGCTTGGCCCCCTTCCCTGGGCCGATTCTGGCCACGGGGATCCCATCCTACGGGGTATGGCCAAGAATTAATGGGGCAGGGAGGCCATGCGGTCCCCGCCCCAGAGACTCCATCTCCCAGGGCTTCAGCCAAGAATTACTGGGGAACGGGGGGCAAGCAGCCCCCTTCCATGGGCCGATTTCAGCCCCAGGGACCCCATCTCCCCGGGGCACACACTTTGCAGTGTTGGGGACCGTGGGTGAAGCCTTAATACCCCCACAGTCCCTGCTGGCTCCCCGCCTCCAGCAAGAGCCAGCATTGCTCCCACCCGCAGGGAGCAGACAAAAGTGCTGCTTCCTGCATACAGGAGCAATCCTTTCATCTGTTTTCTTGCAAAACAGATGAAAAATCTGCTGCCAGCGAGTGGGATCAGTTTTACTGCTCCCACCCGTTGAGAACAGACTTACTGTTTGCTCTCACTTGGCGGGAGAAGCGAAAGCAAACATCTATGTCCTGAGGTTGGGCACCTCAGAACACAGCCAGCCAGCCCTGGGGAGTGCGGTCCCCAGGGTTCATGGGGAGGGTGGGGGGCGCACGGCCCCTCTTCTTTGTTATTCTAGGGCCTTCCCCGGGAAGGTGCTGGTTCCCAGGACCGAAAACGGCCCAGGAGGAGGGGAGGGCGCCACACAGCCTCCCTCCCCATTTCAAAATATGGCCAAGCACCGGGGAGGTGGTGGTCCCTGGGGCTGTAAATGGCCCGGGACGAGGGGGGTCGCGTGCCCTCACCTTATCTTCAATCGGTGTGGTCCCGGGGAGGTGGGGGTCCTCAGGGCCGTAAAAGGCCTCTCATATTTGCACATTGGCCTTCCTCCTGGGGAGGTCCAAGGGGCCCATATCGGCCATGGGGAGGGGGGCTGCATGCACCCCCTCCCCATAATAAATATTTAAATATGTCCCCGAGACCTGTCCCACCCAGGGGCTGAAATACAAACCGTGGGTGCTTTCAAGCACTGCTTCAAAGCACTGGGGCAACACTCCTCTGCCATAGCGGCTGAGCCGCCACTGGACAAGGGCCTCCTTCATGATGGGATACCTTAATCTCTTCCCCTTGGGCGTCCTTTCCATTACCATGTGACTCCAAAGGCCAGCTCCCCAAGCCTCCTCAGAGATATTTTATACCTCTATAGTTACTTCATATGCCTGAAACAACCAGACTATATCACCCCCTCTTAACAGTCAGGCACCAAGACTCTGGGTATATGGACTCTTTCTTCTGCACTGGCCACAGTAGTTTTGCTCCCACCATTTTTGCTAGACTCTAGCAGCTATTTGGCCTTCAAGTCCACCTTCATGACAGTCACATCATGAGCCAACAAGAGCCTTTTCTCCTCCAAGGCTCTCTCAGCCTCAGCTTTTCTTTCCCCTGTAGCCAGTTTGGCCAGCTGCAGCTTCGGGTCCCTCTCGCCCTGTCTGTCCTTGAGCTCCTCAGGGACTGGGTTCAAGAGGAGACACTACATCCTGTATTGAATCCAATAGGGAATTCTCTCTGTGTGGGGGATTCCCTCTCGCCTCTGGAGCCTTTGTCCAGTCATTTCTCTGCTCCTTTCCCTCCTTCTCTGAGCCACTACCATTAGACGCCTGCTTTTAAGGTCACCTACAATCAGGACACTCCCTTCTCAACAGTGCTGAAGTAGTCCTCTTAAAGTTCTTCCTGGCGTGCAGATTGCATTCTGCAAATGTCCCCCAAGGCTCTAAGGGTGAACTTGTACTCAAACCTGGATGTACAGGCAAGTAAATGTATGTGTGAATGTTTTTATCGGTGTGTGACACTGTGTTGTGCAGTCACTGTCTGGCTATATGAGTGATGGGTACATTAGTGCTTTTGTGGGAGTGGGAGTAGGAATTACAAACTATAAGCAAGCATCCACATCTAATTTTAAACACTTAAATTCATACTGGCATGATAACATTAATACACATTCATTATACCAATTCCTCTTTCTCCTTTTCTGCTCACAGTATTTCTAGTTAATATTCTCATCTAAGCACCCTTCTATTTTCACTTCTAGTATAGTGCCTAGAAGCTACACATTATCTTTCAGCTTACATACACTCACTATTTTTTATCTAAATATATTTTTATATACTACAGCCTAATATACATGTAAAAGCTCTTTGCTGTTCTCTCAGTTTTATTTCTATGTCTGGTAAAATCTGTTTTCATTCCAAATCTGCAGTTAGAACTCCTGCAATCCACCTCCTCTGTCAGTAGAAAAGCAGCTAAAATGGCTACCTTTCCCAGGTTCTCTGACTTATGCTACTCTAGTTAACGAATCACAGGCTTCCTTTCATCTTTCATTTTTGTTATACCACTTCTAAATGGTCAATATTTCTTTAACCCTTTCCATATTTCCTGTGAAGAAGCTCAATCGGGGGTTTTTTTCTCCACAAATCAGTGAATCCCCTGCGACGCTCAGCGCGCCCCGTGTAACTTCGTGCTGGATTTGCAGGTCCGCAAGGGGTCTATGACTATTTCTGTGAGTGGGTATGAGAGCGCCTGCCTGGGTCTTTGAGTGGGTGTGGGAGCGCCTGCCTGGGTCTTTGAGTATGTGGGGGGGGGGGGGGGGCGGGGGGGGGGGTGTGTGTGTGTGTGTGTGTGTGTGTGTGTGTGTGTGTGTGTGTGTGTGTGTGTGTGTGTGTGTGTGTGTGTGTGTGTGTGTGTGTGTGTGTGTGTGTGTGTGTGTGTGTGTGTGTGTGTGTGTGTGTGTGTGTGTGTGTGTGTGTGTGTGTGTGTGTGTGTGTGTGTGTGTGTGTGTGTGTGTGTGTGTGTGTGTGTGTGTGTGTGTGTGTCCACCGCAGATTTACACGAGGGCCTGCGGTGAGGCAGCGGATCTCGCACGAGGCCAAAAAAAACTTTTGTAGGCAATTTCTTGTTCATCATACCTGCTTTTGACACCTACGTAACACAAACATGGGGTCAGGGAACCTCTACCCTGACCCCTTCATGTAAATTGCAGCCTACATTTTAGCCCCAGGTACAGTTTCTTGATACATAAAACGGCAGCTGCAACATCCCGGGCAGGTTGTGGTCAGCCAATCATAGCGTTGCTGGTGGCGCATGACTTCGTGGTGCCACCACGGGGGGTCCACGGAGGGTCCACATCCCTAGATATGCAAATTTATTTTTCCTTTATTATCTCAAAAACTCCTGAACGGATTTACACCAAAAAACAAAAAGGGATTTTTCTGGACCAAGAGCTACCTCTCTGCCAAATGTGGTGTAATTCCATCCAGCAGTTCGGGCTGTAGTAGTGTTCAAAACCTCTATGGGAAACGCACATTTCTTGCGCCCCCCCCCCCTTTTCTCGCCCCTCTTGATGGATCACCCTAAAACTATATATATATTTCTTACCCAGTAGCTGCAGCCACTGTGTAGTTCTAGTTAGGATCATGCTTCTTTAGGATAAGAAATTTTGGAGCCCAAGAGATGAACATTCATGAAACTTTCCTAGACAGTGTCTCACACACAAAATCTCCTTCCTATAAAATTTCATGGTGATCCGTGAAGCAGGGGGTTCCAACATGATTTTTCCCCACTCATTTTTCCATAGGAAAATTGCACAGCGACGCCGCAAAAACTGCTGAATGGAATTACATGAAATTTGGCAAACAGCTAGAACTTGGTCCAAAAAGTGTGCTTACTCTGATTTGGTGTAGATCCGTTCAGCAATTTTGGAGGAATTAAGGTTCACGCAGCGGAGGATCCGCAGACCCAACAGATCTTCAGATAAGATCAGATTGGCTGCCATCACATTAATAAAGTTGTGGTGGCAGCCATTTTAGGACTAGGGACTCAGTCCCCTGTCCTGACAAAAAGTTAAAGAAAGCATGTAGGGGGCAGGGTAGGGATACCCTGCCAGCCTAAGCCTAAAAAAAGAACAAAATGTGGGCTCCTGCCATTTTGAAGATGAGCATCCCGGTGTGGGCCAGGGCCTCGAAGGTCAGCGGTTCAATTTCTTATGAGGAGGGGGCACAACCCCACCTCGAGCTTTTTTCAGGCCCCAATCCCCTGGGGCCGCACTTCGTTAAAAGGGGACGTGGCGTGCAGCCCCCTCCCCGTGCCATGCAGATTCCCATGGACACCGACCCCTTGAGACCAATTGATTTGTAATGGGAAGGTAGGCGCACAGCCCCCCTCCTGGACCATTTGCAGGCCCCAGGAACCCATCCCCCCCTGAGCAGAGAAGTATTGGAATGGGTGCAGGCAGGGAAGCTGGTGGAGTTGCAGTGGCTATTTGCCTCCCTCCAGCTCCCAACATAAAAAACGTTGTAGGGTGCCCCGTCTCTGTACTGGAGCACACCAGTTTTTTATTTTTTTAAAGCCATAGGGTTGCCTGCCCCTGTACAGTCTGTGTGACCCCTGGGGATCCCCCCACGCCTACCGAAAAAATTAAAGCTGTGGGTGTCCTGGGTGGGATCGGGACACCCACAAAAAAAAAGAAAGAAAAAAAAGAAAAGAAAGAGCATAATAATAAAGGAGCGGCCATAGCTCATTTATTATTCACTGCTCCTGGCAGGGAGCGCCCCATAATGCCTTTTAGGGGATAATTTGCATACGGTGTTTAAACAAAATATTGAGTTTAAAATATCAGGAGGCATAAATATCAGAAATGAAATATCGTGATGCACTAAAATCGTTGACAAGAATATAGGTTTTTGAGGTAAGTAATATTGTTTTAAAAATATCAATGATTTTAATATCGTTTTCAGGAATATAGTTGTTAAAAATATCGTTTTTTTATTATTGGAATGTATTTTAGTTGATATCTTAATTTTATGTGTTACTATTGCTTATAGTAGCATTCTTTTAAAAAAATATATAGCATGTCATTTTAAGTACTATAGAATTTTTTAATTATTAATAGTAAGTTATAATGTAGTGGGTTGTTCGTTTTGTGGGGGGATAGATAGGGTTTGAAGTTAACTAGGAAATTACCAATAAGTGATTAAATGTTTATTATTTTATTGATTTTTAAATATGTAATATATGTAATATATGTAATACTTATTTATTTTGCTTATATTTTAGTTGCAGGATGCTAGGTTTGTCGAGTTCTAGTGTGGGAAGATAATTAAGTAATAATCAACAATTAATGATTAATTGTAAATGAATCTTTTAATTGATTTTTAATTATGTAAATTATGGAATACTCATTTATTTTACTTAGATTTTAGCTGCGGCCTGATAGGAGTGTA
Organism: Calotriton arnoldi; assembly: GCA_963921515.1. Classification (NCBI taxonomy): domain Eukaryota; kingdom Metazoa; phylum Chordata; class Amphibia; order Caudata; family Salamandridae; genus Calotriton; species Calotriton arnoldi. The sequence goes on from CAWUFW010005681.1 coordinate 308,317, forward strand.
GGGGTCCCAGTGGGAAGTTAATTATTAATTAATGAACAATTATGAATTGTTAGTACTTTAATTGATTTTAAATATGTAAATTATGGAATGCTTATTTCTTTTAAAAGCATTGAAAATGAAGTTAGGGCCCTTCAAATTGATTGCAACAAATGGATTATCCTCATTGCCCACCAGCTACAACATAAAACGCCTTAAATGGCGCAGTTCAGATACAGAGCAAATAATGACATTGGTTCATAATGAATGAATGAATATGCGATTTATGAAGCGCACAGCTATTCCTTCACGGAGTGTCCCAGCGCTCGGCGGTCAGAAGCAAGACTTAAGTGGCAGAAAGAATAAGGAGTCTAAAAAGGCCAAGCCCTGAGATTTTTGCGAAACTGAGGCTCTGACTGAGATTTCCTCAGCTGCAGCAGAAGGGAATTCCAGAGTTTAGAGGCAAGGAAGCGAAAGGATATTCCGCCAGAACGAGCTTTCTTGATTCTGGGCACTTGCATAAGAGTGGAGATACTTCGGCCCAGCCTTCCTATGGATGCTATAACAGTAGAAGAGGGCCTTAAAAGAGAGGCTCTTTTCCACCAGGAGCCAGTGCAGTTTCTAGAGTGACATGCCCATAGATGCACACTTGGGGAGTTTAAGCAGCAGGTGGGCCACTGAGATTTGATTGCGCTGAAGTCTTTTGATCCTAGTCGGAGAGGCTCCCAGTTATAAGATGTTAAAGTAGTCCACCCAAGAGACCACTAGAGCCTGGATCACAGTTTTGTGGGCTGAGAATGGAAGAAGATGAATAAAGCATTTGAGAGATGTAATAATGCCAAAACACATGCCCGCTAAGGCTGTGATTTGACTCTCAACACTGAGTTTATCGTCAAACCAGACCCCCAAGTTTTTAACTTTGGGGTTAGGCTGAAGAAATGGGCCCATGGACTCTGGCCACCAGGCTGTGGACCAAATGGAGGGCAGCTTGCCGAGGATCAAGACCTCCGTCTTACCTGCGTTTAACTTGAGGCAGTTAATGTCCATCCAGTTGGCTACCTCAGACAAACAGGTCCTTAGAGCCAGAGAAGCAGCAGCTGACTTATGGGACAAGGTAACGATCAGCTGAGTGTCGTTGGCATAAGATATTATTTCAAAGCCATGTTGCACAATGATGTCTGACAGGGGGTGAATGTACAGATTAAAAAGGGTAGGGTTTAGCGAGGAGTCCTATGGAACTCCCTGAGGCAAAGGAACCACCTTGGAGTAGAAAGGCTTCTGGAGAACCTGGAATGTGCGATTTCCCCGAAAAGATGCCAGCCACCCAAGGGCTTTATGGCTGACCCCGTAACTCCATAACCGCTCCAAGAGGAGGCCATGGAACTTGGTGTCAAAGGCCGCACTTAGGTCCAATAGCAGTAAAGCTGCAGTGTTCCCATTGTCCATCGCCTGGCGCATGGATTCAGGGCTAACGGAAGAGCAAACTCTGTACTGTACTGGGGGTGGAAACCAGATAGTGTTCTGTGGAGAAGATCCCTTTCCTCTATGAAACCTGAAAATTACTGGTTGGTATACTTTTCAGCCACTTTAGACACGAAAGGGAGGAGAGGGATAGGCCTATAATTCTCCAGCTTATTAGGATCAAGAGAGGGCTTTTTTTGCAAAGGATCGACAGACATATGCTTCCAGTTAAGAGGTACCTCTGCTGCCTCAAAGGAACTGTTATGCAATTCCGTAAATACAGGAAAAAGTTCCATAATACCATGCTCAAATTTACTAATAATCCATGTAGAAAACTCTAAGGGGACATTCGAAGATGTGGGGAAACATACTTGGGCAGACATAATAAGGAAACTTATAATTTCCCGATCAGCCCAACAGTTTACGCCAACAAGGACGGAAGTCTAATCATCCAGGGCCGAGAAAGACAGAGCTGGTACACAAAAGAACTGCGCAACCTGAAAAAACAAATTGCAAGAGAAGTAAGAAGAATTGCAACTTATGCAAAGCAAGGACAGAAGAGTGACAAAACCTCCCTTCGGCAAATGAGGCCCATTTACAACAAAGAATGGGGGAAAGTAAAAAAAAAAAAAAGAAGACCAATGGAATAAACTCCTACAGACCAGTAAGGCACCCAATAGCAAAGAATTCTCGGACGTGATAAATAGGCTGAGTCTGGGTTCAGTTCAACACCATTATGCAGGGATCATGGAGGATGTTTAGGAGTCCCACATTCACGCAATGTTTTCTCCCTCATTCATCGCATTAAGGGGTGAGACAAGCCCAACTAAACTAAAGCCCGCAACAACAGTGTTGGAGGCCACTGGGAGGCCGCAGGAGGCAAACAGTGTATAGAGAACCATAGTGCAGATTCTGACTACCCAGAAGTATGGATTGTAACCACCTCCCAAACAAATAAAGAAGAGATCCTAACTGAAGTCAAGCATCTGGAGAAAATAATTTAAAAAAAGCCGAAGGCAGATGCAGCACCAGGCCCAAATGGCCTACCAAACGCTCTTTTCAAGTATGACAAACTTTTGGGCCAGGTATTTAACTCCACTTTTTAAACACATTTACCGTTCCAACACGATTCCTCCCTCATGAAGGGCAGTTTCTTTCACCCCATACACAAGAATTGCAGCCAATTATCCCCTTCAAATTATAGGCTAATTGCCCTAATTGACGTTGAAGCCAAAATATTCGCTTCCTGTTTACTCCAAGATCTCCAATCCTGGGCCAATGACAAAAAATGTATACTAAAAACACAAACAGGTTTCAGGGCAGACAAAGGGACAATCACAAACCTATAAACACTAAGCATACTAGTTGAAAAGGCGATACAACAAAAGAGCCACTTATTCACATGTATCATTGACCTCCAATCCACCTTTGATAGAGTACCTCGAGGCAGCATTTGGGCAAAACTGGCAGAATAGGTTCTCCCTTGGAGACTGCTTAACCCAATCATTGCTCTGTACAGTGACACATGGGCTCAGGCCAAGGTCGGAAATTGTAGCAGAATAGCATGCAAAGTTCAAACAAACAATGACTTGAAACAGGGGTGCGTCTTAGCCCTCATCCTGTTTAACCACTATCTGGCCGATCTAGACGAGTGCTTGACATAAGTTGAGTTATTTTTTCCCCCAAGGCTGGCAACAGAGAAAATTGGGTAACTACAATGCGCAGATTACATAGTCATTCTGAGCCAGACTCCTATTGGGCTACATAGGTCAATCAACGCATTGGTAGGATGCATAGAGCAACAAGGCTTAGAAATGAACCTAAATAAAACAAAAGTAATTTGTCTTGTTGACACAAAGTATAAGACATTCAATTGGTCTGCAAAGGGCACACGCATAGATGTAGTATCGTCCTACAAGAACCTTGGCATATACATGGCACACCAGTTGACATTGAAGCAACATCTGGCCTCACTACAGGCTAAAGCATAGTCTATTAACCTATGTATTTAAGCTGTTGCAAGAGAAACTCATTTGCCCTTCGTATCAGCAACTGCTAACAGTTACGGCAGCCCAGCTTATTCCCTCAGTAGCATATGGCTTGGAAATCATGCCCGGAAAGGAGGCAGCATGCTGAACTCATTACAAACAAATGTCTATAAAACGGTTTTTCACCTGCCCAAGTCAAGCTCTCCAGCTCAGGTTCGACTGGAACTAGGTCTAAAAAAAATCAAGAAATGCAAAGAATGAATGCCTTTGTCAAGCATTGTTGTACATTTTGTGCTGCAGTGAGTGGGTCCCTGAACAACTTATGCTGGCAAGAAATAGTGGCACAGATGGGAAAATAAGTAAAATCATGGGGAGGCAACTTGGTGTTGGCAATAGCAGCTCTTGATATCAAAGTGTGGGCCATCCCCATGGAATGAGCGACCTTCTCCCAGTTAAGCAACACCTCTACAAAAATCCTGTCATAAATTTGGAATAAAGTCTCATTCGACAAGAAACGCCATGCTTGGACACTTATAGTACATACCAGAATCTGAACCCCAGGCATACTTGCAATTTGGTGTAAATCCATTCAGTCATTTTTGAGATATTAGAGGAAAAACAAATGTGTATATCTAGGGACGTGGACCCTCTGTGAATCCAACAGATCTCATGCTGAAATCTGATTGGCTGCCAACACTTCAACCAGGAAGTTTTGACAGCCATTTTGGGACCTGGCCTCAGCCAAGTCCCCCCCAAAAAGTTACAAATAAAGAAAAGGGGAAAGGGTCGGAATACCTTGACCCCCCTAGGCCTGGTGCTGCGGTCCCCAGGGCCAGGGACCCCATCTGGGCCAAAAAGCTTTTTTGTTCTTTTCTTTTTTTAATTGAGGCAAAAATCGTGATGGATTTGCAACTTCTTCTTTCTTGCTTTGCGGGTGGGAGGGGGCTGCTCTGCTCTCGGAGCAGGGCAGGGGAGGAGTGGTTTGCTCACTCCTAAGTGTGCAATGACTGTTTGGTCGGGCTTCTGGGGCCGCCAAAACCAGTCATGCGCACTTTCCCCGTTCTCCATGCAGGCTGCATTATAGCCTGCATGGAGAACATGCCCAGGCCCCAATTCCCTGGTTGAGCGTCACACCAGGACGCTCAAAGCCAATCACAACGCTGCACTGCAGTGCTGTGATTGGTCAGGGGAGCCTGGGTGCCTACCAATATCAACGCTGCATTGCATCATTGTGATTGGTCAGTGGGGCCTGGCTGTGCTTTCTGTGCCTCAAGGGGAGCAAGAGCAGAGACGTGGGAGCCGGCGGGAAAATAAATAAATTATTTTTTTTTTTTAATTATGCACAGGTGCCTGCCCGCCCCCCCATGCACGCCCCCCCACCCCTCATTCCAGCGACCACTGCCCTTGTCAGTAAGTATAAATTCACCTCATAGGAGTGCAGGTTGAAATACAGCGTCAGTCAGAAACTGGGTCACCAGTCCTGGGAGGATTTTATGACGTACTTATAAAATGTTTGTCAAAAGTACTATCGTTTCTTTAAGAAGGTTTTTCTTACAGTTTTATAGTTTTTATTTTTTTTCTCCAAAGAGAACCGGGAAGAAAGAACTGGCTTCTGACTGTGAAAAACATGAAGGCTCAACTGAGAGCTAAGAAAATAAATAAATATTTCTGCTGACAGTACTTTCCACATCTATGTGATTAGAAACACTGGACTTTCTGCTTTATCCTTATTTCCACAGTGTCTTTTGGAATGCTACATGTAATATACTGTTCTATGAAAGAAAGTACAGACTCATTTGTGTCTGTTCCACATTTAGGTGCATTTTTTGCCCAGAACATCAAATGAATATAATGAGCACCTCTTGCTTGGTACTCTTTTTGTGAAAAGAAATCAGTAATTTCTCCAAGAAGAGGATTTTTTTGTTGCTGATGAAGGACAGTATAATTTCAAACCTGCGCTTAAAGTACCTGCAAAGATTTGACAGATGCATACAGCAAAGTTCTGCTGGTGTCTTGAATTTAATGTTACAGTTTGTTTGTGTGAAAAAGTCATGCAAGTCATCCCATATATTTTCTGCACAGCTCAGAGTTAGAAACCAAGTTTTGTGGTTTTTGTACAATCTTTAAGATTGTTTTTTCCCCCACTGTTCATTGATGATTCTTTCAACAATACATCATATTTGGTGTATGAGTATAGAAGATGAGAACAGTAAAAAAGGGAAAATGTACCCACAGAGGATATTTTTATGGTGACAAGCATGTGGCATTTCGTCAAGTGAGTAAGCTTCTCACTTAAAGTTTTGAAGGTAGGTGGGATTAAAAGGACTGCAGCTGATGATGGTTCTCCCAAGGGTGCTGTACAGGTGGACTATCCATCTGCACCTAGTTTGTCCCGGATCATTTAGTTGTGGCCCCTTTCTGGAATTGTTTTTAAGTGCTTCCATACGGAAGTTGTCCCATGTAAATAATTTTTTGTAGTGCCCCTGGATAACTGCTTGCTGCAAATATTGCAGTACAGATATTTATCTGTAACCTTTTTTCCCTTGATGGCATTGCAAGATGCTTCAAATCATCACTTTGTTTTGTGCTTCGAGGTACTTGTGCACAGCAGTATCTGTAAATAGTTAAATAGGTTATGTTTATTTGTTGATTGTTTGGTTTACATTTTTTGTAATGTGTTAATAAAATGTATTTGTAAAGTTATAAAAATGTATATTAGTAATTTGACATATGGGGCACAAACACACCTATACAGGTAATCATACATGAACTCGCACACCTATAGAGTCATTTTCACAGGTACTGACACACCCACACATACACTCAAAATCCCATATAGTCAGTCACACACTCATTTACACATGCAAACTGCTACTTAGATAGACTGATACAACCATACAGCCATTCACACACCAACTCACACACTCAGTCACTCACATACCAAGCCACACACAGATACAGCGACTCACACACCCAGTTATACACTGATACTCACTCACACACCCAAACACATAACCAATACAGCTACTCACATACCCAGTTTTACACTGATAAAACCACACAGTCTGACACATCCATGAACATAACAATGCAGCCACTGACACACACAGACACTTGCAGATTCAGCCACTGAGAGACCCAGGCTCACACTGATACAACCTCAGACACACCCGGTAACACACTAATACAGCCACTGAAATACCCAGATACACAGTGATACAACTACTGATAGACCGATCCACACTCTGATACAGAAACTGACATACCTAGGCACATACCTATACAGCCAATGACACATCCAGTCACATAAAGCGTTTCTGTTAGAGAGCATATTGATACAACCACTTAGACATTCAGTCAAACACTGTTACAGCCTCTCAAACACCCATACACATACTGATACAGCCAGTGACACACCCAACCACACACTAATACTGACACTGACACACCCAGCCAAACATTAATGCATCAAATAAGATACCCATGCACACACTGACACTCCCAGGCATAGATCGATGCATAGACTGACACACCCAGGCATATAGCAATGCAGACACTGACACACCCAGGCATAGATCGATGCATAGACTGACACACCCAGGCATATAGCAATGCAGACACTGACATACCCAGTCAAACACCAAAGCAGAGACTGACACACCCAGGCAAACACCAAAGCAGACACTAACACACCCAGTCAAACACTAATACATCTAATAACACACTTAGGCACACACTGACACACCCAGGCATACACCAATGCTGACACTGACATACCCAGGCAAACACCAAAGCAGAGACTGACACACCCAGGCAAACACTAAAGCAGACACTGACACACCCAGCCAAACAGTAATGCGTCCAATAACACACCCAGGCATACACTGATGCATACAGTGTCACACCCAGGCATACACCAAAGCCGACATTGACATACCCAGGCATACAGCAATGCAGACACTGACACACCTAACCAAACTCTAATGCATCCAATAACACACCCACGGACACACTAACACATACACTGACACACCAAGGCATACACCAATGCCATAGACTGACACACCCAGGCATACACCAAAACAGACACTGACACACCCAGTCAAAAACGAATGCATCCAATAACACACCCAGGCATACACTGACACACTCAGGCATACACCAAAGCAGACACTGACACACCTAACTATACATTAATGCAGACACTGACACAGCAAGGCATACACCAAAACAGACACTGATACACCCAGCCAAACACTAATGCATCCAATAACACACCCAGACATACATGATGCACACACTGACACACCCACTCTCACACTGATACAGTCACTGACACATAAAAAACACAGTTAGCTCTTTGATTGACCAGATAGTGGTTCTAACAAGAACCATTTTCATTTTTTCTAGAAGAGTTTTTTAACAGTTTTTTATAAAAAAAATCTTGTTTTTTTATTTTTTGAACAAACAAACTGAAAAAGGTAGTCAAAGGGTAAGGACGGGTAAATGCAAAGAAGCAACTCACTTCAGTCTTCAAAAAACATACTGTGGTAACTGAAAGCACAAAAAAAAAATAACTAACAGCGATGCTTCTTCACTGTATTCAAGTATGTAGCCACAGAGGATATTTTTACAGCAACAAGCATGTGGCACTTCGCACAGTGAGTAACATCTCACACAATTCTTCGCAGGCAGCTAATATTGTAATCACTGCAGCTGATGACGGTTCTCCCCAGGGTGATATAGAGGTGGACTGTCCTGCTGCACCTGCTTTCTCCCGCATCATCTGGTTGTAGACCTTTTCATGAATTGTTTTTAAATGCTTCCACAGGGAACTTGTACCATGTGAATACGTCTTTGCAGTGCTTCTGGATAACTGCTTTCCGCAAATATTGCACCGCACATATTTTGCTGTTACCTTCTTTTCCCCAGAAGGTATTGTAAAGTGCTGCCAGACGTCACTTTCTTTTCTTCAAGGTGGTGTATCTTCCTCCTCATCAGGTTGTGGATGTTCATCCTGCACAGAAGATGTAGCTTCAGGCATTCTGTAAAGGCAGAGCACCACTGGTTCTAAATCTTCCTTCTAGAGACTTCACTAGAGAATTAACTGTTTTTGCATCCTCCGTAAGACTTTCAAATGGATCCCCCCCCGAGGCAAGGAAGACGGCCCTCACGCACTCATTACCAGCAGGTTGGACTACGGAAACGCCCTCTACACCGGTATCAACAAGTCTCTACTCCACAAGCTCCAGACGATACAGAACACCGCCGCCAGACTCGTCCTCGGTATCCCTCGACACGAACACATCAGCTGACACCTACGCAAGCTCCACTGGCTCCCTGTCGAGAAAAGAGTCACCTTCAAGATACTCACCCACGCCTACAAATTCCTAGGCGATATGGCGAGTCCCAAGATGGCTGCCAACACTTCCTGGTTGGAGTGTTGGCAGGCAATCAGAGCTCTGCAGATCTCTGCACAAGCTTGTCGTTATTCGCCAATTAGCTGCGATCGTAGATACATTTGGATTCCTGTAATTTCTCAAAAACTACTGAACCGATTTGCACCAAATAACAAAAAGCACGATCTGTAGACCAAAGGCTAGCTTTCTGCCAAATTTGGTGTAATTACGTCCGGTGGTTCGGACTGCAGGTACGTCTAAAGAGTCTATGGAAAACACACTTTTTTTTTTACCCCCCCCCCCCTTTTTATTGGCCCCTGCTTGACGGATCACCCTGAAACTTTCCATGCACAACAAGATTCACCAGGGCACTTTTTTGCAGAATTTCGTGAAGATTCATCAAATGGCGCCAAAGAAATAGGCAAGTGTAGTGCTAGAGGCACTCTTATGGTTTGACACCACGCGATGACCTTTGACTGCCATCATTTTAATTGACTTTGGTGTTTAATTTTACCCTAGCATGAATGTACGTCCTGCATATATGCCTTGTTTCCCTTGAAGATTTAATCTTGCAGTCTTAAAGTGGGAGCTGTCACAGAGTAGAACAGCCTTGCCAAGAACAGAACGTGTGGGATGTGCATTTGAAAGAATGAGAGAGAGAATTGTGGAATGTACTTCTTGGTCTCGAAGTGCAGTGTTATGAGCAGTGGTGCTCAAATGTGCATTGTGTTGTACATTGAGAGATGAAGTATGTGATGCTGTAGGCAGTGGTGCACAAATGTGCATTGTGCTGTACATTGGGAAGTATTATGAAGTTCTTACTATTGGCTTTGACATGGCCTTATGTCATCCTGAATTCTGACTCTGTCTTGCTTGAGCTTTTTTGCGCGCAAAGGCAGGCCTACAAAGTGCTCATGTTGTTTGGGTTAGTCACGTTCAAGGTTGTTTTTGGAGAAGAGCTTGTTGAATGTACCCTCGAAGGCTTTCGTAAGCTTCGTTAAGATGAAGGCTGGAACATGTGAGATTGCAGAGGGAACGTGGTAACTCCTTTTGCCCTGGAATGCTTGCATGGAAGGTGGCCAATTCCAGTAAGTTTCCTTGGCGCGGAAGGAAAGACTCTCGAAACTTCTAGTGTGTTTTGAGACTATAAAGCTGAGGGTAGTTGACTTAGAAACCAGGATTGTTTGAGCCTGAACGATGGACGCATCTGCAGTGCAGGCATCTGGTTACTGAGTCTCCTGGCTACGGCTGTAAGTCCCCCAGTCTGGAGTGGGTCAGGATGAAGATTGCACCAGGTGAAGTGTTTGAGTTTTGATTATTGCCATTGTGATGTGTGGGCAGTGGCTATGATTATTTGAGGTGTTTTCTTTGTGATGTGTGAGTGAGTCAGAGTGCACATCCAAAGTAATCATTTGATGTATTTAGTGTATATATCTTTCTGATTTCTTGCAGGATGACCAGTATTATTTGCTGCTTGTTTATTCATTATTATTATTACTGCATTTAACAGTTACATTTGCCAAGTTTGTTATTATTGCTTGCATATAAATATATATCTCTATATACATTTGAATGTTGCATCTGGGAAAGCGTTTCTGTTAGAGAGCATTGCATAAATAAAACCCCAAGCCTTATTCTAAAAAGAGAGTCTTTGATGTGTTTCATTTTGTAAAGTGAAACTCCTTTCTAGGTGTTGTTGCATTATGTCTCCTGCTTCGTTGTGTTTGGGCCATCGTGTGGGAGTGGTATTTTTTGAGGGCGAAGCAAGACAGCAAGTAAAAAAATGCTTTCCCTATGGAAACATGGTCCTAATTATAACTACCTACTGGCGACCGCCAGTAGGTTATATATATATTTGTTATTTTACCCTGTGGCAGCCGCCACTATATATATATCTGCTACTGGGATATGGATTTGGATTCATTTCCCAGTGGCGGTCTCCACTGTGTACTTATAGTTAGGGCAGCATTTCCATAGGAAATGGCTTTTTTTGTGTTGGCCCTGTTTGACGAATCCGCATAAAACTTTCCAAAAAAAGTGCTCTTTTTTTGCCCAGTTTGCACTTGGAAAGTTTTGGGGTGATCCGTCCAGGGAGAGGGGGGGAGGTAACGGGGGGTGGGGGGCGATGGGTTTGAGGGAACACAATAAAAAGGGCAGGTCCCAAAATGCCAAAATCCCCATGCATTTTCCATAGATTTCCTGAAAAAGCATTACCACAAAATCTGCAGAACGAATTACACAAAATTTGGCAGGAAGCTAGATCTTAGTGTAGAGATTGTGCTTTTTGTGATTTGGTGTAAATCAGTTCAAAGGTTTTTGAGAAATTAAGGCTTAAAAATCTTTGTATATGTGGATGGTTCGGTCCGCAAGATCCTTGCGAGAGTCTTGTGGGTGTGCCAAGTTAAAAATAGACCGCTCTCATTGGACCAGGGAGCTTTCTCCCCTTGGACCATCTCAGACTCCCACGGGAGCAAGCGCTCTGATTGGCTTCCAGCAACATGAGAGGGAATTCCCAGTCCTCCCCCCCAGCCCAAACTATAATAATATATATATAAAAATTGATTTGAAATCTTCTTGGGATCTGCAGTGCATTCCCATTGGCAGTGTACGGAACCAAGAGGAGATAGAGAGATAGATATATATATATATATATAGTCAGTAGGGCCCCCCTCCTCAGCCCATTTAGGGCCCCGTGGACCCCATCCCCTGAGCTGATTTTTTTTTTATGGAGAGGGGGTGGCACAGCTCCCCCCTCTGTGTCTTAAGAAGGCCCTGGAAACACCATTCCCCCGGGGGTAAAGTGTTAAAAAGAGGGAAGGGGATACAGCCCCCCTCCCCATGCCTTAAAAAGGCCCTGTGGACACCATCCCCAGGGGCTGCAAGTTAAATTAAACGGGAGGGGGGCATGGCACCCCTCCCTGGGGATTTAATAGCTCCGGGGACGCCCATGCCCCGGGATCGGCTCATTTACTGTATTTCTGGGAGCCCACCCTCTGGACACAGTAGTTTCCCTGCCCACACTACCGCAGGCAGGGAAACATGTTTTAACTCTCCTGCCAAACGGGAGCAAACACTAAGTCTTCTCCCAGCAGGTGGGAAATTTAAAAATTCTCCAGCGGGAAGGAGCTACTCCCTCCAGGTGGGAGCAATGCCGGCTCCCACACCATGTGGCGGGCTGCAGAGGACCATGGGCTCCCCCCGGGGCCACAAACGTTGTGCTTGGTGGGTTCCCCGGGGGGAACCAGGGCAACCACCTATAAATAATGGAGGTCTCTGGAAATGTGGTCTGTGGGGCCTAAAAAATGTCACGCAGCCCCCTCCCCTTTTAAAAAGGGGTCCTCAAGGCCAAAAGCGGCATGCAGGCCCCTCCCGAAAACAGATTGCCCCTGGGAATGGGGTCCCTGGGGCCTGAGAAGCCTCGAGGAGGAGGGCTGCACCATCTCCTCCCCTTTTAAAAAAACGCAGGCCCTGGGGTGGGGTCCCCAGGGCCTAGTAGGGCTCAGGAATGGGGCCACCTTCCTCGCTCCCCCTTTGTTAATGTATATGACCCCAGGGACGCGGTCCCGGGGGCCTATTAGGGCCCAGGCAGGAGGGTTCAACGCCGCCCTGCCCTTAGATTTTGGCCCCGGGGATGGGGTCCCCGGGGCACGAGAAGGCTTGAGGAAGGGTGCTACTCGCCCCCCCTTAGATTTTGGCCCTGGGGGTGGGCCACCCCCCCCCCGAGGTCTGAGAAGGATTGGGGAGGGGGGCTGCACGTCCTCTCCCCTGTTTAATTGTATTTAGGTCAGGGAATGGGGTTCCTGGGGGCTTTTAAGGCTTGGGGAGGAGAGCTAGGCTGCCCCTCCCCTTTTCATTGAAACTGTACCAGAGAGATGGGGTATCTGGGGCCAATTAAGGCTCAAGAAGGGGGCTGCATGTCCCCCTACCCTTAATATATATGTTTTGGCCTAGGGATGTGGTCCCTGGAGCCCAAAGGCTAACCCTACACTGGGCGCGTCAAAGGCTGTGCGCCGTGTGGGGTTGGCAGCCTGCTGGGGTTTGGCTACAGGACCTGGCAGCAGGCCAAGCCCTGTGGCCAACCCCTCTGTGCGCACGGCCAAAGCCTGGGCGCAGCGTGGGGCTGCCTGCCTGTGGGGAGTTTGCTGCAGGTCCTGGCCAACGTATAGTAATAAAATATTACTTCACACAAAACAAATATAGACATTCACTGAAAAAAACATAAGTTAAAGTAACATTATAGTTAGATGTGACAAAAAGATCTGCTTTTGTTTTAATAAAACCATTATAAGTTTACTGACAAAAACAAGGGTTAAAATGACGTTATAGTTAGGTGAATAGGTCAGTGACAACATTACCATTTTCAACTAAACAAAACACACAGAAATTCACCAGTTATAGTTCTATACAGATCTAACTATAACTTGGGCCCCCGCCAGGCACTGCTTATGACCTCGCATATTACATCACTCATGACATGTTTTATGGCATCATTTATGACATCATGCAAGCTTCTTTTGTATAAATTGCTCTATAACGGGTATGGCATTAGAGCAATGAAAGTAAGCTCAAAATAGCTCAGAATAATATGAAGCATCTTTACTTCTATCATACATACAACCCCCATAGATGAAGCAAGCTTTTTTATGTGCAATATTGACTCTATACCATGCACTTCATGGGTAGACGAGTTCATGTTGATTATCAACAGATAAAAGGGCAACATGCACTGTACATGGTGTACAGTCTGTATACAACTGTTCAGGGAAAACCAAGTGCCTCAAGATACTTAAGCCCTGTTACATAACTGATGCCCTACTACAGACAGTCTTTACCTGTATCAAACCCCTCACAGTCACTGAACCTACATTGAGAAATTAAGGGGATAGGAGTAGAAAAGTGGGTACTGTAAACAGTGTTTACTCTATGGAGAGAGTTTACTCTGTACCACACTGTTTGCAAACAGTAAAACTCTCATGAGAAATACACCAAAGATTATTTAAAAAGTATTGACTTAGAACAGTGTACAGTCTATGCAAAACTTGCCCAAAGAGAGACTATTCACTTAAAATAACCATGGTCTGATGGTGCTAAAGATCATACTACCTGCAGCCTTCATACCTAGGAGAAAACTTTACAGATAACCCATCTTCTGAAGCAAAACAAGCACATGTACATGGGTTAGTACCTGGTGCACACAGTCTTCAATGTTATGTAGAATTTGTCATGCTGAGACGATTCTGTCTAATAACTCATAGCTGCTTACAATACTTAGTATTTAGTACGTAGAATCTTTGCGCTGTTGGAAACTTTTTCTACCGAACCAAAAACGTGTGCTGAACACAAGTCGTCAACTGTCACCTGCACACAAAGTTACTCTTCAATACAAAGATTAATAAGGTGTACAATACCTCTACAAACCTATAATTCATTAGGAGCGCATGTGTTTTGTAAACACTTATACCCATTAGCTGGGCGCAGGCTGTACAAAATTAGGTTGATAAGTAATATGGTAGTTACCCACCACTATGTAAACTATAAAGCAAACTAACACACTCATTGAATGAGGTCATCAGTGGTGTCATAGAACGTGTCATGAGTGATTTAATATGTGAGGCCATAAGCAGTGCTTGGCGGGATGAAAATTATAGCTGGTTCTGCTAACTATACCTGGTGAATTTGAATTTCTGTGGTTTTTAGAGTTCAAAACGTTAATATTGTCACTGACATTCACTTAACTATAACATCACTTTAATTTTTGTTTTTTTCGGTAAATATATCAAAACAATAGCCCTTCAGGCTTAGAATGCTGCATAATTTATGCAGAAAAGAGCATTTGTAGTTCCCAAAGTTTAGGTGGAGAGCAGTCCTGTTATATGGAACACTCTACAAAATCACTGACACTCCAAATCTGCTCACCACAAATGTTTTCAAGATTTTCAGGAATTGTGGACCAAAACACGGAGTCCTGTAATGGCACACGCAGCATTATTCATCATGTTGTGGTGCCACATCAGATTGGTTAGGCCCGCCACAATCCTGTGCAGCCATACAATCTGAATGCATATTTTGCCATTTTTTCCCACAAAAGTGCTATGGAACACTGGTTTGAGTCCCAGCAACAGATATCTAAAAGTATTGAACCTAAATGTTTAAAAAAATGTCTCAACAGAATTACACTAAATTACAAAAAACACCCCTAAGGAGCAAATCTAGCTTACTGACAAATTAGCTGCACTTCTGATCAGCTGTTTAGTCTGTGCCGTTGTCTAAAACTTGACTCTTGAAATTGCATGTGTAAAAACCATTTTTGAAACTCGACTTTCCTGGAACTAGCTTGACAGAGCGCCTGGAAACTTTCCGGGAAGGAGCGGAGGTGGATGAACATTTAAAAAAAAAAAAAAAAGGTTTGTGGAGATTAACAACCAGCAGCAAAATGTATTAATGAAAAAAAACCTCCTTCTATTGAAAGTCTGACCTAACTATATCTACACAGTAGCTTTGAGTGCCGCATAAATTATGCAAAACGGAAGTATGGAATCTGTATAGTTTCAAGTTTTAGGTGGAGAGCATCTACTTTACACGGATTACCCTACAACATCACTCACACTCTGAATCTGCTCACCTCAAATGTCTGCTTTTCTAACATAGTTTTTAAGCATAGGATTAGCACAGTGCCACACTGAGCTAGAAAGTGACAAAGACTTTTGACATTTTTGCAACAAAGTCTTTAAGCATAGGTGTAATAAGTGCCATCCATGCAGAGTTGAAAAATGGCAAAAGCCTTTTACCATTCCAGGCACAGTATTGCAGCTTTGGATTGGTAAAGTATCATCTAAGCCAACCAGAAATGAGTAAAAACAACCCCTAACAAATATGTTTCGCTCTTATTAGAGCTGGTCAGAGAGGTATAGCTTTGTCAAAGGCACAAGGGAGCAACCAGTATAAGCCAATACACTGCCCTTCCATGTTTAGAGTGCCACATAAATTATACAAAAAAGAGCAGGGAACCCTGGGTAGTTTCCAAATTTTAGGGGAAGAGCAGTGCCTTTACATGGAATACTCTACAAGGATATATAAATAAGAAATTCACTGAGAAAAAACAACATTTAAAATGAATATATAGTTCGGTGTTGGAATGAGATACAAGCTAATGTAAAAAAGAAGAAAAACAACACAGAAATACAACTGTTATAGCTTAGTGAAGTAAATATAAACTGTGCCACCATCATGCACCTTTTATGACCTCACATAATGCATCACTCATGACATGTTAAATACACAATTGAATGCCTTGCGCATTATTGATTGTTAGTTAGCGGAGGGCTGGGCACAGGACCTGCCCACAGGCCAGGCCTTGCACCTGGATGTTGGTTCCTTATGACAGATTGGATGCAGAACCTGGTCATGCGCAGCATAGGTTAGCTGCCTGTAGCAAGTGGGGCATAGACCCTGCTGTTAGCCCCTGGTGCACATGGCAAAAAGCAGTGAATACCAGGTTGGTAGCCCTCTGTGGGTTGGGAACTGGGCCTGGTTGCACTGCAGCCAGGTCCTGCTGCACATGACCAAAAGCTGTGCACAGCAGGAGCTGGCCATTCCCGGCATATTAGGTGCAGTGCCTGGCTGAAGGTCAAGCCCTGCAGTCAACCCTGCTGCGCACAGCAGGAGGCCGAAGGCAGTGCACACCAGATGTTGCTTCCTGCAGTAGACAGGATGCTGTGCCAGCCCCACATGACCAAAGACCATGAGCAAGGGTTGGCTCCCTCATGCAATTTAGGCACAGGAACTGCCATATGCAATTTAGGCACAGGAACTGCCATGTGCAGCAGCCGCGGGAAATAAGTGCATCACAATAAAAGAAATTCACTGAAAAAAAGCACAGTTAAACACAGAGTTATGGTGCTGTCTTCAAACACGTAAAACCATTGAAATTCACCAGTTATGGCATATGCTGTGTGAGTTGGAAAACATAACTAGTGAATTTCAGTGGTTTTAGTGTTTGCGCCAGAATTATACTCAGATTGATATCCACTGGGGGGAAAAACAATTAAAATCCATATATGCATCCACCCATCCTTGCATCCATCCAAATCATCAATAAATAATATCATCTCTGGGACAAACATTTACACCTTTCAAGACGTGCCCTGGGGTGTGCCACCTGACTGCCTCTGCACCTGTATCTATAATATGGCGCAGGCGCAAAGTGTTTCCTCATTTGCATAGGCCAATCCCCATACAAATGAGGGAATGCACTCTTGAGATTGTGGTGGAGCACACCAACGCGATCTGTATAACAGAAGGGGCTGTGCAAGCGTCTGAGGCACCTTCTGTAAAACGAAAGTGCCTCAAGGGTCCAAAAAGCAGGAGCAAAAAGCATGTACACGCCCACTGCACACTCAGGGTATGTTCTATAATGCTGTGCCAGTAATGAAATTACACATATTAATAAAATTACAGCTGTCAAATAAATATAAAACCCTACTACAGGCCCTAAAAAGGATTATCATAGTGCAAATCTTCTATCCTCATGGTTAGTTTGAGTAGGTCACCAGTACAAAAACTCTTGCTTACTACGATAATCTGTGAGATTCATTGTAACTAAAAACCTGCCTACAGGCTTTAGAGCAGTGTAAAAACAATTCACCCTTAAAAGCCTAATGCCTTTAACACATGCTTTTCACAATAATTAAGTCAGGTCTACTGTGGAAGTTATCATTTTTCATAATCGACAGATGAAACCTTCGGATTCATAAATAACCATAGCTGCCAAGGTTTAAGATTGCTATGTGTGACATTTTCATAATTTCAGTGTAATTATGAGTGACATTCAACAATTATGAGTGACACTTTCTCACGAGCAAAATGAAGTGCATGGGAAGAGCTGAATATTAGAAATTACAGCCTTTTGTCAATGGGAAGCACTAAAATATCTGGGAACTGCTCAAACCCCCTGAAATAAAAGGCAAAGATTCTGATACCAATGAGACAACTGTTCAGGGCACCAATATCACATTGTAGCAATCAGAAATGTAATAGCAATTGTGCTTGTCTGAAGGATACAACTGTGGAGACAGCTAAGGGTAAGCATGATGAGACTAGGGTGTTCATTATCCACTTGCATCATCTGACACCTCTTTTACTATACCGATCCCCTAAAACAAACCTTTCTAAACTCTTCCCTCTGACTCCTCCCCTCCAAAACTCCTTTTTACTCATCCAAAAGCCTCCTCCTACTGCTAAGACCTAAAAAAAAATATTTAAAAAAAAATTAAAAAAATCCTTCACTCTTTTATCCCTCCACTATCCTTTTCAATCAAAATTAACAGACTAACATGTTCACTTCTCAAATTCCATATTCAACTATACTAATTCACCACTAATCCTTTATGGGTTCCAGAGTAGCGTGCTACTCGCCAATAAAGCGTCTCAACACCCCATCATGGTTACACGCGCTGTATAAATGCAAACCTTTTCCCTTTTCTACCCTCCCCAACCCTTCTCAATCCAAATAACTGACTAACATATCCACCACTAAAATTACTTTCATGTTTCACCATACTAATTCAACACTAATATTTATGGGTTCCAGAGTAGCGTGCTACTTACGCTTCAAAACCCCATCAGGGGTAGCAAGCGCTATATAAATACAAACCTCTTTCCCTCTTCTATCCCGCCACCTACCCTTCTCTACCCAAATAACTGAATAACATATCCACTACTCAAATTACTTCATATTTTACTATACTAATTTTCAACACTAATCCTTAATGGGTTCCGGAGTGGCGTGCTACTCGCCAGAAAAGCGCTTCAACACCCATCAGGGGTAACAAGTGCTATATGAATGCAAACCTTTCATCCCTTTTTATCCCTCCGCTATCCTTCTCACTCCAAATAACTGACTAATATCCACCAATGAAATTACTTTCATATTTCACCATATTAATTCACCACTAATCCTTTATGGGCTTCCGGAGTAGCGTGCTTCAACACCCCATCAGGGGTAACAAGCGCTATATAAATACAAACCTTTTTTCTCATCTATCCTTCTGCTATCATTCCAAATCCAAATAACTGACTAACCTATCCACCACTTAAAATGTACTTGCATGTTTCACTATACTAATTCAACACTAATCCTCTATGGGTCCCGGAGTAGCGTGCTACTCGCCGAAAAAGCGCTTCGACGCCTCGTCAGGAGTAGTAAGCGCTATATAAATGCAATTACAATACAATACATATGGACCCTTCCTTGAGTTGAATGGGAGGCCAAGAACAGCAGAGACCCTCAGTGAGCGAAGCGGCTGCTTATAACCTACAAGACCATGGGTATAACAGCAAGGCACATGATGTCCATGGACAACGAATAAGTGTTTCATCCAGTGAATATGCAGTGCTCTATGGTCAGTTACAGCACTTAAATTAAAATCATCAAAACATGTAAGCCAAGCAGGATGAAAGTGTCAGTCGCTCATGAGATAACATCCATGTAGGAGGTGTTCTTTTGAACCACTGAAAGAGTGGAACGTTATCTGCAACATCTCTCACAAGATTCCCTCCAACAAGAAACACAGGCAGAAATTATTCATGGCTGCACGTGCAAGTTCTGAAAATGTTTCCTATGCTCCATTGCAAAGACCAAATTAAATGTTTGATATGGACCCATAGCCGCAGAAGGAGGAAATCAGTAAAATCAGGCATTACCTTTCAAGCTGTTTTAGATAGAATGCAATTTGCAATGGATACAGTATTAAAATGTGCAAAAAACATAAAGGTAAAGAAATTATCATTGAGCACGTCTTATACTCTCATGCCATTTCACTTGCTTTAACCTACTACAGTTAAGTACATGTTGCCGATATCAAATTAACACAGGGCACAGCGGGTGACTAACCTTCCTGCTGCCATTCCACACGTGCCTGGGGGGCTCAAAGCTGAGCGCTTCGGCCAGCAGCTTTGTTTACACATCTTGAGCTGCCACGTTTCTTGAGCCTTTGAGATGGAGGGTCACAGGCAGGTCTCCTCTCCTAAGGAGTGTCCCGCTCTGGTTGGCAGCAGTTTCGATAGTTAGGGAACCCACCACACATTTGGTATTTAGCAAAATTAAAAAACTTTCTGCCTGGTATCAGTCGCGCGCCGAAGACCCATTTCATCGACTTTTCCAGTTGGATACTGTCAGAGCTTATGACGTTTCGCTGGTTAAGGTTAATGCGAGACAATATCTTCCCAGCAGGTTTCTTTCTTGCTTGCATTCTGTTATTGCGGACCGCAAACCAGCAAGCGCGAAGCCGCGCCTTCCTCAATACTTCCCGCTTCCTGTCAGCAGGAAGTGACGTCCCCTGCAGCGCAATTAGCAACAACCTGACACTACCTTGAATCATGACTGCAGGCTGCCATTCAGCCACGCTATGGGGAATCTGATCTAATCCATGGTACATCTGGCATTGTAGTTCAGTAGTTACTTTCTGTGTGAGACTACCAGCACTGCCTTAGCTCCCAGTGCCAGAGCCGGCGCCAACACCTACGGGAGCACAGATGGCACAGTGCACCTGCCACGGGCGGTGCGCTGCCTCTGCATTGGCGCTATCAGTGAAAGCTGAGTCGGCACAACACAGATTGATATGCGTGACAATGCATTTCAGTGCGGTAATGCGGATTACCACATTGAAATGCGTTAGTCTCACGCCCGATGCGTGATACTTGGCAGGACTGAATAACGTTTCCTAATGAACCAATAAGGCTTGCAACCATGAGCAATAAAAGTCTACTGAATTGCGCAAGCTGGCAACCATCAGGCGTTCATCTACAACAGTGGTGCTCAAAGTATGGCCTGAGGGCCGCTAGCGGCCTGGCAGACCTTCCCTTGCAGATCTCTCTCTGGGACCCCTGGTTGCAGCAAACAAAGCTGCTCGAGGTCCGTTATTCGGGTAATTCTGCTAGCCAAGCACCATCATTTTGTGATTCTCGGCTTTGTTCCTAAAGCTAGTTCACCTTGTTTTATGAGCAAGTCTGCCCTGCTCAAAGAACAAGCTGAAATGACTCAAGAAACAAAGCCCAGAATCTGAACTGCTGTAAAAACGATGTTACGAAGGCATGTTTATGCTTGTCTGGTTATGGGCTTTGTTTCAACAGCCAGTTCAGCTTGTACTTTCAGCAAAGAATCCCTGATCTTAGGCATTCCTGGTCATAGGTGAAAGCTTAGCTGAGAGGACAGTGGAGTTGCATAAACAATGGTAAGGAATCTGTGATCATGATTACAGTGAGGCAGGGTCAGTGAGTGTGGGGGAGGGGGTCAGGCAGGCAGTTAAAATGAACAAAATATACTGTATCTATATTTATTACCTACCGGTAACAGAATGTAAAATGTGCAAAAAAAAATTCAAAGAAACAATTTTCTAGAAATATTTGGAAAAGGTGTGCTTTTTTCCCCAACCCTATAATCCCCCTCCCTACTCTGTCTCCTTGGGAATGTCACAGCATCAATGTGGCACTCGGGAACATACCCGGCTGTACATTTTGGACCCCGAGAAAAAGTTTGTGAATACTTATGATCCATAAAGTTTCAACTATGTAAAAAATGACTGTTACCAAAACAATAGAAGATCCCCTCTCAAAAGGGGAAAACACAAACTATCACAGAGAAAATCTTCTACCCCAGGGTTTGTAAGAGGGTCTGACCATCACTAAAACCCTGACCTACCACCATAATCTGCTAGACTTTAGGTAACACAACAGTTGTCTACAGCCTGCAATATAGTACAATAACAATTCATAATCAATAGCCTATTGGTTTTAACAAATGCTTTTCACACTAAATATGCCATGTCTATTGCCCTTTCGTTAACTTTTCTTAATAAACGGATCAAACCTATGACATTGGACATAACTTTTCCTGTTGAACCATTCTGAACTACAGCCTTTATCACTCCTTGTCACCATTTAAAAAATAGTTTTATTCAATTTTAAGAAGCGTTACAGTGCATTGTGCAGTCATATATAATCGCAATGCAGGCAGACAGAAAGTGGATACTTTGTAACAGAAAGCGATAAGCGCCTCGTGCTGCAGGCGGCAAACTCGCAAGCGTCATCTTGGCAAGTGGGTGAAGTGCAGTGCAAAAAATCAACACTAGAACTTGGATGGAAGGCGGCAAACACAATCATTCCTTGTTATCATAACCTACTTAGAACTACTGTATTGAGCGCAAGCTTTTCCCTCAAGACCACCATTAGGCATGCAGCCATAAACTTACAAATATACACAAAGCTAGTTCGCAAAACAATATACTATCGCTCCTAAAAGGGCCTCACAAAGATTATCAAAGTGCACATTTTCTATCCCCATGGTTTGTCATGTGGGTAACCAACACCAAAACCCTTGCCTATTATGATAATCTATGAGATTAAATGGGCAACAAAAGGACTCTCTGCAGGCCCGAATACAGGATAATAAAAAAACACCCTTAATTCCCTATTGACTTCAACACAATCTCATCATAATGAATATGTCAAGCTTACTGCCTTTTTCATCACTTTTCATATTAAAAGGATCAGACCTTTAGCCTTGATCATTAGCTTGTCATCATAACCAACAATGTCTTGCTGTACTGAGCAAAACATTTCTTACAAGGCCAAGCAAAAAGTGCAGTACAAACACTCATTTTCAGGGAAAGCACACTTTCTGCCCAATCAAATGCTGTACTTAAGGGAATCAACATGTGGGCGGAACTAAACCCATTTCTCAGCAGTATTTCTGATGTCAAGTAAGACCTAAAAAATAAACATCTGATACACACTAAAATACAAATGAGTAAATTGTCAGAAAAGGTATTTCCAAAGTTTTTCAATCGCAGTAAAAAACGACTGCATCCTTCTTTCTTGTAACTTAGCTGAAGAGCCACATTTGAAGCTGTAAGAAGGCCCTAATCTTCCAAAACATTAGTAATTGATTTTTATTTCCAAAACTATATAAAAGCATAGGAAGTAAATAACCATGGGGTGGCATTTACCAACACAGGCTTTGTAAGCATCTCTTGCACTCTAAGGGCCATATGTATCAAGGCGAATTGCGATCGCAAATGCTGAAATTCGCAGAATTTCAGCGTTTGCGATCGCAATTTGGCCTAGTGCTATGTATGAAAGCACAACTGTCTCGCAATTTAAGGAATCGCAAAATTTGCGATTCCTTATTTTGCGAATGCATTTAAGGAATCGCAAATTGCGATTCCTTAAATGGAATGTATGAAGCACCCAAGTTGTGCGAACATGGCATAAGGAATCGCAAATTACCACCAACTACAGGTTGGTGGTAATTTCTGATTTCTTTCAAAAATGCACATTTTTGCATTTTTCAAAGTGGCATGTGGCGCACACACATGCCCTTAGGGCATGTATGTGCGCCACATGTGCACACATGCTCATTTCAGGGGTGCAACAGGGTGTCCTTTTGACACCCTGGCACACTTGAAATGCATTCTCAATTTGCGATTCTCTAATTGGGAATCGCAAATTGAGAATGTCTTCCCATTCATTCCTATGGGCCTCTAGGCCCATAGGAATGAATGGGGAGGTATTCCTTAATTGCGAATCGCAATTTGCGATTCGCAATTAAGGAATATGTAGGATTCGCAAAATTTATTGCAAATCCTACATACATAGCGTTTTGCGATTCTCAAATAGCGATTCTCTAAAATTCGCTATTTCAGAATCGCAAAACCTAACCTTGATACATATGGTCCTAAGTGCTTTTACTCCCCGTTATTTACAACTTTTCAAACTTCTACTACACCGTGGTGGACCACACACTGCTTTTCAAGAGCTTTTGAACAGATTCACACAGCTAGAAATGTCATGCCCATCTCTCACTAAACCAGCAGCACCCATGAAGGGAGCCCTCTGTATACCATGCAATTGTTGTGGAAATATTTAATGATGATGCTCTAGGTCGGTGCGACCGGTGCCACCGCACCGGGTGCTGACTTCAGGGGGCGCGGAGTTTGCAAGTTAATTTTGGTTTTAAAAGCACCTGCTGCCGCTTTCCTTGCCTCCAGCAATCTCTAGACAACAGTAAAAATGTCAAGATAACTCAGGTGATTGATGTTCTTCCTGGCCAGAGATCAAGTTTTGTCTAGTTGAGGTTTGACTGATCACAAAATTGCACATTGTTCATTGGAATGTTTACCATGCAGATCACAAAGTGCATATAATGTAAATAGGTCAGTGGGCTACTGCTTTTCTATGAGACATCCTTTTGTTACTTGCAGTTTATAAGTTAAAATCCTAATGTAGAACAGTGAATTATTAACTGTCATCAAAGAACTGCATGCACACTGCAAAGTATAGGTTAGAGCACAGATTAATGTGGGGAAAAGGGTTCATTTGGCTAGCAATCGATTCTTATTATTAAAGAGAACCCCCAACTATGGTGTTCAGTTTTCAATTCTGTTTGCAATCTCTAGACCAAGTGCTCCTAAACTATACTGCCTACCAGTATGGATGACATGTCACTCCTACAGCTTATAGTCCTCTGGCTTATGTAACATTTCCTATACACTGATTTACACACTTATGATTGCCTGTCTCTCTTTAATGTGTGTGTGGGGCAAAGTACTCTGACACCCTGCAATAGTATGAGTGACGCTATATAACTAATTAAAAGCATCTGAAAGGGAGTGGTTATGTAGACTTGAGGGGCACTGTTAAAAGGTGGTGGTGTGGGAATCCGTGGTGGAGGTGGTCATTGGGGGGGGGGGGGCTAACAAACATTGTCGCACCTGGAGCCACTAGCGTTAAAGCCAGCCCTGCGTTGAGTAATATTGCGGTCAGTGTCTGTTAGTTTAAAGAGCTTAGAAATACCTGCAAAAAGTCAATTCTACTCAATTTTGTGGTTTGGTTACCGGGAGGTAGCAAACCCAAGGCTGAAGCCAGATTTCAAGAGTGTGTGTAGATCACGTTATACAAATTGACCATCTGCTGTGTTAAAGGCACCTGGAGCATAACACCTGCAAAGTTTTTGTGAGGTAGTGAATGCCACCATCAACCAAGAATGGGCAAAAAATGAAGTGCAATGTGTTTAGAATATTACCACGAAAGGTGTAAGAAAGTGGTGTTTCGGTTGCTCACGAAACCATTTGCTTTCATAACTAATCAAATGTGATGTACATCAAGGGTTTCAGCCTGTAATCTAGCTAAAACAAGCCAATAGGTCTCGACTTTACGACCTATTGGCTCTGCATGTGCCTTTTGTTCATGCTGTACGATGCTTATGTTGTATGGCAAAGGCTGAAAAAAGGAGCTATGAGATGGCCGCCTTATTTTGTATGAGAGGTGGTGTTAGCCTGACAGTCTGACGTCGGTACCAGTGGCATATGGGACTATCCAATTATGGATGCTGCAAAGAAGAGTGACACTGAAGCGCACAAATGGTAAGCAATGGGGGGACTCCAAGCCCATTTTGTAAACTATGGTGTCTCGCAAGCAAGACGCATGCGCTGGCACATGCTCTTGCAGCCTCGACCCTAAAAACTGCACTGTTTATTTACACAACTAATACTTGGTATTCCTTTCCCTTCCTAACCATACCAAGCTTTGAATGCAATTTAAACTGGCTCTACAATAGTACATCAAAAAATGGAAGTCCTGGATCAAGGTTCTGGTGATGTCACCTACCATTAGGTTGTGCCTTCTCTACTGGCTTCTCATGGGGATTTCCTTAGATGTCAAGCGGTCTTTGATTTGACAGCTTGGTAATGAAATATAACAGAAAATGTTACTTAACCTGTATGCATCTGTTCGTAGCGTGCTGTGCTGTAGATTCACATGCTCTGCATTCTCCTGCCATCTAGTGTTGAGCTTGGATGTTTGCATGTTGTTTTTTTTCTAAGAATGTCGTTAAAGTACCATGATGCTCTGTGACACCTCCTTCAGTGGGTAATGCTCATGGGCACCTACTTCATGTTAGACTATTTTTCGGACAGCAGGTTAGAGTAAGTATGGGGTGAAGGTAAGTAATGTAGAACCCCATGCTTCTGTTGAGGAGGGTGGGCACATGTGGATCTACAACACTACACGCTACAAACAGATGCTTACACGGTAAGTACGTTTTTCTGTGCATAGTATGTTTTTACTAGATACATATGCTCTGCACAGACTGTAAGGCAGTCCTACCTACAAGTGGTGGCTAGCGTGTGGATGATGCGGATGATGCGGATGATGCAGATGTTTGAAACAAAGTCCTTAGGACTGTCTGGCCAACCACAGTCTTTGACGGCAGTGGCGGTTTCTGTCCAAGGGCGGCCGGGCGCCGCCCCCTTTACATTCAGTAACTACTGTACAAAGCAATCATAGCAATGCTAGTATCTTGTTTTTAATTTAAAAAAAAAAAATCCCTCTTGTAAGCACTGTTTTCCCCATGCACCGTCACCGGTGTTGTTGCTGGACATGTGACTTCACGTTCACTGCGTGTGTTAAGTTGCTCCCCCCCAGGTGTTTGCCGGGCTGACAATCTCACAGCCCTGAGGCCTGTGAGGCCATCAGCTCGGCAAAGACCTAACATCAAGGCCCAGTCTCCACCCCCTGATGGCGTGGAGGTAAAGTTAGCCCCGGGCGTTTTTGATACCAGCCCGGTATTGCTAAGCTTCCACGCCAATCAGGGAGTGGAGAGCATTGTCACCACACCCTTTCCCAACTCATTACATGGTGTAGGGTGGGACCCCACCCTGTGACGAGTTGGAAAGGGGTGTGGCAGGCAGAAAGCCAAGAAATCGCGTCCGCGCAGACACGACTTATAGTGAGGCTCTAAATCCTGGACGACATTTTAGTACACTGCGTTTGTGTCTGTGTTGAGCCAGCCACATGATATACTGCAGTGCTGGCTGCCAGTTCTACTGGCTGCTT
Organism: Calotriton arnoldi; assembly: GCA_963921515.1. Taxonomy (NCBI): domain Eukaryota; kingdom Metazoa; phylum Chordata; class Amphibia; order Caudata; family Salamandridae; genus Calotriton; species Calotriton arnoldi. The sequence continues at coordinate 335,030 of CAWUFW010005681.1, forward strand.
GAGCACAGCACTGCATGTTGGGACTCGTGGACATCGTGTGTTTTGTGTTCTCCAGCCCAGGTAAGAATAAAATTAAATTGACTGCTGCCGGGCCCTGGCCAGGTCCATTCAATACTTGTAATTGGGCCCGCTTTTAGTCCACATGAACTGACGCCAGGATACATCTTGATTGATCTTGGCAAGGCCTGTACGGGTGGCGGGGGGCACATTCACCAGGCATGGGGGGTAGCATCAGCATATTGCTTCAGGAGAACTGAATGTATGGGAGTTAGTAGGTATAGCGTGAGGTGCGGCACCACGCTGTTAAGGGCAGGGCCACACTTAACAAACAGTTAACACATTTAAAATGCGTCCGTGCATAACCCTTGCCATGGTTACTTAGCCTTACGTACAGGCAGAGACAGTTTGATTTGTTTGCCTATAAAATGTGATGAAGAGGCTCACTGTCAACAGCTCTTTTAGTGCGGTCTTCCATCTGCATAGGAATAATTATTTGTAAAGCCATGTTGTCAGTGTTGTGTTGCAACACACTCTTTGTCAGTATTGTAATCGTGTGCGACTGCTGTAAAGGAGGCCAATCATGCTGACATTGCAGCATTCACCTACTGCCTTTTTTAGGTCGAGCCTAGCGTTGCAGCGCATGCGCTGCACGCTTTGCGAGGCATGCTGTATTAGGGTATGTTTTAGAAGTGGTGTGGAAGCCCCTCCCATATTTTTCATTGGCTGGCGTCATCATCCATGGTAAATGCTGGCTTCCGATTGATAATGAGGCTTCTTAGTCCCTCCTTGTTATTGCCCTGTCTCCTTTTGGGACCGCCCATCAGGACTGGATCTTTAACTTGCAGCGTTATACTGTCTCCTTCATTAGTCGGTAAGCACTATATTTTTTTCACAATGGCGACAGCTTGTCTGGTATTTGTATTCGGGGTTTTAGCGCGCGGCTGTAGAACCTGAGAACCAGGTCAGCAGAGCCGTCGTACAGCCAGAGAACCAGGTCAGCAGAGCCGCTCTAGAGCCAGAGAACCAGGTCAGCAGAGCCGCTCTAGAGCCAGAGAACTAGGTCAGCAGAGCCGCTCTAGAGCCAGAGAACTAGGTCAGCAGAGCTGCTATAGAGCCAGAGAACCAGGTCAGCAGAGCTGCTGTAGAGCCAGAGAACCAGGTCAGCAGAACCATTCTAGAGCCTGAGAACCAGGTCAGCAGAGCTGCTCTAGTGCCAGAGAACCAGGTCAGCAGAGCTGCTCTAGAGCCAGAGAACCAGGTCAGCAGAGCTGCTGTAGAGCCAGAGAACCAGGTCAGCAGAGCCGCTGTAGAACCAGGTCAGCAGAGCTGTTGTAGAGCCAGAGAACCAGGTCAGCAGAGCTGCTGTAGAGCCAGAGAACCAGGTCAGCAGAGCTGCTGTAGAGCCAGAGAACCAGGTCAGCAGAGCTGCTGTAGAGCCAGAGAACCAGGTCAGCAGAGCTGCTGTAGAGCCAGAGAACCAGGTCAGCAGAGCTGCTGTAGAGCCAGAGAACCACGTCAGCAGAACCGTTGTAGAGCCAGAGAACCAGGTCAGCAGAGCTGCTGTAGAGCCAGAGAACCAGGTCAGCAGAGCCGCTCTAGAGCCAGAGAACCAGGTCAGCAGAGCCGCTCTAGAGCCAGAGAACCAGGTCAGCAGAGCCGCTCTAGAGCCAGAGAACCAGGTCAGCAGAGCCGCTCTAGAGCCAGAGAACCAGGTCAGCAGAGCTGCTCTAGAGCCAGAGAACTAGGTCAGCAGAGCTGTTGTAGAGCCAGAGAACCAGGTCAGCAGAGCTGCTCTAGAGCCAGAGAAACAGGGCAGCAGAACCGTTGTAGAGCCAGAGAACCAGGTCAGCAGAGCTGCTGTAGAGCCAGAGAACCAGGTCAGCAGAGCCACTGTAGAGCCAGAGAACCAGGTCAGCAGAGCCGCTCTAGAGCCAGAGAACCAGGTCAGCAGAGCCGCTCTAGAGCCAGAGAACTAGGTCAGCAGAGCCGCTCTAGAGCCAGAGAACTAGGTCAGCAGAGCTGCTATAGAGCCAGAGAACCAGGTCAGCAGAGCTGCTGTAGAGCCAGAGAACCAGGTCAGCAGAACCATTCTAGAGCCTGAGAACCAGGTCAGCAGAGCTGCTCTAGTGCCAGAGAACCAGGTCAGCAGAGCTGCTCTAGAGCCAGAGAACCAGGTCAGCAGAGCTGCTGTAGAGCTAGAGAACCAGGTCAGCAGAGCCGTTGTAGAGCCAGAGAACCAGGTCAGCAGAGCTGCTGTAGAGCCAGAGAACCAGGTCAGCAGAGCCGCTGTAGAGCCAGAGAACCAGGTCAGCAGAGCCGTTGTAGAGCCAGAGAACCAGGTCAGCAGAGCTGCTGTAAAGCCAGAGAACCAGGTCAGCAGAGCTGCTGTAGAGCCAGAGAACCAGGTCAGCAGAGCTGCTGTAGAGACAGAGAACCAGGTCAGCAGAGCTGCTGTAGAGCCAGAGAACCAGGTCAGCAGAGCTGCTGTAGAGCCAGAGAACCACGTCAGCAGAACCGTTGTAGAGCCAGAGAACCAGGTCAGCAGAGCTGCTGTAGAGCCAGAGAACCAGGTCAGCAGAGCCGCTCTAGAGCCAGAGAACCAGGTCAGCAGAGCCGCTCTAGAGCCAGAGAACACGGTCAGCAGAGCCGCTCTAGAGCCAGAGAACCAGGTCAGCAGAGCTGCTCTAGAGCCAGAGAACTAGGTCAGCAGAGCTGTTGTAGAGCCAGAGAACCAGGTCAGCAGAGCTGCTCTAGAGCCAGAGAACCAGGTCAGCAGAACCGTTGTAGAGCCAGAGAACCAGGTCAGCAGAGCTGCTGTAGAGCCAGAGAACCAGGTCAGCAGAGCCACTGTAGAGCCAGAGAACCAGGTCAGCAGAGCCGCTCTAGAGCCAGAGAACCAGGTCAGCAGAGCCGCTTTAGAGACAGAGAACTAGGTCAGCAGAGCTGTTGTAGAGCCAGAGAACCAGGTCAGCAGAGCTGCTCTAGAGCCAGAGAACCAGGTCAGCAGAGCTGCTCTAGAGCCAGAGAACCAGGTCAGCAGAGCTGCTGTAAAGCCAGAGAACCAGGTCAGCAGAGCTGTTGTAGAGCCAGAGAACCAGGTCAGCAGATCTGCTGTAGAGCCAGAGAACCAGGTCAGCAGAGCTGCTGTAGAGCCAGAGAACCAGGTCAGCAGAGCTGCTGTAGAGCCGGAGAACCAGGTCAGCAGAGCTGCTGTAGAGCCGGAGAAAAAGGTCAGCAGAGCTGTTCTAGAGCCAGAGAACCAGGTCAGCAGAGCTGCTCTAGAGCCAGAGAACGAGGTCAGCAGAGCTGCTCTAGAGCCAGAGAACCAGGTCAGCAGAGCTGCTGTAGAGCCAGAGAACCAGGTCAGCAGAGCCGTTGTAGAGCCAGAGAACCAGGTGAGCAGAGCTCCTCTAGAGCCAGAGAACCAGGTCAGCAGAGCTGCTGTAGAGCCAGAGAACCGGGTCAGCAGAGCCGCTCTAGAGCCAGAGAACCAGGTCAGCAGAGCTGGTGTAGAGCCAGAGAACCAGGTCAGCAGAACCGTTGTAGAACCAGAGAGCCAGGTCAGCAGAGCTGATCTAGAGCCAGAGAACCAGGTCAGCAGAGCTGCTGTAGAGTCAGAGAACCAGGTCAGCAGAGCTGTTGTAGAGCCAGAGAACCCGGTCAGCAGAGCTGCTGTAGAGCCAGAGAACCGGGTCAGCAGAGTCGCTCTAGAGCCAGAGAACCAGGTCAGCAGAGCTGCTGTAGAGCCAGAGAACCAGGTCAGCAGAACCATTGTAGAACCAGAGAACGAGGTCAGCAGAGCTGATCTAGAGCCAGAGAACCAGGTCAGCAGAGCTGCTGTAGAGTCCGAGAACCAGGTCAGCAGAGCCGTTGTAGAGCCAGAGAACCTGGTCAGCAGAGCTGCTGTAGAGCCAGAGAACCAGGTCAGTAGAGCAGCTGTAGAGCCAGAGAACCAGGTCAGCAGAGCTGCTGTAGAGCCAGAGAACCAGGTCAGCAGAGCTGCTGTAGAGCCAGAGAACCAGGCCAGCAGAGCTGCTGTAGAGCCAGAGAACCAGGTCAGCAGAACCGTTGTAGAGCCAGAGAACCAGGTCAGCAGAGCTGCTCTAGTGCCAGAGAACCAGGTCAGCAGAGCTGCTCTAGAGCCAGAGAACCAGGTCAGCAGAGCTGCTGTAGAGCCAGACCACCAGGTCAGCAGAACTGTTGTAGAGCCAGAGAACCAGGGCAGCAGAGCTACTCTAGTGCCAGAGAACCAGGTCAGCAGAGCTACTCTAGTGCCAGAGAACCAGGTCAGCAGAGCTGCTCTAGAGCCAGAGAACCAGGACAGCAGTACTGCTGTAGAGCCAGAGAACCAGGTCAGCAGAGCCGTTGTAGAGCCAGAGAACCAGGTTAGCAGAGCTGCTCTAGACCCAGAGAACCAGGTAAGCAGAGCTGCTGTAGAGCCAGAGAACCAGGTCAACAGAGCCGCTCTAGAGCCTGAGAACCAGGTCAGCAGAGCTGCTGTAGAGCCAGAGAACCAGGTCAGCAGAGCTTCTGTAGAGCCAGAGAACCAGGTCAGCAGAACCGTTGTAGAGCCAGAGAACCAGGTCAGCAGAGCTGCTCTAGTGCCAGAGAACCAGGTCAGCAGAGCTGCTCTAGAGCCAGAGAACCAGGTCAGCAGAGCTGCTGTAGAGCCAGACCACCAGGTCAGCAGAACTGTTGTAGAGCCAGAGAACCAGGGCAGCAGAGCTACTCTAGTGCCAGAGAACCAGGTCAGCAGAGCTACTCTAGTGCCAGAGAACCAGGTCAGCAGAGCTGCTCTAGAGCCAGAGAACCAGGACAGCAGTACTGCTGTAGAGCCAGAGAACCAGGTCAGCAGAGCCGTTGTAGAGCCAGAGAACCAGGTTAGCAGAGCTGCTCTAGACCCAGAGAACCAGGTAAGCAGAGCTGCTGTAGAGCCAGAGAACCAGGTCAACAGAGCCGCTCTAGAGCCTGAGAACCAGGTCAGCAGAGCTGCTGTAGAGCCAGAGAACCAGGTCAGCAGAGCTTCTGTAGAGCCAGAGAACCAGGTCAGCAGAGCTGCTGTAGAGCCAGAGAACCAGAAACAGGTCAGCAGAGCTGCTGTAGAGCCAGAAAACCAGAACCAGGTCAGCAGAGCTGCTGTAGAGCCAGAGAACCAGGTCAGCAGAGCCGCTGTAGAGCCAGAGAACCAGGTCAGCAGAGCCGCTCTAGAGCCAGAGAACCAGGTCAGCAGAGCCGCTGTAGAGCCAGACAACCAGGTCTGCAGAGCTGCTCTAGAGCCAGAGAACCAGGTCAGCAGAGCCGATGTAGAGCCAGAGAACCAGGTCAGCAGAACTGCTCTAGAGCCAGAGAACCAGGTCAGCAGAGCTGCTGTAGAGCCGGAGGACCAGGTCAGCAGAGCCGTTGTAGCGCCAGAGAACCAGGTCAGCAGAGCTGCTGTAGAGCCAGAGATGCAGGTCAGCAGAGCTGCTGTAGAGCCAGAGAACCAGGTCAGCAGAGCTGCTGTAGAGCCAGAGAAGCAGGTCAGCAGAGCTGTTCTAAAGCCAGAGAACCAGGTCAGCAGAGCTGCTCTAGAGCCTGAGACCCAGGTCAGCAGAGCTGCTGTAGAGCCAGAGAACCAGGTCAGCAGAGCCGCTCTAGAGCCAGAGAACCAGGTCAGCAGAGCCGCTCTAGAGCCAGAGAACCAGGCCAGCAGCGCAGCTCTAAAGCCAGAGAACCAGGTCAGCAGAGCTGCTCTAGAGCCAGAGAACCAGGTCAGCAGAGCTGCTCTAGAGCCAGAGAACCAGGTCAGCAGAGCCGTTGTAGAGCCAGAGAACCAGGTCAGCAGACTTGCTCCTAAACTCACCTTTTATACCCCTTGTCATCAGCATGTTGTACAAACAAAACCTCTTGTGCACAAGGGGTGCTCTTATGTCACTGTAACATGTTGCCGTGCAGGAGAGCTGCTGTAGAGCCAGAGAACCAGGTTAGCAGAGCCGCTCTAGAGCCTGAGAACCAGGTCAGCAGAGCTGCTGTAGAGCCAGAGAACCAGGTCAGCAGAGCTGCTCTAGAGCCAGAGAACCAGAACCAGGTCAGCAGAGCTGCTGTAGAGCCAGATAACCAGAACCAGGTCAGTAGAGCTGCTGTAGAGCCAGAGAACCAGGTCAGCAGAGCCGTTGTAGAGCCAGAGAACCGGGTCAGCAGAGTTGCTCTAGAGCCAGAGAACCAGGTCAGCAGAGCTGCTGTAGAGCCAGAGAACAGGGTCAGCAGAGCCGCTCTAAAGCCAGACAACCAGGTCAGCAGAGCCGCTGTAGAGCCAGAGAACCAGGTCAGCAGAGCTGCTCTAGAGCTAGAGAACCAGGTCAGCAGAGCTGCTGTAGAGCCAGAGAACCAGGTCAGCAAGCTGCTGTAGAGCCTGAGAACCAGGTCAGCAGAACCGTTGTAGAGCCAGAGAACCAGGTCAGCAGAGCTGCTGTAGAGCCAGAGAACCAGGTCAGCAGAGCTGCTGTAGAGCCAGAAAACCAGGTCAGCAGAGCCGCTCTAGAGCCTGAGAACCAGGTCAGCAGAGGTGCTGTAGAGCCAGAGAACCAGGTCAGCAGAGGTGCTGTAGAGCCAGAGAACCAGGTCAGCAGAGCTGCTGTAGAGCCAGAGAACCAGGTCAGCAGAGCTGCTGTAGATCCAGAGAACCAGGTCAGCAGAGCTGCTGTAGAGCCAGAGAACGAGGTCAGCAGAGCTGCTCTATGGCCAGAGAACTGGGCCAGAGAACCAGGTCAGCGAACCAGGTCAGCAGAGGTGTTGTAGAGCCAGAGAACCGGGTCAGCAAGCTGCTGTAGAGCCAGAGAACCAGGTCAGCAGAGCTGCTGTAGAGCCTTAGAACCAGGTCAGCAGAGCTGCTGTAGAGCCAGAGAAGCAGGTCAGCAGAGCTGCTGTAGAGCCAGAGAGGCAGGTCATCAAGTTGCTGTAGAGCCAGAGAAGCAGGTCATCAAGCTGCTGTAGAGCCACAGAACCAGGTCAGCAGAGCTGCTGTAGAGCCAGAGAACCGGGTCAGCAGAGCCGTGGTAGAGCCAGAGAAACAGGTCAGCAGAGCTGTTGTAGAGCCAGAGAACCAGACCAGCAGAGCCACTCTAGAGCCAGAGAACCAGGTCAGCAGAGCCGCCCTAGAGCCAGAGAACCGGGACAGCAGAGGTGTTGTAAAGCCTGAGAACCAGGTCAGCAGAGCTGCTCTAGAGCCAGAGAACCAGGTCAGCAGAGCTGCTCTAGAGCCAGAGAACCAGGTCAGCAGAGCTCCTCTAGAGCCGGAGAACCATGTCAGCAGAGCTCCTCTAGAGCCGAAGAACCAGGTCAGCAGAGCTGCTCTAGAGCCAGAGAACCAGGTTAGCAGAGATGCTCTAGAGCCAGAGAACCAGGTCAGCAGAGTTGCTGTAGAGCCAGAGAACCAGTTCAGCAGAGCTGCTGTAGAGCCCGAGAACCAGGTCAGCAGAGCTGCTGTACAGCCGGAGGACCAGGTCAGCAGAGCCGTTGTAGAGCCAGAGAACCAGGTCAGCAGAGCTGCTGTAGAGCCAGAGAAGCAGGTCAGCAGAGCTGCTGTAGAGCCAGAGAACCAGGTCAGCAGAGCTGCTGTAGAGCCAGAGAAGCAGGTCAGCAGAGCTGCTGTAGAGCCAGAGACCCAGGTCAGCAGAGCTGCTGTAGAGCCAGAGAAGCAGGTCAGCAGAGCTGCTCTAGAGCCTGAGACCCAGGTCAGCAGAGCTGCTCTAGAGCCTGAGACCCAGGTCAGCAGAGCTGCTCTAGAGCCTGAGACCCAGGTCAGCAGAGCTGCTCTAGAGCCTGAGACCCAGGTCAGCAGAGCTGCTCTAGAGCCTGAGACCCAGGTCAGCAGAGCTGCTGTAGAGCCAGAGAACCAGGTCAGCAGAGCCGCTCTAGAGCCAGAGAACTGGGTCAGCAGAGCCGCTCTAGAGCAAGAGAACCAGGTCAGCAGAGCCGCTCTAGAGCCAGAGAACCAGGTCAGCAGAGCTGCTCTAGAGCCAGAGAACCAGGCCAGCAGCGCCGCTCTAAAGCCAGAGAACCAGGTCAGCAGAGCTGCTCTAGAGCTAGAGAACCAGGTCAGCAGAGCTGCTGTAGAGCCAGAGAACCAGGTCAGCAGAGCTGCTGTAGAGCCAGAGAACCAGGTCAGCAGAGCTGCTCTAGAGCCAGAGAACCCGGTCAGCAGAGTGGCTGTAGAGCCTGAGAACCAGGTCAGCAGAGCAGTTGTAGAGCCAGAGAACTAGGTCAGCAGACTTGCTCCTAAACTCACCTTTTATACCCCTTGTCATCAGCATGTTGTACAAACAAAACCTCTTGTGCACAAGGGGTGCTCTTATGTCACTGTAACATGTTGCCGTGCAGCAGAGCTGCTGTAGAGCCAGAGAACCAGGTCAGCAGAGCCGCTCTGGAGCCTGAGAACCAGGTCAGCAGAGCTGCTGTAGAGCCAGAGCACCAGGTCAGCATAGCTGCTGTAGAGCCAGAGAACGAGGTCAGCAGAGCTGCTCTAGAGCCAGAGAACCAGAATCAGGTCAGCAGAGCTGCTGTAGAGCCAGATAACCAGAACCAGGTCAGCAGAGCTGCTGTAGAGCCAAAAAATCAGGTCAGCAGAGCCGCTCTAGAGCCTGAGAACCAGGTCAGCAGAGCTGCTGTAGAGCCAGAGAACCAGGTCAGCAGAGCTGCTGTAGAGCCAGAGAACCAGGTCAGCAGAGCTGCTCTATGGCCAGAAAACTGGGCCAGAGAACGAGGTCAGCAGAGCTGCTCTATGGCCAGAGAACTGGGCTAGAGAACCAGGTCAGCTGAGCTGCTGTAGAGCCAGAGAACCAGGTCATCAAGGTGCTGTAGACCCAGAGAAGCAGGTCAGCAAGCTGCTGTAGAGCCAGAGAATCAGGTCAGCAGAGCCGCCCTAGAACCAGAGAACCGGGACTGCAGAGCTGTTGTAAAGCCTGAGAACCAGGTCATCAGAGCTGCTCTAGAGCCAGAGAACCAGGTCTGCAGAGCTGCTCTATAGCCAGAGAACCAGGTCAGCACAGCTGCTCTATAGCCAGAGAACCAGGTCAGCAAAGCTGCTCTTGAGCCGGATAACCAGGTCAGCAGAGCTGCTCTACAGCTAGAGAACCAGGTCAGCAGAGCTGCTGTAGAGGCAGAGAACCAGGTCAGCAGAGCTGCTGTAGAGGCAGAGAACCAGGTCAGCAGAGCTGCTGTAGAGCCAGAGAACCAGGTCAGCAGAGCTGCTGTAGAGCCAGAGAACCAGGTCAGCAGAGCTGCTCTAGAGCCAGAGAACCAGACCCAGGTCAGCAGATCTGCTGTAGAGCCAGATAACCAGAACCAGGTCAGCAGAGCTGCTGTAGAGCCAAAAAACCAGGTCAGCAGAGCCGCTCTAGAGCCTGAGAACCAGGTCAGCAGAGCTGCTGTAGAGCCAGAGAACCAGGTCACCAGAGCTGCTGTAGAGCCAGAGAACCAGGTCAGCAGAGCTGCTCTATGGCCAGAAAACTGGGCCAGAGAACGAGGTCAGCAGACCTGCTCTATGGCCAGAGAACTGGGCTAGAGAACCAGGTCAGCGAACCAGGTCAGCAGAGCTGCTGTAGAGCCAGAGAACCAGGTCATCAAGGTGCTGTAGACCCAGAGAAGCAGGTCAGCAAGCTGCTGTAGAGCCATAGAATTAGGTCAGCAGAGCTGCTTTAGAGCCAGAGAACCAGGTCAGCAGAGCCGTTGTAGAGCCAGAGAACCAGGTCAGCAGAGCTGTTGTAGAGCCAGAGAACCAGGTCAGCAGAGCTGCTCTAGAGCCAGAGAACCAGGTCAGCAGAGCCGCCCTAGATCTAGAGAACTGGGACTGCAGAGCTGTTGTAAAGCCTGAGAACCAGGTCAGCAGAGCTGCTCTAGAGCCAGAGAACCAGGTCAGCAGAGCTGCTCTATAGCCAGAGAACCAGGTCAGCACAGCTGCTCTAGAGCCAGAGAACCAGGTCAGCAAAGGTGCTCTAGAGCCGGATAACCAGGTCAGCAAAGCTGCTCTAGAGCCAGAGAACTGGGTCAGCAGAGCCGCTCTAGAGCAAGAGAACCAGGTCAGCAGAGCTGCTGTAGAGCCAGAGAACCAGGTCAGCAGAGCTGCTGTAGAGCCAGAGAAGCAGGTCAGCAGAGCTGCTGTAGAGCCTGAGACCCAGGTCAGCAGAGCTGCTCTAGAACCTGAGACCCAGGTCAGCAGAGCTGCTGTAGAGCCAGAGAACCAGGTCAGCAGAGCCGCTCTAGAGCCAGAGAACTGGGTCAGCAGAGCCGCTCTAGAGCAAGAAAACCAGGTCAGCAGAGCCGCTCTAGAGCCAGAGAACCAGGTCAGCAGAGCCGCTCTAGAGCCAGAGAACCAGGCCAGCAGCGCCGCTCTAAAGCCAGAGAACCAGGTCAGCAGAGCTGCTCTAGAGCTAGAGAACCAGGTCAGCAAAGCTGCTGTAGAGCCAGAGAACCAGGTCAGCAGAGCTGCTGTAGAGCCAGAGAACCAGGTCAGCAGAGCTGCTGTAGAGCCAGAGAACCAGGTCAGCAGAGCTGCTCTAGAGCCAGAGAACCAGGTCAGCAGAGCGGCTGTAGAGCCTGAGAACCAGGTCAGCAGAGCGGCTGTAGAGCCTGAGAACCAGGTCAGCAGAGTGGCTGTAGAGCCTGAGAACCAGGTCAGCAGAGCCGTTGTAGAGCCCGAGAACCAGGTCAGCAGACTTGCTCCTAAACTCACCTTTTATACCCCTTGTCATCAGCATGTTGTACAAGCAAAACCTCTTGTGCACAAGGGGTGCTCTTATGTCACTGTAACATGTTGCCGTGCAGCAGAGCTGCTGTAGAGCCAGAGAACCAGGTCAGCAGAGCCGCTCTAGAGCCTGAGAACCAGGTCAGCAGAGCTGCTGTAGAGCCAGAGAACCAGGTCAGCAGAGCTGCTGTAGAGCCAGAGAACCAGGTCAGCAGAGCTGCTCTAGAGCCAGAGAACCAGGTCAGCAGAGCTGCTCTAGAGCCAGAGAACCAGAACCAGGTCAGCAGAGCTGCTGTAGAGCCAGATAACCAGAACCAGGTCAGCAGAGCTGCTGTAGAGCCAAACAACCAGGTCAGCAGAGCCACTCTAGAGCCTGAGAACCAGGTCAGCAGAGCTGCTGTAGAACCAGAGAACCAGGTCAGCAGAGCTGCTGTAGAGCCAGAGAACCAGGTCAGCAGAGCTGCTCTATGGCCAGAAAACTGGGCCAGAGAACGAGGTCAGCAGAGCTGCTCTATGGCCAGAGAAATGGGCTAGAGAACCAGGTCAGCAGAGCTGCTGTAGAGCCAGAGAACCAGGTCATCAAGGTGCTGTAGAGCCAGAGAACCAGGTCATCAAGGTGCTGTAGAGCCGTAGAACTAGGTCAGCAGAGCTGCTTTAGAGCCAGAGAAGCAGCAGAGCCGTTGTAGAGCCAGAGAACCAGGTCATCAAGGTGCTGTAGACCCAGAGAAGCAGGTCAGCAAGCTGCTGTAGAGCCATAGAACTAGGTCAGCAGAGCTGCTTTAGAGCCAGAGAACCAGGTCAGCAGAGCCGTTGTAGAGCCAGAGAACCAGGTCAGCAGAGCTGTTGTAGAGCCAGAGAACCAGGTCAGCAGAGCTGCTCTAGAGCCAGAGAACCAGGTCAGCAGAGCCGCCCTAGAACCAGAGAACCGGGACTGCAGAGCTGTTGTAAAGCCTGAGAACCAGGTCTTCAGAGCTGCTCTAGAGCCAGAGAACCAGGTCAGCAGAGCTGCTCTATAGCCAGAGAACCAGGTCAGCACAGCTGCTCTATAGCCAGAGAACCAGGTCAGCAAAGCTGCTCTAGAGCCAGATAACCAGATCAGCAAAGCTGCTCTAGAGCCGGATAACCAGGTCAGCAGAGCTGCTCTACAGCCAGAGAACCAGGTCAGCAGAGCTGCTGTAGAGGCAGAGAACCAGGTCAGCAGAGCTGCTGTAGAGGCAGAGAACCAGGTCAGCAGAGCTGCTGTAGAGCCAGAGAACCAGGTCAGCAGAGCTGCTGTAGAGCCAGAGAACCAGGTCAGCAGAGCTGCTCTAGAGCCAGAGAACCAGAACCAGGTCAGCAGATCTGCTGTAGAGCCAGATAACCAGAACCAGGTCAGCAGAGCTGCTGTAGAGCCAAAAAACCAGGTCAGCAGAGCCGCTCTAGAGCCTGAGAACCAGGTCAGCAGAGCTGCTGTAGAGCCAGAGAACCAGGTCACCAGAGCTGCTGTAGAGCCAGAGAACCAGGTCAGCAGAGCTGCTCTATGGCCAGAAAACTGGGCCAGAGAACGAGGTCAGCAGAGCTGCTCTATGGCCAGAGAACTGGGCTAGAGAACCAGGTCAGCGAACCAGGTCAGCAGAGCTGCTGTAGAGCCAGAGAACCAGGTCATCAAGGTGCTGTAGACCCAGAGAAGCAGGTCAGCAAGCTGTGGTAGAGCCATAGAACTAGGTCAGCAGAGCTGCTTTAGAGCCAGAGAACCAGGTCAGCAGAGCCGTTGTAGAGCCAGAGAACCAGGTCAGCAGAGCTGTTGTAGAGCCAGAGAACTAGGTCAGCAGAGCTGCTCTAGAGCCAGAGAACCAGGTCAGCAGAGCCGCCCTAGAACTAGAGAACCGGGACTGCAGAGCTGTTGTAAAGCCTGAGAACCAGGTCAGCAGAGCTGCTCTAGAGCCAGAGAACCAGGTCAGCAGAGCTGCTCTATAGCCAGAGAACCAGGTCAGCACAGCTGCTCTAGAGCCAGAGAACCAGGTCAGCAAAGGTGCTCTAGAGCCGGATAACCAGGTCAGCAAAGCTGCTCTAGAGCCAGAGAACTGGGTCAGCAGAGCCGCTCTAGAGCAAGAGAACCAGGTCAGCAGAGCTGCTGTAGAGCCAGAGAACCAGGTCAGCAGAGCTGCTGTAGAGCCAGAGAAGCAGGTCAGCAGAGCTGCTGTAGAGCCTGAGACCCAGGTCAGCAGAGCTGCTCTAGAGCCTGAGACCCAGGTCAGCAGAGCTGCTGTAGAGCCAGAGAACCAGGTCAGCAGAGCCGCTCTAGAGCCAGAGAACTGGGTCAGCAGAGCCGCTCTAGAGCAAGAGAACCAGGTCAGCAGAGCCGCTCTAGAGCCAGAGAACCAGGTCAGCAGAGCCGCTCTAGAGCCAGAGAACCAGGCCAGCAGCGCCGCTCCTAAAGCCAGAGAACCAGGTCAGCAGAGCTGCTCTAGAGCTAGAGAACCAGGTCAGCAAAGCTGCTGTAGAGCCAGAGAACCAGGTCAGCAGAGCTGCTGTAGAGCCAGAGAACCAGGTCAGCAGGAGCTGCTGTAGAGCCAGAGAACCAGGTCAGCAGAGCTGCTCTAGAGCCAGAGAACCAGGTCAGCAGAGTGGCTGTAGAGCCTGAGAACCAGGTCAGCAGAGCCGTTGTAGAGCCAGAGAACCAGGTCAGCAGACTTGCTCCTAAACTCACCTTTTATACCCCTTGTCATCAGCATGTTGTGCAAACAAAACCTCTTGTGCACAAGGGGTGCTCTTATGTCACTGTAACATGTTGCCGTGCAGCAGAGCTGCTGTAGAGCCAGAGAACCAGGTCAGCAGAGCCGCTCTAGAGCCTGAGAACCAGGTCAGCAGAGCTGCTGTAGAGCCAGAGAACCAGGTCAGCAGAGCTGCTGTAGAGCCAGAGAACCAGGTCAGCAGAGCTGCTGTAGAGCCAGAGAACCAGGTCAGCAGAGCTGCTCTAGAGCCAGAGAACCAGAACCAGGTCAGCAGAGCTGCTGTAGAGCCAGATTACCAGAACCAGGTCAGCAGAGCTGATGTAGAGCCAAACAACCAGGTCAGCAGAGCCGCTCTAGAGCCTGAGAACCAGGTCAGCAGAGCTGCTGTAGAGCCAGAGAACCAGGTCAGCAGAGCTGCTGTAGAGCCAGAGAACCAGGTCAGCAGAGCTGCTCTATGGCCAGAAAACTGGGCCAGAGAACGAGGTCAGCAGAGCTGCTCTATGGCCAGAGAACTGGGCTAGAGAACCAGGTCAGCAGAGCTGCTGTAGAGCCAGAGAACCAGGTCATCAAGGTGCTGTAGACCCAGAGAAGAAGGTCAGCAAGCTGCTGTAGAGCCGTAGAACTAGGTCAGCAGAGCTGCTTTAGAGCCAGAGAACCAGGTCAGCAGAGCCGTTGTAGAGCAAGAGAACCAGGTCAGCAGAGCTGCTCTAGAGCCAGAGAACCAGGTCAGCAGAGCCGCCCTAGAACCAGAGAACCGGGACTGCAGAGCTGTTGTAAAGCCTGAGAACCAGGTCAGCAGAGCTGCTCTATAGCCAGAGAACTAGGTCAGCAGAGCTGCTTTAGAGCCAGAGAACCAGGTCAGCAGAGCCGTTGTAGAGCCAGAGAACCAGGTCAGCAGAGCTGTTGTAGAGCCAGAGAACTAGGTCAGCAGAGCTGCTCTAGAGCCAGAGAACCAGGTCAGCAGAGCCGCCCTAGAACTAGAGAACCGGGACTGCAGAGCTGTTGTAAAGCCTGAGAACCAGGTCAGCAGAGCTGCTCTAGAGCCAGAGAACCAGGTCAGCAGAGCTGCTCTATAGCCAGAGAACCAGGTCAGCACAGCTGCTCTAGAGCCAGAGAACCAGGTCAGCAAAGGTGCTCTAGAGCCGGATAACCAGGTCAGCAAAGCTGCTCTAGAGCCAGAGAACTGGGTCAGCAGAGCCGCTCTAGAGCAAGAGAACCAGGTCAGCAGAGCTGCTGTAGAGCCAGAGAACCAGGTCAGCAGAGTTGCTGTAGAGCCAGAGAAGCAGGTCAGCAGAGCTGCTGTAGAGCCTGAGACCCAGGTCAGCAGAGCTGCTCTAGAGCCTGAGACCCAGGTCAGCAGAGCTGCTGTAGAGCCAGAGAACCAGGTCAGCAGAGCCGCTCTAGAGCCAGAGAACTGGGTCAGCAGAGCCGCTCTAGAGCAAGAGAACCAGGTCAGCAGAGCCGCTCTAGAGCCAGAGAACCAGGTCAGCAGAGCCGCTCTAGAGCCAGAGAACCAGGCCAGCAGCGCCGCTCTAAAGCCAGAGAACCAGGTCAGCAGAGCTGCTCTAGAGCTAGAGAACCAGGTCAGCAAAGCTGCTGTAGAGCCAGAGAACCAGGTCAGCAGAGCTGCTGTAGAGCCAGAGAACCAGGTCAGCAGAGCTGCTGTAGAGCCAGAGAACCAGGTCAGCAGAGCTGCTCTAGAGCCAGAGAACCAGGTCAGCAGAGTGGCTGTAGAGCCTGAGAACCAGGTCAGCAGAGCCGTTGTAGAGCCAGAGAACCAGGTCAGCAGACTTGCTCCTAAAATCACCTTTTATACCCCTTGTCATCAGCATGTTGTGCAAACAAAACCTCTTGTGCACAAGGGGTGCTCTTATGTCACTGTAACATGTTGCCGTGCAGCAGAGCTGCTGTAGAGCCAGAGAACCAGGTCAGCAGAGCCGCTCTAGAGCCTGAGAACCAGGTCAGCAGAGCTGCTGTAGAGCCAGAGAACCAGGTCAGCAGAGCTGCTGTAGAGCCAGAGAACCAGGTCAGCAGAGCTGCTGTAGAGCCAGAGAACCAGGTCAGCAGAGCTGCTCTAGAGCCAGAGAACCAGAACCAGGTCAGCAGAGCTGCTGTAGAGCCAGATTACCAGAACCAGGTCAGCAGAGCTGATGTAGAGCCAAACAACCAGGTCAGCAGAGCCGCTCTAGAGCCTGAGAACCAGGTCAGCAGAGCTGCTGTAGAGCCAGAGAACCAGGTCAGCAGAGCTGCTGTAGAGCCAGAGAACCAGGTCAGCAGAGCTGCTCTATGGCCAGAAAACTGGGCCAGAGAACGAGGTCAGCAGAGCTGCTCTATGGCCAGAGAACTGGGCTAGAGAACCAGGTCAGCAGAGCTGCTGTAGAGCCAGAGAACCAGGTCATCAAGGTGCTGTAGACCCAGAGAAGAAGGTCAGCAAGCTGCTGTAGAGCCGTAGAACTAGGTCAGCAGAGCTGCTTTGAGAGCCAGAGAACCAGGTCAGCAGAGCCGTTGTAGAGCAAGAGAACCAGGTCAGCAGAGCTGCTCTAGAGCCAGAGAACCAGGTCAGCAGAGCCGCCCTAGAACCAGAGAACCGGGACTGCAGAGCTGTTGTAAAGCCTGAGAACCAGGTCAGCAGAGCTGCTCTATAGCCAGAGAACCAGGTCAGCACAGCTGCTCTAAAAGCCAGAGAACCAGGTCAGCAAAGCTGCTCTGAGAGCCGGAGAACCAGGTCAGCAAAGCTGCTCTAGAACCGGATAACCAGGTCAGCATAGCTGCTCTACAGCCAGAGAACCAGGTCAGCAGAGCTGCTGTAGAGGCAGAGAACCAGGTCAGCAGAGCTGCTGTAGAGGCAGAGAACCAGGTCAGCAGAGCTGCTGTAGAGCCAGAGAACCAGTTCAGCAGAGCTGCTGTAGAGCCAGAGAACCAGGTCAGCAGAGCTGCTCTAGAGCCAGAGAACCAGAACCAGGTCAGCAGAGCTGCTGTAGAGCCAGATAACCAGAACCAGGTCAGCAGAGCTGCTGTAGAGCCAAAAAACCAGGTCAGCAGAGCCGCTCTAGAGCCTGAGAACCAGGTCAGCAGAGCTGCTATAGAGCCAGAGAACCAGGTCAGCAGAGCTGCTGTAGAGCTAGAGAACCAGGTCAGCAGAGCTGCTCTATGGCCAGAACACTGGGCCAGAGAACGAGGTCAGCAGAGCTGCTCTATGGCCAGAGAACTGGGCTAGAGAACCAGGTCAGCGAACCAGGTCAGCAGAGCTGCTGTAGAGCCAGGAACCAGGTCAGCAGAGCTGCTGTAGAGCCAGAGAACCAGGTCAGCAGAGCTGCTGTAGAGCCAGAGAACCAGGTCAGCAGAGCTGCTCTAGAGCCAGAGAACCAGAACCAGGTCAGCAGAGCTGCTGTAGAGCCAGATTACCAGAACCAGGTCAGCAGAGCTGATGTAGAGCCAAACAACCAGGTCAGCAGAGCCGCTCTAGAGCCTGAGAACCAGGTCAGCAGAGCTGCTGTAGAGCCAGAGAACCAGGTCAGCAGAGCTGCTGTAGAGCCAGAGAACCAGGTCAGCAGAGCTGCTCTATGGCCAGAAAACTGGGCCAGAGAACGAGGTCAGCAGAGCTGCTCTATGGCCAGAGAACTGGGCTAGAGAACCAGGTCAGCAGAGCTGCTGTAGAGCCAGAGAACCAGGTCATCAAGGTGCTGTAGACCCAGAGAAGAAGGTCAGCAAGCTGCTGTAGAGCCGTAGAACTAGGTCAGCAGAGCTGCTTTAGAGCCAGAGAACCAGGTCAGCAGAGCCGTTGTAGAGCAAGAGAACCAGGTCAGCAGAGCTGCTCTAGAGCCAGAGAACCAGGTCAGCAGAGCCGCCCTAGAACCAGAGAACCGGGACTGCAGAGCTGTTGTAAAGCCTGAGAACCAGGTCAGCAGAGCTGCTCTATAGCCAGAGAACCAGGTCAGCACAGCTGCTCTAAAGCCAGAGAACCAGGTCAGCAAAGCTGCTCTAGAGCCGGAGAACCAGGTCAGCAAAGCTGCTCTAGAACCGGATAACCAGGTCAGCAGAGCTGCTCTACAGCCAGAGAACCAGGTCAGCAGAGCTGCTGTAGAGGCAGAGAACCAGGTCAGCAGAGCTGCTGTAGAGGCAGAGAACCAGGTCAGCAGAGCTGCTGTAGAGCCAGAGAACCAGTTCAGCAGAGCTGCTGTAGAGCCAGAGAACCAGGTCAGCAGAGCTGCTCTAGAGCCAGAGAACCAGAACCAGGTCAGCAGAGCTGCTGTAGAGCCAGATAACCAGAACCAGGTCAGCAGAGCTGCTGTAGAGCCAAAAACCAGGTCAGCAGAGCCGCTCTAGAGCCTGAGAACCAGGTCAGCAGAGCTGCTATAGAGCCAGAGAACCAGGTCAGCAGAGCTGCTGTAGAGCCAGAGAACCAGGTCAGCAGAGCTGCTCTATGGCCAGAACACTGGGCCAGAGAACGAGGTCAGCAGAGCTGCTCTATGGCCAGAGAACTGGGCTAGAGAACCAGGTCAGCGAACCAGGTCAGCAGAGCTGCTGTAGAGCCAGAGAACCAGGTCATCAAGGTGCTGTAGACCCAGAGAAGCAGGTCAGCAAGCTGCTGTAGAGCCATAGAACTAGGTCAGCAGAGCTGCTTTAGAGCCAGAGAACCAGGTCAGCAGAGCCGTTGTAGAGCCAGAGAACCAGGTCAGCAGAGCTGTTGTAGAGCCAGAGAACCAGGTCAGCAGAGCTGCTCTAGAGCCAGAGAACCAGGTCAGCAGAGCCGCCCTAGAACTAGAGAACCGGGACTGCAGAGCTGTTGTAAAGCCTGAGAACCAGGTCAGCAGAGCTGCTCTAGAGCCAGAGAACCAGGTCAGCAGAGCTGCTCTATAGCCAGAGAACCAGGTCAGCACAGCTGCTCTAGAGCCAGAGAACCAGGTCAGCAAAGCTGCTCTAGAGCCGGATAACCAGGTCAGCAAAGCTGCTCTAGAGCCGGATAACCAGGTCAGCAGAGCTGCTGTAGAGGCAGAGAACCAGGTCAGCAGAGTTGCTGTAGAGGCAGAGAACCAGGTCAGCAGAGCTGCTGTAGAGGCAGAGAACCAGGTCAGCAGAGCTGCTGTAGAGCCAGAGAACCAGGTCAGCAGAGCTGCTGTAGAGCCAGAGAACCAGGTCAGCAGAGCTGCTGTAGAGCCAGAGAACCAGGTCAGCAGAGCCACTATAGAGCCAGAGAACCAGGTCAGCAGAGCCACTATAGAGCCAGAGAACCAGGTCAGCAGAGCTGCTGTAGAGGCAGAGAACCAGGTCAGCAGAGCTGCTGTAGAGGCAGAGAACCAGGCCAGCAGAGCTGCTGTAGAGCCAGAGAACCAGGTCAGCAGAGCTGCTGTAGAGCCAGAGAACCAGGTCAGCAGAGCCACTATAGAGCCAGAGAACCAGGTCAGCAGAGCCACTATAGAGCCAGAGAACCAGGTCAGCAGAGCCGTTGTAGAGCCTGAGACACAGGTCAGCAGAGCTGCTGTAGAGCCTGAGACACAGGTCAGCAGAGCTGCTGTAGAGCCATAGAACCAGGTCAGCAGATCTTCTGTAGAGCCATAGAACCAGGTCAGCAGAGCCGCTCTACAGCCAGAGAACCGGGTCAGCAGAGCCGATCTAGAGCCAGAGAACCAGGTCAGCAGAGCCGCTCTAGAGCCAGAGAACCAGGTCAGCAGAGCCGCTCTAGAGCCAGAGAACAAGGCCAGCAGAGCCACTCTAGAGCCAGATAACCAGGTCAGCAAGCTGCTGTAGAGCCTGAGAACCAGGTCTGCAGAGCCGTTGTAGAGCCAGAGAACCAGGTCAGCAGAGCTGCTGTAGAGCCAGAAAACTAGGTCAGCAGAGCCGCTCTAGAGCCTGAGAACCAGGTCAGCAGAGCTGCTGTAGAGCCAGAGAGAGAACCAGGTCAGCAGAGCTGCTGTAGAGCCAGAGAACCAGGTCAGTAGAGCTGTTGTAGAGCCTGAGACCCAGGTCAGAACAGGTGCTGCAGGGACTGGAGAGGTACAAACTTAATCAGACACAGAAGAGGTGCAATGATGCAGTGTAATATGGCACATTCTGTCGCAATATTTTGCTATTTTGTCATTTTACAACACAGTAGTACTGTCTGGGCAAACGTTTCTCCTTATTAGCAGCACTCTAACACCGAAATACAGCCGTCAGCAATGAAATGGTGACAGTTAATCTTTGCAAAGCGTCTGTCCCCCCGGGGGACAACGGCTGATGCTTTTTAAAGCCTCTTTTGATCCATCTGAGCTAGAATCACTGTTTGCAACTGATACAGAAGATCTGAATCATGCGGCAAGTGTGGAAAATATGTAAATACTCCGAGAACGCGGCAGCCACAATATTGCGTTATTCCAGTGGTCCTGCCTATGAGCTAAGACTTGTAGTGTAATGGCCTTGATTTACTAACTGTGTTGTAAATCCATGGAACTGTCCCCCAGAAGAATATTTGGGCAAAAAATAACCTCAAAGTACTGATAAAGTAATGGTAAAAGTGGAGGCCATGCAAGGTCACTGAAGTCAGGAAGGAATGGGCAGTTCTGGACAGCATTGTCATTCTCCAGGTAGGAATTCCCATGCAGGGCAGCGCCAAGTAGCTGGGATGAAACAAGCATTTGCAATGCAATAGGTCTCTCATTTACGCGAGTTGAAGCTATTGGGATTGTAAATGACAATGTCTTTTATTTATGTTTTAAAAACCAAAACATAAATAAAAGGCATTGTGATTTACAATGCCAATAGCTCAAGCTTGCGTAAATGCGAGACCTATTGCATTCCAAATGCTTGTTCTATGTGTATCTCTAGTCAGTGCTGCCCGTAAATTAGCTGCAAGGCCCCTCCACACTTGCCGCTGCCCTCCGGTGCCCCTTCTGAATCTAATTGCTTCACCTTCCTGCTCCTGGCTGTACCAGTGAGTATCATTTCAGTCCGTGCAGCTAAGTGAATAACAGGCTGCACTGCGCACTTGCTCAAGGTGCACTTTCACTGAGACAATAAAAGTGCATCTTCAAGAGTGCTAACAAGATAACTTCCGGTTTCTTCAGACATTTAATTTCAGTAGTTTTTAGACTCGTTTATAATCTTGTTTGTCATTTACAATAGAAGAACATGGCATATACACACACTTTGCATATTTCTTTGCGGAGGAGTGTTTAATGTATTCCTCGCTTTTACATAGTATTCAGGTTCTTAGGAGGTAGCATCAAGCCTTTTAAATGCCACGTTTGTCTGTGATGTATCCCTGCCATCGATTTGGTGAGTTTGAATTTCAAATGACAACAATAAAGTCTAATTTCTTAAAGGAACCGCTTCATTTCTGAAGCTGTGCGGTGGGTGATTAGGGGCACAGGGTGGTGGTTCTGTCTTCTGAGATAGGTTTGCAAGTATGGGGTTGGATGCACCTTGAAATGCATCAGGTCACCACATATAAGTAAAATAACTTGTTCCTTTGTGTGCGCACGCTAGAGAGGTGGCTGCTAGATGTGGCTCTCTAGAGCACTTTTGTCAAGGGTAGCAAAAACCTTAGGACTGCTGACTGTCTGGTCTCATAGATCAGCTATGGTGTCTGCGCCTCCCTTCAGTTTCTTGTCTGGGCTGGCCTGCTGCTGATGGATGATGTTGTAGGGCCAACCTTGCCCTGTCTTCTTGTATTCGACTCTGAGCTGTCCTCTCACCCTGGTGTCTCTTCTTCTCAAGGCGAGGCCCTTGAAACACTGTCTCGTGCTTCAGAGACAGTTACACATGTTTTTGCGTCTTCCTTTTTTCATCACCCTACCTTTCTCCCACATTCATTCCTTCTCTTGCTGCCCCTGGCTCCCTCTCTCTGACTCTGTCTCTTTATCACTTTATTTGCACTCTCTCCTATTCCTTTCTGGTCTTCCCTTCCTCTGCCGCACTACTCCTTCTCCTTTATCTCTATTTTCTTCAGTCTCCCCATCTCTCTCTCTCTCTCTCTCTCTCTCTTGTCCTTTCTCGTCTGTCTGTCCCCTCTGACTCACTTTCTCCTTTCTCCACTTTTTTTCCCTTGCGCTTTCCTTGCGCTTCCTTTCTCCCCCTTTCTTTCACTTGCCTCTCACCTTCTCTCCCTCCTAGTGCCTGTGATAGGAAAGGCAGTGTCCGCTACTGTCCCCGACGCCCGCACTCAGGTGGTTGGGGTGCCCCCACCCCTGATGCCCATTATTGGTAGCCCGTGGCACTGCCAGGTGCATGAGGATCCCATTCAATAAGAGTGATTTCAAATCCCTTAAAAGTTCCCAGCTAATGCACTTGGATCTGGGAAACACGGCTTGAGCCGCAAAAAGTCTGACTTATTAGACATTATCCTCCCGGCAACCACTGCCAGCCCCTGCCAGGGTCCTCTCCCGTCAGAAAGGGGCCGAGAAATTACTGCTAGCGCCTAGAGGGCCCT
Organism: Calotriton arnoldi; assembly: GCA_963921515.1. Taxonomy (NCBI): domain Eukaryota; kingdom Metazoa; phylum Chordata; class Amphibia; order Caudata; family Salamandridae; genus Calotriton; species Calotriton arnoldi. The sequence goes on from CAWUFW010005681.1 coordinate 356,871, forward strand.
CTCCTGCCAGAGACAGCAGAGATAGGATAGTGGAACTAGGGGTAGTGCCAGTAGATTTGCTGACGGTCCTTGGAGTCTGATAGGACAGTGAAGATGGGCAGTGTCTGTAGACTTATAGGCTTGGCCTGGAAGTATGAAAGGACAGCTGAGCTGGAGCAGTGCCAGCAGATTTATTGACAGGCTTGTGAGCCTGAGAAGACACTGTGACAACTGCTTTATTAACCTTCTTGCTTTTGCAAATATGCTTTAAAATGCACCATTTGCCCACTCTTTTTTCAAAATTTTCTCAGGGGGAGAACACCCCCCCGAACCCTCCCTATGACATTGGAGCTCGCTCGCCACCGCACACTCACCACAAACTTTGCGCCTCACCACTTTCAAATGTCACCAGCCGCCACTGGTTGACGGGCTAAGATATCCACACAATATTGCCTACAGACTATGGGTGTGGTATCTGGATGCAAAGTTTGGGCATTTTGTGTTTGCAGGAGTGGTAAACAGAACATTCTGTGGGGAACCCAAGCTTTGAAAGTGCTGGAGTAGTACTTGTGGGTGGCATTCACACCCGTGGATTTGTTGAAGCATCATGCAGAACAGTTTTGATAGGTCCTTGCCCACTGCCTGAAGGTACTCCACCAAAGGTGTATGTAGTAGCACAGGGCCCAGTGCCAGGACTCCTGAGCTTACACGGAGAGTGGTGGAGAGAAACCACCCAGCTTCTGAGGTAATAAAGTTAGTTGATGTGCCGCCCCCGGCAATTGAGGGGGGGGGGGAAGCAGACAACACTTGTATTGTCATGATTGAGATTTGTCCCCAATCCACAAGCGAGGCATCCGTGGTAGTGGGGACTTGTGAACAGGGTCTGAGAAAGACCTTTCCTGCAACAGGTTGTTGCTGTTCTATAAAGGAGACCGCAATGGCCGCTAGCCTTTACTAACACTAGATTTTCCCAGTGAGGCATTCTTGCAGCAGCCACATGTAAAGCTAGGCGTAGGGTACTATGGCGATGCAGGAGACCATTATCCCTAGGAGGCGCACAACAGTTCAGAATGTGAGTTGATGATTGGGATGAAAAAGAGGCAAGAGCTGCTGGGATGCCAACACCCTTTGCTGGCTGGGGTAGGCTTTGCCTGTGACGGTGTTATATAAGGACCTCAGGAAGGTTTGGACTTGCACAGGTTGTAGTTGAGACATGGTTGCATTTATAGTTAATCCCACGGCATGAAGCATGGAGTTGCAGCTTGGGTGTGAACTAGGCATTGTTGCTTACGTTCTTGATCAGTCAATCGTCAAGGTAGGAAAAAAGTAATTACACCCTCCTCCTTAGATGAGCAGCTACCACTGCTAGGCACTTTGTGAAGGCCCTTGAAGTGGTGATATCCTAACAGGGAAGGACTTTGAATTGGTAACGATGGCCACTGAACACAAAGTGGAGGTAGCATCGGTGGGCAGGATAGATGGGGATGTGAAAATAGACATCCTTCAGGTCTAGCACCGTCATGGAGTCACCTTGTAGGAGAAGAGAGGTGACATCCCGCAGAGCTGTCATGTAGAAATGTTTCAAAAGGATGTACCGATTGAAGGGCCCGAGGTCCAAGACTGGCCTGAGGCAGCCATTCTTCTTGGGGATGATGAAGTAAAGAGTAGATGCCTTTGCCCCGGTGGAGAGAGGCACTCTTCCTATGGCTCTTTTGGGGAGGAGCGCCTGGATTTCCTCCCCTAGAAGAGGTTATGTTCTCTGCTGACGATGTGTGCCCGAGGTTGAATGATGTAAGGGGTTGTGAGAAGCTCTAGGTAGTAGCTGTGGTGAACCAACGCCAGTACCTACTGATCTAATATAATTTCCTCCCAGCAAGGGGAAATCCTGCAATCTCCCTCCGACAGGTGATGTGTGATCGGGGGACTTGGGACAAGTTAGTGCTTAGAGGTGCAGACTCCTTTACCTGAGCCGGCACTCTCTCGGCCTTTGTTGTTACTGCCCCTGTATGCAACTCTGGTGTACCCCCTGCCCACCTGTTAGTAAGTAGGAAGGGTGCTTCTGCTTCCTATATACATGGGTAGAACACGAAAGGTGGCCATCATGCCATTTTGAGGCAGCTGAAAGGAGTTTCGGGAAAATGTAGTTTGAAGAGCACCCATCGATTTCACTATATTAGTGTCCTTTTTTTTATCTTTTCCAGCATCTCAATAATCGGAGTCCCAAATTGGTGTTCTCCATCAAAGAGCAGGTTGAGGAGATGCTGCTGAAGTTGGAGCAAAAGGGGGAGGGCTGGTGCCACTGTCTCTATGGTTCTTAATCATCAGACTCAGAGGGGCTTCTGATGCAGGTTGCTCCTCAAATGCCAGTCTCCTCTGTAGCTGCAGAGTCTCTGTGGTGCTGGGATGGTTTTGCCAAAATCGTACCAGTAAGGGGAAGGATTAAGAGATGCTTCTGACTCACATCGAGCTTCTCCAGCAGTTTTCGAAGGGTTGGATGCTCTGAATCTTTGGATCCAGTCGTGAGGGGGTTCTTAGCATTGACGATGGCCTCAAAGTCGCTGTCAGCCTTGAATGAAGTCAAGGCCTTGAACGGCCTTGGGGTTCGATAGAATAGAGGGGTCGTCGACCTTGGACTGGTCTTTCTTAAGATCAGAGGCCTTCATTTGATGCTGATCACAGACCAAAAGTGACAGAGGTTGTGGAGGCTGAGGTGTTTTGTGTATGTGGCTCGATGCCAGAATCCCTTGGGAGTGTGCTCTACCTTGGTATGAGGCCTCTTGGAAGACTTAGACAGGGTAGCAGGCCGGCCGAACTTATGAGCCTGGTTGAGTCTTGATTTGAGGGCCACTGGTCTTGGGAGGCTTGTGGAGCCTTTTCTTCTTCCTCTAGTTCAGAGCCACTGGAAGAGAAGGCCTCTGGGCTGGGTGATGGTTGATGTGGTGGAAAACCTGAAGATCCAGCGTCCTCACCTTTCTCAGTGTTGAAGGTTTGCTGAAATGTTAGGCGTGTTGGCTGCTAAGTGCTGGTGGATTTTTCAGTGCACCCAACACCTCTCCCTTCAGTACTTCAGAATTGTCTTCAACTGGAAGGTGAAGCAAGATTCACAGGAGGCGTGGTCAGGCGAGAGATAGATGTTAAAAACCTTATGATGATCCAACCATGGGTACTTTGTGTGGCACCGAGAGGAGTACTGAAATGTCGTCCATTGTATTATTCTGTGTGCATTCTCCAGGGTGGAAGTTGTCGATGGGGTGGGGCATGCGGTTCTGGGGAGGGCATGAGGGCCCTGGTTTTCGAGGACTCGATCAATGGGAGACAGTTTCCGGAGTAACTACAGGATAGAAGTGCACCTAAAATGATGGGCAAGTGTCAAAGAGTACCAACATGCGTGGCCAGTCTTATCCTGTAAATAGTTTATGTAGTAGCTTAAAGTTGAGAAACACAAGTAGCACAGAAAAAATAATCTGGACAAAAAAATGCAGTCAGCAATATGAAATCAATGACAAAAAATATCCATTAGATCGATGACGATAAAAACAGTATTTCTCGGGGAAAATTCATACTGTAGAAAATGTTTTGAAATAAAATAAACATTTAAAGCTCTAGAAAGTTTAGCTACCCCTTTTATTTCTCAAAATTATGTTGCATTGTCTATTGAACACTAGTTGATTGCTTGTCAGTTTTATTCTGCATGGACATGGAGAAAATGAGTGACAACATGGTTAACAAGGTTAATAAACCACCAGCTTTTTCCACAAGTTTGTCTGAATTGTTAAAAGCACAAGCAGCACCCTTCTTTTCTGGAGTTTGACAATCTTATGTCAAAATAAAAGACAAGATCAGTCGTCTTCTTTGTGAAGCAAACAATAGTTTCCTTATTTTAGGCATTGTTCCCTCTAAGAAGAAAGCTAATATTGCATTTCCATTACTTCAAAAGGAATTCCTCACCCCAAAAACCCTGCTAAATTAAGACAAATATTTTTATTGCATATCCAACCAAATTGCTTGAAAGATTAGCTGCACAACAATTTAAACTTCAGTTGAAGATAGTAGCCTACCTGACAGCTAGCAAGCTGGTTTTTGGTTGACATGGGAAAATAGGTTTTGGTAACTTCAATAACTGATGACCTTTAAATGATCATATATGGCAGTAGTGTGTGCGCTCTCATTTTATTCGCTCCGTCAGCAAAATACAATACAGTAGACCACTAGCCTCTGCTTTAACATCTTGTTGACTATTTTGTTCAGGGTCAAGAGTTAGAATCTATAAGATTTTTTTTCTTTAAGAGAGTAGAGGAAGTACATTTAGGACCTTAATCACACAAAATGTGATGGGAGGGGTCACCCCACTTGCAATTAGTTGGGATAGCATTCCAACCCATTGTTCTATTGCCAACCATGGCACCTCCGTTTTGACCCAGCCATATGCAAATCAGTCTTAACCCTGCTCCGATAGTACAGTCCAGCCCATGAGCAACCCAAGCACGGTTTCACCCTGATTGGAGTTCTTCAGTTGAGTGTAGCTTGGTCCCAGTGGTACAGTGAGCACAGGACCCACATCTGGACATATCCTTGGATAATTAGGGCATCAAACAGCAAAAGCTGATGGGAGGAATGCTACCCCGAGCGACAGCTAGTCAGACTATTTGCAAGAATTCCTCCCATCACCTTTTGTGCGATTCATTTAGGATCTTAGACATTGGAACGTAAACCAGTTTCATGGAGAGCTTCTCAAGGTTCATTACTTTTACCCATCATTTTGGATATGCAGGTTTGCCCTCTGGCTCATCTGCTACTTTGTTTGTTCTACATTCATGAAGACTGCACAGAGATCCTGCTAAACCTCTTAGGTAACAATCAGAGAATACATCTTTACAGGCTTTTACTTGAGTCTGTTGCTGGTGGATGTTAAAACTTTTTAAAAATCAGACCTTCCAAAGTGGAACTTTTGTTGACCATGATCTCCCCACAGAATTTGGATTGTATTTGTGGTCTAACTCTATGGAGGTCTGTCCTCACCTCTTCTCAGTGGTGAGGAAGTTTGGGTACTCTCATTGATTCATATTTTTTTTCTACCACCAAAGCTAGCTTCAAACGTGAAACATTCTTTCACTATTTGAGGATGTTGACGAGGATATTCAGGCCTTTCCGCACCAAATGCATTTTTCAGTCCACTTTAAATTTTGGGCCGGATTTACATCTTGGCGGACGGGTTACTCCGTCACAACGGTGACGGCTATCCCGTCCGCTGAAATATAAATCCCATTATATCCTATGGGATTTATATTTCAAGTGATGGGTTATCTGGCACCGTTGTGACGGTGTAACCTGTCAACCAAGATCTAAATCAGGCCCTTAGTCTATTTAGGGTCATCTAGAAAGACCTAGATTAGACTTCAATACATACAAAATGCGGTAGTAAGAACTCTGTTTAGTTAAGGAAATGTAAGCATACATCTAACAAAAGACAGCAACTGATGCATAAAAAATATCTTTCAAAGAGGCCTATGCTTTATCAAATATATTATAACAGAGACACAAACTTGCTCGAAATATACGTCACTAAACTAGCCTCAGAGCAGACCATGAATTCTTCATGGTACTACCTAAATTTATTAATGCCAAGTGCGCAGGGTAGATCCTTCATTGTACTGGGATAGACTATGGAATGCCCTCACTCTAAATCTCAGAAGCAAAATCTTAAAAACAAGGCTGTTCTTGTGCTAATAACCTCTGCTGCCTTCAGCACAGCATTTATTCTTGCATGGCTAGTATTTTTCTGTTGCGCCAAGAGACCTTTTAATGTGACAGACTGTACTATACAATTAAACGCAGACAGATTTCACAGAAGGTAATTTGTATAATCCCGCCGAGAAAATTATATTCTGCCTGGTTGCACTCCTACGGAAACTTCTGCTCCAACATCATCCACTGCAGCCAACCAAGTGCACCTCCCCAAAGCAGAATCTTGCTCCGCCCATTGAGATCCAAACAATTTGGGGAAGAAATGATCACTTACAAGGCCTTACCCTGTGAAACTTCCTAGTACCTCTACAATGAGAAGGACTTCAGAAAGTAAAGATTAGTCAGAAATATCAAGCGTATAGATAGGATTTTGCAAAATTGGCTTTGCTCTCTTGACATCTTGCTGTAAACTCTAACCATTTGCCCAAAAAGCAGTTGTGTGACCAAATAGCATTGTGAACCACCGGTAATAGAATAGGACTGGCATTTCAAAGGTGGGGGACCTGTGGGGTGACCTGGGGTGGCTGACTTTGACAGACTTACAGAGTTAATATGACATGCCAGGTGGGACAATTCCTGCGGTACTTGCAGATTAAGTTTATTTTGCCCCAACGGATCCCCCCGTCCTCATGACTTAGAGGATGAGAGCTCATTGGAATACTGGGAGCTCCACTCCATAGACATGCTATATGCTGGCTGTACATAACAATCCTTACCAACAGCCAAACCCCCTTGCAGAATCTACGGGAGAAGTGGGAGGGTGACCTGGGTAAATTGGAGGATGATGAGTGGGGGGCGGCTTGTACATACTCCGGGGAGGTTGCGATCCGGGCAGGGTTTCAGCTAATACAGCTGAAACTGCTGCACCGGGCATATTTTACATGCACGAGCCTCCAAGCTATGGTGATGAGCGACACAGTTCGTTGCCTGAGAGGATGTGATAAGCGGGGAACACTGTTTTGAAGGATCCTGTGGCCACTCAAATTGGTCAACAAGCCACTCCTGTCGTTCGAATGTAACATCTTCCATCCCATTCAGGAAACATAAATCACAGGGACTACTTCTCAAATGATTTTCACCCTCTCCTTTGATATGTGTTCTCCTTCAGCAATGCACAATTCATGCCTTTCATCTCCCTCGTGCAAAAGTTGGCTTCTATCTTTCCAAAGTTTCCATCACCACTGCAAAACTGTTGAGCTTGGCAACCATCCTAACTGTAGTCATTTCAATCGTTTAGAGGATTTTCACGAGGGCTTACTTGGATGGAAAAACATCTGCGGAAGAGCATGAGCCGGATGCTTCCTCTCACTTTGTCTCACCATGGTGTATATGGTGAAACTCTTTCCACACTAGCCCCGAAGAGGGGGCAGCAAAGGCCGACGAAGCCGATTGTTAAGTTCTGTACCACTATCAGGAGTACATTTTTGTGTGCCAAAGATGTGTCAAGGCCTTACTGACAAAACCTTGCCATCTTCAATTCTCTTGCGCCTCCACTTGCAAGTCTCAGTTGAGTCCTTCCTGTGTTTTGACAATTACTTCAAAATTATCTACTGTCTGTTTTGTCCCATCATGTTGCCTGCCTGTCGTAACCACTGAGGACCCTGTTACTTCGAGTTAGGGAAGCACAGTTCTCCGATGCCCGGCTCAACTTATCCATTATCCACATCTCAAACCTTCTGAAACATGCCTGTACATTGGGCCTCACAACCTACTGGATGTCTCTTGGATTGGTCACGGCTAGTTTCACTGTAACCATTGGAAAAAAAATTATTTGCTTGCACTAGTTTTACATCATGTTTAATCTCAGAATTATGGACCTTGTTTTTGATTTGGAAGGATTCTCAGCTGCCACCAAGACGATGGTGATTCTGTGGTTGATGCATTTTCAAATTCCACAAAAAAGGAAGCCTTACACCCATGTTAATGATCCATGTTTTAAAAAGGCACCTGTTTGTAGATTGCACTCCCAATGCTATTAAAAAAAAAAATATTTTTATGGTGCATTTATCAGAAACAAACCATAAATAAAACGTAACATAGAGCAACCAAACCCCTGGTTGCTGCGGACTAGAGGAATGTAGGATAAATCGAGTGACAGTTTCTGACATAAATTGCAGATAAATATGGTGTACAAAATAACGAACGAATGGGATATGGCCTGAATAATTACCAGTGGCTAAGATCAACTCAAGCATTCCAATCATCCCTTTTTTGTGTACTTCAATGTTACCTTCCAGAGCGCTCTCAAAGCTGAACTGGGTGGTCTGACTACTACTTTGACTCTGATGGGGTTGAATACATATTAACAGTCTTCACCTTAACAGGTCAGGTGGTCTACGTTTCTACAGAGGTAACATTTCCGCCCCATGAAATCGGTTGCATAATTAATACTTAGTTTTTAAAAATAGAACATTTCTATTGTAAAAAGTTCCCCCTCACTCCCCAAATCGCTGCCATTGATTTATATTATTTCCACCAGACAACGACGTGAAAGAGGAGCCAAAAGTGCCCTCCTTTACTTTTCAGTTTGTTGTGCTTGCAATTAGAAAGGTAGATTTCTTGTAACACGACAACAGTTACACCATTTATGTATAAAGACAAATTAAATGAACGTAGAGAACATTATTTCCAGCATGTTTTATGTTACTAAGCTAATCATGACCATCAAGTTGTGAATTCTTAACGGTTAACACATGGCCCAAGCCCACTACTGAACACATTTTACAAAACAATTAGCATGTCCCGTGCAGCTTGCATTCTAAAGAGCCCAATGCACTCAGCCCGTTGTACCCATCTAGACTGAAAACTCTCACCAGGTGCCCATCAGATCCCCAACCTCTCAAACGCTGGCATGGGGGCCAGCAGGGATTGGGTAATTACTAGAACTAAAGCTACCTGGTCACACCAAAAGAGCTGATATTCTAGTCTGCTCCAGAGCTTGGCTGACCATCCAAATATACAATACATATTTCCAACATCAACAGACACATAACAGCCTAATGAACATGCTGATAGGTGGCAGAAAATTACAAATTAGTTATTTGAAGCTTTACCTGAAATTCACAAATCCACCAATTGTACATTAAGATAATTCTGCTAGTATAGTCGGCTTTAATTAAACCACACAGTGTTATCTCCCCGAGATCTCTGCCACCCAAAATTAAATCATGAGAATTTCACCACAAAGCTATATTTAACAAAGGCTCCTCTGAGTTTTCAAAGAGCCATTCCTTCATGTGTATGTGAAAACAATCTAGCATGCAAAAGCAGATTCTATTTCTTGTTCTTATCACATACCATCTTCTGGAAGGGGCAATGTCTGTGGATTATGAATATAGTTGGTAGTAACACTGGGCTTACAAATGGTGCAAGTGGTGTAATTCACTCAACATAATAGTTCACAAATGGCACTTGGGGTACAGCCCACCTAATGCTGCAGTTCACAATTGATGCAAGGGTTAGTTTTCAAACCTAAGAAACTGATCACTGTTAAAGTAGCTTAAACCTAGCTGTAAAGCAGCGGAGGGATGTACAGAAGAGTAGACAAAGAATCAAGACTGTGTACATAAAAAGCAAAGAAGAGAGGGGCAGTTGGAAGTCTAATTGTTGAATGCAGCCATCTTTCTGCAGGAGTATGCTCACTTTAACAATGGTGATTGCGCTGGTTCTTGAAGAGGTTCAAAACAAATGGTTTTGGGGGGCTGAGAGCTCAATGTTTATCAACAGCACTGGGCAGCCGTGCCAAATACCATGCATCAGGGGTTAGACTAACGCATTTTAGTGAGTGGTGGCCGACACAAACAAGAAGTAGTGCGGCGGGTAGAGGGGGCACGGGAGAGTGCAGGGGAAGTTAATAATTATAAAATAAAAAAAATTAAAAAGACTTACCTGGAGCTGTCGGCTGGCTCCCACCTCGGTGTTCCTCTTCTTGGTCCCAGGAGACACTGGGACAGCATCAGAGACTCCCTGAGTGGGCTCGTTTAACACTCGCTCAGGCACAGGGAGTCTGTGCTGTTTCTCCAATCCGGCTGTGCAATACAGCTGGATTTGAGAAACCTAACTGCGCATGTCTGTTTGGCCAGCCGGTCAAACAGACATGCACACTTAGAAGTGAACTCCACTCCTCCCTCCCATGGCCCGGCCCCACCCCTACCTACACACGCTGGCCCAGCCAGCAATTGAAAAATAAAACAATAATAAAATATTGTTTTATTTTTCAGCTGCTGGTTCTGAGCCAGTGGGGCGATGCTCCTCCGCCATTGGGGAGGAGCCTAAACTGATTTTAGCACTGGTGGCTACATCACCGCATTAAAAGGCATTAGTCAAGTTTACAGAGCTCCCTGACACTGTGGTGATGCTCATGAGGAGCTCCAAGCAGCCTCACACAAGGGGCTTAATCTGCCTGCACTGCATCTCTGCCTCAGCCTGCCATGTAGCCTGCCCGTTGGCCTGGGAACTTGTTGCTATAGTGATCACAGGCCAGCATAGTCTTAGTCAGTGGATACATTTTAAACAAATTGTGCTCACTCTCTCTATCACAGCCCGGTCTGGCCTCTCTAAGACACACATCACGGGGGCGAGGCTGCTGTTTGAGCAAATAAGCAGCAAGCGGAGGGTCCAGCAGCCATGTAGATCCAACATCTAGCTCTTCTGTTGCTTTTGGGCAGGATTGCATCATGACTGGGGCAGGCAGGCGGCACCAGGCTGAATGATCAGCAGGGGTGGCGGATGATAAATGGCGAAATGGGCATCGCCTTCCTACACTGATGGAGAAGCAAGAAGAGAAGAAACACAGAGCAGCTGGGACTAAATGACTACTTGTCGCTCTGTGCTAAAGTGGGCCGAATCTGTGTTTTATTACTATGGGGGGAGGAAGATGGATTTTGGACATGTACTGCGCATGTGTCAGCCAGGCGAGGTCTTCTTCAACCTGCAGGCGCAAGTGTTCATCAGTGACAGCATAGTAGAGGGCGTGTGTGATTTACAAAGGCAGACGCAGGATTGCTTTCCGGGCGCTTATTCAATGGCCCTGGAAAGAGTTAACAGAGCTCCATTTGCTTTCTTGGCCAGGGGCATGACAGACCGAGAAAGGCGGAGAGGTAGTAGGTGGGAACAACTTGCCAGTTATCAGGAGAGGAGGCGGATAGTAGGAGGAGTGCAGTGGGAACACGTGTGTTTAGTACTGTGTGCGTTTTCACTTCAGAAGCGTTATGGGGCTGAACCTGACTCTCCTGGTATATTGCAGCAATGTCAAGTAGAAGACTGGGCCCAATAGAAGTAAGGAACTCGTCGTGGACAACAAATACGTATTTTCTGTTTTTATTTAGTGCAACCTTGATGGGAATGTATTCTTTCTGTTAGAAGCTGTGCTTCGCTGGTGCCAACATTGAGCTCTGGCACTTATAGACCAATAGATGGCGCTGCTCCATAATGCATGCATTTACTAAATTACTTGCAAAATGGATTATTAATGCAAGTTATACAATTCACTGATTGATGTGGTATGCAATAAGGCCTTTCATGGTGCCACAATGCCCTTCACCAACAGGCACCTCTTATGCTAATATGACACAGGCTGTGGACGGGAGTAATTCTCCATCCCTCCTGCACCAGTATGAGCAGAGGAGGTGAAAACAGACGTTTTCACGATGCATGTTCCATTTGTAGAGAATAAATAGCGTAGCAATGACGCTTACTTCCCTTTATTTTCCTGAGGGGAGATACTGGATCAACCGGATCCCTGCCCCTGGGCTCTGCAGGTCTCCACGGCTGACCATGGAGCCTAATTGCAAGGAGACACCTTTCTTTTAGTTGGATCGGCAGGGAAACAACAGGACACACGATCGGTGCACGGCCCCATGCTGGTAAGCTGAGTGCATCAACGCCCTGGGCAGCTGCCCACACTGCCCATGCCTAGCGCCGGCCCTGCCATGAGACCTGTGACAAATGATCATTCAGATACAAGGTAGAGGTGTGCTTGGTGAAGGCCTAAATGATGTACAGTTTCCATTGCTGCCTCCAATGAAATTTTGGCTGGCTGTTGCAATAATGAACAAGCAGGGCTCGAGTCAGGGTACCAAGCGGGTGGACGGCGTCCCCCCCACTTATTTTACCGGGAGCTCGATAATTGGAGCAAATGGAGCCACACATTCACTCTTTGGCCTCTCTGGGGCGAGATCGGAGCTGCTGCTCACGCGCTGGCTTCTCTGATGCAATCGCATCTAAGGGGTAAGCGAGGGGACGCAATGAGTCTGATGGTGCAAGCCACCTTTCGTGACGTCACTTCCTGTTGTGACGTCAGCGTCCCCCCACTTCTTTTTTTAGGACTTGTGCCCTGTGAACAAGTGTTTGGATAAACCTGTTGTACGGAATATAATATCTAAATAAAGAATACGTAGGGCATGTTTTTGCAAGACACCAACCAGTACTGCTAAAGATGAAGAAGCAAATGTGCATTTCTGGGTGAGAAAATGATACAAAAAAAGAAAAGGAATCCCTACTAAGCAGTAATGTGCATGTGTGAATGTATGAAAGGGAGTATTGAGGCATTTGTATGACACCCCTTCATTCAGGATCGCTTATTAGCTGGGCTGTCAACTGCTGCTTCTGTTCTTCGCAGCATGTGCAGTTAGCACCCTCCCTTCCTGCTTTGAATGGTGAGGGGAGCTAATCAGTGGCTTTAGAAAAGGGCAAGGCACTATGCAGTGGCTGGTGCCTACTGCCGCCCTTTTATACCAATTGTAAAAACAACTGTTTTTAAAGTGTGTGCACTCACAGTGCCTTCCCTAAAGCACTTTTAAAACTCAATGACATCTAAACGTAGTGTGATGCACTGACACTGTCAGAAACAACGGCAACACAAAAGCAATATCAGTAGCTTTTCAAAGAAACAGGTATGTGTGCACGTTTATGAAAATATTTTTAATGTAAGCAGTGTGTGTCATTAGTGGACTACAAGGGCAAGCATACACAAAACTAAAAGTCAATTAAAGAAAAATTAGCATGAGACAGCCGACCCGGTCGTTGCCGATACTGATGACTGCGCTGACACAGTTCGCTGCTGCCTCCGGTCTTTCCATCAATAAGTCCAAGTCGCAGCTGTATGCGATTGGCCGGAGTGCAACTGGGAGGGGTCGCAACACCCAGTACTGGAGCTTCCGTGGGCAGGAGACGTTATCCGCTATCTGGGGATATGGATTGGTAGGAACGAGGGGGTCTTTTACCAGCACAATATGGGAAGGATAATTAGAGGCCTGCAGGGCAGTATTGCCTTTTGGAACACGCTTAAACTCTCCCTAATGGGGAAGATTGCCTTAATTAAGATGGTGGTCTTACCTCGCTGCCTCTATACCATGCAGAGCTCCTTCTTCGAACTTCCACACCGGGTATTTAAGGAGATAGAGGCCCTGCTGGTTCTGCTGTTGTGGAATGGGAAGAGATGTAGAGTAAGTCTAGAGATCATGAAACGTGGATGGGGCAAAGGGGGTTTGGAGATCCCTGATCTCGAACTATATTATTTTGCATCCCAATTGCAACATGCCATGGCCTGGTTGGATACGGATCCCTCATGGGAGAGGTCCCTGCTGGCAGGTACATACGGGGACCGACAGCTGGGAGCGCTTCTGTGGCGGGCTAAGGGACACAGGGAACAGGGTCCTTCATTGGTGCGGCTTGGGGCAACAATATGGAATAGGGTGATGCGCAGAGTGATCCGGGACAGACCGTTTGCCCCGGAGGCGGACTTTGGCAGATGCCGCCCTTTGCGCAAATAGATCAGGTAATGTCCACGGAGGCCTGGAAGGCTGGGGGATGCCTAGTGCTGTCCGACCTTTACCCGGACAACAAATTTATCACCTACCGGGAGGCGGTGACCGCCTTTGGGCTGGGAGCAGGGCAGTTTCTGCAATACGCTAAAATAGCGGCAACGGCGCGACAATTGTGGCCCACGTTCCCTGGGGCTCCGGGCGGTCCCAAACCCTGGTCACTATGATCACCATGGCTGGGGGAGAAGACTTGTCACCCACCTCTACAGGGCGCTCAGAGATGATAGGCAGACTAGCCCCTCAAACTAGAAGACAAATGGCAGCAGGTGTGTCACGCAGGAGATCACAGCACCGGAATGGGAAAAAATACACGAAAATGTCCGGAAGGTATCGGTAAGCAACCGCTTCAAACAAATTCAGTATAACATAATACATATGACATACCTCTCACCTCGAAGGCTGCAAGCCATTGATAATTCCAGAGATTCCCGCTGCCCTCGATGTCGCTCTGATCAGGCAGACTTTCTACACATGGTATGGATCTGCCCAACGATCCAGATATACTGGGTGGCAGTCCTTGCGGTTCTGAATCAGATAACAGGGTGGACAATAGACCTGGACCCACGGGCTTGCCTCTTGGGCTTGATACCTCGGGATCCTAAACGGAAGACAAGTAGGCGGTTCCTGGTCTTGGGCCTGGTTGTAGCCCAACGGCGTATAGCGATACACTGGCTAACCCAACAGGGGCCGCTATTAGCGAAATGGAGGACAGATCTCAGGGAGTGGGCAGCAGCAGAGGAGGGGCACATACGGAGCACCAGGAGAGATGATAAATTACCCGAGGTGTTATTGGCATGGGGAGTGATGATGCAAGAGATAGAAGGGCAAAACACACAACTCACACAAGAAGGTTCGGGCGGGGCGTCTTCCACGGAGGGGTGGCCACAGGACGACAAGAGGAAACACAAGGTGTCCCTACATGATCACTATGATGTATATATCAGCAGCTACCTAGACCCGGCAGAGGGGGGGGCACCGGGGTGGAGGGGATGGGGGGATGGGGGGAGGAGGGGGGAGTTTATTACAGTTCAAGTTATGTTTACCTATGTAAAGAATATAAAGCAAAGGAAACTGGAAAAGAGGAATCTCCACAGTTGTCAACATAGATTTAATGTCTGTAATGTATTACACCACCTCGGCTGAGGTGGACGAATTCTGTAATTATTTTTCATGCGAGCTGCTGATTTGGAGCAATAACTCAATAAAGAAATATAAAAAAAAAAAAAAAAAAAAAGAAAATTTAGCACAACAGCAGGCAATGCCCAGATGGCTTCTGCAGAGACGAAGCATGGCACTTACATTTCCAATTATAGCAGGCACGGGGTATCTTGGATGAAAACGACGAGGATGGATGGTACATACGTGGGTATTGGCAGAATTAGAGTGCCCACTTAGTATGAAGCAAGTTTGATTGTCTGCTTCAGGTCTAAGTCTTTTTGAGTAGGCGAAAGGCTGATACAGGCAGCAGAACTATGAAAAGCAATTTCTAGCAAAATGTATTGTACACAAATAAACGTTTTGAACCGAGATCTTATTGTTCTTTTATCAGTGCATACTTATGTGTGTGGTTGAATCTAGGTGAAAACACAACACACTGGGCTGTTGCTCTTTGCCTTACACTGAAGTGCAAAGTTTTCAATAACTGACCATATGCCGTAAAATCCACCATTTGAATCAATTTTTCAAAACATTTACTTGCGGTGAGAGAACACCCCATACCCTCCTTTTTAACTTCTTGCTCGCACATATTATACTTGGGTGTAAAGTTTCCGCCTCACTACATTTAAAATCCAACAACCCCCGTGATGACCACATTGTTTTCCCTGTTCTGCGCCGCGCCTGCCCAAACAAGTGGAGCAGCACAACACGCACAAGATGATATGGCTCTCCCCAGTAATCTCAGTGCAGCCAGGGGTGGTTACTGATGTACTGAGCAGTTTCTTCCTCCGGTCTGGCTGGTGGCCAGTTGACTAGGCAAAGTGCACTACTGCACTAAAAGAGTCAGTAGCGCCGGCAACCCAGAAGATTGAGAAGAGAAAGCTTGGGCTCAACTTAGCCCACAGCAGCCGCCTTCTGCTGCATCCCAAGGCCCCTCTGGCGAGCCCAGCCGGAAGCACATCATGGAGACGCTCAAGGGAGTGGATTCCCGCATTCCCAGCAGAAGCACTCAGTCCGCACACACTCTAGGCACAGTTGTCAAAGCCAGCCAGCCTAGATGAGTCACGCACACGGTCTCAGACTCTGCACAGTTCACTCATCTGATCTCTGCAGCATGTGCTTTAACCCTATTAGGCCACTGCAATTACTCCAGTTAGTTTACACAAGAGGCATGTTATATTTCCACAATTCATGGGGTTAAACTTGTTTCACAGTTAGAATGAACGTTATGTATGTGTGAGGAATGATATGTGGTGATTTCCAGCTTTTCCAGAGTATAAAAGCCAAGATGTCAGCAATAGGATATGGTGATGCACGATTTTAATGCAATAACTGCAAATGTTTTGCGTGTAACGATAGAGAAACGGAACTGAGTACTAGTTGGAGCAGTGGGGAATAGTGGTATCTTTATTATAGTGCTATGAGGTCCCAGCCTGCGACAGAAAGCACTGCGAATATGTACATTGTTTTAAAATAGAATTGCATACAGTATAAGATAGGCTAGCGCAAAATGTGCAGAGATTTAGTGTTCATTATAAGCCTAGTGTTAACCTTCCATTTCAGTGGGTTTGCAGCAGTTTCAACTTGTTTTCAGAGCTTCTCATTACTCATAAGGATGTAATTTCTGATATTTATCTCTTTCCATGCACTTTATTGCTTGGTTTTATTTGTGAGAAAGTGTCACTCTAACTGTTACACATTTGGCTGTTAATTGCCACTCATAAGTGCACCAAAACCATGGAAATGTCACACATAACCAATCTGAAACTTGCCTGCTATGGTTGGGAGACACAGAACTTCAACAGAGAGACAGAGAAATGGTGATGCAGAGTGCTGATAGGGTAGGAAGAGTTTGGAGATATAAAGTGGAGGTGATTACAGGAGGAAGAGTAAAACAAGGAGACACTGAAGGGCAACAACATTGACAAAAAGGCAGAGAGAATAATGTTGGCGAGAGCATAGATCACCCAGAGAGAGGGAAAAGAGTAGTTAGTGAAAAGAGCTTCGAAGAACAGAGAGCAGGGAAGAGAAAGAAACATGCAGGGAGACGCGAGAAAGAGCATGTGGGAAAAGGCAGAAATGAGCAGGGAGCGGTGGAAATGAACAGAGTACGGCTGAAAAGAGGTGGAGCAGGTTGGAAAAGCTGGGAGAGGCAGAAAAGAGTAGCAAGAGACAGTAAAGAAAAAAAAAGTGGGAAGGAGGGCGGAGAAAATCCAAAGTTCAGAGTGAGTTACACCTCAAGGCTACATCAGGAAGGTGGGCAGAGACAAGAGAAAGGAATGGACAATCACAACAGGGACCTGACTCAGTTACCACAGCAAAGACCCTAATTCTGCCGTATTGTTTACTGAACTAATTTTCTTTGATTCTAGTGATTTGTGGGTAAAAGGGATTAATCAGTGTATACATCTAACATAAACTACAGAGATCACATACTCCGTCACACACAAAATGTTTTATAGAATGAGACTCTGTATGAGAGGTGTGTCGATGGTGGATGAGTCGGTGTTCAACTCCAGCATATAAACGACAGACTGTGAGCTACAAAGGTGCTAATTAACAAAACCAAATACAGATCACCCACACTGTCACTAACTTCTGTGTTTTTGAGGGGATTATAATTTTGTTATGTAGCTTGTGTGCGCATATGTGACTATGCCAAACTGTGGGAAGTGCTTTTGCTTGTGTATTTATGCATGAGTTTTTCTCTCTCTCCACAATAAATTCACTAATTTCTGTTTTTACCCTGTTCACCTCTGTGTCTCTGTGGTCTCTTCATCTCATGCTCCCGGAGCCATTGCCACCACCGCAACACAGGCGCTCGTTTAACATCGTGCACTGAAGTAAAGCCCACCCCCCCTTCAGTCTTTGTGCTTCTGAGTTCTCTCTTCATCCTTTTATCTCTGTGCCTCTCCCTTGTATAAAAACACACATGCACCATGTCTGCCTTTAAATTTGATTTCCTCCTTTCCATGTTTCCTTGAAAATTCCCTATCCCTCCTCTTTCCACCCACCTTTCTCAGGGTGTAGGGAGTTATGCAGAGAGTTGCAAAGAAGAGAGAAAGAACCAGCATCTTACATCCCATATCTTATCCTCTGTCTCTAATATAATCTTTAAGAATGGGAGAAAGGGATAGGAGATTGGTTTGGGGGAGCTGTCAAGTGTCTCCTATATTTCGTCTCCAGTCCCTCTCTCCCAACCATAAAGAGCTTGAAAAGGAGTTTAGTGTTGTTAGTCAACATATACATGAACTGATGCTTGACAGCAACACATAAAAAAATGCTGGAACTTGCCTGAATTCCAAATGGCTGATCTCTAATATTCATATCATCTTTGGCATATCTGTGAAGCACAAGAAAAAGAAAACACAACATAATGAGCACCTTCATTCCCAAGACCGGCACAAAGAATTAATACATGAAGGTTTGCCAAATAGTCAAGAGAAAGATTAATGGTACTAAATTTGCTGTTGTATGATGCTTTGCTGCTCTAGTAAGAATGCAGAGATCATAATTTTTATGAAGACTTTAATTTGCTAGCATGTCCATGGCCATTAATGTTTGTGAGAAAGGAGCAGTTAAGGTATGCTGGTCCTATGTTGTGCAGCGCCTTGTATGCATGCGTGAGGAATTTGAATGGGAAGCATCTGTTTATCAGCAGCCAGTGGAGTTCTCGGAGGAGTGGTGTGATGTGTGCGCAACAAGGGAGGCCTAGGATGAGTATGGCTAAGGCGTTCTGGATGGTCTAAAGTCGGTGGGGGAGGTGGCTGGAGATTCCGGAACAGACAGCGTTGCGGTTGTCCAGTCTGCTAATGACTAGGGCTTGAGTGACAGTGCACCTGGTATTCAAGAGGATGCTTTAGAAGATTTTCCTAAGGATGCATAGTATGTGAAAGCAGGAGGAGCTTACTGCGTTCACCTGTGAGGCCATGTTGCGTTTGCTGTCTAGGATGATTCCCAGGTTTCTTGCATGGTTGGAGGGTATAGGTGTTTGGACCAAGCTCTGATGGCCACCAGGTGGAGTCCCAGGGGAAGTTCTTGTTCCCATAGATCAGCACTTCCGTCTTGTCTGAGTTGAGTTTCAGGCAGTTGTTTTTCATCCATTCCGCTACGCAGATCATGCATTTGGTGAAGATGGATCTTGTTGTGGCGTACTTGTGGACAATGAGAGATTGAGCTGGGTGTCATCGGCGTAAGAGATGCTGTGGGATCTGATGACGTCGGTGAGTGGTGCAATGCAAATGTTGAACAGAGTGACGCTGAGAGAAGATCTATGAGGGATTCTACAGATCACGTCCTGCTGCTTTGATGTGTAGGATGGGAGTCTGACTCTCTGTGTTCTTCCTGTGAGGAAGGAGCATATCCATTCAAGGGCTGGACCTTGGATGCCTGTTGCGTGAAGTCTTTTGATGAGGCTAGAGTCGAACGTAGCAGAGAGGTCCAGCAGTGCGGCTGTTTCTCCTCTGCCCAATAAGGTGCGGATCTCGTCTGTGACGGTGATGATTGCTGTCTTCATGCTATGGTTGCTTCAGAAGACAGATTGGGTGTAGTCAAGAAGATTGTGGAGTTCCAGGTGGCTAATGAGTTGAAGGTTGATTGCCTTCTTTATAACTTTGGCTGTGTACCGTAGTAGGGAGATGGGGCGGAAGCTGCTCATCTCTTTGGGGGTCTGCTGATGGTTTCTTGAGGAAGGCCGAGGCTGCATCATGTTTCTAGACCTTGGGGAAGGTTGCAGAAGCTAGGGAGGAGTTGATGTGCGTCAGTAATTTGCTGGTCAGAGGCCCTCTTAGATTGTAGATATAATGTGGACAGTGGTCTGTGGGGGCCCCGGAGTAGACGGTTTTCATGATTGAAGCAGTATCTTCCTCTGTGGGTGTTCTCCAGTTGGTTAGGTGTGTATCCGCATGGGAGGTGGGAAGATTGCTGATATCCTTTGGGTTCAGTTGTTTGTCGAAGTTATTAAGTATCTTTTCGATTTTGCTGTGGAAAAGGTGCAAGAGGTTGTTACAGAGTTCCTGTGAGGGGATGATGGAGTTGGCTGAGGCTTCTGGGGTGGAGAATTCCATGATGTTAACAAAGATCTCTATGCTGTTGTTGGAGCTGACTTCGATCCGGTCGGTGAGGGATCTTCTCTTGGTGTCTCTCAGAAGGACGTTGTAGTACCTCAGAGTGGCTTTGTAGGTTGATCTGGCTTTGGCCTCGTGGTTGGATCGTCATTTCCTTTCCAGCTGTTTGCAGTACCTTTTGGAGTCCTGGAGTTCTTCTGTGTACCAGGAAGGCTGTTAGTTGGCTCTGCAGTGTTTATGAGTCTTGTTGGGTGCAAGAGTGTCTGTACAGTTGGAAATCTACTGGTTTAAGTTGGTGTTGTCCTTGACTAGGTTGTCGGTGGTGTTGGGTTGGTCTGTTTCAAGAGCGCTGCGCAGGTCAATTTCCATTATTCTGTTCCAGTTCTGGCAAGGTAGGTTGGTGCTGATAGAAGTACTATCTTGTGGCGTGGAGATTCTGAAGTGGAGTACGGAGTGGTCGGTCGATGTGAGTGGTGAGGTAGAGTGGTAGTTGATGCTGTTGCTAGAGGCGAAGAATGTGTCTAGCGTGTGTCCTGCGCTGTGTGTGGGTTTTGTGATGAGCTGGGAAAGTCCTTTGTAGTGCAGGCTCTCGAGGAGATCGGTGGAGCACTGGTCGGAGGGGTCTTCCAGGTAAAAATTGAAATCACAGAGAAGTAGGAAGTCCTTGGAGTTGATGGTGAAGGAGGTGATGAAGTAATTGATGAGGCTGCTGAAGTTGCTTAGTAGTCTGTATGCTAGGGTGCCCTTAAGGGTGGTTCTGTCATTTGTTTGTAGGTGGAAGTGCGCATGCTCCTTGAAGGAGGAGTCCGTGGAGTTGGAGCAATTAAGGGTGTCTTTATATATGATGGTGAGCCCTCCTTCAGGTTTCTGAAGGCGGTCTTGGCATGTGATCTTGTATTCTGCTGGGATGGCCACAGCGAAGTCACGAGATGAGGTGGGGTTCATCCAGGTTTCTGTCAGGAAGTGAAGCTCTGACGTGCTGCTTCTGAGGAGATCCCAGATTTTGACTGTATATGAGCAAGCCCGTAATGAGGAGCATGCATGCAAGAGTGTTGTTTGGGGAGGGGAGGTGAGGACATGAGTGGGTGGCATGGGAGTCAAGAGTATGGGGTGAGTGTGAGTGTGAGGGCATGCTGCTTCAGGCGAAGCAGCAGTGGAAGCAGGAGAAATGTCCTACCGTGCTGAGAAGTGCAGTGCGGTAGCAGTGGGTGGATGGGCATCCTGGTTTGATCATGCAAAGGGTCGCTGCTGAGTAGTGGCGGAGGGTGATCTGACCAGGAGTCATGGCGCTGGGCGCAGTCTAAGCGCGGACGGGTGCAGATGGGCTTGCCTTCGGCCAGAGGTGGGGATGGACGCGGCTGCCATTAAGTAGCTCCTGGGAGGGTGGAGGAGTGCAGGGTACGGTGGGTGGAGCTAGGAAGGGTGGGAAGAAGACAGGAGAGCAGGTAAGGAGCGGGGGAGGCAGGAGGCAGAAAAAGCGCTGGAGGTTGGGCTGTAGGGGCCTGTAGGAGCACAGGAAAGGAAGGATGAAAAAAATGAAAGAGGAGGAGGAAAAAGATCAGAAAAAGGCATAAGGAGTTCAGAAAAAGGCACAGAACGTCAGAAAAAGGCACAGAAAGTTTAGAAAAAGACAGAAAGAGTTTGGAAAAAAGCAAAGAAAGGTCCGAAAAAGAGGCTCAAAAGTTCAGAAAAGGCAACAAGAGTGAAAAATTGATAGAAAAAAGGTGAAAGTGGCGCACAAACAAGAGTAAAGGCGTGACTGGGAGAAAGAGAAGGCTGCAGGAAGAGTGAGGCGGGGCCTCGCGATGCAATGCTGAGTTTGAGAGGGCCTAGACTAGTCGGAGGACCAGAGCTTAGGCCATGTGAAAGCTCAGAGACTCAGAGTGTAAGATTCACTACAGAGAATACAGTCTGCCTACCCCACTGTACAGCTCCTTTGTTTTCTAAACTTGAGGAGGCAAGTTGTCAAGCACAGGTGAAGAGAATAAGATTAGCAAAATCATACTGAGATCTGGACCCGAAAATGGCAAACAGAGAGCAACACCTGTGGAATAAACCGTGTGAGCCCATGTCAGAAACCATACAGTATATTCATTGTCAGTTTAAAGAACTCCTAAAAAAACACATAAGTTGGTTTTTGGACAGCTAGAACTGCAACTTTGCTATAGTGGTATGAGCAAGGAGGCTGAGAAACCGAAGTTGAAGGGGATGAGGGAAAGAAGAGTGAAACACTGAAAAAAGCCGTGTTTGAAAATTGATATAAAAGGAGAATCAGGAATAGAGAAAGAAGCTAAAGACAGACAAAGGAGCAGGGAAAAAGTATAGGGCCAGAAATGTGTGTGGGGAGTGAAAAACACGTGCGGAAGAGAAAGGAGCAGAGTGCAGTCACTTCTCTAAACTTGCCACAAGCAGCAGATGAACACCCATACAAAGTATACAGGTGAATGCTGCCTCAGAAATGACAAGGAGAGAAGAGCCCTCTACTTCTTGCCCAAAGACAGTCTGGCTGAAGTAAAGAAGGTTTCCTGTCAGAACAACTCCTTGGGGACAACCTTTTGTATAGTGGTATGTAACAAATGCATTGCAGTGCATGCTCAGGACAGAATGAGCCTTTGCCTGGCTGGAAGCAGGGCTACCTGACCCCACAAGATTTTCATACCTTATAAATGAACTACCTCCGATTAACAGTGGGCTACTGCTAACTGTCATAGACTCAAGATCATTGAAGGGTCTCAACTTGGCTACATTAACATAGCAAACACAACAAGATGATCACCATGCTCACTGTGCCGCTGGATTCAACCTAGCCTGGCTGATGAGGGGTCCCAGGAGGCTTGTTTCCGGTTCAGGGAGGACCTGGCCTGGCAGTTCGGGCTGGACTATTCCCATGGGGAGCAGGGTCAAGACTGATTTACATATTGCTGAATTCAATGGTGACATGATGAGCAAAAAAATATGGATTTAACCCAGATCTGAGACAGGGTGAATGTTTGGCAATTTTAAGCATTCCGTCCATCGTGTTTTTGTGTTGCTACATCTACATAGTCCCTACCCTGATGCCAGACTCACTATGAAACAGAGTGCTGCTCATTTCCAAACATCTAGGAATAAGCATGATGCCTTGTCGGTGCTGTCGACTTTAACTGCACAGAGGCTCCCAAACCAGCGAGCAGGGAGTCTAAAAACACTGATCTAAAGCACCACAAAGCCATCTCTAATCTCATTACAAATCAGAGAAAAGCAGTCCATGATCAATCTACAAGTACAGGTTGTTGCCATGTTCGCTTGCTTCATCTCGGCTGGAAACACTCTCTATACCATGGGTATTCACAAACATTTTCTTGGGGGCCAAAATGTACAGTCTGGTATGTGCCTGAGGGCCGCATCGATGCTGTAGCATTCCCAAGGAGAAGAGTAGGGTGGGGGATTACGGGGAAGAAAAAAACACATCTTCCAAAGATTTCTAGAAAATTATTTTTCAAATCTTTTTTTGCACATTTTATATTCTGTTACCTGTAGGTTGGTTATAAGACCAAAAATAGATACAGAATATATTGTTCATTTTAACTGCTGCCAGACCCCTCTACCCACAGTCACTGACCCTGCCCCACTGTACTCGTGACCACAGTTTCCTTACCTCCACTGTCCTCTCAACCATCCCTGGTCATAGGTGAAACTTATCTATGACCAGGGACGCCTTGCTGAAAGTACAAGCTGAACTGGCTGTTGAAACAAAGCTAATAATACTTCTCGGGTCTATCATAAAATGTAAATGTGTCTCTCAGCAAAGCTCCATTGAGAGCAATCCCATTTAGGGACAGAATGCCCTCACTCACCATAGGTGGCATGCTTCATCATATGGGCTTCTCCTCCCAGTGAGAAAACCTAGTCTCACTGAGGGCTACAACTCCCTCACTGTGAGGTAGGAGCTCTGGGATGTTTTCATGAGGATACTAAAGCCCCATCTGTGAATGCTAGGCGTTGTGAGGGTGCAGCGCTGGTTGTGATTGTGATATTAAGTGTGAAACTAAAACTACCTAGAGAGGACAAAATATGTTTATTTGCTTGTCCAAACTGGCAGGGTTAAAAAGCAGTGCAAAGCAGTATCAATTAAACTGCTAAGTTGGTAAGGTCGGTCGACATGTTTCAGCCTATTTGGTCTAACGTAGTGTCCAGGCTTTCATCAGGACCATAAAAATAAACAATGCTGCTGCATATATGAAAAAATAATAATAATAACAAAATACAGTGATATCAAACCAGTAATCAAAATGTTTTAAGCTCGGTACTACTGGAACTTATCCGAATTGATGGATAAGTAGACCCACCTCCGGTTGCAGCTCATGTAACACAACGGGGTACCGACGGAGAGAGCGGGGCCCCCTTCCCTGAGTTGTTACCAGGTAGAGGTGGGTCTACTTATCCATCAATTCGGATAAGTTCCAGTAGTACCGAGCTTAAAACATTTGGATTACTGGTTTGATATCACTGTATTTTGTTATTATGTATTTTTCATATATGCAGCAGCATTGTTTATTTTATGGTCCTGATGAAAGCCTGGACCCTACGTTAGACCAAATAGGCTGAAACTTGTCGACCGACCTTACCAACTTAGCAGTTTAATTGATACTGCTTGCACTGCTTTAACCCTGCCAGTTTGGACAAGCAAATAAACATATTTTGTCCTCTCTAGGTAGTTTTAGTTTCACACTTAATATCACAATCACAACCAGCGCTGCACCTCACACGCCTAGCATTCACAGATGAGGCTTTAGTATCCTCATGAAAACATCCCAGAGCTCCTACCTCACAGTGAGGGAGTTGTAGCCCTCAGTGAGACTAGGGTTTTCTCACTGGGAGGAGAAGCCCATATGATGAAGCATGCCACCTATGGTGAGTGAGGGCATTCGTCCTAAAAGGATTGCTCCCTAATGGAGCTTTGCTGAGGCACATTTACATTTTATGATAGACCCGAGAAGTATTGTGTTAAAGATTATTGTTCTAAGGGGAATCACTTCTCATAGGTCTCTAAACTTTTTCCCTTGGACCCTCTCCTCACTCTCTTTGTGTTTGAAACAAAGCTAATAACCAGAAAAGCATAATTAACAGGCTTTTTCCAACATCACTTTCATAGCTTTTTCCGATTCTGGGCTTTATTTCCAGAGTCATTTCAGCTTGTTCTATGAGCTTCGCAACCTTGTTCATAAAACAAGTTATACTAACGTTAGAAACAAAGCCCAGAATTACAAAATGATGCTGCTTGGATTGCAGAATTTACCAAATAACGGACCTCGAGCAGCTTTCTCTGCTGCAACCAGGGATTCCACAGGGAGATCCGCAGGCCGCAAGGAAAGGTCTGGAAGGCCGCTAGCGGTCCACGGGCCATACTTTGAGTACCACTGCTCTATACCATACCATTTACCACTATTCAACAGCCCCTGTAAAGTACAGGCTCACCACAAGCTTACAGACGCCTGGGACCCGGACCGGCCTTCTGCGACGCCATCTTCAACCTCATCGCCCCCCTTGCCATCGACTCCCTTCACTACGTCCTAGAAGAAATGCCTTCCAGCCACATTTGGATGTATCCTCAACTTTTCTGGCTGTGCACAGGTCCTGCACTTTGCTGGCTTCCTTCGGAGAAAGGAAATTTACCTATATCTGTGCCTTATTAAATATATGTGTATTATGAAAATGAAAATACCAATGTGCACCTTAACAAGCACTGTTACATTTTATTGCTGGATTGCTATGTGGTTTTTAAACCAGCTTAAAGAACCACTAAAACATTATTGTAAGTAAAATCACCGGTCCCTCCAGCAGAATCTGATGAGGGGCCCTTGGATCTCCTATAGCTCACCGATATTCATTGTTCTTGGGCTCAATAGGGACCCTCTGAAGGGTTTGGGGCTCAACTGCTTTGCGGGGGCTTTTGTTACGCCCCGGGTTATTAGCTGAGATGGGTGAAAGCCCCACTCAAATAATAAAACACAATCCTTGGGTGGGTGAACCAGAAAAGTCACTAAATAAATCTGTGTTTAACCCTCTGGTAGCATAGAACACAACCAGTCAGGCTTAACTTAGAGGCAATGGAAAAGTATTTATGCAGTACTCAGAGTAATAAAGTGAAAACACAAAATAGGAAAAATCCCAAAGTAATTTAGAAAAATAGATTAAAATTGTAATAAATAAAAATACACCAAGATGACAAAAATCCAACCAGTGGAACCAGAGGTATTAGTTTTTTAAGGTTTACGTTAAAATATCGCCAAGAGGACAAACTGCAAACTGCAGGTATGTGGTCATGCTGGACCGGGACAAAGTCACAAGTTCAGGCTGCCCACGATGGAGCACGGGTAAGGTACAGGACTGAGTTTGGCCTACTGAGAGTGGAACCTTGTTTCCTTGACACTAGGTCTGCCTGGCATTGCTTTGTGAGGCTCTGTGTCACTCTGCGTCGGATCCGGCGAAACGCTCAGCTGCGTGACCGTGCTTTGCAGGGCTTTGCACTGCTCGGCATTGATCCAGTGACGCTTTCAGCTATGAGGCGATGCTCTGCAGCAGATCCAGAGAGGCATTTGACTGGGATCTGCTCTGTGAAGCTCTGCTTCGGATCAGGAGAATATTTCAGCTGCAAGTGAGGCTCTGCGGGGCTTTGTGTCGCTCACGGTCTGATCCGGTGAAGCTTTGAATTCGGAGTTCCCCAGCTTTTGTGGGGCCCTGTATCACTTTGCCTCAGATCTGGAATTTTCAGTTAGACAGGAAAAAGTAAACTCTAACTCTACCCAACGGTCCAGGGCCTGGAGGACAGCACATGGAGGGTCGAGACTCATTCCCACATCGGCCAGCAGAGGGGAACCAGGTCAGCATCCTGTGTTAGCGCAATGTCATTTACAGACAGCACATTTTCAATCGAAATGGCCACTTAAGTTGAGCAGACCTACAGATTTCCTGATAAAACTATATTAAACACACATGATAATGTGTAGAGATCTGGTTTCAGTAAATACTTATTATTTGTGCATCACCAAGTAAAAGTGTCTTGATTTGTTTTGATCCTATTAAAATCTTTATTTCCATCACACTTCAAAATTACAAAAAAAATGTGCTTCATTGTTGCTTTCCTAACTACTGAATGCGTACCAGTAAAATTACAGGTATTTACATTTTGTTGTGTTACAAAAACAATGACATCCTTCTGCCTTTCCTTTCACACTCCCTGTACCCCAGGAAGATGTCACATAATTCACTTTACTTTTCTTTCTCTGACTGAAAAGTGAGAGGAGTTTGTCAACACAAATCCTTGTGTTAAAAATAGAAGCAGTAATTTGTCAGAAAACATAGCCAGATATTTGATCTCTGTCTTTGAATCACAGCGAATCTGACGAATACAGAATTTAAAGGCATGTTTATTTTTTTATTGGACTTTCGTGACCTACCAAAAATCATGCTCAATTTGTAAATAAAATAAGTGTCAGGGCCCTCGTCATGATGCCACTTCTGCTTGCACTGCCCACTGATGTGGTCAGCGCTGCCAATTACAGTAACAACACAACTACTAACCATCACACAAGTGTAACAATTCTGACTATTCCAGGCCCCCAAGCTTACGAATGGCTTTGGCGGTAGGTATTAGTCATTTTTTTATATATATTGAATTAATAAACAGCTGTTGTGTCTGTGCCCATATTAGACAAACCGTGCCTCCATATTGCAGAACTGTCATAAGTGCAAGCGTTGACAATTAAGGGCCAGTGTGGAGCACCAGAAGCCACTGGCTCAAATTAAGCACTGGTCGCAACCCACAGTTTGGGAAACGCTGTATTACCCATATGCATCTTCATTTCAGTCATCTCTAGGGTGAGCTCTGTGTGACTGGCTTCATTCTGCTCAAGTCTTTTAGCCATCTTCATTTTATCAACATGGAGTAGGCCCAGGTTAATCTGCTTGGGTGGTGTTTGTGTCTATTGTGGTCCTCAATATGGAGTCCAGTTTATCAGGTTGTATCTACATCTTTACTAGATGGTTGGTATCACTCAGAGAGTTTCCCATGGACGGTCCGGTGGGTCCACCTTTGAGCTGCTTGGGCTTTTCCATCATCTTCCAGTTGGCAGAGGAAATCTCGATCCCATTGCACTGAGACGCAATTCCACCCAGATTGCTGCACGTCTCTTCTTCTTGCTAGGTGTATATTGTCTGATGTAATCCAGCTCTTTGAGATTCTTGGAAGGTTTAATTTACACCTTGTTTACGCACATTTTCTGGTCGAACAAAAACAGCTCTCTCCTGGGCAGGTGCAACTTCCAGCTCAATTACTGTTTTTTGGCACCTTCACCTCTGTTTATTCTGCTATGATGTCTTTAAATAGTTTGCCCAATGATAGAGGGGAGAGGGGTTCCCTGCAAGGCCCACCCATTACAGTATAGGACACAGGTGCAGTTATTTGATTAAGGACACTTCTACTTCTTTGCAGTTTGTCCGTGAGTCCTTGGCTAGTTCACTTGGCTTCTTTTCTATTTAGGCCATATCTTTGAGGGTCAGTTCCCCTCCTTTCTCCTCTTTTCACCAGCTGCCATGGTCCATAGTGTGGGACAGGGTGCAGGTGAGACTCTCTCACACCCAACCTGCCTTATTTTGTTACATGAGTGCCATCAGGGCCCCAGGCCCACAACAATTCTTTGTCCCTATCTTACAGCAGCCCCTGGCCACTGCACCAGGTCTCATGCCTGTTCATGCTATGTCCAGATAGCTTGGGTTGCTCATCTCCTATTTAGATGTCAGCTGCTGGGATCTCAATGCTCCTGCTGTGGGCAGCGGACCGCCCTAAACGCCTGCTATCACCTTTGTGTCTCCTCAGGGCTGTACTGCTGCAGCACCTTAACCCCATAGACACCACACACGACAGGCCACCGGGTCGGTTACTGTGTGCTGGGTGACTCTCCTTCGACGATACCTTCATGTACGGGGCAGTGTTTCCACAGGCAATGTGGCTCTCTCGTCCAACATCAACCATTCAAGAATAACAATGACAACCTACTTCCTATGCAGGTATCCTCTCTATGGCTCCCTTGGCCAAGAGAGCCTGCACTTCTTGATGGAGCAAGGAGAGATGGTTCTCCATCATCCGATCATAAGTGGGTGGCATGGATGGTGGGGGGTATCACAAAGGGAAGGGATTAGCCCCTTTGCACTATCTTGAGTATCCAACGGTCTGAAGGACTGACTGCCAGTGGGGAAGGTGATGGCATATCCTGCCTCCCACTGCATGCCCATGATGGTATGAGTGCAGACTAAAGAGGCTTGGAGGCAGCGGCTGCTGCGGGGGTGGTGGACTGACCTGAATGCTGGCCGCCTGTCTTACATGGTCTAGGGGACCCGCGTCCTCAGCGTCAAAAAGACTGGGAAGCCTGCTGGCCGTGGTGGCAGGGAGGGTCTTGGCGCAGTTGGAGACCCCTTCCGTGGCCATAAAACGGGCGGAAGGCGGCTGGGGTTGACAAGGGGCCATAGACAAGCCCAAGGACCTAGCTGTAGCCCTGCTGTCCTTGAAGCACTCCAAGTGCTGAATCAACCTTGTCTCCAAAAAGACAAGAGCCATTAAAGGGCATGTGCATGAGGGATGCCTAGACATCCCCTGAAAAACCAGATGTTCTCAGCCTGGCATGGCGCCGCAAGGCCACCAACGATTAAATCACTCTGCACAGTAAGTCAGCTGTGTCTAGTCTACCTCTGCTAGTGAATTTAGCCGCATCTCTCTCTTCGGCAACAGCCTGATAGAGTATGGCCCAGGCCTCCTCCGGGACCGTAGGCAGCACTTGCACAACCAAATCCCATAGTGTATGGGAAGAACGATCCAACAGGCATGCAGTGTTCATCTACCACAGTGCCAGGCTGGTGGAAGAGAACATTCTCTTACCGAAGGTGTCCAGCCACTTGAGTTACCTATCAGATGAAGTGGTAGGGATCGCACCAGGGAGGATGCGGGATGAGGAGGCTAGAACCACCAAGCTCTCTGGGGTGGGGTGGTGGGCGCCACCATTGCAAACTAGGCTCCCTCCTCCTAGCCACAGTAGGAGGGAAAACCAGACCAGTGTTAGGTGAGGTGTCCAACCCACTGGCCTCACCCAGTTTCTCATACCAGTTGTCCTCCTCAACTGTGTCATCTTCATAAGCATCCATAGACCCCTTCCAAACATCTCCCTCACCAGGCCTATCCATCAAATAAGGTACTGGCTGACTACGGGAAGAATTTCCTCAGTTGGCGATGGATGCTGCATCGGACAAAGCCCATCCAGCTCTGTGTCGAAGTCGGTAATGATGATCGTACCGCTTAAAGGCGTCGGGGTGTTGGCACTGGAGTGGGCGCCGAGGAGGGTCTCGGCCTCATTGTCAGCTCTGCTCTGGGTCCAGTAAGGGATGCTGGGGGCCCTACTGGCGCTGAGGGCAAACCTAGCGATGTGGTCTCAGTAGGGTCCCCTCCTGTGCACCTGGGGCCCGAAGGCGCTCCAGAGGGTCTGGGCCGCCCAAAGATGAGGAGCATAGCCTCATAAAATTCTTTTAGCTGGGTGGGGTTGCTCTAGCTCTGGGAAAATGGGGGAAGCCTGGAGCAGGCCCAGCATCAGGTCCACTGACTTGCGGGGCCTGGAGTGCAGACGCTGCCTCATCCCATCTGACAACTTCGTCGGGGAAGTCGAAGAGTGTTTGGACTTATTTACTGCTTGTGTCTGTGGGACTTACCTGACTTTCCCGATGACTTGGAGTGCGATGATGAACGTCTGGAGGGGCTGCGCAACCGGTCCTGGGACTTCCCACACGAACGGGGCCGAGGGTCACGGAGTTGACAGACGTCAGGCAGAGATGAACTTGTGGGATCGCTTCCTCAGCACCTTGAGGTGCAAGGCATGGCAGTCCTCACATGCCCTGGAGCCATGTCCCAGCTCCAGGCACCACAAACACACCAAGTGAGGGCCTGTCACCAACATATGCCTATGACAGGCTCCACATGGTTTGAAAGCAGCAGGATTCTTTGGTGACATCCTCACACCAGGAGATAAAAAAAAAATCTCAAAGGAGTCAAAAAAGACCAGTCAAAAAACGACTGAGGAGTAGCTCAATCTGGATCAACACTATCTGGCACAGAAAGGAAAGAACATACATCAGCGTGCCGAGGTGGAGCATATATACGTACCACGCACGTCATTTCTGGCATGGCCGATACGGAGTCGAATGACACCACCTACCAGCGCGCAGGGGTATTGCTCGAAAATCTTCCCGGTCCAGTCCGACACCTGGGGATATTCAAAAGTAAGGAATCTGTGGCTAGAAGTCTATCAGATAGGAAATTATGTCTGTATTGTCAATAATCTAAAACGGAGTCGACATTGCTGGCATTTGAACCTGTGCCCCTTGTGGTTACTTATAGATCTCTGCAGCAGTAGCATAAATCTTGTGAGTGACTGTACTAACTGTTGGGAGCAGGGGTCTTTCTGAGAACAGTACCGTTCTTCACAGTGGTGCTATCAGATTTAAACAAGCATTGGCAATGAAATAAGACTCACATTTGCGAGAGTTAGAGCTATTGGTGTTGTAAATGTAAATGTTTTTTACTTAAGTGTTTTTTGAGTGGAGTGGATATATGTGGTATGTAGTGGAATTATATGGTATGGCGCGCAGTGGAATTATGTGAATAGTAATGATGTGGTATTTAGTATATTGGAATTATGAGGAGGGGGATTGTGTGCTATGAAGAGTAACTATGCGGTATGGCATTTTGTGTTGTGGAGTGTTATGTAGTGGAGTTTAATTATGTGGTGTGCTGTTGAATTTTGTGGTGTGATGTGGAATTATGTGGTGTGGATAGTATGTGTGTGGTGTGATGTAATTGTATTATGTAGTTTCTTGTAGAATTATGCGATGTGGAATGGAAAAGTGTTGAGTTGATTTGTGTGGCGTGGAACTGTGTGGCGTTGAATGAAATTAAGCTGATTAGAATTATGTGGCATCGTGTGGAGTGTATTTATGTGGATTGTTGCTATGTGGTATTGATTGGTTTAATTTGGGGTGTATTTATGTGGCAGTAAGTAGAGTGTTATTATGCAGAGTTGAATTAAGTTGTGCTGAGAGGTATTATGTCTGTGTAATTTAATTATGCTGGGTGGTTTTGAATTGTGTGCTGGCGAATTGTGTGGTGTGGTGTTGTGTGTTACAGTAAACATCAGCTTATAATGAAGGAAGGGTGGGTTTGAAGGAAGGATATAGGGAGGAAGGGAGAGTAAAAGAAGATAGGAGGTTAGGGTGGATTTGGCAGTTAACAAAAGGACTGCAGTGCAGACCAGTGAATCTGCCTACTGCTGCAACAACCCCCAAGGGAAGGCTAATGCGACGGTTGGGTCACCTGTCGGTGTGATGGCCATTGGGCCAATAAAACCAACCTCCATTCTTACAGTACATCAGGGGATTGCCGGATGCACGCAATGGCCAGTCCAGCTCTGTAACTGAATTGGTAATAATTTAAGGATTGGTTAGAAAAATTGAAACATAATTACCAAAGACTAAACAGTTGGTACAATATGTGTTGAGAAACCTAGAATGGTGTATTTGATAAAAACAAATGGAGGAAAAGCTTGATGAAAGCAGTCTTAAGGAAACAACACAATTTGCACTAAAAGAAAGGTGCCTGCCCATGCCCAATTTGCTCCAAAAGTATCAGTGTTCAACACCCAAAACAGGGGAGGGATTTAATTTAAGAGAGTGTACAACGTACACTTTGAAAAATGTGATATATCTTTTTCCATATAGAAAGGGTCAAGTCGTGCAAACTTCCAGGTACATGAAAAATCAAATGAAAAGGCACAAATCCAAATCACAAATTAAAAATCACAAATCGAGTATCGACATTTTATAGAGCTATCACATACTGTTGTGCAACTTAGATTTGTGAAACAACGTCCCTAATCCGGCTCACCCCAACAGTCTTGACACCCGGGTTACCGGAGACTCCATGCACCCCATAACCCAGTCATCAGAGAATTGGGCATGAAGGCAGAGCCTCTAGAGAAGACCCTACACCCAACGGGGAAATCAGTGAGTCATACCAATAAATGAGCTCAGGAAAGAATCACAAAACTGACTCCAGACTCCAGGCGTGACGAGGGTGAGAGAAAGTACCAAAAACGCTCCTGTTAGAGGTTGGGGAAGTGATATCCTCAATGCCGGAGAAATGAGCCCCAGATCTCTTCAACACCCTGCAACTTGTAATTCAACTTATAAATTAGTCTCTCAAAAAGGGCCACGTCGTACATACTTTCCAGCCATGTCTGAAAGGAATGGGGAAGCTAGGCGAGCTCCAGAGGTGAAGAATTGTCATTTAGGCCATGTCTAAGGCTGTGGAGAGCCATCTGTCAACATGTGTCAAAGAAGGGATGCCAGAGTTATCATGTAACTGAACCAGATGGGCAGTCAAGGGCCTGGACACATGCAGCTCCCCTTTCAGAAGATTCCAAATCTGTGTCTAAAAACCAGGGAGCTTGGTACACTCCCATTACACATTAACTATGTTGTAGCCTTGATCACTGCATCTCCAGCAACGAGAGTCAACACTGAGATGAGCTGTGCATAATTTCACCAGAAGCCAAGGCAAATGAAGAAAGATCTTGAAATAGCTATGTTTAAGTCGTGTCTGCCGTAACCATTTACTATAGTCTGCCAATAGTGTTTCCCACTCATTCTCTAGGAATTGCATGTTATGTTGTGCTATCCACCAGGTACGGAGTGATTCCAAAATGGCGTTGGAAAAGCAGTAATCAATTAAAGTGGTGTATAGACCATCATGACCAGACTAAAGTTTTTCCAAGTGTGTATATAATGAGTAATGGGGAATCTAGGTAGATCAATTCGTTCTTTCCCCAGAATAGCAGACAAAGCATGGGACAATTGAGTAGATCGAAAGTAATGGGAGCGGAGGAGGCCATACTTCCTTTGTAGATCAGGAAATGGTTTAAGGGAGCCATTAGAGAGTAGCGCATAAATATAGTAAATGCCACGTGTTTTCCATAAAGATCAATTGTTTTCTGCTTTCCCAATAGTAAGAGTTGCATTATGCCACAGCGGCACTTTGGAGTGCACTCAGTCTGTGACTTTTATTATAGTGTGGACCTGTTGCCAGACATAATACGAAGCATGGATGATGGGGTTAGAGAGGGTGGTTAGAGTGGGTCTTGAAGTCTAATATATGGGGAGATCTCCAGAGGTTTGCAAAACATGGCGCTCTAATATGACCCAAATGGATGCTGTTTGAAATGCAGGCAGCAGATACACCGATGGAGCCAGTTGTTGTGCTAACCAATAACATTCCAAGTGTGGCAGGTGCAGGCCGCCCTTCACAACGGTGGTAAACAGCTTGGTTGCCTTCAACCGTGGTTTGTCCGATCCCCAGATGAACTGAGAAATGGTTTGTGTGATGCCCTGAAAGATGGATCTGCATATGTAAATGGGTAGCATTCCAAACACATAGTTACATTTGGGAGTGGCATTCATCTTGATGATCTGGACCTTACGCTATAAGGATAGATTCAGAGCCAACAACCTATGAAAAGCAGGTTTCATGTTGCCTATAATCGGTTGAACATTTTCAAAGACCATATCTTGTATACCCTAATTTATATAAATCCCCAGGTATTTCAGACATTTGTGTAGCCATACTGAAATTCCAATGCTTCAAGTATGAAAGTAAATCCGCCAAATGCACTAAATCCATTCCTGAAATCATCTCAAAACCCAAAACTTTCATGAACAGGCTGAAACTGTACATTCTACATTTGCCTTTAGTGAAGAGGCTCACTAGACTACTTGATCCTCTGGAACCAGGCCACCACTTCCAAAAGACGCATTACTGAAGAGAAAACCAGCAGGGACTTAATCGTATAGATGATCAACTGATTACAGAAGTCAGCCTATACAAACAGAGAGCAGCCACTTTGGCGTGCCCTTAACATTAAGTAGTGCACCTACTCTAGGGATGATCCTCTAGTGCTCTTAAATGTCCATATGGCAACATCCTAGATGGTTACTAGGTTCTGAAATAAATAAACTGTGCCATCTAAGTGGGTATAAGAACTGACCTTGTTGGGCTTAATAGTCTAGTCATTACCACTGGTTGATCCAGCATAGTTTACTGAGTGAGGGGTGCCTGAATAAGCCTACTGCCTATACACCATTACGTGCAGCTCCACTTCTATCTCACAAGAGAGTTCTACCAATCTTGGTGAAAATATGGGCAGTGGATCTCAAGCCAAACAAAGTACTTTGTACTGGTAATCTACCACTCTTTCATCGATAATGGTGAGACCTTTGGAGGAGGCAGCTAAATCGAGATAGCGGTAGGAATCGTACATTCTGTGGCTTAGAGCTTAGTGGCTTAGAGCTAGTTCCCCAGGAGTTAAAGAGGAGAGGTTTCAGCCAGAGACACAATTTTCAATATCTCCACAGTGAAAAGAAGCACTTGATTAAGGTAAAGGCAGCTTGAGCAATGCAAAAAAGTATAGAGTAAAATTCCTGGACCAGCTCAGAGTACACGGTCCATTCTATTACTCTAAGAAGCCTTGACACCACAGTACAAATTTCCTGAGAGTTGAATCATAGGGAGGGTGGAAAGAGTAAGAGTTTGAAGAGGAAAGCAGTCCAGCAGGCAGGCTCCGTGAAGCTGTAAAACCCACACGTAGCACTCCCCGTCAGCTAAGAAGACTAAGAAGAGGAGAGATGCAGCTTTGCTGCTAGTTTTGCTTTGATAACTAAGCATGAGCTTATCACCACAGATTCTGCCTTGTTCTCCGATCAGTCTTTGAGAGCCCAGACGCATCTAGAGCACCAAGATCACATCGATCAGTGCAGATGAAATTGCAAGATGATGCATGGTGATGTGGAGCCTCTAATGGTTGCATTGGATACAGCAGAGTAAACGATCTCAAGGAGAATGTCCCCAAATAGCACCAATGCAGAGACCTTTACCGACTTCAGATTAAGGATCTGGCACAAAAGGCAGGACCGGCACTTATAAGAACTTCCCCAGTGGCCAGCATGTCAGAAATAAGTAAATCTTGAGCTGTGGGAGGCCTTTGAAAAAAGTAAGCACTCAATCATCTTATGGACGCAATATCACAGTGGAGGTCACAAAGATGTCCCACCACTGAAGTATTGAACACCTTACTCAATGGTAAAAACAAAGATTACAAGGGTTACGCAGTGATTAGGTTACAAGCACTAGCAACAGTGCCTGTGCGGCTCACCGTATGGAATATGAGCCTTGCAGAAAAGTAATGCAAATACAAGCTGTGGATATATGGATTTTAAGGGGAGGGGTCTGAAAAAAAGAGCAAATGCATATCTTAAAACAGTGGTGCTATGCAGTGTGCATGTACGAAGCAGTGTAATCCTTAAACTTGCAATGCGTCGGCCTCAGTCCCATATTGTGTAGCATACTGTTGAGAGCCCCTGTTCGTGTCCCTTCGCATTAACCAATGTCTTTAATGGGGGCATACCACACACCTCTTTCTGACATTATCTGTGTCAATCTCCTTATTTAATGTGTATAAACGGAGGGAAGAAAGTCGAGAGGCGTCAAACGAGCTAAGCAAATGAGAAGCATGTCACAAATATAAACATTTTTAGGACTTCACTAACCAGAGGAGCTGCATAACAGAACTTTTGGTAATGCTACAGTAAGAAGAAAGGAGGCAGGAAAACACAAGAAAATCTACTTTGTCGAGTTAGTGGAAATACTCTTACTTTTCTCTTGGAGCTACCTTCTGCCACTCAAATTTATATTCAGTGGCCTCTCCTTCTTGCTGCAATAAAAGAGCATAAGAGTTGGGTAAGTAAATGTTAGTCAGCATGGATTTCATGAAGCATACATCAAAACAATGGGTACTTTACCTCTTTTACTTCTTGAATGGAGTCCAAAGAAACATGGGGAAAAAAATAGAAGAGAACACGTTAGCGCTCATTTCTAACACAAATCAGGTGACAGCTACTGTTTGTTTATGGCAAACATGTCAAGTAACATTTGTGCCCTAAGCATTTTGTTTTTGAAGAAGCTTCCATCTCCCACAGTTCCCCAAAACCCACGTATGCCTTTTATTATTATATATTTTTTTTGCTGCACCATGTATGGAAGGAGCCGCGTTGCAAGAATCTTACTAAGTATTTTATAATCAGTAGTTAACATGGACAAGGGGCGGTACGCCGCCCTGAGCAAGGGGTCTTTGCCCGATTTTAACTAAGGGATGATGATGGCCTCACGAGTGGAGGCAGGCAACCGTCCCAGGGCCTGGGCCTCTCGGAAAACCGCCAGCAGCCTAGGGGCCAGTAGATCAACATAAGTCGAATAAAACTCTATCGGCAACCCATCGGTGCCTGGCGTTTTATGGCGTGCCATGTGTTTAATCGCTCCCCGTATTTCCCCCTCGGTGATTTCCCGCCCCAGAATATCCGCCTGCGACCTCTCCAGTCGTGATAGATTTACCTCCGCTAAGAAGTCCTCCTGTTCCGCGTCCGAGGTCTGGAGCCGGCTCTCATACAAGTCGGTATAATAGTCTAAGAACAATCCATTAATGTCCCACTGAGTATAAACTGGGGTCCCCGCAGGCGATGTCAAAGCCAAAATAGGCGAGCCCCTAGGGACCGGATTAGCCAACCAGGCCAATAAAGTACCCGTCTTATCCCGTTCTGCATGTGCCCGCACCAGATACGCCTTGTGGTCAAAACAGCGCAGCCTCTCTACCTGTACTGCCACACATTCCCTAGCTGCTGCAACCTCGCCCTGCACTTCTGGGTTCCCATAGTGGGCTCGTTCCGCCTGCCGCAGCCGCTGCTCCGCTGTGTCTACGTCAGAAAGGAGAGTCTTTCGTACTCCTGCCGCGTGGGATATGCATAGACCCCGCACTACGACCTTAAAAGCATCCCATTCCAATGCCAAGCTCGACGCTGTGCCCTCATTCTCATGGAAGTAGCGCTCTACTCCAGCCTGTACCTTCGCGCGGAAGACAGGGTCCTCCAAAGCCTCCGGACGCAAGCGCCAAGTGGGGATTAAAGGCCTCTCCCTAGTCCAATTCATTATCAGCAACAATGGGTTGTGATCCGAGATCGTCCGTGCCAGGTACTCACTAAGATGGACAGTGGCATGGATATCCGGAGAACACAACACAGCATCTAACCGCACGTGTAAGTCATGCAACGCAGAGAAGTAGGAATAATCCCTCTCTTCCAAGTGTTGCGCCCGCCAGGAGTCTATGAGCCCCCATTTATCCTGCCAGTCTTTCCTGACTCGAGATAGCCTATGAATAGGAGCCTCAGGTAACGGGGGATGGGACCTGTCCATATGAGTGTCAGTGACAGAATTAAAGTCCCCTCCCATTATCACTGGGCCGGTCATGAAAGGCGCCAGCTTCCCCGACAGCCAAGCAAAAAAGGCGGCCTGGTCCAGATTGGGGGCATACACACTGCATAACGTCACTTCCTTACCGTCCAATCTCCCCATGACCGCTACGAACCTCCCTTCCGGGTCTACCAGCTGTTGTGTCGGCTGAAAGGGAACCCCAGCCCGGACCCATATCAGGGCGCCCCTGGCAAAAGCAGAGTAAACCGTGTAAAAAAGCTGCCCTCTCCACCTACGCCGCAGCGCTAGCCCCTCAGCTCGGTCGACATGAGTTTCCTGATGAAAGGCAATCTGCACCCCCCTACGCACTAAATAGGCGTGTATCTTGTATCGCCGCTGCATCGTGTGCATTCCCCGTACATTCCAGGTAATACATTTCAATTCAGGTGACATCCCCATACTGATTCCTTGGCCACATCCTGAACAGTACCCGCCAATGGCACACCGGTGGCGCTAACTATTCCCAAACAAAAAACTGGAAATCCCCAACTAACCCTCCCCAGAATAGGTTCTAAAACTCTAGTACCCATCCAAACCTATCTCGAACTGTATCCCTGGTCTCTACCAGGGGTCCACTTAAGGACCTAAACTAGGGGGGGGGGTGCCCTAGAGCCGAGAAGAACTGGGTCCCTACTTCTGTGGAACCTAATCCCACGCCCCACCATCAAAGTAACCTCCGTACCATCACAAATATTCTGCATTAAAGAGGGTTGCTCCGGACAGGCATCCCCCCACCATAACTGTTCCCGCCACCCGGTCTCAATCTCCCTCTTAGGGGTGCCCATGTTATTGCCATTCCGCCCCACACTTAACATATGGAACTCAGTTACTCGACCTCAGGCGTCCACAACCTCATATGCAGTCCCAGGAGTAACATGTGGCAACAGGATACTCCCAGTGTCAGTGCCATCAGAGTCTGCCCCAACAGATCCCTTCTCCGAGTCTGTCGCGGCCGTCGTCTCTCGTCCCTGAGCCCGGGATATCTCCGTCACGGCCTGCAATGCTGACAATCTCTCAGTCTCCGTCTGTGTCATAGTAAGGCGCTGTGCTCCTGGGCGATATAGTCTGGTGCGTCTCGTGCGGCGTGAGCGCGGTGCTTCTACTTGATGCCCTGCATCACGTCCCGCTTTTCCCAATCCCGCTCTGTAGGAGTCCAACCAGCTCCAGGCTTCTTCAGGGTCAGTGTAAAAGTACGTGGCACCATCCATCATCACCTTCAGGCGTGCTGGGAACAGCAGAGAATATTGGATACCTTCTTCCCTGAGCGCCATCTTGACCTCCAAAAACGAGGCCCGATGGCGCTGCACCTCGAACGTGTAATCCGGGAATAGCGTCACATTGCTGTTATCCACCATAAACAGGCCCGTCATGCGAGCCTTGCTCAGGAGCAAATCTCTGTCTTTATAATGGAGGAGTCGCGCCACCACCGGTCTGGGAGACCTCCCAGGCGCCAACTGCCTAGCCGGGACCCTATGCGCCCGCTCCAAAGTGTAGAAGGGAGTCAAGCCCTCCGGCGCCACCTCAGTCCGCAGCCAGGCTTCCCCACCATAACTGTTCCCGCCACCATGCTGGCCCCTTCCACACCTTCCGGCAGACCCACCACTCGGATGTTATTCCTTCTATTACGCCCTTCCGCGTCTTCGGTCCTGCGCTCCAGTACCTGTAGTCGCCGGCGCACCTCTCCCAGCTGGTCATCCAACGTCTTCTGCGCCGGCTCCAGGGTCTCCAAGGTGGTCTCGGTCTGCTTCACCCGCTCAGCCAGCTTTGCGTGATCCGCTCTGAGGAGGACCAGGCCCAGGGTCACCTGTGCTATGTCTTGCTGTAGCGCGTCCCTAGTGTCCGTGATAGCCTTAAGGATCTGGTCCACCTGCTGCTGCATCAGGCCCTCCGGGTGAAGCTCCACATTGTCCTGCTGTCGATGTTCCGCCACGTCTACCTCTGGCTCCGGATGGGCCCCCCCCTGCTTGCCCCGTGGCTTCCCCATGGGTTTCAATTCCCCCGGTTCCAGCCGTGGATAGGGGTATACTCTCGTGTCGCCGAACTCAGGCCGCCAGCTGCACTCTCCGCCACTCGCCAGAAGGCACCGTGGGCGACTCACCACCTCAGCTCCTCAGCTATTCGCTCCCTCCAGGGCTCGTGGTGGTCCACTGGGTGGTGCAAGCTCCTCTGACCTCCTTACACATTCGGCTGGCCTGTCTTCCAGACCTGCTCCCTATCTGCGTGTACCTCCGCCGATACCACCACAACGCGGCAAGCCGAGTCCCAGCGCAGTGTTCCCCGGTGGATCTGGAGTCCCTTTCGCTGCACCGTTAAGGGCTGTGGTCTGTCCTTATACCGCCACCCGGGCCTCCGAGCCGTCACTTCTGGGGCCCAGGCGGTGGTCCACCTGTACAATCCTGGTTGTCTCTCCAGGTGCGGGTCGTGTTAGGCCTTCCAAGTGATGCAGACCTCCCGCTGCAACTCGAGCCAGTAGGCTATCCCGGGAGGGCCCCCTTTCCCAGCAGAGGCGCCTGACCCACCTTCGCGGCCTCCCGGCGCACCGTCCTGCCGCCCCGCAGGAAATCCTGAGCGAGTGCTGGGAAATGGAAAGAAATGGGGCAGGCGGTGGCTCGCCGTCTCTGTCACTCCTGCGCGACTCAAAGCGAGGTCGTCTGCATGCCACCTCTCTGCCCCCTGTCGCAGTGAGCTGCCATCTCCTCCGGTCTCAATGTTGGCGCCCCATGTTAATCGCCGGTGCTGATTTCTTCTCCGCTTCCCAGGCCTCGGTCTCACTCGCCTCTCTGCCTCACTCGCTCCTCACGGCGCTGCACGATGGGCCCCGGAGGCCCGCCCCAACCTCGCAGGATCTCTCGTCACCCAGCCGCGGCACGGGCCATACACCGGCTCCCGCTTACTGCTTGCGGTCTCCTCGGCAGGGTCAGGTGAAATCCAGCCCGGGGCTCCTCGCGCCTCATCCCGCCTCAGGCAGCCGGGATCACTCCAACACCAGTCCCCGTGAGTCGGGGTCAGCCACCGCAGTTCCCGCGGCCCCGGGCGCCCTCCGTAGAGCCCCGCTAGGGCATGCAGGCCAGCCGCCATCAGTTCGCGCTGCTCCGAAGCCGCGGCCGCTGCATCCAGCCCTCACTCAGCCGCCATTTTGCTCGCCGCACAAACTGCACGGTCTTTGCCGTTTTCAGGTGTTGCAGGCCCGGAATCTCTCGGAATCTGCACTCCGAGCGTGCGGCACGGGATCGGGCACCCGGTACGTGATTTTGTATGTACCGGATCAGTTGGTTAAGGCAGGATTATATCAGGATGAGTGCTCGGCCATCGGAGCCTCGGTCGGACGCGTCTAGTCCGCCATGCTGCCGGCCACGCCCCCCCACGTATGTCTTTTATGTACGATCCAGGAAGGCTAAACTTTAGTTTGAAATAGGTCTGACCATAAATAAGCCTTGAACAGCACTTGTGTGGGAAAGCAATTTAAGTTGCAGCAGAACGGTAGACCTAATCTAATCAAGTTTTTATGGTGAGGTGGGATAATCAAGAAAGACTCACATATTCTTCTTCTCCTCGTGTTTGTTTTTCTTCAGCCGAAAACCAAAAATTGCACATTTGGTCAGAAGAATTATTGATTCAAAGGGTAACATGCAGTGTTCCAGAAGAGTGCAGTAGCTCACATTTGCTGTTTAATATTTAGAAGTTTCTTTTGACACACACATATACAAATATATACACATATACATATCTATACACACATATATATACACACACACGCTGTTACAGCTTGTCTACCGACCCCATGTGATATATTTTTTACGCCCACTTGGGCATCATTTTTCACTTGATGGTCTGCCATACGTGTATCTATTGCGGACTGAAGTAACGGGACCATGCCTTCTTCCATATCGCACTGTGCGCGGATTTTCTAACGTTGGTCTTTTCCTTATTAAGCATGATGCACTTTTCAGTTTTTGCAACAACATGTTATTTACACATGCATTAATACCTTTGAATGTATTGATTGACACATTGTATCCATACATTGTATTTACTTTTCACCATTCCAATATGGCCACCACTC
Source organism: Calotriton arnoldi (assembly GCA_963921515.1). Taxonomy (NCBI): domain Eukaryota; kingdom Metazoa; phylum Chordata; class Amphibia; order Caudata; family Salamandridae; genus Calotriton; species Calotriton arnoldi. Next base: position 399,132 of record CAWUFW010005681.1, read on the forward strand.
ATTCCCTGTACAGACACTTCCTGGGCGCAGGACCATGTGATGTTATTTAAGCCTATCGAATGTTGTGCACTTTACACGTGACCAAGACTGCGGCTGCAGTCGAAACGTGTCGTGTAATTAAACGCTTTGCAAAGTTTCTGAGTCGTGGATTCTGGTTTATCCTGAGAGCACACATATTCTTGACTTTTGCTGATTTCGATTGCCGGTACGCTCTGCCGGCGAGTGTGCCACTTCTCATGGGTCCCTGTGTTAACAGAAGGAGCTCTTTGGAGGAATATATATATATATATATTCTCTCTCTCTGCTGTGAAGTCCATACCAGAGCAAACAACTAACATGAAGCTCATGGCTTCCTTACAGCCTTGCAGCAGAGGTTTAGCAGCACAGAGAGAATCCATGAGGTTAAGGGAGCTGACTCACAGAGTACACTGCTAGAAAATTAGGAGACCAGAGCCAAAAATGTTGTGTTCTTTGAAACGCCAGTAACTTTTCCCAGCAGTATGTTGGCATCTTTATGTGTGGGTGGCGGGGGTCTTCCTTGCAGAGGATAATGCTAGAATGTTCAAACTATGAGGGTTGAGCAACCAGTCAATGAGTTTAGGCTGACTCTATTTAGCATCCGTTAAGTTCTTCTTACAATTAAATATTTAGGGAGCATGGTCAAGTACCTGAATGACTAAAAAACTATTGTAAAATGTGTACCTTTTTCTGCTCCTGGGGGAGCTTCATACATGAAATTCAATCCATTCTTGACACGCTCATCGCCCAATAGCACTCTACAATAATTAGAAAATACCAGTTAAGAGGAACAGTACAAATTAAACAAGTACTAATATGCTTATATTACACTATAAGGAAAGAAAAAAAATAAAAACCACTTGAAACAGCTAAATAAATATGAATTAAAAGAAAGTTCAGTCAAACAAGACACAATTGACACTCAATGAGAGGTGGCAGTTTACTTCTTGAATTGTGACTTCATTAAAAATATATCTGTGCACTTAATTAGTACACATGCACACAGATTAAAATCTACATTTTCACAACAAAAGGAGCAGAAAAGATGGCATTTTCAACCCAAGGAAAACGTTACTTACTTGTAACAATAGTTTGCTTTTTGAGGATTGTCTGGAATCGTGTGTTGTGCATCATCCCATTTTCTAGTGGCTGAGCTCTTCATAAAGGCATTTGGTTATTTACGATATTAGGTGTAGAGCACAGGAGAGCCCCAAACTCTAGATGCAGGGTTGTGAACTTACTAGTGCAACACCCAGGACACATTGTTTGGAATTAAGGACAACATGTTTATTATGTGCAGTGGAAAAGAAGGCTGAACCCCCTTTAGCACAAACCATTTTATCATCAGTTTACATTACCATTGTATGCATCTGTGAAAGAGAAGTGTCTGCCATTACGGCAAGGTTTGTACTCAGATGAACAGCTTATTCAAGCTTCTATATATGATTAATTATGCAAAACCTTTGCTATTAGGGGAGCACTGTAAGTAAATGCATTGATCTGCGGACTCAGGTTGAAATATGGACAGTGGTTTCAATATAATAACGTGCACACACACATTCGAAAAATGTAACAATTTGAGGATAGTTATAATGTTCCAAAGATCCTCCCTGATTGTATGCAAATACAATACATAAACAGGAACGCAAGATTGGCGAGTGATTGTTTAAAGAAAAAATGTACACAGAAACAATTTGCAACTTTGTAAATAATGCTTAGCTATACTATTGGGCCCAATAAAATACAATTTCTCTGAACATCCTTGGGTAAATGTGTTTGATACATACTAATGAAAGTAATGACGCTGTTGTCACTAGTGCATGCTAGTGGCCTAATAAATTATGTTTGGTTTGTTATCTATCAGCACAGTTGTAAGCAATGTACAAACCTGCCTGTGTTAGAAAATATGTTAATGGGTTTACTCCTGACTTGTTGTGCATATGGGATGAAAAGCTATTGGGACTTTTTGCAGTGTTGTGTCCTGTAGTACAAGAAAGCTCTTTGTATATCAAGGGTATGCACTCCACCAAACATACAACGCTCAGAATGAGCCAATTCTACAATACCGTAGCCTGAGTTAAAGAGCATGTGATTGCAACCCAGAAAATGGCTAACCTGGGTCAATCCCACAACATATGCTTGAAAATGGTGTTGTTTTGGTGCAAACTGCTGGGAAGTGAGGATAGATCTGAAATTTTTTACTTTGAGCTAAATATGCCCTATACAGAATAAAGAATGGTATACGTTTAAACCCGGGCATTGCAGGACACTTTCTGATGACTATGCATTTTCCTTTCCAATCATTGCCACTTAATACTCTACTTACGTCTGATTCCCACTTCTCTCTTAATGGCTGTAGGGACACCACTGAATGCTCAAGAAAGGTTTTATAGTGCCAACTAATTAATCTTCATCATTCCCCTATAGTCTGTAGGAAGTGAACTACTGCATGAGTGTGTGTGTGTGGGAGGGTGCTCTCGTTTGATTCCCCAGTGGGATTGTAGGGCCTTGAAAGACCTAGAGTGTAGCAGAAATTGGCCTGATGGTATTCCTGTGTCTTCTGCAAGCATGAAGAAGCTACCCTAAATCCCTCGCTTGGAGGCCGCAAAGAATTTAAAGGAAAGGCACAGGATTTCCGCTAGTTAAAAATGAGGCCCAATATAATTTGAAAAGCAGAGAAAATCTCACTTAGTTGAGTAAAGTCAGTTTTCTTGACATACATCAGAATATCATTGGCAGATAGCGAAATTATGTGGGTTGACCGTCTAACCTGAACAGGGGAGATAGCGGGCAGCCCTGCTGTGTGCCCCTTTTGATGCCTAAGGAACCAGATATAATTTGACCTGTACGGACTCTGGCAGATGGGTTTCAATAGAGCAATCTAACTCATCAGGTCATTCATTAACCAAACCAAACCTACTGAAGAACTAAATCACAACTCCAATTTACTGTGTCAACAAGGCCTAAGGCGAGACATGCCGAATCAGGCAAAGTTTTAGGGGCTTCTTGTAGGATGTCAAAAAGCCTCCTAATATTAGATGAGATTTTCTGGGAGGGAACGAACCAGACTGATCCGAGTTTATCATCTCAGGTAAGGAAGTAGTACACAAACTAGTGCTTAATTTGTGCCGGTGGTTTCCGGTGCTCAGCACTTAATTGTCAGCACCGGCTCTAGTGACAGTCCACCACATGGTGACGCTGACTTTTTAATTTTGAGATGAGCACAACAAGTGTGTTTATTAAGTCAATATACAATGAAAATGAATAATACCAGCCTCTCATGACATTATTATAGCTCTGTATGGCCTGAAACAGACAGAATAGTCTGAATTGTCACACTTGTAGGAGTGCGATGGCTAGGTGTTTTATTGCTTCTGTCACTGGCAGCGCTGGCAGGGTATGGGTAGTGCAGGTTGCAGTGGCTTTCCGAGAAAGGCCCTGGCACATAATCTTTTAGAAATTAAGCACTGACACAAACATATGAGAAAGTGAAGCTAAGCCAAGCACACCCACAAAAAGGAGAATTAATTGAAAATCCACTACCAAATTGCCACAAAAGATATGATACAATAGCACCGTAGTCAGCAAGTTAATATGTTAAGTAGCTTAGGAATGTGAAATATAAACATCATTCATTCAAACACAATAAAAAAATGAGTAGCTGAATTCTATAAATCAGCATGGGTGATTCCAAACTGGTGGACAGTTTGACTTCTTAATTTACAGATAGATCTCGACTGTGGAAGTAATTGTTATAATATTCTTTTCTACACACCTAAATGCAACAAAAAGCATGGGTGGAAATTTTATTTATAAAATTGGCACATTTTATGAATAAATGTATAGATGAAAGAGAAGATACTAGCCCAAGTTTGCATATGGTTCAAATTAAACAGATTTTTAAATAAGCTTGAATGCAAAATTGTGAAGCATTCAACAAATGATACTGTAAGGAGTGTGGAAGGAAAAATTCAAATATGAATTAACTGTATTTAATTTAAAACAATTATTTGAATAAAAATGTAACATTTATTAACATGTTAAGCTTTGGTGCAGATTTCTGGTCCCTTGATACTTTGTTAGTCCAAGGTGAACAGGAGTAAACAGAAATGTATTTCATGGACTATAGTTAAAAGATAATATTTATTTTGTTTTAATTTAAAAGACATTTTTGAAACTTTCCTACTACTTTCTAGAAGGTCTTCTCTGCCCCCACAGGGGGAAAGCTATTAATAGAAACTTTTCAAACACATTCACACATAGGATTTTGAAACCAGCCAATTGAGAGAGTGGAGAAGCAAGTCTACATCTTGGTGTAAATCTACATATGGAAATGGTGAATTCCATTCATGAGGAGATTTACACCTACAAAGGTGTAGATCTACACGAGAAGAAATCTATACATGGAAATTTACCTTTGTCTATAGGGCTTACTGCACTTATTATTTCTGTGTAATGTGCATCTGACTACAAGTCACAGGGTCCACTCTCGGCAAAGGATATTGTTAGCACTATTTGAAGTTGTTGGATTCGAGCATGTGTGAAAGATATATTTTACTGTATTCCAACTATGTAAGCGCATTCGTTTTTTTCTTACAGAAATCTGTAAAATGCATAAAAGTCTAGATAAGTGCTTTCATCGTGTGGATGTTATTTTGCTATGCCACAAATGAAACACAGAAAGTATAAATGAATTCTGAATAATACACCAGCTCTTGACTCTGGCACAGAGCTGAGACACTGTTAATGTATAAAAATGTTAATTTACAACCAAGTGAGGGATAACAACTTCACTTCACACACTGCTTTCACTACTGTATGCAGAGAACACCTCACCTGTTATCATATGACTCCTGTTCTTTAACATACTGCTGCATTAGCTCTTCTTGCTTCTTCTTATCATACGTTATCTTCTGTTCTGCCATCCATACCTATTCAAACATACACTTGTTAGATACACGCGTTTAAGTAAAAACTCCAGTTGCTTTTGTATTTGTGGAAGAATCAGTGTTCCAATGAGTAGGCATAAAGTATGATAACAGTTGCAAAATGTGGCTACATCACAGGTTCAGCAAAATCTGATTATATCAAAATCTTTTCCTGATCCACTGTCCTGCTTGATCCCCTGGCAAGAACAGAAACAATGCCATTAATTTGAGGAAATATGTTTTGGAAGTTGTCAATAGGAATACCCAGTGCAGGATCAGTGCTATTTTCAGTTTAAAGAAATGCCTCTTCAGAAAGCCATTATATAAAAAGAAAATGTATATCTGTGAATAAAACATAAATGATGTGCTCAAAAGGTACAAAAGCAGCCGCAAAAATCATGCAATATATCATGCCGTTGAAAGGCTGCGAGTGATGGGTACATTCCAAATCTTACACAACCATGAATTAACCTGTTTCAGTGTTTCACGTTAAAGCACGTAGAATAACAAGCATTAATTAAAAATGTACAGAGGTGCCATTACTTTACAAGAGAACATGATCATCAAAAGCTTGGAATTCACACAAAAGAGGGAATGTTTTTGTTGACTTGACATCAGAAAATATGCTAATCAGTAGAAGTTGCAAATTGCTGCAATCCTGACATTCTGCAATTAAACAGGACTTTCAGGCACGGTTACGCTATAATGTCGCTAAATGAAAACGAACAACAATAAACATCAGCCAAATCCTTTTGAAAATATTTCAATGGATCCTAACTAAATTGTTATGAGCCTAAACACGTAAATGCCATTGCCGTGCCTGGAACAGACGATTCAATGCAATAGAGGAGCACCTTGAAAACCTGCTAGGAAACCACTGATGCAGAGAAGGGAAATATATATATATATATATATATATATATATATATATATATATATATATATACGAACACATGAACCATCAGGTCACGCATTCTTGACTTACCAAGATGGCACCTTTGGTACACTTGTATCCAAAGAAAGAGAGTTCAGGTTTCTGAAAGTGCTATAAGACAGCACAAAAGGAACAAATGCTCATACCAAAACAGCGCTGAGGGAGTCTCTGCTTCACCCTAACGGTGACGTTCTGTCTCAAAACATGGATAAGCGACTGAATGGAGCACATCTGCATGTAGCAAACCTCAAGATGAATATCCAGAAGGAAATCAAAGCCATTGGCACTACTGTGACATAGTTAAAGCCTAGGACGAAACTGTTTGGCTATGATATGCAGTGATGACTTTGTCAAATGAAGAACTTTGGCATTCTGTGAAAAGCCTGTTTTGTTTGAAGAACGAGGGCTGGATTGACAAAGCTTTTTGGTGTATGTAAGTGTTAGAAAGGTGTTAGTAAAAACCGGTTTGCTCTGGTAAATTTTACATCCTAATTTATAGAATCAGAATTTGTGGGAGTATACAATAATAAAGCTTATTTGCTTTGATGGTACAGTACAGCTGGTCTCTTTCACTGTGGTAGATTGAGAGTTATTGAGAGTCCGGGGGCATTTAAGGGTTGGTCTACCTATTGTTAGAGGCTCCTACCTGGAAACAAAAGCAAATGTACTCATGTAAAAGCAAGCACAACTGCCGGAGCGATGGGGGAAGGAGCACTCGGGTACTTAGTGGGTGTGCAGGGCAAAGGACATCTCCATAGGGAGATATTTTCCATGTGTAGGAGGACAACCTTAATTATGCAAATACATAACTTCACATGACTTACTATAAAACTTTCTACCAGGTGAAAAGTCTGCATAAATAAAGCTAAGGAGGCTGGCTTTAATGTACTAAAACATGGAAAAGCAGGCATGCAAAGACGTGCAGAGTCTATTTTTCTCAATTTTCTGTGCAACCTGTCTCTGGCTGTTCCAAAAGCATGGTGAAAAAAAGGGTAGACGACACAAATAGTCTCTTGAGTACTGGTGCAAGCTTATGTTTGCAAGCGTTGCCACATTAAAGTCAGAACTACTGGCTTTGTTACTGATGGTTTGCAAATTAGGATGGGGTGTAATGTGATGATAGTGGCTTTCATTGCTGCTAATTTCACAACTTATCCTGAACACTTAACCCACATGATTGCTGGTGATTTTCATGCAGGTGAAATAATCATGCAGAGAGAGACTAGCTGCACGGGGCACAGCTACTGGGTCGTAAGTACCATCAGATTTGAATGAGTTCTGCACACCTGTGGTAATATAGTAAATCAGGTAATACTATAAATGAGGTACATTGTGTTGAGGCTCAATGTTTAGGGTGTGCATGTGAGAAGAGCCATGCCACTAAATGCGATGTGAAAGGGATTAGTGTATGAGTGAATCAACTGTTTGGGCTGCAAGGTGTGCAACGTGTGAGCTGATGCTGTGAGGAAATAACACTATGCAGTCCTAACAGCAATTATTTCAAAATTAAGTTATGACACTTAAAACGGCAGTTTTATTTGCAAATGTTTTTTACATTGCACTTGAGGTGAATTGTTTCTCTTTAGTTGTTTCTTAAATCCAAGAAAACTTCACTATTCTAAAGTAACAAAAGTATTTATTTTCTCCCACAGTCTGTCCAACCATATTATTGTAGTCACCCTTTCATTTTGTGTCACTGAAAATGTACATTTTCTACTTGAGAAAAGTGAAAAAGTATTGGGAATAACAAGATGATTGGATGGAAAAGGTAACAACTATGTTCGAAATCGAGGACAGAAGTGATTAATTGTCAACTCTCTGTTAATGCTCAGAGAGGAGACCAGACTGCTATCAACTACAATTCGAAAATCTCCGCTTGGAACACTTACATTAAAGTGTTTTCTTTTGTATATAAATATTAAAACTTTTCTATTGAAATCCTTTTGGAATTTGCAATCCTTTTTTTCAAAATGGCTTCTGCATTCACCAAATAGTTCCCACTAACTGCTGCTGTTCCTGATAACTATCAACCTCTTGCACTGCAATGAGGAACTGGGATGGAGGACCAGGGCAAAATACAGTGCTTGAAGCCATGTGCCAAATATTGTTGCCCGATGTCACGAAGATGCCAGTCCTTCAGTAAGTAGCTGGCCCTTCAAAAAAACATGAAAATGTGTTTCAGACAGTGAAGCTGGCTGACACTCCACCACTGCAAACTAATCGGTTCCTCCACCTCTACATGAGATGAATGAAGCAAGAGGAGGGTAGACCGGACATTTACCAATTTCCCACAAATGGCTTGACACTCTCATCCTCTGAATGGCAATTTAATCTTTAAATACCAAAAAAGCTTCGGGAAGTTAATAAAGTTCGTAACATCAACCAACATTTTTCACTTGCTGTCCGTATACCGTATTTATACATTTTATTTTTACAATTACACCAAATGTAATGTACACAACTGCAATACACTTGCAAAAAATAAAAAACAGAAGACGGTGGGCCATGTTGGGCTGATAATATGCTACAGTGCCAAGCTTCTCCAATGAGTAGCTCATGAGCTCCTGGCAGCTCGCCAGCTACCTGTAAGTAGCTCTTCCGTGTGCAGTCCAGCCTAATAAATTAGAAGCTTTTGCTTGGCTGAATTAACACGTGTATACTAAAATTGGGAGTGTATATTTGAGACGAAAACATTTTAATTTTCAGATCTCAAATGCCGATATTTGAAAAAAATGGCTGAATTTCCAAAATATATTGAAATCTGATATTTGAGTGATAAAGCACTGTGGAGACGTTTTACAAATGTTATTGCCTTGGTACCAGAGGCATGGCTCCTATGGCTCTTATGTATCAGCCACGTAGAGGCACTGCACATTGGCAGAACATTTTTTACTTCTGGGAACCACGCCTGATGCACTGAGGTGATCGCTGGTAGTAATCTTTAATATGGTGGCCACTAATGGTCACTTTTGCAACACTAATAATATTAGTAGCTCTCAATGAGTTTCACGGAACAGAAGTAGCTCTTTCTACAGAAAAGGTTGGAGACACCTTTGCTACACTATTCTAAAAAACGGACCCAATGTTTTGGTATACACCCTTTTAAGGCTGAAACTTCTAACGTCTACATCAATCCTTGAAAAAAAGTTTAAGGATCAAAAATGTGAATTGAGCTTTTTCTTTTTTTTGGGAAGTTTTGCACTGCTTTGTGAAACACGCAAAAGCTATTTAAGAGAAACATGTTTTTCCTACGAACTAACCAAGTCAAAGGCTGTGCCCTTTGGGCTATGGATGCAGGGACAATGAGTGCAGGCATGGCTTGGCCAAAAACCCGTTTCTGCATCTACAGCTTTCTAGGCACATCCAAAGGCAGTTCCAAGCAGGCTCTGCAGAAAGTTGGTCTGAGCAAAGGGCATGATTTTGCTGGGCTAATTATGTCAAGGCCAGTACGGTCTAGGAAATTGCAAGCAGAGCACAACACCTAAACAAATCAAAACCTTTTGAGTCTTGCTTGGCACACATAACCTGAAGCTTCTCAAATATTAAACGGATTTACACCAAACTCGCTAAAAGCACACAGATGAAACCAGATTATGGGCACATGCCAAATTCGGTCTCATTCCATTCAGACGTTTTCCCCCCGAAAAAAAAATGCTATCCCTCTCTTTTGCCCAATTGCCAAGAAACAGCCAACATTAGAACAAAAGTGAAATGTATTTTTTAAATGTTACATTAACATTTATCTTCTAGATTAAACTCTACCTATAATGAAAGGTGGCATTCCTACCTCTGTTTGGACACTGTACTAGTCTATGTAATGTATAATTTCCAGAAAGCCGATGTAAGAGATACATACCCCTTGGCAGGGGAAGCACATTTTCCGTGTGTTAGAAATGGGGTCTCCAGTTGGCAGTGGTTTGCACCCTATCCAAGTAGGGAACCTCACTCTAGTCAGGGTAAGGGAGTCACACAGCTAAAATAACCCCTGCTCACCCCCTTTGTAGCTTGGCACAAGCAGTCAGGCTTATCTAAGAGGCAATGTGTAAAGCATTTGTACATAAACACACAGTTACACAGTGAAAACACTACAAAAGGAGTCCACGCCAGTTTAGAAAAATAGCCAGCATTTATCTGAATAAAACAAGACCAAAATTACAAAAATCCAACATACACAAGTAAAGATATCACTTTTCAAAGGTTAAATAAGTAAAGTCAATAGAAATCTATGGATGTGTTTCTTTTAGCACAAAGTACCTTGGATGTGTCAAAATACAACGACGAAACAGGCGCAGCGGAAGTGAGGGACCAGAAAAACAATGTGATGCATCAGTTCCTTACTCCCAGTTCCTTACTGTTGGGCAATGTCGATGAGGAGACAGAGTCGAATTAGGATGCATCGAAAATCCAGACGTGCTGAGTCGATGCGGCGGTGAAGCTAGCGCTGCATCGATTTCACAGCCGCGAAGCAGGCGCTGCATCGTTTCGTCAGCCGCACAGCGGTGCTGCATCGAGAAAACGGGCACGGAGAGTCGTTGCGTGGATTTTCTCACCAGTTTGCACTTCCAAGGGCCAGGAACTGGATTTGGCACCACTTGGCAAGTCAGGGCTCTCAGCAGGAGAGGTGAAATCTTTAATGGCACTGATACTTATTAACAGGAGGCAAGCATGCAAAAGCCCTTGGAGAACCTTGGAAGCAGGATTCAGAAAGCAAAGCCCAGTTCTTTCACCCCAGGACAGATGCAGCAAGAAACAGGGCAGCACAATAAAGCAACAGGCAGAGTGGCAGTCCCTCCTACACAATTCAGCTCTTCTTCCTGGCAGAATGTCCTCAGTCCAGAGTATTAAGAGGTCTAAGACTTATACCCCTTTCTGCCTTTGAAGTAGGGAAACTTCAAAGGAAAGTCTTTGTAGTGCACAATATCCTGCCTTTCCCTGACCTGGCTCCAGATACACTACAGGGGGGCGGAGACAGATTGTGTGAGGACAGGCACAGCCCTATTCAGGTGTCAGTGACAACTCCTCCCACCACTCTAGCTCAGGAAGGCCCATCAGTCTGGTGACGGCCCATCAGGATCTGCAAGGCCCACCTTAGCTCCCTTTGTGTGACTATCTAGAGTGAACGCACAAGAGCCCAACTGTCTGCCAACCCCGATGTGGATTCTACAGACAGACAGATGCACAGAATGGTTAAGCAAAAAAATGCCCACTTTTTTTTTTTTTTTTTTTTACAACAAATTTTATTGTCAGCAGTCACAATGGGCCTGGCGAGGCCAGGTAGCCAAACAATACAAGATATATGTACATGAGTAAGATGTTGACTTTTTTTTATATCTATCAAGCAATAGAAAAACAACAACGATACAACATAATGCTTCAACAGGGAGCTGTAGTGTCATGTTACTGCTACATTGCATATCACATATCAGGCCTAGACACATTGCTCTGTCATTCATACATTTACAACCATGTCCATCTCATATTTCCACACTTATTGCCAAATATTAATCTATGGAGGCCGCTGAAATGAGTTCCAGAAGCAGCCCACGGTATTCCGCCCACCTCTTCCAAATCTTAGGGTGTAATAAACTCTATGAAGATATTTAAATTGAATATATCGTAGTCGTGCCGCAATAGCCGCAGCTCGTGGGGATTCCAGTGCCTCTGCCCAGTGTACGTCATCTAGTGGGCCAAGATCTTGCTGCCACGCCGCTCCCGTTTTATCAAGTGTAGTGGGGCTGTTTGTTAATAATGTTCGGTAAATATTGGTAATTTTATGTTCCCCTAGGTCCCCCATAAATACTTTAGCTTCAATGGGGCTGAAGTCCGGCACAGTTCCCTGGAGTGCGAGACATGGGGAAAGGGCATGGCGGAACTGAAGGTATTTATAGAATTGCGATCTATGCATTGTATATTCTTGTTGCATTTCCTGAAAGGACATTAGGGTCTGACCATGGAGAACATCACCCACCCTGGAAATACCTATAGCCTTCCAGCCGGAGAAACCAGATAGCCCAGCCTTTTAGGGAAGGGAGGAGGCCATTGTGCCACAGAGGCGTCTCTTGTTAATCTGCCCCACTATCCCATTTGTTGCAGTGATCTCTTCCAAATCTTAAATATCATGACGGTAGCCGGAGGCAGCGCTTTCAGGGCCGAGCTCGTATATAGAATCGTGTGGAGTGACATGTTACCAATCTGCAGGCGTTCAGTTGCGTAAGCAGGATCTCTCCTGTCCCCATACCACCAATCATTCAGGATAAGAAGATGCGAGGCCGCATATTATGCTTGGACATCTGGTGTTGCTATGCCTCCACAGTAAGTGGATTGGAAGCATGTTTTCAGTGCCACCCGGACTGCACCACCTCCCCAGAGGAAATGTCGGAGAATTGAATTGAGCTGTCTAAACCAGACAGGTGGGATCAGGTATGGGTGATTTTGAAGCTGGTATGGGTGATTTTGAAGCTGGTATAGTAGACGGGGCAGTGAGACCATCTTGAAGATGGCGGATCTGCCAAATAGGGAGAGAGGCAGAAGGGACCAGGAACTAGTCTGCTCCTTGATCTGCGTCCACAATGGGGCCAGGTTCCTTTCCCAAGCTACAAGTTGGGAGGACGACAGGAAGATCCCAAGATACTTAAACCCCTTGTGCACAGTCGTCACCTCGCGTGCCCACTCGCCCATGTGCCCTTCGCCCCGCAGATACCACAGATATGATTTGCGGGGATTCATATAAAGACCAGATGTCTCTCCAAAGATTTGCAAGATCCGGAGAAGTCTGGGTCCCGACCTGTCTGGTTGCGTAAGGAAAAATAGGACATTGTCCGCATAGAGTGCAATGCGGTCGGAAACCTCTCTGGACCACTCAAAGCCGCAGATCTGCGCGTCGATCTGCACCCAGGCCGCGAGGGGCTCCATGGCCAATGCGAAGAGGTATGGAGAGAGGGGGCAGCCCTGACGGGTTCCCCGCTTAATAGAGAAAGCTAGTGATGTAGAGTCTGCCACCCGGACTGAGGCCGTGATGTTAGTATATAGGAGTTAAATGTATTTGAGGAGACTAGGGCCGAAATTTAATCCACTCAGGAGTGCAAATAAATAAGTCCAACTAAGGGAATCGAATGCCCTGTCAATGTCAGCCAACAAGAGTGCCGCTGGCTCTCCAAGGCGGTCCACGGATGCAATGGCATTTTGTGCACGCCGGATATTGTATCGTGTAGCACGGCCCGGCATGAAGGCCGCCTGGTCAGGGTGGACTAGACTCGTAATATGTGGTAATATGCGGTTAGCTATAACTTTGGCCAGGAGTTTGGCTTCGATGTTAAAAAGGTCGACCGGGTTTTAAGAATACAACAATTTCTGCATGACGCCAGTCCGCGGGAATGCACCCGTGTTGAAGGGACGTATTTAGTGCTGCCAAATAGGGGGATATTAGAAGGGTTTGATATTTCTTATAAAATTCAGACGGGAAGCCGTTCAGACCAAGTGCTTTACCCGGTCGCATCTCGGACAATGCCTTCTGGAGCTCCTCCGCTGTGATTGGGACATCTAATTCCTCCCTCACTGAATCTGCCAGGGCCCGTGAAGGTAGGTCGTCTATAAATTTATGGACCAGATGTGGCGAGATAGTTTCACTAGGGGTGTAGGACTTGGCCTTTTTGGCTAAAGTTCCCTAAACTTTTTGCTTTCCCCCTAGACCGTTTTCCTGACATAGAGTTGCCAATTTAGATGCTTTGGGTACTTTGCCACTGCTGATCAGTGTCAAAGTACAAGGGTTGCCTATGTAAAGTACAATGGTAATTGGTTGGCCATGATTGGTATGTTTGCCTTACTAGTAAAAGTCCCTAGTGATGTGCACTGTGTGTGCAAGGGCTAGTAATGCAAAGGCGCGCAGAGAAGGGAACTCAGACCTTCAGTGTAGGGCCTGCGCGCAGTTTGCTAAGTTAGCATGTTGTCCTGACAAGTGCAACCACTTGGCAGGCCTTACTTTCCCTTTTGCGTACACTGTGGTCACCCCTGTGGTAGGTCCCGGGTAACCCCTGGGCAGGGTGCAGTGTAGGTAAAAGGCAGGACATATACTGAGGTGTGTGCTATGTCCTGACAGTGAAAAAACACTCCATTTCGTTTTCACTGGTGAAAGGCCATTCTGCCCATAGGACAGAATGGGGAGGCTGGGTATGGTGTTTTGTTAGCCTAGTTTCCTATAAGTTTATAATGGAGAGGTGAAGTTTAGTATGTATGAACTCACAGTGTCATAACACATCTTTCTATGAAAGTGGTTTTGTCACTGTGTGTTCAGAAACCACTCTTTTAGAAAGTGGCTGAGTTTTGAGCTTTAAGCAATTCTGTGCGTCTCTGCTGAATGTGGATTGACTGTCTGGATCTGAGATGGGAGGGGAGGGGGTGAGATGATGGCACCTGGCTGACCTGCATCTGAAGAGTATGCGAGGAGAAACCCCGGGAGGTGAAGAGGCCTGGGTTGCAGCTATAAAACAACTGACCCATCTCCTGCTGAGTGATTAAGGGTCCAGGCCCCCAGTATCAAAGGGAGAAAGGTGACACTGGGAGGGAGACACCCAGAACTGATTTAGGCAGGGGTCATGGACCCCTGAGCACAACGAACTTCAAAGACATGAAGGGGTATAACTAAGAGAACTGAAACCCCTAGAATTGGGTGTAATTTTGAATGGCGAAATGGACAGGTCGAGTCTGCAAAGGCTTGGACCTCTTTTGTGGTCAAGAAGAACCTCTGCCAAGGAAGAAGTTGCTGAAGAGACTGCTGGATAGGACTGACCCTTGCTTCGTGATCTGGGGCTGGCCTGCAGTTTGTAGCTTTTACTAAGGAAGAGACTGAAGGGACATTGCAGTGGGTGGTGTCCCCCCCCCTTCTTGAACAGGACTGTGCTTTGTGCTGTGTCCTGAACCCCAAGGGCCCGAGGTGAGCTGACTCCCTGTTTGGAAACACATTAACATAAAAGTTTCCAGAGAAGTCCCAAGCAACGGGTGTGCGTGTGCTTTTGCAGCTTGAGACCCTCAGAAGTTGTGCCTTGTGATCGTGGGCACGCAGGAGTAAACGGAGTCTCGGACACGCAGGGTGCGTGTCGAGGTGCAAGCCGAGGTGTTGGTGAGGAGCGCCTGGTCGTTGTGTGCACCGGGAGACGAGGTGAGACTCGGACACGCAGGGTGCGTGTCGTGGTGCAAGCCGAGGCGTTGGTGAGGAGCGCCTGGTCGTTGTGTGCACCGGGAAAAGAAGTGAGACTCGGACGCGCAGGGTGCGTGTCGCGGTGCAAGCCTAGGCATTGGTGAAGAGCGCCTGGTCGTTGTGTGCACCGGGAGAAGAGGTGAGACTCGGACGCGCAGGGTGCGTGTCGAGGTGCAAGCCGAGGAGTGGTGACGATCGCCTGGTCATCCTGTGCACCAGAGAAGAGGTGAGTCTCGGACGCGCAGAGTGCGTGTCGCAGTGCAACCAGAGGCACTGGTGAGGAGTGCCTGGGTAGCGTGTGCACAGAAATCGAAGTAAGTCTCCACAAGTGCTGAGGGCGGGTCTCGGTGTCCACTGAGACCGCCGGAAGGAGGGCCAGGTCATTGGGCCCTCGGAGTGCAACAGAAGCGGCCCGGACTGGCAGTCCCGGAGGAGCGGAGTCGCCGGCCCGAGCTCGCCGTGCCCATTGACGGAGTTCTGGATCAAGGCCCAAGTCGCTGAAGGAGGGGAGGAGAGTGGGGTCGCGCCCCCCAAGGTAACGTGGATCACCACCTGGGGTGGGGTGCGGGCTTGGAGGAACACTCTCTCGGCCTCTCGCTCCTGGCAGCTGAGTGAGCCTGTTGCTTCTGCTCCGGTCGAGGCCCGTGCTGGCCCAAGGAGGGGCAGTACTGGGGCCGGAGTGAGAAGCGGTACTTTTGTGTCATCATTGATCAATGTCGGGGGCAACTGTTAACGGAGCACCTAGACTGTCGTATTACACTTTGCATTATTGCTGCTAATGAACTATCAAACTGTCGTATGACGCCGGACTATTTGTGCCTGACGAACTACATGCTGGGTGCGCTACGCACTGCGCTATTTTCCCTTGCAGAGTACATGATTGTAAGCGTGGTGCATTGCATTATTTCTTCATCGCAGAGTACCTGATTATAACGTGGCGCATTGCATTATTTCTTCAGTGCACAGTACATGATTGTAGCGTGACGCATTGCTTTGTTTCTTCCTTGCACAGGGCATGCTGGTGGTGATACGCATTGCATTATTCCTTCTATTGCAAAGTACATGACTGTGGCGCTACGTATGGCATTGTTTCTCTATTGCACAGTTCAGGAGTATATCGTTACGCATTGCAGTATTTCGTTTCTTTTGCAACGTGTGTGATTCTAGCAATACGACCTACCTAACTTTTTGGAAACGGTTAGAAGTCAGCTTAACTGTTGGTTAGAAGCGGTGGTTGGGATTAGAACCTACCAATCCACCGGGAGGAATACTACCCATTATTATATGTTGGTTTTGTAACGTGTGGTCATATCGTATATTTTCTTGTATAAAGATTATACTCGTTTAATAAAAACTCGTGTGGAGTCTATTTGTGGTGACATCACTGGGTTGCTGCGAGTGTGGTTGCACATACTGTACACTCGTGCCTTGGAGATAAGCCTGGCAGCTCGTGCCAAGCTACTAAGGGGGTGAGCAGGGCTATCTCAGACGGTGTCCTTACTTAGCCTAACGTTGAAACAAGGGGTCCGGATCTCGCACTTGGCAACAGCGGTGTGGGACGGGGACTCCCGCCTCCAGCATTTGGTGGTGGCGGTGAGGGATAAGGACCCCCACTTCCAACAAGGGGCATATAAATTCTCTTAGTATCTGGCAAAGCTTGCTGCAATTTGTGCGGGATCGGTGAGCACCGCCTCGGCAGAGCCACGGATACTCGGAATGGTCATGGGGCAGAGCGTCCTCTGACAGAGGCGATCTAAAAGCGCGCTAGATTTATCCCCCCATTAGTAGATTCTACTATGCGTAGCAAGCCACGCCATTCAGGCCTCATCCATCAATTCACTGGCGTATAATTGCTGTGTATGGACTAATTGTCGACATGCAATATTTCCATCCCCGCTCCTACTCCTACGCTCCAGGTCAATGAGTTGGGCCTCCATTTGTGTCAGCTTCTCGCGACGCTGCCTACGCTGTGCCGTGCAATATGCAATGTCCACCCCCCTCAGCGTCAGCTTCATAGCTTCCCAGAGGGTCTCGGGGGATTCAACCGACCGGGTGTTCTGTAAATATTAATCAGAGATGGTAGTGTGTAAATGCTCCCTATACTGTTCATCGTGGAGGTGCCATGGAGATAGTCGGCAGCAGAGGGGGCGCACGGACCCCAGTCGCAAGTCCAGTAGCGTAGGGTCAAAGAGGCCTCTGGGCAGTATCGCTGTTGCATCTAATCTGTGTATGTGGGCGGCAGATAAGAAAATATAGTCGATTCGAGAAAAGGACACATGGGTACTGGAAAAATGTGTAGCCCTTGTCCGATGAGTGAAGCCGTCGCCAAGTGTCCACCCAGTCCAACCCCTGCAGCAGGAGTCGCAGGTTTTGATTCTCGGGGCTCTACAGGTCTGTTCGTACTGCGCCACCAGTCAATCTGGGGGCATATAATGTTGTTCCAGTCACCCCTGACTGTTGTCAGACATTGGGGAATTTCTGCCCATAATCCCATCAAGCGTTCTGTCAGGTTCCAGGCTAATGGTGGGGAAGCATACACACTACCTAGGGTGAGCGACTCAACATATAATGTACCTGTGATGATAATAAACCTGCCTTGGGGATCTGTCCATGTTTTCTCGTGAAGGAAGGGGATTCTGCGATGGATCAATATGGCCACCCCCCGAGAGCCCCGGGTGAAAAGTCTGTACATATCCGAAACGTGACAGACATATTGTCTTATTACCCAATAGGTGCATTTTCTGCAAGAACAGGATATCAGCTTCATGACGCTTTGCCTGGCGCAACACGGCCCCTCTTTTAACCTTGTCAAGTAGGCCCCGGACGTTCCAACTTATAATACGAAGACGCCTATCGTGTGACCTGGACATATCCAGTGATGTGGTAATCAATGGTGCAAATGGATGAAGAGTAAAAATTGTAGTGGAGACCGTACACATGCACTGTGGAAACAACACACTAATTGCAACAAAACCATCAACTTACCCGAACCACACCTCCCTCCCCCCACCCAATACCTCAGGAAACGTTGAGGTATCTGTCGCGACATGAAGTGTCCCGACCCCAACGGGGGGCAGGGACTACCTTCTGCCAATGGATCCCCAAAAAGCGTCCCTTGTACATACAAGTGTCTTCAAAGTCAAGGGAAACGTTAATAAAAGTAGCCCCAAACAGTGAGCCATCGGCTGAGCAATATGTGGTGGTATAACAAGGATGGAGCTAGGATGCTGTCGATCCCCCGGTGGCCTCTGTAGAGCGGATGCGGGACTTGCTGCGAGTCTTGGAGCGCGTCCTGAAGCTGGGAGATCTTATGGCCTGGGCCCCCGACGAGGAATCTGAGTCCAACCTGGGCGGTGTGTGGGGCCTGAGCTTAACGACTTCATTGGTCCAATTAAAGACCTCTTCAGGTGATTCAAAGAAGTGTGTGAGCGATTTATATGATATCTGCAGTCTGGCCGGGAATAAAAGAATATTGAATCTTAAGGGACCGGAGTTTAGCTTTGGCCTCTGTCAAATATTGTCGACGCTGCTGGACAAGCCTCGTGTAGTCAGGGAATATCATAATGGAATGTGATGTGTAGTGGCGGGTCCCCCACTGCCAGCCTGCTGCAGGATAGTGTCCCGGTCTTTATAGTTCAAGAATCTGGCAATAATGGGTCATGGACGAGCTCCAGGCGGCGGCTTCTGCTGCAATGCCCGGTGTGCACGCTCAATTATGAAGCAAGGGGACAGGACGCCAGGTGAGATCCACTCTGTCAGCCATTTAACCAGGAGGCCCTCCATATCATTGCCCTCACAACCCCCGGGGAACCCCACAAAGTGGAGGTTATTTCTGCGGGCTCGCCCCTCCGCATCTTCCGTGCATAGCGCCAGCCCCTTCGTAATCGTTTCCAGAGAGGATACTTTCTTCTGGAGGATAGATACCGTGTCCTCCATAGTTGATATCCTAGTTTCAGCTTCAGTTGTTCGTTGGACAGCGTTACGGAGATCTTGTCGTGGGAGCATGACATCCGAGCCAACTGCTCCAATCTTGGCCTCCAGTGTGTCTCAGGACTGTGTTATGGTGGCTAGTATGGCAGCATTATCTGGCATAGATGGCGTTGCGTCTCCCGGGTTGGACACCTGGGCCCCAGCGCCTGTATATTTATCCATCGTGCTTTGGAGTGCGGCAGCACCTGAGAGCTTGTCCTTAGTCATGATTCGAGGAGTTCAATAAAAGGAGATGTCCCTACAATTGTGTCAACCAAAGCAGGGTAGCTGCACAGTCTCAAATGGTATGTATAGGTGTAGAGAGTGTGATGTCAGATCTCCAGGGGCCAGCAGCCGCAGGTGTGCGGGGTGTCTTAAGGCGCAGCTACTACGCACATCCTCTCAGCCAGACCAGCGCATACAGGGCGTCGATAGTGTGCAATGATAATGACCGGGCCAGCAGCCAGTATATCTCTGCATTCCAATTTGCGCACACCAAGGATTAAAGCCCGAGGTGGCCGGGGAGTACCAGGGCCAAAAACCGTGTCTCTCATGTATGGGGGGGCCACAACGCCAGATGCTCCTCCCCCTGTGCCACAGCGTAAGGGGAGTTATTAATTCGACTCATGGGCCAGAAAGGAGCAGCAGACCACCCCAATAGGGCCCCACGTAGGTCTCAGACGGCGGGGGGCCCAAAGGCAAGCCGGCATCCACCTCAGGGCCGCAGCACACAGGGCCGGAGTAGGCTACCCGGAGATAATCAGCTGCGCAGCCTGCGGCCCAACACGGCCGGCGATGGCCTGACGCGCCTCAAGGTCCCCAACAGGAAAGTATTTCACGCGGTGGGACGGTGGGCCTCACCCATCGGGAGGAAAGGGGGGGGTGCTCCCATATAGGCACCACCGCCCGAATCTCTTCAGCGCGCCACAATAGGTCGCACAGGCCGGAGGGGGACAAGTCGCGGCCCGATATGACCGCCGAGCCACTGGCAGCCCTCCGCAGCGCCGCCCGCGTCGCCGCCACTCATCGTCCCACCACGTAGACCACCACAGATCAATCTCCAGGCAGGAGACACCAAGTCCGCTCCAGGCAGCAGTCTCAAGCCACACGCTCCGGAGCCGGTGCGTACGCGAGGCCGGGGATTATCAGGCCTCCGCGCTGATATCACGCCACACCGCCTCGCTGGCACAGGGGGGGGGGGCACAGGCAGGTCCTGGAATTGGCAGGATAAATAGCAGATTATGACGGGGCTACGGGAGCTCTACTGAAGCACGTCCACCATGTTGGACTGCTTGGCCACGCCCCCCAAAAAAATGCCCTCTTTTTAAAAGTAAGAAAACAACAATGGGTCTTGGCTCAGATCAGTAAGGCTGAGCCCTTAGAACAAAACCAAACAACCATGCCAATACTGATAAACAGTTAAAGATTATTTTAGAAGGCCCATAGAAATGAATCTATGACAACCTAAATTCTTCGTTGAACTCTTCAATTTATTTTTAAAAATACTTTTATCTTTTTTTCTTTTGACTAAATAAAGCTTTTTAGCAATTCAGGATAACGTTTTATATGAATATACTATACAGAATATATCTACAGACACCATACTCTCACTTCATCATCTATTTCTCACATTCAATAACCACCATTCACAACCATTTATAACCCACACTGCATTCCAGCCATACACACCAACCCCTTCCTGGTTCGACAGACTTATTTGAAATTTTACAACCAGAGGGGACCACCAAACAACGGAAAAAATTATTATACACCAAACTTTCTAGTGCACTATTTATTTTTATTTTTTTGATTTTTCCAAAACCTGTATTGAGGAAATTCAAGTCAAACACATTACACTGTGCAACATAGCAGCTCAGATTTGACACAGAAAAAATCAAGTCATGCAGTCGAGAACAAGTAGATTACACCTTGCACCACACAGGAATACGTTAAGGTTAAAATCTCAGCGACACTGCCAGGGGTCCCTCCCCTCATGGGGGGACACACATACGGAAAGAACAGCAGTGGGGAGCGCCGAAAGGCGGGGGGCCAACAGGGAGGGAGGAGGCAGTCACTGACCAGCACCGGCGGCCGCCGCGGGAGCAGGGCCGGCGGGGAGCGCGGGAGAGGCAGCACCACTGGGCTGGGAACGGGAATGGAGATAAGGCATCAAAGGGCCCCAAATGTCAACAGGACGGGACTTGGCGGGCAGTAAATCCCAGAACCCCGATAACAGAGTCTGACACCGCGAGGCGTCCTCCAGCCAACTCACAGCTCTAGGAGCAGGTCTACGACCCCAACACATGGCCACCCTACGCCTAGCCAGGACCAGCAGCATTGCGATCAGGCGTCGGGAAGCATCAGGACAGAATTTTACGAAACCAAGAAGGCACATGGGAGGGTCAGGATGCACTGTAGCATTAGTAATGTCAGAAATAGTGGAACACACCCCCGCCAGAATTCAGAGACCTTAGGGCATAACCACGCTAAATGTGCGAAGTCCGCGGCAGGGGCAGCACAACGCATGCAGGTGTCCCTTGGAATGAGCCCGAGCCTGTGGAGCTGAACGGGGGTGCGGTACAACCTATGTAAATACTTAAAATGTATCAGACGGAGCCGGTAATTGGGTGACAGCTTCTTCGTCTGGTTACAACAATATAGCCAGTCAGCCTGCGCAATGACCATACCTAGATCAGCGCCCCAAGCCACCCGCGCCCGATCCGAAGAAATAGAGGTGGACGACAGAGTGAGAGCGTATAATTTAGTGACTAATTTGTGCGGGGACGGGAATGCAAACATGAAGTCCAGAGCCGGCATGGTGGGTGGGGCCTGAGGGAATGTAGAATGTAGTTTCCGGCATATAGCGCGAAGCTGGTAAAATAAGAGCGTGTCCAGCGGGCCCGAGGAGTCAGGAGGAGAATAGAAAGTGTTCCCAGGGTAAAGGTCCGCCACCGTCCGCAGACCCAAACGTGTCGCATGCCTAGACATGCCAGAAGGCTGAAGTGGGGGAAAATCTGGGTGGTTTACTATTGGCACAGCATTAGCAGAAAACAAGGGAAGATTGGCGAGCCGGCGAATGCCGGACCAAGCCCAGCGCAGTGTCTCGACCGTGTCGACCTCCGCCCGCGGGCGCACCGCCGGCGCGAACAAGGCCGTGGACAGGGGCCAAGGGGATGCTATATCCGTCTCAACAGCGACATGAGGTTGATAAGGGGTAGGTTGGATCCAAAAGTGCAGGAAGCTGGCCTGGGCGCACAGGGCATAGATCTGGAAATCTGGAGCGCCCATACCTTCGACAGACATGGGGAGAGTAAGGATGTCGTATGCGACTCTTGGCTGCTTACCCGCCCAGACGAGTGAGATGATTAGGGAGCGTAATTTGCGAAAGAAATGAGAGGTGAGAGGGATGGGGACATTCAAAAACAAGTAGAGAAATTTAGGCAAAACCACCATCTTAGCGATTGCGATCCGGCCAGCCAGGGACAGCGGAAGCCGGCTCCAAGAACTTTCTAGTGCACTATAGAACAGAATTTACAATAAATTTGCAAAGTGGCAAAATATTTAAAGTGCACAAAGGCTAAATTATTACAAAACGTTTGTCTGGTACAACAACGCACGGTCGACGCGTTTCGAACCCACTTCTTTTGTAGGGTTCTCTTCAGGACCACAACAGCTGAAACAAAAACAGAGACACCATCTCTTACTTACTAGTC
Source organism: Calotriton arnoldi (assembly GCA_963921515.1). Taxonomy (NCBI): domain Eukaryota; kingdom Metazoa; phylum Chordata; class Amphibia; order Caudata; family Salamandridae; genus Calotriton; species Calotriton arnoldi. Next base: position 421,887 of record CAWUFW010005681.1, read on the forward strand.
AGAAAACCAAACTGTGCTTCTAAATTCACACTGTGGCACCCCAGTGTTGCTCTGCTTACCTTAACTTATCGTAGAGGACCCTACTGCTCTCTATGTCTTTAAGGGCAAGTGGTCTGTAAAACATATACGAAAATAATATAAAATAATGTCCAGAAGAAACAAAGAGAATTGATACTGTCACCAGTCATTACCTGAATAAACTTACAATGATAGAGGTGTCCAAGGTCTTGACTGTCCTGCAAGGACTCCATGTCTTGGCAAGCAAGGGCTAAGGAGAGATAGAACCAAAAAGTGTCAAATCTCAACTGAACTTGTGTTAATCCAGAGACTTCCTTTCTATTTTGAAGGTTTGTACCTTTTAATGTTCCGACGAAGCTGCAGTAACTGTTTTAATGACGGCTGACTCCACCGTAATTCTTTTTACTGCTTGAGGTAAAGCAACAGATCAGTCCTACGTAAAATTCAATTACAAAGAAATGTCATCTCTTTTTCATACGGGCATACCTTTCGAATAGTGGGAAGAAGCACCAGTAGTTGCTTCATTGGCGGCTGACTCTTCTTTAGTTGTGCATTTCTGTATGAGAACAAAATGATGTTAGAGTCTATGGTGGCTCCGAAATTACTAATTCGAACCGACAACAGTGACGGAGTGGATCACACAAATTCCGAAAGTTCATTCTTCACGTTGTTACCAGCGACAAGAGGCAACGCCTCACATTTGCTTGATTTTCGATTCCTATAGCTTATAATTTGTCGAAACCAATCACATGTCCGTCATGGAAAGTTTGAATGGATTAAAACGGGCTATTGAACCTCATTGCTCAATGTCAGCTGCTTCTTCCCACTATTCGAAAGGTATGCCCGTATGAAAAAGAGATGACATTTCTTTGTAGTTGAATTTTACGTAGGACTGATATGTTGCTTTACCTCCAACAGTAAATAGAATTACGGTGGCGTCAGCCGTCATTAAAACAGTTACTGTAGCTTCGTCGGAACATTAAAATGTACGAACCTTCAAAATAGAAAGGAAGTCTCTGGATTAACACAAGTTCAGTTGAGATTTGACACTTTTTGGTTCTCTCTCTCCTTAGCCCTTGCTTGCCAAGACATAGAGTCCTTGCAGGACAGTCAAGAACTTGGACACCTCTATCATTGTAAGTTTATTCGGGTAATGACTGGTGACAGTATCAATTCTCTTTGTTTCTTCTGGACATTATTTTATATTATTTTCGTATATGTTTTACAGACCACTTGCCCTTAAAGACAGAGAGCAGGAGGGTCCTCTACGATTAGTTAAGATAAGCAGAGCAACACTGGGGTGCCACAGTGTGAATTTAGAAGCACAGTTTGGTTTTCTGACTAGTAAGTAAGAGATGGTGTCTCTGTTTTTGTTTCAGCTGTTGTGGTCCTGAAGAGAACCCTCCAAAAGAAGTGGGTTCGAAACGCTTCGACCTTGCGTTGTTGTACCAGACAAACGTTTTGTAATAATTTAGCCTTTGTGCACTTTAAATATTTTGCCACTTTGCAAATTTATTGTAAATTCTGTTCTATAGTGCACTAGAAAGTTTGGTGTATAATAATTTTTTCCGTTGTTTGGTGGTCCCCTCTGGTTGTAAAATTTCAAATAAGTCTGTCGAACCAGGAAGGGGTTGGTGTGTATGGCTGGAATGCAGTGTGGGTTATAAATGGTTGTGAATGGTGGTTATTGAATGTGAGAAATAGATGATGAAGTGAGAGTATGGTGTCTGTAGATATATTCTGTATAGTATATTCATATAAAAGTTTATCCTGTATTGCTAAAAAAGCTTTATTTAGTCAAAAGAAAAAAAAGGAAAAAAAAGATAAAAGTATTTTTAAAAATAAATTGAAGAGTTCAACGAAGAATTTAGGTTGTCATAGATTTATTTCTATGGGCCTTCTAAAATAATCTTTAATTGTTTATCAGTATTGGCATGGTTGTTTGGTTTTGCTCTTTTTAAAAGTGGCATTTTCAAACATGCAATTGAAAAACCAACTTGACCAAAAGATTTATTTTTAAATTGTGAGTTCAGAAATCCCAAACTCTAAATCTCTATCAGCTCCCAATTGGAAAATACGCTTAAAAGATATTTGCAATAGTGAAAAACGAAAATAGCAGTATTTCACTATTAGGACATGTAAAACACACGTGCATGTCCTACCTTTTAAATACACTGCACCTTGCCCAGGGGACTGCCTTGGGCCGACCTTAGATGTGACTTACTTGTAGTAAAAGGGAAGGTTTGGACCTGGCTAGTGGGTGCACTTGCCAGATTGAAATGGCAGTTTAAAACAGCACTGACACTGCAGTGGCAGGTCTGAGACATGTTTGCAGGGCTACTCATGTGGGTGGCACAATCAGTGCTGCGGGTCCACTAGTAGCATTAGATTTACAGGCCCTGGGCACACCTGGTGCACTTTACTAGGGACTTGCTAGTAAATCAAATATGCCAATCATGGATAAACCAATCACCAAAACAATTTACACAGGGAGCACTTGCACTTTAGCACTGGCCAGCAGTGGTAAAGTGCCCAGAGTCCTAAAACCAATTAAAACGAAATGCAGCACGCAGTCAAAAACAGGAGGTCAGTAGCAAAAAGACAGGGTAAATCGCGGCAAAAGATGCCAGGTCTAACATAGTGTGTCTAATTTAAAGGGAGGCGAGATCTGGTTTAGTATTGTGCACGAAGGACATGCAGAAGATGATGCCTTGCGACTAGAATGAAATAAGGCCTTCATTACGAGTTTCCCTAACAAGTGTTCGTGGCCCCATTGGAATACCAAGTGGCACTCGGGGACTCAGGTTGCCAACTGCAGCCGAAATCTCTAGGTGATACTACGAGGAAAATGAGGAATTATCAATGGAACTGGGCAAGGTATTCTGAATTTGCCGAGTAATTCCTTATTTCTCAGTGGAACCAGAGGATTTCACTTCTATTCCCCAGTAACTCCGCACAGCCAGTATCTCAGACATCAGTAACTCCAGTGATCAGAGTTCCTGAGGTTATATCCGATGCATCCTGAATGAGGCCTATACAGAGCTCCTTAAAAGTGACATCTCTACAAGCATATAGCCTGCATGAACTGGGAAGCTGACAAAAGTTTCAGCATATTATCACAAAATAATAAAATTCCCCAGATGTTATTTGGTTCTGTGGCTTGGTCACCCTTGTCACTTACTTTTATGAAGCCAGTCTTCTCGGGGGAATCATATTATCAGAGGATCAAAGTAACTGGGGACAAAGTTTCCAACCAGGACAAAAATACTCTGCCATATTCTAGGATTCCACTGTGCACTATAGATGTCAATTTTCTCTCTCTCGACCTAAACATTTACTACACTGATTGGGTAAGGGATAGGGGGTAAATGCTGCACTCTTGCATGGCATTAAAAAAGGAGCCCATGGCTGTGGATAGAGCACACTTGAAAAAAGTAACAAACGTTTGTCAGGACACCCAAACCTTAAATAAGCAATAATTTGAGACACTTCGTGGTTCCTTCGAATAAGTTCATAAAGACCTGAGCATAAGTTAGACCAAGGAACTCTGTATAAATTGCAGCTATACAATGGCCAGATTAGTTGATGGTAATCTTCATCACCCCTTCCTATTTGCGTCAAAGTTCCACCTTTACACAAGATGCATTCATACCATGGACTATTACTAATAATAGATACCCCACTCTTCTTTTCTTTCTTTAAATATCTTTATTCTGCTAAAAGAAAACACATACAAAATACACACATTTTTACCCAAATAATCAGTGTGGGTAAAAATTAGTTACATAAGCGTGTAGAACAAAATGTCATTCAAAGCTTTGCTCTCACTACAATTAATACAGTCTTAGCACGCATTCAGAAAATTAAAGGTGCACATTAATTGAGACTCAATTAAGATAACGTTGTTTCTTAGTCTGAGTGCGTCATGTAAAAAATTAATAAAAAAGCAAAGAAAAACATGTTAGCTTATCAGGCAGCATTTGTAAATATATTTATATTTGTATTATATTAGTGTTATAAGTGCATTATATTTTTTAATCAACCCGGATTTTCTTAAATATGCCTATTTACATCTACCTGTGACCACCTGAAAGTGTTTAGGTGAGTGACTTTTCTGTTCCTCCTCTACCTACCCAAAAAACTGCACTCCTATCTGCAACTTTGCCTTTGCATAGCCACTTTATGGCTGCCGCAGCTCAAAACTACTGTGGGTGTAGAAGGAGGACTGGATAAGGTCGCAAACATGCAAGGCGTACTTATCAGCACCAAAGAGAAAATAGTTGTATTTAACGTGACACAATGTCAGGCCTAGGATAATGGCATCATGTGCTTTAGTAGGGCAATATGGAAACCAAGGGCTCTATGTGCGTTAGTGGGATTTATGAAAACTATCTTTTTATTGAGCAACATAAAAACTCAGCATTCCTACACATAAACCGGTCTTTAAATCTTTGCAAGCTGTGACTGATGTCATTTGCTTAATGCAATTTACAATTCACTACTTGCCACCCATGTTTCTAAAAATATCCCTGGGCATGGGGGAGACCATCAGAAACCATGAAAAGTGGGCTATCGGTGCTAACACGTTTTGGCCGTTATTGGCTTTAAATAGAGCTCTTTGGCCTCATCTTTATAGATTTCCTTGTGGGACAGACACTGATCCACGTGAAGAAACATGTAATCCTCTAATGTTCTGAAGTTACTTGTCTAATTTACTTTGCTAAATCTTCTGTACGCACCTACCTCTTATAGTACTACAACAATGGCCAGAAGTCCAGTTTAGTGTGAAGCAGCACAAAGTGTGTGAAGCAGCAAAGTGTGTGAAGCATCACAAGGTGTGTGAAGCATCACAAGGTGTGTGAAGCATCACAAGTTGTGTGAAGCAGCACAAGGTGTGTGAAGCAGCACAAGGTGTGTGAAGCAGCACAAGATGTGTGAAGCAGCACAAGAATTGTGAAGTAGCACAAGAATTGTGAAGTAGCATTCAGTGCGTTAAGGGCCCTAGCGGTTTGGGTGGGTTTGCTGATCAATTTTACAGACCTATTCCATTTTAAACAACATCGCGGTGAAATGGGCTATCAAATGTGGTACTTTGGTGTGGGACTTGATGGGCTTTGAGGTTGACATGAGTTCTTGGAGCTGCTGAGCATCTCCATCTTTTGGGGGTTCCTGAAGTATGCTGGAAGCGGACGTAAAGCTATTCTGGGTAATCAGCTACGCAGATAGGATTTCTGGCCGTGCAACTTGAAAGTGAGGGCTTACATTTTGAGCAGGAGACTTGGAGAAGCAAGCCAAGTACCACCCTTCTCTCGAACTATGGTGATATAAGATGGAAAGTGCCTCTCCCTGAACCAGTGAGATGAAAGTTCCCTTAAGTCAGAGGCTGCATGTGGAGGGTGCTGCATCTCTAATGCTAGGGAGGTAGGAGCGAAGAGTGCAGCTCCCTAAGGTGGCGAGTAGTGAACCAGGTGTGCCTTCTAAGGGCAAAGTACAAGAGGGAGGGTCAAGGGGCGAATAAAGGTCCAGCATACATGCCCCCAAACAGGCTATGAAGGTCAAAGGAGAATGCAGTTCCTGAATGAAGTGAAAAGAAAATAGGTCGGGTTGCCTGAAGCACCAGATCCGAGGATCTGATTGCTCAGGAGCAAGAGCACTCACATACTCAAATGGATGCCATGCTTCATCATCGGGTGAAAAAGCAAAAGACACACAAATGATGGACGGAATGCGGAACAAATCAAACATTCACCCCCAGTCAAGAGATCTGAGTTAAATCCATTGTTCTTTTGCTCACCATGCCATCCCAGTTTAGACTCAGCCATGAGCAAATCAGTCTTGGCCCTGCTCCTCATGAGAACAGTCCAGCCCGAACTGCCAAGCCAGGTACTCTCTGGACCAGAAACAAGCATCCTGGGACTGTTTTCGGGGTATCACCTCTCATCAGCAAGGCTAGCTTTAATCCAGTGGCACAGTGAGCCCGGGACCCAAGTCTGGGCATACCCGGCGCACTTAGGGCGAGAAAGCTAAAGACAGACAAATGATGGATGGAATGCAGAACAAACACACATTCACCCCCAGTCATGAGATCTGGGTTAAATCCATTGTTCTTTTGCTACTCATGCCACCCCAGTTTAGACCCAGCCATGTGCAAATCAGTCTTGACCCTGCTCCTCATGGGAACAGTCCAGCCCGAACTGCCAAGCCGACTGGGCCTAGGCAGGAGGTGACACCACACGCAGATGGCAGACAGAGCGGAGATGGCCTGAGTGCAGAGGCGTAGTATAGCCCCTGATGACATTCCCCCTGGTGCTCCGCTGTGGGTGGGGCCGGTCGAACCCATCCTAGCCAAAGTCTACATACAGACAGGTACATCAAAGGACAAAGCCACGAGCACTTGGTGAAATCTGGAAGTGGATGGGGGTAGCCCCTTCATTGTTACGGAGAAAGACAAACATGGGGCCCAGGACTCTCGGGGGCATATTGACAATTTAACTAGACCCACTATGTCCCTGGATAAAGAACCCCCATCCCCCGCCTTCTAGCGATTCTCCCCCAGACCCAACGGCTTCTATTTTGCAAGTTATACAAGACTCACGATCCTTCCTCGAGGGAAAAATAGGCAAACTAAAAGTAGACATCTCATTATTGTGATAGGATCTCACAATACAGCAGAGAGGATCACAGAACCTGAAGGCTGACTATCCGAGACTGAGGACTCTCTTTGAACCATGCGAACTAAAATGTCTGGACTTCAAAAGACCATTTACCAACTAGAGGCAAGGGCTGAAGACTCGGAGGGACGCTCTTGCCGAAACTATATCAGGATTGTGGGGGTGCCAGAGGAAAGGTCCCTAACCCAGTTTGTTATGATCTGACTGAAGACCTGGATTCCTAGAGAGGAGGACTCAGCCTGTTTTGCAGTAGAGAAGGCCCTACCAGTCCCTAGCACCAAAACACCACCAGGGGCCCCTCCACACCACTTTATTGCCTACCAGGATGTGATCCTTAAGACCTCCCGGAAACAGGATACCTTACTATGTAGTTCTACTCGAGTCATGATCTTCCTGGACGACACTCTTAAAGTTCATCAAAGACGTAACTTTCTGGGGGTCCAGCAAAAACTGCAGGTGATGCACCTACAATATATGTTGCTGTTCACAGCCCATTTGAAGGTCATTTCTCAGAACAAGACTTTTTTCATCGATACACCAGATTTCGCATAGGAATGCCTGAAGTAGAGACCCATTCTTTGTTGCGACACGATTCAGCCCACCAGGAAAGGGCTGGGAGTGACCGTGGATGGAAACTGCTTCTGCGGCGTTCTCTGTGAAATTGCTCCACCGACAAACCAAGCCCTCGCCGCTTGGCATCGGTGGAGCCTGAGACTGCAGACAAAGGGCCACTGCCTGCATAGCCACTGGTTGTGGGCTGGTGACTAATTTATACACTTTGTTTATCCCCTATGTTTATGCAGATCAGATATGAGGTGGAGTGACTTACAATAGATGTAGCCTACCTTGAGAAGCTTTCCTCTCTTTTCTTCCTCCCTTTTCTCGAACTTTGTGGTTGTGTTATAGGGACAATTAGTGGGTTACTGGTGAAAAGAAACATCTTTGGGCTAGGTTGCCCAGTTGGCAACTGTTCCTAGTTAATTCCACGACATGTACTTCAAGTTGTCGAAGTATGGGGAGGTGGAGGGGGTGTTGTTGTTTCTTTGTCTTCCTTACACAAGCAGCCCTCTGACATATGCTCCTTAATGAGGTAAGAATAGCAAGGCTTGCTAGACAGAGCTGCATCTCACACTAGGGAGATAAGGCAAACAAAATGCTGCATTAGATCTGCACTAACACCCGTCACAAACCAATTGCCTACATCTCTAAAACAGAGGGTAGTGGACAGACTAGTGACACTGCCATCGCCCGATGCTTTGCCTCTGACTATGCAGACTTATACTCCAAACCACTGATGGCAGACTTGACCGCCCCTTGGAATTTGTAGCTGACTTACCTACTCACCCCCTGACGACAGCAGATAGAAATTTACTTGAGGGGTACAAAAGAAGAACTGGAGATGGCACAGACTCAACTTCAGTCCAGTAACTCAACTGAGGTATTTTTAAATTGTTTAAAACCCAACTCCTAGATGTACTGCTTGACATCTTCAACGCAGCTCAGGAGACGGATGCACTCCTGCCCCCCCCCCCGACGTCTGGCTGGCTGAAATCATGGTGATACCCAAGCCCGACTAGCCACCTGACTGTTGCCCCTCTTATCGCCCCTCTCCCTTTTGAATATGGAGGATAAAATCTGGGCGAAGGCAATAGCCAATCTGTTGATGCAGATTATACTCTCCCTGGTCTACCCAGATCAATCGGGTTTCAGGTAACATCGGACTACAAGACATAACATTGGTACAACGCCTTAGCGGGCAGAACACCAGGGGCACACGCAATCCTTCTAGCCAACTTTCACCAGGCCTATGACTCGGTCCACTGAGACTACTTGTTCTGTCGCATAACCAAAAATGAACTTTGGCCCCAAATGTATCTGTCATGTCCGATTACTGTACACCAAACTGATGGCCTGGGTTAGAGTGGGAGGCTCCCTCTTGTATATGTTCCCGGTACGACGGGGGACAGGGCACGGGTGCCCACTGTCGCCCTTGTTATTTGCCATTGCAATTGAACCCCTTGCAGGATGGCTGAAGGTGGATGCATTGGTTAATAATTATTAATGAGTGGTGGTTTGACAACACAGATGACCAGCCATTCGTGTCAGAACAAAGGGCAATGCACGAAACACATCTTCCACACCTGCTTTACGGTGGGGCAGAAGTATGGCAAGATACCCACTGAGCACTCGGGTGGTCGGGGCGTGCAGGGGTCTCCAACCTTTTCTGTACTGAGAGCTACTTATGTTCAATGAAACGCATTGACAGCTACTAATATTATGAGTGCAGTATAATTTCAATTTTTTTATATGTATAATACTAGAGAGACCCCACTGTGGTTCGGTACTGCACTGAAACAAGTGTCAGGCCTTCAAGGCTTTAAGTCTTGGGATACGATCGGTATCTCAAAGCTCGAAGACTTCATGTCAGGATAGATGTTAAAATCCTTTGCGGAGCTAGGGATAGAATATACCCTGCAGCACTGTCAATTCTTTAGATATCTGCAACTCCAGCATGCTCTTAGGCCCAACATAATAGAGCTGGGAGACGCACTGAGCTTTAACCCAATAAAGGCCATAATCCTTCTCGATGTACTGACTTCCCATAAGATTTCCCATGTGTATCGTTCTCTGGTGGTTAACTCAAAAGGCACATTTGACCAATTGAGAGGGTGTGGGATGAGGACCTGGTAGCGCTATCAGATGATGACTAGAGGGAGGCTCGAGCCTCTCCTCGAGGGACAGCGGATAGCCTGCAGTTCAGACTCATCCAATTGAAATACTTACACAGAGTCTATCATATGAGGGACAGACTGTGGAGAATGGGGTCGACAGCCTCACCAAACTGTCTTAGGTATGGGACTCTGAGGGGAGACTGAGGCATGCGAACAATTGCTTCCATTATAGGAGGGGGTGCTAATGTATCTCCGCCTTGTCATTACTGACATCGAAAGTAAAAGGTATCGGACAGCCTTGGTGTGGTTGGGGCTGGTGGCAGCTAAAAGGGACACTGCCACGGCATGGAAAAGTGCAGATCCTACGTCCTTGAATGGATGGAAAACGGGACTGGATCGATGCATGAGCATGGAACTCCCGATCTACGCGGCCAGAGGATGTCCGCAGAAACACTAAAAAATATGGGCCGAGTTGTGCCAATACAGGGGTATTTTCCTCAGACAGTGTGGAGGTCCACTTCGTTTCCTGGAAGAGGAAATTTGGACCTATAAAAGTACTAAGTCTGCTTGAAAATTGGGGGAGGTGTGGGGCAGTGTCATGGAGGCTGGTGGAGGTACACTGTGCCTTTGTCAAGTGATGAGATGGCTGCTTTTGAAAAGGTAACTGTGTTATTTAAATATGAAGCTCACTTATGTAGCAGCAACTCTATTTCTAATTGGCACTTCTGAGATAAAACCGATAAAACGTTGCAGAAAAAAAAGAGCCATGTTGGTACGAGTGGCATGCTGCCCCTCCCAGACCTGCCATTTTGCTGGCTGCTGAAGCATAAGAGATTCAAAAGGAAGGGATGCTAAATTAAACCAAATATGTACTTCTAAAGGCTGTCAGGGCAGGGATTTTATATGGGTGTACTAAGGTCACATTTAGTCAATTTAGGCACAGCCTAGTAGCTAAATGCAGCATGGCTCAGAGCAGTGGGAGAGCACATTTGGGAAGACCGATTAGCAGCACGTTACCATTCTCAATGTGGGACAGTACAAAAAAAGCCTGTCCTGTAGTTCAGAATACAGATGCAGGAAGGTTTCACGTCGTAGAAGAGATCATTTGAAATTAACAGTCTGGGTTATTTTACTAAATGTGGGCTTCTGTATTAAGGTTGGAAACTAAATGAATATATTGTGAACGGGTAGAATCAACCAGTAAATGGCTGACACCATGGAGCAAGAGTGGAGAGCCAGGAGTGGAGAAAGTTGGTTTTTGATGAAAAGCATCCCAGGACCTTCCCAAGCATATCCATAGTATTTGAAAGAATGGTCAGATGTGCCCCATGAGCCACAATATCATAGAGATCAGCAGCAGACTTTTGTTTGCCTGTGGTGAAAATCAGCATTGAAAACATGATTCCGCCTGCGGGGTGTGGTGTGAGACACCTTGGTGCCCTGGATTAGCTGTGAATGGGGCTGGCTTACCAGGGCTGGGGGAAGAGTAGAGAGGCCAGCTTTTTCTTAGTGGGTAGGACTAAAGGTGAATTACTGCAGTATTTTGAAGAGAAGTGTCATAAAAGTTTAATGGTCAGTTTAGTTATACAGTAGTATGAGTATCTTCGGACTGTCTTATAATCAGAACAGCAATTAATTAAAAGTGAAATGAGGAATTTGGTTCAAAAACCCTCATCTGGGTAGGATTCATACTCTTACAAGCCAATTTAAATGTATAGTTTACGCACAAAGTGGCACACTTTGCAGGGAATTGGTTTCAGTGGCTCCCTGCACCAGCTTCTCTCCTTTGTCTGCCTTCTGGTGTTCCATCCCTCTTGCTGGGGCCAACTGCTTCTCAGAGAATGTAAGGGGGCTAGCCTCACTGGTCCTGGACAAACCCACTAGTCTTGTGGCCAGCTGCATAGTCCTTAGTCCATCAGGGCGTCAAGGGGCTTGTCCTTCCAGCTGTCCATGGTTTTGTTGTTGTCCTAGTACAGGTCTAAATCTCTGTCTTTCCCTTGTGCAAGAGTTTATAAGTGTAGGCTGAAAGGTCTAGATGACAGGCACCCCTGGCCAATCCTAGGATGCCACATCACCCCTCCACCCTGATCCCAACCCTCCTGCACAGCATCCTGGGACAAACCATTATGTGCACACCTCCTCAGAGGGCCTCACCTTCACCCCTAGCTGACATCACTGGCAGGGGCTTTCCCACTAAAACGTCAAGAGGGAACCCCTCCTGTGTTGCCTCCAAATGCCTGGGCTTTCTGATTTGTTCAGTGGGCCTGGGGTGTCCCTACCCCGGTACAATGTGACAGCAATTACCAGATGCAGATTTTCCTCCCCACTCCTTCCTCCTCAGGAGCTGAGTGAAGCACTGATAATTTCTCCTTTTGTGTGGGGAGGCCTAGGTTCCTTTTGCTGGGGAGCAGAGTAATCAATTTGACCCAGCGGGGTGACAAAAGGCCTGGAATCTGATTCCGAGCTGAGCCAGAGAAAAATTACAATTCTGGACAACCCAAAAGTTGTACATGTATATTCTAGGGACCTGTGTATTCAAACTTGACATGCATGTTTCACTCTACTTTGACACCTCACTGGGATGTGTAGGCCTAATGGGAGCAAAACTGCAATTTAAGGCAGATTTCCCCCTGTGTGTTTAATACAGTGAGACTGTAGATAATCCAGTAAATCCTACTGACCTTACTTACAACTGCCCACTAATATTATAAGACCTAGCATAGGTCAATATTTATCCCTGCAGAGACCCCTCTGCACCAGGCTACCTGTGTGCAAATACCGGGCTGTACATGGTGGTAGTCTCACGCCCACAGCCTGCACGAGTGTGCACTCATGTTCACATGTAACCAGCCCAGTTACTATATGATCTTGAAAGGGGGACACTGGTAGTAAACATGTGCAGTCCAATTACCATAAGACACGAGGAGTGAGACTCGCCCAACGTAAAGGCCCAAAAACCAGGTAATCAGAAAGCAAAAAGTCCGGATTGTTTAAATGGGCGTAACCCATTACTCTACAGAGACCTAGCAGAGCATCCATGCAACTGCACACAACAATTAAAATTAGTCACCACTACAGAAAAGAAGGTGGCGGCACATTAAGGCAGCACAAATGGAAAATAGGCTGCAGGTATTAAAAAACATGTTGGCAACACTTTGGCTAAAATAGATTTGAGAAAATATTGGAAAACGGGATAGCATAAGAACAACTACACAGTTAATAAAACTAAAAGTAGAACGCAAACAAAAGATTAAAAATGGCAAGAGAAGCAAATTATTTATCAGTACAAGCAAGCTAATCAATACGGAATATCACAACACAAGAAGAAACAGTCATTCAGGGAGAGCAAGGAAACTCACAAACTCATTTCTATGCTGATGCTCTCAAACATTTGCAGCCATTTCTCAATCCTGCCACTTTAGAACCAAGATTAGACAGCATAGCTGGGTAGACTGGACAATTATTTACAAGCAGCAGAAATAACAATACCCCTCAAAATTAAAAACCTACTGGTAAACTAAGTAGGGCCAGAAGTATACCGTTTGACCACAGATCAGCAGTAATCAGACAATTATGGTGTCATGAGAGCATGGAGTGAATACTTTCAACCATAAATTCAGATTATGAAAGATTCAAATTTACCAACCCATAAGGACCAATGGGAAAATGAATCTGTTCATGCATGCCTATGTCATTTAGCGATCCACCATTGGAGATACATCCACAGATATTTTATGGATGTAATTCGCAGCAACTTCATAGATACATTTTAAGTTGCCTTGAACTCAAGTTATAAGAAATAATTGATAGTGCAAGGGTACAAGAACTGTCTAGGATATAAGCTACAAGTATTAGGAACAACTTGAGCCACAAGCCTTAGAAAGAGCGATGATCACAGGGGTGTGGAATTTAATAAAATATCTACTTGTCCATGGGGCAGGTTGCTTCATAAATCTACTTGTCCTATAGCAAAATTCAATTGTCCCTTTTGTGGCATGTAATGCGGCGACAAATTATGGCAGTAATCTCATTATATAGGAGCTCTGATATAGCCTCTCTGATTATGCCAGGGCTCCTACCATTGTAGGGTTTGAATACCAGCCATTCCCTTATGTTGCCATGTTTCCGCAGATCTACATACTGGGGCAGAAGGTAGCGTTAAGCAATAGTTCCAGGGATGCCCTATTGAGTCTGTGCAAACCTACTAACTTGCATGTTTTAAGTGTTTTCACCAAATCTTCTCTAATATTTTCCCATACTGAGAAAGGTTGGAACTTTACTCCTGACAATGGCAGATGTGAAACTTCTTCCAGGGTTGGGAAAAAAGTGGTGAGGGGAAAGTGAACTTGCAAACACTTCTTGCTCATGCTAACATGCAGTACACAAATATTTTCTAGGAGTACTATTTTTCTAGGAGTACTTGGCCTACTTTTGTAAATTCTTGTGAATTCACGAAAGTTGTATATCTACACTTAATGCAAGGACATATACCTTGGGTGCACGTTTGAGACTTTCTTTAATAATTGGGCCCCTAATTAGGTCTGACGTTAAACATGACCTTTGTGTTTATTAAAATGTTGTCTCTCTGTCTATCTTCACTGTGAGTAACAGCATTCTGCTCTTTTACAAGGAGCATATTGACACACAAAGTATTTTTGTTCAGTGCCAGGAACTACTGTGGCAATGTGTGTGCTTTTTGAGACAAAAAACACTTTTTGCGACAAAAAACACTTTTTGCCTTTGCCAATGTTTGTTATAATGGTGAGGGCCCGGCAGTTCCCACACCATTTCGGATTTACAAAAACCATGCCAAAATAAGTCACACATTGACAAAACTAAAAGCTGATCACCAATTTCAGACCTGCCCGCTTTGCCAATGTTTGTTTATTTTTGTTTCCCATAATCTTATTGAAACTAGTTACACTGATTTTCCATTATGAATATCTTTGGGAAATACTAGCATTCATCAACACATTTTACCAAATGACACTGCGAAGAAAAGGTACCTAAAATTTTACAGTAGTTTAGGTAAATGTTTTTTTTTTCCTACTTGCATTTTTTTGTGAACATTTTATTTTGAAAGCAATTAATCATCAATCTTGCTTTGAAGCTTCCGCAAATATTTGCATCTAATCAGAGAGAATTCTGGGAGCATTATACATAGCCTCATATTGCTAAACTTTGAAAACGTGTGTACATATTTTTATACTGGAACCACTGTCAGTAGCGCAGTCGGAGCTTACATTTACTTAGAGCACTTACCCTAATAATAAAGACTTTGCATTAATGAACCATAAATACAAGTTTGAACAGCATTAACACATGAACGCAAATATTACCTTAACTGCAGACAATGCCCTTCCCTGACCCATAATCTGTTACTGTAAACTGGCAGTCAAAGGGTTTGTGCTGTAGAGGGTAGGGCCTACTTGTCCCAAGGACAAAATACACATTAAAACTTATTGCCCTTGACCCCAAACAATATGTCCTGGGAGTCTGGGCTATAGGAATTCCACATCCCTGCGATCAACATGTCAATATCTAAACTGCACAGAGCAACAGGAATCTTAAACAAATAGCTGACAACATGTTGAAGAACAACACAGAGGGGAGGGGGCAAAACTATGTCCAAGTCAATCAATGGCATGCACAAATTACAGAGAACATATGAAAACAGAAATGAATGCCCAGCATGCAAGAAGCTATGCTGCACTTGTGAAAAGAGAAATCACTTGTCAGCTGTATGTCACCAATCATGATTGGCACCAAATCAAAAAGCCTACAAACAAAACATTTATGTGTGACTATACACATGCTAATAAAAAAACAGATATGCTGGAAATGTCAACAACTGATGACATTATGGATGAGTCAATTTTGCAAAAATCTCAGAAGTAGATTTAACTGTCACTTATCACAAACCTGGGCAGGCACCAGCTTCCAGGCTCATAAAGACATTCTCAACATATATTCTCAACACGAGGATGAGACTTTTCTGGGACTAGTGAACTATAATTGAAGATTCAGACAAACTCACAACAATAACCCGCTCAAAGAACTAAAACAAAAGTGAGCTGTCAGTGGTAAGAAGAACATCAGTGTTTGCCCTGGCATGCAACTCACTGTCTGAACAAAACACATTGGCTTATTTAATCTCACACACAAAAGTTAAACTAGTAGTTTATTCTAACCTTCTAGGAGTTGGGGCCATTCTCAGCCAAATGTCAAAGAAAATAGAACGCAGTAGAATTAGATATGCAAGCAGATCTCCAACCCTATCAGTGTAAAGCAACATCAACACCAAGCATCTGCTGCATGACTACCAATTCAGTTTCAAATCACACTGCAGCACAGAGACAGCTACATTACAAATCACAGGTAAAGCCCTCCTGAACACAGAGAAAGATGACTCCCCTTTTACTGCTGGACCTCTCAGTCGTCTTCAATACTATTGATCATCCAATCCCCTCATGTATAGAATGAGATTCACTGAATACATCCTTCTCTGGTTCTTCTCCTACCTATCCAACTGACAACAGTTTATTCATATGGTCACTTTCAAATCCCAGAAGATCTCTATCACGTGTGGAGGCCTCAGTGTTCCATCGGCTCTCTCCATCTTCAACCTCCGTATAGAGACTCTCATATGGTGAATCATAATTCACCAATACCAATGATACACAGTTCTACTTTAAAGACTTCCCCATAGCAGGCATTCAAAGGCTCAAACACTGCCTACACCTCATTTAGACATAGATGTCTACCAACTATCTGAAAGTCAACTCCACCAAGATAGAATTCTTGTAATTCTTCAAAAATGAGTCCAAACATACCTAAACAACATGAACCTGGATGAATCACCTGGATGAATCTGAACCACAACTTTCAACAGAATGTAAGTCACCCTGATTTACTTGGGATAACAAACTCACCCTTCAAGAACTCAATCTGAAGAAAACCAAGACAGCTACAGCTATCTTTGCAGAGCAAAATGAAACCATTCCTTCCGGACAGCGACTTCAGAACTGTTGTTTAAGCCCTTGTACTATTGCATTTGGATTGTATTGATAACCAAATCCATGGACCTCCCAAACTCAATAGAAGCTCCTTTTAAGGCTTATTGAACCTACACGCCACAGCACACCTTGTCAAGTGCCTGAAGAAACATGCCCACAGCTCCGCCACACTGATGGAATTCCTCTAGCTTCCCATGCCAGCCCGCACCAACTTCAAAAGCAACTGCATCATCTACAAAGCCATCACAACATGCTCCACTGACTATCTGGCTGACAGGCTCAGCACCTTCGGGGTATCTTGGCACACCCCCACCCCGGACATCACCAGAATGGAGATGAAGAAGCACAAAAAAAATTCAAAGTCAACAGGCCTTCTTCATTTATGTACCCATGATCTGTAATGACACCCCTCCATCTGTCAGAACTGCCACAACATTGCTCCAATTTAGGAGGGAGCTAAGACAGATCTTTTTAAAGAACACTGCATCACGACTAAGTAGCAGCCTGCATCACGACTAAGTAGCAGCCCACCTCCAGACTCAGAGCCCAGTTCTGCTGCCACACTGATAGCTACTGTCACTTTGCCATTGACCTTGTACAGCGTTCCCCAGCCTTTTGGTTAGATTTATGCTTTAACCGCGGCGGCAATTCCGCCGCGGTGTGGCGGTTTAGCGGAGCGGGCGGGGCCGCGTCGGCCAACGGACGTTCGCAGCATTACAGAGGTAGTGCTCGCGACGTTCCGTTGGCCGACAGACGCACGCAACGGGTTAAACATACTGCATAAATACATTCATACAAATATTTATGGAGTAAACAGGAAGCAGTGACAATGTTCTGGGTGTGTGGACACTTCAGATTTTACAGTGATCATGGACCTAAAACCACTGGCATTCAGCTTCAAAGACTTGGAATAATAAAACTAAAAAAAAGGCTGCTCCATTCACAAATAACAATATTTTAGTAATACATAAACCAGAAGCAACAAATCCTAGCAATTGTTTTTCAAGAAATCCAAATGACAAAGATGACGGGGGAAAGAAACAAATTAAAGGAGTGAACAAATCGATGTTGTGCTAAGTATGCTCTCCCAGAAGTAGTAACACTCAATGAAGTAAGTGAAATGCAACAAAATACCAGGCTACAAATAATAACAGAGCCCACACAACTCCTGCAAACATCCAGAAAACACTAGGAGAACAAATTCCATAAGCATGCTACTGCTTTAAAGGACTACTTAATGCATGCCATCAACTGTTCGCAACTTCACAAGGACATTTGTTCAAACTCAATAGATGAGTATCACCTAAAAAGTACTAGACCACACAGGCAGACTTAACCTGTGAATGCCACTAAAGTGTAGTGAAGTCCAAAGTGCTGTTCAGGGTTTAAATTTGGTCCCATGTCCAGGGAGCCCACAGGAAAAACTAAGCAGAGGTTTTTAAGACCTATCGAATAATCAGCATATTCTAATAATAATGGGGGACTACCCCAGATATACTTTTGAATACTTCTTGACCAGGACTACAGCAGGAAAAGTAACAATGACGATGGTCAAAATATTTGCAATGAGGGGAACACCGTTCAAAATCAAGATTGACAATTTGTCTTAATTTAACAGCCACAAATTCACTGAGTTAGTTGAAATAACAGCATTCTAACACCAGAAGAAAACAGCATACTGGCCCTAACCCAATGAAGAATTAAGAGGTTCATGGGAATTTTAAAGAAAACCACTCAAATGAACATGTGCCACAGAGAATCAAGAAGCAGTAACCACACTAATGCACGCGTACTGAGCTACCCCTGACTACATAATGAGGAAACCACCACAATTTCTGGTATTTGGAAAAGCAAATAGGATGAAAATATCCCACATACAAAACGGAAGGACAGTTGACTATCAAAAACACCTGAAAGAAAAAAGGTACAGTGTGGATATCAACATACAGACCGGAGGCAAAGTGTCTGTGAACAGCCATAGTCAACCAAAAATAAAATAACTAGTAATGTTGTAGGAGCAAAGCCCTAACCAGTAATACAAAGAGCACTGTGCTATCAGCAAAGAAAAGTGATACATTAAATACGAGAAATATCTTTCTTCAAATAAATAAGACTTTTTAGTGAACTTAACACTCAATAGGAGCAAGCCAGCAGAAAGTGCAGAACGTGCACAAGCTGCTGGCCTTTAAGTGAACTTGAATTGTCTGTACTTTTGCTGTAACTGCAAGGCCTTGAGAAATGACCAAGTCACAAGTGTACGTGACAAGCTGTTCGCTATGCTTCTTTTGCTGATTTCATAAATGAATGCACATGTATAGCCAAGAACCATATTCTGATTAATGACTGAATAAGTTAGTGGAAAAACCCCTACTGTTTCGCCAAGCAACTGACTCTCATTGGCTGTGTATCATTTGTGCAATATGTATAGTAATCTTTAAAAACCTATGTTAACTCCTGTATTGTGAGCGAAGCCACGCTGGCATCTGGCTCCCCGCAGTTATTGAATATAAGATACGTTAGAAAGTTCACTGCCTGGAGTTTTTATTAATTTCAGACTTCCACATATTTGGTGAAGACTGCGAACCTGAATTGTGATCTTGCTGGGGAAAACTTGCAGTTGAAGGACAGTCTTAGCATTGGCGAGAATGGACAGTTTGACGACTATCTTCAACGCCACCCTGAAGGACTTGGTTTCCTCCTTGCAGAGATTTCTGCCTGCTCTCCGCCTCACCCCCTGACCTCACGCTTTCATTGTTTCCCACTGTTTAAACTTGCAATTTGATTCCAACTGTCACTTTAGATAAGAATACTTTGGTTCAGTTCCTGGTTTGCTTTGTGTCAATATTGCAGTCGTTGGTTTATTGAAGTGTTAATGTAATCACACAAAGCCGCTCTTACTGTTTTACACGCTTCTGCAATAGGATGCCGATGTATATATGTGACGTGGCCATATAGTCGCTATTGTCTATATGCACCTATTTTAGGTTGGCCACTGTACTTAGGTTGTCACCACATAAGGGTGGGCAGGCAGGTCTCATTAAGCAGGGCACCAGGATGTATATATGTTTATGTGGTGACAAAAGGGGGTCTAGACTTTAATGAGTAGAAGGTCACCCAGTTTTAATTAAGCTATGTGGTCACATTAGGGGGGTGTAAAACAGTAACATGCTTTGATGGGAAAACATGCTTTCATGATTATTGTAGGAAGGTAGGATCCTTCTGCTTGGTTACTCCCAATTTTTGCCTGGTGCTAAGCTGTTTTTGGACTAGTCTGACTGGGATCCTGCTAATCAGGACCCTGTCTTTTTGCTTTCTCCCTTAAATTGTTGTGTTCCGTACTTAGGTACATCCCAGATTGGATACTGGGGTACCCTTATAAGTCTCTAGTATATGGTACTAAGGTACCCAGGGCATAGGTACCCCAGAGGTCTCCCATGGGCTGAAGCATGTATTATGCCACCCATGAGAGAACATTCAAAATGGAACTACAGGCCTGACATTGCAGCTTGTGTAAGCTGGTGCTAGCACCACATACTAAAGATATAGGTTTCCTATATCTAAGGTCACTGCACTTAAAATCTATAAGTCACCCCTATAGCAGTCCTTTGCAATCCTGAAGGCAGGGTGTTTGGTTCTAAGTGAGAGGGTGCCCCTGCATGAGCAGGACACCCCAACAGCCTACGGAGTCCATTCTCCCGGGTTGTCAGTGAAGCAGCCATATACCATATAGAAGGGCACGGCGCAATTACCCGATGACCATGTCGAAAACGGCTGCAACGAATCCTATCATGGTTGGTATCCAACATGTTGGAATCATATCCCCGGTGTGGGAGGTGTGATTCCAAGCACTGGAAGAGCCCTCCGTTAGGCTCTCAGTGTTCCCGGTACCAGCCTTCTTGACCCAGACAGCACAAAATGGTTGCTGCCAACCAGAGACACGATTCTGCCCTCCTGCTGCTGAGCCACGCTCGAGCAGGGGAAGGCAGAACAATAGGCATCCTGTCACAGGGAGGTGTGGCCACCTCCCAGACAGGATTTAGTGTATTGGGATGGAGGGAGGCGCGCTTGCCAGCGCCACTCAGTCTGCATGAGGGGCACATTTGGTGTCCCTGTGCATAGTCCAGTTCAAACCAGTCCTGGGAGCCGTTGGCTCCCACTCTGGCACGAAACTGGACAATGGACATGGGAGTAACCTCCCCCCTGTCCAAACCCTCCCCTGGGAGGGTCCCCTGAATCTTCCCAACCCTTCCCCTAGGGTACTTAAGGGCTTACCTTGGTGTAGTTCCCTAGATTAGTCGTGGGATAAGATTCAGATCAGACACCACTACTCTTCTACCGTCTGGGCACTCTGGACTTCGTTTGGGCCTGACTTCGTCTCCCTTCCAGTCTGCTGCATCGTCTGTGCCTATGCATCGTACAGGAATCTTCCAAGGCCTGTGAAGCATCAAAGACACTTGAAGAAATCTCCCTTGGAGTGAAGGAGTCACTCCCCTGCATTCGCAGGCACCGCAACTAGGTCGACTGGTCTGCTCATCCTGAGCTCCTCCGGACTCCGAAAGGTTCTGCAACACAGGTGGTGGTTTTACACAGCTCCGAGGCCTGCCCTGCCATCTCACCAAGTTTGAGGCCAGTATCCCTCGTGGGGGTTGCAATAACCGAACCCCTGTGCACCGCATCAACTTGCAGTTGCAAAGGCTTGTTGACTTCTTTCCAATAAGATCTTCGGGCTCCAAGTAGCCCCAACCTCGAGCACCTCCAGCGACCAGAATCTTCAGCCACACTGCATCGTGTGCATCGTGACCTGCATCTTTTGGTGAGCTGCTTGAGGTCCTCTCCGACTCCAGTGCCTCCGGCCTGTGATTCAACTTGAGGGTCACACTCGTTTCTTTTGGGCTCCCCTGATTGCTCGGGGCCTGCCCGAACTCCCCTGCTTTTGGTGTGTCCCCTGGACCTTGCTGGTCCCGACGTTGCTCCTTCTTCAAATCCTGCATTGGTTGCATTTGCCAAGGCTTGTTGGTGCTCCCGCCGGACACCGCCCCCCTCAGCACTCGACATCCTTCGTGGGACAGCTCGAGCACGGGTCCTGGTCCTCCTCAGCGTCGCCTGGTCCTCACAGCTGCAGAGTCAAGGTCATTGTCATCCATCCTGCAACACCCGACATCGGAGGGCATTCGTCTTCCAAGTCTCCTGGTCACGCCGGAGTGACATAGACTCTGTTCCCTCTGCTTGCAGGTACCTCTCATCAAGAATCCATCTTCGGATTCCACCGGACACTAGCTCCTCTTCCAGCAGCGGCACTTTCCTGAAGTCCTCCATTGGGTTCGACTGCAGTTTCCGACACCACTTCTCAGGTATGCACCCGGCTTCCCTGGTGTAGGTAACATGTGTACTAGGATATACACGGGTGGGGTGGCTCTCCAACCTTCTGCCTTCCACAGGGTTTCTTCCTGGTCCACTGGGAAGGGTCCTTAATCTTTAAAAATCCAACCGTGACTTACACGTAGAGTTGTACAGAGCACGCGTGTTCCTACACTGCACACGCTCTCCCTGGGGTCCCTATCTGCTCACCTTGGGTATCCAGCACTTCTACGTCCTCTCGACATTGTCTTGACCCGAGTCGTGGTTCCTATACCACTTTCTTAGTATATGGTTTGGTCCCCCCCCTGGGTCCACTGTGTATTTCGTGCTATTTACTGTATTTCTTTGCTTAAGTATTGTGTGCATTGTGCATATCTCCAGGTAGGAGATATTTATATGTGTTAGAAAGTATAAAATAATAAATACATATTTTTATAAATACTTTGTGTCATTCTTTTTCACTTAATCTATACTATAAGATTGCATTTTGGTAAAACAAGCTGCTTTACACTCCTTCTGGACTAAGCCTAGCTGGATTGTTGTGCCTGGGCAGACGAAGACTTTTCTCTTTTCCATGGTCTCGATGGCCACTAAATTAGAGTCTCTGGCATATTGTTAGAAGGTAACCTCAGAGACCAGAACATGCCTGATAAGCATCACTGGTCTTCTGATGTGTTTCATTTTACTGTGAGCCAATTGTACACATGTGATTCATCAAAACTACTGTCTCACGTTCAACTTCAAAAGGGAAGTGAAAGCTCTACTGTCGAACACTGCGCTGAACTAGAAGTTCTTCTCCTTTTGTCTCCTATCTTGTTTAGTCGATTAATCTGCTACCTGGCATTTGCTACGGCCTCAGTGTCGCCCGCTAATATGTCATTGTGTACCTGATGTATATTTCTCTACTTTTCTCCCACAATCTACCTATGTCTTCCACAACTCGTATGTAAAGCGCTCTGATACCCGCGGGGGTCATGTTCGCGCTATACAAAACTTTAAATAAATAAATAAAATAAATAAACAGGCTGTAGCTCAAATATGAATGTTTAGGAAAGCTATTCAGGACTTTAATGGCCGAGTACTTTGATTACAAATGGAAGAATTAATACCTCCAGGCACATTAGTACCAGATTTGAAAGATGATAAAAAGAGAAGGTGAAATCACATGCTCGAAGTGCTTTCCTTGCCTCAGTTCTTAATGGAAAAGAGAGCTATTTTAAATGTCAAAGAAGGTAGGACATTTAGGGTGTACATAATGCGTTCGCATTAATGTTACATTTTCTACAAAGTGAACTACTGGAATGTGTTTATCTGTACTGGATGAAGCTTAAGCTGCTTTTGTGGTGCTTGCACTATTTCGTTTTCTCCTGCTGAGCTTCAAGGCATGGGGGAGGGTTGAATGCAATGATATATAGCACTTGTAATCCTCGGCACAGGGTTCAAATACTATACATTATTAAGGGGAAAAAAAAGAAAAGAAAATAGTTGTTCATACTTCATGATGTGCAATTGTGGTACTGCAATCAAGTGTTAATTCACCCACTGCTGTGATGCCCCCGATGATGGAGGATCTCCCACTTTCCATTAGACACAATAGTAAGGGTGCCACGTGTGAGTTGCCCCTGACCCCTCTTGCTTCTGTTCTCGCATTATGCAAGAATCTAACCACATGACAACCCCAGACTCTGGGGATAGAGCCAAGACTGGTGCCCCCCCTGTCCGCCCATATCTTTTTCAAAAGAACATCGGAGTTTCAAATCATGCTTGCAGAAAAGGGGAAGTGGTTTCCGACACCAGTGATACCTGCCGTGCCCCAGCCCCTCCAGCCTCGTTGCCACTATTCGGTCTGTGGCATAGTCAGTAATAGCAGGAAGGAAGTACATGAGAGGGAACAAAGCTTGTTGAAGGGAAGGGTGATAGAATGGCAAGATGATGTCAGTAAGCAGGTAAGATTCTGAAGTACATTTATAAGATGCAATCAAGTGTTCCAACCATGCTTGTTATATACACGTATGACATTTGTTTTCCTCTAACCTCTGAAGTAATAATTTGTTTAATGGCTGTTTTTGAGTACTGGGAGTTCAATGATAGATGGAACAAACGGTCGCTATCATTTTGATAGAAAATGTTTACCTTTGATTATACTGTGTTTGGTTAGTTCACTATTGTACTCACGCAAACATTTCAAATTATTTCCCCTTTACTTCCTAATCACCAAACCGATGTATGATGGCACACAGGGTAAACTTATGCTAGATATGATTCACAGTGTTGTCCCTTAAAACCAACAGGCTTAAATTTATATAAGAATGAAAGTAAGGCAGGTGATATTTAGGATTTCTGGTCGAAGTACATGAAAGAGTTGTAGATCTTAATTGCAAAATGAATGGATGGTTTAGCAACACACAGTGAGTGTCAATAGCATGTGAAGAGGGTTGTAACAGTACTGAAGAGAAGGAGTTTTGTGTATGAAACACAAAGCTAGAGACCAGAGTTGTGATAACTTTAAGCATTTACATATACAGTCACTTCAAAGTATTTTTACCCAGCTCAAAAATACGTGCTTCATTACAGAGTGTTCTTGTCTATTTATTTTTTCAATCTTTTCCATGTTAAGGGATTAAAATAATTATATATGCTCAATGGCACTGGACATTTCACTAAATTCATAATGATGATGATTCCCTTATAAGATGCGTTTAGTCTATGAAATAAGCAAGGCTATCGAATTGTCCCTTTTGTTATTTACTTTGTTCCAAGAAACAAAGTAACTGTTCTGTGACAAAGTAACTGTTTAGACATTAAATTTATTCCCACAAATTATCATATGCATGGGTGACATCATGTAAGATGACTTTGGGTACAGGAACAGTAACCAATATTTGCATAAATTAATAGTGGATTTTCAAAAGTTGTTTCTGAATGTATGTCCTATGTTAAACATCAACTATTTGGGCGTGGCCAAGATGGTGAATGGGTAAGACGTCTTTCCACGTCTCTCCATCCCCACTGCTGGCTCAAGCCATATACTGTGCTATCATTGCACAGCTGATAGCCCCACAAAGGTGCTAGTGTGCCGTGGGCTGTGCACCTAATGGTGAAACAGAATAACTGCTACGTCAACTCCCAGCTTTGGCCGAAGGCATCCGGCTGAGAGCGGCCCCTACGTAACAAGATGGCGACCTCGACCTGACTTTGAATCCTGGAGCTGAGGCCTGCCTTCAGCAGCCGGAAGAGGCCATGGGACTGCTAGACATTCACAGGCCCTAGATATAGCGCTTCAGTCAGATGCCAGAACACCCCTCCCCCTGCAGCCACAAGTGAGGTAAGCCCGGTTGCGTGCAGCGCGGTGGATCTTTTTGAACCCTCCGGCGCCCGTGCTGCGCAACTTGCGTGCCGTCCTTCATTGGTCGGGGAGCAGCCCTGCACTGCTGTTTGGCCCGGCTTCGGTGATCTGAGAACATGAATATTGGGCAGATTGCATCGGAAGAGAGGTTACTGGCGATAACCCCCACAGCTGATCAGCAGTGATTCACACAAGACCCTAGTGAACGCAACTGCTTGCTTTCCGTGGGACCTAGGGGCCTAGGCAACAACAGACCCGGGCCTTTCATCTCCAGGCTATATGAGTGAAGACACTCATCCAACCCCAGGGTCTGCAAAGTGTCTACTTTTACACGTAGCTTTCCTGCAAACTTGCCAAACCGGAGGCTGAGTTTTTTTGGATTAAGGACCTTCACTGTTAGATGCCCAGGCCCTGGGGGACTTCTTTTAGTGGGGCGCTGATCTTGCTCAGAGCCGCTGGCGCTTGCAGATAATTGATTCAGCCCATCAGAGATCCCACACTGCTGCATCAGGGGAAACAGATTTGTGCACATTGCAGAAACCTCCGCCACTGCCTATGGGGTCCCATGCCTGCCTAGAGTGGCCCATCACGGCTAGCATACTACTATGTATTGTGGGTTAACCCCAGGACGACACGGTCCCAGAAGCCTTCGTGGGTTGAGCCCCTCCCTCCCCCTATTCGCCACTTCACGGATTCAAGATATAGAGCCCCCCAGGTGTCCAGCACCAGGGCATACTGGGCTTATCTCCAAGACTTTTAGATACTTATCCCGAAACAGGGGTGACAGAGAAGACAACACTAGCTGTGGCTTTTACATCTGGCTGAGTTGACAGGAACATTGGAGAAAGCCCAATTGAGGCACTCATCCGCTTAGTTTCCTGAAGATAGAGGTGAATAGCGGTCCGGCTGCCCCAACTAATATCATTTGTACCAACATCTATGCACTGAGAAGTCCTCCGGAACTGGGGGCAGGGCAGAGGCAGACTGGGGGGACGATCCTTGGAACACAAGAGAGATGGCAACAGCCTGGACAAAAAAAGACCGCAACCTAAAAGACATGCTGACCAAATCAGCTGGAGCCGCAGCTGGGCATCGCCCATCGATGTCCAACCCAGGCCATCTCCAAGATCAAGACGGCACAGAGGAACCTGTGAAGCACTCCTTCCTTGAAGCCCTGTTCACATCTCTACGGGCAGTCAAATGAGACCTCTCAAGTGACATTAAGGAGATTCAACGGGACCTTGATACTGTCTGGGACCGAGTTGCAGCTCTGGAAGAACACAAAAATAGCCACAAGGAGGAAATGGAGCTCCTGCAACGAGAAGTCATTCGCTTATGAGAACAGCAGATTGACCTGCAGGCCCATGTGGAACACTTAGAAAACAGTTCACAGTGGAACAATATTTGCATTAAAGGAGTACCATTGAAAGCAGAAGGCCCAGACCTCGCCCTCTACATTAAAGATCATTTTCTCTTTATCCTGGAGGCCCCTTCGGACTTTAAGAATAAAATAGCCCGAGCGCACAGAGTGGGTCTACCGAGAGCGGAACCGGCCGCTCCGGCCAACATCCTCGTGTGCATTCATGACTTTCGGCTAAAAGAGACCACCTTACACAAAGCCTGTGAGAAACACCCAGTTCACTTCAAGGAGCATACCCCGACGCTCTATCTGGATCTAGGGGCGATCATTCGTCCTGCTACCTCTCAACATGACTTTCACCCTTCTACCTCTAACCTCTGGAGCATAGGAATCACCTATTCTTGTGCCACCCGTTCCCGCTCATCTTCCGCCTAGATGGCAAACTGCACCAGCTGAGATCTTTGGAGGAAACCTGTTGGATCCTGGGCATCGACATCTCTAACACCCAAAACCAACCAATGAACTCCCAGGATCGTTCGACCACTCGAGGGCCCTGTTGGCAAAGGCGCAAAACATCATCTGGAAACACGTGACCTGACCCAGTGACAATTGCACTTGAACAATAGGCAGTGCTGGAGTTGTTGCCTGGGGAGCTGGGCACAACGGAGGTCCCGTGACACGGCTGGGCATACAAAACTGGAAATCAACTTTGAAATGGCGGGGCAGGCGGGGAACTTGAGGCCACAAAACTGACCCATTCTCCTTGTGCTCCAAAGGAAATGTAAGTTAACCGATCAGTATTAGACCGGATGTCTTTGTTATTCCAATTGTTATTGTTTCTTTTATTTGGGGGAAAGTACTCACTCTCAATACTGGCACATTTTGGATCAGACATAATTTCATGGGACTGGGTTGGAAAGGGAGGATGGTTGGTTTCATACAGCTGGGGCATTCTACACTAATACACTTCCGATACATCAATCACCTCTATGAACCATGCATTTATTTGGGTTCTCATGTGGAATGTAAAGGGCCTTATCAACCCAGTCAAGCGCAGGGCGGTACTCTCATATCTAGAGCATACTAAGGTGAACATCTGCCTGCTCCAAGAGACACACCTCTTGTCGAGCGACTGCCACAGACTCTGATCCCGAGCTTTCCCCCATCAATTCTTCTCCTCGGCCTCTATTAAATCAGCAGGAATGTCCCTATTAGTAGCTCATTCCTTTAAAGGTAGAATAGGGTCCATAGTAGCGGAATTAAAAAGCAGGCTTCTTGCGTACAATAGGACCACTGGGAAGCAATCCTTCGTAGAAGGTCCCATATACACCCGAATGAGGGGCAAGAACCCTTCATGCATGAAGCCATGACAGAGGTAATGTCTGCTCTGGAACAGAGGGTCCTTCTGGGAGGCGACCTCAACCTAGTATTCAATAATGAGAAGGACAGCACATCAGCATGGACAAGATGGGGCCCTTTCCCGGGATGTGTCATCAGTGGTTGCGGGATGTGTTGACTGTGGGATATATGGAGGGAATTTCATCCACAAGCACTAGAATATTCTTTTTTCTCACACTCTCATAAAACATATGCCCGGCTTGATTATTTCCTTGGGACGAAAGATATACACACGTTGACTACTGCATCCGAGATAGAACCCTCCACGCTTTCAGAACATGCAGTGGTGTCCCTCACAATGGCGCTCCGCCGATGGAGCGTCCCACATGAACATGGCGTTTACGAGGGACTCTCTTATACCGCCCTGGGCTGGTGAAACAGATTAACCAAGTCATAAGCACATACCTAAAATTGAACAACATTTCGAACATCTCTATCAGTACACTATGGGAGGCTTTGAAAACGGTCATAAGGGGTGAGATTAGAGCCATCTCGCAAGGAAAAGAGACATCATCTATCCCATCAGGTAAAGGAGTTGGAACGTATACATCAGCGCACTGGGGCTTATATGAGAGGGTTTGGCGCAAGTGAACAGCTGCTCGCTCGCAGTTAGCGAGTATCGACTCTGTTCGCTAATCCTGACTTATCCCCGGCACGGGCCCCACAACATTTACCGCGTGGCAACAGACGAGATGCTGCTCACAGGGTCATTTGTTTGAAAAGGAAGATATACTCACATTTTCCCAGTTACATTCTGATTACACACTTCCAGAGGCAGAGAGAATTCACTATATGCAATTACGCCATTGGCTCCTGCATCCAGCAAACTGCTCTGGAGTGCAGACACCCCTCACGCCCCATGAGAAATGGCAGTAACCAAAACATCAGATAAGTGTCATTTCTCTGAATTATATTCCATTTTGCGTAAGCCCTCTGTGCCCCTACCAAATGAAGGCCAGAAACGCTGAGAAACAGAGCTAGGCAGAGAACTGACCCCGAAGGAAAGGAGTGAGATTTACTATAGAGCACCTAGACATGAAACTCCCCAGATTCCCTACTTATACGTTTCTTGGGCTATCCAATCCACTTACTTTTCAATTAAAATCCAGACGAGGGAGACAGATAGGATTAGCCCTGGGAGCTGCTCTCCAAAATGTCCTCCAACACTGGGGAACAAGCCGCACACCTACACACCTGAGTTGGCTCCACCACTTATGGCATATACTAGAGATGGAAAAGATCACACTCTCCCTTACAGCTCAGACCACCTCGTTTGAAGAGCTCTGGCACCCATACCTCACTCTTCTCTCAAAGGAATTTAGGGAGCGCACTTGCCCCAAATACTTGCGGATAATCCCTATGAAGGATACAACCTAGAGATCCAGAGTCAGAGTTTCTTTTGCTCTGAGGTTTGTCTGATCTTTTATGGAGTACGCTGGGGGTGGGTGCGGGAGCAGGGGTCTTTGTTGGAAAGGGACTGTTTTTTTCTTACCGAATGTTGATGCTAATATATCTATCTTATAAAGAGCGCTGTGACGCTCCTGTGTTGCTACATAAGGCACGCAAATTTGAATAAAGAGATTTGAACCATAAACATCAACTATAAGAGGAAGGTTTGGTGATTGTTTCTATTTTTCCCAATAAATACCTCTTGTTGCACGTCTCAAGCTCCACCTCAACCTTATTGAGTTTTACCCATTCCTGATGTACTGCAAATGTGGTTTAAAGCCAAGAAAATTACTCATTTGGCAAATTTTCATTTTCCAAATAGTTGTTTTGCTTTGCCATCACTTTGGTGTTTAAAAAAGTACATACCACCTTAAATGCTATTGCTACTTACCCTTTGTTGAAGATAATTAATTGCACATGAATGTGCTTCATACAGCTAAAACATTACCTGATGAGCACAATATATAACATGCACAGCTATTATGTGACCTTTCGCAAGGTTCGTTATTGCCATCCAAAACAGTCCCAATGAAATGTGCAACTGATACATTGTCCACACAAGTGTAATGCATTTACGTATTAAGCAATTGCTCCATAGTTAGGAAAATAACATTTCCACGTAGTTTCAGGGTGTTGGTGTCCCACAGCCTCGATTTGAATGATATAAGGAGGAATTACTTCTTTACTGCAAAATATAGATAGGTTGCGCCATAATTGGTACAGTATAGACTCTACGGTGGATGTGTGTAAACAGAGGATGGGTATAGGCAGAATTATGTTGACCAATTACTATTTCAATGAAGGACTCATTTACTAATGACTATTTCCATCAAGGACTAATTTGTTCCCCTCCTCATATGAAAGGCTGTGCAAGAGAACTGAGACACATAAGCTCTTGCCAAATGCTTCTTTAAAGAACTGGTCCAACTCAAACAACAGATTCTACATTTGTTTCCCATCTGTAGACGGTTGGAGTGATGCAGGAGCCCCACTGTGCCTATCATGCACCAGTATTGGGTGCAGTGAAACGGTGATTGCCTAACCGTTTTTTAACTTCATGAACTTCCATTGACTTTGCTGCCAATAAGACGGATCCTGGTTGAATTATTAAACTGAGCCTCCTTCACCATGCCAGATGATTGACGCTCTGCAACCAGTACTGCGTTGTCTTTATCGCCAGGTGTTGCAGTCTCTTCCAGGCTGCTTGATCGCCCTGTTCAACCAGTACAGCAACAACTTCAAGGAAGAAAAAACTAGACGAGTCAAGGGTGGTGTGCACTGCATGGTTCCCATGAGGCTTTTTTTTTGCCCAAAACGCCATGCAAACCTCAAACCTTGCCTGGAATCACGCATTTTCCTTACATTTCTGTGATGGAAGCTTCCGGAATCCACAAAATTCCTACCACCCAGCATTGATGGGGCTTGATGTTAGGATGGGCAAGACCCAGCCCACCATTTTATTAAACATATATATTCCTGCCATACAGTGGGCTTTAAGACTGTTACCCACTTTACTTGGGGGGAGGGCATGGTCATGTCCACACTGGGCAGCCCCAATCCCTATATATATTTTTTTTTAAAACTTTCCCTGGCATCTATTGGCCCTTCTGCTCCCCTCCCCAATGGGGCAGATTGGGGGTAATTACCCTATCTGCCCCTCGGGGGACAGAAAGACTGTTGCCCCATTTACTTGGGGTGGGGGCATGGCCATGCTTATGGTGGGCAGCCCCCACACCTATATTTTTATTTTTTAAAATTCCTTGTGTCTAGTGGGCTTTTTGTTTCCCTGAGTGGCGGGGGGGGGCGAAATACTGTTGCTCCATTTAGCTGGGGGGGGGGGTGGGGGGGCATGGCCAAGCCCATACGGGGCAGCTCCCACCCTTATATTTTTTTCATTTAAAAAAAATCTCTGGTGTCTAGTGGGCTTTCTGCCTCCCCAGGGGGCATATCCAGGTAATTCCTCCATCTGTCCCCCAGGGGGGGGCAGAAAGACTAAAATAGACAAATTGCCATTGGGGAGCACAAAGGGGCCTCTCTCCTTATCCCTGGTGTCTAGTGGGTGGATCCCTCCTTGGGGTTCTCTCTACTGTGGCGATCCCCAAACAGGGATCCACTGGACAGAGGTACCACTGGAAAGGAGAGATTCTCGCCTTCCCAACGAAAGGTCTCCCATGAGAATCAGTGCTCGGGGCTGACATATGCCCCCGAGCAACTGATTCAGTGAAAGTAAAACAAGCTCATTCACCCACTTTACTTCCACTTTTACTGCAATGACATCAGCGCATCCTGCGTGCCAATCACCATTGCAATAAAGAAAAAAATTAAATAAACAATCAGGCTGCTCTGGAAGCTCTTCTCAAGCAGTCTGATGTAAAAATAAATAAAGGACTACCTCTGGTACAGAGCACCACAGGGGCCTTTAAGTACCTCCCTAGTGTCAGCCAATAGCGGACAACCGCACTGGGGATGTAGTTCAGCCGTCAGCCACACTTGAAAGGTTACTATCTATAAATGTTATGTATGCAAAACTCTCCATTTCAGCACTGAAGATGAGATGACATAGTGTAGTACTTTTAACAAGAGCTGTGAGTTGTGTGTGTGTGTTTTAGTTTTAACAGGAAATGCTTTCTGGTCTTGGACAGTATAACATATCAGTGAAAACACATCAGAGAGATGTTAGAAAGGGACCACGTCGGCAAATAAATATCACCTCTTGCATAATAATGAATACCCAACCAGATGTATCTCTAATAAAACAAAATGATTGAATTCCTGGGATAGGATTGAGGAACGTTAGCCTGGGGGTGTTGGAGGCACTAGAGAAGAAACATGAGGTTCAAAATTGAGAATAGAACATGAAGAAATAGAGCCACTGTGTGTCCGAGCTACCCCATTCGTCAACAGTCTCCTTTGCAAATTCTTTCTAAAATTGTCAGAGGAAGAAGACGAGTAATGCAATCTTATTGATTACTTGATGCACCTAACCCGAAAGAAACCTTTGGATAGAAATATATACATGGGAAATAGTACCTACCAACATTACATACATTTACGCACCTCCAGTGGGAAGGAAAAAATGGTAGAGGGGTTGTCTCCGGAGGTAATTGGATATAAGAGGGTGTACTTTGTATGTGGAAAATCTATTTCTTTTATCTGGTCCAGGGTTGGTATGGAAGTTGTTACTTTTTCCTTTGTTACACCCAGGATGTTCCATGTTCAACATTTGCCTAAAGTAAGGCCTGGAGCAAGCAAGGGAATGATGAGGCACAGGAGAATGGCCAGTTGGGTTAGTAACACACTAACAGGCCTAGGAATAATAATACCACCATTAGGGATGTCTCATAATGGTCATATGATAAATGAGGTGGCAAGGTTGATTGACGACTTTTCGAATGACACCTCAGCTGCCCTAGGAATGAGGACCGTACTTATATAGAACAAGATGTCATTAGATATTTTGCTAGCTAAAGAAGACGGAATATGTCTGGTAGTTGGCCAACGTGTTGTACCTACATACTAGACAACAGTGGCAACATTAGACATGCAATATAAACTAGCGCCTTGACACCCTCGAGTTTTAGTGCGCTTTATAAATTTTATCCTATCCTAATATATAAGATACATCAGATATGTGAGGAAGAAAGAAATATAGAGAAAGGAAAATTATGGGATTATATGGCTGCCAGGTTGGGCGTATGGGGAACATGGATATTGGAGGCAATATTGATCAGACTTGGTATCTTGGTACTTTTTTTGCATAATAATGACAGCTGTACTACGAGGCATCCCAACTAAAATGTGTAGGACCAGGAAGCGCAGAGCTTCCCACTGAGGAGGAAACAAGGAAAAGAAACCAGGAAAATGATGTCCATTGAACTTCATCAAATGACACTATTGAGTGTCAGAGGAGGGAATGTGGAATCCATTTTACTTCAGGTTACATTTTGTGACACTCAATAGGAGCAAGCGTGCCTGCAGAATTTGCACAGGCCTGTTGGCCTTTAAGTGAACTTGAACCGCACAGCCTTGAGAAATGACCAGTTCACAAGAGTACGTGATAAGCTGTTGCTATACTTCTCTTGCTGATTTCATAAATGAATGCCCATATAAAGCAATGGCTCCTATTCTGATTAATGTTTGGATAAATGACTGGAAAAACCCCTACTATTTCGCCGAGCAACTGACTGTCATTGACTGTGTATCATTTGTGAAATATGTATTCATTACAAGATCGGAGGCTACCATTATGCATATTTCTTTTAATGCAACTTTCTAGAATAGAATGCTCATGTATTACAATAGTCACAAGCCCAGATAGATCTGCCTCTTTTAAATGCGGCTTCAAGCAGATAAGTTCTACTCTTTTCTCATACCACTAATTTCTAGTCGTGTTTGATTATGTAAAACTTTTGTGTTTACCAATATTCTGTTAATCTCTTAGATACCTCGTTTGGTAATGTAATCTACTGCGTTTAGCTGCGTAAACTGCTGCTTGGTATTGTATGCTGTTTTACCCACAGCCCCCTTGCGTCGTCTCCCCGACCGTTATTTCGGTCGTTAATACTGTCTTATCAGACTGTCTTATCTCTCCTTTATCCTTGCTTATTAGCTTCTAGTTGTGAACACCGTACGTTCGTCACAATTCCTTTACCCATGCATAATAGCCTTTAATTGCGCACCGTTCGCTCGTCTCGACTCTTCACATATACTCCTGTTAGAAATGGGGGTCTCTAGTTGGCAATGGTTTGCACCTTTGTCCAAATAGGGACCCTTGCTTCTAGTCAGGGTAAGGGGGATACACTCCTAAAATAACCCCTGCTCACCCCCTGGTAGCTTGGGACGAGCAGACAGGCTTATCTCAGAGGCAGTGTGTAAAGCATTTGTGAACACATACAGTAACACAGTGAAAACACTACAGATGGACACCACACCAGTTTAGAAAAATAAGTATTCTTTATGTAAACAAGACCAAACGACAAAAATCCACACTACAATATTAAAAAATAAGACTTTCAAATGGTAGAAATAGTTCAGTACAATGCAATTTGTAGATGCGACACTTTTCCAACAAAGTACCTCAGATGCGTCATGCAAAACAAACAAAAGGGTCGCAGGGAAGGTGATGCGCCGTTCCTTACACTCAGGGGAGTGGATGCGTCGGTACCTTACTGCAGCACAGGGGAGGTGATGCGTCGCTTCCTTACTGTGTGGGGAGTTGATGCGCCAGTTTCTTACTGTGTTCCGGATATGATGCGACAAGATGGCGCCTCGATACGATGCAACGATCCGGTGCGATGCGACAAAATGGCGGCTTGATGCAATGCGACGATCCGGTCCGATGCGTGAACTTTTGCAGCTGCACGGCAGGCGCTGCGACGATGTTCTCGGTGATGCGACGGGACTCGGTGTAGATGCGGCACACTTCTTCCCCGTTGCTCAGTGATGCGTCGGGTCTCGGTGCGGATGCGACATGCTTCTTTGTCGTTGCGTCGCGCTTCCAGCTCCCAGCGACAAACCGTCTCTAGAGGTCCTAAACAGCAGCAGGCACCTCTCTGTAGGTTAGAATTCCCAGCAAGGAAACTCGGGGGAGCTGATGGTGAAGTCTTTGTGTCCCTGAGACTTCAGACAGGAGGCAAGCTCAATTTCAAGCCCTTGGAGATCTTCCTCAAGATGACAAAGCAAACAGCAAAGTCCTTTTCTCCTTTCCTTGGCAACAAGTAACCACTGCAGGCCAACCCCAAACAGCACAGGGGCAGTAATCCTCCTTCAGCTTCTCCAGTTTTTTCTCCTTGGCAAAGGTTCCTCTTGATTTCCCAGAAGTGATCTAAAGTTCTGGGGTCTGGGCCCCTCTTTTTATACACACAATTTCTTTGTTCTCTGAAGGCAGAGAGTGTCTGCACCCAGCCCAAGCCAGTTCTGTCCTCCCTGGTGCAGCTTCCTGGCAGGAGGTGGAGACAGCATTGTTGAAAGCAGACCTGGCCCAGGTAGCTGAAAAGAAATCTCCTCCCCCTACTCTCTATTCTATGTAGGCTCAGATAAGTGAAAGGAAATCTCCTCCCCCTACTCTCTATTCAACCCAGGTCCTATTCAGCCCAGCCCTGACTCATCAGACTGCTGGAGCCAAAGCCCTCTCCAGCCCCCTGTCATTCACAAACCAGACATGGAATACACAAACCTAGCAGAGGCATACTGGATGGTTAGGCAAGAAAATACCTACTTTCTGAAAGTGGTATTTTCAAACACAGAATGTAAAAATCACCCACACTAAAAGATGTGTTTTGAGTTCAGGCACACTAAACTTTATTTTCCTATCTTGTTCCTAGAGTCAGTTATGTTTATAAGATGTTATAAACTAACTCCCCATTCTGGCCTATGGGAACAGATAGCCTTGCAATAGTGAAAAACGAAATTGGCTGTAATTCACTATCAGGACATGCTACACACACCAGGGCATGTCCTACCTTTCACATACAATGCACCCTGCCCATAGGTGTACCTTGGGCCTACCTTAGGGGTGACTAACATGTAGAAAAGGGAAGGTTAAGGGACTGGCAAGTGGGTGCACTTGCCAAGTCGACATGGCAGTCCCAGACTGCACACAGGCTCTGCAATGGCAGGCCTGAGCCATATTTTACAAGCTGCTTCTGTGGGTGGCACAATCAGTGCTGCAAGCCCACCAGCAGCATTTGATTTACAGGCCCTGGGCACTCATGGTGCAATATACTAGGGACTGACAAGTAAATCAAATAACTAATCATGGAATCACTAATCCATACAACCATTTACAATAGGGAGCACTTGCAGTTCGCCACTGAACAGCAGTGGCAAAGTGCCCAAAGCATCTAGACCAGCAAAACATAGCAAAAACATAGGAGGCAACAGCGAAAAAATGGAAGGGAGACCCACGCCAATGGTGCCAGGTCTAACAACTCCAATTTATGGAGTTAGTTTTTTCTCCCCCCTCCCTATTAATTAGCAATATAAGAAGTACCTTACCGCACCCCGGACTCGTCCGTACTCCGGAATTGACTCACTCGGACGGCCGAACTCGCCTGCCCCCTCTGAGGAAAGACCCTTAGCAACCATGATGCGACGAGCATTGCACACGCATCGCGGTGGTCGCAGAGGCTCCACTCTATCAATAAAAAAAAAAATTTAAAAAGAGGATACCAAATCAGCTTCTAACGCGTTGCCTAGCTACGGACTAAGGAACGGCTGATCGCTCGCGCAATACCGTCTTCAGAGATAACGACGGTTGGGACGCGAGCGATCAGCTGAGCCTCTCTATGCCCAAGGCAGGATTTAAGCTATCTTGACAAGCTTTAAACTTTTACTTTGTGGCTTTCTACCCCTAGGGGTAAGATATTGTTTATTATCAGTCCCACTATATCATCAGATCCAGTAGGTTGAAGACCTTTGGTTATATAAGATTAATATATAAATTTGTAAGCCTTTGCCACTGATAAAAGAAAGGAAATTAACCCTCTGGGAACCTATAAGGAAATTAACCCCTTGGGAACCTACCCTTTTGCCATTATTATTATAAGGAATTAACTCTTTGGGAATCCTCTAACTTATAATGTTGGACATTGAATCAGACGATTCCCAAGCTCCGGCCCCATTCCCAACGCTAATGAGGAGCTTATTAGAAAACGAATCCAAAAAGAAATGCGTTCTTGCATAAGAGAAACCATCAGCCAAGTCGTTGCGGGCAAAAGAAGCCTAACTGAGGGAAACAATACCTCTGACCATCAAGGAGCGAGTAACGAAAGTGGGGGCAAAAGGTCAAAGAAAAACAATAATATAGAAAGGGTGAGCCCAATGAGCACACTTGGAGGTCACCTTTAATACACCAGGAGACACAAAGAATGGTACGAAAAATAGCCTCGTGGAATGTGGCCGGTATCGCCCCCAAAGTGAGTGACATTAACTGGTTAAAGTTATGGCAGGAGTATGAAATAGTATGCTTCCAGGAAACATGGGACACGGAGCCAGTATTTATTAATGGTTATCGATCTTTTCAGACCCAAGCAAATCCATCTACCTCGGGGAGGGCGAAGTGGGGCATTTTGACCCTAATCCGGAACGATCTACCTGTAAAAGTAAAGATGAATGCCCAATTAAATCTAAACTTTCACATCCTGACGCTGGAGGTACAACAGGAAGGGACATGGTTACTAATACATTTTTATAAGAACAGATTTGGTTCAAACATGCACTCAATTGTGGGGGAGGTTGACAAAGCAATTGCTGATATTGCACGCAATATTAAGAATGTGAACATAAATGTCATATGGTTAGGCGATTTTAATATACACCCTTCTAACTATAACACACTGTCTGTGTGGATTAGAGGACATGGGGGGAAACCCAAGATATCATTTCACACATAGTGAGTATGGTAATGGTTTAAATAAGCTA
Source organism: Calotriton arnoldi (assembly GCA_963921515.1). NCBI lineage: Eukaryota > Metazoa > Chordata > Amphibia > Caudata > Salamandridae > Calotriton > Calotriton arnoldi. Next base: position 459,596 of record CAWUFW010005681.1, read on the forward strand.
TTAGCCTCCCTAAATATGGAAATAATTTGTGAGCCAGACCCCGTAACAGATATTTTGCCGAAAACCTTTCACCGAAATGGGGTGGAGTCAACGATTGACTACATACTTTTAACCCTCCCTCTCAATGCAAGGGTTGCTAAGGTAGGCAATTCCTTTACGACTTTTAGCGATCATGCTATTGTTTCAATAGAGCTAAAGATATCAACACGGGAGAGACAAAAGCGTAGCAATGTTGAAACACCAATTGTTGCAAGGAAAAATGGGGTTCAGTTAAAATGGGCACATATAGATAAAATTAAGTTGATTCCAGAAATCATACTAAACACACAAGATAATATACAATTGTATTTAGACCCAGAAGCTGATGAGGGAAGTTGTGCTAGCTTTTGTGATATCCTAAGAAACATAACAAGCATTGGCATAGCCAATAGGTCTCGCTTTTGGGACCTTATAAGTATTTAGTTATGCAGCACAATATCCTTGGTGCAACAACATCAACTATTGTATGGCTAAACACTTATAAGGTTCCAAAGGCGAGACCTATTGGTTATGCCAATGCTTGTTTATCTATGCTCCTACGTTTTTTTCTTCCCTTTCACCAGTCATCCCTCCATTCCCTACTCTTTTCCTTCCTTCCTCCGTCCATTAACAGAATGCAGAACATTGCAAAGAGTTGCTGCTTTTAAAACATTTGAGCCCACTACAAAGATTCGTCAGTCATCAGAGACTGGGGCTCAAACCCCATTTAAGTCACACTGATCTTGTACGCCTGTTAAAAAGTAAAATCAGGGCCAGGCATAATACCTATTTTAGTGTGCACATAAAACAAAGGCATGAGTGTTCTTAAAACTACAGTTAGCCAACGGTAGAGTGTGATATTTTACCTAGTCTAGTCAACAACAATTTGAGAAATCTTCAACTAAAACCATCCCCCGTATGTTTGGAAAGGAAGACTAGATGGAGGGTCGTCTTTCTTCAGCGTCACCATAAAAAGTAGCTTCCATTAGGAACCTTATAGCCCAAAACCGGAGTAGAGTTTTGTTATTCATTTGCCTCTAGGTTTCTCAAAACGTGCCTCTTTGATAACAGATGTACATATGTTGCACAAATAGCACTAGCTAGCTATAGGCAGAAATCTGAAAATACAAGCCCAACAGTTATGTCATCTAGCCCTGATGACTTTGCATTATCACTTCGTGACATGTGCGCTACATTGCCCAAAAGCAAAAGAGTTCAACAGTATCTTTGCTACTTGATAGGTCATTACATGTCAAAACGGACAAGAGGTGGTTTCCTGGCAGTTAAAGTGAAACAAATACGCCAATGCGAACAACACACTTGACAATGTGTAAATGAAAAGCACTGGGATGCAAACGTGGTGTGCTACCCACAAGCATCATCTAGTAATGGCAATACATAAAATCAAGAAACTGTTTGCCCCTGTCAGGAGGACACACATAAAAAGCAGCCCATAACATAAAATCTGAGAAAACACGCTTCGGCAAAAGTTAGCAGAGAAATTTTGCCGGATGAACTTTTCCTCAGTCATACATATAAAGAAGCATACATGTAACTAGAGTACATCACATGGAATTGACACAACAGGGTTGCCTCCGCTCGCATGCTCACCGCTGTCCACGCGACTCTTCTCATGGCGCGCGCGCAATGCTTCGATCTCGGTCTGCTGGTCCGAGAGGAACCTCTCGAGCTTGCCCTGCACCCCTTTGGGTAACTTGGCGAGCTCAGCGCGCTCCAGAACCTGCTGCAGCACAGCCGCCATTTTTGCTTGAAACCCGACAGGAAGTAAACTGCTGTGAGCGGGAGAAACAGAAATAAGCTAGTACGCTGCGTGTCAAGGAAGTTGGGGTGCAAAGCTGTACCATGGGAATTGTAGTGTGCTCTGCGCTCTACTGAAGCCGGCCTGTCACACTCGTGATGGACTTTGAGTTTGACAGTTCACCTTGCGGCGACAGAGTGATAGATGTAGGAGGCAAGGCAAGGCATTCCAAACAAATGTATGAAATCGTTATTGGAGCGCGTTTATTATTCTCTCAATTTCAAAATAAAATACGTTTCCAAACGTCAAAATGTGCTACTGTTCTGAAAAGATGACCTAATAGTGCAACACAGAGTTCCCCTGTGTTTTTGTCATTCAACATTTTGTTAAACATTCTTTTTGCAGTTTATATAGTGCTAACTTGACCTGAACGGCGAAGGTATTGGAGCGCTTTATTGAACACCAGTTACAACACACAAGGACACATTCATTTTTTAATGTATGCATGGGTAAAGTAAGTTATTTGCGCAGAATCGCAGGATGGTGAGCCGACTCCGAAATTCGCCCTGCGTTCCTCAATTTCAAAGTCAACAGCTGCGGCCTTTACGCCACATCTTCTTCCCCATTAAAACCGCTAGCGGGCATAAAAAATTAAATCGAAAGTTAAAACGTGCACTTTATATACGTTATTGTATTCTTTCAAACAGTTTCACTAACCGAGGTGTATTTAAAGATGGCGACCTTGCATGCACTAATTTGAGGGAGTTTTCTCTAATAGACTGTGGGACGGTGGTACAGTTTATTTATCAATTAAGAAAGGTTTAGCAGTTCCCTCGGATGTACGAAACATGAAAGCCTTCACAACCTGTGTGCATGTGCTTACTTATGCTTCAGGAATGGAGCAGCATTATTGTATCCTGAGCGCTAGGCCTGCCAAAAGTCAGCATTGGTTTCACTAAAGACCACGTTCAACAAGCATAGGGGTCGGGGGTGGCGACGGCGGCAACGGATGAGGAAAGCCCGCGAGTGGTGCGCGCTTGGGAGAGCGAGCAGCCCATCAGTTTTCAATTATCGCTCCCGCGTCTGGGCACGATAATTGAAAACAGATGTGGACCGTGCGCGTAAACGCAAGCCTTAGGCCGTGTGCGTCAACATTGGGACAACAAGCACGCGAGTGGTGCGCGCGCGCCACAACATCTGTTTTGAATTATCGCGCACGCGCACGATAATTCAAAACAGATGGTGCCTGTGCGGGTAACCGCAAGCAATAGGCCACACACGCACGAGCGTGTGGTCAGCTTTTTGAAGCCCCCTTACAATAAGTCTCGCAGAGCAGCGCATGCGCGCTGCTAGGCGAGACCTAAAAACGGCCCTTACAAGAAAAAAAGCGCCAAATAAAGTAAAAGGCAGGGGCTGGTTTGATTCACCATGCACAAAAGCGAGGAAGGCTCTGTTGTATGCTCTAAAGGCTAGGCATAGAAGCCAGGAACAAATAAGAACATTGCGGGCCTCATATAAACTAGCACGGAAAAACAGAGAAAAGGAAATCAGGGAGGACCTATGGGTCGACCTTGATAAGGCAGCTAATTCAGGAAACAGCTGTGATTTCTGGAAGTTAGTAAATGCCCCATATTTTAAAAGTTCTAGTGACCCAACAATAGACATAAATGTCGATGAGGAGGCATGGGTTTCCCACTTTGAGAATATTTTTGCTTTAAACCCTGATACCCCATCCCAATATGTGGCAGCGCAGGAAATGCGCCATGTGCCTCTATCGTTTTCTTTTATTGAAGTTAAAGTAGGGCTGGATTTATGTAGTCTGGGAAAGGCTCCGGGACCGGATGGTGTCCCAATTGATTTTTTTCAAGACAACCCAGATCACTCCTAATGAACGTCCTGAATAGTATAGCTTTGGTAGGCCCTCCCCTTCATGGTCATCGGGGTCATCGTACCCATTTACAAAAAGGAGACAGGGCCAACCCAAAGAATTATAGACCGATTTCCCTGCTGGATACAACATCAAAGCTTATGGGCCGCCTTCTCCTTTCTAGGTTAGAGGGATGGGCAAAGGAGAATAACATCTTAATCCAGGCCCAGTATGGTTTCCAGCAGGGAAGGGGTACTGTGGATCAATGCTTGAATTTAGCATTGACCATAGAAAAGTATACTAGAATGAAGGACGGGAAAATATACATGGCATTCATGGACCTGAGCGCTGCGTTAGACTGCGTGGTCCATGATAAGCTATGGAATATAATGGAGATGATGGGGGTCGACCCAGCTATACTAAATTTTATCAGGCAGTCGTACGCAAATGCGACGGCATCAGTGCGCTATACCAAAACTGGAGATTGTACGCGTTCTTTCAAAATCTCCAGGGGAGTAAGGCAGGGCTGTGTATTGGCCCCATTTCTTTTCTCCTTATATACAAATGGAGTAGAGAAAGCACTCACCGTGGCCACTTGGGACGTCCCCCTCTTTGAAAATCAAATGCTACCAATATTGGCTTATGCGGACGACGCAGTGCTAATTGCCAGAACAAGGCTTGGGTTACAAAGGCTGATAACTGCGTATGTCTCATTCATGGATTCACTACAATTGAAAGTGAACCAAACCAAGTCTTTTGCAATAGTAGCCGGGGCAACAAAAAGAGAAAAAATGCCGTATTTCCACATGGATGCGGAAAGAATAGAGGTAGTGGACTCTTTCCCCTATCTGGGGATCCTTTTTGATAAAGATCTGTCATGGGCAAAATTGATGGAAGGAAGAAAGATGGTGATGGAGAGGGGTATTATTGCTGTAAAATCCTTTGCTAGAAAACTGGTCGCCAAACCCTTATTACCGATAAAAAATATCTATCAGGCTAGAGTAAAAGCAGCAGCGACTTATGGTGCTGGTGTTTGGGGTGTGGTAGTACCGACACCACTGCAAACTATTGAGAACAAATTTTTTAAATCTGTAGTGGATCTTCCTCCCTCTTTTACAAACTGCATCCTACATATGGAATTGGGCTTGCCTTTTATCTCAGATCATATACAACTAGCCCCACTCCTTCTCTGGCATTCAATTTGGAGGAGAGATACAGTGCCACTCACTCAATTAATAATAAGGAGTTGCTTAGCCATGGATAAGTGGAAGAGGTCTAGGTGGCTCAGCTATGTAGAGTCAGTATCAAGGGAGATCGGTCTCCCGGAACTTTTTAAAGATCCACTGTCTTGCAAGAAGGTCTCTAAACAGAAGGTTACTAATATGTTCTTGCTGATGTCTGAGTACAAGCGTAAGGAACATTATAAAGAGAAATACGCTGTCCAGACATACCGCCTTAACCCACCATTAACAGAGGGGGGGTTCTCTTATCTAGCGAATGTAAATAGGTCGCAAAACAGATTTATATTACTGAGGTTTCTCACTAACTTGATCCCTCTTATGCTAGGTTATCCGGAAAAAACATATAATCATTCTGACTTAAGTGTGTGTCCATGTGATAACCTATCACTCCAAACTGAATTGCACCTAGTTTTATTCTGCCGGCTATATGAGAAGGAAAGGAATGACCACCTTAAACCAATTTTAAAGAAAGGGAATTTTAAGCAGTGCCGGGTGGCACTATATTTTTTATAATCATTATCTGACCCTTTGGTTTGTTATTCGGTAGCGTCTTTCTTATGGGCCTGCATGAGGAAGAGGAAGGGGACGGCGTACAGACCAGTGAGATGAACTCATCCAATTAACTAGGCACTATTCTTATAGACCAGTGAGATCGCTAAATAAATATACAATTATACAGCCTTAGCATATGAAATGATTTTAACGATTTTAATGCATTTATGTCTTTATTCTAGAATCATTGCTGAAATATTTGTAATTTTAAAAACAAAATTTTGTACAATTTGTTATGATGATGTACTTATTTGTACTTTTATGATCGTTTTTAACTTGATCGAATAAAGAGTAAATTGAATTGACTCCTCACTCGGACGGCCGAACTCGCCTGCCCCCTCTGAGGAAAGACCCTTAGCAACCATGACGCGACGCGCATTGCACACGCATCGCGGTAGTCGCAGAGGCTCCCCTCTATCAATAAAAAAAATGTTTTTAAAAGAGGATACCAAATCAGCTTCCAACGCTTTGCCTAGCTACGGACTAAGGATCAGCTGATCGCTCGCGCAATCCCGTCTTCAGAGATAACGACGGTTGGGACGCGAGCGATCAGCTGAGCCTCTCTATGCCCAAGGCAGGATTTAAGCTATCTTGACAAGCTTTAAACTTTTACTTTGTGGCTTTCTACCCCTAGGGGTAAGATATTGTTTATTATCAGTCCCACTATATCATCAGATCCAGTAGGTTGAAGACCTTTGGTTATATAAGATTAATATATAAATTTGTAAGCCTTTGCCACTGATAAAAGAAAGGAAATTAACCCTCTGGGAACCTATAAGGAAATTAACCTCTTGGGAACCTACCCTTTTGCCATTATTATAATAAGGAATTAACTCTTTGGGAATCCTCTAACTTATAATGTCGGACATTGAATCAGACGATTCCCAAGCTCCGGCCCCCATTCCCAACGCTAATGAGGAGCTTATTAGAAAAATATCCAAAAAGAAATGCGTACTTGCATAAGAGAAACCATCAGCCAAGTCGTTGCGGGCAAAAGAAGCCTAAATGAGGGAAACAATACCTCTGACCATCAAGGAGCGAGTAACGAAAGTGGGGGCAAAAGGTCAAAGAAAAACAATAATATAGAAAGGGTGAGCCCAATGAGCACACTGGGAGGTCCAACCACCTCAAACCTACTGGGAGGTCTACGCACCTCACACTCTAAGGGAGGCCTGCGCGCCCCAAAGACCACAGGTGTCCTTAGCGACACAAATTACCTGGATGCCCCAAGCGGGACACACTACCAAAGTGCTCTACCTGACCCACAATTAATTGACCGTGAACAAGGAGGGCTTAAATCTATGGATGAATATATCCTAGACCTAGACCCAAAAGAGAATGACCCAGATTTTACTCTTTCAGAGGGCGAACTTCCCTCTTCTACTAAAGAAATAATAATTGATCTTCTAGGCGAGGAAATATTCTCCCCTATAACATCCAACATGCCAGGAGCTCTCAATGGTGGCCTCAGAACCACATGGCCAAATTCATCAAGAGGTGGTTAAGAAACCCTCTTGAGAGAGACACAAGAAATATTTTAAAGGCTGAATGCCCAAGACCTATGGTCCAAGACAAAATTTGCCTCACTCCAAACCTAGACCCAGAACTTATTAAGTTCTTTTTCAAAATGGGCTGGGACCCTAGGAAAGGCATGGAGCGCTCCCTTAAGACATGCCAGGACCGCATGCTTGACATGCTAGGTCCCTTGTGTAGAATGATTGACCTAATTGAAGAAAGCCGCATTAATGGCTCTTCCCCAAACCTCGACTTACTGAGAGGCTGGAGCCAGAGGACGCTAATCCTTCTTGGGAATGCCAACGCCGCAATTAACACCTAAAGAAGAACAGTCGTCCTAACCAAAATAGACCCTAAGCTTAGTGATATGGCCGAAAAGGAACCCTCTGTCAACCCCAATGGACTACTCTTTGGGGAAGACATGATCAAGAACCTTGGGAAATATGTGGCAACCTTTGCTGCGCTTGATAAGGCACAAACTAACATGCGCAGAGTTTTTAACCCTAGTGCTTTTGCCAGAGCTGGCAGAAGGGGTCGCTCTACCGGCCGTCCCTATCAAAGACCCTTCTTCAGACAACGGGATTTTGGTGGTCCCTACCAGACGAACCCCTCCTTCTACCCTCAGAGAGGAAGACCCTTCCGTTCGAGAAGCTTCAGAGCTAGAGGTCGCTACTCCTCCGACATCTCAAGTAAGTACCAACTCACCTCATCCTTCCTTTTCAACAGGAAAAGTGGGGGGTTGACTAAAACACTTCTTTCACAGCTGGGAACAAATTACTCAGGACCTGTGGGTTCTAGAAACCGTTCAGGGCTTCAAAATAGATTTCATAGAGAAACCAACACAACATACAACACCCAAAGTGCTAAACCTGACCCAAGACCAACAGAGAATTGTGGCAGAAGAGGTGAATTCTATGTTGAAGAAAGGGCAATTGTAGAGGTACCATGGAAATGTATGAACTTCCTAAGCAATACATTCCTGGTGGAGAAGAAGGACAAAGGTTGAACAAAGAACTGAACAAATCTCTCACTTACAGACGTTTCAAGATGGAGGGTATCCATCTCCTCAGAGACATGCTTCTAGAAAAAGACTGGTTAGTGAAACTAGACCTGCAAGACGCCTACTTTAAGATTCCGATGGCATTAGAATCCCAATCTTTCCTCCAATTTGCTTGGAACAATCACCTACACCAGTTCCAAGCTCTTCCCTAAGGTGTATCATCTGCCCCCTGGTGCTTCACCAAGGTAATGAGGGCTATCGCCTCAGTTTTGAGGGAAAGAGGAATCCGCCTTATAATTTACCTAGACGACATTCTCCTCATGTCTCAAGATCATTCTCAAATACTGAAAGACCTGAATACTACTGTAGATTTAATAGAGAGTGCAGGTTTTATAATAAACAGAGAAAAATCCATTATGACCCCCTCGAGGTCTCTAGAACTCCTGGGCTTCACAGTAGATACCGTGAAGTCAACGTTATTACTCGCTCCGAAAAAGATTACCAAGATTCAAAAAGAGATACAACATGTCCTAAAACAAGATCTGTTAACCTTAAGAGAACTAGCCAGACTCCTGGGCCTCCTCTCATCCTCCATCCAAGCTATTTTCCCGGGTCCTTTACATTATTGGGCCCTCCAAAGGATGAAGGGCAGAGCCCTTCGATCTGGCCTATGGTACAGAGACAAACATTATCTAGACACAGAAGCCAAGACAGAACTGACCTGGTGGTTAGAAAATCTGGACGCTTGGAATGGGAAAGCCATATTTGGCAACTCCCCAAAATTCATCCTGGAATCAGACGCGAGCCTTCATGGCTGAGGTGCTTGCTTTCAGAATCAGAACATGGAAGGCTTATGGTCCTATATGGAGAGTACACACCACATACGTTTGTTGGAATTAACCGCTGGGCTCTATGCCCTAATGAGTTTCAAGCAATCCCTTCAGGGCAGATCAGTTATTCTCAAAATAGACTACATGTCAGCCGTAGCCTACATAAATCGCCTAGGAGGCACCAAATCCCCAGACCTCTCCAACCTAGCAAAAAAACTATGGATGTTCTGCCTGGAACACAAAATATCTTTAAGAGCAGAATACCTTCCAGGAAAAAAAACAATGTTTGTGCGGACTGAAATTCCAGATTCCTAGTAGACCACACCGACTGGAAACTGAATGTGAACATCTTCAGAAGTATAGAACAGCTTTGGGGACCCTTAGAAGTAGATCTCTTCGCAAGCAGACTGACATCTCAACTACAGAACTATTTCAGCTGGATGCCATACCCGGGTGCTCTGGCAGTGAATGCCTTCCTTCAGCCTTGGAAAGGGATTCGGGGATACGCCTTTCCCCCCTTCGCAATGATCCAGCGGGTTCTACAGAAGTTGAGGAAGGAACAATGCTCAAAAATCCTAATAACACCCTTCTGACCGTCCCAACCATGGTTTCCGACAACCTTGGAATTAGCTTACGAAATTCCCTTTCTACTTCCAGCCTCACGAGGCCTCCTAAGAGACATAGACGGTTTGGAACATCCCCTACTCCAGAGCGGGACTTTGAACCTTCTTGTCTGGAAAGTGTCAGGAGAGCCCATGAAATCATTAACCTTTCGGCACAGGCTTATACTCTCCTCCAAGAATCTTGGGCCCCTGGTACACACTGCAGATACAACGGCATCTGGAAAAGATGGGTTCGCTGGTGCTTGGAAAGGAACCTGGATTCCGTGGAGGCTCCTATTGTACATGTAGCAAACTTCCTTGTAGAACAATTCGAAAGAGGCCTTACCTATAGATCAATGAACTGCTATAGGTCAGCTATTTCAGCGGGTCACTCCCTTTTAAACAGAAGAACTATAGGGAAAAACTCAATAATATGTAGAATTATGAAAAGCATTAGGCTTAAAAGACCCCCTAGACCTAAATACGAAACACTATGGTACGTGAAATTATTACTTGACCTTTTCTGTAACTGGCCCGATAACAGTCTCCTAGATAATAAAAAACTCTCCATCAAACTAGCCTCTCTCCTATGCCTAATATCTTGGTGGGAGGGTATCGGACGTTAAAGCACTGGAAACAACTAATAGATCTTATGATGCCTTCGGTGTCAGATTTGAATTTATCAAAAGAACTAAAACTGTGTCTGACATGATTTTCTACCCAAGATTTGATGCTTGCAAAACATTGTGTGTGGTAGATTGGATTGTATGAAGGAGTATGATGCAAGAATGAACAAACATCGCACTGCTGGCGTAAACCAACTTCTTATTTCCTTTGTTAAACCCTTCAAACCCATCTTGTCTACCTCTATTGCTAGATGGGTTAAACTAGCTATGCAATTGGCAGGCATAGACCTCCAAAGATTTCAAGCACATTCATTAAGAGGCACTATGGCCAGCCAATCCTTTTGGAAAGGAGGTAAGTTAGATGATATTCTTAAAGCGGCCGACTGGTCCAATTCCTATACCTTTGCGAAACACTACTGTAAACCTGTTGAACACATGTCTGATGTAGTTCTACTTGGTCGGAAGCTAACATTATCCCAACCCTTCCCTCCCGGAAGTGGACATTAAAACCTACAATGTTAATTACTTATTTTAACGTCTAAATTTGATGCTAAGAAATAAAATAAAAAATAAAAAAAAGAAGAAACAAGACAGTTTTCTTTGTATAATGTATTTAACCCCTTCCCTGCTCATGACGAGCTCAGCTCGTCATGCTGCGCGGTCGGGCTGTGCGCATGACGAGCTGAGCACGTCACGACCACGCCCGCGATCGGAATGTCCAGCACCTGGGCGGAATTCCGATCGCAGCGAAGGCGTTAATAATGCACTATGAAACATTTTTCCCTTATACATAGGGCTTAGTGGTGCAAATTTTAATCTTTTGTCCTTTTCAGATAACTCCGCTTAGATGGCTTTTCCACAAGGATGCACCCATAGAAGCTTACCTCTGGAAATTCAAGACTGCCTTCCCTTCCCTCCAAGCAAGTTTCGGCATCCAGATATAACCGTTCACCTGGAACTTACCAGCTACTTCAAGAAGAAAGTTTAATTGTTTCATTATAGTTGATCCTTGTTTTCCTCGCATTTAAAAGAGGCAGATCTATCTGGGTATTGACTATTGTAATACATGAGCATTCTATTCCAGAACTTTGCATTAAAAGAAATATGCATAATGTTAGCCTCCGTGTCTTTAATGAAATCCAGATTCTCTGGTCATAGTAATAGGAGAATCGCAATTGTAATCTATAAAACCCATGTTAACTTCTGCATTGAGAGCGGGTCCACGCTGGCACCTAGCTCCTTGCAGCTGTTGAATAATATATGTTAGAAATCTCACTGCATAGTGTTGTTGTTAATTTCAGACTTCCACAACATAACACATGGGAGAATGAGGATCACCAGAAGCATGAAGGTTAGCTCAAGAAAAGTCTGCCAATCAATCAAGTCATGCTCGTAGAGCGCTGCTTGTCACCAGAGAGGGTATCCAGGCACTTGTTGCAGGTTTCACTCGAAGAGCCAGGTCTGGATTCCCTTCCTGAAGAGGGTAAGCGAGGGTGCGGTGCAGAGGTGGAGTGTTAGAAATGGGATCTCTGGTTGGCTAAGGCTTGCGCCAAAGCCAGGCAGAAACCACCACTCTAGTCAGGGCGAGGGAGTTACACGCCGACGATAACCCCTGCTCACCCCTTGGTAGCTTGGCACGAGCAGTCAGGGCTTATCCCGGAGGCAATGTGTAAAGCGTTTGCGCAACACACACTCCGCAGCAACAAACTAGGCACACCACAAAAGAAACTCCACACAAGGTTATATAAAAATAGCCTTTGTATTGTCATAAACACATTAGAAACAGTAATCACATATTTACACTGTGCCACCTGGCACTAGGCAATATTCACAGGGGACTATTTACAGCTGACAGGGCCAATCGGGCCACTGCCAGAACCATCAGATCCGGTAAGTAAATGCAAATATAAAACACAACCAGTAACTACTGGTGCAATACTGACCTAAGCATTACCCCTTTGGGCATAAACCATGTTAGGTCCAAACCTCATTAGCATAAGACCCCCCTCCTAAGCATAAACACCTTACGCACTAGGACATCAGCAGCCCAAACACATCCGGCACTAATCACGGGGCATAAATCACATTAGGCATAAAACCTATTATGTAATAACCTCCAAATCCTGAATCACGCTAGGGGCATAAGTCACAGTAGAAAGTAACCTCATCACATAGACCACAGTAGAGGTATAAACCAGGGTGCATAAATCACAGTTCCTGCGCACCACATAAATCCCATGTAGAGCCTGGCGCCCTAACAACCTAGCGCAGCCCCCTGGCCAACTGGCCTTCTCAGAGGGCTCCAATGCCCTATGTCCCAATAGTCAGGGCGTAGCTGCCAATGCAGCAGAACCCCAAAAGTGCGCAATTGCGCAGAGGCCTAAAACCACCAACACTACACAGGGAAAAGGCTAGGAGACGAGCAAAAAGTTTAGGGGTGAACCTGCCAAAAGGGCCAAGTCCAACACAACCCCCTTCCAGCCAAAACGCAGGGCAGACCAATCACCACCGTGATGGGCTTCCTGCTTGGAGGCGATAGAACACGGACGCGGGCCCGCAACTGCAGGGACACCCTCCTGTTCTACGCCACGGTGAACCCATGTGGTTCCTTCTGAAAAAGCTGTCCGGAGCAACTGGGCTACCCCACTGGTACTCCCTAGCTGTCCGCGGCCAGGACCAGGCCCTAGGCCATCCAGATGCCACTGGTCCTTGCCCATTCACAGAGTGGGGGTAGTAACCCCTGGCACATAGTAGCCATTCTCCACTCTTCCCCTCATCAGGGCAGGTCTAGACTGCCACTGATCCTCCAGCCCTAGGGTCTGCACCCTCAGGCGGACCAGAAGTCACGGGTGAGGCTCTCCTCCCCCTACCTCTTCTTCTAGGGCTCCGCACTCTCCTCCTTGGAGAGGCACCCTCAGAACACAACTCTCCCACCAGTTCAGGACCTCTCTCCAAAAACTGGTCTCCCAACCTAGGGTCTAACCCCTCAGGTTGCACCGGGGTCAGAGGCGAGGACTCCCTCCCTCTGCACCCCCTTCCAGAGTTCTGCACCCTCCCAACTGGAGCGGTACCCCTGGAAGATGAACCGGTCAGGACACTGGTTACAGATGTCCCTTCCTCCAGATCAGGCGGATCCTGAACCTGGCCTCCCAACCTTGGGGCTGAACCCCACGGCTGAGCATTTGCCTGGCACACCAGGACTTCCGGGGGCGCACTCAGCAGCCCCCGAGGGTAACACATGACTCATGTGTGGCGTGACAGTCTGCGTGGCGCAGACCTCCCGACCCTGTCCATCTGACAGTGCGCAGAGATCCCCCACGACAGAAGTGGTGTCACCATGGTCACTTCTAGGAGACTCAGCCCTTCTGGCTGGCCCCTGACCCACTGGTTCTTCCACTGGGGAACACATCCCCCTCTCACCCCTCAATCCGGACTTCTGTACCCTCCCAACTGGAGCGGCACTGCCAGACACCAGAACCACTGGAGCTCTACTTACAGACGCTCCAGGTTCTCCAGACACTAGGAGATCCTCCTCAAATGGACTAACAGGACAGCCTAGGCTCCCAACCTGGTGTTCCCTGAAGAAACCATCCAGGTTCTGAGACTGGGTTTCGGGCACCTGGGGACACTCAGTCCCACACTCACTCCTACTCCACTGAGACAGGACGTGAGCCCCTACACCCCTTTCACTACACTGGGACCTAGCTGGGCTACACTGAACCTCTTCCCCCATACAGGACGGGAAGATACCTGAGCCACTACTTTTGGGATCACTCCCCAATGCCTCTTCAGAACCTTGGGCCTCCACCCAGAGGTCTGCCTCACATGCAAACTCCCATAGATCAGAAAACCCACCCTCCAACAGGTGTTGGCGCAACCCCGGCAAACAACAACTGAGCAGGTGCTCTCTGATAACCAGATCGAACAGTCCTTCAAAATCCTGTTCCGTGTTAACCGTTACCCAATCAGCCAGTGCATCATTACATTCATCCGAAAAATCCACCCAAGACTGGTGAGACAGTTTCCTACTGCCCCTGAACTTCAACCTGTACTCCTCTTCTCTGGAACAAGGTACCATATTTTGGGAACTGGGACTTCCTGCACTGGACTGTATATTGCTGCCACCACTGGACCCCACCCTCACTGGGGAATCCAGAAAACTACAACTGCACTCAGGGGATAATCTACCCTCCCGAGCTAATTTCTCCCTGGCGAAGGCCCTCTCAGCCTCCGCCATCCTCTCCTGCGCTAAGACCCTCTCGGTCTCTAGCTTTTTCTCCTCCATACTCAGCTGCGCTATCTCCCTGGTATGCTCTAACCTGAGCTTCTCCACAGCCAGCTGATGCTCCCTTTCTTCCCTCCTATCCACCCACTCCTCTGGGGACAGGAAAAGGGATGGGGCACTGCCCCCGACACTGGACCCAGCAAGGGACTCCCTATCCATGGGGTCCTCACTATCTACTGGCGTCCCGGTCCTGTCACTTTCTTCCTCCTCTTCAGACTCCTCAGGGCCCCCTCAGACCCACCACCCTCTTGGCGTGCGGCCAGGGCCCTCTTCTCCTCATTGCGCTCACAGTCCCATTCATCCTTTTGCCATTGGATCAGGTTGTCCCTCAGTTTTGACTGGGTGTCTGACCCACTCACTGCTATGTCTCTCTCCTTACAGAAGTCCACCAACTCCCCCATACTGTATCTAAAGAGACCACAAAAATCAAAAGCAGACTCCATTTTGGCAGGACGCTCAGGGACACGTGCAACACAGGAGACCTAGGTTTCTGAGCTGAAGCAAGAGTATACAATTTACAAATGACACTTTTAGGAGAAGAATTAAAACAAAACTCAGAACAATAATCCCCACACAAGTGATTATCTAAATGTAGAGTTTGTAGTGCAACCAGTCGTCGCTGTGGTACTGCGCAAACGCAAAGTCCTATCCTCACCGCTGACAACCAATGTTAGAAATGGGATCTCTGGTTGGCTAAGGCTTGCGCCAAAGCCAGGCAGAAACCACCACTCTAGTCAGGGCGAGGAGTTACACGCCGACGATAACCCCTGCTCACCCCCTTGGTAGCTTGGCACGAGCAGTCAGGCTTATCCCGGAGGCAATGTGTAAAGCGTTTGCGCAACACACACTCCGCAGCAACAAACTAGGCACACCACAAAAGAAACTCCACACAAGGTTATATAAAAATAGCCTTTGTATTGTCATAAACACATTAGAAACAGTAATCACATATTTACACTGTGCCACCTGGCACTAGGCAATATTCACAGGGGACTATTTACAGCTGACAGGGCCAATCGGGCCACTGCCAGAACCATCAGATCCGGTAAGTAAATGCAAATATAAAACACAACCAGTAACTACTGGTGCAATACTGACCTAAGCATTACCCCTTTGGGCATAAACCATGTTAGGTCCAAACCTCATTAGCATAAGACCCCCCCCTCCTAAGCATAAACACCTTACGCACTAGGACATCAGCAGCCCAAACACATCCGGCACTAATCACGGGGGCATAAATCACATTAGGCATAAAACCTATTATGTAATAACCTCCAAATCCTGAATCACGCTAGGGGCATAAGTCACAGTAGAAAGTAACCTCATCACATAGACCACAGTAGAGGTATAAACCAGGGTGCATAAATCACAGTTCCTGCGCACCACATAAATCCCATGTAGAGCCTGGCGCCCTAACAACCTAGCGCAGCCCCCTGGCCAACTGGCCTTCTCAGAGGGCTCCAATGCCCTATGTCCCAATAGTCAGGGCGTAGCTGCCAATGCAGCAGAACCCCAAAAGTGCGCAATTGCGCAGAGGCCTAAAACCACCAACACTACACAGGGAAAAGGCTAGGAGACGAGCAAAAAGTTTAGGGGTGAACCTGCCAAAAGGGCCAAGTCCAACATGGAGGGAGAGGGCATTCCAGGATTTGGTGGCGAGATGGGAGAAGGAGCGTCCTCTGGAGCAGCAGCGGCGTATGCAAGGTGTCTGTGCGAGGGTGAGGCATGCAGAGCGGTGGTTCCTGGGAGGTCAGTGGAAATGCAAGCGGTGGTCCATGGGGTCCTTGGTCGTGGAGGGCTTTGTAGGCGTGGGTTAGGAGTTTGAAAAGGTATCTCTTCTGGACTGGGAGCCAGTGGAGGTCCTTCAGGTGCTGAGTGATGTCGGTTCTCTTGGGTAGGTTGAGGATCAGTCTGGCGGCTGCGTTCTGGATCATCTGGAGTCTTTTCATGAGTTCAGTGGTGGTGCCTGCATAGCGAGCGTTACCATATTCCAGTCAACTGGTGATGAGGGCCTGCGTCACCGTCTTCCTGGTGCTGATGGGGAGCCACTTGAAAACTATGGAAAGTATAGGTGATGTTCCCCACAAACTGAAATGCAAGTCTGCCACGTTTATTTAAACACTTTTCGCATGTACATCATTTAGGACAATCAGATAAAGGTCCTCCACAGTTTGAATTGGAGTTCATCACCTCACAGTTTGAATTTAGACAAAACACATTTAAAACAAATAGAACTCTTCATTTAAGACCATTATAGGAAAATGGGTAAAGATTATGCATGGAAATAATGGAGAACTAATAACAAATTAAACTAAGGCAGATCAATTGACAGGAGACTTATTGCTTCTGAGAAGTATTGTGCTTTCAGAATATCCCCGTCAGGCCTTTCAGAAAATACCCATTTAGTAAAAGCTTCGTGAATTTCAAAGGGGAGAACCTCTCTTGGATGCAAAGACTACACCAAACCCTGTGAGGGTCAGGATATACCCTTGACAGCTAGAAAACTTCATAGCATAAAGAAATACTTTGATAGCAGTTTATTTTAGTAGGGGAGGCATGATATGGTGGCATGCTTGCCAAACATGCATACACACAGCTTTCATAAAAGTAATGAGTCTTTCATTTTATGTCACACTTCTGACAGTCGTCATGGTGTGCAGGTTTGTCATTTACTGCAGCATTGCATCATTATGCCATCAACCCCATAAGCTGTTCATTGGGCCCTCTGAAGTCAGCAAAACATTGACAGTACTCAGAGCCTTAGATGCTCACACTCTTCTCTTTCCCCTGCTAGCAATGCCCAGTTACACATAATGGCTGTGACAGAATACTCCAAGCTTAGCCCATACTCTGCTAAACTTCAACAACCAATGGTCAATCTGAACTCTCAACTTGACAGAGTTGTAATGTTGATCATTTGGAATTGAAATGCTGTACCAGATTATTGAAATAATTCATTTGCCTGGATGCATACCAATTATCACAGAAGAAAGTTGGTCACTGTTTGATCAGAACAGTCATGGTGCTATAAACTGAAGAAAAATATCTACTATGGGATCCCATAAATTGGTAGTCAAGGCATGGGACAGTAAAGGGATGGAGTAATGAGGGCAGGGTCTGACAATGAGCATATACATTTACTTTGTAATAACTGTGCCTTAAAGAAATTGATATGGACAATATGATAGCAAATGTGTTACGGCTTACTTAATTGGTCACAAACACAATAGGACTTTAATATATCTTATGGGGTTAAGGCATCTGCTGCAGAGATCTTTGGTACCCATCAAGTTTCACGGTAAAATTGTGGTAACATAACTGGAGGTGAAAGCACTAGCTAGATAGATCTGTGTGCAAACTAGTCACTGGTTGAATCATAGAGCAGCATAGACTTTCCAACCATACCTGCTCAGGACAATTAACTTTAAAGAAAATATCACGATGGACAACCCAGTGCACTAACCAGCTAAGCAAACAACGATAATAGGAAATATGATAAAGAGGCCTACAAAGCTGCCACCATATTGAAAACCAAAAACTGTGTGTCTACTTCTAACACCTTTTCACCAACCATACTGCTGAGTGCTACAGCCCATACCACAATAACGGCACCTTGGTGGTCATCATGCCCAACATAGAAATAGTTCCCAAATAAAACAAAGAAAACACCCTTCGAAACACACCCTACAAGGCACATCTTGTTGCCCATGCAAGGCAAGAGCTTCAATGCCCAACACAGTAAGTGCTATATAAATGCTGCAATACAATACAATAAAAGGTTAATGTGCAGATTGTTGTTCTGAAGGCAGAATACACAGAGTGCCACCGCTGGTGAACGAGTCCAGAAGGAGTCGGGAAATTGCAAGGGAGAGGTTAGCATATTTTATTGAAGCCAGTCAGGATAAACCTCAGTAATAAATAGTTTATGGATGGATCCTCGCGCACCTTCTTTTCAGCAGTAACAGGGTATGAATTAGGATTGGCGCCTCCTGAACATATGAGCTAAAGTGTAATTTTAAGAACCTGTCCCTGCCAGAAACGTGTGCAGGAGACGATAACATGACCAGAAATTTAACGTTTGAGATTGCCGGCCTGGGTCCTTAAATTAAGCCCAACATCAACGTCAGTTTATTGTCCTACAATTTCGCTTACCTTCTTGATATTGGATTTGGAAGCAGGGTGGAAATCCTTTTTGCACATGAAGTTAGCGAACGACTTCCCCATGGCTGCGGCAGGAGAAAAGGTGGCTTTGCTTTTTTAAGTCACATATACGCAAGGTATACTAAAGTTAAGTGTGGTCCTGACAGCAGAGTACAGCAAGAGGCAATCTTCCGGCAACAACTGAGCAAGTCATCGTCATAAAGAAAAGACTCATCAAAAGGCAGTAGACAGAGAAAAGGGACAAGAGACGATAACCAACATGATATGCCGGCGGCCATATGAAAGTAGAGACACTGATATGTAAGGGAACCACTAAAGCTATATTTCGAAAGAATAGAACCGTTAATCATAGCTTAATTTTAATGATGTTTCATCTATATTATGTTATATATTTTCCTATAACTTAAAAATATATTTTTAACATGCATTCGAAATAATGCCATTTGTCTCTATAAAAAGCTTCAGTGATACATCAAACCGCTGGACTAAATAAACAAATCCATAACGAGGGCTAAGTTATTGTGTTAATCGAGCGAAGATTTCCTTTCGGTAAAGGATTCTCCGGACCCCTAGAAAGTCTTTGTAGATAGCTCTGGCGTCACCTAGCGACCATATTGGGGGTAATAATCCCAACAAATACAGCTAGTTAGCTCTCCGCCTCTGTCCGGGGGACATGGCTTTATCCTCACTCCCCCGCAGGTTTGGTACGTCCGTCCCCACGTGATACATGAGCCTGCCCTAAATCGTTACGTTTAATGGAAAGTAGCTGCTGTCTTTTTCAAGCTTGGGGACAGTGGCTGACGTTGCAGACACCTGGCTGGGCTTGGTAAGTGGCTCCTGCTTGGGGTGTGTTGAGCCGTATGTCTTTGAAGGTATGCTACTGTCCCTCAGGGTGAGAAGGGGAGGAGTAGTGCTTTCCGAGGTCACATGAAGATTACAGCTCACTGCTAATTCTGCGTTTAATCGCAAAACGTGCAGATAGTCTCACATTAACGATAAGAAATTATGACAGCAGAGAACACGCTCGGGTATCTGTGCAAAACACCCATCCCTCCTACTCTTGAGTATAGTAATGTTTGCATATATTTTACACACAGAAACACGGTTATTCGTATTGCAAGATGAGATGTATGTTTTCGTTCAGAAATTTAAAAAAAACTGGCAATTTTTCATCTAGCCGTTCCTACATTTTCAATCTTGACGGGAGACTATTGAAGCCAAAAATATCTTAATTGTATCCCCTTTTTCTAATCAAAACCTTCGCCACTTCAATGCAAGTAAATGGTAAAATTGCATTCCCTCTTTTTCTCCCATCTCTAGCATGTGTATTCGCAAAGGTTGGCATGTATTCGTTCTGTTAATAAAAAAGTTGACGAAACATTGTTATAATCCAAAACCGAGACATTTCACTTAAATTACACAACCACAGCATCTCCAAAGAAACTGCTCAGGACCTTACACATTATGTTAGACGATATGCCAAATTATATAATTATATCACTGTTGACATGATATTGTCGAGTTGTAACTACTTTAATGGTTGTTGGAAGGGCGGAGTATGACTTTTAGCATCTACAAGTTTTTGTAACGAACGTATAGAGAAGATATTATATATGTTTGTTTTCTACCCATTTGCCCTGCCTTATGGCAGGTTGGATCAGACTTTTACAGCTATTTTATGGGACGTTCACGTTGGCTATGCACTGCAATGTGGGGGTGGTTGTGCGTGTACGTGGGGAGGCTCCACTTCGCTTTATGGACTTCCGTGAATTGGAAAGCTCCCTGTGCTCCTGTCAAAGATGTTGAACATCGCGCATGTCCCTTTCAGCTGCCAGGTGAACTTGGTCTGTCTCCTAACAGTGTAGTTCCACTGAAGGGAAGTGATTCAGCACATCGATCCATTGTTTGCAGTGCTGATTGTTGAGGTTGCTTTTGTTTCCTTCAGTGGCATGTGGCAAACGGAATAGCCCAGAGAGGGGTGCTGCTTTTAGAGCCCACTTCACTTGAGTGTTGTCAGATTGTTCCAAGTCAACAGAACACGATGTTTTCAATTGCGGGTTTATATTTAACAAAATGGTGTATTAATCGCAACAAAGTAAATTAAGACTACAGTCACTCGAATGCACTGACTAAGATATTAAATGAGAACACAAAACTATTAAAATGGCAGTGGATCAATCTGACTTCCTTGCCCATCTCCGACAGGGTAAACGTTTTGTTGCAGATTGAGTCCAGCAAGTTTCAAATGCGTCTACAAGCTTCAGCTAGGATACTGAGCGCTGTAGAATTGCACAGCAGGAGTTTCCAAAGTACAGCAACTCTGATATGACATAAACAGTCTAATTTTGTGGAAGCTAATCTAAGGCATTGAGATTAGAATTGCATATTTTTCAACCCAAAGATACTTGTATCAAACTAGGGAATACTAGTAGTTAAACGACCTACAAGAATATTGTTATTTCTGTTTTCAACGTGCGGTGTAATTAAAGTTATGAGTTGACTCGTTGCAATCATGGACACTTTTTTAAAATGATGGGCATTCAAGCAACACCACATTCTAAAAGTGGTAGTCCTGGTTGCACTGAATTCAAGCAATTTCACAAAAGTGCTGAGTCACAGTACTTTGTTAAAAAACATTTTCAGTGGTTTTGACCACTATTTCGGTCAAAAAATGATCCTCCCAGTTGCAATTTGGAAAGGGTAGCAAGTGCTCGTCTAGGAGTCAGCAATCATTTTCCTATAAGGGCTTTTGTACATTACAAAAAGCCCTGTTGCAGTTGTAAACCTTTTGCAAATCACAGGATTTGCTAACTCACAGGGGCTTTATACATCTAGGGACTGATGTATCATAGTGTTTTTCCCATTCTTTGTCTATGGGAAAATGCATTGGTATATATGTGTCCTTGTTTCTGGCCTGACAGTGGCCAGAATTCATTAGGAAACCAGTGCTGCTTTATAAGGCTGTACATGTTGGTACAAAGAACAGTGTAGTAAGGCTCATTTAGACCTGTTTTGCAGGTGGGACACTGAAGAAAAAATATTGCATCAACTTCAAGGGTCGAGTGCATTACTCTTAGGTCCAGAGAATAAGTAAGGAGACCTATTCGTCTGACAATATTTTTTAAAGATTTTTGTAGATATGAAATGCTGCGAGATTACCATTGACACTCCCGATTGTTAATTATCCCCTGGTTAGTCCTTCAGTTTCCCTTCACAGAAGTGAAAGTCACCTTTGATAATGTATGTAAACATTTAATGCAGTTTTCACTATGTAAAATGTTTTGTAATGCTGGAATCATTAGTTATTTTAGTTTAAAACACTTGTCTCATTGTCATTTTCAATATTCCCCAACATGACTTTGTTATAATAAGTACAACAAGAAAATATGTTCTGGCTATTTTACTAATCATTCTTTATCTGAATCTAGAAGCAGTACTGCACCCCCCCACCCCAATCAGTGATAGTCAGTTGATAAGATACCAGAGTGATATGCTTGCGTTCTTGCATCTGTACATGTACTGTGCACCGAAGTACAGAAACATAGCTTAAAATAAGTTGCTTTTATAATAATACAGCCAACACTGGAATATGTGTTGTGATCTATGTTTTTAGTGCTTAATATGTAGAGCAGTTTAGTTTTTGAGTAGTATTAAAGCTTGCTTTTTACCTTCCTGTGTCAGCTCATGTTTTCTGTGGCCCACTAATAAAAGAAAATAGTGACATGCCTTCGTTCCTCTTTATAAAAACAAAAGAATTTTCTAATGGAACTAATTTTTGCATGTATTCAGGACTTTCAGTGCAAAGTTATTTTCTTCCTCTCACTGTTAAAACTGCGGTGTCGTGTGCTAGCAGAAAAAGTATGATAAAATATAAGTTTGTTTCAGTTCCAATAGCTGCAAATTACCTACAGGCTTTGTGTTATACATTGGATTCAAGGGTGGTCGACATGGGTATCTGGCTGGTGTTGGAATAGTGTCTTGGGCCCATTCGTTTGTGCTGTTGGTGCATTAGTTTTTTTGCAGCAAGCCAAGAAAAGCATGTGCAACTTTACTTCAAAGGCATGGTAGAACCTGGTCGGGCCAATAGGCTCCTGCCAGTTCACTGGAGCTGATTTCAGCTCCTGCTTTGTGAATACCTATTTTAACTCCTGAGTGTCCTCCAAAAGAGTCCATATAAAAAAGCGTGGCTTTGCTACTGTGAGCATGTTGATGTGCAAAGCACCCATTGTTTGCTGCTGCAGTGAATTCATTGAAGTAGTCAATGGTAATGTGACATGATACCATCAATTATGTTTTTTCTTATCTCATCTGTGTGCATTATGAATGAAAGCTTCTGTAATTACTCTCATACCCATAACCATTAATTGTAGTATATACCCAATGCACTTTCATATGCTCATACAATGACACAGATATCATTAATGATATCACATTAAGGCTAGCTGTTAGCCATCCCGTCCACTATGCTCGCAGATAGGTGAAGCAAAAAACATGGCTAGTGATAACTGTCCTCTGCACACTGGAGGGCACTACGAGGCATGTGTTCAACACACAGACTCACTCTGAGAAAGTTCAGTAGACACTCGTGGGGCCCCACCTTACTGTTTTCCCACTGAATCTAAAAATATTGAAAAAGAAAAGTTTACAATTTTCATCAAACTGACTACCCATGAGAGGTGCTGAACTATGCTTTATCAATCCAAGCCTGTTGTAATCAGTCAGCATCTTATTACAAGGGAAAAGTCACCTGTATTGGGAACCACAACACTGCTTCTAGAAGATTAAACATAACTCTAGCATTTTCATTCCTCAAAAAACTTATTTTGACTTCTACAAACCACCTCCCTCTTCTTCTTCAGGCTTTAAACCACTTTCTGCAGATTCACTCATCAATCTTGTAAGCAGGTGTAGGTCGAGATCCCCTTTTCACTCTATGCCCATTTTTTAAAATCACAGTATAGTTCTTTATATGCCCCTTTCCTATTGGACGATGTGAATATCCCCTTAGCCTGCAGTAGCATCACTTCTGAGCTCAGAATGGGCAAAGTTACTTATCTCATTAAGAAACCAGGTTAAAAAGTAACCACACTGCTAACACTCAGTCTATTACTGTTAGAAATGGGATTTTTGGTAGGCTTGGGCGTGGGCCAAAGCCAGGCAAAAACCACCACTCTAGTCAGGATAAGGGAGTTACACGTCTAAAATAACCCCTGCTCACCCCCTTGGTAGCTTGGCACGAGCAGCCAGGCTTATCTTAGAGGCAGTGTGTAAAGCATTTGCACATAACCGACAGTAATACAGTGTTCGCACCACAAAAGGACACCACACCAGTTTAGAAAAATATCCAATATTTTTATATAATTAAGACAAGACCAAAAACGATAAGAATCCACAATACTATACTTAAAAGTTCACAGTTCCAAAAATATGCTGATTAAAAAGAGTTCCTTGTGTGGATAGCTCCGTCCGGGCTACCACGGCGTCGTGAACAACAAATCCAACAGTTCTGGCTGGTCGCAGGGTCGCGGGCCAGCTACGGTGTCAGTAAGACCCGCAAACAGTACCTGTGAGAGATGCAGGGCGTTGAGGCCCTTGAAGTCACTCGCGTTGCAGGTCGAGCTCCTCTCTGATGGAATCAGGAGCGCTGGCACCGGCAGGTGTCGGGTGCTGCGGTGCAAAGTGCAGTGGTGCGGCGTGCGGTGCCCCCAAGTCGCGGTGCGAGCAGCGGCTCGGTGGCGGCTTCAGATGGCGTCGTCGGTGACACCAGGGTCGCGGTGCGAGACGAAGGCGGTGCTCGCCACGGTGCTGGCAGGTCACGGTGCAAGCAGCGTCGTCGTCGTTGCTGAAGCGCTGTCGTTGGCTGACGAACTGGAGTCGATGGCGTCGGTAGGCCAAGGCTGCGGTGCGGGATGAGGGCGGTGTGTCGTGTGACTTACGAGCGGTGCCCTCGAACCACGGTGCAAGCAGCAGCATCGATTTCGGCGGGAAGTGGCGGCGTCAGGCAGGCCAAGGCGTCCTCGTGAAGCAAGGCGGTGCGGAGTGCGGTGCCCACAGGTCGCAGTGCGAGCAGCGGCTCGGTGGCGGCGTCAACAGGCGTCGTTGGTGAGACCAGGGTCGCGTTGCGGCGGTGCTCTCTGCGGTGCCAAAGCTTCGGCGTGAAGCGGGCGGAGTGCGGTGCCTACAGGTCGCGGTGCAAGCAGCGGCTCGGTGGCGGCGTCAACAGGTGGCGTCAGTGAGACCAGGGTTGTGTTGCGGCGGTGCCCTCTGCGGTGCCTTCAGGACACGGAGTTGGCAGTGGCGTCGTAGACGTCGGTGTTCTTCGGGTGGCAGCACAAAACACACAGTCCCCAGTGCTGCTGGTCTAAGAACTTGAAGTCTTTGCTGTTCCTGAGACTTCGTGAACAGGGGGCAAGCTCTACCTCAAGCCCTTGGAGAGACTCACAAATTAGGTTGCAGAAAGTCCAGTCCAGGCCTTTCACTGCCCAAGACAGAAGCAGCCACTGCAGGTCAGCCCAGCAAAGCACCCAGCAAAGCAGTCGTTCCTTTTCGCAGCTTCTCCGGCTCTTCTTCTTGGCAGTCTTCTTGTTCCAGATGAGTTCTAAAGTTCAGGGGTCTGGGCCCCAGTATTTGTATCCAAAAATCCTTTGATCTTTCAGGCAGAGGGTGTCTGTGCCCGGCCAGAACCAGTTCTGCCTTCTCTGGTGTGATTTCCTGGCAGGAGGTGGAGACGGCATTGTCAGAGGCAGACCAGGCCCTTTGAGGTGCAAGGAAATCTCCTCCCCCTTCCCCCATCGCAGCCCAGGTCTATTCAGCCCTTTCCTGACCTACCTAGACTATCTGGAGCCCCTCCGGCCCCCAGCCTTCTGTCATCCAAAACCCAGACAGGCAATCCACATTCCAGCAGAGGCACACGGGATGACTGAGCAAGAAAATACCTACTTTCTAAAAGTGGTATTTTCAAACACAGAATGTAAAAATCACCTTCACTAAAAGATGCATCTTTAGATTCTGAGTTCAGGCATACTAAATTCTATTTTCTTACCGAATTCCCTGGGCCAGTTATGTTTATAAGATGTTATAAACAAACCTCCCATTCTATCCTATGGGGAACTGGTAGCCTTGCAATAGTGAAAAACGAAATTGGCTGTAATTCACTATCAGGACATGCCACACACACCAGGGCATGTCCCACCTTTCACATACACTGCACCCTGGCCACAGGGGTACCTTGGGCCTACCTGAGGGGTGTCTGACATGTAAGAAAAGGGAAGGTTAGGGACCGGCCAGTGTGTGCACTGGCCAAGTCGACATGGCAGTACAAACTGCGCGCAGACTTCTGCAATGGCAGGTCTGAGTTACCGTTTTCAGGGCTACTCACGGGGGTTGCACAACCAGTGCTGCAGGCCCCGAGTAGCATTTGATTCACCAGCCCTGGCACACGCAGTGCACTTTACTAGGGGCTAACAGGTAAATCAAATATCCAATCATGGAAACACCCATCCATAACACAATTTACACAGAGAGCATATGCACTTTAGCACTGATTAGCAGTGGTAAAGTGCCCAGAGTCCTAAAACCAACACAAACAGGTCAGGGGAAAATAGGAGGAAAAAGCAAAAAGTTTGGGGATAACCCTGCAAAAAGGGCCATTTCCAACACAACCCCCTTCCAGCCTAAAGCCAAGGGAGACCAATCCATACCTTGATGGGCTTCCCTGCTTGGGGCGATAGAACACGGAACCTGGCCCGCAACAGCAGGGTTTCCTTCCCGTTTTACGCCTTCCTGCACCTAGTTGGATTCCTCTATCCATACTCTCAGGGCCCACTAAGCTGACCCATGGGGGACCCTTCTCCTCACCTGTGGACCCCATCTGTGCAGCACCTAAACTTACTTGGCTCACAGATGTCCCAACAGGCAGACAGGACCCCCATGGCCAACACAATCGTGTGGCCCAGTCCACCTCCGGGGGGTGACTCCTTTCCCCCTCCCAGGGGCAACTCTGACCCTCCGGACAGCCAGCCACAGTGGGCGCTGACAGCTGTCAGTGATGAGAGCCAGGCCTCATGCCTTTCAGGCCACTCCAACCGTTGCGGCATCAGAGAGTGGGGGGCGGTAGCCCCAGGTGCCTGGCATCCTTTCTCCACTCTCCCCCTGCCAAATCAGGAATGGCATCCTGACACTGGCCCACCAGCCCAGGGTCTGTACCCTGCGGCTGGACAGGAGACTGGGGTGGGCTCTCACACACCCTCTCCTTGGGGCTCTGTACCCTCCCACCTAGAGCGGTACCCCCTTCCCGAATTGTCAGGGCACCTGTGGTAGGTGTCCTGCACAATTCGCCCAACAGTTCAGGGGTGCTATCCTGCAACTAGTACACCAGCCCAGGGTCTGTACCCTGGGGCTGAACCAGGAGCTGGGGTGGGCTCTCCCACACCCGGTCCTCCCCCCTGGGGCTCTGTACCCTCCCACCTGGAACGGCACCCCCAGAAGACAAACTGGTAGGGGCACTGTTTGCAGTCGCCCCTGCCCCCAGGTCAGGGGGGACACCCTGAACCTGGTCCGCCAAACCAGGGTCTGTACCCTCAGGCTGACCAGAGGTCTCGGGCGAGGTTCTCCTCCCCTTACCCCTCCTTCTGGAGTCCTGCACTCTCCTCCCAGTAGAAGCACCCCCAGAACCAAAAACTGTCAGGACGCTGGATCCTGACCTCCCAAACAATTCTCCCACCAGTTCAGGACCTCTCTCCAGCAACTGGTCTCCCAACCTAGGGTCTAAACCCTCAGGTTGCACCGGGGTCAGAGGCGAGGACTCCCTCCCTCTGCACCCCCTTCCAGAGTTCTGCACCCTCCCACCTGGAGTGGTACCCCTAGAAGACAAACCGGTCAGGACACTGCTTACAGTCGTCCTTCCCTCCAGGTCAGGCAGGACCTGAGCCTGAGCCTGGCCTCCCAACCCAGGGACTAAACCCTGTGGCTGAGCACCTGCCCGGCGCACCAGGACTTCCTTGGGAGCACGCATGCCCCCCCCTGAGGGTAACACATGACTCATGTGTTGTGTGACAGTCTGCCTGGCGCAGATCTCCTGACCCCTGTCCATCTGACAGTGCGCAAAGATCCCCCAGAACAGAAGTGGTGTCACCATGGTCACTCCTAGGAGGCTCAGCCCTTCTGGCTGGCCCCTGACCCACTGGTTCTCCCACTGGGGAACACATCCCCCTCTCACCCCTCAATCTGGACTTCTGCACCCTCCACTTAGGAGCGGCACCGCCAGACACCAGAACCGCTGGAGCTCTGTTTACAGACACTCCACGTTCTCCTGACAGTAGGAGATCCCCCTCAACAGACGGCCTACCAGTACAGCCTAGGCTCCCCACCTGGTGTTCCCTCCTGGAACCACCCAGGCTCTGGGACCGGGTTTTGGGCACCTTGGGCTGCAGCCCATTCCCACTCCTTCTCCGTGGAGACAGGACGTGAGTCCCTACACCCTTCCCACGACACCGGGACCTATCTGGGCTACCACAAACCTTTCCCACCACCCTCGGTTGGGAAATACCTAAGCCGCTTCCTTCCGGGTCACCCCCAGATGCTTCTCCAGACCCTCTGGAATCCACCAAAAGGTCTGCCTCCAGTGCAAGCTCCCTGGGGTCAGAGAACTCACAATCCACTGGGTGTTGGCATAGCTCTGGAAAACAGGAACTTAAAATATGCTCTCCAACAATTGAATCACACAGCCCCACACATGTGTTAACCAAACTACCCTTCACCCATCCATCCAGTGCCTCGGACAAGTACCCCACATCATTCTCACAAGACTGGTGAGACAGTGTCTGACTGTTGCTGTCGCTTAACCCATACTCTTCTGGCTGGTCTCCATACTCGCTTACTAGGGCTTCTATCATGGGGGAACCCCTCTCCCTGCACCTCTCATCTAGAGTCCGTAGAGTGTCCCTCCCACTACCAGGAAAATGATCCCCTGTGCCAGTTCCCCAATCCACCTCAGGGACACTGCGTACCACTGGAGTAACCTCACAATCCTGAACCCCCTGGTGTATGTCAACCCCCTCCTTGAAGCAGGGTCCCAAATCTGTGTGTGGGTGTACCTCATCCTCAGTACTGGACCTAACACTTTTGCTGCCACCATCTGGGCTGGGCCTAGCCCTACTGGCTGCCCAGTCCAGCTCTCTCATTTTAATGTCATGGTCTAACATCATCTTCCTTTCCTCCATGGCTATTCTTTTGTCTTCCCTCTCACTTTCTATCCTGAGTTTCTCCAATTCGAACTTCCTTGCTTCCCGCCTGTCCTTCAGCTCCTCTGGGGACAAACTGCTGCTGCCTGGTTGAGAGGGTGCCCCCCCTCCCAAGAATACATCCACCCTTGGAATAGGCTCCTCTGCCTCCATGCCAAGATCCCCAGACAGCTCACTAGCGTGTCTGGCTGCTACCCAGGCCCTCAGCGCCTTTTGTAGCTCCTCTTTTCTGGTGAGGCCCCTGATTTGGATTTTGAGGTTTTTGCAGATCGCCTTCAATTCCTTCACATTGTAGGTTTCTAACCTCTCCTCCTCAAAGGCCACTTCCAAGGATGCAACAGATGATGCAATTGATTCAGGCATGACGAAGTAGCAAGTTCAAACTGGCAAGATCAAAAAAATAGGCCAAAAGAAAAAGAACCAGTATGTGGCACGTAATGTCTGCGATATGGTAGTAGTGCACACCAATCACTGTAAGTCAAGTGCAAATGCAAGTCCTATCCTCACCGCTGCCAACCAATGTTAGAAATGGGATTTTTGGCAGGCTTGGGCGTGGGCCAAAGCCAGGCAAAAACCACCACTCTAAGTCAGGATAAGGGAGTTACCCGTCTAAAATAACCCCTGCTCACCCCCTTGGTAGCTTGGCACGAGCAGCCAGGCTTATCTTAGAGGCAGTGTGTAAAGCATTTGCACATAACCGACAGCAATACAGTGTTCGCACCACAAAAGGACACCACACCAGTTTAGAAAAATATCCAATATTTTTATATAATTAAGACAAGACCAAAAACGATAAGAATCCACAATACTATACTTAAAAGTTCACAGTTCCAAAAATATGCTGATTAAAAAGAGTTCCTTGTGTGGATAGCTCCGTCCGGGCTACCACGGCGTCGTGAACAACAAATCCAACAGTTCTGGCTGGTCGCGGGCCAGCTACGGTGTCGGGAAGACCCGCAAACAGTACCTGTGAGAGATGCAGGGCGTTGAGGCCCTTGAAGTCACTCGCGTTGCAGGTCGAGCTCCTCTCTGATGGAATCAGGAGCGCTGGCACCGGCAGGCGTCAGGTGCTGCGGTGCAAAGTGCAGCGGTGCGGCATGCAGTGCCCCCAGGTCGCGGTGCGAGCAGCGGCTCGGTGGCGGCGTCAGATGGCGTCGTCGGTGAGACCAGGGTCGCGGTGCGAGACGAAGGCGGTGCTCGCCACGGTGCTGGCAGGTCACGGTGCAAGCAGCGTTGTCGTCGTTGCTGAATCGCTGTCGTCTGCTGACGAACTGGAGTTGATGGAGCCGGCGTCGGTAGGCCAAGGCTGCGGTGTGGGATGAGGGCGGTGCGTCGTGTGACTTACGAGCGGTGCCCTCGAACCACGGTGCAAGTAGCGGCGTCGATTTCGGCAGGAAGTGGCGGCGTCAGGCAGGCCAAGACGTCCTCGTGAAGCAAGGCGGTGCGGAGTGCGGTGCCCACAGGTCGCGGTGCGAGCAGCGGCTCGGTGGCGGCGTCAATAGGCGTCGTTGGTGAGACCAGGGTCGCGGTGCGGCGGTGCTCTCTGCGGTGCCAAAGCTTCGGCGTGAAGCGAGGCGGTGCGGAGTGCGGTGCCCACAGGTCGCGGTGCAAGCAGCGGCCCGGTGGCGGCGTCCACAGGCGTCGTCGGTGAGACCAGAGTTGCGGTGCGGCGTTGCGGCGGTGTCCCCTGTGGTACCAAAGCTTCGGCGTGAAGCGAGGCGGGGCGGAGTGCAGTGCCCACAGGTCGCGGTGCAAGCAGCGGCTCGGTGGCGGCGTCAACAGGCGTCGTCGGTGAGACAAGGGTTGCGGTGCGGCGGTGCCCTCTGCGGTGCCTTTAGGACACGGAGTCGGCAGTGGCGTCGTAGACGTCGTCGAGTTGGTGTTCTTCGGGTGGCAGCACAAAACACACAGTCCCCAGTGCTGCGGGTCGAAGAACTTGAAGTCTTTGCTGTTCCTGAGACTTCGTGAACAGGGGGCAAGCTCTACCTCAAGCCCTTGGAGAGACTCACAAATTAGGTTGCAGAAAGTCCAGTCCAGGCCTTTCACTGCCCAAGACAGAAGCAGCCACTGCAGGTCAGCCCAGCAAAGCACCCAGCAAAGCAGTCGTTCCTTTTCGCAGCATCTCCGGCTCTTCTTCTTGGCAGTCTTCTTGTTCCAGATGAGTTCTAAAGTTCAGGGGTCTGGGCCCCAGTATTTGTATCCAAAAATCCTTTGATCTTTCAGGCAGAGGGTGTCTGTGCCCGGCCAGAACCAGTTCTGCCTTCTCTGGTGTGATTTCCTGGCAGGAGGTGGAGACTGTCAGAGGCAGACCAGGCCCTTTGAGGTGCAAGGAAATCTCCTCCCCCTTCTCCATCGCAGCCCAGGTCTATTCAGCCCTTTCCTGACCTACCTAGACTATCTGGAGCCCCTTCGGCCCCCCAGCCTTCTGTCATCCAAAACCCAGACAGGCAATCCACATTCCAGCAGAGGCACACGGGATGACTGAGCAAAAAAATACCTACTTTCTAAAAGTGGTATTTTCAAACACAGAATGTAAAAATCACCTTCACTAAAAGATGCATCTTTAGATTCTGAGTTCAGGCATACTAAATTCTATTTTCTTACCGAATTCCCTGGGCCAGTTATGTTTATAAGATGTTATAAACAAACCTCCCATTCTATCCTATGGGGAACTGGTAGCCTTGCAATAGTGAAAAGCGAAATTGGCTGTAATTCACTATCAGGACATCCCACACACACCAGGGCATGTCCCACCTTTCACATACACTGCACCCTGGCCACAGGGGTACCTTGGGCCTACCTGAGGGGTGTCTGACATGTAAGAAAAGGGAAGGTTAGGGACCGGCCAGTGTGTGCACTGGCCAAGTCGACATGGCAGTACAAACTGTGCGCAGACTTCTGCAATGGCAGGTCTGAGTTACCGTTTTCAGGGCTACTCACAGGGGTGGCACAACCAGTGCTGCAGGCCCCCGAGTAGCATTTGATTCACCAGCCCTGGCACACGCAGTGCACTTTACTAGGGGCTAACAGGTAAATCAAATATCCAATCATGGAAACACCCATCCATAACACAATTTACACAGAGAGCATATGCACTTTAGTACTGATTAGCAGTGGTAAAGTGCCCAGAGTCCTAAAACCAACACAAACAGGTCAGGGAAAAATAGGAGGAAAAAGCAAAAAGTTTGGGGATAACCCTGCAAAAAGGGCCATTTCCAACAATTACATTTCTTCCTTCTGTATCTAAAATATTGCACATGGCTAAACAGATATGCTCCTGCCAGGAAACTATCTGCTTGCTTGATGAAACCCATCATTATTGCACGGATCACTATGGCATCGTACCCTGAGGAACTATCCTGAACCAGTAAATATGGTTTAAAAGCTTTGGGATCAAAATTGACACTGACATCCAAATGATATTTTAGGTTCTCAGTCGTGTCACCGTGTTCCTTCCAGTATTTGTTGAATATCTAAGCTTCTTGTCTTAACAGCAGGACAGCAGTAGTCTCAACCCCGATTGGTTGAAGGATAGATTATTGTTTCATCATTTTAAAACTCTCCAGAACGAGCTGCTTGTTTGGCTTCAGAAGAAGCAACGCTACCTCCTTTTTGTGTACTCTTAATTGGCTTTCATTTCATCAGCATATCTTGTTCAGTGTACTGCGCCTCATGCATATATGTTATGTTATAGCGATTTTGTATAGCTCACGTTCACTGTAAGGTTTCTTGGCGCTCGGTTAAGGAACCGTCATCTAGTCGGGTTAATGGCAATATGCCTATGTGAATAGCCATGTTTTCAGCAGCCTTCTGAAGCACATGTTGTTTTCTTCTAGTCTAATTACAGTTCGGAGTGAATTCCAGAACTTGGGACCTAGCACTGAAAAACGTATCCCTCCCAGCCTCTTTCGTTTAAATCTCGAAACCGTTAGGAGGTTCATTTGGGATGACCTGATATTGCGCTTCGGGCTGTAGCTCTGGATTCTTGCGTATATATTCTTCAGACTTTTGTTGTGGAGTGATTTAAAGATGATACAGCCTGTTTTAAAGATTGTCCGTTGAGCCACCGGAACCCAATGCAGCTTCTTCAGTAGTGGCTTGATATGGCAGTGTCTTGGCTGTTGGAAGACAATTCTTGCTTTTTGGTTTTGCGCCATTTGAAGTCTGTGGTTGAGGGCTATTGGTAGTCCCAGGTAGAGGGCATTTGCGTAGTCAATTCTTGATAGGGCTAGCGCAGTGATGATTTGAATGGTTGCTTCTGTTGAAAAGAATTTCCTGATTTTTCCTCAGTTGGAAGAAACAGGAAGACGTTACGGCTCCTATCTGAGATTTCATGGACAGATTCTCATCAATTTGAATGCCTAGACATTTTATGGCTGTTTTTGGTGTAGGGGGAGAGCCCATCTCTGTTGGACGATAGGCAGGATTCCAAAGGCTTAGCTTGTTGTTAGTTATGACAATCTCTGTCTTATCAGAGTTGATCTTCAACTGATAACTGTTCATCCAGTCTTTGATATATAACATGGTGTTCTGGAAGAACTCCCTTGAGTCTGACGTATCATCAATGGTAAAGATCAGCTGCATGCCTTCAGCATAATTATAGATTTTCTCCTTCTGCTGAAGGGTGTGTACCAGAGGGCGAAAATAAAGAGATGGGGGGGATAGAGATGATCCCTGAGGTACTCCACAATTCATGGGAACTTTAGCTGAGCAGTAAGGAGAGAGGCAAACTGACTGAGTGCAGTCTTTAAGGAAGGATTTTATCCAGTCTAGGGCAGTCCCTTTTAAGCCTGCTGCTTCTATTTGGTCGTCAAAATTCCATCATCCACTGTGTCAAACGCCGCAGATAGATCTAATAGGACCAGTGCCTGAGTACTACCTTTGTCTGCCTTACCTCTCATGTCATTCACTACTGAAAGGATGACCGATTCGGGTGAGTGAGAGGGGTGGAAGCCTGCCTGGTGTGGGTCGAGGTATTTAGAATCCTCTAGAAAGGAGCATAAATGTTGTGCTACATGTGCCTCTAAGATTTTTGCTGGGTAGGGGAGAAGGGAGATTGGTCTATAGTTTTTCAGCAGCAGCGGGTCCTCACCAGGTTTTCCTTGAGGAGGGATTACCACGGCTTCTTTAAACGCTTGAGGAACACAGCCTTGCGTGCAAGATTGATTCATGAGTGATAGAGCAATTTCTGAGAAGGAAGCAAAGATGATTTTTTGAATTCGTGGTGGGCATACATCTTTCGGGGAGCCAGATTTAACTTTTGTTATTAGTTCCATAAGATGATCTTGGCTGATGTGGGGAAAGGTTGAGATAGAGGTGTGATTTCTTTTTTCGGGTACGATATAAATGTCTAACATTCTAGTGGGGATAGTATCTTTTATTTCCTTTATTTTGTCCACAAAGAAGGAGTTAGATAATCACATAATTTCTGTGTTGTGGTGACCGGAAGTAGAACTCGATCTGGGTTCGATAGTCCCCCAACAATTTCGAAGATGTCTTTTGTTTTATTGTTGGAGTTCATGACTTTGTTTGATAGGTATATTGTTCTAGCCCGTAGGATAGATTTTTTATAATCTTTCATGCTTTGTACAAATATGTCCTTATTTTCCTTATAAATCAGTTAATGGCTTTCTCAAGCTGTAATATAACGTACAACCTTATTCAGATTCTGCGCTCTTCAAAAACTGTTCTGACTAGATGGAATATCCTTCTCCGTATTAGCTCGCTCCTTCTGCAATATGCCCCCATTAGAAATTTTCTCCATTTCGTCTCATTTACTTTTTTTGTAAAAAAGTTAAAAACGCAATTGTTCATGCAGTAGCTGATTTATTCCTTTCTTTGTTTATTCCCTTCTGTGTATCCTCAGATTTTGGAGACATCTTGAAGTGAGAGTGTGATATAAACGTTTTGATATCACATGACAAGGTGGTAAGTTGGTATACCTCTGGGTGGCGCGCGGCGAATAGTAATTTACCAGGTGTGGTCAAGATTGACCCCAGACATGCAGCAGTGGTGTGCACTCCCTGGACCCAGGGCAATGAGGTAGAGCTTTCTAATACAGGAGGTATTGCTACTCCTCAGCTGTTAGGAAAGGCCAGGGAGCTTGCAAGAGTATCAAGAATGTTACCAATCTTTTGTTCTCTCCAGTCCAAGGCTGGACAGCTGACTCTAATACTCCCTGTTCCCGGGAGGTGAATATGAAGTCCACTTGTTGGGGTGAAGGGAATACTGACTTCTAGGAATTGTGGCTACAGACCTTCAGGGGCAGAACAAACCAGAAGGTTAGCATTTGTGCCTTCTCAGATGGCCTTCTGTTTTTTCAGACTTGCTTGTTGGCAATGAAGACTTGTGAGTTTCAACTAAGGTTTGGCATGATACATGCTTGCGAGTCAGCACTGACATCCAACTAGCAAATCAAGTTGTGAGCTTCCTATACATGTTTCATTTTTTAATATTTCAAGAGTAGCTGGACACATATATAAAACAAATCTGTGGACTTTTTCTGCTTGCTAAGTTCAATGACATTTCATCCAACAGTTTTTAGGCAGTGTTTTGGCAAAACAAACTGATTGCAATATGAATGGAAAACATTACTCCGGGACTAATCTTAAACTACTTCGGCATGTCCCCTACCCGCCATGTTTTGTGCATATTAGTCAAATAGAGCTAGAATAATTGGTGGTCAAACCACAATTTTTCATATGGATTCTTGGGTTCAGTCATCATTAAGAAGGACTGATTGCAGACTGACGCATACACACTCACTCTTGTATAATATTTATTTATTTAAAGTATGTTTTATAACATTTACTGAGCATATCAGAAGATGTGAATGCAAAGACACCATGGCATATTTCTTTGAAGCAGATATGTTATTTATGTTCTATCGAAGACTTGCAAAGCACTTTATGTAGCTCTCAGGTCACCCCAATGCCCTGCTGATGGGACAGGGGAGATAGAAAGGAAGGGCCTAGAGAGAAAGGTGAGGTGGGACTGAATGAGAATAAATGAGGGCTGAGCAGTATGAATAGAATGATCCTCTCAAAAATGCTTGTATCTCATCCACTTGAGGAGTTATAGTGCATTATAGTGAGTGAACTTTGGGTGTCTTGACAAAAAGATAGGAGCATAAGTGGCTACGTTAGGAAACAAGATGAAAAGAGTAAGCTACAGAGCAAAGAAGGGTAGTAAGTGATAAAAGTGTGGAAGAGGGCGGTGTAAGCTCCCCAGTAATGGGAAGCGGCCTGACGGAGAAAAATAAATTGTGGCAACCCATCGGCAAGGGAGAGAATCAAGAAGTCTGGTGAAGATGGTTGTGTCTGGTGTGTGTGTGTCTGCCATTTCTCTTTCTCTGTTGTAGCAGTCGGCCTCTTGGGATAATGGTTACTAGTTAGAGGGATACAAGGTCTAGAAGAGCAGATGACTGACTCCTTCTCAATCTATTATAGTTTTATACTAATTTGTAGTGATGAAGTTCCATGCCTAGAGGTGAAGTAGTAGCCGTGTAGTGTCTTTGTAAGTTATTTATTAAGTCCATAACATCAGTGGTAGCAGCCCCACCAGGAGCAGCCTCCCTGCTCCTCAGCCCATCTTCAACTGTCAACACTCACACCAGGCACCCAAGCATTCCACTCATGTCCATCACACCAACATTCCATACAGAACACACACACTGGCTGAGCAGCTTGGAACCAGGTAACAGGGAACATTGTAAACACAACAGGAAGATACTACATAGCTTCTCCCCTTAAAATTGAAAATTATTTAAACCAAACAACAATGAAAACAACTATAAACAACAATGTACAAATGGAGGCAATAGTCCAGAACCCAGGGATGAAAGGTAAAAACCACATCACGAGAGGGAACAAAGAGGAGTGAAAAGATAAACATGAAATATCACACATCCTCCTCCTTTAATATAAAAAAAACAAATGGAAAAGACACGAGAACGTTGAACTCACAATAACAAAGTGAGATGACTCCACATGAGAAGACACGTGAAAACTAGACAAATGAAAGATGCAACAGAAGCATCCAACCATGCACCGCCAAGCAAGGCAAAGCACTCTGAAGAGAAACATGGGAGAAACGTACCCCAGTACTCTAACACTATGGTGGACTGCACCCATGAAAAGACTCCTCATGTAAGGAACAAAACAATACACTGGGAAGAAGGGACTGAAACCCACCTTGCCACCCCTCATGTATGGGACAAAACATGCGAAAATGGGACTGTGACCCATAACGCAAACTGTGTAGATGGGACTGACACCCATTAAGTCATCCCTCAAGAAGGGTAAAACACATTTTATTTTTACATGACTGACTATCTGCGTTGAATGGGACTAACACCCATTAAGACAACAAACACATGTGCAGCGCAAGGTGACTTACACTACATGACCAACGTGCAGCACAAGGTGACTTACACACAAAATATGACCAAAGTGAAGCACAGGGTGACTTACACACATTAAGGACATGACTACATTGCGTTAAATGGGACTACAAACCATAAACTGTGAAAAAGGGAGAGACAGCCCTTAAACCACTCCTCCTGTAAGGGTCATGTGACTACAGAGTGGAAATGGGACTAAAACCCATTCCAAGTGTAAAAGGGAAACACACCCCTTAAGCCACCCCTCCTGTAAGGGTACTGTGGCTTACAATGTGGACATGGGACTAAAACCCATTCCCATCCATCAAGAAAGGGATACAGACGTGAAAAACAGGCCAACACCACCAATAAAGAACAATACAACCACCCTGCTGTAAGGGTGAATACACCCACCCAACGTAAGGAAATGGGCATACAAAACACAAAAACAATCCCAAGTAGGGTATATGTGGCATGCCATGTAGCCGTGTATAAACAGAATATATATATATATATAAGTAATATAAGAATAACAACCTCACAGCCATTATGAACGTGGATCAATACCAGTGACCAAAAACAGTCAAGTTAAATAAAAAGAAAACACAATAAATGGAAACAAGTCCAAAACTGTCATTTTAAGACGAAAGTGAGTGATATCTCACTCAAATGAGTACGCACCGGCATCTGAAGGCAGAAAGTCCTTCCCACTGCAGCTTTTCATATATCACAAAACTTACTCAAAATAATATATGACGTAACTGGACCAGTCTTACCAGTGATCTCATGCAGACAGATATACCCACAGCAGCAGAAAACCTTGGTTCAAATACGATATATATTTCACATCACATCCAGGTCCGAGGTGTCTTAGAGAAAAGCGAAGGCTCCATGTCACCTCAGCCCGCTAAACGGAAAGCCACTGTCAGACAGAAACGGCGCCCCAAAACTGTAATGGGACTTGATGACACGCTGGACACCAGTAGATGCTGCCAGGCCTTTCAGGAATGAAATGCAGAGCAAAAGTGCACCGGAATCCAATGATGTGCCTGGACGGCTAAAACTTCACTCGTCATAACCGCACTGCTCGCGGTTGGCAGCATGTTGTGTGTTTTGCATTTCGCCCTAAGTGGGAAGGGTATGCCCAGACGTGGGTCCCGTGCTCACTACGCCACTGGAGTCAAGCTATCCTGGCTGATGAAGGCTGATAGCCTAAAACCGGTCCTAGGATGCTTGATTCCGGTCCAGGGAAGACATGGCTTGGCAGTTCGGTCTGGACTGTTGCCATGAGGCACAGGGTCAAGACTGATTTGCATATGGCTATGTCTGAACTGGGGTGGCGTGGTGAAGCAAAATAACGATGGATTAAACCCAGATCTATGACTGGGGGTGAATGTTTGCCAATGTGCAGCATTCCGTCCATCATCTTGTGTGTTTTGCATTTCGCCCTAAGTGGGAAGGGTATGCCCAGACGTGGGTCCCGTGCTCACTACGCCACTGGAGTCAAGCTATCCTGGCTGATGAAGGCTGATAGCCTGAAACCGGTCCTAGGATGCTTGATTCCGGTCCAGGGAAGACATGGCTTGGCAGTTCGGTCTGGACTGTTCCCATGAGGCACAGGGTCAAGACTGATTTGCATATGGCTATGTCTGAACTGGGGTGGCGTGGTGAAGCCAAATAACGATGGATTAAACCCAGATCTGTGACTGGGGGTGAATGTTTGCCAATGTGCAGCATTCCGTCCATCATCTTGTGTGTTTTGCATTTCGCCCTAAGTGGGAAGGGTATGCCCAGACGTGGGTCCCGTGCTCACTACGCCACTGGAGTCAAGCTATCCTGGCTGATGAAGGCTGATAGCCTGAAACCGGTCCTAGGATGCTTGATTCCGGTCCAGGGAAGACATGGCTTGGCAGTTCGGTCTGGACTGTTCCCATGAGGCACAGGGTCAAGACTGATTTGCATATGGCTATGTCTGAACTGGGGTGGCGTGGTGAAGCCAAATAACGATGGATTAAACCCAGATCTGTGACTGGGGGTGAATGTTTGCCAATGTGCAGCATTCCGTCCATCATCTTGTGTGTTTTGCATTTCGCCCTAAGTGGGAAGGGTATGCCCAGACGTGGGTCCCGTGCTCACTACGCCACTGGAGTCAAGCTATCCTGGCTGATGAAGGCTGATAGCCTGAAACCGGTCCTAGGATGCTTGATTCCGGTCCAGGGAAGACATGGCTTGGCAGTTCGGTCTGGACTGTTCCCATGAGGCACAGGGTCAAGACTGATTTGCATATGGCTATGTCTGAACTGGGGTGGCGTGGTGAAGCAAAATAACGATGGATTAAACCCAGATCTGTGACTGGGGGTGAATGTTTGCCAATGTGCAGCATTCCGTCCATCATCTTGTGTGTTTTGCATTTCGCCCTAAGTGGGAAGGGTATGCCCAGACGTGGGTCCCGTGCTCACTACGCCACTGGAGTCAAGCTATCCTGGCTGATGAAGGCTGATAGCCTGAAACCGGTCCTAGGATGCTTGATTCCGGTCCAGGGAAGACATGGCTTGGCAGTTCGGTCTGGACTGTTCCCATGAGGCACAGGGTCAAGACTGATTTGCATATGGCTATGTCTGAACTGGGGTGGCGTGGTGAAGCAAAATAACGATGGATTAAACCCAGATCTGTGACTGGGGGTGAATGTTTGCCAATGTGCAGCATTCCGTCCATCATCTTGTGTGTTTTGCATTTCGCCCTAAGTGGGAAGGGTATGCCCAGACGTGGGTCCCGTGCTCACTACGCCACTGGAGTCAAGCTATCCTGGCTGATGAAGGCTGATAGCCTGAAACCGGTCCTAGGATGCTTGATTCCGGTCCAGGGAAGACATGGCTTGGCAGTTCGGTCTGGACTGTTCCCATGAGGCACAGGGTCAAGACTGATTTGCATATGGCTATGTCTGAACTGGGGTGGCGTGGTGAAGCAAAATAACGATGGATTAAACCCAGATCTGTGACTGGGGGTGAATTTTTGCCAATGTGCAGCATTCCGTCCATCATCTTGTGTGTTTAGCATGTGATACAAAACATGCTGGGAGGAATGGAACACACTTTGCCTCAAAGATTGTGTGCTGCCTCCAAACACAAGATGACAGCACACAAGTGGTGACGCACGCAGGGTGGCTCCCGGCACGGCCGTGCTGCAAGGCGTGTCACAGCAGCTTGCCAGGAAGCGTAACAACGAAGAGGAACAGCCTCTGCGCGACTGCAAGATGACAATACATATGTAGCACACAGGCTTCGCGCCTCTGTTTTTAAACTGCAAACATCGGTTTAACTGCCAAAACTGCGAGGGGCCGTCAAGTGAAAAATATAAATTAAAAAAACGAAAATTGTATCACCATAGATGTCCAGCTCTGGCCGCAGGTACATAGGCTGAATTCCACACGTTTGTAAAAGCATTACAAGTAAACGTGACTCACGGAGTGTAAAAGACACAAGAAAAAGTGCCTTAGATCTCGCAAAACCCCAAACTAAGGCATGTGGTGAAATTCTCCACAAACGATTCCATTTCAAACGCACAACGTTAATTGTAGAGCAAGTTGAATGACGTAGCCATTAAGCCCAATGCAGTTTGATGAGTGCCACATGTCCAAACACTGCAGCCAAAAGTGAGAGATCACTCAACAGCAAAGCTAAATGTGCATAGGATGACACAAGCAATCAGTATTTTGTTGAGCTTGATGTAGGGAGAAGTCAGTTAGCACAGCACGCCTGGGCTGGGGCTGTCCGGTGTGGTGGGGCTGCGAGGCCTGCTAGAGTTTCTTTTTTTTCTTGTGATGCTCATATCACTTGTTTCTTGTGGATCTTGTACCATTTGTGTCAAACCTTCATCCTGGAAAAGTACTTGAATTGTCTGTGGTAGGTTCTTTCCGCGTTGAAAACAATTTTGACATGTCACCATTTTTTCAAAAATACCTTTGCGCTGTGTGTCTTGTCTCTTTTGGACCATTTCCTCTTGGAAATGTACTTGCGCATACTACTCTTTTATGAACATCTTCTTCCTGGATATGTGCTTGTGCTGTCAAGAACTGTTGTTTCTGTAGCTTTCTTAAGCTTTAAAGACTTCTTTGTCATGTCATCACTTATCTTCATTAAGACCAACTGTACAGCATGAGTTTATCTCCAGATCGTCGCCAAAATGTAATGATGAAGTTCCATGCGTAGAGTTGAAGGAGTAGACGTAGTTATTTATTAAGTCCATAACATCAGTGGTAGCAGCCCCACCAGGAGCAGCTTCCCTGCCCGCTCAGCCCATCTTCAACTGTCAACATTCACACCAGGCACCCAAGCATTCCACTTATGTCCATCACACCAACATTCCATTCAGAACACACACACTGGCTGAGCAGCTATGAACCAGGTAACAGGGAACATTGTAAACACAACAGGAAGATACTACATAATTGTATCCTTATTTTTTTGTATTGAGTTTTATAAATCAGAAATAACATTAACTGGAAAACATTAGTGGTACAGCATTTCAATTGACACAAAACAGTATCGTTCTACAAATCAAGTAGCCATCACAGGGAGGTCCTTCTAATATATGCACCTTGTTTACCAGGTATCGCACAGTAGTCCGCAATTACAATAAGTAGAAATACACAATAGTGCACACCACCTCATAAGCATCCTAGCTACACAAATGTATCTTACTTCATCAATATAATAACTGGTCTAGCATGCATAGCATGAAGTGTTTTACGCGTACTCAGGCTGGGTCAAGCAGACACTCATGTCCTGCCTATTTCCAACCGTCTGGAGCTCTCCCTCTGCTCACAGAGCAAGGTAGGTGGTAAAGGGTCACCAGATGTTTTTGGGCCAGGATTTGATGTATCACCACTGTGCACTTAGTCAGCATGTACTGATAACCAATAACCAGCCACCGCTGGAAATGACCAGGCCAGATGCAGGATGTCCGCGTCATCAGCGATACATCGTGTGCAGCCTGAATTTTCCCTGAGGCCCATTTTATGTAATGAAGCAGGCTTATGTAATAAAGCAGATGTACGGTACATTTTATGGAGGAACCTAATGCTGATCCACCGTAATCAGTAATTAGGTGATAGCGCACCAGTTTGGGTGCATCAGAAGCGCTGTTCTTCCTCTACAGGTGAGGGCTCTAGTTCAATCTGCCATGCAGATCTTGCCATTGGGGTACATATGAGGTAATTGTCTAGGGGTATACCAGTGAGTGATCAATTTCCTGGGAGAAGAAGAATCCAAGATCACACCTAGTGCCAGGATCAGTGGGCTATATATAGGCTAGAAATACGTCAAGTGGAGTACATCTGGATACATTGTTATTGGACTGTAGCGTGATAAATTGACTGTCATAATATAGGTCTACATTGTAACTAATCATGTGTGATTTAGCTGAAGGCACACCTTTTGATCAGCTGTAAGGGGCAGTGCCAGGTTTAGAGCTTTGGCCTTGCCGTTCGTGAAATACAATTCAGGGTACACGCCGGAAGGAGCTCTGTTCATCACAGAGGCAAAGGTCCCGTATTAATACCGGCAAGGATATGGCTGCCGGTTATTTTCTTTAACACAACCTGCATCGAGTGGGTGCAATGCACCACGGATTTTATTTATTCATGCCTGAATAAAC
The DNA here is from genome assembly GCA_963921515.1 of Calotriton arnoldi. Taxonomy (NCBI): domain Eukaryota; kingdom Metazoa; phylum Chordata; class Amphibia; order Caudata; family Salamandridae; genus Calotriton; species Calotriton arnoldi. Next base: position 502,328 of record CAWUFW010005681.1, read on the forward strand.
TTGCACTATTATTAAATCCTCGTTTAAGGGACTCCTCATTGAGAAACACATCCAGGATACATATACTGTGAATAGGAGGGATTATTTCTGGACACAAGATATGTGCAGTCTTAACTGTGTGTCTAACATTGGACCATATTGAATCACATTCGGGACGGAAATACAACCGGATTTAAGGATCTTCAAGCATTGAGTATAGCCCTGAAGAAGTCACTGCGCACAACCGTAAGCGCGACGAAACACGTGTTGGCTAAGGCTGTTGTGAATAAACTGAAGTGCCTGTTCTAGCAAAGACTCAAGCTTTTGTCACACTGTTATTGATATAATTGATACTGTTAGCGTGTGCAGGGGACTGTTCTGTTTTAGACAATTCAGGGGCATTTTGCAGAGGAGCAGACCACAGTGCTCAACGGGCTGATAGCCATGCTGTCTGCTTCGATTGCAGTGTGTGGCTGAAAAAGGTGTAGGGTGATTCCAGAAATGTGCTAACAGGGCCTGTGAGCAGTAACTATATAGTTCTAGGTCTGTCGCACCCTTTTCAAATAGAGTGGACACCCCTCACGCAACCCTATGATGTGTACTTGGCCAAGCCAGCCCAATAAGTTTGGATCTAATCCTGTTGAAGAAGTGTCTTGATAGCGGCTATAGGGATACAACAAACAAATAGAGGACCTTAGGGAGAATCACTGTTTTGTCAATGGCAATGTTGCCTGCCATAGATAGTGGCAGTTTATCCTGCTCCTCAAACCACACAGTCCCCCCTGCTGTAATTTTCTCACCATATTTAATCGATATCCTTACTGGCCCATACATCCAGATATCTCAAAGGGGACTCTGATTCAAACTTGATCATAGCTGAAGTTAAGAGAAATGCAACCGATTTCAGCCAGTTGATGATTACCCCAGCAGGGCGGCCACATTTTAGGAGTTTCTTCAGTATTGAGGGGGAGAGGGGGCTTACATTGGGTCTAAAGGTCTCCGACATATAACTTGAAATTTTCGCCATACAGTGATTTCACCAGCCTCTTGTTCCAAGTGATGCTGCTGTAGTCTAGCTGCCATAGGCTCCAAAACGATTGGAAACAGTAGGGGGATAGGGGCCACCACTCTGGGTGGCCTGGCTGATCGAAAACAGGGGGCGGGTGGTATACAGTTCCATTTACTCGTATCATTGCAGTGGGCTGTTGATATAGCAGGTTTGATCTGTTGGATAAATAGCTTACTGAATCCAATCTGTTCCAGTAGCATAAATATTTTCATTCAAACGCCTTGGTTCTATCTAAAAAAATAGCTTTTAATTGTGGGTTCATCAAGTACAACAGTTCAAATAAGGTGTGCCGATTGTGGGTTGTGGAGCGCCTTGGGATGATTCCCAACTGGTCTGACAATGCCAGGAAGCAAAGGCTGTATCCTGTTTGCAATAAACTTGGCTAACATCTTATTGTCTATATTGATCATAGAAAGTGTCCTACAGAAGTCACAGCTGTCAGGTGGTTTATCTGGTTTTAAGAAGGTAGGAGACACCCAGATGCTCTGGCCTCCTCATATTTTGCTAACATATGAGGGGTAATATGTGTGCGTATTCCTTGTAAAACTGTGTGGTTAGTCCATTTGATCCCTGGGCTGTAAATCCAGGCATATCTTGAATAACCTGCACAATTTCCTCAGTTGTGAAGGGAATAATGTCTAGCTACTGCCTATGTGTATCATGTGACCATGCAAGCTGAACAGAGTCCAGAATTTCCCGGAAGTCTCACAGGTCTATGTCAAATGTAGAATGATACAAATTAGTGTAGGATTTAGAACATTTTGCATAATGCCATCCATATTAGAGCAGACTGCTCCATTCTTATCCACAAGTTCTGTGATCTAAAACCTAGCCCTGGATTTATTTAGAAGTCATGCCAATGTCTTACCAGCTCTGTCAATCTCCCCTTATTTTCCAGTAGTGACTTCCTTGCTAAGGTAGTGAGTTTACATAGTTGCAGCTTCGCTGTATGCCCCTAGCTCGCTATTAATTTCGACTTACAATTGTATTTCTCCACAATCATAATAATTTACTTCTAGTGCTCAGCATTCTCTTTTCTAAATTTTTAAGCTGTTCGTGCTGCATCTTCCTGGTAGAAGCCCTCCAGTATCAATCAGAGAAAATGGACACTCAGTTGACCTTATTAAATACATTGGCAGTGTTCGTGGTAGCAATTGACGGGAAGCTCGGAGCTCTAAACACTCTTTTCCAGAACACGCGGGGTGAACTACAAGACAGGGGAGCCAAGCTGTGGGTGCGGGCCAGTAGTCGATAAATTAGCCCCCTCCCCTCAATGCTGAGCAACTTGTGCGCACAAATCAAGGAGTCAACACAGAGCTCCACTGACCTTAAGTTAAAGGGAGCTCCTCCCATCGAGGACCAAACCGGAACAAGGGCACATGGCATGGAAAATTCGGCTCACAGGCCCCTCGCCCTCAACTCGTCAATAAGAGGAAAAGCCAAAAACGACGGAATTAACAAGACCAATGTACCAGCAACTGAACCCGTCAGGAGGCTCGAGTTGGAGTTGGCTGGCCAAGGAACAACATTAAATGACAACCTGAATGCAAAACAACGACGTGCTCAAAGGAGGAAGGGTCGGAATCAAAAGCCAACTTCCAAACAGGGAGACTTTGCCCGCCTCTTCAGATTGACACCACATGAAATATTTGTAACATCTGAACTTCCAAACCAACCTTCTCCAGTGGAAAAGGGCGTATGCCACAAAAATTCCACGTCAGTTGATAAGGGGGCGGCCCCCAACTCCAACTCTAATCTACAATCCATCACCACAGGGTCCTCATGGCAAGTAACGGAGGCTGAAGAGGAAGAAAAACCTATCCCCAGGCATAACAACTTGGGAAGGGAGGCGAGTGCACACCAACAAGTGGCATGCAGAATGAAGCCTGAAGTAACAGCTTCGCACGGCCGCTCTTCCCCTCTAACAACAGCTTTGCCTGCCGACAAAGGTGCTAAGAAATTGCAGAATGCCTTGGTCACCTCTAACAGTCAGTCCAATTACCAAATGGAAAGAGATCTTCAACACCCGCCCAACTCAATTTTAACTACCACAGAGGATGAGCGACCAGTACATTTTACTGTATTAAAATATGGTGGACAATTAACAACGGCAGCCCCGGCTGAAAATATGGAGCACCTGCCACACACTGGGCAAGCCGCAAACAAAACTCATAGCGAAGAAGAACCATCACCAGTATTCAAACCTTGCACCATTCACTATCAGCCCATTAACAATCATCAATCAGCCAATCAAGTGGAAAACCCTAATAAGCTTGGGACAATCTTGGAGTTCTTACCAACCTTCAGATCAAGAGGGGCACTGTAGGAGAGTAGGATCTGCTTCACATGGGTACCCCCACTTTTTGCTGATGCTTCACTGTTTTTCGACATTAGTCTGGCTGGGGCCCTGCTAATCAGAACCCCAGCCTAGCTGCTTCCTCTCTAAAATGGTTTCCATGTGCCTTAGGCACATCACTGATTGGAATCTGGAGTGCCCTTATAAGTCCCTAGTATATGGTATACTATGTACCAAGGGCATAGGTACCTCAGAGGCCTACCAGGGGCTGCAGCATGTATTATGCCACCCCTGGAAGGCCATCCAAACTGACACCACAGGTCTGCTACTGCAGCCTGGGTAAGGTGGTGCATGCACCCCTTACTGTGATATAGGTTACCTATATCACTAAATACATACACACATATAAACCTATAAGTCACTCCTATGGCAGGCCTTATCAATCCTGAAGGCAGAGTGAGTGGTTCCTATGTGAGAGGGTGCCCCTGCATGAGCAGGGCCCCTCTGCAGCGTTCGGAGACCCTTCTCTGATGCTGTTTGTAGTGCAGCCTGACCATATACTCTTAAGCGCATTATAACCTCGCGTTAAATGCTAACTTTGGAATGGCTGCACCTAAACATGTCGTGTTTGGTGTCAAACATCTTGGAATACTACCCCCCCCCCGCCAATTCTGGCGGCGGGGGTAGCATTCCACCCTTCTAGAGGGAAAGACATGTTAACTCTGGCTAGCCCGGTAACTTCTTTCTAAAGCCCTGGCATCACAAAATGGATGCTGCTGCCACAGACACGAGTCTGGCCTCCTGCTGCTGGACGAAACTCCGGCAGGGGAGGCCTGGACAATAGGTTTCCTGTCCCAGGGAGGTGTGACCACCTCCCCAGACAGGATAGTGTGTATTGGGGCTGGGCGGGAGCACTTTCGGGTGCTTTGAAGTCCTGCACTGGGGGCACACTTGGTGTCCCTGTGCATACCCAGTTCAAACCGGATCAGGGGCTTGCAGCCCCTGCTTTGGCGCGAACTGGACAAAGGGAAAGGGGTGTAGCCACCCCTCTGCCCTGACCCACCCATAGGTGGGGCCACAGAGTAGTCCAACCCCTAAACTTGGTATAAGTATAGGAACCCAGTCCTTAGGACTTTAGATTATCCCTGGACGAAACTCTGAAACAGAATCCTGGACCTTCGACGCTCTACTCAAGACTAGAGGACAGAAGAATCTCCCTTGGGGTCAAGGAGTGACTCCCCTGCTTGGCAGGCACCAAAGACGCATCTGTCCGGTCTGCATTTCTGAAGCTCCCGTCGGACGCCGAAGTCTTCGCATCACCAGAGGTGGATTCTCAGACTTCCCCGAGGCTACCCTGAGTCCCCAGCAAAGCTGAGGCCCGTAGCTATCGTGGGTAACGTGAGACCGTGACCCCTGGACACCGAGCACATTTGCAGGTGCATCCTCTTCTGGGTCTCCCACGAAGTCGTGCTTTGGGTTCCGAGTAGCCCTAGCCTCCAGCACCAACTGCACCGAAGATCACTGGCCTCCACTCCACGAGTGTCCTGTGAGCCAGATCCACGTGCGACGTCTCGAGGCTCCTTCGCGGTCGCTAGCCCGTTGGCTAGTAGCCCTTCACGAAGGCCAATCCTTTTCTTCTTGGGCATCCTGGTTGCTCCAGGCCTTCCCTCACTTACCCTCGCTGGGTGAGTTCCTCAGACCTTGCTGGTCTGCACCATCGACGATCTTCATCTTCACCGAGACTTGCCGTTGCCAAGGCTTGTTGGGTCCAATCCGGTCGCCGACACCTCAGCACTCGACAGACATCGTGTACCAGCCCGAATCCTGCTCCTGGTCGCCGACAACGCCTCCTGGACCTCGTGGCTGAAGAGTCAACACGACCGTCAACGCACCTGAAGCACTCGACATCGGTGGGCATCCGCTCATCGCCATCCTGGTCACTGGCTAGTGACCCAGACTCTGTCCCCTCTGCTTACAGGTTCTTCAGATCTCCGATCCACTCTTGGATCCAACCGGACACTTTCCACTTGGTCGCCAGCAGCACTTTGCAGCAGATCGCCATTCAAATCGACGACGAAACCCGACCCCGAAAGGCACCTATGCACCCGGCTTCCCTGGGTGAGGTAACACGAGTACTCCGGTGCTCCCGTGGGTAGAGACTCTAGAACGACCTAGTTCTCAAAGGGTTTGCTCCAAGTCCTCCTTTAAGTGTCCCTTTTCTTTAATTTCCTGATTGCGACTTTCTCCATAGAAGTTAACGGCGTATCGCGGTTGTGTATTTACACTGCACGCGTCCCCCGTGGGTCCCCTGTGTCACTACCTTGGGTGGTTCCTTGTGGTCCAAGCACTTCTAGAGGCTCTAGGCCTAGTGTCTAGTTCAGTCGTGGTTCTTATACCACTTTATTGGTATATGGTTTGGTACGCCCCTAGGGCCCAAACGTGTATTTGTGCTATTACTGTGTTTAAATAACTTATAACTTATGTACTTCGAACTCTAGCCTCATAAAGAGACTAGAGGGGTGTGTTTAGCAATAAATACATATATTTTGAATATATACCTGGTGTGGTGCTCTTTCATTTGGTCACTCAGAGATTATAGACTGGTAAAACAAGCTGCTTTACATTCCTTCAAGACTTAGCCTATAGGCTGCTCTCCATAGCTACCACTAGGATAGCTTTCAATAAGGTTGTCTTTAACCTATCTCCAATAAGGGGTTGTTTGGACTGGTGCAAGGTGCCCACTATAATTAGTGGACGGCATATGCCAGGCCAACTTCTCACATTGGTGTGCAGCGTGTGGGATTCCAGCTTGCTATTGTTTTACCAGATAATCTCAATTGAATTGATCAACTGAAAACCACTAAAGGTACCTAAGGTACATATAATTTAAGCTTAGAATACAGTAAGTTCTACTGAACTTAGAGTTGTGTGTTAAGGGATAGCACACCCTTTCTACAACTCAAGAGAGTTTAGTAGGCCACACTAGAGTAGGTAGTGCATACACCACACCACACTAGTAATGTCTTTAAAGGTAGGATCTAGAGAATCCTTACCAGAAGCCACTGGGCTTCTCCCCTCCAAGTATGATACACTCCCATTCTTGGAATTGAGAGCATTATGTAACTTGAGGAAATTAAGGACAGGCCAAAGTCCCACCACCCAACACCTTAAGGAGTTGTTGGTAGCTTATGACCTTAGTAAGCCCTTGGGGACTGAAGTGGTAGGAGCAGAGGGTGGGGCAGAAGAAGAGGAAGGGGCCAGGGGTAACAATACCCCCAGCCCCCCCTCTGAAACTGGCCAGGAGGGTGACAATGACCCTGACCTGGATAACCCAATCCCTCCTGTGGAAGATGAAGAGGATGATCAGGATGATACCCTCTTTGTCCCCCAGGAAGGATTATGAGTGTGCCCAGAAAGTCTAGATCTCCTTCTCAGGAGTCTAACCACTCTGGCACCTCAATAGGGAGCTCTGTCTCATCTCATAGGAGGGAATCCTCTCATGAGAGGAGAACGAGGCTGATTCAGTATGAGGAAGCTCAGCTTGAACTCAGAAGGAAGCAAGTAGCCTTAGACAGGGAGTCCCTAGATCTCTTTAGAGAGAAAAGAAAGTTGGGACTAGAGTCCCATGGTGGCAGCCATGTCCCTAGAGATAGGGAAAGGTCCTATGACCATAGGAACCTGAGCAAGATTGTCCCTCCCTACCAGAGTGGGGATGACATCCACAAGTGGATGACTGCTCTAGAGAGGGCCTGTAAAGTACAGACGGTCCCTCAGGAGCAGTGGGCAGCAATCTTGTGGCTCTCCTTTGCAGACAAAGGTAGAGATAAGCTCCTCACTGTTAGAGAGGAGGATGCTGATAATTACAAGGTCTTGAAGAGTGCTCTTATTGATGGGTTTGGCCTAACCACTGAACAGTACAGGTTGAAGTTCAGAGATACCCAAAAACACAGACTCAAGACTGGGTAGACTATGTGGATTGTTCTGCCAAGGCTCTGGAAGGCTGGTTGATGGGCAGTAAGGTGTGTGACTTCTCAGGATTGTACAATCTGATAATGAGGGAGCAGATTCTTAATAACTGTCAAAATCAGCTGTTGCATCAATACCTGGTAGACTCTGATCTGACCTCTCCCCAAGAATTGGGAAAGAAGGCAGACAAATGGGTCAGAACCAGGGTGAAGCAGAAAGTACAGAACCAAGGTGGGGACACCAAGAAGCAAGATTCTAAGAACTCTGAAAAGGGTGGGGAGAAGGGTAAAGATCAAAAGTCTTCATCAGGCCCCCAAAAATCTTCTTCAGGTGGGGATTCACAGTCTACAAAAGGGAAAGGCCAAAGAAAACCATGGTGCAAGGTCTGTAAGCAAAAGACCCACTGGACCAGTGATTGCACCAAGTCCAAAGACTCAAGTCCAGCACCCACCAATGCCCCTAAGGCACCTGTTCCCCCTAGTACAGTTACAGTTGGTGGGAGTGCTCCAGCCAAGGGTTTAGTAGGGTTCACCCTGGGTACTGAGTTGGGCTCTGACCTAGTCAGAGAACTAACTCAGGCTGTGTTAGTCTGTGATGGAGGCATGGATGTGCCCTCCTCTGAGTCCCAGTAATCTGGGCAAGTACAGACAACAGCCTTTAATCAATGGACGAGAGGCTTTGGCATTTAGGGACACAGGGGCAAGTGTCACAATGGTGACACAAGGCCTTGTGAATCCTGGGCAAGTTATACTTGGTGAGATGTACCAAGTGACCAATGCTAGCAACGTCAGAACAGACCATACTCTGGCAGTTGTTAACTTCTCCTGGGGAGGGGTAACTGGCCTTAAGAAGGTTGTGGTGAGTGCAAACCTACCAGTCGAATGCTTGCTTGGCAATGACTTAGAGACTTCTGCTTGGGCAGAAGTGGAGCTCAGGACCCATGCAGAAATGCTGGGGATCCCTGCAGATGTGTTTGCTGTGACCAGGCCACAAGCCAAAATGTCTAGCACTGAACAGGCCTTGGATTCTGGAATAATGGACCAAGTGCCTTCCAAGAGGAGGAGTAGTAGGGTTAAGGCAGTGCCTTCCCCTTGGCTCAGGAAGAAGATCAGTCCCTTGAGGGGATGATCTCAGTCCTGAAGAAGGAACTGTCCCAGAGGAACTTGAACCTGACCAGGTTGAGTTCTTGGGGACAGGGGGACCTTCCAGGGCAGATATGAGCCAGGAGCAGCAGAGCTGCCCCTCCCTTGAACCCCTCAGACAGCAAGCTGCTGCTGAGGCTGCTGGGAAAGCTAGTGGTCCCCATACAGTGTATTGGGATGATGGACTCCTGTACTCAGAGAGTAGAGACCCCAAGCCTGGTGCCACCAGGAGGTTGGTTATACCTCTAAAGTTCAGGGGCTTCCTATTGACCCTAGCCCATGATATTCCCTTGGCAGGTCACCTGGGCCAGAACAAGACTTGGGACAGAATTGTCCCTCACTTTCACTGGCCCCACATGTCTGAAGACACCAAGGAGTTTTGTAGCTCCTGTGTAACCTGCCAGGCCAGTGGCAAGGCAGGTGGCACTACAAAGGCCCCCTGATACCACTACCTGTGGTGGGGGTGCCCTTTGAAAGGGTAGGGATTGACATTGTTGGTCCCATGGATCCCCAAACAGCATCTGGGCACAGGTTTATCCTGGTGGTAGTGGATCATGCCACCAGGTACCCAGAAGCTATTCCCCTCAGGACCACTACAGCACCTGTGGTGGCAAGGGCCCTCCTGGGAATTTTCTCAAGAGTGGGCTTTCCTAAGGAGGTAGTATCAGACAGGGGTGCTAACTTCATGTCTGGGTACTTAAAAGCAATGTGGAAGGAGTGTGGAGTGACTTATAAGTTCACCACACCCTATCACCCACAATGCAATGGTTTAGTTGAGAGATTCAACAAAACCTTGAAGGGCATGATTAAAGGGCTCCCAGAAAAGCTTAGGCGAAGATGGGACATACTCTTGCCCTGCCTTTTATTTGCATATAGGGAGGTGCCTCAGAAGGGGGTTGGTTACAGCCCTTTTGAACTTCTGTTTGGCCACCCTGTCAGGGGTCCACTGTGCTTGGTGAAGGAAGGATGGGAGTTACCTCTCAAGCCCCCAAAGCAAGACATAGTGGACTATGTACTTGGTCTCCGCTCCCGGATGGCTGAGTATATGAAAAAGGCAACCAAAAACCTTGAGGCTAGCCAGGAACTTCAAAAGGCCTGGCATGACCAAAGAGCTGTTCTGACTGTTTACCAGCCAGGACAGAAGGTGTGGGTGTTGGAGCCAGTGGCCCCAGCAGCTCTCCAAGACAAATGGAGTGGACCCCACACTATTGTTGAGCAGAAGGGTGAGGTTACCTACTTAGTAGACCTAGGAACACCCAGGAGTCCCCACAGGGTTCTCCATGTCAACAGGTTAAAACCATATGTGGACAGGGCAGACATGGGCTTGCTCATGGCTACTGATGAAGGGCAGGAGGAAGAGAGTGACCCACTCCCTGACCTGCTCTCACAGAACCCTGACGATGGGTCAGTAGATGGGGTAGCCTTGGCAGGCAGCCTCACTACCCAGCAACAAACTGATTGTAGACAGGTGCTCAATCAGTTTAGACACATGTTTTCACCGACACCCAGTCAGACCACCTGGTGCACTCATGAAGTGGACACTGGGGACAGTCTGCCTATTAAAAATAAGATTTATAGGCAACCTGACCATGTCAGGGACTGTATCAGGACTGAAGTCCAGAAAATGTTGGAGTTGGGAGTTATTGAACCCTCAGATAGCCCTTGGGCTAGTCCAGTGGTCCTTGTGCCACAACCTCACACCAGTGGTGGAAAAAGAGAGATGAGGTTTTGTGTGGACTACAGGGGTCTCAATGCAGTCACTAGGACTGATGCCCATCCAATACCAAGGGCAGATGAGCTCATAGATACTTTGGCCTCAGCCAAATATCTCAGCACATTTGACTTGACAGCTGGCTACTGGCAGATCAGACTAGCTGATACTGCAAAGCCCAAAACAGCATTCTCAACCCCTAGTGGGCATTATCAATTTGTGGTGATGCCCTTTGGTCTGAAGAATGCACCTGCCACTTTCCAGAGGTTGGTGAATACAGTTCTCACAGGTCTGGAAGCCTATAGTGCAGCATATCTAGATGATATTGCTGTCTTTAGCTCCACCTGGGAGGATCACCTGGTCCACCTCAGGAATGTTTTACAGGCCCTGCAAAAGGCAGGCCTGACTATCAAGGCCACTAAGTGCCAGATAGGGCGGAGTCAGGTTGTGTACCTGGGCCACCTTGTGGGTGGAGGCCAGGTTCAACCTTTGCAGAGCAAGATCCAGACTATCATGGACTGGACTGCTCCCACTACCCAGACTCAGGTGAGAGCCTTCTTAGGCCTGACTGGGTACTATAGGAGATTTGTCAAGGGGTATGGATCAATAGTGACACCCCTAAATGACTTAACTTCTAAGAAAATGCCCAAAAAGGTTCAGTGGACAGTTAGCTGTCAAAAGGCATTTGATGACCTGAAGCAGGCCATGTGCACTGCTCCCATTCTACAGAGTCCTGATTACTCCAAGAAGTTCATTGTTCAAACTGATGCATCTGAATTGGGGGTAGGGGCTGTACTGTCACAATTGAATGAAGAAGGTAAGGATCAGCCAGTAGCTTTCATTAGCAGAAGGCTGACCCCTAGAGAGAAACGTTGGTCAGCCATAGAGAGGGAGGCCTTTGCTGTGGTCTGGGCTCTGAAGAAGTTGAGGCCATACTTGTTTGGTACCCACTTCCTGGTTCAGACAGACCATAAGCCCCTCTTATGGCTAAAACAAATGAAGGGTGAAAACCCCAAACTGCTTAGGTGGTCCATTTCCCTACAGGGGATGGACTTCACAGTGGAACATAGACCTGGGAGTAACCATGCCAATGCAGATGGACTCTCTAGGTACTTCCACTTAGAACATGAAGACTTAACTGGGCAAGGTTAGTTTAATGTCCCTACGTTTGAGGGGGGTTGTGTAGGAGAGTAGGATCTGCTTCACATGGGTACCCCCACTTTTTGCTGATGCTTCACTGTTTTTCGACATTAGTCTGGCTGGGGCCCTGCTAATCAGAACCCCAGCCTAGCTGCTTCCTCTCTAAAATGGTTTCCATGTGCCTTAGGCACATCACTGATTGGAATCTGGAGTGCCCTTATAAGTCCCTAGTATATGGTATACTATGTACCAAGGGCATAGGTACCTCAGAGGCCTACCAGGGGCTGCAGCATGTATTATGCCACCCCTGGAAGGCCATCCAAACTGACACCACAGGTCTGCTACTGCAGCCTGGGTAAGGTGGTGCATGCACCCCTTACTGTGATATAGGTTACCTATATCACTAAATACATACACACATCTAAACCTATAAGTCACTCCTATGGCAGGCCTTATCAATCCTGAAGGCAGAGTGCGTGGTTCCTATGTGAGAGGGTGCCCCTGCATGAGCAGGGCCCCTCTGCAGCGTTCGGAGACCCTTCTCTGATGCTGTTTGTAGTGCAGCCTGACCATATACTCTTAAGCGCATTATAACCTCGCGTTAAATGCTAACTTTGGAATGGCTGCACCTAAACATGTCGTGTTTGGTGTCAAACATCTTGGAATACTACCCCCCGCCAATTCTGGCGGCGGGGTAGTATTCCACCCTTCTAGAGGGAAAGACATGTTAACTCTGGCTAGCCCGGTAACTTCTTTCTAAAGCCCTGGCATCACAAAATGGATGCTGCTGCCACAGACACGAGTCTGGCCTCCTGCTGCTGGACGAAACTCTGGCAGGGGAGGCCTGGACAATAGGTTTCCTGTCCCAGGGAGGTGTGACCACCTCCCCAGACAGGATAGTGTGTATTGGGGCTGGGCGGGAGCACTTTCGGGTGCTTTGAAGTCCTGCACTGGGGGCACACTTGGTGTCCCTGTGCATACCCCAGTTCAAACCGGATCAGGGGCTTGCAGCCCCTGCTTTGGCGCGAACTGGACAAAGGGAAAGGGGTGTAGCCACCCCTCTGCCCTGACCCACCCATAGGTTGGGCCACAGAGTAGTCCAACCCCTAAACTTGGTATAAGTATAGGAACCCAGTCCTTAGGACTTTAGATCATCCCTGGACGAAACTCTGAAACACAATCCTGGACCTTCGACGCTCTACTCAAGACTAGAGGACAGAAGAATCTCCCTTGGGGTCAAGGAGTGACTCCCCTGCTTGGCAGGCACCAAAGACGCATCTGTCCGGTCTGCATTTCTGAAGCTCCCGTCGGACGCCGAAGTCTTCGCATCACCAGAGGTGGATTCTCAGACTTCCCCGAGGCTACCCTGAGTCCCCAGCAAAGCTGAGGCCCGTAGCTATCGTGGGTAACGTGAGACCGTGACCCCTTGACACCGAGCACATTTGCAAGTGCATCCTCTTCTGGGTCTCCCACGAAGTCGTGCTTTGGGTTCCGAGTAGCCCTAGCCTCCAGCACCAACTGCACCGAAGATCACTGGCCTCCACTCCACGAGTGTCCTGTGAGCCAGATCCACGTGCGACGTCTCGAGGCTCCTTCGCGGTCGCTAGCCCGTTGGCTAGTAGCCCTTCACGAAGGCCAATCCTTTTCTTCTTGGGCATCCTGGTTGTCCAGGCCTGCCCTCACTTACCCTCGCTGGGTGAGTTCGTCAGACCTTGCTGGTCTGCACCATCGACGATCTTCATCTTCACCGAGACTTGCCGTTGCCAAGGCTTGTTGGGTCCAATCCGGTCGCCGACACCTCAGCACTCGACAGACATCGTGTACCAGCCCGAATCCTGCTCCTGGTCGCCGACAACGCCTCCTGGACCTCGTGGCTGAAGAGTCAACACGATCGTCAACGCACCTGAAGCACTCGACATCGGTGGGCATCCGCTCATCGCCATCCTGGTCACTGGCTAGTGACCCAGACTCTGTCCCCTCTGCTTACAGGTTCTTCAGATCTACGATCCACTCTTGGATCCAACCGGACCCTTTCCACTTGGTCGCCAGCAGCACTTTGCAGCAGATCGCCATTCAAATCGACGACGAAACCCGACCCCGAAAGGCACCTATGCACCCGGCTTCCCTGGGTGAGGTAACACGAGTACTCCGGTGCTCCCGTGGGTAGAGACTCTAGAACGACCTAGTTCTCAAAGGGTTTGCTCCAAGTCCTCCTTTAAGTGTCCCTTTTCTTTAATTTCCTGATCGCGACTTTCTCCATAGAAGTTAACGGCGTATCGCGGTTGTGTATTTACACTGCACGCGTCCCCCGTGGGTCCCCTGTGTCACTACCTTGGGTGGTTCCTTGTGGTCCAAGCACTTCTAGAGGCTCTAGGCCTAGTGTCTAGTTCAGTCGTGGTTCTTATACCACTTTATTGGTATATGGTTTGGTACGCCCCTAGGGCCCAAACGTGTATTTGTGCTATTACTGTGTTTAAATAACTTATAACTTATGTACTTCGAACTCTAGCCTCATAAAGAGACTAGAGGGGTGTGTTTAGCAATAAATACATATATTTTGAATATATACCTGGTGTGGTGCTCTTTCATTTGGTCACTCAAGAGATTATAGACTGGTAAAACAAGCTGCTTTACATTCCTTCAAGACTTAGCCTGAAGGCTGCTCTCCATAGCTACCACTAGGATAGCTTTCAATAAGGTTGTCTTTAACCTATCTCCAATAAGGGGTTGTTTGGACTGGTGCAAGGTGCCCACTATAATTAGTGGACAGCATATGCCAGGCCAACTTCTCACAGGCACACGATATACTGAATCGAGGGAACATCCTCCGTTTACTGTCACATAAACCATCATTAACCGAGATTACCACCACAGACTTGGATTCAGTAGAGTTTATCAACCATGGTGTCTCCCAGTGGGGCGAGGTCACATTGACCACTTGGAAACAGGCAACCATTGTCCAAAAAATATTGCTTGAAAGCATGATCTTTAAAAACTGGGGCATAGAGATAAAACCAACCAATATACCTGACTATCCTGCTCCGCTAGCCCAGCAGAACGCTGAAAGAACAATAGCCCGGAAAACCACCCCAAGGTCTGTACTGAGAGGGGCAAGAGGGTGTTCGCCGCTTACAACGAGGCAATCACGGGAAACATTGACAAGCCTTCCAGACCCTACACAGCGAGGAACTTGCTTAGACGACCCAAGATGGCACACGAGGACAATTATCAATCAAAAAAGAAATAATTGACAAAACAGGAGGCAACATTCATCTGCAAGTGAAATCAACCTGCTGAGGATATGCTCCTTGAACATCAGTGGGCTGGCCAGCAAATTGACTGACCTGGACTTCATTAACTACCAAAGGACATTTCATATTATTGCATTGCAGGAGACTTGGTCGATCGACCCACCACATTTTCAAGGATATTTACGTTTTTTCTCACCAGCAGTCAAAGTGGCTAGATACGGGCACCTGCAGGGAGGCCTTGCAATCTACGTGAATAACACAAGCACAACTTCAGCTCATTCAGTTGGCCTGATAACATCGGATTCGATTGCAATAAAAATATCTATCTCGAGGGGGACACCAGGTAAAGGGCGCAAGGACATTGTAATAATAAATACTTATATACACCCGAAAAGAAGAACTAAGGCGGCAAAACAACTGACAAATTTTGTAGAGCAATGCATAAGTGAGGTCAACACACCAGACATGATACTCACTGGGGACTTTAATTTACATTTAATCGGCTCATCAACAATGAAGGAAGTATCCATACACAATCAATTATGGAGCATCCCAATTCAAGGTAAGAGCTCATCAGAGCTACCCACAAAAATTGGCCATTGCCTCATAGAGGATCTTGAACACCTCAACCTTAGAGCGCTGAACGGTAGAAGGAAGGGTGATATCCCACCGGCATTCACCCATTATACATCAACCAAAAGCTCAACGCTAGACTATACCTTTGTGTCCCTAACCCTGTTAACGAAATCACTTCATTCAGCATGGGTGACAAAGCGGACAGTGATCATCAGCCCCAGGAGCTCACACTCCGCACAAACATGCCAAAGCTTCTGCACTGGTACGGCCAACAAGGAACAACTGCTACAAATAACTATAAGAAAATAAAATTTAGCCAAGAAACGCAAGGGAATTTTCTACAAACCGCAACACTCTTATTCGAAATACGGGAAGACGGCAACGAAATAGAGAAATGGGTGAACTACACAAACACATTGGCAAAATCCTTCGCTGTCCCAATCAAATTGAGAGCACAGCTGAGCTATAGTGGCACAACCAACTTCACCAAAATGCAAAAAAATATGATAAGATCAGTAAAAAATACAATTAACTGAACGCTGCGGCACCTGCGGCGGAATCCAACCGACATCACAATTTTAACAGTACTACGACATCAGAAAACCCAGTTGAAGCAAGCACTATGGGCAGCCAAGAGAGACTCTGAAGATTCTCTATGGGCAAATTTGCATGCCGACATTAAGCAGAATGACAGCACAAGGTTCTGGGGGACAATAAACCGACTAATTCGACCTACACGTGAGGGATTGTCATCGAATATTTCTGAGGAGGATTGGGCAACATACCTTGAAAACCACTTCCATCAAGAAGGCACCACAGAGCCCACAGGCACTGCGCCGGAGACAACTCCGAGAATTACCACTATCGCGCATCGGCCCGGTGAGGAAAGCATCACACCATCGGAGGGGGTTGAAGTGGGATTGCTGGGAGCTACACCTCCAAGTGACTACATCAAAGCAATCAAACGCCATATAAAGAAGGGAAGAAAAGAAGGGGCACCGGGCCCCAACGGAATACCGCCAGTGCTCTATAAAGAGGATGCAGATTTCTGGGCAAAAGCACTTAGTCCACTTTTTTCCGAGATAAGGCAGACAAGCCTACTACCTCCGTCCTGGCGGACTTCGATAATCTCGCCAATTTTCAAGTCAGGTGACAAGACTCAGCCAAAAAACTACTGATTGGTCGCTTTACTAGATAATGAGGCAAAAAAGTGGGCACACTTCTGGATGAAATACAAGTATGGGCTGAAGATAACACTATAATCCCTTTGAATCAGACGGGCTTCTCTAGATCAGTTGGAACGGTAACAAAGATAACAACTATGGCTCTGCTTATCGATAAGGCAGAGAAAACAAAAATGCCACTACACCTATGCTTTATTGATTACAGGGCCGCCTTCGATCATGTGAATCGCAGCAAACTATGGACAAAACTGGCTAACTGGGGTATATCCCAAGCTTTGCTCAATCTGCTAATCAATTTGCACACCGAGACCTGGATTCAAGTAAAACTGGGGGATGGGTCAACTCTTTCGAGACAGATACCAGCAACAAAAGGTCTCAAGCAAGGATGTGTGTTGGCCCCAACCCTTTTTAGCCTGTTCCTAGCAGACCTTATCCCGCTTTTAAATACCAGCAACTCTCACTCTCCAAGATTAGGGAAACTAGCGTTACCATGTCTACTCTACGCGGATGACGTAGTTCTAATTAGCCAAACGAAGGTGGGCTTACAGCACCTTCTTAATACTACTTACGAATACTCTGAGGCAAACAACTTGAAAATCAACTTGGAGAAAACCAAAACCATGACAATTAACAAGAACTCGAAGAAAACACCCATCTGGTTTTGGGGTCATACCCGCATTGACTCAGCAACAGAATATAAATATTTAGGGGTGATCATCGATAAAGGAGGGCCCTTTACAGCCCAATGGGACTCTTTTCAGGAGGAGGGGAATAGCCCTGGCAGTCTTGCTAAGAAATCTTAATTCGAAGCTGAGCGGCCCCTCACTTGCCCCACTAGCCGAAGTAATACAGGCAAAACTCCTACCCACAATAGCTTATGGGAGCGAGGCACAGAGGGGCAGGGATTCCAAGCTCCTAGATGATACGGTTGCAAAAGTGTACAGAATAATCTTTGGCCTACCTAAAAGAGTCTCTCCAGCACAGATCAGGCTTGAGTTCGGCGTTCAGAAACAGACCCTCGAAAGACAAGGTGCAATAGCCATTTTCTGGGACAAAGTACGGAAATCAAACCCAGGAACCCTTAATTGGTACCTGTGGTCAGAACTACAATACAATAAGTTGTCGCTTGCCGCAAAATATCTACAAGCAAGCCTGACCACCCTGGGGCTCACCGAGCTCTGGGAAACACCTACTAGTCACTGTCTCTTCCAAAAAATAGTAAAGAAAAATGTAAAGGGCCTATCCTGGGTTGAGGACAAAGCAGCATTATCCAAGAGGTCACATGGCTGGATGACCTTGCACACCTACTCCACTCTTGCTGCCCAAAAATACTTAGCCCTGGGATTTGCCAGATCTATTAAAATTCAATTCTTAAAATACCGTCTTGGCCTGCTACCATGCACAAAGCACTTTCCCCACTGGCTGAAAAACCAATTTGATTCCATTTGCCTTTTGTGTGGCAAAGCGCAGGAATACATGCTGCACCTGCTGTGCATCTGTAAAGGAATGACACAAGAACGAAAACAGCTTTTAAAACCACTTTTTAATTACAGAGGCAACCGCACACAGAGGCAAGCGGTGCTGGCGTGTTTTGCACCCGAGGACACACAGCTGAACTGCCGCCTGGTAAAGTTTCTGAGGCTAGTAGAGAAGAAAATGCCACAATAGCCATAGGCACGCCTCAGCACTAAATCGGACAAGGCAATGTTACTGCCTAAATGTAAAAAGGTTAAATGCCGCTAAGTCGTTTAACTAAACATAAAATCTTGCATTTTAAACAGGACAGATGAACTGATTTAACAGATTTTTTTTTACTAAATCTCTCTCTTTATCTTTCTTAAAATTGTAATTTATAATGAAAATGTAATGTATTTTTTAGCAATGGTTTGAAGTAACTACGCTAATAAAATAAAACTTGAAACCTATACAATGTGAATCCAAGGCAAACTGATTGATTCATAGTTTTCGAAAAAGTGTCAAAGAAGTGTGTATCAAGTGAGGAAAAACATGCAAAAACAGGACCGGTGCTAGGAATCGTGTGAGATAGAGGTATTGCCCATCTCAAAGTTATAAACCTTAGAAGAGAAAAAGAAATCGAATTTAGGGTCTGGTGAGCTAAAGAAAAAATAAAATAAAATTGAGTATAGATGTACCACTTATCAAAAAAACAAACACATAGCGTCTCATTCTAATAGTGCTGGTGAGTAAGTGAGATGTATCCGAAAACAACGGTTCTAGCGGGAATACAATAAATCTATACTGGTAATTAAAAATGCACAATCGCAATCATTTAGGGTTAAGGATGTCAGAAAAGAGAGCCTCGCAGACTTGGTGTTCATAATAATTCTTTTTTATCCAAATTTTTATAATTCAAAAACAATACATACACCGACCGAGAAGAACCACAATAGTGATTATATGTCCCAAGCAAATGAAACCATCTAATACATTGTGAACAGACATGTGATATATACAGAACTTGGTTTCCACAATTATTGAAAAAGACAACGACCACAACATGAATTGATAATAATTATAGCCTCTGTGTACAATAGTCAGAGCTATTTAAAATGGTTCGCTATCAATCGAGTCGACGACGTTTCGACCCTCTTGCAATGTGGGGTCTCCTCAGGACCAAGGGGTAAGGGACAATCTGATGGTAGTATTACAGCCGCGTGAGAGGCACATAGTGTGAGACACCCGTGAAATGAGAAAGAAGAAATTAATACTCACACGGGGACTCGGTCGAGCACCCCGTGTGAGAGACGAAGGGCTGTGAACTGGTATTAATCAATTGTGGCTCAGTCACAATAGTGGGCAGGATCAACACCACTCAATGTAGTGGTACCTGAGCAGGATCCTCCGCTGGATAGATAAAGTCGCGGGACCGGTAGTGCCACGGCAGGAGAATAAGGCTTTTGAAATATGCCACATAGGATGAGAACTGCTCTGGTCGTCTGCCTGGTAACAATGACAGTGCACCGGCAGATCGTGTCTGTTTATGTAGGCCTGTCAAGTCAGACATGAGTGAGGATCACCAACAAGATGATCTAATCCATGACTCTGTGCTCGCAATGTGCACAGAAGAAAGACTGGTGTATAGGGTGGACAGAGAGGAAGGAAGAGAGAGAATAATAGAAAAGTAAAGTAAAAATAAAACAATAGATAAAATGCTGATAAACGAGTGGGTTTATCTTTGAGAGGCCTAGGACACATTATAGGGAGTTACAAGAGGAAATGTACTGCTGTCTAAATGGTGAGGCAGAACTTATCTTAAGTGTTAATATTGTCAATTGACCGTGTTTTGAAGCCAAAATGCATGAGATTATAAATAATTGGACTGAATAACACATATTACAATTATCCTGGGGAACCTGTTTTGCTCCTGTTCATAATACATAGGCAGTTGTATCGAACACATATATACCTAATAAGGTAGGGAAAAAATATATATAACCCCAACAGTCCCCATTACAGTAGTTCTAGGCAAAAACGGTCATAAGAGCATATATATTTAAAATACAAATTATAAGAGCATGTATATTTAAAATACAAATTAGGAATTTCTGTGCAAATGCCAAGGTGCCTAACCCACACACTAGACATAATTGCAAGAATTGTCAGACTGGTAACATGTTCTGGACATTGATGCTTGATCAAATTATTAAGGCAGACTTGTGTAGACCGTTACATATAATGTGCTAGCTACCCAGTGGCTAGATCACCTTAATGTTGTTATAAATCCACGCCATTCTTCGGCTGAATTCAATCCATGGGTAATTGAGTCTGTCTTTTCTATCCAGCGACATTCCATGCGTTGGAGAATTTGTGTCATATCCCCCTCTGGTAGGGATTGTCGCTTTCTCAATGACTTGCCATTTAATCTCATCACTACATGGATTGAATTCAGCCGAAGAATGGCGTGGATTTATAACAACATTAAGGTGATCTAGCCACTGGGTAGCTAGCACATTATTGTAACGGTCTACACAAGTCTGCCTTAATAATTTGATCAAGCATCAATGTCCAGAACATGTTACCAGTCTGACAATTCTTGCAATTATGTCTAGTGTGTGGGTTAGGCACCCTTGGCATTTGCACAGAAATTCCTAATTTGTATTTTAAATATACATGCTCTTATAATTTGTATTTTAAATATATATGCTCTTATGACCGTTTTTGCCTAGAACTACTGTAATGGGGACTGTTGGGGTTATATATATTTTTTCCCCTACCTTATTAGGTATATATGTGTTCGATACAACTGCCCTATGTATTATGAACAGGAGCAAAACAGGTTCCCCGGGATAATTGTAATATGTGTTATTCAGTCCAATTATTTATAATCTCATGCATTTTGGCTTCAAAACACGGTCAATTGACAATATTAACACTCAAGATAAGTTCTGCCTCACCATTTAGACAGCAGTACATTTCCTCTTGTAACTCCCTATAATGTGTCCTAGGCCTCTCAAAGATAAACCCACTCGTTTATCAGCATTTTATCTATTGTTTTATTTTTACTTTACTTTTCTATTATTCTCTCTCTTCCTTCCTCTCTGTCCACCCTATACACCAGTCTTTCTTCTGTGCACATTGCGAGCACAGAGTCATGGATTAGATCATCTTGTTGGTGATCCTCACTCATGTCTGACTTGACAGGCCTACATAAACAGACACGATCTGCCGGTGCACTGTCATTGTTACCAGGCAGACGACCAGAGCAGTTCTCATCCTATGTGGCATATTTCAAAAGCCTTATTCTCCTGCCGTGGCACTACCGGTCCCGCGACTTTATCTATCCAGCGGAGGATCCTGCTCAGGTACCACTACATTGAGTGGTGTTGATCCTGCCCACTATTGTGACTGAGCCACAATTGATTAATACCAGTTCACAGCCCTTCGTCTCTCACACGGGGTGCTCGACCGAGTCCCCGTGTGAGTATTAATTTCTTCTTTCTCATTTCACGGGTGTCTCACACTTTATGTGCCTCTCACGCGGCTGTAATACTACCATCAGATTGTCCCTTACCCCTTGGTCCTGAGGAGACCCCACATTGCAAGAGGGTCGAAACGTCGTCGACTCGATTGATAGCGAACCATTTTAAATAGCTCTGACTATTGTACACAGAGGCTATAATTATTATCAATTCATGTTGTGGTCGTTGTCTTTTTCAATAATTGTGGAAACCAAGTTCTGTATATATCACATGTCTGTTCACAATGTATTAGATGGTTTCATTTGCTTGGGACATATAATCACTATTGTGGTTCTTCTCGGTCGGTGTATGTATTGTTTTTGAATTATAAAAATTTGGATAAAAAAAGAATTATTATGAACACCAAGTCTGCGAGGCTCTCTTTTTCTGACATCCTTAACCCTAAATGATCGCGATTGTGCATTTTTAATTACCAGTATAGATTTATTGTATTCCCGCTAGAACCGTTGTTTTCGGATACATATGACTTACCCTGGTTCCTAGTGAGTAGGGTCCCCCTTGTCCTCTTTTTCGCCGGTGAGTAAGTGAGAGCACCAGATCTGTGACTGGGGGAGAGTGTCTGAAAAGTTTCAGCTCTCCGTCCATCATCTCCTCGAGTTTGCTTTGTTCGCCCTAAGTTGACAGGGTATGCCCAGACGTGGGTCCCTTGCTCACTTTGCCAGTGAATTCAAGCTAGCCTGGTTGATGAGTGGTCTTACCCCGAAACCGGTCCCAGGATGCTTGTTTCTGATCCAGGGAAGACCTGGCTTGCAGTTCGGCAGGACTGTTCCCATGAGGCGCAGGGTCAAGACTGATTTGCATATGGCTGGGTCTGAACTGGGGTGGCGAAGTGAGCTCTTGCTAGTCTCAAAACAGTATCCTGATCTTTATAATTCAGAAGTTGTATAATGATAGGGCATGCAAGTGCACCCTGGTGCCGGCCCAGGGAGGGATGCGCACGCTCCACTTAGAACGCGGACGTGAGCCTGCCTTCAAACAGGATTCTATCTTGTCCATGGCAGTAGATTCTGGGATGCTTAAGATACATAATTGTTCTTTCTGGAAAGTGCTTCGAAGTCCTCGTTCTTGGCCTTAATGACAGCCAGGACCTTTTCCATGCATAGTAGTTGTTCATTACGGGTGGTGGCATCATCGTCCGTGTCAGGATCATTGTGCTTATAGGAAAGGGCCCCTTTTTGCATGGTTACCCCCCACATTTTGCCTGATATCTGCTGCACTTTGACTGAGTGTGCACTGGGTCTCTGCCAATCAGGTCCACAGTGCCTGTGTTCTTTCCCAAAGTACCTTTTTCACAATTGGTACACCTCTGACTCCCTTATAAGTCCCTTGTAAAAGGTACCAGTGGTACCAAGGGCTTTCTGACCAGAGAGGGTCTCTTAAGTGCTGCAGCATGTATTGTGCCATCCTCAGAGGCCCCTCACCCAACGCATACACGCTGCCTTTGCAGACTGTGTGTTTTGGTGCTGACAAAACTTAAGAGTCCCTGTGTGCCATGCCCAACAACCACTGCCTGGTAATAGGTAAGTCACCTCTCTAGCAGGCCTTGCAGCCCTAAGGCAGGGTGCACCATACCACAGGTGAAGGCACAGCTGCATGAGCAATGCGCTCCTACAGTGTCTGTGCCATCCACAGACATTGTAAGTGCAGTGGAGCCATATTGAGTAAATGAACTGGGAGTTTGTCATTACGAACTCCACAGCTCAATGATGGCTTTCCTGAAGGCTAAGGAGTTTGGTATTAAACTCCTCCGCATAATAAACCCATACTGATGCCAGTGTTGGATTTATTACAAAATGCACTCAGAGGGCATCTTAGAGATGCCCCCTGGAAAACGACCAACTTCCTTGTGTCCAGCTGACTGGTCTGCACCAGCCTGCCACACACAGGCATGTTTCTGACCCCTGAGGTGGAAGCCTTTGTGCTCTCGTGGGTCACGGACAGAGGTTGCTTGGGGTGGAGGTGCTTCACTCCTACCTCCAAGCAGGAACAGCATTCAGGGCGGTGAACCTCAAAGGCTTCCTTACCGTTGATATGCTAGCCAGGGCCTCTTCAGCTAATGGAGATGCCCACCCCCTTGACCAAGCCACACTTTTGGCGGCAAGGACGGCAGGAAAATTAGTAGTCAGAAGAGATGTGTCCCCTCTCTGCCAGGACCACCCCTAAGGTCCCCTGGACCGAGGTGACCCCTCCTTAGGAAATCCTCCATCTTGAATGGAAGGATTCGACTCAAATAGCTTAGTAGGATGCCCCCTCGGCAGAGGGAGGAGACATTCTAAGGTTGTAGTCACCCTAAAGGCAAGTAGCCCATTGGCTAACCTCTGCCCGTACCTGTAACGCCCCCAAATTCAGTATTTGGGGGCACCCCTGAACCTTGATCCTCGGATTCGAGGGCCAAAGAAGAAGACAGAACCGAACCGCTGCCAGACCAGGAACTGAACCGCTGCAGACAGAACTCGGCAAGAACCCTGCCACCTGCAACCGGTTCGACAACTGGACCTGCTGTTCCTCCAGAAACACTGCAAGGCCTCTAAGAAACCCTGGTGACCTTTCAGCCTTCACCCAATCTCCAAGAACCTCCCTTTGGACTAGAATCTCTAGTCCCCGGCGTCCACCGGTACAGGAACCACAGTGGTAGAGAACCGGCACTTGTGTTTACGCAACTCTGCTCTGCCAAAAGAAAGCCCCCCAGCTGGATGGCTTCCACAACCTAGAGGGGTCCTCGCAGCAAAGCGACCCCCGCATGTTCACAGCTCTGTTCCCGAGAGCCCGTACCCTCCTGCAAATAGCCCTGTTGGCCGCCTCCTGCACCGCCTGCACAACCGCTGCCTCTCCATGACGGTCTGACGACAGCGGACCTCCTCCATCCCCTGCGCATGTCCATCCCTACGACCGTGACTGCTGGGTTGGCGGTGCCTCCATTCGATCTACAGTAACTTGCTGATGACGACCGCGACGGTAACTGTGTTGGCGGTCTACTGAATCCTACCCATCTTCATTGCTCTCCGCTAACTGCAAAGGTAAATATCATTGCCGGTATCGACCGCTGCGGCGTAAATACCGAATCCCGCACCTCTTCAGGGGCCCCCAGTCTCCATTGACTAACATTGGACTCAGTGACCTCTGCACCCGGCCGCCCCAGTGCCGCTGGTGCTGCAGTACCTCCCTTACACTGAACCAGGCCCAGTGTTGGTCCAAACCCTCGAAGGCTGCAGAGTAAGTAGTGAGTAAGTCCTAAACTTACCTATTAATGCATAACACTGTTTTCCTCCCCTAGGACTGCATTGCATTTCTCATTTCTCATCCTATTACCGACAAAAGTCTATCTATTTCTAGGCCCATCTCTGTGCTCCAGTGTTCAGTTGTCAGGCAATTCCTCCACACCCGACTCCTGACCACCCTCCGGTGCTTCCACCAGCAGGCCACCCGCTGGCAGGGGTTAAGCACAAGACCATGGTCCCCTGCGCCAGCCACCTCCTCCCTCCCAATCGGATCACAACACCTATCTTGCTCTGGCAGTCGGGCCGCCTGACCCAAGCAGGCTTGGTCCTTAATGGCACAATACTTTGCCCACTCACCTCAAATTTTGCTTATCCATTAGTTCCTCATGGGCCCCAGGCTGCCACACAGCCCACCAGGCTTCTTTGGCTTTTGGGTCTCCGCAGGGAAGAGAGCGCCCCAGGCCACCCCCGAAATGGCATGCAAGCTGACTCTCATTCCCAGGTAGGCCTTGCCCGGAGTCATGGCTACGAGTCCTTATGAGCCAGAAATGGATCCTTCTGCTGCGCTAACTGACTGTGGTGAAGCTAATTGCATGATTTACAGTTGGATATGTGCACTCAATAGCCGGATTATGGTCTTGGCCCGCAGAGCCTCACCGAAAGGCTCCATCTTGCGGCCGGCTGTCTGGCACCTCCTCATTTTATCCTTTCTAAATATATTTACCTGTTGTCCCATGAGTTGAAGAGGAATTTGTGGGAATTGAAGTTGGGAACTAGTAGGAACCTTCTCCTTCATTTCCTGTGGTGTTCTGGCCTTTTGATCGGCACAGGGTGCTTGAGAACCTCCTTTGGCACTCACTTAGCTTAGGGTGGGTTGAATTGGGCTTCCAGAGCTTAAGGGTTCATTCACTCCATTTTGAGACAAATTGATGCAGACCCCTGTTAATTTTCCTGTAGGATTTCAGGGCCTGCAGCTTGTGGGATTTATTTAGGAGCAGGAGTTTCATGGGATGGTGCGAGAGCATAGGCTCTGCGTGAGAGTGTAAGATTGCTAGTTCTTTGGAATTGTAGAGGTTCTTTGGAATAATGCGAGAATGCTAGGTTTGTGGCAGAAGGAAGTGCACTAATTCTTAAGAATGGTGGTGGTGTACTAGGATTCTTTGATTAAGCTAGCTCTACTACAGCATCTCTTGAAAATACTGTAGTTATCATATTTACCTAAAAGAGGGTTGCTGACAAGTGCCATGTGGCCGTGAAGAGTTGGGTGCAGGGAACTGGAGGAGTGGTGCCTGTAACAATATTTGCATAAGTTTAGCTGTTGCATCATTTTGTCAAAGTGATTAATTTCCTACATTTGGCTAAAATATGACAACAGGATAAACCAAAGAGAACATACCAGCTCTGAGGCAGTTAAATGAGAGACCAGTTCTTTATAATGACCTGTAGATTAGCTACCGAATCGTTGACAGACAGGGAATGGTGAGATTTTTGTGAGGGCGCTAAAGAAAAATAATATGTCAGGAGTGCCTATAAAAAAAGGGGAAAGGGACTTGAGCTTAATATTTGTGCCTCTTAGGGACTTTCAGTTTCGGTGGTGAGGGAACTGGGACATGCAGCAGAAAATTAAGTGAATTGGCCACAAAGTTTTGCAGGGAAGATGACAGTGGAACTATGATGTCCAGGCTGCACAGTCAGCAAATTAGCCAGTAAGCCATTGCTATTTCTTGCCTGCAGTCCTATTATGGACACTATTTCTCATGTTTTTCCCACTACATGATAGAGTTAGGAAATTGGACAAATACGACTTTTCAACTCACACCTTGATTGTTGCTAACTACCTTGGGCCTACTTCAAAGTATGGGTGCAAAGTGTGCCTTGGAAGTTGTTGTACCTCTTTCCTTTCTTCACTGGAAGATCCAACTTGAAATGTTACAGATATTTCCCATTGGTTCTCGAGAAGACCATCTGAAATACATTGGCTCGCCCTCATCTAAGTACAATCATCTTAATGATGCTACTTTGCATCCAAGAATGTTGAAAGTCCAGTGATATTGCCTTCTCAAGATTTCAGTTCAGTGTTTGTAAAAGTTCAGTGACAACTGAGTCAACAGCCAAGAAAGAAAAGATCTCGGTCTTAAAATGTGAGCCATCTATTTAAATGTTATGATTTGTTGTAACCTTTTGTCACTAGCATGAATGCTTCGATGTCTACTAGGGACAGGTGTAAGTGCTTGCTGTCTAGATGTTTAGGAATGAGGCTTCCAAGTTCAGAGATGGCATGAGTGAAAGTTGAAAAGTATTTTACTTGTGTTTGCTGTGGGAGGTTGGGTAGCTAGTGTAGGCACACAGACATATACATCTCTTTGTATAGATTGTGGACTGCCAGTAGTAGATGGAACAAAAAGAGAAACATCTACAGCACGAAGGTCTTTCCTAGATACTCATCCATAGTGCATACATTTTAGCCTTGAGTCAACTTTAGCGCTCTCACCAAACTCATGTTTTCCAAACAATTCATAATAAAAAATACATCCCCATTACACAGTGACAGTCGTGGAGAGCGGGGCTTGGCTACCCATAGCAGGTTGGGCATAGGCCTGGCCAAAGGCTGTGCACAGCAGGTCTTAGCCGTCTGCCCTGGACCAGGTGCCGGTAGCGTGTTAGGTGCAGCACTTGGCCACATTACAGGCCCTCAGCCATGCTCCATGCAGGTCGCCCACCAATGGTGGGTTGGGTGCAGGGCTCAGCCACAAGCTGCCCTACTGCCAATCCCAGCTCCACACAGCCAATGATGGGGCCAGTGACCGGCACATATAAATCAATATCATTTTCCTCTGAATTAGCACGAGGCCAAACTGTCTTCATTTGTAGCAAATATGAAAACACTTGTCTTCCTGTAACGGCAGGCCATGGTCAGCTGAACTCATCTGATTTTATTGTGTTGATAACATGATGGTCCTAACTCCACCAAGGGACTCAGTTATGATGAATACTTTCCTAGGCTTACCACTGCAGGGCAGAATGCATAGGTGTTGATATGAACAGCTTCTTGGGCTGATGTTCTACCTTCTCGCTCCATTGATGGAGAACCATATTTGCACTTAAGTAACTAGGTCTACACTTTTAAACACAGCTAATTGATGCTCGTAGCCCAATACTAATCAGAACTACCTGTTTGATGCAGATCTGCATTTTAATAGTAAGAAAACCTGTCAATATTACCTTCTAAATTTGCTGCTGTAATAGGTCTGTAGTCTGTACCTCCAGTACTCTTTCAATGAAGTTGGCAGTCTACAAAATTAAGAACATCCTAAAGGTTACTTAAAAAATATTATATATTGGATAGATGAGTGTTACATTGATACACCTGATGTTAAAATATTGACAAAAAGCAACAAGTTTCCATTTTTGAACAGTGTAAATCCCCAGTGTGCGACACATTGCTCAGGTCTTCGCAGGTACCCTTAGACATCCCCAATGCGGGGGTTGTTTAAGGGTACATGCATAGAACACGAAATGTTTGAACATGTAAAATGTGGCAGTTCTCCTGAAACCCTAAGTCCTCCCATGTTGCTTCCACTGCCCACTGGGAAACACATATTTTCATGCGTACTTCTGGCCTTTCAAGCACATTGAACGAAAAGCCAATATTGTAGTCAGTCAACATATAAGGAATGAAAATGGACTCAAGTATAAAATGCAGACCATGTACAAGGAGAGACCACACCAGCAGATGGGTATTTTTTGCAATTACCACCAAGCCCCATAAACTGAAAGCAAGTGCAGAAAAGAATCTATTTCCCAGAGCCACTAAAAAGATTCTTCACCTTCTGAACAACAAATGCAGGAACTACACTGCTAAAAGAATGACCCATTTGAGAGATTAAGGCTTAATCTTTCTTTAAATATCTGTGAAGTTACCGGTTTTGTCTGTGTACTGTAATAAATTCTACATTATACTAAAGTAAGATTTAGTGTATTTTAAAATATTGTCTTCTCCTTAAGTATTGATCAAATGTTGGTTGCTCGCTACAGCACTGTTGCAGCACTCCTCTCACAGCGGTGTACTTAAACCGAGCAGAGAAAATACTTTACTACTTTGTAGTTTCACAATGGATACTACTGGAGATAGCTGTGCATGTTTTTCTTATATTGCACGCATTCCTCGATACACTATGCTTTGTCATGGCTGGTGACATAATCTGCTCTTATTTACTTTGATTCAACATGATTTGTTATTGTATTGAACGCACAGCATGCTGGGTTCACCATACACATTGGAAAGATTGTAGGTTATCACATGAAAAGTAATGGAAAGCACCTGGAAAAATGTAGATTAAGTTGAATAATTTGTTTCATTGAGAAGGAACACAATGAATTCCTAGGAAACCACAATCTCTTAATAAAATATATATCCATTTGGAGTGACATTCACTAAAGCAAGATGTAATTTTGACCTCTGATAATTAGGCTTAAAGTACTGTGCATTAATAAAATGTTAATAAACACTGTCATGAGACAGGCTACTTTAACTCTACTGATCGCGCTGTTGCAATAGTATTGCGCAGGTTGTAGGTACATTGATTATAGAAAATATTAGCATATGTTGACAGTTCTTAGTATTGTTTTTACTAAATTACATTAATAGAATTTCAAATATTTTTTTAAAGGTGGGTGTTAGCCAGCATGGAACCTTGCTCCTGTGACACCTTTGTAGCTCTACCTCCAGCAACAGTTGGTGGCAGGATTATATTTGGAAAGAACTCAGATCGTCCAGACGATGAAGTGCAAGAGATCATTTATTTCCCTGCAAAAAATTATGAACCCGGAGGAAAACTTGAGGTAAAACACAAACTAAAAAACAATCTAAGTTGGTTAAGCTGAATTTTTTGTTATAGCCAAGAAGTGTCAGACACTGCTTTGTCTTCACGTAGACGTTTCGTTGATCCAGACATGTGTAATGCTCTATTAGTTGGACCTTAGTTTTCTGATATACTAAAAGAATCTTTGATGATTTTTGAAGTTATTTCTTTAATTTACCTTTACTTCTATTGTTTTAATGTTCTAAATTGTCACCTTATCGTTGCAAGTTTATAATTCCTGCATTGTTCCAATCTTTCTATAGGTAGAAAAAAATGTTTGTTTCTCTTCAGGAGCTCTTTGGGTAAAGAGTAAGCATATACAAATCACAAAAAGTGGTCAAGGTCCTGATATTATGATTTCTGAACGATGAATTTCAAGACTTGTTTGAACTAATCAAACTTTCTAAGTTTGAGGATCTCTTCTTTAAGCAACTCATTATCCCAGCGTGTCTGTTTATTATTTGAAGGTGGAATATTCACACACAGTATGTTTTAAAGATTTAAAATTCTTGTAAGAAGTTTGTTGCTGGGTAAAATATCACCTATTCAGGTAGACATTAAAGTGCCTTATAATGGCAGTCACCCTTAGAAGAGAAACTGAATGTACCTTATCATTCAATCTTTTTTACTTCACATGTTTTTCTACTGTTTTGTTGTCTTTGTTTCCCATTGTAAACCCCCTTTCTCCTTTATCTATTTTTTCCCCTTACAAGGGTAACCCACCATAACCCCTTTGTTCCTGTCCCTTCTATTTTCTTTTTCACCGCATATCTACTTTCTATTATTTCTGTTACTTGTCTTTAGTAATCTTTTTTCATAATCGGTCACAAAGTGTAAATTGTGATTTTGTTAAATCTTTAATCTAGTTCATGGTGGGTATATTATAGGACTTCTAACTTGCTAGCTTTATTACCAAAGAAAGAACAAAAATGTTAGAGCAGACAAAAAGCAAAATATAATATTCAAATTGTAGGTCGTCGATTGGGTAAGACAAAGAGAGTGGTTAAAGGACAAAAACTTTCAATATCTAACTTCTTATACAGAACAAGGATCTCCCTTGTATCTCAATATTGCCTTTTACTATGCATATGCCAAAGGTCAAGAGAAAACAAGACTTCTTCAGCTGACTGATACAGGCCAAAAAGGCATTGGATTTGTTAAGTGTAGTGGAATTGTAACAGTTCATACATTTGTTACTTCTTTTGTTTGGCATTATCTGCAGCTCAAGTGCTGATTTCCCAAATAAGATATAAAGTGAAGCTTTACCACAGGATGTAACAGACCTCCATCAGCATGGCAGGATTAGACCTTAAACACCAGTTATGTTTTGAGAAGAATATTGGCAAACTGGAACATATGACTGTAATGTAATTGCATGCAATATATCAGTGATGTTCTGAACAATTCTACAACATTTACCTAACCCTTCTTCAAGAACTGGTGAAATCTTCCCTCACCTGCTACAGTTTAATGGATGACATTCAGATCATCTTGAAAATCAAACAACTCTTACAGATGCCATTTTCAAGACTCAGCAAATGCTTATTAGCTGTGAATCAATGAATGTTAGAGCATCATCCCAAACTTGGCTCTTCAAAAACAGTAATATCCTTTTGACCTCAAGGAATTAGTCCGCCACCTCGAACTTCAACTGAAGTGAAAAACCTTGACGCAACTATGGATTCCAACCTCTCTCTTCAATCACA
The DNA here is from genome assembly GCA_963921515.1 of Calotriton arnoldi. Lineage (NCBI taxonomy): Eukaryota > Metazoa > Chordata > Amphibia > Caudata > Salamandridae > Calotriton > Calotriton arnoldi. Next base: position 533,428 of record CAWUFW010005681.1, read on the forward strand.
AATCTACAAAGTGGCTACAGCTTCACTGTACGTGATCAGTATCTACTACACAATAACCTCTGCCTCTGGCAATGAAGTAGGATACAAGTCTAGTGATATCAGTCTAGTCTACTGACAGCACATCTGCCTGACTTAAAAATCAACCCCCAAACTACAATGAAAACAGAACACTGCAGCTAGACATGTCCTCAACCTATACAGGCAGACCCCTGCCCTCAAAGCACTACAATGGCTCTCAGTGGCCAGAAGGATATCTTTCAAAGCTCTCAGCATTGATCATTGAAAGATCCAATGGTGGGCAACTGGTTTTCTTACAATCAAAACAACACCATGCAATTTAAAAAACAACTCCACCTCAGATCACGAATGGCCCTACTGCTGTTAATTCATATATTCTTTATAACCTATAGAGGCAGTTTCTGCTTCTCAACATAGACAAGCTCACTATAGAATAAATTACTAAGTACAATTGTGTCCTTCCAGAATCATTAGCAATTCAGAAGAGCTATAAAATCCCTTAACTATCTAGTAAGTAAGACTATAGTACCTGCAAAGCTTTAACCCTAAATGGTTTGCAAATGCTTCTTGCAAGCCCATTTTAACCCTTCTTTGCTTTCTGCCATGCTCATAAAATGCAATCGTATGCCACTTCTTCAGGTTTGAGCACACAACCTGGGTATCACATATGACACTGTTTCTCAATTCTAGCAGATAACACTGCTACCAACAGTCTTCTCTAATCCATGCATCTTAGAATCAGAACCACTGACTCCTGATCTCAAAATACTTTTGGGACAAGAGATCGGAAAGCTCTAAAAATGATGAAATACAGTAAAATGCAACAAAAGACGTATAAACCGTGTGCATGCCCTAATCTATGCAAAAATCAAGCGGGTATTAATTAATAATGTTTCTTTTAGATGTAGGAGGGCACTCTAGCTAATCCCTATTTAATGAACTGAGGGGGCACATGCAGTTTGTGAGGGTTTGGGTGTATTATATGGTATGGTTGTGCAACCTTACCGTGTAATACACTTAAACTTTCTTGGGTCCAGTCAGGCTCTTTCGAAAAACCCTTAGCTCATCTCTGGGTAGCTGTGGCTTCGAGCAGCAAGGCTTAAACAAAGGAACTAGTGTAAAACATTTAGAAGAAGCAAACAATCAAATAAGAAAGCCACACAATGCGAAAGAAATCCGACACCAATTTATAAAAATAGATTATATTTTTATGAAGTTTTAGAGACAAAACTGAGCAATATCGGCCGTAGGGTTCTGGAGATATAGATTTTTAAAGTAAACATAATTCTCAGTTCTTTTAGTCACAACTGCAACCAAGCATTGGTAACTGGAAAGTTTGGAAAGTTTTGAAAAGTTGTGTTCGCCTACTCTGGCCGACGAGGGTGACCAAATCCAGCAGGGAACAGGTCAGGGGTGCCACTAAGGAGTATTTGGACCGTTACCTGGTCACCAAAGAATTTTCCAATCCATTTCTGAGCTTTACACCTCAACTGCCATAGACTTTAACGGAGTGGTCCAGATGCTGTGGATGCAGGAGATGTAGGATTCTCAAGTATGCTGTGGGAGCTGTGCGGTCGATGGGGTGTCCTTGCAGTTACTCCTCCGTCCACGGGTCAAGTGACACGACTTTGGCCACAAAGGTCGGGGTCCCTCTAAGTCCTCTTTGAGTGAATAGAAGGCCAGCTGCTGCTGGGCTACCAGTCTCCATCCACAATGGGTCCATCAGCATCCTTTGGAGGCTAGTGTCCCTCTTGGGCAACCAATTTGTACTCAAGCGACACTCCCGGGTCTGACAGACTCGAATGCACCTTTTGCCCATCAAGGATCAATCTCTTGGGGTGCTCGACGGCGATTCTCTAGAAGTGGCTACTGACTTGCCGAGTTGGGCTACTTCAGCTTTGATGGCCCTGGTTCCAGGGCGGCATCTGACTGACCCTTGCAGTCGCTTTTGGTCTGGGGCTCAGGAGTGTCTTTTCCTTGAACCAGGATCCACAGGCACAGTCCTGTCTTCGCTAGCAAAAGGTGCGGCAGGTCCAGTCCAGTAGATGGTGCAGCCTCTTTTGCCAGTTCCAGGGGTCAGCAGGGCAGTCCCTCTTCGGTCCTTTCCCCAGTTCCTGCATGATCAAAGGTTCGGAGTGCCATATTTAGGCCCAGAAAGTGTCTTGGGGGGATGATGCAGTCACTAGCTAATGGGCTACCAGGATCCCTTCCGCCCGTGACAACTTTTGGCAATGTGTGGCATCTAGCAAGCCCAGGGTGCACTATTCCGCCCACTCCCAAGATATCTGAACCCTTCCTTAGATGTTAGGAGCTTGGTAGCCCACCCTAGAGGTATGGCTACCTGTGGGCTACACATCCACTGGAAAACCAGTTTGGGCACTGTTTTCCTCTCTGTTCCTGCCTCCAGCCTGTCTACCTGAACAAAGGGGATACCCCTCAGGAGTGTGGTCGCCATTTACCCCAAAAGGCGGCCAACACCCTGAGTGGCTTCCTGCAAAAGGGAGGTAACACCTCCCTCTGTAACAGGCTACCATTGTTCCTAAGTCTGGGAGTTGTTCACACTACTCCCCAGGAGGGCAGTAAGCTGCCTGGTGTCCAGCAACCGTGTGAGGCCACTGGACATACTGGGCTACAGAGCGGCAACTCTCTAAAAGTTGCTTTTTTGGGTTTAAAGCCACAATTAATTTGATACGTTGAAGTACCCATTTTAGTAGTCCCATTCAGAAGTTATCTGGGCTGAGTGGTCAGCCGGTAACTCTGTGTTAGCCAATGAGGATACTAACATTTCCACAGCAAAAAAACAACTTACATATATTGTTAAGGGAAGTGGGGGCTTTGCCATTGGTTTAGATTAAAAAGTTAAACTGGCAGTTTTAAAACTGCTCTTCCTGGCTGCAGTAGCAGGCTGGGAGCCATATTGTAATTGGTCACTCACAGGGTGGCACAACCAGTGCTGCAACCCTGAGGTGATACTCATATATGCCCTGGGTACCCTTGGTACCATATACCAAGGGCTTATAATTAAGGCAGCTCATTCCATTTGGGGGTTGCCAATTCAACATGTACTTTGTATGGGGTTAGAACACTGGCAATAAGGTCTGGTTAGCAGACCTCAGTGCACTCTCAGTCAAAAAAGCCTGCAGCGTCAGTCCAAGACTTTGGGGGTGATCGTGCAAAAAGAGGCATTTCCTTACACAGTTGCTCAGAGTATGATATGTTCATCAATTCTAGATTGGCTCACAAATTCTATGATAAGATTTGGCCGAACAAATGGCTTTAACAACTGTCTGTTAGGGTCTACAGTTTCAGTTCCATGTAGGATAACAATGGAAAATATTGAAAGGGTTTTTCCAAGATATCAGGCTGCCATATAAGAGATATCCAGCTAAGAAGGTAATAAAGCATGGTCGAAGACTGGGAAGTGTATATATGGTAAGTGGAAATACTGGACCCAACTATTAGCTGAAATACATGACTATGATGTCAGTGGATGAAATGATATGTATGCATTATAAGTAAAGAATTGTATATTTAAGGAGTTTGTAGAGAGATAAAGAAGATATTAAGAAACGTTGATGGGATGTGAAAATAAAGTGAAAACATTGCAACATATGTCACAAACTCGCGGGCTGACCATGACAATGGCAGAAGCCACGATCTCACTAATAGCCAGGCCTGATAAAGCCCCAACCCAATGCCAATCCTACCCCCTATTTCCCTCCTGAACATATACACCAAAATAATAGCTAAAATCCTTGTGACTCGTCTAGAAGCCTACCTTCCTAATCTGATAAATTGACGCACTCTTCAACTCTCCTTGGACCAGAGCTAGTGTCTATGGCATCAAATCGAAGAAGATCTGGCTTCAAAGGGACACCAGACAAGGGTGCCCACTACCTCCTATGCTCTTCGCTCTGTATCTGGAGCCTCTCCTGCAGAGGATCCAAGACCATAGGGTGTCCCCTTCCACTAGGATACCTTCAAGATATTGCCATTTTTGGATAACATCCTGCTCTCCCTGACTGACCCGGCCCAGTCCTTTCAACACCTTCTGCCAATTTAGAAGGAATACAGGGCACTAGCAGGCTATAAAGAGCTTGGTGGTGTCCGGGGGAAAGGAGGCGGGGGTCGATTCTCCACAAGCTTCAATCGGAGACCCCCTTCAGCTGGACAAAATTTCCTTCCATATTTGGGAGTCAGCCTGACGCCAGATCTCTATATATGTGCAAAAAGCAATTTCAAACACTTGGTGCAATCTCTCAAGGCACTCAGCTCATCGTGGCACCTCCAGGCCCTCTCCTGAATGGGGAGAATAGCCTCCTTCAAAATGTCTGCTTTCCCCAAGATATTGTACACGTTCCAGGCCCTTCCCTCCTGAAGACCGAACTAGCACAATTAACGGACATTTGTAAATTCTTTGTTTGGGCTGGGAAACGACCTTGACTCCGCTACCTGACCAGCACACGCCACCCGAGACACAGGGGACTGGGGATCCCCTACATCCATCTCCATGACCTAGCATCCCAGGTGAGATATGTGCTGGAGTGGCTGCAGGAAGAAATGGATAAACCATAGTGCTTTATAGATCAGAATATGATAGCCAGACCACTGGCAGAGATCCTCTAAGAACCAGAGGAGCCGCAATCTTTACAACTTCCCGATCATGAGGGCCACAATCGAGGCCTGGAACTTCCTCCCCATCGACTAGGGAATAACCTCCTATCCATCTCTCATGACCTCAGTACTTGGGAACAGGGATTTCCAATTCCAGGCATGGATTGCGAACAGCTACTACCGCCTTATAGACCTATTCTATAAGATCTCCATCGGCCCTTTTGAGGACATCAAACTAGCATACCGTATACCGGAGCAAGAGAGGTTTCACTATTTGCAGATTAGAAACTGGGTGCTTCGCCCTCCTATACAGGCAGCAGCCTCCCGACTTCTTATCATTTGATTTCCCAGATATACTCCACCTTGCTCTATAATGCCACTGAAATGAACCCTCCATAAAGGAGGGCTTGGGAGGAGGACCTGGGGGTGGCACTAGATGACAAACAATGGGGAGCCATTCACACACACGCACATATCAAATATTGCCAAACACGCACAGGGCAGGGAGGCATTCTGTAAGATAGCATATAGATGGCACTACGCACCAGCACAGATTCATATAATGGACAGCAACAGATCCAAGGACTTCTGGAGAGGATGTGGAGGGATGGGGAGCATCTACCACATCCTGTGGTCCTGCCCACACCTGGGTCGATTCTGGAATAAAGCCTTGGCCACTACGGCAGATATAGAAGGGACGGCGTTGGCTAATGGTCTGCATCGATCCTCCTGGGTCTACTTCAGGAGCGTACGTACCCCCTTCACTCCCTTATGGGGAAGAGAATTTCCCATATCCTATTAACAGCTAAACAGACACTACTGAGCCTATGGGGGAAAGACCTCACCCCAAATACCACAATGTGGCTGCAGAAAATTTGGCATCTCTAGGCATATAAAAAGGTAGCATATGACCTTGTGGATACATCGGATAAATTTGCCAAAATGTGTGACCCCATCCTGGAGTACCTTAACTGAGACAATAAAGACCTGACTGGCCCTAGCCATCTACGATCCTTGAGTCTGCTCTCCCGTGCTAGAACAGGTGCTGAAATAGAGATATAACTGCAGCTCCTCTGCTGATCTATTTTTGAATTCTGTAAACTATGGTGGTGTCGAAGGGAGGGCAGGGGGCTATATGGGGGGGTTGAGATAGCACTGTTGTTGTGGCGCTATTTTCTCCTTGTTGTTAATGTCTGTGGACACAAAAACAATAAAAATTATTGAAACTAAAGTGAAAACATCACGTGGCAATATAAAAATATCAGTAAGTGTTGATGTCTAATTGTAGAAATATGGTCTAAATTTTGACTACATGCTTATTGAAGGCCATAACAATGAAGATATTCATAAAAGTAAAGAAAAGTAGTACAGTTATTCCTTCTGCAATGGAAACAAGCATTTGCAATGTAATAGGTCTCGCATTTGTTAAATGCAGAGCTTTTGCTTTGCAAATGTAAAAGAAATGTGGCCTCTGCCTGCCTTTGTTTTTTTTATTTATTGCCTTTTGTAGCAATGGCGGCTCACCGTGATTTCGCTTTTGTTACAAAAGTCAAATAGAAGAAAAATAGCTATGCGTCCACTGTATTTTTTTTCTATTTATTTGCTATTGTAGCAATCTTGGCACGCCACGGTTTACCTTAATATGTTTAAAAGTAAAGCAAGTGTGCCGCCATTGCTATAAAAGTAAATTAATGGGGAAAAATAAAATGTTACCTTGCATGTCGGAAGTGCGGTTCGAGCAATGCCTATCTGTTGTGCCTGCAACGGCAGCCACGCCAAAGAAGCCATTAACAAAAGAGTGCTCACAAAGCGTAAACTAAACATACCGAGTAACAACACATGTAATAGGGGCCGTCCTTATGGGAGGTTACAAGAATAGAAAAGGAGGGACTAGTAAGCAAAGTAACCAAACACAATGAAGCGTTTACAAAGGACATTCACAAGCCAATTGGCAATGGGCGGAGCATCAAGCCCATATCCTGAAGACAGCATGTCGCAAAGAGACAGTGCAAGCGCTGCCTAGGCGAGACCTAAAAATGATTAGCCACAATACATGTGCAACTAGGTCATATTACTAGATTTTGCACAGCACCTTGTTACAATAGCCATTTGTTTTACCAGTTCAGACTCTTGGGACCATCACCTTATAGAATTGGAGAGTTATTTAGTTTTGAGGCAATGGGAGATTGACATTTTATATTACAGTAACTGATTTTGCTGAACCTAAACTCTGAATACAAAGTGGGCATGGCCATCAAAGTGTTTCAATAGAGAGACCGTTTTACATCATTAAGATTAACATCTTTTTTGGCGACAACTCCTTCATCAACCTGGTGATGATATCACAGTGCTTTCTTTTTTATCTCTGGGTACGTAAAAACAGTGTCTTATAACACGTCTGCTAATAAAGCGAACAGTATATATTGAGAAAGTGTTGTTGGCCCATTTAAATACTTCCACGACTAGGCCAGTGCCATTGTTTAAAGAAAGAAGAAAGTAACCCCAGTGGTCCACAAATAGGCAATACTTTAAATTGCAAAACTACTCCTGAATCATCCTTGAGTGTGTGTACGTTCATGCATCGTCATTTGTACAGATTAATCCTGAACACTTCGTTTTAGTATGCAAGAGGTGTGTAGATTGAAAATAATAAATCAAACAAATGCATTTAGTCTTAATTCAATGGTTTCTAGAGTATTAGACTTGCATCTAGTGCCAACAATGTCAGCCAACTTTTTAGTGCAGAACATTTTAACTATATAATACACTGTTTAAATGTTTAAAAAAAACACTCAAATGCATGCATAAAATGTTAGTTTTCTCAAAGTGGTTACATTTGGAGCAGTCATTGTGCTTCAACAGTCATGAAGAGAACACATAAGTACTGTTCTTTCTTTTCTCCCTCTGTAAGCTGACATCAAGTGCATAAAATGGGGCCCTAAAGGGGAGGCAAGCAATTCCAGTTCAAAAAGGTTTTCCCTTGCCCTGGATTTTTCTTAATACTCCGCCCTTCTTTTCCCAACAATGAGGTCAATTCATTTCGACCCTGTACGTGGTTCCTAGGGGTTTTATCAGAATGAGGACTGACATGATGAATGTTGGCACTTTGGCGAGATACATTGAATCAAAAATATATGATGTTTGTGCAACAACTAGCATAAAATAGATGACCAACTCAGTGGTCATGCATAGTGGCGTACCTGCAAATTAATAATGCGTTTTAAAAGAGATTTTATCTGAGACACTTAGGGTGTCATTACGATGTCTGGCGCAATCACTTCCGCCCGACACTGACTCGGTCATGGGACCGACCGACACCCGGTCGGCGGTCCCGACCGCCTCATTAGAATGCGACCGAACACTGTTCGGTCGCATTCCTATATTTCGCTATGGGAGCATGCATTACGGCCGTAAACCGGCCGTAATGCTTGCTCCCATAGTGAAATGTGAGGTTCATCTCTGCACTCCATGGCAGGCACCTCAAGGTGCCTGCCACAGGGTGCAGGGATCAACAGGGGAGCACCATAGGTGCCCCCTTGGCCTCCAACTGGAGGCCGTGTACCAAAGGGGGCCCTGCTGGGGACCCCTAACACGCTTTCCAACATGGTTTCCATGTCGGACAGACCGGCATGGAAACCATTTCGGAAACCGTGATCGCAATCTCAAGGGCGGAAAGAGCCGCCCTTGAGATTACAGGCCATTTTACGAATAGCAGACGGGCTCTCCGTAATGACCGTCCGGTTTCCTTTCCGACCGCCTCCATCATAATGAGGCGGTTGGAAAGGAAACTGACCGGCCCATTACGATGCGGCCCTAAAGGCTACGACCAAAGGTCGGAGCCTTTATGGGCCGTATCGAAATCGGCCCCTTATTGTCAAAAAAGATTTTTTTTTCAGTGTTATTTAAAATACGAATTAATACATAATGGTGTACTGTATGGAGCCTGTTTTTAAGGATTACCTGTGTTACTGGGAAAGTAGGCTACATGAAAAAATTGAAAAAAGCAACTGATTCAGCTTGATGATCAACCCTATCCCAGTAAGTCTCTTTTGATAGTTGTGCCATGCGTGTCTTCTGAGTGAAAGAATGGCATGCTGCAGTTTGGGTGGTGCAGCAGTTCCTTTGACCTAGGGTTTTAGGACTCTTCCTCAGTTAGCTTGTTGGGAGAGCAAATCCCTTCACCATTTTATGGAGTGTTATGTCGTGTGTGTCTTCTGAACAGGCGAGTGACAACCTGCAGATTGGGCACTGCAGCTGTTACTTTGTCTCACTTCTTGTGGAAAATTGCCTTAAGCTCCTTTTCTTTAATTCAGTGGCAGGGCAAATCTCTTCAATGCTGTCTTCAGGCGGAAACGTGCTTCAAAATATTTCTTCTGTCGAGTCCTTCTGGCACGACTTATATTCTTTGATTGTGTCTCAACATATTTTGTTTGTATGTTGTATTCTTTTTAAAAAAAAATTTTATTCAATTTTTTACAGCATTTACTCCTTCATAGCCAAGGCTGTACACAAAAGCCAGAAAAGAGAAAAAAAGACAATTAATAAATTGTTTAGCCGATTACATGATTATTACTGCAGAATCATAATCATGTCTTAAGAAAAAAAGAAGATAGACAAATCAGGATAATCATTTTGGCATGAAAAGGAAACATGTGAACGGGCATACATCTTGAAGAAAAAAAAAAAAGAAAAAAAAAAAGGGCAGTTTAGCATTCACCTTATAAAAAAATGGGATATCTATGGTGCTACAATCAAAAATTGACTAAACAAATCATAGGGAATTAAATCCCCAAAACCCCCCTACCTCCATCTAAGTCCAACAATTTAACCCACCTCATATTTCAATCAGACTGCCCAATCTGATATAGGCGCCCAGATTTTAGCGCCCTTTATTTTTTTCCTTCTACCTTTAGTTTTATAGATAGAAGATTCAAAATTATACATAGTAAGCAATCTCGTACGAAAATTAATAAAGGTAGGTGGATCAGGGCTAATCCATTCATTGGTAATACAGGCCCTTACTACTGCCATAATAATAAATAAAAGTGTATTTATATCTTCTGATCTTGTGCTGGCATCAATATCCGAACTTACACCAAAAATAGTCAATCCCGCACTAATTTGGATAGAGAGCCCAAATATTACATACAGATATTTCTCTATGTTTTGAAAAAATTCCCCCAATTTTGGACAAAAAAAAAACATATGGCTTGAGTCAGCCGAAACCTGTCCACATCGATTACACTTAGTTCCAGCAATTGCTCCCCAACGAGCCAGTTTGCTAGGTGTATAATAAAGATCATATAGAGCCATGTAATGTTGGCTACGTAGTCTTCCTGTCATTAAGACTTGATTTGCCAGTTCGATAGACTTTGATATATTTATATCATCTAAACCTAATATATTTTGCCATTTTATTTTACGTGCATCTAAATCATCCGGGAGTGTTTCCAGAAGTAGCTGATAAAACTAACCAATTGGTGTTTTTTTCTTCATTTTTTTGATTAGGGGGATGGGCCCGAATTGATACATCGAACCTGAACCCCGACTAGTCAAAAAACTGCGTATCTGAAGATACTTAAAAATCCTGCTTCCCTACACCATACACCACCTGTAAATCAGAGAAAGTTAAAAGTTGATCTTGATTAAACAGATCACCTAAATTATGTATGCCCTTTTGGCCCCATCTAATTGTTACCAAATCTTGAAAAATTGAAGGTAATAACCCAGGAGCCAGCAACGGGGTATAGGCATTAAGATTCGAAATTTGAAGACTCCGTTTAATTTGTTTCCAGCCTTTATATGCTGCCTTAAGTATCTTAAATTTAGTTTTTTTAAAGTAGCTAGGTTCGATAACTTTTGCAAAAAAACCATTCATTTCCTCGCCCAAACCAAACTCATAAATAGATGGCCTCTGAAACAAAGGGATCTCAGCTTTAGCCCCAATCACCAATGGTCTTATATATTGCAACATTGCAGCCCAATAGTACATAATAATATGGGGGATGCCCCACCCACCATCTTGCCTTGGTAAGATCATTTTCCTATAAGCCCTTCGCTGTTTCCGATATCCCCATAAAAACCGAGAACATATTCTTTCTATTTTAACAAAGAGTGATGCCGAAAACTCCAATGGAATAGTTCTAAACATATATAAAAATTTTGGAAGTATCAGCATCTTCAACACACTATTCCGGCCATGTAATGATAAGTGGAGATGATCTAGCCTTTCTAAGGTTGCGTTCACGTTTTCGATTATTGGGAAAATATTAAGTTCAGGGATCTTGTCTACCGCTGATGTGATTTTAATTCCGAGATATGTTGCTTCCGAGACAATAGGTATATTTATCGGGGGGTTTTTGCCAGAGTAGACTACCTGAGTTTTCTGTTCATTCATTTTATACCCTGAAAAAGCCCCAAACTGCTGTGCCAAAGATTTAATTCAACGGGTAAAGCAGTTACAATGTCCCTAGAGACTATGACAATATCATCTGCATAAGCAAGTGCCCTATATTCAATATTCTGAATCCTAACTGGGATAATATCTGCATGTTGGTTGATTTTGTTCAGAAATAAATCAATAAATAAGGCGAATAACAAAGGGGAACACGGACAGCCTTGCCGTGTACCCCGACTAATAGTGATCGCAGCGGATTCTTGCCCAGAAATCCGGATTACAGCAGTCGGGCATATATACAGAGTCTTAATTGCCTGAATAAACTGTGGGCCGAACCCTTTCATATACATAATCTCCCACATATACTGCCAGGAGACCCTGTCGAACGCCTTTTCGGCGTCCAGCAGGATCACCCCGAGTCCGGACCCAGTTGCCTGCGCCCAGTCCAAGAGTGCGATGACATGTCTTACGTGATCCGCCGTATCCCTACCGGGTATAAACCCGTGCTGAAACTGGGAAACCAGAGGGGTAATGACAATTCCCAACCGCTGTGCCATAATTTTAGATTTTTTTTTACTGTCAGCATTAATCAGTGATATTGGTCTATACGAAGAAGGGCATAGTTTGGGTTTTCCCTTTTTAAGGAATACAATAATAATAGTTTTTCGCCACGACTCCGGTGCTATACCCTGTTGCGCCGCGTGAAATAATGTCAGGAGCTCTTCCTTTAACACTGTGCGAAACGTTGTATAAAATTCTAAAGGAATACCGTCCATACCTACGGCTTTTCCAACTGCTAATGACAATACAGCCCCTTCCACTTCCTCCCAGGTAATATCATCCACCAACCCTTCATTCTGATCTGCTGTAACTTTGTTAATTACCATATCTGAGTTAAACGCCATCATTTTTTCCACTGGATCCCCCAGACATTCCTCTGTATATAAATTCCCATAATACTTGCAGAAAACCGCCAAGATTCCTTCTGGGGACCTTTGTATCTGGCTAAGATGGTCCTGTATCTGTAAGATCTTATTATGCACACTCCTCTGCTGTAATCTTTTCGCTAAAATCCGCCCTGAATTTTCCCCTGCTTCATAAATTTGGTCCCTAAAAATTGCCAGTTTATTCGCAACCTTCACCGCGAAGTGCTGATGTATTTGCATTTTTAGGATTGCAATGGCCGATGATAGTTTTTCTAGATTACCCTGCTGAGAAATTTCCCTCATTAGTTCTAATTCCAAAAGCCTTAATTGATGCATCTGGGCTTTTATTTCCGCCTGGGTTTTACGTTGTTTATTTAAAGAGTAACTGAGGGTTTCTCCCCGAACCCCCGCCTTGAATGTATCCCAAACAACAGAATCTGAAGCAGTTCCCCGATTAAATTTAAAGAATTCACTAATCCACCCTTCCATATGTATACGGTAATCTGAATCTAATAAAAGTTTTCGTTCAAATGTCCATGTTTTTACAGGGACCCGGGAGCTAAAATCAATTTCTAATAATATCGGGTTATGATCTGATATTACTCTTGGTAGAATCTCCATCTTAGAGCCCCTTACTTTTTCCGCAGATACAAAAAAATAATCGAGGCGTACATGTTTTCTATGGGGCGCCGAATAAAAAGTTTCTCCAGGATCTGACTGTCTCAGTGAATGCCACACATCCACCAAACCAAATTCCTTAACTAACCCCTAATAGCCTTGAAGACTTTAATTTTTTTACCCATATAAGGGTTATTGCTATTGAGATCAAAGCTGCCCTCTAGATGGATATTCAGGTCTCCACAGATAATAAAAGGGGCTGGCCAATCGGCTAATTCAATACTAAGATAGTGAAGAACCGCCGGATCATCTACATTTGATCCATATAAGGAGCATATCGTCACTTGTGAGCCATTAATGGTTATCCCTGCAATAACCCACCTACCCAAAGCATCTTCCTTTAGACGATTACAAACGCCCAATCCTCTCCATCAATATCGCCACCCCCCTCGTGTTGGAGCTCTGTTTAGTGCACCCCAATACAACCAAACCCAAGTCTTTCAGCCAATCCCGATTGTTCCAAGCTATATGAGTTTCTTGAACACATATCAGATCCAAACGCATTGCCTGTAACATCTGAGCCCTCACCCCCCTTTTTTTCTTATCATTTAGACCACAGATGTTCCATGAACAAATAACCAATCTATTAATCATTGTTATCCTCTGAATCATAAAACAGATTTACAGGTAAAAGATCATACATTCTCATAGAAACCAATATATGGTAAGCCCATTTGCCCTTGACACAAACCACCAATTTCAGCAGCAAAACGTAATATTTCTCAAGTATATCTGCAATAGATTTAGCACCATCTTTATCATGTACAGCCAAAAAATCAAAAAAACACTATTCTCACCCAGTCCCCCAACCTTCCCACCCTCCCCCCGCCCCTGCCCCCCTTGCCCCCTTGACCCACCCCTCCCCACTTGAGGCTTAAGGACAATATGTCCTCTGTGATGGTTAGTGGATTGAACAGCACCACTCCTCCTCACCCCCATTTACCGCTCAAAAAAAAAACATATTAAAAAGATATTTAAATCACCCCACTAAGTCAAGAACTCCATATTCAACCATTCAGCATCAGATTGTGGTCAGAAATTCCCTTGCCAAAATTTCTGAAACAAAGAAGTGAGCCTTCTCCTTATGGATTATCTTTAGCTTAGCAGGGTTAAGAAGGAAGACCTGTACCCCTTTTGCCTGAAATAATGGGAACAATTGGCGTAATTGCCACCGTAATTTGACCGTGGCCTGACAGAAATCAGGACGAACAAAAAATTCAAAACCATTACCACCTCTCTTCCTGTCGGGCCATGCCAGATCATAAAGTGCTTCCCTCAATAAAAAATTATTGAGACAGATCAATATTGCCCTAGGTTTTTCATTAGCACCCCCTCCTTTGCTACGTTGATTGAAAAGGAACCTGTGTGCCCTCTGTAATTCTAATTTCCAATTCCATTGACTAAGCTCTGGAAAGGCTTTGGTAAACAAATCAATAACAAACTTCCTAGCATCTTTACCCTCTTGACCCTCTGGTATACCCAAAATACGTAAGTTATTTCTTCTGGAGCGATTTTCCAAATCCGTAAGCTTCATATCAACATCGTCTCGTAAAGATTGTAAAGATGCCACTGTAGTCTTTTGTTGCACTAAGTCATCTTCCATCGCTGAAATCCTTTCCTCAGCTTCTCCGATTCGCGTGGATATCTCCGTGCAGGTCTTGGCAACTCGTCGAACTGTGTTCTGTAGTTTCCGCACCGCCCCTTGAGTCCGTAAACCTTCCACCTTTGTCTCTTCCCGATGGGCCATGATTATATGATATATTGTATCGAGTGTAATTTCTTCCCCACCACCTGCTTCAATGTTAAGATTTCCAACCTTTCTAGAGACATCCCCGTTTTTCCCAAGCTGAGGAGAGAATGAATAGTCCAAAACCAGTGATCCCCCTATATCTGTTTGCCCACTGGCGACTGGACCAACTGTATCTCTCACTTTCCGTGCTGTCCCTAAACTCATAGATGTCTCCGAATCAGTCTCCTCATCATCCTCCATATCACCCTGCAGGTGTTTGCTGGTGTCGCTCTTATCGTCAGCCCAATCCACCCCCTCGTTCTCCAAGGAATTCGAGGGGTCTGACAAAGAATAAAATTTACCTCCTGAGTCCCCAGAATCAAGTTCTCTATAAGTTACTTTAGCAACACAGGGAGTAGCCTTATAATCCGGATTATTGTCAGTCCCGATCCCCAAATGATTTGACTCCACTGGTTCCCCTGCTTCGATATCCAAAGCATCCCTCTCTTGATTCAAACTTTCCACCAGCAAAGGGGATTGTAACATTTGAGGCGAGATTCCATTTTCCCCCAACGCCTGTGCATTTTTTTTAGCGGGATCCCCAACCTGCTGTACTTCCACCTGCTGTGCTTTAGCCTGAGAGAGAGGTGATACACTGTTTTTGGCCGATACTGCTTCTATTCCCTCCGTCTTTTTATTCACATCAGCGTCACCCTGAGCAGCCTTTCCTCTATCCACAATTCCATCTGACACAGACGGCTGTAATATTTCAAGATGGTCCATTGAAACATTGTTGCAAGAATAGTTGCTAGCAGAGTTATCTACCAGTCCACCGGGATGTGATTTCCCTTCGACCTCATGTGAAGCCTTACCTCTACCATTTTGCTTTTTGAACATGCCAGGTATACTCCGCTGAATTCCGACCGCTTCAGTATTCCTCCGAGTTCTTCCGGGGGGAGATCCCTTTCCTTCCTGCTGCAAACCGGAGCCGACGGTCCCCACGCCGTGATTTCCTTTTCTCCCATACTGCTGGACGGGGGAAGCCGGACTGGTTGTTACCGCTGATGACCCGGCCGTTGCAACAACCCCCCGGGTCTTTGCACCTCTTCCAATTGTTTTCGGCGGCATTTCAGAACTACTCCAGAGCCTCGCAACCACCGAAGACCGCTCACACCAGAATCGCCACCAAGGTAAGACCCGCTGGGCTCGAAGCACTCCACTACAGCTGGTAGATACAATGCTGGATGCGAAGTTTAATATCGGGCTCATTAGACTTATTTCCGCATAGCGCCACAACATCTCGTAATTACCGCACGGCTTACCCCCGGCATGTTACGATATTCAATACCGTGGGGGTGAAACCCGGAGGAGCGCTCTACAAGCCACTCAATCGGCCGCTGCTGCGGCCGCCATCTTGCCTCCGTGAATTCTTGCTTGCTTCTGATGTCAAGAATGGTGGGGAATGTTTGGCAATCTAGTTGTGTATGCAAACAGTGCGTCCTCATGGCACTCTTCTTCCAGTTCCATTGCAGTTTTTTGGAGAGGACTTGAAATGTAAGAAATTCACTCCTATAACAGTGGATGACCCTATCTAAAGTGGATTTCGACAGACCCTTTGAAAAGTGATGAGCAGTCATTGATATTCTATGTTTACCCACTCTTGGTTACTTTTGGTAGTTTCGATCAGTATTAGGAGAAATAAATGGAACGGACCAAAGTTCTGGGCTTGTCATAAATATGTATCATCTGATGTTGTGAAGTTCAGAGGCCTCTGTGAGTCCATTGGTAATGGTTTTAAAATATAATATGAATTCTGCTGCTTTTGTTCAGTAATCATTTGTCCACATTCTGAACTCATTAGTTTGTCTTTATGGATGCAAAAACAGTCCATTTAAGATCCTGCTCACTGTGGTTCTTTGACAGAAAAAAGTTAACCGAAGGTGCATTGATGGTTTCACAGCGGATTCTAAATTTATGGTGTTGAGGATTTGTTTTTTTCCAGTCATCTGATCCTTTTTACCAATTTAAAGTTTATCACAAGAACAGATAATGCCACAAACAACATTCTTGAGATTACACTTGGTAAAGGACTGATGTTTACTTTTCTGACCCTGTGAGAATTTGATTGCAGTAGGCACAAGTTCCACACTCAACGTGTCCATAAGGTCCTTTTGTGCCCCATAGGACATGAATGTCCCTATTTTTATCACTTTCAACTTGAAAGTGTTCTCTAACCAACTAGTTTCTAATGCTTTTGTTTTTTTTAATGGTTCATCCTTCGGGCATTCCACAGTTTTCAATATTTGCAGTTTTTTGGGATGAACTTTTTGAAGTTGTTTGTATGCGGCATGTGTGTTAAAATACATACTATAAGTTTGATATTGTTGAATGACTTTTCTGCACTGTTTTTCTTGGGACAAACCATGCCCTCTTCCTACTGTTTTTTAGGAGTTTCTATGGAAACCCTCTCAATTTGATTTTTAATATAAGGTTGACCAAGTACAAGAAGTAATCTTCCTTCCCATGCAATTCAGATTGATTTGAAGAAATTGTCCATATGGGAGATCGGCTTTTAAATTCCTCAGGTGATAGCTTTTGTAATGTAATTAGCCGTTTGAGTCTTCATATTTGTTATGCAGTAAGTATATGAGCATACCATCAGCTCCGACATCTAAATATCTAAGAAATTAATTCAGTGTGTACCTGAGTGCATTGTGAATGTACTGTGTGGCGAGCGATTGTTGATCCAGTCCTTGAAAATCCTGTAGGGTTTCTATGTTGCCTGGCCGTGTGCAGAGGATGTTGTCAACATTGCTTCTCCACATATTAACAACATCCTGTGCATATGGACAAGCAAGATAGAAACCCTGCAGGACTTTACATAGATATGTGCCATTTATGGATTATTATTGAAAATCCAACGTTCTTCATATTGAGCCATTTATAAAAGGGGTTAATGAACAGCCCATTGCCACACCTTTGTCTGTAGGAAAAAATACCCATTAAATGTAAAGAAGTGCTGCCTCAAATAAATTTAGGAAGCAGCTTGTGGAGAAACGATGTGGTCTGATGCGCTGATCTAAATAAAGTTCTAAAACCTCTAGGGCTTTCGCTTGAGGAACATTGGTGTAGAGTGACCCTTCATCTACTGTGAATAGGATTTGTTAATTTGTGAAACTCTGGGCTTCTATGTCCTTTGTGATGTCCACTGTGTCATGTAGGTATGATCGGATTATGAGAATGAAGGGTTTGAAGAATATGTCTATATGTTTGGAGATTGTATCCAGTATTGATGCACACCCAGATGTATTTGGCTGTCCTGATGGATGTTCCACATTTTTGTGTGCATTTGGTAATAAGTACATTGTCTATTTCTGTTGTGTTGCCTTCAAATTATGCATATGGTATGTACTATTGGTTTCCGGTGTTCTATTCCAGATGTACCATTTTTTTTAAACATAGTTGTTTGGGACAGCGTCATGGACTGGTGGTATAAAGTTGGATTTAATCCGAAATCCAGAGGTGTTCATTGAAAGGTGTTTTCCTTTTCCTAAAATTCGGCTTTGAGTTCCAACGTCTGGAAAAATTCAACTGCTTCTAATTTCATGATCATGAAGTTTGTTAATGTTGACAAGAGGTATGATGCATCCAAGGAAAGCAATTGCATATCTTTATTAGTCAGCTGGTAATTCAACAAGGTAATGATGTGGGTTATGTATTGTTTAGAAGGTGATAAATATCTTCTTAGTCCGTTCTTGGTGTATGAAGTGCCTGCTAGTTTTGTTGTCTGGTGGTGTCCAATTCAGATTTAAAATACAGGTAGACTACAAGTTTGAAATTAGATTTATTTTCAATTTTGATTCTGTGTTGCCTCTTGAATTCTTGAATCTGTTTTTCTACCCTTTTAAAGAGCTCTTTGTTGTCTTGAATGGCTTTGTTATCGCTAACGCTGTCCTGCTTTTCATCGATTTCAAGTTCTTTTCTACTGAATCTTAATGCGGTTTCAATAGGTAGCATCATCCAATCTCTGCTTTATTTTATTTATATGTTAATGAAATCCGTTTTGGTGCCTGGGTCTTCTGTAAATAAAATGGGTCAGTTTTTAACCTGCAAACCCTATGGGATAGTTCCTGCTCTTAGGTGTTCAAGGAGTGTTTGTCCTTGTAATTTCGTTCTTTCGTGTTATTTTTTGTCTGGTACTTTTTTTTGGGGGGGATGCTGTGGTGCTTGTGGCTGTTGATGAAAAGGTGAATGGAGGTTCCAGGAACGTTTTAGCACAGTGTGTTACTTTCTGACATATTTTACCTCTGCCATTGCAGGGTTCAATTGCTTTAATTTCAAACGAACTGTAAATTAAATCCTTACATCATGCACCTCGTGGATCTGGATTCCATACAAAAACTGTGCATATGGAGAAAGGATACTTAGCCCATTTAAATACTTCCAGGGTTGTTTCTTGCTTCTTTAATAAAATGGGCAGTGACATTCACCAAGGCAACAGAGGCAGCATGTGTTAATCCTGTATTAATGTGTTCATTATCAAATACCTTTTGCATCTTTTCTTTGGTTCCAGGTCTGGGAAACACAGAGTAGTAGCCTAACTTTAAATGTGATTAAAATAGTGTGTATAAATTGTTTTTAAAAAATCGACATTTTGAATATTTTTTTAAAATATTTTCTTCAGGCTTTTCATTTAATAGAACATTTGGAAACTGGTATTTTGACAAGAATTGTGCTTTTTCTTTCAGTGCACCTACATTGAAATTGAGCAAGTGGAGAGCACCTACGCAGTCATTCTAAGCCGACCATCCTGGTTGTGGGGTGCAGAAATGGGAGCTAACGAGCATGGAGTTTGTATTGGGAATGAAGCAGTTTGGGGGCGGGAAGAGGTCGGCGATGAAGAGGCTCTGCTAGGCATGGATCTTCTCAGGTTGTCATTTGTATTTTGACTTGTATATTGTGTTGAACTTTACTCATAGACGTTTTACTTCATGTCTTTTGTTATGCTTTAGAAATCTGACTCTGCCAAACCATGCATTCAAATGGCTATTATTTGTTTCCGGACAACTATTTGCAGTCTTTTCATTTTCTCATACTGGAGTAGTGAAATGTGATGGATAGTTCACTGTACACATAGAGCTTGATCCAGCGCAACCCCTAATTTCATGAGCCAGGGACCAAAGGAAATCTCGTCATACATAAATTGCTTTACCAAACAACGGGGCCCATCACACATTACCCATAAATGATCCCTGAGGACTGGCGCTGGATTTGAGGGGTTTAATTTGTCAGTTTTATTAAATACTATGCTTTACATTAATAACATTTGTATATAATCCTAACTATTCGTAATTTCAACTTCTTCCTCTTTTGGTCGATGGACTATTAGTTGAAGAGTTGATGGTGACTATGATTAACTAAATAACCACAGTCATTTTTCCAGTTAATGATTTTATCTTATTAAATGCTCGTTATTAGATTGTCAGTGCACACACAAGATTTCATATAAGAGAACAAATTATCAAGCAATGTAATCAAAATGAATCATTTGCATCGATATCAAAGCGTGCATAGGAATGGGGAAGAGAAGGTACAGCATAAATACTTGCAGAAATATATTTGCAAACTTAAGCAATCAAGGAGGGTGATACCCACCAAAGACTCAGGAAAACCACTTCCTTGACCGAGGTTGTGGCAAGAGGTCCCTAGAGATAGGCTCAGAGGACAAAGTTAACAGGAGAGATGCAACAAAGTTTGCCACTAACTACTAAAATTAATCTCCCAATCAATCTACCTTGATCTAGTTCTCCTCGGACGCAGTCTCCTCCCAAGCACTCCCGCAACGTTCTCGTACCTAAAATGTTCTCTGACTCTGTGCTGGTCTGCTCTCTCTGTCTTGGATCTTCTCTGTGTGTTCTGATCGTCTCTTCTCTCTGATCTGCCACACCGGACTGCACTGCTATACCGGACCGCACTGCCTCGCCATACTGCCTTGCCACACAATTGGGATATCAATTATACCCTTCTCTCTAGCACACTATCTTACAATGTTGCAATATCGGTAGAAACTCGGTCTGTGATTGGTTGTCATAAATCATACTAGAGTCGCCTCATCCAGTTCTCCCCACAAATCCATCCTATACCGGTTCTAACAAAAGAAGGATTTAAGACCAATACATTCGTATACCACTAGCATTCATAATTATACATTTTGTTACATTGTTCAATATGATATCCGCTTTCACATTCGAATTGCACATAGTGATGGCTGTTCCCACAGTCGCATCTTGGCACATAAACAATAGGACACAGGTCAACATAGCCTTCACACGGATTGCATCATCTGGTACACTCTGCAGTCTGCGAGCATGCAACCCATCCTGACACATGCGCACTTCATACCGACCAGGCCAACCACATGCTGGTTTAAACGAGAGGCCATTTTCATGCTGGCACAATCCCGTACTAAAGTAAACAAACACAAAAGATTATTAATTCATCAAATAAAACCCATTATGTCTACCTCCCACCATACTAATGCCCTGTGTTAAATAAATCCTAGCGAAAGCTATTAATTTAAAGCAACCTTTTCGTTATTTGTGCACAACATGCAAAATGTGCAATGTACAACACAGCATAAACATGCATTAGTACAGTTTTTCAAAGCGCAAACAGTTAATACGTACTCATGCCAACATGGTTTAGTATATTATGTAAAATGCGTTTTGCCCTTGTGTACATGTGTGCATTCAGAGTTGATTAGTTCATGCAGTCAATATTTTATTATGGGTTTACTTAATTTCATGAGGATGTATTTTACAAACCTCACTCCATCAATCCCCCCTTTGATGGTTTTACCATCATAAAATCCCAAAACATACGGTTTTTCAAGTTATATAGTTGTTATTTTGTCTTTTGACCCTTGCTCCTTACATTTTTCACACAATTTTTCTTTAAAACTTTCCATCTCTATCTCGTCTATCTCTCTTTCCCTTTCTTTATGTTCCTTACTTAACTTCCTTTCTTTCTTTCCTTTGCGACTTTTCTTCACACAAACATAGGTCATTCGTATCATGAGTATCATAGTAACTACAAACACTATTGGTACTATTATTTTTCCTACTAAGGAGCTACCTATAGAAGAAAACCAATTGCTTATAGTAGAGAAACTCTTACTTAGTCTCTCCCAAACACCATCAACCTGTAGTTGGGTTACTTCCTTATGCAAATCAGTGATATTCTGGATGTATCCTTCCAAATTCTTACTTTTGTCTGGAATGTAAGTACAACAATGTTGAACTTTCAGCATTCCGCAGACTCCACCCTCTTTTGCCAACAATATATCAAGGGCAAGTCGATTTTGCATAACCATAGATCTCATGGCAATCATTTCAGTGTCAATCATCAAGAATCCTCCAGCAGTATCCGTTGATAAACGATCAACCACTGTGGACAATTGTCGAATTTTGTATGCATTCAGTGTAACCCCAATTCCAGGTATCAATGCTTCAAATATATCGCCTACAATTTCTGAAAAACTTTCTCTTTTTACACGGTTTAGTCCTTGCCTTACTTCATCGATTCCATTTGTACTTTTGTCTACATGATAGACTTTTGGAAAGACAATCCCAAGATAACAAGTTCCATACCAGTGATCTGGCAGCCGATAATAGGCTTTCCTCCCACAGACATAATATATACCTGGCAAGACAGGGTCAGTTTCTCCCTTTAATCCCCAACCCCCAATAATTTTATAGGTATCTTCACATTCACTGGAACCGATGAAATAGTGGTTGTAATTAGTCTTCTCCCTACGTAAGCATAATTTTCCCTTCTGTGACCAATCCAGAGCCATTGCAGCATAAGTCTCGCTTTTGTCATAGTTGTCTTCTCTGAAAACCCAAGGTGGTGTTTTCAATTTCTCTTCAACAGCTTTTCTCTGAAACTTAGCCCTTCTTTCTTCTACCATCTCCAAAAAGATTTTCTCTTCCTTTTTCAATCTAGAGGTTACGTTGTTTTTATTAGCATATGCTATATCTAAAGGCTTTGTTGTCAGGAAAAAATCTCCCATGACATTTGCATGTGCTATCTTATTCAACTCGGGTATTACGGGAACTTTTGAAAAGATTGTATCTACATTGGAATAATAATAATCTAGTTTTCCTGTTCTATACAACAAACTTGATAAGACACTACAGGTCACACCATAAGTCAAAGGAAGGTGATAAAAGTCACCTTCTGAAACAGACAATGGTAACTGTATGCATACATAACAATCTCTCACATCCATTGTTTCCACATATTCGTAGAGTAGTTTAGTGAAAACATTCAAGGAAAGATTAGTAACTGATCTATCATGATGCAAACTACTAGCGTCTACCTGTTTCAAATGAGTCATAGGAATTTTCAGTGTCTACTTTTGGACTTGTCAAGTTATTAGGACGAGATGTATCTTCTTTAATCAAATGTAAAGGTATTATAATTGTTAATATTATCCAAAATACTATCAGTATACAAAATAAACATAAACAAGCTTTATAACAGCTACAAATAAAACTACATCTAGATCTTGTTTCTTGTGTATCTGCCATAGTAATGTTAATCCTTATAAAATTCTAAATGGATTTTCTAAATGGATTTTCTAAATCTATCTAAAAAATTGTTCTAAATAATTAAAAAAAAAAAATGTTGTGTGATCCCACACTTCAAAAGCTTTCTTCTTTACCCCTTCTTTTGTTTTAACTAATCCAAATCTCCAGGACGTCTTCCGAAAATTTTCTTCAGTTGTCAACGTGACACCTTAATTTGTTTACAGTCTCTTAAGGTGGATTTAAATCACTCTTTTCTTCTTGCTCGCTGTCAGTGCTGTTCCTTTCTTTGTCTAAATCTTCTTCAATCTCTTCCAACACTATGTAAATCCAATCAGGTGACTTGAACTTTTTGTTTGGTTTACTCTTTGGTCGCAGCACTGATTCGTCATCCGACTCTCCTTGCTCTATTTCACCTGAAACTTCCTTTATCTGTTCTAGCTTGCTCTCGGGTCTTCCTTTTACCACCCTGTATTTCAGTCTTTTCATTCCACTTGGCCAATGATCATCTGTCTTTGCCCTCTTTGGTTGTACTTCTTCTTCTTCTTCCTTGTTCAATTCGTACCTTCGTTTCTTTGCACCTACTTTAAGTTTGCTTTCTTCTTCTTTTTCTTCTTCTGTATTTCTTTCACTTATTTCTTCTCCATTCTTTTCCTTTTTATCGAGAAGTTGTCTTTCTTGTTCAACAGCAGTTTTTTCAGTCCCAGTAGCTGGTACCCACTTTACTTGACTTGTGCTAAGCAACTCCTCATCAAGCCGCTCTTCAGAGTCTTTCAGTTTATGTTCACTAGTTTCAGAGTCTATTTCTCGAGCCTCACCAGTTTCTTGTACTTCAGTCTCTGATTCAGAGCTCGGACTTGAGATCTCCAGATGCCGCTCTACTCATGGTTCAAGTGGATTTGGGACTCGCTGAGTGTGGCTGGCATGGATCCAATTTGATAGACCAGCACATTTTACTGCTGTGGTCGTCACCAATATCACCTGGTAGGGTCCTTCCCAGCGGGGCTCTAGGCAAGTTTTTCTTCTATGCCTTTTCACGTGAACCCACTCACCAGGGCTCAGATCATGCGCTTGAGTCTGTTGTGTTGTGGTCGCGTCAGCTCCAACCTGATGAAACGCAGAACGTACTACATCAGCCAATTTTTTGCAATAGTCAAGGACGAGATCATCAGATATATTTATTAATTTGTTCGCAGGTACAAATGCTTGTCTCATTGATCTTCCCATCAAGATCTCGTGTGGACTCAATCCTGTCTTTTTATCAGGAATGCTTCTGAGACTCATCAAAACTAGGGGTAAAGCGTCAGGCCATTTCAGTGCTGTGGATCTACACACTTTCCCTAACCTGCTCTTGATTGTGCCATTTATCTGCTCTACTATTCCAGAAGCCTCTGGACGATAAGCACAATGAAGTTTTGGTTGAATACTCAATGCCTCACAAATCAGTTTGATTGTTTCACTAGTGAAGTGTGTTCCTCTATCTGTTTCCATCGTGACCGGAAAACCATATCTAGGAATGTATTCCCTCAACAAAAGTTTTGCCACTGTCAGGCTGTCATTCCTCCTTGTGGCATAAGCCTCTACCCATCGGGAAAACAAGCACACAATTACTAACACATATTTGAGCTTATTACATGGAGGCAACTCAATAAAATCGAGTTGTAATCTGGTAAAAGGACCACCTGCCCTCCCTATTGTTCCCAGACTAACTATTGTCTTTCTTCCTGGGTTTTGCTGTTGGCACGTCAGGCATCTCTGACAAAGGCTCTCTGCAATAGTCCTGAACTTAGTATTAAACCATGTCTGTTTGAATGATCTGACCGTGGCGTCTCGGCCTATGTGTCATTCCATGGTACATCCTTGCCATATGAGAAAGTAAACTATCTGGCATGACTGGTCTTCCATCAATGTATACCCATACATCGTCATCTTCTCGTCTCCTACATCCTGCTTTTTCCCATTCCTGTCTCTCCATCACCTGCCTCTTCCTGCAATTGCCTCACTTCATCCCATGTTTCAATGGTGTTAGTAAACATAAGTTGACAAACCGTATGTTCTTTTGCTCTTCCCCGATTTATGGAAGTCTCATTCTTTGCACAATATTGTGCTACTTGGTCAGCAAATCTGTTGCCTTGAGTCACATAATCATCTCCTGACTTATGTGCGGCACATTTGACCACTGCAATTCGTTTTGGCAATTGTAATGCTTCCAGCAATTCTTTTACAAATTGACTATTCCTGATAGGGGACCCCGAAGAGGTCAGGAATCCCCTCTGCATCCATAGTTCTCCAAAATCATGCACAATGCCAAAGCCATATTGACTATCAGTAATTATGGTCACTTTCTGACTTTTTCCCAATTTACAGGCATGAATTAGAGCTATCAATTCAGCAACTTGTGCAGATTTTATCCCTTTTAGACGGGATACTTCCAAGATTTCCGCTACAGTACAGACAGCATAAGCAGAACTTAACACACCTGTTCCAGTTCGCAAACCAGAACCATCAACAAACATCACACGATCAGATTCCTCAAGAGGAACGTCTTTAATATCAGGACGGGGCTTGGTACAAAATTCAGTCACATCCAAACAATCATGTTCAGCTTCATCCTTTACTTCTTCCTCCCAAACATCTGGCAATAGAGCAGAAGGATTCACATTTGTACATCTCACTATTGTCACATTTTCTGCTCCCAGAATCACTCTCTCATACCTAGTCAGCCGACTATAGGTGAGGTGCTGAGTCCGTGTTCTTGTTAAAAGAATCTGAACTGAATGTGGCACATACACTCTCACAGGATGACCCATTATGATCCCTTCACTCTGTTTCAGACTCACACAAGTAGCAGCTACTGCTTTCAAACATCTAGGTAATGCGGCAGCCACTGAATCTAAAGTAGCTGAAAAATATGCCACAGGTCGCCTTGACATTCCATGCCTTTGAGTTAGAACTGCAAGTGCACATCCATCTCTTTCACTGCAATACAATGCAAATTCCTTTGAATAATCCGGCATTCCCAATGCCGGAGCCTTACACAGACTATCTTTCAGTCTAACAAAAGCATCCATACTTTCTTCATCTAATATAACTGGGTCTTTCACATCATTCCTCGTCAACCTCTGTAGAGGTTTTGCCATCAGTGAAAATCCACTGTCTGCAATATCCAACCACTCCCAAAAACATTTGCACTTCCCTTTGTGTCATTGGCGGTTTCATGTCCTTAATCACTCTAATACGCTCTGATGTTACCTTTCTGACTCCCTTCTCAATCTTGTGACCTAGGTATTGAACTTCTCGTTGGCAGAATTGTAACTTCGCAAGGGACACTTTATGTCCACCTTCTGCCAAATGGTTCAGTAAAGCAACTGTGTCTGCAACACAGGCTTCTCGAGTCTTTGATGCCACCAGTAGGTCATCAATGTACTGAACCAGAACAGACTCTTCAGACATTCTCAAATCTTCCAGACACTTTTTCAATATCTGATTACAAATTGAAGGACTCTCAGTATAGCCTTGAGGAACTCGGCACCATGCCAGAACACGATCTCCAAACCGGAAAGCAAATAAATACTGACTATCTGGATGCAGGGGAATCGAAAAGAATGCATGACACAAATCTATCACAGTATACCACTCCGCATCATGTGGGATTTGGTATAGAATCACTGCTGGGTTTGGCACAACTGGACAACAAGGCACAACAATTTTGTTTACCTTTCTCAAATCTTGTACTATTCTATAGGTTCCATTTGGCTTTTTCAATCCCATAATAGGTGAATTACAAGGACTACTCATTATTTCTTTTAAAATTCCTTGTTCAATCATTTGATCAATTACAGGAGTTATTCCTGCTTTAACTTCTGGCTTCATTTTATACTGTGGTGTATTTGGATAGTCAATACCATCTTTCACTGTGATTCTAATCGGATCCACTTTCTTCATCAACCCAATCTCCTGCCCTGTGAAATCCCATACCTCTGAATTCACTACCTTCATCAATTCTTCAGGCACACTTTTGTCTGTAAGAAGTGAAAATAATTCATTCACTTCTGTTCCTTGCTTTGCTAGCACCATTTTTAACGCTACATCCTCATCAGGTGTCTGAAATGCAATACCATCCGGTGTGCAGTAAATTGTGCAATTCATCTTGCACAGCAAATCTCTTCCTAACAAATTCACTGGACTCGAGTCACATACTACAAACCGATGCATGTCTTTAAAGGGGCCAATATGTACTTCAATTGGTTTAGTAACTGGAGTATTTTTCTGTTTATTTGAGACTCCTACTACCTGGATAGTTTCTCCCGAGAGGGGTAGGTTTGGAATTTCTGCTGCTCTCACAGTAGAATGGGTAGCACCAGTGTCCGCGAGAAAGGTGATATCATTACCTTCCACTTTTCCATCAACAAATGGACCTGACTGATCTACCTCTAGAGTAGCGCCAAGCACGCACTCTTCCTCCCCCCCCTCAGGTACCGTCATTGATTCGACTCAACATCACTTCCATCACATTGCATCCAAAATTGGGGAATCACATTTGTGTTAGCATTTTTACCAACCTGGTCTCCTCCGTGGAACCCTGTATCTGCACTGTATCTTTGAGCATTTACACTATGTGGTAACGGTGGTTGCGGGACCTGATATTGGGTAGTAACTACCTGGTGCTGCGGTGTCTGTTGCACAACTATCTCACTCTGCACCTGTGGGGTTAAAATTTGATTTCCTCCATTAGTCCTCTGCACTGATCTACACTCATTCTTCCAATGTCCATACTTTCCGCACCCATGACAAGGATATTTCTTTTTCGCCTCTTCTCTGCTCATTTGTCCTCTACCGGGTTTTTGAGCATTCTGACTAACTCCTCCCATTTGGTTTATAGCCTGAGAATTCAACTGAGTTTCTTGCTGCTCTGCTACCTTCACTTGTGCCCACACCATCTTTTCTTTTAATTTGCGATGGCGAGACTCAATGTCATCGCTACAATATTTCGTATACCTCAAGATTTCATCGATCGTTTTGGCCTGCCAACACAACATATGCTGCTGTATCATCTGACTAATCTCAGGTCTTAATCCATACACAAACCTATACACAAAATGACCCATATCTTTATCTCCAATATTCTCAAAACCACTATACTGCTTAAACACTTGTAATAACCTCTCATAATAGGCGTGCACAGATTCATTCGGCTCTTGGGTTGTTCTATCAATTTTCACCCAATCAGTTTCCTTAGGGGAAATTTTGCTTTTCAAGAAAGTAATCACTTGATGATACTTTTTCATCACTTCATCAGAAGGTGCTCCTGTTTTGGCATCCCTAGTATATTAATCTTTTGGCCAATCAACTGTAATCTTACATTCAGTCCATAAATCTGCAGGGACAACAATTTCAAATAATCCATCTAAATCTTTTAACAATACTTTCGATACTTTCACGAACCTCTCAACTTGTTTGTACCACTCCACGGGCTTTTCTCTCAATCTGGGAAACTCATTGGTGAAAGACAATATATCCTGTCTAGACCACGGACCATGCACATAACCTCCTCATGGGACATTCCAGAACTACATTTTCCACTTCTCTTACTGGATGTAAATGTATTTCTTTAGCAGCCAATTCTTCTTTCTTCCTCATCCATCTACCCTTCCATCTTTCCACGTCTCCCCATTTTCTCAATACAACCATTAACTCTTTTATCTGCAATCGTCTACCAGACGTATTCATATTTTCTATATCCTTTTCAGTAAAATCCACTCTATATGTCGTCTGCAACACCTTTGATCTTCCTATGTCCATTCCCAACTCCTCTGCAGCTTCCACTAACCTTTCATGTAGATTTTTCGCTTTCCAAGTAATACTCTTACACAGATACATCAATTCATCATCCTGATAAGTCTTTAGCCTGTCTGGACTTATGGTCCCAATGATCATTTCTTCCAAATCTACTCTCAACTTACATACATCTATAGGCTGTGGCTGTGTTTTTGTCTTTTGTAACCCTTTCACCCAATCATCTAATTCTTCAGTGGTTGGACCTATTGGAACTTCACTTCTGGGAATCTCATCCAACTCTATTCTTTTGAACTGTAACTGCATTATTTCCCTAGGTGTTTCAATTATTGTTAAATTAGTCGGAGGTGTTGACCTAGTAACTGTATTGGGCTGTTCACTTTGGACACTTACAGCGTTAATTCTACTATTAGCTGATGTTATAGTGGAATTTAATGGGACAGTTAAAGAAGGTTCATGGATAAGTCTATTTTCAAATACAGGTATTGCTGGACCCATAGTCACTGGCACAGTTCTTGCATCTATTTTCATATTCATCTGATTCAATTTTTCAACTAATTCTTTGGTTTGTATGGCAAATTCTACTTCTCCTTCCTGCTCTACTTCGCTTACAGTTGGAACTGGTGTCGTTTGAGGTGTCATTGGGGTTTCCATTAACGGTGCATTTGGTGTCACCATTGCTGAATTCTCCTGATAAGGTGGTGGTCGTTTAACTAATATATCATCCAGCAGCTCATCATCAGATTCATTCGGGTTGTACCCATAACCAAATTGCTCTAAATGTCTCTTTTTCTCCTTACATTTGTTTCCTGCCGTCTCTCCTACCATTAAAACTGGATACAATCCTTCAGTTATCTCTTCATTTCTCCATCTCTTCATTCTATCTTCGTGTCTTTCATCATGAAATCTTCCAAACATGAATCTATGAACTCTACCACCTCTGTGTCTTTCTCTTTCATACATTTCATCTTCCCATTCTACTAGTGCTTCAAATTGTGTAGGTCTAGTTCTTGGGTCTAATGCCATCATCTTTTCTCTCAAATTACGCAATACTGCCAAATTAAAAGAACCACGCTCTGGAAAAGCTAGTATACCATCATTCTTCGTATATCCTCCCCAATTTTCTAGCCAAATACATGTGTGATAACCATATTTTAACATCATATAAGACGCTGGTGTCTTTGGCGGAGGGATAGGTACTCCTTCTCTCGTTATTACTGGTTTGTCCTTTTTAAAGAATCTTTTAATTTTTCCAAACAAAGTCAATTTCTCCTGTTTCGGTTGTTCAAAATACATTTTTGTTGCTTGTCAACGACTTTACTCGATGCGAATCTTTGTCAACACGATCCACTATAATTCACCAATCGAACTCCTTTGCTTCCCTAAACATCTGACCAATGTCAGCGCGACACACTCTAACTCTTCCAATCGGAGCTTTCTACGTCTCCGTTATCCTGTCCAATACCAGCGCGGCTCACACCAACCAACCAATCTGAGCTCGCTCTGTCTTTACAGTCTGACCAATGCCAGCGCGGCTTTCTGTGACGTCAGCCTCTCCTCCTGCTGCTGACCCTCCCTTTACAAAAATTATGGGCACATTTCTAAGTCCTTTTTCTTTACAATAACTTATTAGTCACAACATAAAACAATACCACACTGTCTGTTTACTAAATAAAGAGAGAGTTTTTCACTCTCAAGAACATTCCTACCAATACGGGCAAGTATAACAATTCCGCTATCCTTCCCTTCACCCAAGCTAGGAGAGGACCTGTTACTTCTTTAGGGATAAGGCCAAAATTTCACAAGAGGACCGTTTATTTAAAAGGAGGTCTCGCTAGTCTTCCAGGGATAAGGCCAAAGTTTCACAGGTGGACCCTTCGCTATCTCACTTTTACATACACGCTAAATAGTCCCTACAATAACACATAAGTGTTATCACTAATTTAAACAGACAATGCACTTATTCCCGTGTGATTTCACTTCTCACACTTTTCTTCTGCCTTATTTCAGGCTAACTTTTACTTTGCTGGCTTCCCAGATACCCTTCTGTACCTGTGTTCCAAAGACTACATGAAAACACAATACTAACTCACTTTACATAGAATGTTAAACGTTTAATCAATAATCACCAAACTAATCAATAATAACCATCATTCTGCTACCACAAAAACTGATCCAGCGCAACCCCTAATTTCATGAGCCAGGGACCAAAGGAAATCTCGTCATACATAAATTGCTTTACCAAACAACAGGGCCCATCACACATTACCCATAAATGATCCCTGAGGACTGGCGCTGGATTTGGGGGGTTTAATTTGTCAGTTTTATTAAATACTATGCTTTACATTAATAACATTTGTATATAATCCTAACTATTCGTAATTTCAACTTCTTCCTCTTTTGGTCGATGGACCATTAGTTGAAGAGTTGATGGTGACTATGATTAACTAAACAGTTTAACGTTTAACTAAATAACCACAGAGTCATTTCTTCAGTTAATGATTTTATCTTAGTAAATGCTCGTTATTAGATTCAGTGCACACACAAGATTACATATAAGAGAACAAATTATCAAGCAATGTAATCAAAATGAATCATTTGCATCGATATCAAAGCGTGCATAGGAATGGGGAAGAGAAGGTACAGCATAAATACTTGCAGAAATATATTTGCAAACTTAAGCAATCAAGGAGGGTGATACCCACCAAAGAATCAGGAAAACCACTTCCTTGGCCGAGGTTGTGGCAAGAGGTCCCTAGAGATAGGCTCAGAGGACAAAGTTAACAGGACAGATGCAACAAAGTTTGCCACTAACTACTAAAATTAATCTCCCAATCAATCTACCTTGATCTAGTTCTCCACGGACGCAGTCTCCTCCCAAGCACTCCCGCAACGTTCTCGTACCTAAAATGTTCTCTGACTCTGTGCTGGTCTGCTCTCTCTGTCTTGGATCTTCTCTGTGCATTCTGATCGTCTCTTCTCTCTGATCTGCCACACCGGACTGCACTGCTATACCGGATCGCACTGCCTCGCCATACTGCCTTGCCACACCCCAATTGGGATATCAATTATACCCTTCTCTCTAGCACACTATCTTACAATGTTGCAGTATCGGTAGAAACTCGGTCTGTGATTGGTTGTCATAAATCATACAGCCAGTTCTCCCCACAAATCCATCCTATACCGGTTCTAACAAAGGAAGGATTTAAGACCAATACATTCGTATACCACTAGCATTGATAATTATACATTTTGTTACATTGTTCATTATGATATCCGCTTTCACATTCGAATTGCACGTAGTGATGGCTGTTCCCACAGTCGCTGTCGCATCTTGGCACATAAACAATAGGACACAGTTCAACATGGCCTTCACACGGATTGCATCATCTGGTACACTCTGCAGTCTGCGAGAAGGCAACCCATCCTGGCACATGCGCAATTCATACCGACCAGGCCAACCACATGCTGGTTTAAACGAGAGGCCATTTTCATGCAGGCCCAATCCCGTACTAAAGTAAACAAACACAAAAGATTATTAATTCATGAAATAAAACCCATTATGTCTACCTCCCACCATACTAATGCCCTGTGTTAAATAAATCCTAGCGAAAGCTATTAATTTAAAGCAACCTTTTCGTTATTTGTGCACAACATGCAAAATGTGCAATGTACAACACAGCATAAACATGCATTAGTATAGTTTTTCAAAGCGCAAACAGTTAATACGTACTCATGCCAACATGGTTTAGTAGATTATGTAAAATGCGTTTGGCCCTTGTGTATATGTGTGCATTCAGAGTTGATTAGTTCATGCAGTCAATACTTTATTATGGGGTTACTTAATTTCATGAGGATGTATTTTACAAACCTTACTCCATCAAGCTTGAATGAATGACTCAGTTATCTTGTCTCGTTTTTCCAGAATAAATTCACAGCTCTTCCCCACCTAACAAGCTGCAAAAATGATCATCTGTCAACCGTACAACATTAATTTGTGATGGAATTGTGATATTTGTTTCTGGTCATTTGAGGTTCTATATGAATTACGCTTTGTTCCCCTTGAGCAGTGCATGAAGCTCTCCGAACAATATTTCAGACTTCTACGCAGTTGCTCTCTCTTGTTCATTAATTTTCCTTGCCATCTCGCTTCTTATTTCTGTGCACCATTTTGTTCTTTTTTTTTTTTTTTTTTTTTTTTTACTACCCTCACAGGGTCGAGGAACTGTACTTTGTTTCCTTCTTGCCCCACCTTCCTCTTGTTCTAAGGCCCATTCACCTCACTGCAGTATCTTTGTTTTCCTCCTTCTGTTGACCTCTGTTCGGATCCATTGTGCATTTCAGGCACGTCCCTCCTGCTCTCCGCATGATCATTGAAAGTATAGCATTTAGTTTTAAATGACAAACAAAAGTTATAAAATATCATGGTTTGTTAATCATAATAACCTTTTTGGCCACAATTTTGTTTTAATCATTTTTTTTGTTTGGCATTTGCAGTATGCTACATTTTACCAGAAACCCTGCTGTGTTTGCCATGTGAAATTCTAATAAAAATTGGATAGGTTAAAGATATTACTTTTCAACTAAAGACGATGTGTCATGGTTCTTAGCTGACTGTTCACAAATACAATATCAACTCTGTGTCCTGAATGCCTTTGGTTTTAGTTTGAAAAGTATAAACAAAGGAGCATTTTAACTTATCTCCTAATTTAACCTTTTTTTGTTTTTATGTAGCCATCCTTTTCTAATCTGCCTCTAGGCATATCTGTTTGGTGAGGATTTGTCTCACTATACAACTTTCATTCATAGTGCTTCTCAGGGTTTATCTGAGCGCACAAATTGGGATCTGTGTCCAGGGTATTTGGCAAATATGGGTACTAGGAATTGTTTCTTATTGAAGGGCCTGATGGCCTGATACATGGTAATCTATCACTCTTTGTTGTAGGCTGGGACTTGAAAGAGCAAACACGGCTGAAAAGGCTCTGGATGTAATAGTTGATTTGCTAGAAAGATACGGCCAAGGTGGAAACTGTATGGAAGATCGGGGGTCGTTCACCTACCACAACAGTTTTCTCATTGCCGACAGAAAGGAGGCTTGGATTCTGGAGACAGCAGGAAAATACTGGGCAGCAGAGAAAGTAGAGGGTAATTATCATGTTTAACTTCCACAGGTCGTTTGCTTATGACCTGAAGTACAAACATATTCTGAGATATTGCAACATGACTACATTTTTCATAAACCTCGTGTTAGATTTATTTTTGTCCTTCTCTTACTGTCCTAACTATGTGAAGACGGATCTTTTGAACTGTACATACGGTGCAACTTCCAAAACAAATGATGTAATCAATTACAAACATGTAACAATATACAGTTCCTGACTTCTTTGAGCAGATGTAAATTAATTTAAAATGTATTTCTAACATTAAATTAAATGCTGTCCTCAATAAGTAGACTAGAAGCTGCTAAGTGGTGAGATGTAGTGATGTAACATCACTAAGGGGCATATACATGACAAGCGTGATTCTGCCACCCTTGTCCTGTTGGACTTTTCCACGGCATTCAACACTGTCTCTTCCCTATCTTGCCATTTCACTGGTTTAAAAGAGGGTGCCCCCTGCAAGTCTCGATGGTGCCCCCTGCAAGTCTAGCATCTTTTTACATTGACTATGCCCAAGTGTCCCCACCACCCTCTTCCCTCAGGCCATTTCCAGAGCATCCTCAAAGGCTCTTGCCTCAGCACCACTCTTTAATATCTACATCCCGCCTCCCCCATGGCTAAACTCATCCGCTCTTTTGGTTTCCTTCTCTTCTGCAATGATAACGCAACAAAAACCTATTAGGCTGGACAAAGAGTTGGCCCAAACAGTCTACTTTTTCAGAATGATTTGTCTCCATTACCAACTGGATGGGTGCAAGCTCATTAAAATTGAGCACCCACAAAGCAGAGATCTTTCTCTTTGGCATTTTTCATCTCCTGATCTGTATTCTTGTAGCCGCTCATCCTGGAAGACCCCTCCCCCCCCCAGCGTGCACATTCTGAATAAATTCTGTTTGTAATGCTGAAGTTCTCTTGCACAAAACTGTATATTCTCAGCCATAAGTGAACCATCTTCCTTCCACCTGCTCTTCATTTCTCAAAACACTTTTTCCAATTGGTCCCCTACCTCCAGTCCAATGCAGAAAGACAGTAATCCAACCAGTAAGATCACTCTGCCTTGATCATGACAGTTCTGTCATTCTTGTCATCATTTCCCAGATGCTGACTTTCCAGAATGCTGGGGCCAGACTTGTTCTAGGCCGCACTCATTGTCCTCACGTGACCTCTCTTTTGATCGAACTTCATTGACTGCTCTTTCACAAGCGAGTTCTCTACAAATGTTTATGCATCTGCCATTGGGCCGTCTTCTTAAATGTTCCTTGAGTTTTTTCAAGCTGCTTTCACAAATCCTCTGCCTTCAATTCCCAAAATGTCTCTAGCATCCTTTTCCCATCTCACATCTAACATTTGTAATATGTATCCTCTGTTTCTAAGAGCCACCCCATACATCACCAGACCTTTTGGAAGGGTCTAGAAACGTGTTTTTTCTTCACATTAAGCACAGTGCCTCTCGTGTTCAGTCCAGTCCAGTCTCCAGCAGATGGACACCCTAAGGCTAGCATTTGTTCTTAGTAATTCCCAATTCATTTCTTTTTTTCTCTCATTCGGAATAGAGAAAAATATTGTTTTTGTTTGCCTAAATCTTGATGTTTACGAAAGGCAGCATCATAGTGTTGCTGTGATTTTTCAAACCAGAGTATCCTTTCAATTTACAACTGGTGTTTTGCCTGCTGTACCAAGTAGTCTGTTGAATAATGGGTCGAATGTGGAGTAGAGAGCTGTGGTAGAAAACGAG
The DNA here is from genome assembly GCA_963921515.1 of Calotriton arnoldi. NCBI lineage: Eukaryota > Metazoa > Chordata > Amphibia > Caudata > Salamandridae > Calotriton > Calotriton arnoldi. The sequence continues at coordinate 569,068 of CAWUFW010005681.1, forward strand.
ATGTTTTCAGAACTACTGTAATCATTATAGGTCCTCTTTTAAAAAACAATTGCTGCTTTGTCCAGAATGAATTTTGAAAGTTCAGGAAAGCGTAATGCCGTATCAATATGGAATTGAAGGAATCCGTATCCATATTTGATCGATAATGTAAGATTAAAAGAATGGTTTCTCTCCAGAATCATGAACGTTTTGTGCATGATTGAGAGGTTGACCTGCAGAATAGCTGCTGACTGGCTCACTTTCACTGCTCAAATGCAGGCTTTCTGCCATATTGTAGATCAAATTTGAAACCAAGCTCTGGTTCCCTGATGACTCTCAGGTTTCCTCGTCCAATCAGAACTCTCTGTTTAAAAAAAAAAGAAGAAGAAAAATGGTCCTGAACCTTTGCAAAATGTGCACATTCCATACGACAAAGATCTACAAGTGTTACCCCTTTAAAGCCTGCTCAGTTAGTTATGTTTTAAACACTAGTATCTAAAAAAAACTACTGAACAGATTACACCAAACAAATTAAAATATAAAATTCTACTTTCATGCCATGTTTGGTGTAAATCCGTTAAGCCATTCGTGCTGTAGTTGTGAGCAAAAGTTCCTGTGGGAGGTAAATTGGGAAAAGTATTAAAAAAAAAATGGAGAGTGGATTAAAAAGGTAAAAATTTGAAAAATTAGTACAGGGGGTTACCACATTACATACAAACTCAAACACATACATATTAGTACAGGGGTTAACCCCCTAAATATTTTGATATTTATATGGGGTGGTTTAAAAACAAGTAAAGAGCTCTGTAGATGAAGCAGCACTGCCATCTACAGGAATTGGAAGCGAAATGTATATTGAATGCAAACGGAAATGTTCATCCAAAATAAAAAGTAAAAGAATTAATACATGAAACTCGCAATTACTTCGATATTAACAGACCTGCCAAATTGAAAATAAAATTCGCCAGTGTGAAGAGGGCGTGGCCTGGAGGGGCGGGGTTTAATACCGAAACTGCCTGAAAAGCCCATCCGCCACCGTCCGTGCCCTCATTGACCTCCTTCGCCCTCTGAGAAAAACAAAACCGAAACAAAAGGTTGCTCCGGCTGCTGCGAAGTCTTTGGGGTGTTTTCACACCTCTTAATGGACATGGACTGCTTATAGCCTCCAAAGATAGCACTGTGTGAGTTGACAGGTCTCCAAAGATTAAATGCGAAGTAATTAAATGCGCCAAAATAATCACACAGAACCATTTGCAGCATGGAATTGCAGAGTGTTGTTGCAAGTACAAACAAACACTGGTAAAGAGCTGTTGGCTTTGCCAATGTCTTTTAGCCACGTTGTCAGTATGGCTAATAGCTGCTGGTGGTGTGATATAGAGGAGAGTGGCATAGGGAGTGGAGTAGAGTATTGTAGAGTGGAGCAGCATAGAGCAGAGTGCCATAGACTGAAATGGCGTAGAGTGAATTGACATAGACTGAAGTGGCTTGGCATAGAGCGGATTGGCATAGAGTGGCATAGAGTAGAGTGCTGCTGCGTGACATTGAGTGGAGTGGCATAGAATGCCGTATAGGGGCATTGTGTGGAGTGGCATGGTGTAGAGAGTAGTGGTATAGAGCAGAGTGGCATAGAGTAGAGTGGTGTAGAGTTGAGTGGCTTAGAGCAGAGTGGAGTAGAGTGGCATAGAGTAGAGTGCTGCTGCGTGACATTGAGTGGAGTGGCATAGAATGCCGCAGAGGGCATTGTGTGGTGTGGCATGGTATAAAGTGGAGTGGTGTAGAGCAGAGTGGCGTAGAGTAGACTGGCATACATTAGATTGGTAAAGAGTGGAGTGGCGCTGTGTGGCGTAGAGTAGGGTGTATTAGAGTTGCATGGAGTATAGTGGCATCTAATAGAGTGGAGTGGCGTACATTAGAATGGCGTAGAGTGGAATGGTGTAGAGTAGAGTGAGCGTGGTGGGGTGGTGTAAAGTACAGTGGAGTGTTTTTGAGTGGCATTGTGCGGAGTGGCGTGGCATAGAGTGAATGACCTAGAATAGAGTGGCTTGGAGTAGAATGGTGTGGTGTAGAGTAAAGTGCAGTGCTTAGAGTGGCATAGGTTGGAGTGTCGTAGAGTGCCATATACTTGCATTGTGTGGAGTGATGCAGAGTGGCATAGGTTGGAGTGTCGTGGAGTGATATTAGGGACTGGCGTAGAGTGGAGTAGACTAACGTAGAGTCGAGTGCAGTAGAGTGGCGTACAGTAGAGTGGCGTGATAACTTTCAATAGAGACAGTCCAGGGGTGCACAACATCATCCAATTGCACAATTTGGACTGTCCACAACACCAAGATGCAACAATAGTGCACGATATAGAGAGGGGGGCTACAGAGTACTAACATTGTATTATTTATTAAAACCAGTTTACTCCATTTCAATTACAACAGCATTTTCTAGCCGAGGTCATTAATCCAACAATGTAATGGCGGGAGAAAAAATAGCACCTGAATGACAGTATGGAGCAGTGGACTGGCACTAATTAAGTAAAATCAATCTGTTTGGTCCAAGCTCCACAGAAAGGGAATGGTGTGTGCTAACCAATTAGGAGGCAGCACAGAAGAGTGACACATAAGCCAACAAATGGCATCCAGTGCACTGGCTGCAAGCTCCTTTTGTGTATACAGTAAACACTGCATGCCCTTAAAGTAAAAAAAATCAAAAAATAAATCAGAAGAGGCAGCCTCAGAAATAACATTAGCTGGTACATGGCAGACTGGACCCACTACCATCTCTGGGCCCCAGTGCATTGTACCGGCTGCTCTGATAGTAGCCACGCCTCTGAGAACACCATGCTCAAGTTTGCCAAATCACCAGAGAGAAATGTGGTTTTGTTCGAAAAAACCCTTCCTGTAGTAATTGTGCAAGTAATGTAATACTCAGGCTATAATAAAAGATTTGCATCACAATTAGAATCCTTGCACAGGTGCATAACACGACAGGGAAACTGATTTATGGCCTGAAAAATGAGCCAGTAGGATCATACTTTAAAAGTATCCATTCGATAGGAGTAGAAGAGAGAAATACTTTCTTTTGGATTAACCGCCAGAGTTCCCTGCTTTGGAACGGGATAATGAGGTTTGAGTCCTGGCGTCAGCTCAACATCCTGTGATTCTGAACAAATCAAGTATTATGCCCGTACCCCACAAAAAATAAAAAAAATAGAATCTGATCCTCTATAAGGTTATTTGGTGCACATGTAAAGTGCGCCAATGCCCCTGGTCCAAGTTTGTGCTATATAAAACTACAAAAGAAAAAATGAAAACCCAGGGGTGACTGCAGAGCTCTGGAACAACATTGCCAGGCAAAACCCAATCACTTGTGCAGGTCAAGACTGGAGCCCAATCTGTTGTAATCTTGATGCAAGCATAAAACCTAAAATGCCTCGTCTTTGTTATGCATTGTACGTTATGCATATCTGTCCATGCCTCTCCTGTGTTACCTTGCCAAAGCAGTTCACTACTAGGCTGGTTCCTTGTGCCTTGTCTCCACTAGTCTTTTTTATAGCAAACACCAGTCTATCCAGCTCTAATCACCTCCACTTATAGTCGAAATGTTCTCCAGTAACAACATACTCCATCCATTTCTTTGCCTCTGCTCCTGGTAGCAATTTAGTTCTTCATTGAACGTAGTATAAAATCTGAACTACCACTGCTTTATAATAGTGGGGCGAGAAGCAAAGGGCACGAGTATGACCAGCCTGATGATGAGGTGACGTCACGTCTAGAACATGGCTTAGGTCTTGTAATTGGTGCAATAAATCCTGAGTTGAAGAGGCAGCGCACTCGCCGCTTATAAATTAAAGCCACCTAGAACGATTAAACTATTTGTGGTGTCCATTTTCGCATTAAATAGATTGGATTCTGCTTGTGCAGAAAACTTTAAATTGCAGGAAGCTAGCACGGGTATCTTCAGTCAGTTCAAATGTTCACGTGCCTATGAGTGGTTTTCATGTAGCTCTTTTATTGGCTGGAAGCATTTGGCGTTTTAGTGGCCGAACCTCTTTTGCATTTGATTAATGGGAGTGGATCACTTCTGTACTGTGGTGAATATGCCCATGGTGAGTTTAGAGCACCTGCAACATATTCTCTGCCTTCACAAATATTTTTCCTGTCATACCTTGTATGATTAAAACTGGCGCTGTACTTCCCACAAACTAACACAAGATGGAGATATAATGCGGTTTGAAAAGTTCTCAGAATTTATTGGAGAATATTGAGCCTTGGGAAGAACTCCTGCCAGACTTTCAGGGTTCCAGCCGAAGTGCCTAAGATACCTCTTCATTTTGATTTCAGCATCTGAGAAGAATATAAAATTTCCCAGCTATTGTGAAGGAAAGTTTCAATTCTATTAAGGACACAGAGGCGAGGATTATGCATTTCTCTTTCCATTTATTTGTCTTAGCAACTAATGAACAACGTATATACATCCATTAACAAGAAAGACAAGATGAAAGCATAATCAGAGACTGGTCCTGTTTTGAAGTCTGAACGAGGTGGGCTCATTTTCAAATGTGTTTATTAAATCTCAACAAAGTGAATATACTACTGATGAACTGTACAATAGTGAGACTCTAGCAAGGGGATTTTAGCCCACCTATTACTTGCCATTGGTTGGTTTCCTTGTCATTCTTATTTTCCATGGGCGTAGGAAGTGTGGGGGACGCGGGGGATATATCCCCCCCAGATTTTGGAGTGGGGGAGACACGAGGGACAAGGGTGATGGGGACAAAAGAATTTCCCCTCTCCCTTCTGTGATTCGCAGGGCCTTTAGCGCGTGAAAGCGCTATCTATAATGGCCCTGCACTTGACCTGTGACCTGCCTTCAGTCACAGAGGCCACCCACCCTCTGCCCTTTATTATGCTGCACCCCTCCACAGAAATAGCTAATGCCTGTAGATAAGGCTCGGCCGCTCTGGGACGGGCAGAGAGAAAAAAGACTGTCTCTTTTCCTTCCTGCCCGGAGAAGGCAAGGACAGTGTCCACTTCTGCTCTGCCGCTGGCAGCTGCCCTCCCTTCTCTTTCTATTTATTCCTCCCTCCCTCTCTTTCTGTCTCGCTCCTCCTCACTTGCGTGATTTCAAGAGACCGCTCTTACCCTCTCTTGCCTCTCCTTTCCTTTATTTGTTCCACTGTGAAATGAATCCAAAAAAGAACGAAACACTTTGGCTGGAAATGTCGTCATTTTCTGACCTTTTTCTATTCCAAAGTGCAACTTTGGGACCGAGATAAAAAAAGGATCAGAATACAAAAACTAAATTACTAAATAAAGCAATACAGAGTGGTCGCAGACAAACCAGATTGGTGTTATTCATACCCACACACATTAGCGTCACTTTACATAGTTTGCCAGTGAAGCGCTACTTTCTTTTTATCTTCTTTCTTTGAATAAGATTGTTTTCCCAGGGTGGGGAAGTGCACCATTCCTGGAGGGACTGCAAAACCTGGTTGATGGGTGGAGTGGAAAACGGTTAATGTCATCTTTTTTAACTGTTTTAATTATTTTAGCTTATAAAATGTGTATAGCGGCACTGTGTTCAGGGACGTGGTCTTTTTAAACCAAACTCCTTACGTTTTGTAAGGATATAAGCAATGGACATTGAAACGGGTCCCTTCCAGGCCCTGTAGTCATGTCCTGAACTTTTCAGGCAAAATCACTCACTGATATGAGTGTAAAAGCTTTAAGGTAACCATGTTGTTCCTGCTTACATTTCACATGCTTTACTTATTCTTGCATTCCCTATGAGTGTTTGCTTTTTCCAGGATGTTATTACTTTTTCCCCAGGCAGGATATTACTCTTGTCTAGTGCATAATTTGAATTGAGTTGCAGCACAATTGGGTTGTAGTTGAAGGCAGTGCGTGTTTCTCTCAGTGGGGCAGTATGGTGTTCAGTGGGGGAGAGGATGTGGCACTCTGGCCAGAGCTGCCGAATTTGGAACTGGAGAACCAGATTCAGCCTTCATGACCAGTCCACCAGAACACTCTCCTGAGGGAACACATTCCCATGCTACACCTTAATAGGCCCCGATAGACCTTAGAAGCCCTGGTGTCTTAGCACCAGCAGGTGGACCCTAGCGGGGGCAAGAGTGGATTAACTTTGAAGGACTGTCCACCACAATCCATACTGAAGTTCACCTCCAGTCTTGCGGGCAGGCATCGAAGCAGCACACCCTAGAGGGACAGTGACTCTGTCACTGAGGTCACAAGACCCTTGAGGCCCTGTCCACCTCACCCATTGGTACCTATATTGGCCTTTTTCAGCAGTAGTAGTGCAACTCACTAGGGATCGGCAGTGCAGGATTTGCATGCACACCACATTGTCTGCAAACATCATGGTCTCTCAGCTTCATGCAAAGCACTTTTAACATGTGTTGCCTGCTTTCGGGCCACTGAAATTATGCAGCAATGGAGGACACAATTATGTTGCAGTGTTGATTAAAATATGCAGCAAAAAAAAGGCTGCAGCGTAATGTGGTACATTTTGATGCTTTATTATTTTGACATTTTTATACATACTAATAGCCTCTGTAAAGATTTTGCCTAATTAGTACCTGTGTAATATACAAATGCAGCAGTGAGAAAGGTGACCAGTCAACCTTTGCAAAGGGCCCTCAACTTCGTAGCAACATAAGTCACATTTTCTTTAGTAATTTTTGATCCGTTTGAGCTTCAAAAGTTTTTTTTTAAAATCGTTATATTATGCAGCAGATGTATTATGTGTCAAATATAGTACAGCCATAATTAAGTGGAAAACATTTGCAAACTAGGATATTTTACCATTCATGTTTGAGCTGCTCTTGTGGAAAAAGGGAGGAGAAGTGCTGATGACAGAAACTGCATGTCTTGGGAGACAAATGGCTTGTGATTCCACTTTTAAACGTATTTGGCGTATTCTGTGATTGGAAGCATATCCCACTTTGTGAATGTATTTTAATGTCAATAACTCATATTAACCCCTTTGATGCTCGTGACGAGCTCAGCTCGTCCTGCTGCGCAGTCGCGCTGTGCGCATGACGAGCTGAGCTCGTCACGACCACACCCGCAATCGGAATGTCCAGCACAGGAGCGGAATTCCGATCGAGGTCAAGGGGTTAAACCATAAACATGTGTATCTATTGGTTGAATTAAATAACGTAATATGCTGTAACTGGTCAGTGAAATGCCAAACAAATACTAAAAATAGGGAAGTTTTGCTCTTTCTGGCCACTCCTCTGACTCCGCCCACAGACCCAAATCTCAGGTTATTCTCGCCCTCTGATTCTCCGCCCACAGTTCTCCTACTTTTTTCCCCCCACTTCAGCCACTGCTTCCTGTTTATTGTGTTTTGAATGTCGAAGCCTCACAAATTGACATATTATCGGAGCCTGACTGTGGGGTTAATCACGGCAGTTGCAGATCACAGTTGGCTCAGGTGGGAGCTGGTGCCAGAAATTAGGAATCACGGACACCATATGGCACTTTCCCTGTGCCTTCCCTCTTCACTAATGACGCCTAGTAAAGGTACTAGATGACACCGTATCAGGAAAAACGCTATTTTGCAGTCCCCGACTTTCCGTAAGCACAATAATGCATTCTGGGATATGTAGTCTTGCATTACATCAGCTTAACCAAGTGGACTAATACACCCGAGAGCAATGTCAGGAAAAGGGAAAGCCCATGACTTGACCGCTGTGTTTCTGATGATATTATGGAGTCCTCTGGTAACGTTAAAGGTAAGCCCCGCTTACTCAGGCAGTACCACTATGAACCCGGATAGAAATATGAGGGCCCTCTTTGCAGGCACGCAAAGTGTAAACCAAGTAGCCCCATTATAAAGTCTGTACCATTAATGGCCTGACAATGTTCCCAATTTAAAACTTAATTTTCCCACTTAGGCCTGTTGTGCTTGTGTTTGTGATTCACAAAATGTGTAAGAGATTTACTCGCAGTATTGCACCAACATTTGAATTGTGGGTAGCCCTTATGACCCCACTGCACCAGTTGGTGCCCTATCCACCTTTAGAAATCCCTGGCCTGCTAGGGCATCTTCTAGATAAAGTGTGTGCCAAGTACTTTAGCACCACATGCCCTCTGTGCTGTCTCTTTGTGTTTGTCTGTGACAGCTGTGGGTCTTCTTGAATTAGGGATACTCAAGTGGGCTTTCAAGGAAAAACTATGCTTTTGAAGACTGTACAAATTAGATTTTCAGCAGAGTGGCTTTAAATTTTAAAGCTCCAAGTGGACAAGAATCATAAATGAGATTATCAGCCAGTCATGGCTCTTTAGCCAGTAAAAACAACAATTGATGGACAGAATGCAGAACAATGTCGTACATTCACCCCAGACCTAAATCCATTGTTTTTTGCTCCCCATGCCAACCCAGTTTGAACCCAGCCATATGCAAATCAGTCTTGACCCTGCGCCCAATGGGAACAGTCCAGCCTGAACTGCCAGGCCAGGTCCTCCCTGGACTGAAAACAAGCATCCTAGGACCGGTTTCGGGGTTTCACCCCTCATCAGCCAGGATAGCTTGACTCCAGTGGCATGGAGAGCATGGGACCCACGTCTGGGCATACCCGTCCCACTCAGGGTGACAAATGCAAAAACAACAATTGATTGACAGAATGCAGAGCAGTGTCATACATTCACCCCAGTACACAGATCTGGGCCTAAATCCATCATTTTTTTGCTCCCCATGCCATTCCAGTTTGAACCCAGCCACATGCAAATCAGTCTTGACCCTGCGCCCAATGGGAACAGTCCTGCCCGAACTGCCAGACCAGGTCCTCCCTGGACTGGAAACAAGCATCCTAGGACCGGTTTCGGGGTTTCACCCCTCAGCAGCCAGCTCAATGTGCCACTGGATTCAAGCTATCCTGGCTGATGAGGGGTGAAACCCCGCAACCGGTCCTAGGATGCTTGTTTCCGGTCCAGGGAGGACCTGGTTTGGCAGTCCAGGCTGGACTGTTCCCATGAGGCACAGGGTCAAGACTGATTTGCATATGGCCAGGTCTAAACTGGGGTGGCATGGTGAGCAAAAGAATGATGGGTTTAACCCAGATCTCTTGACTGGGGGTGACTGTTTTGATTTGTTCTGCATTCCGTCCATCAATTGTGTGTCTTTAGCCAGCTGCCCGTTGCATTTTGGTACTTGTAGTTTTACGTTTTCTTATATAGGCATGGACTTTGAAATCCAGGGGCCAGAGGTACGACCATTGAATTTTGTGACTCGCAAATTGCGACAAATTGCGAGTCGCAAAATTCAATGTACAACAGTGTCTCAGACACTGTTTGCGATTCCCAATGGGGTCGCAAATTGCATGCCTCATGAATATTAATGAGGCTGTTGCAGTTTGCGACCCCATTGGGAATGGCTAGCACTCCCAGGGATGGTGGCCTGCTGGGGTCAGCAGACCACCATGTCTGGGACTGCTTTGTCAATAAAGCAGTTTTTTTAAAATGCAGCCCGTTTTCCTTAAAGGAAAACGGGATGCATTTAAAAAATAAAAATGAAACTTTTCAGTTTCATTTTTTAAGGGCAGGCAGTGGACCACTGCCTGCCCTTAAAAAATGAAACTGAAAAGTTTCATTTTTATTTTTTAAATGCATGGGACCACTGCCTGCTCTTAAAAAATATTTGCGCATGCATTCCCCTGGGGACCCCTTCCTGTTTGCGAGTGCCTTACCACCCTTCTGAGAAGGGTGGTAAACTGCGAGTGTTTTGCGACCGCAATTGCGGTTGGAAAACATTCATACATGGGTTATGGACTCGCTATTAGGAAGGGACGCCCTTGGCACGCCCCTTCCTAATAGCGAGTCGCTAACCCTATTTTGCGAGTCGCTAATTGATTAGCAACTCGCAAAATAGGGTTTGTAAATTGGGCTCACCTATTTTGCGGTCGCAAATGGCCCGAAATCCCCTTTGCGACCGCAAAAAAACAGTCGTACATCTGGCCCCAGGCATGCAAAGTACAGTGGGCCAAAAATCCAAAATGGCCTGAAGGGCCTACATTTGACATGTGGCCAATTGGCAGCTAGGAGCATAGGCATGAATCTGGGTCCAGGATGGCAGAGGGATGATGGCTTTCAAAGAATGCAATCTGTGGAATTCACTTGTCAACAATGTGGGGGCAGTATGAATACTTCTGGATTGCATATTGGGGTGCAAACTCAGCAGACAGTTGTAAGTTCTGTACACATCACTGGCGAGGCCTTATCTGCAGTATAGACCCCAGTCATGCAGGTCACATTTAAAAAACAATGCAACATTATCAAAGGGCCAATCAGGGACATATTCAGACACCTTCATTCAGGGGGTCAAAGATGTGCAAGAACCAATAAAACAACCATGAAACAGGCCTTCCCCATCCACACACTCAGAATCTGTAATTACATCCCTGTATCCATCAGGACCACCCCATGCTCCAAGTTAGGAAGGAGCTGAAGATGCATGTCTTTAAAGAACACTACATCACAACACAGTAAAGAGTCCACCTCCAATTGCAGAACCCTGGATCTCCCACCCATATTCACTTTTTGATTGGATCTCTGCATTTGACCATGGACAGCACTCCATTGCCTTTCAACTACGTGTGCACTTTACAAATACCGTCGATGTGAATATGATGGCACGGGGTTCAAGCAACAAGTCCTGCCTTTGGAAGCTCTATATTGTTGCATACCGAGGAGGATATGTGGGGGGAGGCATGAATAAGAAACAGCAGAAGCTGTACACAGTGCAGTTGGCAAGCATTCTTTAGTAGTGGAACCCTCTGACAATTACAGACAAGAGACTGGTAGCTAGTGATGCTCTGAAGCAGCATTCACTCTGATGGAAATAGTAATGTAAGTACACCAGCAGACGTAACAAGGATAGGAGAAGATATATTAAAATGGGCTCAGATTAATGCCAGAGTCAGTTGTGCTGAGTAAGAACAGTTACCTTGGGAGACTGTTTTGGGTAGAAAGGGGGCAGGGACTCTGAGATGAGGTTGGCCCTGTGGCCCTTATGTTTGGTCATATGTAATGTTTCTGTGCTACGCCATGGGGAAGGGAGAAGGCTAGGGTCCTTGTGTCTTGCAGAAAGGAGAGAAAATGGTGTATCTGCTTTTTAGGCAGGAGATAAAATGCAGAAAGAGTCAGACTAGCCACTTTGGCGTTTTCTTTGTGGGTTGCATGCTAAGGATGCTTAATTTAAGCTGGTGGCTGCAGGTGGGGCCCAACTGCATTCTTTTTTAGAGTCCGGTACATTTTTTAAACCATCAGACTGTAAAACAGAACAAGAGAAAGAAAGGCATCAAGGGGTGTGGGCAGAAAGAGGAAGGGAAATATGAAAAACAATGAAAAGGGAGAAAGCAAAGATGAGAAAGAACCTGAAAGAGTGAGATAATGTGAATGGAGAATATGTTGGTGGAGGAAAAAGCCAGGAGCTGAAATCGAGTAGACAGCCTTGGTATTCAACAACCCAGCTTCGCCGCAGATTCTCTCACTACCACCCTTTAACAGTGCCCCTTAAGTCTCCATAACCACTCTCTCATATGTATTTAATTAGTTATATAGCGCCACTCATACCAGTGTAGGGTGTCAGAGCACTTTACGTCACAAACACTACCCAGAGACAATCAATCATAGGTGTGTAAATCAGTGTATAGAAAATGTTACATAAGATCGAGGACTACAAGGTGTAGGTGTCGCATGTCATCCATACTTGTAGACAGTATAGTTTAAGAGTGCTTGGTCTGCAGAAGCACAAATTAAGAATTTAAAATGTAACACCATGTTTGGGGGATCTCTTTAATAATCAGACTTGATTTCTATCCAAATGAACCCATTTTCCAACTTTAGGATTTCATGCAGCTCTTTGATGACAGTTAATAGCTCAGTGTTGTATGTTAGGATTTTAACTTATAAATTGCAAGTAACAAAACAATCTCTCAGACAAAAGCAGTAACCCACTGACCTATTTACATTATATGCACTTTGTGATCTGCAAGGTACACTTTCTTTGCAGTAGGCATATTAACCCACTTTGGCTATCTTACCATGAGTCAAAACTTCCACTAGACAAACATCCGATCTCTCTCAATGAAGGACATTAATCATCGGAATTATCTTGACATTTTTATTGTTGCCTGAAAATTGCTCAACACCAGGAATGCAGCAGCAGGTACTTTTTAAACCATAATGCATTTGCAAACACGGCGCCCCCACCCGAAGTCAGCGACCTTTGTTTGCTTGGTGCAATAAGATGCAAGATTCATATACATTTGTTTTCACATTTTGTCTAATTACTATGTGAATTTAAATAACAATAAAACAAACTTGCAAACTGTGACTACATGCCTGCCTTTCTCAATATTTCACTTAAAAACTATGCGATTTATATTTGTTTAACCGGTTTAGTCTCACACAACAAGCGATTTCCATAGGGTCACTGGAAATTCCACATGGTTGTCCTTGTCCCCCCCAGAATTTTAGTGTCTCCTACGCCCCTGTTATTATCTTCCTTTTCATCGGTGAAGGCATTAGCAGCTGTTGGCTTCAATTTGTCTCTGTGTGTTTCTTTGCTTTCCTGGAGCACTGACCAAGCACTGATTGATGTCTTGATTAGTGATCTTCAACACTGCTTGTGCTCGGTTTGTGATACTTTCTCTTTTTTTGCATTTTGCTTGCAAGACAACTTGAAACCCTTGCTTCCTGGTATTTCCAAGAGCTGAACACAAACAACTAGCAATAATGAAACTTTGTGGCATGTGATCAATTTGTCGCTTTTCTAGATAATGAAGAGGTAAACCAATTCCCTTTGTTTAATACTGTTGCCATACAGTATGTGTTTTTCTGGATTAACATTTGGTGCTGTATCACATTCACTTATTTGTAAGTTACCTCTTTTTTAATTTAGAGGGTGCTTAATTCATCATCAAGCATGCTGTGATTTCAAAAGGTTTACCCCTGTCAAGCCCCCAACCCCTTATTTACCTCTACCCACCTTTGACCCCTTAAATCACCCTTACCTCCCTTTACCTCTACCCACCCTTGACCCCAAAAAATCACCCTTACCTCCCTTTACCTCTACTCCAAACCCTAAATTTACCCAAACCTCCTTTTACCTCTACCCACTCCAAACCTTAAATTCACCCTTACCTCCCTTTACCTCTACCCACCCCCTAACCCTCAGGTAACCATCACCTCCCTTTACCTCTACTCGCCCTGGACCCTCAAGTCACCCTCCCCTCATTTTACCTCTACCTACCCCTGATCCCTAAAGTCACCTTGACCTCCCTTTACCTCTACCCACCCCAGAGCCTTCAAGTCACCCTCACCTCCCTTTACCTCTACCCACCCCTGAGCCCTCAAGTCACCCTCACCTCCCTTTACCTCTTCCCACCCCTGAGCCCTCAAGTCACCCTCACCTCCCTTTACCTCTACCCACTGAGCCCTCATGTCACCCTCACCTCCCTTTACCTCTACCCACTGAGCCTTCAAGTCACCCTTACCTCCTTTTAATTCTACCCACTTCTGAGCCCTCAAGTCACTCTCACCTCCCATTACCTCTACCTACCCCTGAAGCATCAAGTCACTGTCACCTCCCTTTACATCTCGCCATCCTTAAACCCTAAAATCACTTTTTAAAAATAATATAAAAAGTAGGTTATTGTAAAAAAAATAATAATACTTACCTACTTGACAAAGTGCTGCGCAGTAAAGGTAATGTAATACTTACCTGCATGGTAAAGACTGTGTGTCAAAGATCCTGTGTGGTGAAGGCTGTTACCCTCTGGTGGGACCTGCCTGTCTTTAAACACTCCCTTGCCTGCTCCGTAGTGCCCCTAAATGTTATGAGGGCACTGTTGATTGTTTTATGCCCTTCAGTATGGTTGGTGGGCCCCTTCGCATCAGTTTGCCCCCTTCCTCCTCATTACCCCACAACCTGCACCCATATTTTAGGTCTTGCCTGAAATAGCACATGCATTGTTGCTTGTGATTCTTTTTATTTATTTACAGGGGGTGTAGAGCCCCCCATTGCTTACCATTGGTTGGCTTCATTGTTACTTTCCTTTCCTTGCTTCTCTTTGGTCAGTGAATGCTGGCGTCACTTCCTCTTCATGTGTTTGTCCCTACCCCGGAGAATGGCCCAAGCACTGATTCCATTGCCCAGTGTCCTTTCACTGCTCGCGGCTTTCAGAGGTACTTTTTTCCTTTTACTTGCGCCCCCTTCCTCCATCCCACATAGTTGCTTGCCCTGGCCCCCTCCCACCGTCCTCCTGCTTTCTGGTTTGTACGGTCCACCACAGCCCCTCCCCTGTTGTTGCTTGTCCCATCCACCCCGAGCCCCTCCACCTTCATTGCCTGTGCCCTCTAGTTCCGCTAGAAAAAAAAGCTCCCAGAAGTTGCACCAACAGATTTCAAGATGCTACAAAGATGCAGATGGTGCTTCGCTCTCTGCATTGCATGGCCTTTTCGGCTGTGTCTTAATGCGGGGCCTACACGGAGAACTTTAGTTCAGATGTGAGATTATTAATTGTTTTTTGTTCTGTGAAGTTAGAGAATAATCGCATACTAGGAAAACAGATCACTGCTGCTCGTGGTCAGAACTGGTTAAGTTGTTGCGCTTTTTTTCTACTTTTCAGCATGCTGCCATTCAGCTGCCTGCTGTACAACATGGCTAAAAGAAATTGACAAACCCAATAGCTCCCCCATAGGCAAGACCTATTAGCTTTGCCAATGCTTTGCTTACTTTGCAGTTTAGTAAATTTCTCAAAGTACATCAGATCACAAGGACACTATCAGGCAGCATCTTGTGTTTCCATGTCACCTTTGGAATTGATGTGTTGTTTTCCTTAGCTTTGGTTATAATTTCACTATGGGAAGTCAAATCTGACAATTACATTTAAGGACGCCCAATCTCTTTATCCTCTATCTTTTAACTAGTATGCATGAAGCTTTCATGGATCGTCATAAAGTAAGTATTTGTTTTTTAATTTTTTATTTTGTGCTAAATCTTCAGTGAGCACATCCTTTGGATAAACGTAACCATAATTAGATGTTCTCGCTATAGTCGCCTTAATTATTCTCTCTAAAACCACCTTAGCTGTTCTATTATAGCTGCCTCATATATGTATATAAAGTATGTTTGGTGCTAACACCACTTGCTAACATTAGATGCTATCCACACGTACACATTTTTTAGGCAGCGGGCACCCGTACCACCTGACTAACTTAAGTAAATTGATGAGTACAACTTATTAAAACTGACTTAATCACCCTACTCACCCCACACCACCACACAACCGAATGAGACTATTATTTGGGACAGAAACGTTTGGAAAGTCAGACCCCAGTATACTGAACGGTGCTATATAGCCATAGTAAAGTCAGAATGTGTGCTATACAAGTACTAAATAATAATAAAAATATTTGAAAACTGTCAGCTGATCCATTGTTTACAGATTTAATGCTTAAAAAGTTTTTGTTGTCAAAATGCTATTTGTGAACTTCAACAACGCAATCTGTAACGCCTAATAAGTCTAAATCAGGAGAAACAAGATTAAGAAAATATATATGATGCACTATCGTTTTAGCAACACACATTTACTGTGGTGTTTGTGAAAACCTTATATTAGTACATTTGTTCGTACCTGACTTGTACAATAAGCAAGTCCACGTAACCTAAATAACTGTTGTTTTTTGATACAATGAATGAAATTGAAGTATGCGACAAATCAAACAAAATAAAAAAATGTTTAATTTGATTATATTTAATGCTTTTCTTTTTTGAAAATAGAAACACGGAACATTTCTAATAATCTGTCCATCACAACTAAGATAGATCGTGAACATCCAGGAATGAGAGAATATGCCAGAAACAGAGGCTGGTGGGATGGCAAAAAAGAGTTTCATTTTGCAGCGGTGTACTCCTATGACAACACAGCAAGACTAATTACCTCAGGTGGCAGATACTGCGAGGGCTATAAACAACTGAAGAAGCACAAAGGTAATACTGGCGTTCTAGAAAATGATGCAGGACATTGTATCGTCTGAATAAGAAAGGTATATATGCAGTGCCCAAAAACTATACCATTTGGCAGTGTGCAATAATCAATGCACTGAAAGACTATCCTATTTCTGTGTGTATAAATATTTATAGTCATTGATTCCTGTGCAAAACCTAAAAACACCTGAAAGTCACCGGTTGTGGTATGCACTACAAACTATCTTGGGGTAGTAGCAAGTGTGTAAATACATTCTTGGTATACATACGATATGATGTATATTGATGCTGCACATTATTGCGTTTGTCACCAACACCCATTCTTCTGGCTATATGATTAGGTTAGACTCTGTTAAACATCTTGCATTGATTTGAAGACTCTGAACACAAAGTAGTCATAACCTGAAGCCACGGTTGGTGACTGGTTCTGTCTGCAAGAGGGCCAGGACATACGGAGTAGACTTTTGTGACCCTCAGTGAATACACTTGAACCAGTTATGACTTGGGCGATCGCTATCCCCAGGTAGGATAGTACTCCTAAAGTTAGAACAGGAAGGGCAAAGAGCAGGACTCAGAGTTATGAATATAAGTGATAAACAAGTGTGGCTTTAATATCCCTATTATGTGATGAGAAAGTTCTTTTTTCACTTGCAATATTCAGTGTGTCAGTAAGATTATCACACCCCAGAGGAGCACACTCCATGACAATGCATGGGATATTGTATCCGTGTTGCTCCAGTTGTAGTCATGAACAGCTGCTTCTCCACCGTGCTTCAGTTACAATCTGCAGAGACACAGAAATAGTCACTTTGATGTCATCCATGGCATAGACAATTATCACAGAAGATTAGAGAGAACCCTTGTTCATTTAGCCATTTCTTCAAATTGATTTATTACCTGCCACCACTGTGACACCAGATCAGTATATCTGCTCTGCCCACACTGTTAGTGTGTTTGTCCTTACTCAGTGAAATACATGGTCAGTTCATAGAGCCAAAATAAAATTAACATGCTTAGTTTGATAACATTGACTCTTCCAACTAAGACTACACTCCAGGAACAAATAATCTGCCAAACACCACCCAAACGATGCAACATTCTAAGCACACTCCGGTTCCAGTATCGCCCTTCTCTGATCATATTCTGCACGCCTTGGCCACACACATTCACACACATCTTAAGAAATACTGTGAGCTAAATTATTGCAGAATGCTAAACTGTGGAGTTTATGGTGTTTGTACCTTGAAGGGAGCAGGCAAGACAGCTAAGCATGGTTTGTGGATTGTCAAAACCTTGCATACCTTCTTTGAAGAAAAAAAAGTCTGTGGCAAGTGCAGACACATTAATGACGGATTTTAGTATTTCACATGTGTGTGGACGTAAACACTTCATTGTTGAAGCCTAGGAATCTGACATGGTAAATTTGTTGAGGAATGTTACCATCAAACCTCAGTCCCTCAAATGACCACATTGCATTGAAACCAGTGGAAGAACATAAAAGTAGTGTAATCTTTGTAGTATTATGTAGATTTTTGTTGATGGATTTTAGTGTTATTACTTTAAAATTAATTTTGGCATAGATTACCATATCTGATAGACATCTAGCTGCAGGTTCCTTACCTTTGAATTCTCCCCATGTGCCAAACTGGATCTGGAAAAAATGTCCGCAGTACTTCTGCACATCAGTAGAGGGCATTATGCAACTCAGTAGCGACGTTGTCCACCAGATGTGACGTCAACAGAGTCTATATAAGCCCCGATGTACTGACGTGAGTTTCTTCTTCTCCGTGCTTCCAACGCGGATCCAGAGCTGTTTCTCAGCCGTTTTTTGGCCTGTTTCGACAATGTTTTGTCGAAGGAACAGTGTGCCCCTTTCAATTTTCTCATGTCTCTGGGTTTCAAACCTTGTGGGTTGTGTGGGAGGCAGATGTCGGCCATGGACCCTCTTACTGTTTGTATGTGGTGCCTTGGGGAGCACCAGGAATCTGAGGATTGCGGTTCCTGCCTTCGCCTGAAGGCATTCCGGAAACGGGGCATAAAGATCCTGGAATCACGACTGGTGGAGGCCCTGTGTCGTCGTCGGTCTCGTTCAAAGTCTTTGGAGGGCTCACGAGGCCGCTCCAGAATCCATTCCTGTGGGCGCCCAGTGCCCTCCACGTCTCAGGGTAAGTCGTCCAAATTAAACGGGTGAAGTAGCGGCATCTTCTGGATTTGCCACTAAGGTCCTGCATTTCTGACGTCCTCTCACACCCTCCGGCTGAGGAATCGGGCGCAAGAGTCCACCCTGCGCCTCCCTGATTTTCCTGGAGCTGGGGTGACTCTGGGTCAGATGCAGGAGTACTATAAATCCATCAATGCCATCTTTGGACTTCTGCCTCCCTCTGGTGCGCCTTCGAGACCCAAGGAGGTGTCGGGTGTCCTCACGGAATCCTTGTCGGCTGGTTCGCCCACGGTTTCCGTTAGGCCCTCTGCATCTATAGTTCGATCCATATCAGCTCCGACGCATAGCCCTTCCACCTGCAATGCCGAAGTCTGGTCAGCGACAGCGATGTCGGCGGTGCCGCTTGACGCTGTACTGATCACTCTTTCGGACGCCGACGCTACGCCGCACAGCTGCCAGACTGCGTCGGGTGCGGTGCCGCTACTACTCTCTAGCTCGAACAACTTCCCTCCTCCTTCTACACAGTCCATTGCTTTTTTTCTACTGGGGCACTGGCTTTTGGAGGTGAAGGAGAGGAGCTGAGGTTTATGAACCCCATGGACGAGACTACCCAGCCTCCTCTACAGGATAGTTGGCCGACACAGCTGGGTGATGCTAGTGGTCTTGAGCCCTCACCAGCTTCGGACCTGCCCCCCGAAAGCCTTGCTACAGAGGTGAGTTACTACCTCGCTGAGGTGCTGAAGAGGGTAGCTGCAGTCCTAGACTTGCAGCTCCCCTCTGTGGAGGTGACCACTGACCTCTTGATAGTAGTGCTTCATCAGGGCCAAACTGAGGTGGAGCCTGTGCTCCCCTACAGTGAGGCACTGTTTGCCCTTTTATTAGGGGCTTGGGTAAGCCTGCTACGGGGGCCCCTGTGGACCGGTCCATAGTCACCAGTCTGGCCCCGGGGACTTGGCCTATATTTTCTGACATCCAACTCCACAAAGTTTTGTGGTGCAGGCCGCTATGGCCTCCTCTGGCCCTATTGTTCTTCCTAACGTTCCATCGGACATTGAAGTCCAGAAGGTTGGAAACTTGTGGAAGAAACATCTTCTCCTCAGCCAGCTCAGCATTGCGATCAATAAATACTGCATGCATTCTGGGCCGATTTTCCTATTCGTTGTGGGATTTGGTGGAGCGCCTGTTGTCTTCGCTCCTGGAGGAGTCCCGGAGAGAACTCACCCCTATACTCCAGGATGTGCGAGAGGCAGCTAAGTTTGCTAAGATGCAGTATGGATGCCACAGACTCAGTAGGTCGAGCCATGGCTCATTTGGTGGCACCTTGCCGTCATGCCTGGCTATGCAACTCTCGATTTTCCGAAGCTGTCCAAGCCACTTTGGAGGACATCCCTTTCGTTGGCACACATGCCAATTCTGCAGTGCGGCTTTTTAGAGTCAGTTGGGGTGGAACAGACTCTTAACTATTACTCTTTTGTCTTGCTCCTTAGCTCCCCACTTGTTCAGGCAGTAAGGAAGACATTCATATTTGATTATTGTTAAAGATGTGGCCATATCTGAGTGGAGGCCTATAGCCTCTTCCTGTTGAGAGCAAGCTTCAACCTCCCTCCCATGGCCTACCTTTTAGGTTTTTTCCTTTGCGGTTCAAAAGAATCATCCCACCTTCTGGTGGCATCCAGTCAGGTGTTTCTGCAGGTATTTTTTATTTTTTCAAGACTTGTTTAGACTGTTTTAGCTCCTGCTACCTGGGAGGTATTTTCTTTGTCGCCCTAAATGGGTTTTACAACTGCTGGAACAGAGTTTTTCTTTTTCTTTTCTCTGGAGATGGGCTTCATGCTCAAGAGTTGTTACCTGTAAGGTAATTTTTCCCTACTCTATGTAGAGCATCTTCTGTGTGCCTTCCGGGCATGACTAGGTATGATTGTTACTTTTTGTATCTAATCAATCAATTCAAACTTTATTTCGCATTTGTTTAAAATGCATAAAAGTACATTGATAATACAATTCATAGAGTGCAAGCTGCAGACCGCAAGGTAAAGTTACAGTACAGATCTAAAATTAAAAGAAATAATTTAACATTTTTGCGACAAGTGAATAAAACATTTGGAATGTCTCATGTGCTAGATCAGGATAAAACGAAAGGTGACAGCACAATAAAAGTAAAAACAGTCAAGACCAAAATTCAGTGCGATCTGTAAACAGTTAATATTAGTTATAAAGTGCTGTGTGAGGCAGTGCAAATCTAGCCAGCGTCAGAGACTTGTCACAATAATCGTTTGTGATCAGGATCGACCCAGAAATATAGGTTCATTAAGATATGGGTCGCATTCCATTAAAAGCCTTACAGATTTTTACCGTGGCTACTAAAAAGGAAGCCGTAGTAAAGCCAACGTACGGGTTTCTAAATTTTGTGCCACAACTAGGGTAAGTGTTGGGGAGCGGAGGCAAAATTTCTTCAGCAAAGGAATAATAAATGTTTTCTCTCCTTTGTATAAAAAGAACAAAAAAACAGTATGTGCAAAGTCGATTGAGTTGACTTATTATTACATGGACATGGAGGAAGCTGAGTGAGAATAAGTTCTTTGGGCCCCCCAACGTAATCGGTATGTAGTTTAATCAAAATCAAATTAAAATGAACCGGTGCTGGGTGTTCTCTACAAAAGAGAGGTATGAAAGAGCACCATGATGTAGCTGTAGTAATCCCTGATAAGACAATACAGAAATTTCCCCCCTGCATCTGTCCCACCTGTCTGATGCAGATTTCATAATGAATATTTCTTTTAGCCTTGATTTGGGGACGCTTTTGCAGAGGCTCGGCGTGTCATAAAGATGTTAGCCCCAGTGAAGCAAACGTTTTTCCAACGTAGGATAACCATAGAATTTTTTGGGCATGGTCTAGGTTCATAATATCTTTTAAAATCATTTGATTCAAATCATCTGTATCCTTTTCCACAATGAAAGCCACAGAGATAGCGGGGCCAATTTGATGGCGTCACTAATGTAAGGCAAGTCGGCTTCCTCGTGATCGAAAAAGTTGTTACAAGCTGGTGGGACTGACAATAGTCGCTTAACAAATTTGTCTTCCACCACTTGCAATGCCTCTATATCCACTGTCCCCCAAATCGCAGCCCCGTAAGTGGCAATAGATCTCGTTTTAGCCAAATAGAGTTTTATCATTTCCGGCAATGGCTTACTGCCCAATCCTTTTGAGAAACTGTAAATTGCTGCAATACTCTTGCGCATGTGGTTTGCCCTATTTTGAGCCATCTCCATACATGATAGTTTAGAATATAAAACCATGCCTAGATAATTAAAGCTTGGGACCTATTCTATTTTCTTCCCATCAAGATAGTCTCAGCGGTTTCTTTTTAGCTCCCCCCATGGCCAATGTAAAGGTCTTAGATTTATTAACATGAAGGTCCATATCAGACATGAAGGACGTATATTCAGCGATAAGATTTTGAAGCGCTATTGGGGTTCTTGCTTGAAGAACTGCGTCGTCTGCATATAACCGAATCGGGATGGAAGTTGTCTGTGCTTGCGGAGCATCTTTCGATTTATGTACTAGAACTTCATTCAATTTATTAGTATATAGGGCAAATAAGAAGGGGGCCAGAACACACCCCTGTCTGACACTCCTTTCAATTTTTACAGGATTTTGTGCGTTCTCCTTTCCTCCCAATACGAACCTTGGCAGTGGCGTCTGTATATAATTCTCTAATTAAATTTGTTATTGTGGCCTCTACCCCCATTGCCTCCATGATATTCCACAATTTGCTGTGTATCACACAGTGAAACGCCTTAGACAGGTCCATGAAGGCCAAGTATATTTGGCCTTTCTTTACCATAGAATACTTTGCCGCTAATAATGTCAGATTAAGACACTGGCATATGGTACCCCTACCCTGCCTGAAACCCTACTGAATTTCAGTGAGAATTTTCTTTTCCGTCACCCAGATTTCAAGCTTGTTTAATAGTAATCTGCCCATGAATTTGGCGGTGCTATCTAGCAATGAGTTAGGTCGGTAGTTGAGTGGGGTTTGAAACATCGCCTTTTTTAGGTCTCGCCTAGCGACGCAGCGCGAAGCGCTGTCGCTAGCGAGATGTATTGTTACCCACTTGCTTCGGAAGGGAGACAGGAGATGTGCACGTGCAGGCACGCGCAGGACGGACTGCAATTATGAACGCGCCCGTGAACGTGAACACGCACGTACAGACACGCGATGTGCACATCTCCTGTCCCCCTTCCGTCCTCGCCAGCCGCAAAACATGAGGCTGCCCCTACTCTTCAGACGCCCGGCGCTCCTCTTGGCCCCTGAGGGGGTGCTGAGGGTGCCTGTCGCATGTTCCCATTGTTGTGTTTTATGCTTCTTCCTGTCCCGCACTCAGAGCTTCCCTCCCCCGCAGGCCCTGCGTTTGAACTTACTGTAGGGTGCAGTTGGCGGGCTGCTCGGCGCCGCCCCCTGGTGGCTGAGGCGCAGCAGGGCTCAGGGCGGCCGGGGCCGGCTCCTGGGGCGCAGTCTCCTGTTCATATTCATCCCGGGCCACCACTCTCCTCCGCGGCCAGATGCCGCCTCCCCGCTCAGACCTCCGCGACGGCCGAGGGCCAGGAAGAAAGCGCACCGGGCAGCAGCACGGGGGAGGGGAGGCTGAGGAGGAGACTCGGCCGGGCTTGCGGGAGGCCCGCTGCGGCCGGGAGCGCGGCTGTGCCCGGGCGCGGCCGCATCTACCCAGGAGCTGCAGCCAGGAAAACTCCCCGTTGGAGCCGCGTCCTCTTCCTCCGAACCCTGGAAAACTTCACAACTACTGCTCAGTCCAGCGGCGGAGCGACCACACAGCTGTACCGAAACACCCCGACATTCGTTCTGTCTTTTCGGAAGAATACGGTCCCTTGTGTATTGACAACTCAACTGTAGTAGATGTTTTCTGTTTTTCCCCTCTTCCCAGGGAGTGCCGAGTCTGGAATGAGCGCAATAAATCTAATGCTGGAGGATTGGGAAAGTTCCCGTCCCGCTCTCTGCTGCTTCCTAGAAAGGCAAAGGCAGCCGGAGGGAGCGCAGTGTTCGCAGCAGCCGGGGAGGACGAGTCACAGCCCGCCTGGGCTCTCCTAGGACGCCTTACTTTGAGAAGAGAACAGTGGGTACCACCCTGACTTTTGTGTGTTATTCTGGGGTGCCTGTTTCTAACAAAGTCATCTGTCGCTCCTCTGCTGAGAGAAGGGGATGGATGCTCCCTGCACGCAAACTCCCCTATAAGCTAATCGCGGGGCAGGCATCAGCTCACACTGAGTTTGTTTACTCACAGCCCTCTCCCGCCCATCACTACACACCCTCCTCAGCTCTCTTACCTGGTCGCTTTCCTGACAAAGTAAGAGTTGGTGAAATCCAAGTGATCATCCAGCCAGGCTTCGATGTCTTCGTGTGCCTGGTCCTCCATGCTTCAGGGCGGGGGTGCCCCCGAGGGAGAGGTGACAGCTCTGCAGAGAGAGGATCCCAGCCTGCCGGGAAGACTAGAGTGATTTAGGGAGGCTGCTGTTGTTTGTATGTTTATTTGGTTGCTGGCTTCCCTAGGGAGAGACAGGATACTGGACCGCCTCTGGGCACTGGGCTCCCTTCATGATCAAAGGTTGGTCGGTGGATGTCGGTGCCAGCTCTCTCTCTCTCCCCCCCTGCAAAGCGTCCTCCCTCCTCCCTGGTTGCCTGGTGGTGGAGATGCTGCTCCGTGTGCCTCAGGTGAGCGCGGCTGGCTGGGACAGACACTGCTCTCTGCTGGCCCCTATCGGCTGCCACAGGGCTGCACAGGTGTTCAACTAGCGATGGGGTCGGTAACAGCGATGGGCCAGTGAAAGTGAGGGATGGCAGCGTGGAGGGTACCTTCGAGCAGGGTTGGATTGGGATTAAAAATCGGCCCGGGCACGCTAAGAAAAGTGGCCCACATTTGCATATTGCCTTTCTGCAAAACACTGCTTCAGCGAAATAGTTATTAACAAGCATTTGCAATGCAATAGGTCTCGCAGTTGTGAGAGTTTGAGCTATTGGCATTGGAAATGGCAATGCCTTTTATTTATGTGTTGGTTTTTAAAACATAAATAAAAAGCATTATCATTTACAATGCCAATAACAAACTCTCGCAAATGCGAGACCTATTGCATTGCAAATGCTTGTTATAGATTGGTATAATCAGCAACGTTTTCCAGGAGGGTAGGGGACCGTTTATGGCTATTGAGTTGAGAACCCCAGTCAGTAATGGGGATCATAAATTAATCGTTTGTCAAGAAGATGTCCAATGGGACGCCGTCCGGTCCTGCGGCTTTCAAAGATGGTGACTGTGACAGGGTGAGCTCTATTTCCTCTACGTCAAATGAAAGGCAGGTTTTGGCCTTAATAGGAGGACTAGCAGTCACAGGGCACAAGCCCGCTGGATTGTAAAAGATGTCCTGGAAATGCCTTATCCACGATTCCTCCTCTATATGAAGGTCCAGTGAAGGACCACACTTATCTGAGAGGAAAGGTGAATTAATCACCTTCCAGAAGGTTTTACTGTCATTCTGGTAGGATGCTTTCATTAATTTATAGAGGTGCCTCATCCTACAAATATGGTCTTTATCTCTAGGTAGAGTTTTTAAGGCCTTCCTCAGATTAGAGGAAGCTACTGAGCAGTTCGTATCAAACTAACGAGGCTGGGGGTGTCTTTTGTGGGGATTGGACGGGTATGTTGTGTTTTTAATGTTTATTAAAATATTTGCAAACGGTTCTAACACCAGATTGCTGTTTAACTGCAGATCTAAGCACAGGAGAAAACCCTCAAAATTGGCCACTATGAGTTTAGTGAGAAGCTTAGGCTCATCCACTTTATCCCACTTTAGAAGGATGCCGTTTTTCCTCGCTAGGATTGTTGTTCCGGCGATTTTATGAATTCTACTCTTGTAATCGCTCCACGCTAAAGAGCATGTGAGCATTGCATGGTCCCTGAATTCGGTGAAAGTAACCTTCACCTTAGAGATATTAGATTTCATAAGGTCGCACGTGATTATGTAATCCATCACGGAGGTAACTCGCCAGATACTGGATCAATTTCGACATGGGGCTCTAATTGCCATGTCATCAGTACACTGTTTAAGGCATTACCATGTGTGCTATGAACAAAATGGGTGATAGGTTCTCCCCGGTGGTCTTCTATCCCACATAACTTCGACTCTGTCCTTGGGCATGTTTTGATATTGAAGTCTCCAACACAAATGATTTTTAAAGGGTTTGGATGTCGGCCAATAAGGTCCTCTACGGTTTTACCTAGGTTTTCAACTGCTATATCTAGGTTTAAGAAGTTGTTGTTGTAGTGGTTTATTAGCAGAAGGCCCCAGGTATCATAACCTTTATTTACTAGCATATGGAAGTTTGGGGAAATTTGTATAAAATTCACTATTTTCATGGTAAGAGTGTTAGTTAGCAGTGTCAGAAAGCCCCCCTTAGCTCTGCCCTCTAATGAGGGAGATGCTGGGGTACTAAAAGAACGATAGCCGTTTATGTAAATCAGGTTAATCTCCCAGGTTTCTTGGACACAAATAATATGGAAATTAGATAGTATGGTAAACCACTCTTCATTGTGTCATTTACTATTCAACCCGGCTATATTCCAAGACAGTAGGGTGTGGGTCAGATTATGCGCACAAGAATTGAGTTCCCTTGTAGTGATGTCGGGTGGACCGAGAAAATGAGTATCATGGCTCTGACCCGGCCTTCCCCCCGTCAATCCTACTAGAAGCCACAATTAACGAGCTCTCACTGTGTTCTGGCTGAACAGCTAATTGGTGCCTCTGGTTGTCGATCTCAAGTCAGTCGCAGGAATTTAAGTTTGATAAGGGAGCAAATCTTTTGGAAGTCGGGAGGCCAGCATTGTCGTTAAACCTTATCCTGCTGCCTATAGGAAAAGGCAAAGCTCTCTTTTGTGCATTGTTTCGTATTGGGCAGGGCGGTTTGTAGAAGAAACCCAGCGGTACGGGAAAAATCTGGGTCGCTGTTGTGGGTGCAGAGTGAGAATAGAATAATAGGTCACCTACAATCTGGGAGTTTTCAAAATTTAAGACAATACAGTCGCCCTCATGAGATTTTGGGGTTGGGCCTACCCAGGGACTTCTCCTGGCCATAATGAGATGGTTCTGAGCTAAGTGACCAAATCTGGTGTGGGTAGCGAGCCAATGGCATGATTTGTCCATGAGTTGAGTAGTAGATTCTATATGTGTATGTCTTAGCATGGGAACGTTGACCAAAATTAGAACAAAGGGGCAGGCAGCAGGAGGAAGGTTGAGAGGTTGTAAATTAGTTGCTCTCAGGTGTTGTGGGGAAACACTTTGTGGATGACAAGTAGAGGTTTTATTATTGACCCTGGGGGGGGTTGGGTGATGCACCCCTCCACCCCATGCCTATTGGCGGAGCAACTGTTCATCGAAATGCCTGTGGGTACAGCCTCTTGGCCAAAATCTGCTGGAGGCCCATCTAGGGGATGTGAACTTTGCCCCAAAGGATAGGCCAAATATGTTGTGCCCGAGTCTGACCCTGCTATACCCCCTTTGTTACCCCCTTGTTTGTGAGAGACTATAGATGTTATCGTAGGGACGTTATTGTTAGGTTGCATAGGGTGATTCTTTACGGCAGTGTTCTTGGGTACAAGGTAACCGTTTTAAAAAATTTCTTGAATTTTAGATCGATTGAATCAAGCCGTAACAAAATAGGGTGTAGGATAGGATGTAGGATAGAAGTAATCTTGTTGATTAGATCCTCCGCAAAATGCGATTTGACCGTGGTGCCTCAGGGGTTATGTTTCCAGGAACTGTAGTAGTCCGAGAAGGTAAGGACTTTCTTGGCTTCTTAGATTTGGTAGGGGCGGGGTCTTTTAATGTTCCGCTTTTCCTTTTGCCAGTTGTAATTGTCGGCGGGGTAGCCATGTTTGTAATAAGCACTGGGGTGGGGGGGGTGACTGTAGAAGCGGGAGGAGGTGCCTTTGATATTATTTGTGGCATGTTTTACTCTTGGGACCCCTGATTCTCTTGGCCCTCTAAATCCTCTTTTGAGTTCTGCAACAGCCCGTCAGTTACAAAACCTCCCTCCCCAAGAGAGGGTCTCTTTTCTGCCATGGCGATCTCCTGCGTGATGGCATTAGAGGCTTTAAGCAAAAAGGAATCAATGGTGGACATAGTTACCCCTTTTAAGTCTGTTGTATTGGGCTTCTTTTTGCCCATATTTGTCCTGGGACTGTAGGTGGCTTGATCGAGAAGACCTATTACCGGATAATAGATGTAGAGGGGTGGGGGGCCCAGCCCAGTCTCCTCCAGACTCCGACAGGCGTGGACCGCGCCGCGGGACTGCGTCGCGCTTTTAAGCGCCAGTAAAGGAAAGAGGATCCTGGGACTGGTATTCCCCAGCGGTGTCCAGCACGGCTTCCTCTCTCCAGCGATGGATGGCAACAGATGCGGTGGCGGCAACCTCGGCCGCGGGACTGCGTCTTGCTTTTAAGCGCCAGTAAAGAAAACAGGATCCTGGGACTGGTAGTCCCCAGCAGTGTCCAGCACGGCTCCCTCTCCCCAGCGATGGATGGCCACAGATGCGGTGGCGGCAACCAGACACATTAAAGATGAAATATTGTCAAGGGGTCCGCAACTATGAGTTTTGGTCCCCTTTAGTCCCTGGTGCCAGTTTCTCCTTTTCTGTCCCGACGCCCTGTGGAGTTTCTCCTTTGATTCACCGACAGAAAAAGCCTGATGGTGAGTTTTGGTCCTCTTCAGTTCCTGATGCCTGTTTCTCTTCTTCTGACCCTGACGCTCTGCAGAGTATCTCCTTTGATTTGCTGATGCAATACATCACATTAACAAAACTCATTGGTCTAGCAAAGGCAGGCGTTGGACCAATAATCACTGGTGAGACATGGTAGTGGATATCACTGGCATTAAATCAGGCAATAACTTATGTGGAAATCACTGGCATCAAATCACCCGTTACCACTCTGTTGCTGTCGGCCAATGGCGCGGGTAAGGTACTTGTGCATTGGTCGTGAGGAACACAAAGGACAACAACCAGGGTTGGCTGCACTGATGCTCATCAGGGAGGAATGCCAGAGTGCTATGGGAAACACTTGGGACCGCCCGGGCCACCGCACTCTCACTTGATCACAGGCTGCGGGGCGGAGTTTAGGGAATGAAGATGTTGGTGCCTTGAGGGGACGCTGAGGCACCACAGGTCGTTGCACCGTACCTGCTGTTGGCGCGGCTGAGTCCCCTCCTAACTGCAGGCTCACGTTGCTGCAGGGGGCGTCGTCGTGTATCCAGCGGCACCTCGGGTTCTGGGACCGACTCCGTTTCTTCTTGTGCTACCGGCGCAGCGTTGCAGCGGTGGAAAAGCGAGACCGCTTCCGACCAGAGCGTGCCTCCGTTGTCTTCCGGCTTCCTGCGCCGTCCGGCTGGGCGAAGCAATGTCGGCTGCTGGTCTCCCTCTTCCTCGCGGCGTGAGGTAAGTTCCTTTCTGCCAGGGTGCATGGAGTCATCTGGTACCCTTTAGTCACTCTGCGAGAAGTATGCTGACCATGGCCACCAGGACAGCCCGTGCTGCTGCAGCAGATGCACGTGAGGCGTCTGCTCTTAGTCCCTCTGCAAGAAGTATCCCTTATAGGGAGCTTATAATTTTCCCTCCGTGGGAGACCTTGTACATGACTTAACACTTTGCAGGAGAACCTCCTTACGGAGACTCTCGTATCTCTTGCCTCAATCTATGGAGCATTACTTATGGTACTGTTTTGGTGTCATTCTCTTTTGAGGGGCTTTTCGTTTCCCAAATTAGCAGTGGGACAAGTGGTGAAGTCCATGAACTGCAGTACATCGTCGTTACTGGTCTAGCCAGTGTTCCCAGCTAGGACTTTGCTTCTTAGCAAGCTCCTTTCAGTCTACCTCAGCAGGATGGGCTCCTGCCACTAGTCTCTCAGGCATCTGTGGTACACTGGTTCACATCCCTCTTGTGTTCTCTATAGAAAGCCATTTTCCTTCAGTCTTGTACTCTGCTGGTCTGCCTTGTTTGTGGCATCCTGCCTACATTCAAATGTGCAGGTGTGCTGTTCTCTTGTACCCCTGATCTCGTATTCTTCAACTGCCTCTTCCCTGCAATGGATGGGTGATACTTCTCTCTTGCTTTCGGGTAAGGTCTTCTACCTTTGATGACACAGGCACCTCTTACAAGTGCTCATGCATTAACAGTAGCATCAAGTTGCCAAAATATTTATTCTGAAGGTTCCATCATGTAGCCTTCTTCTGTGTTGACGGCTATCATCTATCTTACAGTGCATTCTTTGTAGCTTGTGCGTGTTCACTGCACATTATAGTGCAGTTTTTCTTGCAATTAGTTCACATTGGGGATTGGTGGTTCCCCTAGGACGCAATCTCCCTGACCGGGTCCTTTCACTCTGCTCTACAGGGTGTCATAATGTTTCTAGCCCTCCGAGGTTAGTTATTATGCTTCTGCATTTTTATTGGGATTTCTTTTTTTTCATAAAATAGTACCCCTTTCTTGCTGTGTCCTTCACTTCCTTTGAGAAGAGGCTAGGTTTTCTTTCTCCCTATACATTATATAATGAAGGCTGTTGGTGTGCTTTGCCTTGTGCCTTCTTGTACATTGATTTCCTCTGTTCCTGTGGGAATTTTGTTTCCTAGAATCAACACTAGTTGCTCTTGTATTTGATGTTCCACTTTCGTGGGCTGATGTCCCTAGGGGACTATGAATTTTATCTTTCAATGCCATTCTTAGCTAGGTCCTGCTCTTTCTGATATAACTTGCCATTCAATACCTGTTCTAGGCCTTCCGTGTATTGGCCTCTATTTCACCTTGACCTTGTAGGTCCACGTTGTGGCCTTGTTTTTTTCTATGCTAGTGAGGTTTTTTCCACCTGCTCTCTGCTTTCAGGCTACTGCTATCATCAGCCTGCTTGTGAGCTATGTCAGTTAACATTGTTTTCAATGCTCACGAGGTCCTTTCTTTTTGCTTGGGCGTGTGATGTCTCTCACTCTCTCTCCATCTTATTATATTAGCACTATGTTGCTGGTTTTCTCCGCTCAGTCCTAATATATATTTCAGACCTGATAGTGGTGATGGCTTTTGTCTTTTGTGTGTGTGTGTGTGTGTGTTGTATGTTTTTGCAAGTTTTTGCACTTCCTCAAAGGGCTTGCGTATATGCTTACTTAAATGCGCCTCCATTATGTTGTGGTGTGACCTTCACCCGGTAGTTACATATGCAATTGTTTTTCTTTTCCTCCTCTTAAGGTTATACTTTTTAGGTGATCCCAGTGGTGTCCACTTTTCTCTGGGAGTTTTTTCTCAGGACACGAGTTGGTTCTTTACCAATAGTTGTTGTGTCTTCATGATATTTCTGTCAAAACATTGGTCAGTGCTTTCTCCATCGTGAACGGGTTCTGGAATCCCTTTTCTCTGTGTTGGCTCAATGCACCAATGATAGTTTTCTTAAGGCAAGGAGCTATAGCTCAGTGGCATTCTCAGTTGCCTCTGGTCCCCCAAACCACAGCCGCTCATGGGTTTGTATCCCACCATAGGAGCTGCATAGTATTTGTTTATATTGCCTGTTGTCTTCCAACACATTTTTGTTCCCCCGCCATGGGAAACACTATTCTAATGCTTTTCGATGTCTTTCTGACTTCAATTGCACGTGGATTCACCACAGTTCTTATGGCTACGCGTATGCCTTTGCTCACCTACTTTACACAGACCATCCGGTCTCTTCTATCTTATTCTAGACCGGCTGGTTTTATTCAGGGACTTTTAGTAGGATCAGTTCACAGACCCTCCTCCGGGCATGGTATTGCTCTGGCATCTAATTCAAAGGTAAGGAATCTGCGGCTGGATGTCTCTGTCAGATGGATAAGTTACTTACCTTCGGTAACGCCATATCTGGTTGAGACAGGATCTAGCGCAGATTCCTTACTGACCCTCCTATCCTCCCCATTCTGCAAACTGGTTTCTTTTTACCTAAAAGATCCCTTTCAGCGCGGATAATAGTCAAGGGAGAAACTGACAGCTTGTCTGGAGCGTATATGGACTCCGTCAATGTCGTATCCGGTGGACGACGTCGCTACCGAGTCGCACAATGCCCTCTACCGACGTGCAAAGGTACTGCTGAAAAATATTCTGGATCCAGTCTGGCGCCTGGGGAGAATTCAAAGGTAAGGAATCTGTGGCTAGATCTTGTCTCTACCAGATACGGCATTACTGAAGGTAAGTAACTTGTCCATTAAGATATATATGTGAATGGTAAGATGTGCTATACATTTTGGAGAAAGTAGTTGAAAACAAATTTAAGGACTACTTCATCAAGACTGTTATTCTAATGAAAAATGCATGCATGTTTATGAGCTGTGACACTGATTCTGAAGCAACAACAGTTAGTGTATATCTGAGAAATATTACAATTGTTTTTCAAACAGGCAGCATAACTGTGGAAGTCATGATGAACATACTCCGTGATAAAGAAAGTGGAATTAACATGCAGGGAGGATTTATGACAACAGGAAGCATGGTCTCCATCCTGCCCCAGGACTCCAGCCGGCCATGTGTTCATTTCTTCACAGGCACTCCTGATCCAGACAGGTGTGGAAATGCTGTATTCTAAACCATGTGCTTCGTTGCTCAGTACTGCCACACCTCATTTTACCTTTAAGTAGAGAAAGACATACATGAACCCACCATTGGGGTTAATAATATTGTGGTGGCATTCGTGAACCAGTATTGGTATAAGTATTGTTTTTGAGTGACTCTAGTTCTTTCCAAGATGGTATTGTTCCTGTAGACCAAAAGCTTTGAATAGAATGCCGCAAACTGTCTTTGGAGAGAATAGATACAGTCCAGATACACAGTTCGATGAGAGTAGGTGCTACAGAAGTTGTGGAAATTAAATGCAGTAGTTACTGTAGACGGTGATACCTGTAGAAAGGGTAGAGAGAAGACCTGGTCTCAGGTCTGCAGATCTTCTCAATAGGCACTACTCACGAAAATGCTAAACTGATGCCTGATCATAAATTGAATGTGCACCATTGTGTTCAGGAATGAAAACTGCCACACCCGTTTCATCTAGTCAGGCATGACTGTCACTTGTTTTCAAAAGTTTGAGTTCTGCAATGTATGCAGTACACTCTCATAAAAGACTTGAAGGTTTAGGCCAGAAACCATTTTTAATACATGACCCACCTACAATGATTAGTATATATTTAAAGCAGATAATACAGAATCCTCATTTCTGCTGTTCGAGAGAATGGGCCATACTTTTGGAGTGCTGTCTTATTAGCATGTCTGCCCAGGCATGTTCGAGGTGCTCTAGAGATTCTTCAAAGTTTGCCATCCTCTGCCATTTCCTATGATTGTGGCTGTAAAACTTCAGTCTTGCCTCGATTTCCTTTTGAACAATCATCAATGGAAAAAAAGGAGCAAGGGAAGCTGCTGTGCATATGATGCTTCCTTCTAACGCTCTAGTGTAAGCAGCGGGCCGTAGACTACCAAGACTCCAGTATGAAGACAGCGCTTGAGACTTCAGTATTAGTTATCCATGAACCTCACAAACCTTTTAAAATGTTACTCTAAAAGAAGGGAAGACCAGCGGATGAGAGGGAGAGGACATGCGGAATTAGAAAATAAAATTGTGTGGCAGAAGAGGATGAAAATCTAGAGTAGAGGAGGAAAGGAGGGAGGCGAGGTTGGAAGTAAGACATTTACTGCCATAATCTTATGTGGTTTGGAATACATATCTAACGTTTTGTGAATACTCCGAGAATTCCAGGATTACTTCTGAGAAGCTACAATTGTTGCAACTTCCTAGAATTATGCTTAAGTATTTACGGCTAGAGCGGTCGACCACGAAGCGTGGCGTGGCCTGGAACCGACGGGAGAGGAGGCAGGCTGAGGAGCTCCGGCTGCCATACCCCGGGTAAACTATCATCCTGGGCACGTATATATTGCCCCCACCGGACGGCGGACTGTCGCGGGAGTGTGCCGATCTCATAGCTGCAACTCGGCAGGCTGTATTGTGGAAGGAAATTGCCCGACTGCGACCGGCCGGCGAGCGGCCCTATGCGAGGCAAGATGGCGGCCGCAGAGGGGTGGAGCAGTTAATCTGCGGCGGAGCGATTGAAAGCTGACCGGATGGGGGCCGAGGCTCTTGGGCGCAAAATTGGTGGAGTGACCCAGGAGCGATGACTCCGCAACCCGAGAGGCGCTTACGGACGACCTGGCAGACCCGATCATCACGGTGCGGCACCCAGTTGAGATCGGCGGTCCCTGGGTGCGCGCTGTGGGGAAAGCGAATCGGACAGTGGCAGTTCCTGTTTCTCCCCTTCTGCTGCCCGTTAAGGAGAGACCTGAGGCGGGGAGACTGGGACCCGTGATTTGAAGGCCTTGCAGGAGTGCTGAGACGAGGGGCAGGCTGGCGGCACTTTGAAAGGAAGGCGGGGTGCGTTCCCCTCCCCCCCACCCCTCCTCGCGTCCCGATAAAGAGCCGACAGTGTATGGGTGACAGCCTGAGAAGTGATAACCTCGCCGGGGGACCGAGTTAGGCTGCACAGCGTGGGGTAGCAACCACAGGATGGAGGCGAACTGGGTCTAGAGAGGCCATCAACCCGGCGCTGCTGGTTGGCAGACGTGTGTGCACAGCGGGCGCTGATCGGTGGATACATAGTCACTGGAAGGGAAGGCCCCTGCTTCCCTATTTGCACAGTGTTACCCAGGCCTATATCGGGCCCCCTATCCAAAGAAGGCATTGTGCAGGCTTGGCACAGAGAATCCAGCTGCAGGGCCAGGGCTATCTGCGAGCCTTGGGAGCCCTAGGGTGCCTGAGAGGTGCTCAGTGCTTGCATATGGAGCGGGGGAGCAGGCCCATTTTGGCCCGGTGATTTCTGGAAGAGCGGAAAGTGAAGAGGGACGACCAGTGGAGAGGTGTGCATCTTGCCTGGTCTAGGCATTAGCAGAACACTAATACATGCCACCGGCATAAATGGTGTGGTGCCCAAGTGTGGAACTCCTGAGGACGCAATAGCTCAGTGGCCTGACCTGGACACACGGACTACTTCTGGCTCGGGCGCTCCCAGCCCGGAGACGCGGTGGGGCTCCCCCGCGTATTGACCTTGATCCTAGATCTAGAGACTAGAGGCCTGGAGGCAAGAAAGATGGGTTGTCCCACAATCTACAGACTTAGGCTAGTGGGAAAACGAAGCGGAGGGTGTTTCCAATTACACCGGGACCGATGCCTTCGATTGAACTATGATGATGCCCCATGGGCGAAAAACCGAATCTGTTTGAAATTACCGCTGAACCCGAGTACCATTGGCCGTTACCCGGTGGAGCTGTCCTATGCAGCTATAGAGGAGTCTGGCCATGGTTCACCCCCTTGGCCGTCCCCTAACCAGCCGGACATCGGACATTGTTTTTAACGGTGCTTCACGGTCTTGTCTATCTTTCACTTTGACTGCTTGTTTCCCCTGAAGTCCCTTCCCCCCTCTGGTCTGCCTGACGCTATCTGCATTCCTTTTCCCCTGTTTACCTTTCTCCCTCTACCTTCCATTCCACATAAGACGTTTCTGTCTTTGCTATGTAACTCGAAAATAACCTATGTTATCGTGTAATCTCATGTTTTTCTACTGTCTGTTCTCACAGCGGAGTCCGAACAACCTTGGCCGATGCCCGGTGGAGCTGTCCTATGCAGCTATAGAGGAGTCTGGCTAGGGTTCACCCCCTCGGCCGTCACCTACCCAGCCGGACATCGGACATTGTTCTTAACGGTGCTTCACGGTCTTGTCTATCTTTCACTTTGACTGCTTGTTTCCCCTGAAGTCCCTTCCCCCCTCTGGTCTGCCTGACGCTTTCTGCATTCCTTTTTCCCCTGTTTACCCTTCCCCCTTTACCTCCCATTCCACATAAGACGTTTTGTCTTTGCTACGTAACGCGAAAATAACTTGTTATTGTGTAATAACATGTTTTTCGACTGTCTGTTCTCACCGCAGAGTCCGAACAACCTTGGCCGATGCCCGGTGGAGCTGTCCTATGCAGCTATAGAGGAGTTTGGCCCTGGTTCACCCCCTCGGCCATCACCTACCCAGCCGGACATCTGACATTGTTTTCCTCGCCTCCCCGTTACGTTTCCTTCCCTCTATCCTTCTCTTATGTCTATACTTGGAATCTGTAACTGAAGTAATTATGTAATCCTTAACTTGCTGATCCTCATGTAAAGCGCTCTGATACCTACGGGTTTAGCCAGCGCTATATAAAACTTTGCAAATAAATAAAATTAAAATAAATAAATAAAAGCTGGGGGAACCGGGTTCGAGTCTCGGCAACAACGCTCAATCCTGTGACTCTGGGCAAATCACTTAATCTCCCCGTGCCTAACAAAAATGAATGTGTCCGTCTGTAACGAAACTGATGCTCATGTAAAGCGCTCTGATACCTTCGGGTCGAGTTCGCGCTATATAAAACTCTTAATCATTACTCAAACGTAAAAATAACCTGTGTAAATATAACGCCCAAGACAAGTGCATTTCGACTTGCTAACTTTTTTGCTCCCTGGAAATCTATTTTCCTCGCGTGGAAACCCTTTAGCATACGTTTGCATTTTGGTGGCATTCCTTCCCATTCTCATTGTGGGTAGGAGGAAGTATGAACTGGGTAGAGTGAGGAGAGGCATGTGAGGGTTAGGAGGAATGGCGATGGTAAAGAAGAAGTGGGTAGGAAGAGCAGGAGAGAACTAAAGTGACAAGAGAAAAGAATAATGATGAAGCACAAAGGAGTGATCAAGGATAAAGGGAGGTATGAGACAAAGGAATAGGGCTTCAGAAGAGAGATAAGGGACAATAAGTGATATTATGAGCAAAGAAGAGTGGCAGGGGTAGGGTTAAGAGCTGGGTACTATAGGGGAGAAAGAGAAAATTATGAGCAACTAAGGATAGTGCAAGTGCTAACATAAGGACTGATTCCCAAAATAGAAATGCTGGAATGATAGGAAAGATGAAAAAGAAAGGGGGCAGCGCACAAAAGATATATAGAGAGATTGGAGGAAAGCTGAAGCGACTGGAGAGGAGGCAGGCTGAGGAGCTCCGGCTGCCATACCCCCGGTAAACTATCATCCTGAGCCCTGGGCACGTATATATTGCCCCCACCGGACGGCGGACTGTCGCGGGAGTGTGCCGATCTCATAGCTGCAACTCGGCAGGCTGTATTGTGGAAGGAAATAGCACGACTGCGACCGGCCGGCCAAAGATAAGAGAAAAACATTGTAATAGGTAAATGAGAAATTTAGGAGAGATGAGTAGAAGGTTAACCTGGATGAATTGAAGAAGTAAAGTGAAAAGAGGGGCATCCACTATAGAAAGGGTGAAGCGGGAAAAAGGCATTAAACAGGTGGAAATCCCTGGATGCGATGCCTGTCTCTTACTTTCTCTTCTAGCTTGGCAGAGATATGGGTTAGTCCTTCCTGTAACCAGTGTCTCTTTGGGATTTAATTTCTCGCCAAGGCAACTAGTGCCTTCAAGAATGGTCACTGAAAAAAAACTCCAATGCAATAATGATAATCCCGATGAATGGGCTGGATAGAGTCAGGTCTAATCACCCAAAGCTTGGAATAGGTTCCGAATTCAGGAAGTGAAGAAGAAAATCCTTAAGCTGGTAAGAAGAGTCAGAAGAGAAGAACAGGATCTTGTCATGCAGCATTTGCGATGCAAGAAAGGGCAGGTCAAGGCTCCCTTTATAGAAGAAAAACTGTAAATAAAGGCAAAAGAAACCAGGAAGTGACATGCAAGAAGGTGGCAGCTATGATTGATTGATTAGTATTAATAGTCACAGTAGAAAGGAGCCATCTCGAATTGAGGTAAAAAAAAAACCACTTCCTGTTATATAACCAATGACGATGTGAAGAACCACTGCGGAGGTATGAATTAGAATTACTTATTAATTGCTTAGTTACTTAAAACCTTGTCAATAAAATACATCATCACAAAACACAAAATACAATTTCTGTAATAACTGCTAGTGTCCTCCTAAAATTGGGTTACTCCTTGATGAGACCCCATGCATAAAACAAGTTAAAATGAAATGCCACTAATGATAAAATCGGTAAAATTCATCTGTAAAATGATGTTCTACAAGTAATAAGTTAAAGAAATGGACGGACAGCCTTAAAGCAGCCCGACATACGGTGGCAGACAGATTAAAACTAAAGCTCAAGCGGTGCAGCCAAGTATTGTTAAGCACCTGTTCAGAACAGTAGGGAGGCAAGGGACCAAACGTGAGCCAGAGTGGTAAACTGCAAAGCCAGAAGAAGTGCGACCAAGGTGCCAACAGGGCAATAAGGGGTAGGCAGACCACTAGAGCTCGCCCTCACACAGTAACCAGGACAAAGCAGACCTTCCACCACGTTCTCAGCAGAAACAGTGCTCAGTTAGTTTACTGCTAGCCCCACCAGGGCAGTCGTCATGAAAGGTGCCATTCTGTTCTAGCTTAAGTCTTTGCTGGCACCCGTGTAGCGAGGTCATTGATTGAGTTGTGAGGCATCTTCTTTTCCACCTTCAGCAAGAATTTTACAAAACAGCAGTTCAGCTGTGGGCCCCCTGGTTCAAAGCGAGCCAGCACTGCCTGCCTCTGTGTGCATAGGCTTCTTTGATTAAATGGGGCTCTTAGCAGCTGTCTCCTTTCGCCCAACAGCGCTTCACAAGAGCATACTAATTGGAGCAAGCCTTCCTCCGCGAACCGCATAAACGACAAGTGTCAAGTAGGCCCTCCTGCTGCCAGGGAAGATAAGATTTTGAGGGCAGAATCCCCAAATGGAACCTCTGAAACTGCTCCTTAACAGAGGCTGGGTACCCAGTATTAAAATATTTTTGTGACGCAAGAGTCTTCTATTATTTAATGTCATCCAGCTATGGGCTCTACACGTCCGTGAGGCCTTGCCTTCGGCGAGCGAGCAGATTTTTAATGATTTCCAGACTAGCTTCTTGAAGACTTGATGGCTAGTTGGGGTGTCCCAAAGCTGGGTGAGCCCAGTAATTGTTAATGGTTCCCGAAGATAGGACCTTGCCAGCGATAGGCCTTGATTCTGCTGCTCCTTCAAAAGGAGGTGATTTAGTGTGTTAGGCTCCGCTTTCCTGATTTTGTTCCCGCATATTAAATAGGCTCCCTGCCTGGCCAGGGTCTCCTTTAACAAGCCAAACTCCAACCAGATCTGTGCCGGGGAGGTAAAGTGCTGGAGAGAATTATGCTGTCCAGAACACTGGCATCTCTACCTCTCAGTAGTTCACTCCCATATGAATTAATTGGTGGAAGCTTAGCTTGTGCTACTCGAAGAAGGGGTGCCATTGAAGGACCTGCCAATTTACTTTTGAGAGATTGGTTTACGGCCTTTTTTCAAAACAGCGTTTATTAGTATATTTTCAGTACTGCATCATTCCTTGCGGGTACATACAAGCATTATCATATCATATACTTTTAATAATACAATTTTACAACAAAACAATCCCAATCTATTAGCATACAGCCTTTACAAATACTGTAGTTAGATATGATCCATAATTCGAGAGTCTTGTCTCAGTATATACATCACTTCTGTGCGTCATATGACTGAATTTCAGAATCAATAGCATCCGTCATCGTTGCTTGCCTCGGTGGAACAGCCCCCGGTAATCTGCCCATCTTTGCCAAATTTTAGGATGTTTCTGTGGGCAACCTCGAGCCAGGAAAACCAGGATCTCCAATCCAATACAAAAGTCCATTCCATTTTTCCAGGCCCTTATAGTAGGAGATGTTTCCGATTTCTCGCTTGGCGATGGTAAGGCCGAGCCAAAGGAGGTGGCGTTTACATTTGTTGCCACCAATCGTGTCTGTTATGTGTAGTAGTGTGAGTCTAGGGGATCCAGGCAGTTCCCATCCAAGTACATTCGGCTAGGCATGTCAATACATCAGACCAGAACCTGTCCAGTGCTGTGCATGTCCAAACTGTGTGTATGAAAGAGCCTTCTTTGTTTTGACATCGTTGGCATATGGGGGAGTCAATCAAGCCCGCTCTCCACAGCCTATGCCGTGTATACTATGCCCTATTTAAATATTTAAACTGAATGAGTTGTAGTCG
Organism: Calotriton arnoldi; assembly: GCA_963921515.1. Classification (NCBI taxonomy): domain Eukaryota; kingdom Metazoa; phylum Chordata; class Amphibia; order Caudata; family Salamandridae; genus Calotriton; species Calotriton arnoldi. The sequence continues at coordinate 608,351 of CAWUFW010005681.1, forward strand.
GGAGGATATGGCTGCACCCCGGGGAGACTCCAGGGCCTCAGTCCAGTCGTCTGTGTCCAGTGGGCCAATGTCTACTTGCCAAGCGTTTTTGAGTGTCTCGAGTGTTGTGACGCTGTGGGTGATAAGGGATTGATATATTTTAGATATCGTGTGCTCACCTAGGTCTCTCATGAGAAGCTTGCCCTCTAACGGATTAAATTCTGGGAGTGACTAGAGTTTATCAATGTGTGGTGTGATAGCATGGCGTAGGTGTAAATATTTATAGAAATGGAAATTATGCACGGAGAATTCATCTTTTAGGGCTTGAAACGATTTGAGGACTGTGCCTTGCATACTATTGCCGAGTGTAGAGATTCCTATGTCATCCCATCCGCGAAAACCCTGGAGTCCAACCAGTCTCGTCCGCCTCCTGAATAACCTTGAGGAGATAAGGGCCTAACTGGGATATGAACGCTTTATAAAACTCACTAGGATAGCCGTTGGGGCTCGCCCCGCCCGCATCTAGGACACAGCTGCCATTACTTCTTCGAGAGTGATAGGTGTGTCTAAAGATTTCCGCGCATCCTCAGGGATGGTTCGCGGTGCTATATCATCCAGGAAGCTCTCGATCAGTGAGGTATGTATATCCTCTCTGGGTCGATAGAGTTCCCCAAAAAAGTGTGCGTAGCTACTAGCGATTTCCGTTGGATCTGGAAGGGTCACTCCCAGTATATCCCATATGGGGGGAAGGGAAGTGGGCATCATGGTCTGCTTACATAATCGATACAATAACTTGCTGGATTTAACACCCCACTGATATATTCGACTCTGAGATGCCAGCTGGGTTCGTTTTGCCTCCTCCATTAATTCGCTCTGGTACTGTTGTTGGGTGAGCTGTAGGTTTCTACGAGCAGTAGGGGCTTCACTATTTTGGCAGCGTCTTTCTAGCATTGTTATTTGGGCTTCTAAGTGTGAGATTTCACGCGTCTGGAGCTTCCGCTCCGCAGCGGTGTAACTAATGTCTACCCCAGGTATTGTGGGTTTCATGGCTTCCCACAGTATCTCCTAAGAGAAGGCAGTGTCAATATTAAGGGCAAATTATTCTGCCACGGCTTTGTGCATGTGATCCCTGTATTTCCGATTGTGTAGGTGCCATGGGGACAGTCTCCATCAAAATGGGCGTTGATGTAGGCCGATTAACAGTGTTGTCATGATTGGGGAGTGATCAGATAACCTGCGGGGTAGGGTTGAGGCCTCAGCTAGTCTCTGGATATGGTTCCCTGGAATGAATAAATAATCGAACCGAGAGAAGGTGTTCTGTACGGAGGAGTAATATGTATAGCCTGTGTCGAGTGGGTGGAGCGTCCTCCATGTGTCAGCCCATCCCAACATGTTTACAAGGGAGAGCAGTTTGGACTCTTTTGACTTCTCTGTGGCCCCAGGGGGGTGTCCCCTATCGGTGGAAACATGCATTACATTGTTCCAGTCACCACCCATGATTGCGCGGCATTCCGGAAGGTGTACCCATATATCCATTAGGCAATCTATGAATTTTGAGACAGTTGGGCGGGGGGGCATAAACGCTGCCCATTACTATGTGTTCTCCATAGACAGTCCCCTGTACAATAATGTACCTCCCATGTGTGTCTGTCCATTGACGTGTATACACGAACTGGATTCGGTGATGTATCAACAAAGCCACTCCCCTGGAGCCACAAGCAAATCCCGCATGAAACACTTGACTATAGCCTAAGCGGGCCAGACAGGGCGTCTTGGTGCCCAAAAGATGTGTCTCTTGCAGCATTACTATGTCAGCTCTAGACCGCTTTGCTTGGCAGAGCACTGCACCCCGTTTGACTTTATCGAGTAGGCCCCTGACATTCCAACTTATGGTACGTAATTGGCCCTTTGGGGCTTCAGTCGTTGGAGATAGCATTGACATGTAAGAAACAATTATATGGATGGAATCGTACAGTAAGGTATCTATCTATTGCTACAGTGTCTAAGCATTGGGTAAGAACAAAAAACAAACTAACCCATAATCTAACCCACCCCCAGCCCCACCCCAATACCTCAGAGAATTTTAAGCATCTGTCGCGGATGAAACACCATTTCAACCCCAACAGGGGTTTGACTGTGCATTCCTCCAATGGATCCCCGAACACCCATAAGCCATAGTGGCAACTTTTAAGAGAGAGGGTGCAGGTTCAGATGTTCCAGCCCATAAATAACTAACAGTTGCTGCATTGATCACAATAGATACTGTTCGGTTCAGTTCCCATTGGCCTGGGTTCCGGTTCATTTGTGCTGTGTTGGAGCTCCCGCCACGGGCATGTCTTCGTTTTCGTCGTCTTGTCTCTTGGATCTCCATGTAGACCTGGAGCGGTGTCGTTGTTTGCCCTTTGGCTGCGCATGCCGGCGATTCGCTGGACGAAGAGTCGGAGTCGCGACGGGGAGACGTGTGTGGTTTGGTTCGTACTTGTTCATCTGTCCAATTAAATACAGCTTCCAGGGTGTCAAAGAACAGAGTACGTGAGTTATAAACGACTCTTAATCGAGCAGGGAATTGGAGTGAGTATAGAATTTTGAGCTCCTGCAGCCACGCCTTGGCTGCTTGGAAAGACTGTTGCTGCTGTAGGACCAGTCTCGTGTAGTCTGGGAATATCATGATTCTCTGAGAGTCATAGAATAGGTCTCCTTTTAACCTGGCATGTTTGAGGCCTGAGTCACGATCATGGTAAATAAGGATGTGTGCTATTATGGGCCGTGGCCGTGCCCCAGGAGGTGGGCGCTGCAACAGGGCCCTGTGTTCGCGTTCCACAATGAAACAGGTGGAGAGGGCATCCCTCGGCATCCATGAGGCCAACCACTCCGATATGAACTTTTCGGTGTCTTTGCCTTCGCAGTTTTCAGGGAAGCCCACCAGGCGTAGATTGTTTCTGCAGGCCCACCCCTCTGCGTCTTCTACACGTTTTGCGAGGCCTTTGGTGAGTTTCTCCAGAGAGGAGACCTTCGTCTGCAGTATAGAAACTGCATCTTCCACTCCTGAGACCCTGGTCTCTGCCTCCGTGAGGTGTTCTACGGCCCCTCTTAGGTCTTGGAGCAACAGAGACACCTCCGAGCCGTCCGCACCTATTTGAGCCTCCAGTGTCACTCTCGACTGAGTGATTGCTGCCAGTAGCACAGTGTTGTCTGGTGGAGTATTGGGGCCCCCTTCAGGTTCAGCAGTTTTGGTCCCAGCCCCAGTGTACTTATCCATGGTACTCTGTTTGGCGGCCGCTCCAGACATTTTGTCTTTGGTCATGGTGCGTTGGTAGGATGGGGCACCCCTGGGTACGTCGATTATTCGATCCTGTCGTATAGTTAATAATGTGCTGAGGGTCCCCCCTCCACATCACAAGCCGCACCCGACACTACTCCGGCCGCCTCCGTGAGCGTAGGGTAGTGCCCTATCCCCTAATGGGTCCCTTCTTTACCACTGCAGATTTGTCCCTGGGTAATGGTGTCCCTATATGGGGCGACAATGATAGCTCAGTTCTTATCAGGCCGGGCGGTGATCTATCATATGTGACCGTGTCATGCTTGGGCTCTATGCCGATCCCAACCAGGGCCGTACGGCCAGTTTCTTCGTAGTGGCTCTCTGTATGCTACTTAGATGCAATGTGGCCAGATCTTTGTTTTCTGTAATGCCTGTACTGACAATCCAGTCGGGCGGCGGATGCAGACATCAAGCAGTCCGTATCAAATGGCGGGGCCCATTCGCTGGTCCGCCTCAGGCCCCCTCTGGGCTGCCGTCGTCACGTCTCTTTATTTAAATCACCCCAGCGCCCCTGGGGGGGGTCGGGATCCACCCCAGGGCCCACGGAAGGCGTCGCTTGGTGTATGTGTGACAGACGCAGCAGTGTGTTGAGGTCAAGCTCCCGTCGACGAATCTCACTCACCAGTAGTTTTAGACCCCGCCATGACCCGGGCCTCACTGCGCGACCGTAACCGCTACTTCTCCGTTAGGCTCTTCCCGTTCCGCAATCCGAGATTGCGGCCGGTCCGGGGGGGGGGTTCCAAGCTCGCGGCTCGGTGGCTGCTTCTCCTCGGCCCAAGCGTCTCACTGCAGCGCTAGCCGCAGGGCCGTTGTCTGCGTCCCTTGGCGTGCGCACGCTTCACGCCCCCCTTCGGATCCCTGATCGCTGCTTCTGGCGGCGCTCCGAGCTCCGAGTCACCGCCGTCGAGTCCTACGGGGATACACAGCCCACACCTCTGTGTCCGGTTCACCTGCGGGCCAATTTGTGGGATCAAGGCAGCCAACCGTCACGGATTCAGCTGGATTTTGGTATCGGGCTGGTGGAGCTGATCTAACTTGCGTCCACCATGCTGGCCTGCTTAGCCACGCCCCCTGTTTACGGCCTTTTTGAGCGGCTTGAGTTGTGCTGCTTGTGCCTTAAATTTATTACGAAAAAAGCCTATGTGAGCAGACCTTATCTTGGCCGATGTTGCAAACTCAGCCCAATATGTTTTTGTAAAGCACTCCCACATGGACACAGCATCACAGGATAGTGCCCTTGATCACTGTAGCACGTCAGCTGCAGCCAGGGGCAGGTCCCTAATAATAGGCGGTGAGAACTTAATTCGTTTATAGTTGATGGTGTATGTAGTGTTGGGTGCCTCCATTGTTGGACTCTAAACAGATGTGAAAATCGGTGGAATGGCAAAAATCCCTGTCCATGTCCCACCGCTCTTACCTGCACGGGCCGCGGCTGACCACAGCCGATTGACGTTGCGCTACAGAACGGGATGACTTGCTTGCATCCTTCCTCTAGTCTGGATCCTTCGATGGAGTCCAGCTCTGACAAGTAGAAAATGCCTGTATTTTCTACTTCTAAGTAGAAAATAGAGTAGAATGTGACAGAAGAGACATCATTGAGACTAGAAAAGATAGGAAACAACTTGCTGTTTTTGTTTTGAAAAAGAAAAAAGAGCCCTAGGTTTGAAGTAAACAACTTAGCATTCTTTTACAAATCTAGTGTTTGAAGTGCAGGTTAATGAGAAATCATTACCATGTCTTTTTTCAAAGTTTCTTAAGCCGAATGAGTTCATAAGTAGGTAGAACAGGAGGAGAAGGGTCCCACATCTGTTGGCTCTCTCATTCAGGTGGAGGACACTTGGGCAAAAATCCCAAAGCATGCAAGCGTAGAGCACCATTCATTGGTTGCCTTCCTTTTGTTTGATTACCCTCCCGAACCGTGATCTTCCTCACGGGGTCTGAATATTCACTAACCTTTCTTTTCCAAACTTTAGAAATGGAGCAGTGTAATTTGGTTGGAGCTCTAGGTTTTTTATTTGGGCCAGTAGTTAATGCCTACCAATTCATCTAAGGAATGTCATCACTAATTTAGATATTATGACAAATAACGTACATATAAATTATTTAATCTGAGTAATCCAGAAGAGGGCTGGCCCTAAGGGAGACCTTCACTGCCAAGGTGTGTCTATTCGTACTATTGCCAGAATACGTATGTTTATTGTTGTCCAGGTCCATGTTAATTTTTTTATCAATTTCAGAAAAAGGAAATGCTGAATTGATTCACTGAGTTTGAAACCTGCGACTGTAGAATCAAACAGATTTCTGAAGTGACATGTAACATGAGATGAATGCAATCTCATTACCTGTGTGTTTTGGGCAGCCAAGCCGCTTTCCAGATGTGGTTGCCAGAAATTAGTTGGACGATAAAACACCAATTCTTTTCACTTTCTGCTCTCTTCTACTCCACCATGTACTGCAGCTGTGCTGGGTAATAATAATTCAGTATGTGTAAACTGAGTCCCCTCGCTTCTAATGTGCAGAACATTGTCCATGCAACTAGTCTGGGCTTCTTCCTTTCCCACACAGATTTCTTGATTAGTTGTTGGATATTCTCCAGAGCGCCCATTAAGAACTAAAGAGGCAGGGTCATCGCACTATAAAAGAAATCTAAGTTGGGCCATCATTTTGACTGCTACGGTTCTGCCTAGCCAGGGACGTAGCCTCAGGGGTGTGTTTGAGGTGTTACACTCCCCAAATAAATGTATTATCCAGTAAATAGTTTGGTACACATGCTTTCAGTTGGCTATGGTGAAGTGGCTGTCGAATTTCACCTTGGATTTTTACCTGCACACACCTTTGTTTTGAAGTTCTGAAGCTGTTGGTTATTTTACATAATATTGTCTTTTAAGCAACCCTAAAGTTCCCCACTGCTATCTCTTTACATTGCCCCTTAAGTCCCCTCATGCACTGCTTCTCAAACAGTGTATTTTACCATGATATGCCAGTGTGATTGAGGATAAATTTGAAGCTCACCTCCCCCAATTTTACTGACCAAGCTACACCCCTGTGCCTAGCGTATACGTTTGCTGCAGTTTTCATGTGCTGGTTCCTCCAGGGAAGGAAATATTTTAACATCTAGATAAGAGATATGCCTGTCAACCAGTTCCAGTTGGAACCTCTTCTGCAAGAGGATTTGATTTTCTGATCTGTACGGTTAGACCAGTTCAGAATCAGGGGCTTATGCAAATGCATTTGAACCCAGAGGCTAGGCTGAAAGTCCCGTCCTCCTCCAGGAGAGATGGCAGTGAGATATCCGAATCCATTAGGCCAACCAACACATGATCCGCATACATACAAATTTTGTGTTCCCCTGTCCCTATCCTTACTCCCTTGATATCCTCCTGGGCTCTCGCTCTGTTCGCCATAGGTTCCATATACAAGACAAAGAGGAGGGGCACCAGGGGGCAGTCCTGCCCGGTACTCCTCTCAATATGAAACCAGTCCAAACCTCACCGTTAACAGAGACCATGGCAACAGGATCACTAAAGCAGCTTAGTATCCAAGTGAAGAATCTAGGGCCAAAGCCAAACATCTCAAGTGATTTCATGAGGTATGGCCTGTGTACCCTGTCAGATGCTTTTTCAGCATTGACCACTAGGAGTAACGCTACCTTCTTTGTCCTCCTTTAGTTCTCTGACAGGGACCACATGCTCCTCTTGCTTTTCTTCCCTATCTCGATAGTGATATCAAAATCCTCAGACAAACACCTATAGTGTGTCCCAAAGTGTATGTATCCTTGTCTCCACCATGTCATTCTCTTTAAGGAACACAACTATTGCCTCTGCAATTTGGGACTTATTTCTATGACTGCATAGGAGGCTATCTTTAAGTCACCACCTTCCTATCAACGCCCAACCCTGTGGCATCCAAATGACCAGGTGAATCAGCATGTGGTCTGAAATTGCCCTGGCCACAGTATCCGCCTCTATCCTTTCTGTAGGAGGCTGGCTCAGTATATTGTGCACACTTATTTAAGTGCAGCAACTTGCACTAATCCAAACAACCCTTATGGTGATTTTAGTGGCCTTAGACAACCATAGAAAGCTCTTGAAGTGGTAGCTGTGGAGAGCAGCCTTCAGGCTTAGTCCAGAAGGAGTGTTAAGCAGCTTGTTTTACCAGATCTAATCATTTAGTGTAGATTAAATGAAAAAGAACCACAGAGTGTATTTATAGAAATATGTCTGTTTATTACACAACACTCACTAACAATATCCGGAGATATCAACACATACACACAATACTTCAATTGTAAACAGGTAAGTAAGCACAATACACAGTGGTCTCCAAGGGGAGACCAAAGCATATACTAAGAAAGTGGAATGCGAACTGCAACCGAAGTCAGGACTTGGGCCAGGAGACTCAGAAGAGCTGTGGACACAAGGTAAGTACCCAGGCTCCGGCACCCCACGGAGGCTGTGTGCAGGGGGGAAACACAGCTGCGTATTCAATAGAAGTCAACGGAAAAGTCGCAGTTTTGAAGAAGGACCCTTCCCAGTGGACCCTGAAGAAACCCTGTGGAAGACCGAAGGTTGGAGAGTCACCCCACCCGTGGATACCCCAGGAACCAGGATACCTACACCAGGGAGCTTGGTGCATAGGTGCGAAGTGACGTTGGAAACCGCTGTAGACCACAATGGAGTTCAGAAAAGATGCCGCTTGCGAAGACTTTGCAAGAGTCCGGTGTAATCCAAGGGTGGATTCTTGAAGAGAATAACCTGCAAGCAGAGGGGACAGAGTCTATGCCACTCGGAGGTGACCAGGAGGCACGGAAGAGCAATGACCACCGATGACGGAAGATGCAGGAGTGATGACGGTGACCTTGTCGCCGCAGCTGTGAGGACCAGGCAACGCTGAGGAAGACCAGGAGGGGTTCACGAGCTGTCCCACGTCGGAAGTCGAGAACAGGGGATCGGTGTCCTGCAGGAGCACCAACAAGCCTTGGCAGCAGCAATAGACGTGGAAAACGATGAAGGAGCAACGTTGGGACCAGCAAGGTCCAGAGGACTCACCAAGTGCAGGAGAGTCCGTGCAGGCCCGAGCAAGCAGGGGAGCCCACTGAAGCAAGAGAAGGCGCTCTAGAGGACCCACAGGCCAAAGGCACAGGATTCGCAAGAGGACCTCTAGCAGCTCACCAAAGATGAAGGCCCAAGGTGCCGAGGATGTGGCGAGGACGAAGGTCTTGGCAGGAAGAGATGCTGGAGGATGGAGCTTCTTGTAGCCCGAAGATCTCTGGAGTGCAGAGCCAACAAGCCTTGGCAACGGCAAGTAGACGCGGTGCACAGGGGTTCGGTCCCAGCAGTTCTGACGAGGGATACTGGCCTCAGAATTGCAGAGCGGACAGGCCAGGCCTCCAGGAAGTTGCAGAACCACCACCTGTGTTGCTGAGCCTTTCGAAATCCGTGGGACATCAGGAGCAGAAGACCAGTCAGCTTCGTTGCGGTGTTTGCAGATGCAGGGGATTGACTCCTTTAGTCCATGGAGGTTACTTCGGGTGTCCTTGATGCCCACAGGTCTGTTGAAGATCCTGGAAGAAGCACAGACGACAAAGAAGACTTGCAGAACAGCGAGACCAGGAGCAGCAGGAGTCTTCCTTGATGCAGTCTCAGTTCCAGGCGAAGTCCAAGTGTCCAGACGGTCGAAGAGTGACGTGGTTTCACGCTTGAGTCTTGTCCCACAACGAATCTGAGGTCCCACCCACAGGTAAGCCCTTTTATACCCTTAGAAAGGGGCTAGGACGACTCGGGGGTCCCTCCCAGAGGAGGGCCTGGACAGAGGGGAGGATACTCACATGTCCTTTGTCAAGTTTCACGCCAGAGCGGGAGCTAAGGGCTCCCAGAACTGGTTCCTACTAGAGTATGCAAGGAGGGCACCAAGTGTGCCCTTCAGAGCAATCTATGCTGGCAAGCACCCACACCCCAGGTTAATACACTAAGTCATATCTGGGAGGTGGTCACACCTCCCCTTGACAGGAAACTTATTGTTCTACCTTCCCCTGCTCAAGCTCAGCAGCAGGAGGGCAGAATCGTGTCTGGGGTCGGCAGCAGCACTAGTTTGCTGGCGGACCCGGTAAGGCTGTTACCAGGAGTACTGCGGCTTCCCAGAGGAGCCCCCCCAGTGCATGGAATCATACCTCCAACACCAGTAACGGTGTTGGGGTATTATTCCAACATGTTTGATACCAAACATGCCCAGGTTCGGCACTGCCAATATATAGTTGGCCACCGTGCAATGACGCATGGCCACTATATTTATCAAAATGGCTGACCGCACTTACAAAGCCTGGAGAATTGACTCTGGGGTTTGTAGGGGGTGTCCTGCTCATGCAGGGCACCCTCACACTTATAATCAGCACCCTGCCTTTATGATTGAAAGGCCTTCCTTAGGGGTGACTTATACGTTTTAAGTGCAGTGACCTCAGTTATAAGAAAGCGTATATCTGTCAAATGGATGAAAAACAGCTGCCTACAACTAAACACCAACAAAACAGAAGTACTCATCATGGGCCCAAACCCCGATGCCTGGAGCGACACCTGGTGGCCCCCTGCCCTCGGAAACCCGCCAACCCCCACGGACCACGCACGCAACCTGGGAATCATCCTGGACTCCGAGCTCAAAATGGACCGCCAGATCAACTCTGTCTCGTCTTCCTGCTTCCACACCCTTCGCCTCCTTCGTAAGACCTTCAAATGGATCCCCTCGAACACCGAAAGACCGTCACTCACGCCCTGGTCACCAGCAGACTCGACTACGGCAACGCACTCTACGCCGGAATAAACAAAAACCTCACCCGCAAGCTACAGAACATCCAGAACGCCGCCGCAAGACTGGTCCTCAACCTGCCAAAACACTGCCACATCTCCCAGCACCTGCGCACACTCCACTGGCTCCCTGTCGAGGCGAGAATCACCTTCAAGATGCTCACCCACGCACACAAGGCCCTCCACGGCACTGGACCAGCATACCTGAACAGCCGACTCAAATTCCACGCACCCCAAAGGACCCTACGATCAGCCCAGCTCTCCTACGCCGTGATCCCCGCACCAGAAAGACCAGATCGGGAGGCCGCTCCTTCTCCTTCCTCGCGGCCAAAGCATGGAACGCCCTTCCGCTCCACCTCAGACAGACAACATCGCTCCCCATCTTCGCAAGAAACCTCAAAACCTGGCTCTTCGACAGACCCCCTCCTTGATGGATGGAACCTGCACCCCCTCCCCCCCGCCCCTAGCGCCTTGAGACCCTTACGGGTGAGTAGTCGCGCTTTAACAAACCCCTGATTGATTGATTGATTGAAGTGGTGCTAGCACCAGGTTACGCAGGCTGCATTGGCAGGCCTGTAGTCACAGTTTGAGTGGTCTCTCATGGATGGCATAATACATGCTGCAGCCCATGGGAGACCCCTGGTGTACCTAGGCCCTGGGTACCTTAGTACCATATACTATGGACTTACAAGGGTACACCAGTAGCCAATTGTGGAGGTACCAAAGTACTTTCCAGGCCAAATTTAGGGAAGAAGCTCAGTGGCTAGGGCTCTGATTAGCAGGATCTTAGCCAGACTACTCAACAAAACATACTGACACCAGCAAAAATTGGGGGTAACCAGGTAAGCAGATCCTACTTTCCTACACTTGCCATTAGGTGGAAGGAGCCCAAGAAGTGATCCAGCCTAGCGTATGATTGGTTAGTTGCTGAGAAAAATTAATAGTCTCATCTCTCTAGGTGTATGGATCTCCAGATATCCATTAGCCCCATGCCAGTCAGTCATCTTGAGCACTTGCGGGGTCAGTCTTATTAAGCTAAGTGAGTGTCCTACATTAGGCAGATGTCACTTTTGGAGTCCTTCAGAAACAAAAACTTTGCAAGCCTCATCACCGGTGCATTGAGACCTCGTACTTTCTGGCTTGTTATTTTAAGAAGATTTCCCTGTTTGTAATCAAAGGAACAAGGGTTTGTGGCTGATTGGCTTACTTGCTTAGCACTGAACATCTATTATATTACTCAAGAAGGGAAAACTAAAATGCTATTACGAGCCATTGCGAATGGTGAGCCATCCTCCTCCCTCCCCCCCACCCCACCTCCAAATTTAACCTAACAGCAATTAAAACACCGTAACAGCAACAAAATATCATGTTGCACCCGTGTGGGACCCAGAGTATTTTGAACTGCACTACTTGTGCACCCCAAAACCTGCTGCTCTCTCCTGCCTGGCCCTAAACAGCCATCCAAACGTGGCCACCGTGCCCCATCCATTTGACGGCCTACAACAGCCGTTGGCCTATTTTACCCAAACTGCAGTACACCCTCAAGCTGGATGGTGGCAGAGAGCTCGCCACCTGCAGTTAAGTCCTCACCGCTTTCCTTCCAAATGCCATTGTGCTCTTTTTAATTTGGGCTCTCTGCCATCTGTGTGTTCTAGGGCCTTAAGGCTAATGAGCATAAATGAAACTGCGGGGACTGGGATCCATCTGGTGAGTTTGCCATACCGAAGATGCTTCTAACTTCTGTGAGACTTCACTAGTTGTAGGGACTCGTCCCAGATGTATATAAGTCTAAGTGGATGCCATCTCCTGTACATGATGTCTTTGCAAATCAGAAAGTTATTCACAGCCCGGAATTCTCAATGTTTCTGGAAAGTGATGGAGGAGAGATCTTTGTAGATGCTGATAGTGTTACACTCAAATGTGGTCTGACTGGTGTCCCTAACTTCTTGCATGAGGGACTCTTTTTGCTGTAAATAGTTGACAAACCAGACATATGATTAGGTGGCGGTTGTGGAGTTGGCAGCAAGGCAGAGGAATACCTTTCACATAGTGAACAGTTCTTTGGTGTTGTTGGAGCTGTTCTCAATGCATTCGGTCAGTGCTGAGCAATTGGGTGATCTAAGTTGGTGGTGGTAGAGCCGGAGGTGCCTATGTAGGTCCTTTTGTTGTTTTCATTGTCGACTGGCTTGCGGTCTGGTCCTGGGGGTGGTGATAGTTTTGAGTGAGGGCCAGAGAGCCTGTGCAGGAGGTTTCCCAGGTATTGAAGTTGATGATGGATCGGGAGAGGTCAAGTCAGGAATACTTTATTCAGTTAATTAAAACCATAAGAGACTGGGAAGGTGAGGTACCTGGAGGTATTGAGAGCATGGTCACAGACTAAGAAGGTGAGATACCTGCAGGTATTGAGAGCTTGGTTTTGGACAGGGAAGGTGGAATACCTGGAGGTTTTGAGAGCTTGGTTTTAGGTAGGGAAGGTGAGATACCTGCAAGTCTTGTCCTATCCCATGGAGGTAAGAGTAGGTTCAGTGACATGACCTGGGTAAGTAATGCTAATGAGATACCTGGAGAGCCTGTAATGTCTGCCTCTGACAGGGATGAGATACCTGGACTTTGGCTTTGTTTCAGCCAGAGAGGGAGAGATGTCTAGAGGTGTTGCGAGCTAGGCAACGCGCACGGAAGGTAAAATGAGTGAGAGACCAGGAGATCCTCCGAGCTCTGCCCTAGACTTTGGATGTCACATACATTGGGGGTGAGATTTGTATGGACCGCGGAGATCCTCCAAGCTTGTCCCAGACACGAGGTGTGAGATATAAGTGGTATGTAGAGATGCTCTGAGCTCTGTCCCAACACTAGGTGTGAGATATAAGTGGTATGTGGAGATCCTCTGAGCTCTGTCCCAGACACTGGGTGTGAGACTGGGGAGCAAGACCACTGACTCATTGTCAGTGCAATTGCTCTCCCACCCTCACAGCTCCACCATTAAGTGAGGTGCCCCTGCCCCTTCACTCTTGAGTGTTGGTGATCGAGGCCCTCCTCCACCCGCAGGTTTCCCTGCGCCTCATCCCTGGTGGTCCAGTGGACCTCTGTCTCCTTCCTCTCACTCTGCTCCTTCACTCGTTTTCACTCGTTTTTCTACCCTTCCTATCTTTCACCTTTCTGCACTTTTCTGCATCTCTGCTCTTTTGTGCCTTATTTCTGCTCATTTTCCCTTTCTCTCGCTCTGCTCTTTCACTCGTTTTCACTCGTTTTTCTACCCTCTTTTATCTTTCACCTTTCTGCACTTTTCTGCATGTCTGCTCTTTTGTGCCTTATTTCTGCTTATTTTCCCTTTTTCTTTATCCCTTATTTCCTCCCTTTACCTTTCCCCGCCGCTGCTGCCCCGCGGCTCCCCCCAGCGCGACCGGCCCAATCCAGCTCCTCCCCGCTCCCAGCTGTCCAGCCCTCCTCGACCCTTACTTAATGGCGGCCACTGCGGGGACAGGCGAGCAAGACCACTGACTCATTGTCAGTGAAATTGCTCTCCCACCCTCGCAGCTCCACCATTAAGTGAGGTGCCCCTGCCCCTGCACTCTTGAGTGTTGGTGATCGAGGCCCTCCTCCACCTGCAGGTTTCCCTGCGCCGCATCCCTGGTGGTCCAGTGGACCTCTGTCTCCTTCCTCTCACTCTGCTCCTTCACTCGTTTTTCTACCCTTCCTATCTTTCACCTTTCTGCACTTTTCTGCATCTCTGCTCTTTTGTGCCTTATTTCTGCTCATTTTCCCTTTCTCTCGCTCTGCTCTTTCACTCGTTTTCACTCGTTTTTCTACCCTCTTTTATCTTTCACCTTTCTGCACTTTTCTGCATCTCTGCTCTTTTGTGCCTTATTTCTGCTTATTTTCCCTTTTTTCTTTATCCCTTATTTCCTCCCTTTACCTTTCCCCACCGCTGCTGCCCCCGCGGCCCCTCCCCCCCCCAGCGCGACCGGCCCAATCCAGCTCCCCTCCCCGCTCCCGCCTCCCAGCTGACCAGCCCTCCCCGACCCGTACTTAATGGCGGCCAGTGAGCGGCCGCACAGCGGCCGCGGGCAGTGGGCGCGCCGCTGGTGCACCGAAGGCGCGTCAAAGGCAAGCCAGTCTGCGACCCGTCCGCGACCAGCGCGAGGAACCCTGGACCTCCGCCCCACCAACGCTACGACCCAGCAGCACTCCATGCACTCAACCCAGGCTGCAAGAACAACTGCAAGCTAGCATCACCAGCCGACACCCACGGACCCTTCAGCTGTCACCGGTGCTGGCACTCCTGCAGCACCGCCAAGAACACGGATCCAGCACAACCCGCCCACAAGAACACAACTGAACCGAAGACCCTGCAATGCATCCTCCTCAACGTCCAATCCCTCCACAAACATGCCACAGAAATCTGGGACCTTCTCGACAGCACCACCCCGGACGTAGCGTTCTTCACCGAAACCTGGACCAACACCACCTCGGGACCGGCCATCGCCATCCCCCAAGGATACAAGATCTCCAGGAAAGATCGCCCCACCTGCCCAGGAGGAGGAATCGCCATCGTCCACAAATCCAGCCTCCGCCTGAACACACTCCCTGACGAGCCCACAGAACTGATGGAACACCTTCACTTCAAGATACTGGCCAGCCCCACCGCCACCCTCCGTGGAACCCTCATCTACTGACCCCCTGGACCCTTCGCCAACTCCATCACGGACATTATCTCCCCGCAGGCCATCGCATCCACCAACTACACCCTGCTGGGAGACCTCAACTTCCACCTCGACAACCTACTGGACCCCAACACCACATCCCTCCTGGACAACCTCCACAACATTGGCCTCCGCCAGATCGTGACCGACCCACGCACTCAGCAGGACACACCCTCGACCCCCTCTTCACTACAGGAAACTCCATCACCTTCAGCCACACCACCGAACTCCCATGGACCGACCATCGTTGCGTCCACTTCACCTTCTGAACACCCACCATCCACAGACACCAGCACCTGCTTCCACGAAGAAACTGGACCAAAATCACCGACGACCAGCTCATCTCCTCACTCAACAACTCCACCGCAACCATCGCGGAAAACGACGACCCCAACACCGCAGCCCGAACCCTGCATAGATGGATCTCGGACAGCACCAACACCATAGCCCCCCTCAAGAAAAACAACAATACCCGCGCCAAGAAAGCCAGATGGTTTACCACCGAACTTCGAGAGTCCAGACGCACATGCCGCCGCCTCGAAAAGGCCTGGAGGAACACCAAATCCACAGAAGCCCACAACAACTTCAGAGCCGCCACCAACGCCCACCATCAACTCATCAGAGAAACGATGAAAAAAGCGATTGAAGACAGAATCTCCACCCACGCGCACAACAGCAAGGAACTCTTCAGCATCATCAAGGAGTTCGCCCAACCCACCAGCGGGTCTACCGACATCCCTCCCTCACAAGACCTCTGCGACAAACTCAGCACCTTTTTCCACCACAAAATCAAGAGCATCTACGACAACTTCGATGAAGACAACCAACACACTGAACCCTCACCAACCACCCCCGACACCCGGAAACCAGCGATTGATGACTGGACAGCCCTCACCACCGAAGACACAATGAAGTCAATCCACTCAGGGGCCCCCACGGACCCCTGCCCCACCACATCTTCAACAGAGCCGCCGACACCATCGCACCCATGCTCCGCCACACCATCAACCGCTCCCTGGCGACCGCCTCGTTCCCCGACGACTGGAAACACGCCGAGGTCAACCCCCTCCTAAAGAAACCCTCAGCGGACCCCACCGACCTCAAAAACTACAGACCCATCTCCCTGCTCCCGTTCCCAGCGAAAGTCATCGAGAAAGCCATCAACAGCCAACTCGCCACATTCATTGAAGAACACAACATCCTCGACTCCTCCCAATCCGGCTTCAGATAAAACCACAGTACGGAAACCGCCCTCCTCGCCGCAACAGACGACATCCGCACCCTACTGGACAAAGGAGAAACAGTAGCCCTCATCCTCCTCGACCTATCAGCGGCGTTCGACAGTCTCCCACCGCACCCTAATACGCAGACTCTACAACGCAGGAATCCAGGACAAGGCCCTCGACTGGATCTGCTCCTTCCTCTCTGGCAGGACGCAGCGGGTCAGACTCCCCCCTTTCCTCTCGGACCCCACACCTACCACCTGCGGAGTCCCCCAGGGCTCCTCCCTCAGCCCGACGCTCTTCAACGTCTACATGGCTCCACTTGCCCCCATCATCAGAACCTACGGACTCAACATCGGGTCATACGCAGACGACACCCAGCTCATCCTCTCCCTATCCAACGAGCCCAACACCGCCAGACGCAACTTTCGAGAAGGCATGGAAGCCGTCGCCAAATGGATGAAAAACCGCAGCCTACAACTAAACACCAACAAAACAGAAGTACTCATCATGGGCCCAAACCCCGACGCCTGGAGCGCCACCTGGTGGCCCCCCACCCTCGGAAACCCGCCAACCCCCACAGACCACGCACGCAACCTGGGAATCATCCTGGACTCCGAGCTCAAAATGGACCGCCAGATCAACTGTGTCTCGTCTTCCTGCTTCCACACCCTCCGCCTCCTTCGTAAGACCTTCAAATGGATCCCCTCGAACACCGAAAGACAGTCACTCACGCCCTGGTCACCAGCAGACTCGACTACGGCAACGCACTCTAGCCGGAATAAACAAAACCTCATCCGCAAGCTACAGAACATCCAGAACTCCGCCGCAAGACTGGTCCTCAACCTGCCAAAACACTGCCACATCTCCCAGCTCCTGCGCACACTCCACTGGCTCCCCGTCGAGGCGAGAATCACCTTTAAGATGCTCACCCACGCACACAAGGCCCTACACGGCACCGGACCAGCATACCTGAACAGCCGACTCAAATTCCACGCACCCCAAAGGACCCTACGATCAGCCCAGCTCTCCTACGCTGTGGTCCCCCGCACCAGAAAGACCAGATCGGGAGGCCGCTACTTCTCCTTCCTCGCAGCCAAAGCATGGAACGCCCTTCCGCTCCACCTCAGACAGACAACATCGCTCCCCATCTTCGCAAGAAACCTCAAAACCTGGCTCTTCGACAGACCCCCTCCTTGATGTAATGGAACCTGCACACCCCCCCACCCCTAGCGCCTTGAGACCCTTACGGGTGAGTAGTCGCGCTTTAACAAACTCCTGATTGATTGATTGAGATAAGTGGTATGTAGAGATGCTCTGAGCTCTGTCCCAGACACTAGGTGTGAAATACAAGTGGTATGTGGCGATGCTCTGAGCTCTGTCCCAGACACTGGGTGTGAGATACACGTGGTATGTGAGTTAGCTGTGAGCTCTGACCCAGGCACTTGGTGTGAGATACAAGTGGTATGTGAGTTAGCTGTGAGCTCTGTCCCAGACACTGGGTGTAAGATATAAGTGGTATATGAGTTGGTTGTGAGCTCTGTCCCAGACTCTGGGGTGAGATATAAGTGGTATGTAGAGATGCTCTGAGATCTGTCCCAGACACTAGGTGTGAGATATAAGTGGTATGTTTCTAACCATTTACTAATTGTTAGAAAGGGTAAAGTGCATAGAGTCCTACAGCTAGCAAACACTGTCAAGGCAAAAATATTGAGTGGTTCAACGCAAAAGATGGTCATTTCTAATAATGTGATCATAATGTTTAAAACATCTTGTACAATAACCTTGGTTCCCCGTAACATTACTCTTATTAATTACATATATTTAGAGTTATAGGGTAGGCTACATAGATAAAGCTATAAGCAATCAGTATACATAGAATTAAAAAAACACACACGTAGTCACTGAAAAAATACAGTTGAAGTGCAGTTAAGGTTAAAAAACCTAAAAACCACTGAAATTCACCAGTTACAGCCGATAGGTCTCGCTTTTGTGAGAGTTAGGGTCATTGGCGTTGTAAATGACAAAGTCTTTCACCCATGTGTTATGGCGTGGAGTGGATGTATTTGGTGTGGACTTGAATTGTGTGGGTTGGATTGGAATTGGTAGTTGTGGAATTTTGTGGCATTAAATAGTGTGGTGTGGAGTGGATTTGTGTAGTGGAATTATGTGGGATGGTGTGTAGTGAAATTATGTGGATAGTAATTATGTGGTATTGAGTGTACTGGAATTATGTGGAGTGGGATTGTGTGTTATGGAGTGTAATTATGTGGATTTGTATTTGGTGTTGTAGTATGTAGTGGTGTGCTGTTGTATATTGTAGCATGATGTGGAATTCTGTGGTGTGGATTGGATGTATGTGGTGTGTTATGTAATTGTGTTGAGTTAAATTATGTAGTTTGTTAAATTATGAGGTGTGGAATGGAAATGTTTGGAGTTGAATTGGGTGGCGTGGGACTGTAGCGTTGAGTGAAATTATGCTGATTGGAATTATGTGGCATGGTGTGGAGTGTATTTATGTGCATTGGTATGTAGCATAGAGTGGTGTTGTGGTGTGTATTTATGTGGTATTGAGTAGAGTGTAATTATGTGGAGTTGAATCATGTTCAGTGGTATCATGTGGAGTGTACTTATGTTGGGTGGTGTTTGACTGTATGGCGGTGAATTGTCTGGTGTGGAATTGTGATGTGTGTCACACTAAACATCCAGGTATGCCACAGAGTACCCAGGCGAGTGGAGTGATTCTCTTTATTCCACATCTTCTTCAGACAGGATTCATAATAAAGAGGATTACCAGATTTGCCTAAGATTACACAATGTTAAGATTACACAATGAAAAACAATGGGTGGCACGTCATTCTCTGTTCAAGCAGCCAAACTATGGAACTCTTTACCCCCCAACATAAGATCCACAGATAACCACCTTATCTTCAGAAAACTACTCAAGAATTGGCTCCCCCCCCCCCCCATAACCACCATACGCAAACAGATAAATATACAGCATATCTCTCTGTATATAAGCATTTATTTGTACTATAGATATGTACCTATATATGTGTGTTGCTTTGTATAAACGTGTAGAATACTTGTTTAAAAAATTATTATATAAAGATATTCATTACTTCTGCTTAACAAATGTATATATTAGTGATAGTTACATTATTCTATGTTTTAACATGTATATAAGTGACTGCATAAATAAGAATCTGTTTATCATAACTATCTACAACTGCTTCACCATTGATCTTCAAAACAAATATATATGTATATAAAAATAAATAAAACTAATTTAAAGTACAGCAACACTTGAAAGCCAGAGTTTATTTAATGCATCTTTAATCTACATATACTACCTTCCTTTATGCATCTATATGCCTTCCATGTACTTATGGATCTATATCTTTATTACTTTTGGATCTATATATTTATTACTTTTACTTATTTATTACTTTTCTTTTAACTCAGCATATCCAATGCACTACCCTATTTTTCACCCTATACTGCTCTGTGTATCCTCTAGCTCAACTCTGACTCATCTCAAACCTCTTTCTACTACTCTTTCCAATGCACTACCCTATTTCTCACCCTATACCTCTATCAATATATCCATTACCTCCACTCTCTTATTCATCCCAAACCCCATACCACTACTATGATCCCAAAAATAACCCTTTTGAGACTCTTCCCTACTCCACCCCTCTTTTTATCATCTAATACCTCTTTTTACTGTTCCGATCCCCCAAAACAAGCCTTTCGAAACCCTCCCTCTGACCCCCCACCTCCCTTTTACTCATCCCCTCCACCTCCCTTTTACTCATCCCCTCCACCTCCCTTTTACTCATCCCCCTCCACCTCCCTTTTACTCACCCCCCTCCACCTCCCTTTTACTCATCCCCCTCCACCTCCCTTTTACTCATCCCCCTCCACCTCCCTTTTACTCATCCCAAGCCTCCTCCTATGCTAGGAGCTCCAAAACAAAAAATCTAAATCCTTCCCTTCTTTCCCTCCACTATCCTTTTCAATCCAAATAACAGACTAACATATCCACCACTCAAATTACTTTCATATTTCACTAGACTAATTCACCACTGACACTGTATGGGTTCCAGAGTAGCGTGCTACTCGCCGAAAAAAAGCACTTCAACCCCCATCAGGGGTAGCAAGAGCTATATAAATGCAAACCCTTTTTCATTCTCTATCCCTCCACTATCCTTCTTAATCCAAATAACTGACTAACATATAAACCACTCAAATTACTTTCCTATTGTCTCTATACTAATTCACCACTAATCGTTTCTGGGTTCCGAAGTAGCGTGCTACTCGCCGAAAAAGCACTTCAACACCCCATCAAGGGTAGCAAGCACTATATGAATGCAAACCTTTTTCTCTCTTCTATCTCTCCACTATCCTGCTCAATCCAAATAACTGACTAACATATCCACCACTCAAATTACTTTCATATTTCCACTATACTCGTTCACCACTAATCCTTTATGGGTTCCGGAGTAGCATGCTACTCCCCGAAAAAGCGATTTGACGCCTCGTCAGGGGTAGTAAGCACTATATAAATGTAATTACAATACAATACATAAAAACAAATACCAATGTTTTACAATAATTGCCATCCGAATTATTTCAAAAAAGTGGATCATAAAAATTTGCTGTAAAAAGAATTAAGGTTATGTAAATGTAAAATACATTAATCTTTACTGCTCTTCATAATCGGCTTTAATTAGCACTACCATTTACTAATCCTGAAATCACCTACTAAAAAACTTGCCCAATTAAAACAGACCAACGGGATTTGAAGCATTTGAAGATTTACTAGTACTGGTCTGACTTGCTGAATTTGTTTCTCTCTTAACAAAGGGACAATAAAACGATGCCTTAATGAATGATAATGACTGCAAAACATAATAAAGTGCATTGCATCTTGGGAGGAGGAGCTGTATCAAGGACTAGGATCCAACTCCTCCACTTTATAGTGGCCTTGTGGTACGGCAGTAACCGATGTAAAAGGTTTACCCTAAGCCTTGTCAATAAGAAACTATGACGGGGAATTGTAACCTTGAGTAGGTAGGGTTCCACTGTTACACAGGTACTAAACAAGATGTAAGCCCTTATTGAAAGTTTAATATACTCTCTTGCCTCTCTCTCTGCCACCATATATGAGAGAAACAGCCTATTGACCCCTATCAGAGTTCTCTTAACAATACTCTTAGGGTTCTCAAATAACTAAGGGTATACCAGTTTGCGCCTTAAATTTTTAATATAACTGAGCCATGGGATTTGGAGTGCACCATCCAAGGACAAACTATCATTAATCTGATTTAGCTCTAGATCTGGATTGGACCATATCCTAACCCATCTTATCAAGGTGCTAGAGCTAGAACGTCGGAGATGTAACCCGTTCCAAGTTCTTCATGGACTATATATGAGGGGATTGCCTGGGGAACCACTAATAATCTTCTCAGAAATGCATTCTCTTCTATTTGCAAGGCGGTGTTGTCCCCTGGTCATCAAAACAAAACCCCTATATACGGGTAGGCAGTTACCCTGATCAGTTCTATACTACCTCCAAAATATTTTTTTCCTGATCTTTCTTCTTTGACCCCGCCACCATAGTATGTGATTTAGTAAAATTTGTACTCCAGTGTAACGCCTCCATAAAATCAATAAAAGAGTCAAGCAAGTGTTGTAGACCCACTGGTGTTCTGGCTATCAAGACTGCGTCATCTGCATAAAAAGTGGATACATTCGTTGTGAGCCTGCTCAAGGAATATCCTTGCAAGTGGCACATAGTATTGGACCCAAATTATTAATATATATATATAAGGTGAATAAAAGTGGAACTAAAATACATCCTTGTATAACCCCTCTTTGCATTTTACCGCTGCAGACAAGCTGGCATCTAAGTTGTATCTCACTGATGCAGAGAGGTCCAAATGAAGCTCATATAAAAAATTAACTATATTTTTATACACTCCCATCTTGATAAGCAGTGCCCAAAGTTTGCATCTGTTCACGCAATCAAATGCTGCCATAAGATCCATGAAGGCCAAATACAATCTGTCCCTCTTAACTACTGTCTATTTGCCAATGAACATCTTTAAATTTATACATTGTTCAACGATCCCTTTCCCTGGTCTAAAACCATATTGTAGATTTGAAATAAAATTTTTCAGCTCCAACCAGTCCGTCAATTTTGAGAGGACCGCCCTCCCCATAATTTCCACCGCTGTATCTATGAGCTAAATGGGTTGATAACATCTGGGCTCTGCTCTTGACCCCTTCTTGAAGACTGGATTTTATAATCTTTATTGTGCATTTTCAACCTTTTTACAATAACTAAAAACCCAACCCACCCGCCCCATCCCCCGGTCAGGGAAGAATATCATTAAACCATACATAATAATTTTCGATATATCAGTTGGAAAAAGACTGGGGTAAAACCAGCAGTAGTAAAGCACATCTGTAAACAACAGACCACTATTTAAAGTGCAACGTGCGGAATAAATATAGTAACGGGGCTAACAGTAATTGACTGGGGTAAAACTAGTAGTAGTAAAGCACAGATGTAAACAACAGACCATTATTTAAAGTGCAATGTGCGGGATAAATATAATACCGGGGCTAACAGTAATATTAATAAAGCTTCCAGCCTTTACACATACCATTCCCTTCAGCACAGTAATATAACAGTAAAAAAAAAAAACCTGGACTTCCATCACGGGGCTACAGCTCATATACACTATATCTCGACGAATACAAAAGTAAACATCAGACTGTTATTTAAAGTGCAAGGTGCGGATATAAAAGAAGCCTGGGCGATCCCTCCGGTATATTCAAACCCCCTCAATTTTCTAATCTGGATAAGGGTGCCCATATTAACAGTCCTTTTTTCCTTGTTTTAACACCCTTTCTGGCATAAATTGCTTTCTCCAACATGGATTAGCTAATAAACGGGCAAACCAGTGTTGAAACTGAGGGGGTTGTGAATCTAACCATGCTGTAGCTATTATCAGTCTAAAAATTGTCATTGCAACAACAAGGAAATAATCTATCTCCGGAGTTGATTTTTCATCAATAACCCCTAGTAAAATTACCTTTGTGCTTAGTAAAACTTTAATATCTAATTTAATAAGGAAAACGTTTTGTATTTCATTCTTAAGAAAATTCAGGGATGGACACGTTGCGAACATATGAACAATGTCTGCACTAAACGTGGAGCAGCGCGGGAACTTAGTACCTTGCCCCTGCTCCACTTTGCAATTCTTGCAGGTGTATAATAAAGCATAAAACAGGTTTTAAAAAACTGCACTTCCAAATTGGCTGACATTAACACAGTTTGGAATAAGTTGAGAGCTTTCACAAATTCATTTTCAGTAATCATCAACTTATCCTGCCATTTAATACACTGTTTGTCAAGATCGTCTTTTATTTCGCTATTCAACATCTGATAGATTGACCCGATGCGAGTTGCGTTCTCTGTTATTAACCTATCCACCAGAGCATTCTTATCAAAGCCACTCAGGCCCCCCACTTTCTGCTGAAGATAATCTCTTACTTGCAGGTACTTAAACTCTTTGTTGTTAATGCCGAATTTTGTCTTTAGCTCATCAAACGAGACAAGACCCGCCGGGGAAAAAAAGGCACCCAGTTTCTCTATACCTGCCAAATACCATACAAACATATAGCCGTCATAAAAAATTCCAGGTAGGTTTGGTTTATTCAAAATCGGAGTATAAAAATTCAATCTCTCCAAACCCAACATCTTCCGTATTGCAATCCAAGCCTTTCCCGTGTCAAAAAGGCACTTGAACCTAACTTTTTTATAGTAACTATATTCCACTTGCCTTAGCAAACACCCCTAAGCCTCTTTCCCAAGCAGTAATTCGTATATGGAAGGTGTAGCATTTGGCAAGGCCACTTGTGATGGCTCCATCAGTAAGATCCGGCTATATTGTAATACTGATGCCCAGTAATACAATCTAAGGTTTGGGAGAGCCCACCCCCCCCTTTATCTTGGGAGTGAGAGATACCTCAGCGCCTTCCTTGGCTTAGAATAGGCCCATAAAAATCTGGTAAATACTGCCTCGAAGATTTTAAAACATTCACTAGGGAATTCTAATGGGATTGCTCTAAAAAAGTATAGAATTTGGGGAAAATAAATCATCTTTATCAGATTACAACAGCCTATCATAGTAAGGTGCAAATTATTTAACCTTGCCAACCCTTTCTTAGTTCTATCTGCCAAGGGATCTAGATTTATATTGACAATAGACTCCACTTTCGAGGAAATGTAAACACCCAAATATAATGCTTCCTCCACTACTCTTTTATCCATCAAGGCAATCTTCTCATGAATGACAAACTGTGTCTTATCCTTATTTAGCGAGAAACCAGACATACCCCCAAACACAGCTGCTTCAGACTCTATTGCCTTAATAGCAACTTCCGGGTTAGACGTTAGAACTTCCACGTCATCTGCATAAGTCAAGATCTTAGTTTCATGGCTATGCATAATTATTGGTGGAATAACAGTGCTTTGCGCTATTTTTCTTAAAAAAGGATCAATATACAGCGCGAACAGGAGTGGAGAGCAAGGGCACCCCTGTCGGGTTCCACAAGTGATTATCACTGCTCCTGTCAAGCTTCCCGATATGCATACTTTAGCCGTAGGGTTATGATACTAGGCATTAATTCCACGCACAAAACCTGGGCCAAAGTCCCTTGCATACATTGCCTGCCATAAGAACTGCCAGGAGACCCTATCGAATGCTTTTTCGGCATCTAACAGAATCAGACCCATAGGGTCTCCTGACACTTCCGCTGCATCAAAAAGTGATATCACTCGCCGAATATGGTCAGTGGTGTCCCTGCCTGGGATGAAGCCGTGCTGTTGCTGAATTACCAATTTTTTGATGACCTGAGCTAATCGAACTGCTAAAACCTTGGAATAAATCTTTGAGTCACCATTTATTAACGTAATTGGCCTATATGAGCCGAGCTCGGCCGGTGGTTTGTCCTTCTTCAAAAAGCCCAATATTTTAGCCTCCGTCTAAGAATCAGGTGGCGTAGATCTATTAAATATATGGTTAAGAAGTGTCACCATCTGAGCTTTCAGCTGGGGGGCAAAGATTTTATAAAATTCTGATGGAATTGCATCCACACCAGCTGCTTTGCCCGGGGGGGGACTGGAGATTGCTAGTAATATCTCATCCCATGTTAGCTCTTCTTCTAAAGTTTCTCGCTCCTCTATGGATAATTTACTTGAAGGCACTGCTTCCAAGAACTCCTCAATTTGCTTGGGGCAGACCCAATTACCCTCTGTATACAAGTTTTGATATAACACTTGAAATACCTCTCTGATTTTATTAGTGTCGGTGACAACCCCAAGAGCAGGATCATGTATTTCTCTGATCTCACTATTAGTACACCTCTGCCTTTACTTACTGCCAGATGGTGCCCTACCTGATCACTGCACTCATAAGATCTTTCCTTACAAGCAATATACTTCGTTGCTGCCCTGTTTGCAAAAATCGCCTCTAAGTCTGCCCTTGCGAGTGTTACCTTAGTTTGTGCTTCCCTTACATCCCCAACTTGCTGTATAGCCTTCACTAGATTTTCCTCGGCTATTGTTAAATTATCTTGTTTAGCTTGAATCAGCAGTCTAACTTGCTTTCCTTTATTCAATGAGAATTTTAAGGTCTCCCCCCTTAGGCAGGCCTTAAACGTATCCCACACCAAACTTACAGAAGCACTGCCGTTCTTCTCTTCAAAGAAAATTGTGATCCACCTACTGATGTGCTTACAGTACTCCTTGTTGGTAAGGAGTTCACATTCAAAGCTCCATGAGCTTGCCGGCTTCCCCCCTATTCCCTGTAGCACTAAAACAAGAGGATTGTGGTCCGAGAGGAACCGGGGGTATCGCTCAATCTGGCAGGTCGTGGTAAGCTTGTTGGACGCAAAAATATAATCAAGGCGGGTATGTGTACCATGTGGGGCAGAAAAATATGTGTACTCATCTGCCATCTGATTCTTTTTATGCCACACATCGACCAAACCGTGATCTTTACATATCCCTTTGAGGGTTTGATACACCTTAGGCTTCCTCCCGGTGAACAATAACTGTCCACCTATATCAAAACTTCCTGGGAGGTTAACATTAAAATCCCCACACAGAACCACAGGTAAGGGGGTGGTGCTTTAACTCCTTAGATACCTGAATTGGAGTAGAGGGATCATAGAGTACGCTGCCATAAACTGAGCACAGCGTAAACTTACCTCCACAGGGTGAATGACAGACTACTGCTACCCATCTCCCCCTAGGATCGGACCCTATTTGTGAGAATTTTAGCAGGCTTCCTCGGGCCAGAACTGCCACACCAGCAGTGCGAACATCTTGTGCGGTGCCGGCTACCCGTCTCTAGCCCAGGGAGTTAAGAGTATCCCTCTGTGAAGCTTCAATATGTGTCTCCTGGAGGCAGACTATGTCCGCCCTCAGGAGTTTTAAGCCTAAGGAAGTCCTAGCTCTTCTTTTAGGGTCATTTAGGCCGCATATATTAATAGATGCGATACGGGTCATTTGCCTGTCATTCATTGGCTAGTTTTACCCTACATCCTAGACCCCAACCCTTCAGAATTGTAAAAACATCATAACCGCCTCTATGGACCACCACCCAGCCTCTAAACCTTTTTCCGCTCTCACCTTGATCATATTGTTTTTTTTCCAGCTTCTTCCTCAGCCTCCTTCCCCTGACTGCCCCCACCCATACCACTCCACTGAGCAACCAGGTCTAGCCTGTATGACGCCATCTAACATAATAAACCCACTCCCCAGCCACCTACCCCTTAACAAGAACATCGTTTTTTTTTTTTGTTTTTTTTTAATCTTACGAACTTTTCACCCACATTTCTTGATTCTCAATTTTAACCAACATTAAGAGACATACTTTAGAATGTCTCCCACTGGATCAGACCCCGCCCTGTTGCTCTGTGAGAAATTCTTGGGCCTGAATCTCCGAGAAAAAAGTACGGGTACGACCCTTCCAAACTACCTTCAAATTTGCTGGATTTTGTTGGTACACTTCGGCACTTAGCTTCTGAAGGGGAGCAAACATCTGCCTTAGTCGCCATCTTTGCTCTACCGTAGCATGAGCGAAGTCTGGCCGTGCAAAAAAGGGGTCTCCCTCAAATTCTCTTCTACCATTAGGGCGAGCCAAATCAAAAATACTTTGTCTCAAAAGAAAATTTCCAAAATAAACCAACATAGCCCTAGGGTAAGCATTACTGTCTGCCTGTTGTTTTTTGAGCGTTAGGGGGAATCTGAGTCCCCTCTGAATTTCCCTTTCTCAATCCCATCCCGTAAGTTCTGGGAATGCACCCTTTAGGAGTTTGACAACGTAGTCTCTGGGGTCCCCTCCCTCTCTGCCTTCTGGAATACCAAATAACCTCAGATTATTCCTTCTTTGCCTGTTTTCGTATTCCTCCATCTTCCACATCATCTCTGTGAGCTTGGGGTCTTGAAAGGAGCTTACTGTCTTTAGCTCAGCGACCTCCTGTTCGAGAGTATCGGTTCAAGCCTCTATACTGGTCATCCGGTCGGAAATTTCAGTACAAGTTTTGCTTATTTTCTTGACCGCTCCTTGTATTTTTTTAGAGGCCTGCCGTGCCCGTCGGTTGTCCGTCCGTATTTCTGCTTACATCTGTTTAATTGTGGCCAAAATTAGAGAAGTTGGAGGTTCCTGTGCTGTTGTAGTTCCGGCTGTAGCATCCTCCATGCTCTGAACTGGATTGTCCAGGAGTGGAATAATCCCACCTGAGCCTGGGGGTCCCTTTCTTTGAAGACTCTTTCCGGGCCTTACCAGCCTTATTATCGCTTGGTAGCTGTTTCTTATCTAAGCTAGAGGCCTTTTTCTTGCCTTTTGATCCGCCTGATCTCTTTTTCCGTCTAGCAGAGATAACTGATCCATCCTGTGAGCTACAGCTAGATGATATGGAATGCGACGAAGTTGACGAACCTAGATCAGGCATTGAAGAATCAGAGTCCTTGGTTAGGGAGAAATATTTCTCACCACCCCCATCCGGTCGGGTGAGGCCAGCAATCCAGGGACCCCCAGACAGTCAGAGTCAAAAGAGATGGGATCTACTTCAGTCGTTTGTAAGGAAGGGGGGATCAGGGGCCCCCCATGATCGCCGGCATTGTTCTCAATAATTTTATCCCCAAAGAAGTTCTGCTCAGTCTGCCATTTCCCCCCTACATCCTCCTTTGGGGTCCCTGCGCGACTCTCCCTTTCACCTGTTTTTGGGCTCATGGTGGCATCTGTAGTAGTCTCGGGCACCATCTCCTGCCCTTGAGTGATGGCCGGTACAGATGCGGACACAACAACTGGGGGGAGAGTCACGGTGACAGAGTCCTGATTTTTTTACAGATCTGGGATATTTCAAGGGAAAAAGATCAGAAATCACGGGTTGGCCTTCTGCAGCCACCAACAAATTGTTCCCTCGGGTAGCTCTCTTACTTGCATTATCACTAGGCTCATCCCCTTTTTTTTTTTCTCCTTGGTTCTGTGCCAGCTTCCTTAAGACTCCCCTGGTGCATGCTGGTCTTTGAAGTCCCGGACGGAATCAGGCCGGTAGTAGTAGCTGCCACGTTGGTAAGTCTCGCCTTGATGTTTTAAAGTTTCTACCGGCCATCGGTAAAGCAAAGTTGGCCCGTACGGCAGAAATAACGATGCAAGCCTGCCTCAGTACACCTCCCAGGACTACACGATGAGCCGTTGCAGGGGCGGCCGCGCGGTGTCTCCCGCCGATACTCTGCCTCAAGGACAAACAGCTGTGACGGATTGCGGAGGTCCAAACAGTCCCAAGGAACACCAGACCGTCCAGCATCCCTCGTCTGCTTCCCGGAGCTGGTTTCCCACTGTTCTACAGCTCAGAGATCGTCGCGGTCAAGCTACCGGTAAGAGGAGGGGAAGGAGCCCACCGGGTAGTGAGCCGTTAGTCAGACGCCATCTTGCTCTCCCCTTGAAGACTGGAATAATGATAGATCTAGACCATGAGGAAAGGAGACCTTTTTTTACAAGTAGCATTAAACACTCGTGTAAGCATTTTGGCCCAAGTTGAAGAGTCCGCTTTATATAAGTCCCCAGGAACCCCATCCAGGCCAGGTACATTATTTCTAGACATCATTACAATAGCATCTGCAGCCTCCTTTTCCATGAATGTCATAATAAGATCTTCTCTATCATATGCACTGTCCGAAATTTGTCCATCTATAGATACACTCCCATAGATTCTCTGGAAAGGCATGAGCCATGTTTCTGGTGCAATAGTGCAATTAATCACGCTATTCCCCGACCCCACAAAAATTGGCCTGTTCACTATTTCCCTAAGTATTACACTATTATTAGCACCCTTGTCTGTAAAAGATCATTCAAGGCCTAATCTTTAATTGCTTGTTTACAGGCTGCCACGGCAAGTTTGTATGCTATCCTACACCTGCTTATTTCAGTCCTATTCTTAAGATTTTGTTTTAGAGCTATTAACAATTTTTTTTATGGTCCTTTGAGCATTTTTCATCAAACCATTTTCCCTCACCCAATTTGTTTCCCCTCAGTGGGCTCCCAAGATTATTAGCAATCTGCCCACATAGACTCTTGAAGGCATACAAAACCTTTTCATAATGGGAGGCATCATCTAAACATGCACTAATTATCTTGGGAGTTGTCAAAATAGAGCTTATTCACAAAAGATTCTGGTACTACCCTGCTGCATTTTAGTCTACGGGCCTGATCCTTAGGGGTGATTTGAGTGTTCTCAGGGCCAGTTATTGGATTTTCTGAATCACCCTGTCCCCATTCCATTTCTAATATTAATGGATTATGGTCACTAAAATTACTCCACTTGACTTTCAGATGATTAACTTGTTAAACCAGGGAGGCCGATACAATAATAAAATTAATTATCTAGTGACAACCTCTCCCACTAAATGATGGAATAACTTCACCCTCAACATCTCGATCTATACTGCATAGATTGCTGGCTGATCTAATATCCTCCAGCGAATCTCCTAGTATGGAGTGTTCAAAATGGACACTATTAGTGTTTTGACAATAGAAATCATCATAGGTGATACAGCCTAGTTGACATAAATGAGCATTAAAGTCGCCCAAATATAATAATCGAATATGGTGCTGTCTGGTTTTTGTCATATTCCTCAAGAAAGGATTTTAACCGTAGCAGTTGTTCCAGACTGGTCTCGCGCACAAATGAATTGTAAAATTGTACAATCAATAAACTTGGGGCGTTGTTAAAATCTACCAACACCACTAGTAGATTACTAGAGCCGGTCTCTGTTAAGTCGGATTAAATTCTAAGACAGACTGAAGTTAATAGACCCTCTTTTGTTCTACCTGAGTTTGAGGGTATCGCTGCTGCAAAGAAAGAGAAAAACCCATCCATATAGAAGGCGTTTTCAGTGTCCTAAGTTTCCTGCATCGTCATTATATGCTGGTCAGATATAAAGCTAAGCCACCTTTCGTCTTCTCTTTTGTTGTTTAACCCAGCAATGTTACAACGGACTACTTTCAAGATAAGACCCAGTCTAGCAAAAGCCTGAGTCAAGGGACTTCCCTTAACATATTTGTTTATTTATAGGTTTTATATAACGCCTGAATCACCCCCGAAGGGGTATATCTGCGCTGCGAGCAGTGCTGCGGGAAGGCTGACGGGCAGTTTTTAGAACAGGGCGGTCTTGAGAAGCTTTCTAAATTGAAGATAGTCCGAACATTGTCTCAGATGGATGGGGAGTGAGTGGATTTATTAAATGAGAAGAGAAGCTGAGTGTCGTCAGCATATGAAATGGGAGTAAAACCACAGGTCCTAAGGAGGTTAGCCAGGGGAGCCACATAAATGTTGAACAAGGTAGGGCTCAAACATGAGCCTTGAGGTACTCCCTTGGTCAATTCCCTGCTAGCCCTATTCTGATTGGGAGTTGCAGGTGTGGGGTTCAGTCAGTCATTACTATCTAATCTACTCAGGGGCTGGAACCTATTCGTCAAAGTAATTGACCTATTGTGGTACCCTCTCAGCTCCTCTGGATCAACTATAAGGGGGGCACTTCCATTTCTAGGGTGGCTGAAATTTTCAGGTGGGTAAAAAAAAAGCCCAGGGCCAGGACCCTAATCTCTGTAACCACTTTGTGATCATGTAATCTATTATTCAATAATAATAATATAATAAAATAGTATAATAAAATATATATATATATATATATATATATATATATATATATATATATATATATATATATATACATTTTCTATATTTATATACATATATATTATATAACATATATATATATTTTGACTTTGTAAAAAAATGTAAATGTTGCACAGCAGTGTGAGCTGCTGTGCTACATAGATTAAAATTTTTAAACTGCAACATTTAATTTTTTTTTTTGACAAAGTCAATAGATCTCGCATAGGCGCAACCTATTGGCTTTGCCAATGCTTCTTGTTATTTTAAGTAATGTAACAGCATCTTCTAGAAAGGACCGTATAATAGTTATTGCATACTTTTTATACGTGTTTTGTGTATTTGTTCTTTGAAATGCAATTATGTAGTGAAAAGACATGATACATGTGTATTCTCATTTGATCCCCTTGCAACCTTAACAATGGCTTCTAGTCTTCTATAGTTTTCATAGGCTAGACCTGTTTTATTCAGAGATGTACATGGCTGCCTTCACTATGATTGTATTCGGTGTCAAGTTAGTCTACTGAAAGGATCTCCTCTTGGCCTTTCAAAGAAGATGTTCAACAAGCTATAAAACACAGAATACTGCAGCTGAATAACCGCAACCTAAAGACTTTCCTTCCACCATCCCCTTTCCTTAAAGTAAATTTCAGTGGTTCCATTCTGCCCCGAATGTATTCTGTGTATGTGATATTTGAATAGCGTGAACATAGCCAAAAGGCAGTGAAGCTCAAGGCAAGAGTAAATTCCAAAGTTGATTGAATGGGAAGCTGGGTTTTGAGAGTATGGCTGGACTGTTAACAATATTTTGTGATGTAGTGTTCCTGAAAGAGGTGTGATTTCAACAGTTTTTTCAAATTGGATGAGATTTGGAGTAGTTTTGATGGGCACAGGGATGCCATTTGAGATCCTGGGTACATAAATGAAGAAGATTGTTTTCTTGTTTTATACTTTTTTGCACTTCTTAGTCTTTATTGTGATGGTGTCCTGGCTGCAGATGTGTTGAGTCACTAGAGGTGGTTAACTTGTCAGCAGATAGACGGGTGTGTCGGTCATGATCACTTTGTGGATAATGCAACTGGTTTTAAATATTTTGTGGGCTGGTATGGGGAGCCAGTGGAGTTCTGAAAAGGTAGGTGTGATTTAGTTTTGTTTCTTGAGGCCCTTCATTTGGCGTGCTGCACCAGGTAGAATACCCTTCAGTGTGACTAGTATGGAGGCTGTGAGACACGGCATTATCACCATCCAGGTGCAAGAACACGAGGGCTTTAACTGTGTTTATGAAGTAATTTTCTCTGAGGAGTGGTTTCCCTTTTTTCTGTAGAGAGAACTAGTATCAGTCCATCTTGTTTTTCCTGTAGTGTTTTCTTTGAGGGAGAAGTCTGTGTCTGGTGTCCAAGGTAAATCCGAGTAACATGGCTGTCGCGGGGTGCCTCCCCGTGACCGGCTGGAGGGGGATGACGGCATGCAATTACCCCCTTACCTCTCTCCTGTTCTGTTTTTGCAGTCGCCGGGGGAGCCGCTAGCCTTGGACCACTGCGGCCCCTTTAATTCGGCTCACTGCCGCGAGGACAC
The DNA here is from genome assembly GCA_963921515.1 of Calotriton arnoldi. Taxonomy (NCBI): domain Eukaryota; kingdom Metazoa; phylum Chordata; class Amphibia; order Caudata; family Salamandridae; genus Calotriton; species Calotriton arnoldi. The sequence continues at coordinate 641,205 of CAWUFW010005681.1, forward strand.
GCCCACCCATGTGACGGGATCACATGGTCCACCTCATGTGACGTATGAGGATGTGCCGCTGTTTGAAAAGGATGCCGAGGACGGAGAGGAAGGGAACACTCCGGTGAACCGCGCTGCAGACGAAGCCGAAGGAGGAGTCCGGGAGAGGAACGAGGAGTCAGCCCTGCCGTTGCACGGACCATTCGAGACCAGGCCATCAGACGCCGACGGGGACTTGAGGAGCTGGAGAAGACGCCGCGGGAAGGAGACGGAGATCGAGGGAAGGAGCCAAGGATACCGACGAGAGAGGGAGCCGGACCCAATCCGGTACCGCAACAACGCCAGCCACGCTCCCGGAGGTGCGTGGCTCCCTGAGGTATGTGCCCGGGTCAGAGGGTGGTTTTCGAAAGGGGCTGGAGGTCCTAACTCGGTGATACCACCCGGGGTATAAAAAGGGAGTTCTATTTTCCCTCACGGGTCCTACCCCATTCACTGAAAACCCCTTGGTGGCGGTCCGGGTGACTTCCTACACAAACCCCCCCTTACTTGAGCTATATCACGATAGCCTACCCTGACCCCGTACTTCTTTCTCTTTCTTTTGCCCATACGGAGACCGACGACCTCGCCTGCCAGACGAGAGAGGGATATCAGCCTACAACTCCTGACAAGCCCTGAAGTCAAAGAGCAAAGGAGACCACTATGGACTGATCTGTGTTTCTGAATAAAAGACCGTTACTGTTACCTCTCATACTCTGGCCTCCTCGTGTTTCTCCACACATGGAGTCAGAAGTGGGATAAAGGTCCATTGAGACGCCAACAATGGAGACCCTCATCCAACAACTCGTTATAGGGCAGGAGAAACTCGGGTGGGCCCTGGAGAAGCACATGACGTCGGCCCAGGCCGACAGGGAACTGTTCAGCACATCTATGAACCAGCAATTAGAAAGTCTCTATAAGGTGTCGGACAGACAGGACGAGATCGTGAAACAATTGCCAGGGAGGCAAGGGGTCACAACGGCGTTCCCCACTGTACCCCTACAGAAATACAATGAAGGAGAGGACCCCGACTCGTTTCTCCTTAACTTTGAACGCGCGGCCCGTGCGTCTGGCTGGCCAGAGGCCAAATGGCCTTTCTTCCTAGCCCCGTTACTGACAGGAGAGGCCCAAGCAGCGTATCAGGCAGCCAATCCCCTAGGTACTTCCTCCTACGTTGAAATAAAGGGTATAATACTGGACCATCTAGGGTTGGATGCGGAGGCTTATAGATCACGCTTTAGGAAGGAAAAGGGGAAGCCAGGAGATACACCAAAGACACTGTTTCACAAACTAAAGACAGCTGCGGATAAATGGCTGAGGCCCCGAGACCACACTAAAGAAGAGATCATGGCCATGATTTACCTTGAGCAATTCCTAGAGGCCTTACCCTATCCAACGCAGAAATGGTTAAAGCAACATACTGGTCTTACCCTTGAGCAAACGATAGAGATGGCGTCCACCTATTCCAGGGCACAACCGAAAGCACCAATCTGGGAGGGGGAAAACAGACAACGACCAGGTGTAGGCAAACCCGAAAAGAAGATACCTAGGTTCTCGCTTGAGTTCACCAAACCCCGACCACCTAGACCGGAACCTGTAACAGGAAAAGGACCACAGTGTTTTGATTGTGGCACTTGGGGACATATTGCCCGGTACTGCCCATCGAGAAAGACCAGCGAGGAACCCATGGACATAAACTACTTACCCCGCCACGTCATGTATATGGAGGAATTCGGTACCGGGTTTTATGTAAGTCTAGTCATAGAAGGGGTCCACGTAAAGGCACTCCTTGACTCGGGTTGCAGACAATCCGTCATACAGAGCTCCCTCGTCACCACCAAAGACATAGTCCCCCACCGGTTAATCCCCATTAAATGCGTTCACGGGGATGTCAAATCCTATCCAGCCGCCCAGATAAAAGTGAGGTTACCCAATGGGAAGGATTTGTGGGCTATCGTAGGGGTATTGCCTTGTTTGCCCGAGAGACTTATCCTGGGAACAGACCATCCTGAGTTTATGGTACTCCTCCGGAATAAGATCAGGGAGTTACAGCCTGAGTCCACTGTACTTATCAGTCAGGCTCCTTGGGAGAGCGACAGGAACTTCCGATATGCGCAGAAAAACGACCCTACCCTCCAAGCAGCGTGGCAACAGGCCTCCCTGCCTATCACCACCTATCCTACTTTTACCATCGAGAACGACCTTCTATACAGGGTGGGTGGTCTAAACGCCACCAAGCAGCTACTTGTACCCAACAGCTTCAGGGAGCAGGTCATGTTTTTCGCGCATAGTCACCTGATAGCAGGGCATACAGGGTCCCACAAAACCAGTCAGGCCATCCTTGAGCACTTCTATTGGCCAGGTATATACGCACAGATTACCCGATATTGCCAGGAATGCGAGGTGTGCCAGAGGAAAAACCCCTATCGCCCTCCAGCGGTCCCATTGCAACCTCTACCAATCATTGGTAGACCTTTCGATCGCATCGGTATGGATCTTATCGGCCCTTTGCCTAAATCAAAGAAGGGGAACCAATACGCGCTAGTCATTATCGATTACGCCACCCGTTACCCTGAAGCATTCCCCTTGAGAACACCCAATACCGTCTCTATCTGTGAGAAGTTGATGGAGTTGTTCTCACGAGTTGGTTTTCCCCACGAGATACTTACGGATCAAGGCACTCCGTTCGTTTCAAAACTGATGGCCCAGGTGTGTAAATCGTTGGACATAACCCAAATCAAAACCTCCGTATACCATCCCCAAACGGACGGTTTATGTGAGCGCTACAATGGCACTATCAAACTTACTTTAAAAAAAATGATGACCGCTGAAGGCGCTAATTGGGATGCCCTGCTACCTCTGGCATTATTCGTTATACGGTGCCAGAAACAAAGTAGCCTTGCTTGTTCCCCTTTTGAGCTCCTGTATGGTAGACAACCGCGTACTCTCCTAGAGATGACGCGGGAAGCCTGGGAAAGGGAAACCCCGAAGAGACCCAGGCTCTTCTCGATTATTCAAAAGGATTGAGGTCACGGTTGTCCAAACTAAGGGAGTTTGCACATAGCAATCTCGAAAGGGCTCAACAAAAACAGCAGGTGTTTTATGATAAAGGCAAGAAGTGGCGACATCTTAAAGTGCATGACTGGGTCTTGGTCCTTCTGCCGGCTTCTCTCCCTAAACATCGCGCAGAATGGAAGGGACCTTATGAGGTCATAGAGAAGATAGGGTTAACCACCTACCGTCTTCGTCTCTCCAAACAGAAGACCCAAATGTACCACATCAATTTACTGAAGAAGTGGTTAGGAACCCCACCTAATTCCGTTGTGCTCTTAGCCACTAAATCGGAAACACCCAAGACAACCCTGTCTTCCTTGGACATAAACGTGTCCCTGCAGGAACAACAGAGGAAGTCATTACAAGCAGTGCTAACGACGTTTTCTTCTGTCTTTTCTGACACACCCGGACGGACCCATCTGATTGAGCACACCATCCCCTCTATACCGGGTAAGACCATAAGACAACGCCCCTACCGAATCCCTGCTGCTCGCCGAGATGCTATAGAAAACGAAATACGGAACATGCTCAAGTCAGGCATCATCAGACCCTCCAAGAGCGATTGGTCCTCACCAATAGTCCTCGTACCCAAACCCGATGGGACTGTGAGGTTCTGTATAGACTTTAGAGCGGTCAATTCCATCACCCAATTTGACTCTTACCCTCTCCCACGAGTGGATGAACTGATAGAGCAATTGGGGGAGGCCAGATACATAACCACCTTGGATCTAACCAAGGGCTATTGGCAAGTACCTCTCTCCCCCAAAGACCTACACAAAACCGCGTTCTCCACTCCGTCCGGTCTATACGAATTTACAGTCCTCCCTTTTGGGTTACATGGCGCCCCCGCTACTTTCCAGCGTTTGATGGATGTAGTGTTGAGAACACATCAGGGTTACTCAGCAGCCTATCTGGACGATATTATCATCTACAGCACAGATTGGGAACAACACTTGTCACACTGCCAGAAGATATTCCATGCCCTTCGGGAAGCAGGTCTACATATCAACTCGAAAAAGTCAAAGATAGCCTATCACAAGGTCCGCTACCTGGGTTACCTACTAGGGAGGGGGTGATAGAACCCCAACAAGAGAAAATAAAGGCGATTACCAACACGCCTTTCCCCAGAACGAAAAAGGGCATCCGGGCTTTTTAGGGTTACTGGGATACTACCGCAGGTTCATCCCCCAATACTCCCAGATCGCCTCCCCTTTGACCGATCTCCTTCAGAAAGGGATAAAAGAGAAAGACCTCCTCTCACCTTCCACCGAAGCACTTGGGGCCTTTCAAGAACTGAAGAACGTCATCACATCCAGTCCGGTGCTAATCTCCCCCGACTTTTCCCGTCCATTCATCCTTCAGACAGACGCATCTGACTCTGGGTTGGGGGCGGTGTTGTCCCAGGAGGCCGGGGATGGGGTGGAGCGACCTGTAGCCTTTATTAGTCGGAAGCTCTTCCCTCGCGAGAAGAATTACGCGATCATAGAGAAGGAGTGCCTAGCAGTCAAGTGGGCGGTGGAGAAGATGCGATACTACCTGGAGGGTGCCCCTTTTGTGCTATATACTGATCATGCTCCTCTCCAATGGTTGTCTCGCAACAAGGGCAACAATCCCCGGGTCCTGCGGTGGTTCCTTTCCCTCCAACCCTTCTCTTTTGAGGTCCGTCACAGGAAGGGCAGTTGTAATGCGAACGCTGACTTTCTGTCCCGTGTACCGCAGTTCCCCGACCGTGAACTGTCTGGGGAAGGGGTGTGTCGCGGGGTGCCTCCCCGTGACCGGCTGGAGGGGGATGACGGCATGCAATTACCCCCTTACCTCTCTCCTGTTCTGTTTTTGCAGTCGCCGGGGGAGCCGCTAGCCTTGGACCACTGCGGCCCCTTTAATTCGGCTCACTGCCGCGAGGACACGCCCACCCATGTGACGGGATCACATGGTCCACCTCATGTGACGTATGAGGATGTGCCGCTGTTTGAAAAGGATGCCGAGGACGGAGAGGAAGGGAACACTCCGGTGAACCGCGCTGCAGACGAAGCCGAAGGAGGAGTCCGGGAGAGGAACGAGGAGTCAGCCCTGCCGTTGCACGGACCATTCGAGACCAGGCCATCAGACGCCGACGGGGACTTGAGGAGCTGGAGAAGACGCCGCGGGAAGGAGACGGAGATCGAGGGAAGGAGCCAAGGATACCGACGAGAGAGGAGCCGGACCCAATCCGGTACCGCAACAACGCCAGCCACGCTCCCGGAGGTGCGTGGCTCCCTGAGGTACGTGCCCGGGTCAGAGGGTGGTTTTCGAAAGGGGCTGGAGGTCCTAACTCGGTGATACCACCCGGGGTATAAAAGGGAGTTCTATTTTCCCTCACGGGTCCTACCCCATTCACTGAAAACCCCTTGGTGGCGGTCCGGGTGACTTCCTACACAAACCCCCCCTTATTTGAGCTATATCACGATAGCCTACCCTGACCCCGTACTTCTTTCTCTTTCTTTTGCCCATACGGAGACCGACGACCTCGCCTGCCAGACGAGAGAGGGATATCAGCCTACAACTCCTGACAAGCCCTGAAGTCAAAGAGCAAAGGAGACCACTATGGACTGATCTGTGTTTCTGAATAAAAGACCGTTACTGTTACCTCTCATACTCTGGCCTCCTCGTGTTTCTCCACAATGGCACTGTGTGAAAGTTGGGGTTTCGAATTTGTCTAGGTGTGTTCATGTAATTGAGCCAGGTTTGAATTAGTTGCTGCTCGTTCTCAAGGAATAGTAGGAATTATGCCTTGATGGAGTTGAATTTCAGGTAAGTGATGGACAGCCAGATCTGGATGAAGTGCTGGCAGAGTTTGAGTATTTGGATGTCTGGAGCGGAGGAGACTTTCAAGTTTGATAGTTAATGTTAATATTCTTTACGTTGTTGACATTTCAACATCTAGTTCATGAGACATTCATGCCAACATCAAAAAGAAGGCTCTTTGAACATAACCATTTAAGAAAACTCTGTTTTCCAGCACTCTCTTCTGTCCTGTGGCAGACTTAATAAAATACAATTTCAGGGACAGTGCTCTTGATGCCAAGTCTTACAAACATGGAGAAATGTGTGCTCACCATAACAGGAAGACAGCGGTCTTCAGTCAGCGGAGACGTGGTCTTCTGTCAATCAGTAACTGTGTCTCTCTAAACTAACCTTGAATGTACATTGGGGCCAAAGCACTCCATGAATCTTAAATACTAATGCTAAACTGTTTCTGAAGTTAAAAGTGACAAGCAAAAATTGTGGGTTTGGTAGAAAATACATGTAAAATGTTGCTTAGCTGGAGTTTTATTTGTATTTTTACATGTCCTAAAATAAATAGTCTTTTCTTTTTAGGTCTCTTTTTAAGCCTTTCGTTTTTGTGCCAAACATTGTGCCTTTGCTAAAAACCACGTCACCAACCTTTGGTCCTGATGATCCGGTGAAAAAATCACCAAGGTTTCAAACCAAGCCTGATCGAAGACACGAGCTCTACATACAGCACGAGATTGTCATGGACATGATGGACAAATCTCAGGTAATGTTCATATTGCTGATTGTGGAAAATTACATTAAAAGGCCTTTTGAACCTATTCATACAACATTACCCCTTTCATTCTGCTATTACCAATTAACTCATAGTATGCCTCCCTTATCTCTTTTTTGCACATCATTTATTTTGGGGACAGAGTTGAAGGCGGAGGTACTGTTACCACACATTTCAGTGACTTGTTCATTTGCAAATGGGTATGCCCCAGTTTGAACTACACTTATCTTCCTGAAGTTTTATCATAGGGTGCAAGAAATAAGGAGAAGGAAGAGACTTTTACCAACTATTGTATTGTAACTCAGAGTAACAATAGCAGGTGTAAATCACTGATGATAGTAGATTATTGTTAAGGGAATATTATTACTGTCTTACATATTGTTTCATCAGCCACTTTAGCATCTAGAGCACACCACCCACACTCAGTGCGTTTTATTGTGACAGTGTGTTATTCATGTGGCAATGTGATCGTCCTTACTCATGTGGTTGGGTTTGTGTCATCAGTGTACATATCTCATGGGTGAGATCCTATGATGTGCCTGCCAATCTGCAGGAACTTCTTCTAGGCTACCAGTTGTATTGTATTTTGCACACACCATCAAATATATAGTTCCCCACTGCACCCGCCTAGCACACATTAAACATTATCAGATGATGTCTATGATCATACTTCTTTTAAAAATAACCAACATCCGACAATCTATTGCAACACAACTCAGTGCTCTGCTTCCAACCTCCAAATCACCAACCTCACTCAGCAAAAACTCCCACGTTGTGTCACATTTCCCACTGAACTCATTCGATATTTGAAGCTTTCAACCCATTCTCTGACTCATTCAGCCCTAATATCAATAAACCTCATGCTCCCGTCATCTAAGCTCTTTTCTGTGTGACCTCGTTGTTCAACCATTCTCTTACATCTGGCACCTACCTGCCATGCTTCAAATCAGCAATTGTTTGACCTCTTCTAAAGAATACCATGTCTCCGTTTAACTATCACCTGGTATTACGACAGAGCTTGTTCTCTAAAATATTCATATGACTGGTCTTCTGCTGTCTCACACTTTACTTAACTTTCGACATCCTACTTGATTCCGTGCAGTTGGGTTTCCATGCTCTTCAGTCAGCAGAAATTGCAAATTGCATAGTTTGGGTTCCATCAACTTCAGACAGCAGAAACTGCAAATTGACACATCTCCAACACTATCACCAGTACACACCACAATCACCTTTTTTCTATCCTCATATGTCTAAACTTGTACAGTGCCTTCGCTGTAGATCGTCTCGGTCACCTATTCTCACTCCTATTGGTAGGCATCACAGGAGTAGCCCACATTTGTCTATCGCTCTGATCACTCTTACCATGGGAGTTGCCTGGGATTCTAAAGTAACAGTAACTACCTCAATTCCTGTGAATGTTCCACCAGGGTCTGTCCTTGGGCCTCTCCTTCTCGCTGTACACCACCTCCCTTGGGGATGTCTGCTTCTCTCTTGCGTATCATCTTTACGCTGTTGTATCTTATCCTCATTTAATCTATTTCCACCTCTGCTTCATTTTCGTGTTTCTCAGTACCTCACTGAAACCGGTCACTGGATGGCCTATGCTTCCTTGTACTAAACACCTCTAAAACTGAGATCCTGTACTAGTACTAACATTCTTATCAGTCCTTTCACTCCCAACTCTTTGAAGTTCACCTGTTCCTTAAGATATCTCAAGGTTCTCTTCTGCCTTTCCATGGAGATGGGCTCTTTGTTAAACAATAGAGTCAACACTATGCATGCCCTTAAGCAAAAACACTCATCAAGTCGTTAGTACACAGCAGACTGGCCTACTGTAAGAGTTTACTTGTGGGCCTACCTCAATACCCATTCGCCTCACTATACACAGACTTGACCCTCGCAAGAAGAAGCACCTTGTACAATCTTTTTAGGCATGCTCCCACCTCATTTTATCACCACTTTGCCAACTTGCTCTAGGCCAAAATCGGAGCCATATACAAACTACTGACCCTTGTATTCAAAACAGTGAATGGCAGGTCCCCAGCTACCTCTCTGAAAATTTTATACTGCTGCGCTCTATCCCAGAAAGTAAGATTTTATACCCTACCTGCATCCAAGCTACCCTGTGCTGCCTCCAAATCCCAGTCATTCTGCCCTGTAGGAGATCTCCACTGAAACTCTGCCGGACATCCAAGTAATCCCCATGCGTCAAGAGTACAAGAAAGAACTGAAAAGTCCACTTTTGTAGCTAGAAAGAAACTAATGATTACTGTCCAACTCACTTCATTATGTTGTAAATTAGTTAACCCGCTTATTTTTTTTTATGTATACTTAAATGTGGCCTATGATTATCATATAAATGGTGTACTTGAGCCGTATCACAAATGTTCCTCGTGGGTTTTTTGGATAGATGTTAATCTCTTCACTGTTATTGTTATATCTACTGCTTTTTATGTTGTGGGTGAAATGCTGTGGTTAATAAATCAATATTTGAAGGGGCTCTGAACCAAATGGTTGGAGAGTCCCATTGAGATATCTATGTTCTAAAAGTTCGGTTTTTAAAATGTAAATGAAGAAAATAAGATTCTAGCAGAGAGGTTTCAGAGATAGATCAAATGTTTTTGAGATATATGGAATTTGATGGACTTGCCATATGTCTGAATCTGAATGAATTTCATGTAACAAATGGGCCAGAACTTATTACCTCTTAACTTCTTCTTCAGAGTAGTAGGGTGCCATGGCCTGGAGGTATGCTGGGCTTTTGCCCAAGTAGTCTTTGTGCGTGGTACACAACAACTTGAACCTATATTCTGCTAAGTTCCTTTGTAGATTTCAATGCAGGTGTTGACATTGTCAAACAGATCAAGCCTAGGAAAATTGAGCCTAACCCTCTCCCCCCACCTTCCCCTATTTGGGATCATTTGAATTTTCTGCTGCTGCTTTTTTGGCAAACCTGTTTAAACTTTGTTGCGGTGTTCCAGTTTTGATAGTTCTGCCACGTGATTAACATAATGAGACAATCTTCTTAAGCATGATGATTAGCAAGATGACCCCTGTGCCGATGGCATATGCCTGGGGGCAGAATAACGGACCCCGTGATTTGTAACGGGTGCACTATCCCAGTTTGCGCAATGGTACACCTCTAAATAGGTGCGCTGGGCTCAAGTAGGGGCTGTGTGGCCCATTATAATCAAAGTATATGGCATATTAGTGCTTGAAGCAGCCGCTCTGTCTTTCATTGGATAGGTGGCACCTGCCTGCACTTCAAGAGGAGGATGTCTGGGGGTGTCCATCGGACCCTTTTTTTCTCATCCAGTGGTGCACCACCTCCATGTAGTGTTCCTTCAGTGCACCTCCTGACAGCATTTTTGCCTCTGCCCCTGTGTCTATAACATCACGGACACAGAGGCATAGTGTTTCCCATGTAAATGAGGGAACACCCCTTGATATAGCACCATCATATGTGCACAAGCACTAGCTGTATTACAGAAGAGGGCGCACAAGCATCTGCTGCCCCTTCTGTAATACAGTAGTGCTCGGTGGGCGCCAAAACGTGTGCACAAGCCCGTTGTGCCCCCAGAGCACTGTTTGTACAAGCCGGTTCCATTTAGGCTAAACATACATATTTTTATTGAAGTGGAAATTTGACTTCCGTCCACTTGAATATATGGAGAAGGTAGTCAGTGAGTTGCCATGGTTGCCTTCCAGATGAGGTCCATCTTGCATCCAGGTGCCATCTTTGTACATTTGTAACTGCGAATATGGTTTAAGTAGCATGGCCTACACACATTGGTAAATATTGAACAATAAAGGTGATAGTGCTGAGCACTGTGAATACTCCATGTTAGATTTTTGATGTTCAGTATATGAGACTCGTGTGTCTCTACATTGTATGACTAGTGAGGAACACTTGGGCCCAATCTAGGGCAATGCCCATTACCTAGCCTATTCTCCCAGTGTTAGTAGGATGGATGGATTTTCTACACCTTGAGCTGATGAGAAGTGAAGAGGCCTCTGGGCATAATATGCCATCTGGACCTTTGTGGTGTAGTTTCCATCCTCCTGAATGATCTTAAACGTACTTTGCAGTTGTGTAGCAGATTATGTTTATCCGTGTACTCCCATAGTTTTCTCATGACATTGCCTTCCTGGATCTGACTTAGAAATGGGAGGTCGTTGGACTGAAGAAAGATAAATCCTTGGGTTTGTTTCAGAAGTAGGGTAGTGATAGCCTATTTAAATTATTATAGGGTGACAGCTGAATGACAGATGTGTTGGGAAAGTCTGTCAAAGTGGAGCAAAGGCTCTCCTATTTAAATTTGTTGTCTTTTTTCATTCTGTGTCTTTATATGCGTGCCAGACAAGAGGCTCCTTGTAGATGGCAAACAATGCTGATGATAATTATCATCTCTGTTCAATACCATACTTCAAACTTAGCAGGTCCCTGTTGCTTGTTAACATAAACTTTCTTAGTTCTTTTTGCAGGTGTCTTTCAGAAAGCTGGCAGTAAACACTAGAGACCTCATCAGCTTCCACAAAGAATCGTAGGCGACACATTCTTAACATAGGATGTAATCATTCTTAGTGAGAGGGAGTTTGCTGCTTCATAATTATTTGCAACATACACATCAGGATTGCTGCTCAAAAAGGCCATCCAAAAGGTAAAGAAAAGATTAGTCCAGAGTCCAACGATGGCTGCCACCACTTCCTGGTTGAGGTGGTGGCAGCCAATCAGATCTCATTTCGAGATCTGTTTGATCCGCAAAGGATTCGCGTCCCTACATATATATAAATCTTTTTTCTTTAATAACTCCAAAACTAATGAACAAATTTACACCAGATTACAAAAATCACTCTTTCAGGACCCAGATCTAGTTTCCTACCAAATTTGGTGTAATTCCGTTCAGTGGTTCGGGCTGAAGTTGTGTCTAAAATCCCTATGGGAAATTGCATGAGGAAAACGAGTTTGGGACCCCACCTTTTTCTCGGGCCCCCGATTGACGAATCACCCTGAAACATTCCAGACAGCAGCTGAAGTGACTGGCAAACTAGTTTTGAAAATTTTGTGAAGATTCATCAAACCGCGCCATAGTTATTAGCAAAACAAACAAAACAATTCCTACAGAAATAGGTCCTAACTATACCTATTGGCGACCGCCAGTAGATATGTAGTTTTTTAACCGTTTTGCTTCCCCTATGGGCTAAACTCCCTTCCCCCACCTCATGTGCGTGCTGCTTCCGGTCCTTGTTGCATTTAAGGTTCCTGAGAGATGCTTGGTTAGATTTATTTAAAGAAGCAGACTTTTTATGAACAGAAGACTAAGAAAAAAGATACTTGCATCCTAAAAATGATTATTATTATAACTATTCCATTATCAGTTAGCTTTACTGATAGACTACGCTTTCATTTTTTCTGCTATGAATTCTAAGAGTTTTTTCACAGTATATAGATTTGCGGATTCAAATGTTCACAGCAATGCATGATTCTTAGCTGTAACTTGTGACAGCAGCTTCTATTCCTCAAATGAACTGAAAATATATTTTGCTCAAGAAGCTTTAGTCTGAGTGGGTATTGCAGATGTAATGTAAAGCCAAGGCACCTGAATTAGTCTATGAAAGTGTTAAGCTTGCACTGGCAGCAATATTATGATTATTTTAAAACCATTCACTAGCATTTTATAGCTGGATCCAAGATTTTATTTTCATGAATCATGTGTCTAGTAAAGATGTATAGATTTTTGGCCAGGTCCACAATGTACCATTTGAACCTTGCTACTTACTTTAAGTTTATCCTCATATAATTCTTGACAACTTTCTGCAAAACCGTCCACGAGATATATACAGGTTGTTGGTTCTTCACTTCCAGGACTCATAATTGAGGGTGATTACACCACACAACATTTACTGCCATATCTAAATTGTTCCCAATGAGCCCACTGCTTTTTATTGCTTGAGATTAGAGCTTGGTCCATTTCTGAATCTTTAGCTTTTAGCATTATTCCCCCTAGATTTGTCCACTATATCATTTTGAAATTTGATTCTCTGCTGTAGGACATTCTTGGATTTAGTGTGTTGTATGATTCTGCAGAGTGTGTTGATTAAGCTTATGCATGTTGCAGTTGCAGAATCACATTTCTTTAGTAAATATTACATCTGCACGCTCTTTGGCAGTTGTACTTGACCGCTCTATATCTGGTGTTACCAGCTGTTCCGTATTAGAAAATGAGGTCAAACTATCATATACCATTATGTATGTGGATCAAGCATCTAACCATGCATTGCTTAGGACTAGCCCATCATTGCTGCATATCTCATGCTGATACCTACCATCTTCCTTTATATATCACTGTTCAGCAGTTTCTTGGCCTTACAACCTTTGGAACCTGTTACAGTTTGCGTTATTAATGGTAGATCAAAAGACAAACTTGAATTAGTATTGGACACTGATGAGTGAAGATGTTTTGATTCCATGGCTATAGAGATGTAAAATCTGCCACGGTTACAAAAATAGCCATTTTATTCACCACCATATCTGACTCTGTTATTGGGGTGGTGTAAGAAATTGGATTATTATTTAGGGTGGGCGTCAGCCCACTTCAAGGACTAATCACAACCCTGGTCAGGGTAACCCTCCAAGTCACTAAATTAACCTGACCTCAACCCACTAGTAGCTATGGCACAGCCAGACATGCTTAACTTTGGACAAGAGGTAAAATATTTATGCAGAACCAAAAAGTAATACCGCCTAAAATACAAAACAATAAAAATCCCAAACTGAATTAGAAAAATAGAGTAAAATGTAATAAACAGAGTGACACCATAATGACAAAAATACGGTAAGGGTAACCGGAGATATGAATTTTAACGTTTTAAGTAAAATTGCCAAAAACCACAAAGCGTCAAAGATAGTCAATAATCATAGTAGACCTGGACCTAAGCAAAATTTGAGGCTGACCACGATTGAGGGTTAAATACACCAACCAGGTTCGTCCTGGTTAAAGATTTTACTTTATGGCGTTGTCCTTTAAATCTTAATCTACCAAATGAGTACACTTCTAAAGACCCCTGAGACCTCAGCTAAGGCGCTTAGAGACTCAAAAGGAGTCCGGTAGAGGCCAACTGTAGGGTCCAGTTTAGTTTATTTGACACTCAAGCAGGATTTGACACTGCAGTATCAAAAAGGATGCCCACAGCCCCCACCCTGCATATGCTGTGGGGTTCAGAGGAATCATCTTTGCCCATTCAGGTAAGCCTGTTGTTTGCTCCTGGGAGGCATTCCCCACCTATTCACGGCCAACTACTGGCTGGGAAAAGCTAGAGAGAAGATGCAAATTAGCCTCCAGGAATGTCCGAAAGCGTGAAGGGAACTTTCTAAAAGTTACTTTTCCTTTTACTTAACTTTTATTAAAAATCAGATTTCAACATTGAATTTGGTTTTTAATACCTATTAAAATGCCAGGATATCCGAAGATAACATTCATTTTCCAAATGCCTAAAACCTCTTCGACTCCCTATCTAGAAGTGGCGGAGGGAAATAAAGTGCTGTTCACCTTGCTAGCTGAAGCCTGAGCCATGAGGATATCTGGGGTAGGATGTTTAGTGAGAAAGTCAGGATCACCAGGCACCGATATGTGATGGCTGGCCACCTGCCTATTCACTGGTGGGAAAGAACAGGGCTTTAACGAGGTCTTCATCAATACCTTGATGAGCAACTAATCAAAGGAAAGGAGGGGGGGCGTGGCCACGGGAGCAATGGAGTAGGACGTGTGTTTGGTGTGCTCCGTCTCCCCGGGGCCCACTGTGCTGCATTAACGCGCACCGGAGTGGTGGTGGCAATCTGAGACGCTGGTCCCTGCTCCCGGAGCCTGTGAGAGCTTACCTGTTCGTCGACTGCACTCCCGGCGACCGGATCCCCAGCAGAGGACATCGGCGATTCTCCGCGACCGGGGGCAGTGAGCGTCGGTCGCCATCTTGAGACTGAAGCCCCAGGCTCGTAGATGGGCTCGAGGGAACGTCGGCTGCCCTTGCGGACCTCGTGAGCCCTCGTGATCTTGCCGCAGCCTGCCTGGGGATTGATGGCAACCAGACTGAGCCGGTAGACAACGCCCTGCATCCTTGGGCCTGGGAAAGCAGCGGAGGGGCTCGGCGGCCGCCATCTTCAAACAGGCACACGCTGCGGGCTCGTCCCCTCCCACATCGCACCAGCATAGCGGCTCGCCTGACTGGCGCCCCGGAGGTGAGCTCACGCCCGTGCCTCCAGGGGGGCCCACGGGGACACTGGTTCCTGCTCCCGAGGCCTGTGGGGGCTCACCTGATCGCTGTTTGCACCCCGTACAGCTGGATACGCGACTGTTGCCATCGGGGGCGCTCCGCTACCGGGAGCGGTGATCGTCATCTTGGGGCTGGAACCTGCAGCTCGTGGACGAGCTAGGGAAACCGTCGGCGAGCCTCAAGAGCCCTCAAGAATCTGCCACAACCTGCCTGGTGACTGTCTGAGCACCCGCCAGAGCCGGTAGGCAACACCCTATACTTTTGGGCCTAAAGCAGCTGCAGGGGGGCTGGGCGGCCGCCATTTTCAACTAGGCGCTCGCGGTGAGCCCGTCCCCTCCCCCATCACACAGGCACTTCGACTCGGTGGAGTGGCGCGCCGGGGGTGAGCTCGAGTCCATTTTCCTGGGTGGGCCCTCGGCGGAGTCAACTGAGAGAGGAGGCGTTTGCCACTGCGGAGACCGTGGCGGGCGGGGCTGAATGACGACCTCTTGGATAGGCCTGGACTAAGCCCTGGGACCTCTGCTGACATCAGGGCACAGCCCATTATACTCTTCGCTCCCGCATGGTGCCACAATCCCCGAGAGCGGGCAGCCCCACGCACCTCAAGCTGCTACCTGCTTCCCTACTCCCACAGGGAATAAATAGCGAAGCCAGTGCAACAGGATAGGACCAGCCGGGCACCCCTCCTCCGCCCACAGCGACGCTGCCCTAGCTTTCGGGTGATGCTGCTAACACAGTAACACTCCTCCACGTAGAACCCGGTCATCGAGCGCCTCTGGACCCTTGCTATGCCCCGCTCTAAGGCTGCTAAAGACAATCCAGTGACATCCCTGTGGCATAAGGCCCCACAGCCAGAGGAGACAATGCAGTCCTCGACCCCGGCGGGGAAGTCTCAGCGCCATTCACGCAGGGATACAGGGACCGCTTCCTGCAGGAGATACAATCAGATATCACCTCCCTTAAAGAGGAGTTTAAATCAAGCCTCCGCGACATCTGGAGAGAGGTGACTGAGATTGGGGATAGGGTGGACGACCTGGAGCGGACGGTCAATAGCAGATCAGAAGACCATGCGATGCTACTGAAGCGCATTGCCGCACTGGAGGACCAGCAAATTGAGCTTCAAACCAAACAGGAAGACTTTGAAAACCGGAGCCGCCGCAACAATATTCGTATACGGGGGGTCCCGGCAGGTGCCGAATGCGCAGACATTGTGGCATTCACGGCAGAGCTCTTGCTGGCGGTACGAGGCAACGACGATGCATCCCCTCCCGCCCTCGATCGTGCGCTCAGAGTCTTGGTGGGGACGTCTCGAAAGGGCAGTGGCCCAGATATCCTAACCAGGGTGCACTTCTTCACTGAAAAAGAAGAGATCATGCAGGCGGCCCGCAACAAGACGGAGAGTTTCGGGGGCTCACGATCCAGCTCTACCAAGACGTCTCCGCAGTCACCCTCCGCAAGCGACATGACTTCAAGCCTATCACCGACAAGCTGGGCACGCAGGGCATCCGATACCCATGGGGCCATCCCTTCGTGCTCCTGTTTCAGTGGGAAGGCAGATGCCGCTCTCTACACTCCCTAGCAGAGGCCAAAACGCTGCTGGGCCTAGCAGACGATCCAACAACTGAAGAAGGCTCTCCCTCCCCAGGCGCCTTAGGGCGGGATCTTAAGCCCGGGTGCGCTACGATCCCCCAGCCCCGCTCCAACAAGCAGCGTGCAGAACTATCATCCCAAGCGACTAAACAAGAATTATTGACCACCTGCGCACGCTTAGCAGGGGCCCCTCCCCTACCCACTCGATGGCTAAATCTATCTGAGGGTGGCACACCCTGACAGGAGCCATGCTCGGAACGCACAAACCTGGTCTCGGCCAGACAGCGGTCCCACACCAGCACAGATGGCGACGGTGGGACCTTCTCCCAGGAAATATAGAGGCAGCCGGAGGGCCCCGGGGGCACACGGGGCCTGCCTTGACTGTGCTCCGACACTTCAGTTGTATCCTCGATAGCCCGCCTCCCCAAAACTTCTCTCATAGAGGGTGACTCCTCCAGCGGGATCAGAGCACCTCGGTGCCGGTCTCCGCGGTTCGAGAAGTCCTTGTTGGGTCCAGTTGGCCCTTTTGTTTGTTTTTCTGTTACCTTGGTTGTCTCCACAGGTCGCTCAGGACATTGCATGTAGAAATGATGGTGGGATACTTGTGGCAATGGGCATGAAGGGGAGGGCGTAGTTAGGCTGGTGCTCACTAACCTATGGGCTGCAGCTCCTCATAGATGGCAACCTGGATGACTGGGTGCGGCTAGGTCTGGCTAAGACGGGAGGGCAAACACAAGACACGGGTATGGTGACTCTGGTCTGCAACACAAAATATTTTAGCTTTTTGATGCTAGGCTCTACATACGGGCCGGGGATGCCCCCTTCACCACTCACCTCCAATGGGGGACACTAAACTACTCTCATTAAATGTTTTGGATCTAAAGTCCCCAAACAAAAGAAAACAAATATGGCGCTACATCCTACACCACGACCCAGATGCCATAATGCTACAGGAGACCCACTTAATGAAGGCAGACTTGCACCCCATGACACACCCGAAGTACCCCCACCGCTACTGGGCATATGCCACCTCTAAAACCCTGGGGGTGGGAGTGCTGTGTAAGGCCAGCTATTATACCTCCGTTATTCAGGTGACTCGTGATGGGGAGGGTCGATACCTGCGATTACAACTGCTCCGGGGGAAGCAGCCGTTAACACTACTCAATGTCTATGTACCAAACACTGCCCAGGATGCATACATCAGGCATGTGCTATGCGAACAGCTTAAGGGGGTGGACGGGGACATAGTGGTATGCGGAGATTTCCACTTAGTTTGGGACCCTTCCCTAGACAGAAGCACCGCAACCTTCCAAAACACTGGGGCAATGTCGGCACACCTTAAGAGAGACATTGAGGACTGGCGCCTGGTAGATGCATGGCGATACAAACACCCAGATGTGAGGGACTATTCTTACTATTCACATGCACACACTTCCTACTCTCGCATCGATTACGCCTTCGTCACACCATCTCTCCTTACATGCCTGCGCTCATCGGAGCTCTCGGATATTTCCATCTCTGACAATGCCCATCTCGAACTCATATGGCATGATCGGGCCCCCGTCCGGTCTGTCCACCTCAATGGCATATGCCCGCACACCTGTTGCGCGATCCGGTGGATGTGGAGGAGATACGGAAGAGTATCACTAAGTACTTCCAACTCAACGCCTCCCATGAGGTCTCTCTGCACACACTATGGGATGGGTTCAAAGCCACGATAAGGGGCACGATAACGTCTATTGCCATTGCCAGAGGGAGGGAAGCGAAATTAGTGGAATCTAAACTCACGGCAGAGATCAAGCTGCTAGACTGCTCGGACAAAGAAACTCCAACCCGACGTACCAAGTGCAATTAGCCCTGTTGCGTGCTCAGCTGCGGGCCCACTGCACGGGAAAGGCAGAGCGTGCGCTAAGGACCCTAAAGCAGAAATACTATGAGGGAGGGGATAAGGTGGGCAGGCTCTTGGCTGGCAAACTGCGGCAGCGCCAGGCGAAAGCACACATCGCTAAAATCCAGACTGGTACCACCACATGGGTGGCAGCAGAAAACGACAAATCTGAGGCGTTTCGAGATTACTACCAGCGACTCTACTCCCGGGAGGACCCCTCTCCCATGAGACTCCACTCCTATCTTGCCGACTGCGAGTAGGAGCCACTGTCCACGCACCACTCGACTCTTCTAGATAGCCACATCACAGCTGAGGAATTATGTGCAGCCGTCAAAAGCCTCCCCCTAGGTAAAGCGCCAGGCCCTGATGGGCTCCCTGTCCTCTTCTATTGTGCCTTTCTTCCTCAGATACAGGAACACCTCCTGCGTCTGTTTGTTTAATTCCTTTACAGAAGACACTGGCCTCACCCCCACCATGGCGATGGCCGAGATCTCCCTTATCCCAAAGGCGGGCAAGGACCTGGAGCAATGCTCTTCCTACCGCCCAATAGCACTCCTCAACATGGACGCCAAGCTTTTTACTAAAATATTAGCCACACGCCTCGACCCCTATCTCCCTGGCCTCATTAGTCCCGATCAGGGGGGTTTATCCGCCACCGACAGGGCGCAGATAATGTCCGACGTATCGCCCACCTTGTCGAAAAAGTGCAACACTTAAAAATCCCCACCTGCCTTCTCTCGCTAGATGCGGAGAACGCATTTGACAGGGTAGATTGGTCCTACCTCCGGGCGGTGTTATGTAAAATAGGACTTGGGCGAGAATTTATCTAGAAAATTATGGCATCATATGTGGCCCCAACAGCCTGCATCCGAGTGAATGGGCGGACTACAAGGCGGATATCACTGCATCGGGGCACGCAACAGGGGTGCCCACTCTCGCCCCTGCTCTTCGCACTACCGGTGGAGCCCCTGGCCATACGGGTAAGGGAGATTAAGGGTGGATAGAGGAGATTAAGGGTGTGACCTTTGGAGGCCAAATCCACAAAATCAATCTGTTTGCGGACGACCTCCTGCTCACACTGACCCAACCGGAACTCTCGCTCCCATGCATGGTCAAAAGCCTGCAGACCTTTGAAGCTATCTCCGGCTTTAAAATCAACCTATCTAAATCATTTGTCCTAAACATTAACATCCCGACCCGAGGCTAGAACCCTACAGGACCTGACCCCTTTCCAATGGACGGCAGACTCCATTAAGTATCTGGGGCTCCATATCACCCCCACGCTTGCCTCCTGGTCCCGTACTAACTGGGTAACTGTCCGTCGCTCAGTATTAGCTGACCTTCAGGAATGGAAGCCCCTCCACATTTCTTGGCTTCGACGCATCAACATAATTAAAATGAATATCCTACAGCGGGTCTTGTATTTGTTTCAAAAGCTGCCAACCCCGATCCCGCAAGCGGACATCCAGCGTCTTCAGGGAGACCTACGCGCTTTTGTGTGGAATGGGAGGCGGCCACGGGTAGCGCACTCACTACTGATGCAGCCACGGGATAGAGGAGGCCTGGCATGCCCAAACCTATTGGAATACTATTGGGCAGCCCATCTGAGATATATCTCTGAATGGGTCGTGTGTGAGAGCGAGAAGCATTGGTTCCACATGGATCGTGCTGTAGCGTGCCGACCATTGTGGGACCTTACCTGGATACCTAAACTTGCCTGACCCTGAAGTGCTTATGCTGCGACCCCAACCAAAACAGTCCTTGATATTTGGGAAAGAATAGCGGTTAAAAAGGGGCTGACCACATTTCCATCCCCAAATACCCCTATCGCACGCAATCCAGATTTCCGCCCGGGCCTACCAAAACAGGCATTTGGGAGATGGAGTGATGGAGAGTGCCGGACCATCTGCGACTTATTTGCGGGAGATGACATTAAGACATTTGATACCTGTAGGTCCGAATTTACGTTACCTCCCACAGCAAGGCTCCAATATATGCAGCTGAGACACTGGCTCTCCACTCCCGAGCTTCATGCGGCTGCGGTGCGACTCTTCACCCTCTTCGAGAAGTTAGTGCGGGCCTTTGCGGGCACTAAGGGACTGATCTCTGCAACTTACCAGGTATTGCAGCACTCAACTCCGATTTGTACTCACAGATACCAGGCTGCTTGGTATGACGCAACCCCGGGGGGACTCACTCCCAAACAGTGGGAGAAGCTGTGGCAGGACATCCCCAAAACATTTCGTAAGCTAGTTTCCCGTGAAACTGCATACAAGCTAATGCTCCAATGGTACTATACGCCCTCTCGTCTGGCTACTATGAACCGCACGGTGTCCAGTCTCTGCTGGCGATGTGGGAAAGAAGGTGGCACTCTATACCACAAATGGTGGTCATGCCAGGTGATAGCCACCTTTTGGAAGGAGGTCCTGGGGCATAACAAAGGCGTCGTGGGGTACCCGCTTCCACATCTACAACACGTGGCAATTCTAGGGATACGTCCTTCTACTCTAGCAGCAATGACCGAGGCGGACTGGGCCCTCATCAGCCATTTACTCCTAGCAGCGCGAAAGCTTATAGCATGCACGTGGAAACGAACTTCGCCCCCCTCCGTGGCACAGTGGTTCGTCAAAGTGTGGCACATTCTGGCAATGGAAAGACTCTCCCATAACTTAGCAAACACCGAAAAGAAATTCCAGCACATATGGCAACCACTGATATCTTATTTAATGCGCATTGAGTTCACCTGCTTTAGCCCCCGAAACTAAGAGCCCTCCAGCTTTTTCCAAGCGATTGAAGGGCACGCTTGCCCAGCCTAAATGGACAGTTCCGGATTATGCAGATGCTGTGCCCCCCTTTTCCTCCCCCACGTTTTACAGCATGGAACGTGCTAGCCACCCCACACCACATATCTCACTATGACCTGTACAGTTTTTGTTTCATTATTGTCACCAGTTCTTTCCTTTCTTTCATCTTTAACAACACCCTGGCCATAGGAACCCGCACGCACTATGCCGAGTGGTGTGTAGGACATAGCGGGGGTCACAGCCACAGCAAGGACTACACAGGAGCAGACGCCCCCGCAGGGGCGAGGTTAGACCTCCCAATCCCACACAACTGGGTATATCTGCCTGGGGACTCAAATGTTGAATCTCAAGGCTGCGGGGCATGATATACAACCTTCAGCTCAAAATGGTCAAGAAGGCCCTCCTACAGCTTGTCTATTTTGTATACAGTGATCACCTTACGCGGCCAGCCCGAAGTGGTTGTAGGCGACTTGCTGTGTACCCCCCTCCTGGCTATCTCGATGTCCTCGTAAGACTTTACGCTGCCGGCCCGGCCACGGTTGTAGGCATTTTGCTGTGTTTTACACTGACTAGCCTCAATAAAGGTTTTTGAAAATCAAAAAAAAAAAAAAGGAAAGGAAGCAAGAACTCAGATCTGGCTGGAACCGACTGGTAAATTTCTATAATGATGTTAGTCTTAGTCTCAACTGAAGGCAGATGCAATTCCAGGACCTCAGAAGCCCGTCGGACTACTGCTAGAAATTATGCACTCTATTCGGTTGGTGGTCCAAGTGGCAAATCCAACCCTGTATCAGGGGAGGTATGAGCCCTCTGGCCTCTTGTAAGTCCATGTAAAAATTGTCAACATCCTATGAGGGGGAAGATCACCATTTGCCTCCCCAACATCATTATCTCCCTCTGGTGGTGCATCTTGTTGAGAGTCAGAGCCAAAAAGATAATGGAGCATCTGGTGGTGTGTCCGCCCTCATAACAACATTGGTACATAGTCAGGTTGCATGACCGATTGCACTTTTGTAGTTTTGTATCGCGAGATTGGATGAGAATGGGCTGAAGTTGGTGCAAGATCGGACATTAGAATCTGCACCGGATCCTCTTCTGGCTTCGACAAGGAATGGCCCAGCGCAAGTCCTGGAGCCATAAAGGACGAATCTACTGCCATCAGTACAGAACCTATAATGAGTCCTAAGAGTCTAGACGATGCTGCAGAAGGATTTGCCTGCGAGAACTCGACTGGAGGCCAATGTGGCTCCTTGTGGCCCGAAGGCTTGCCAGAGGACCTGAGTGCGCCAAAATCCTTCAGCTGTAGCAGTTTTAGTTTAGCCTATTACTTGATCCCACTTGCTTTGGGATCTGCTGATAGCAGAGTCTCTCAAAGGATGAAAAATATGTGACAGGAAGTATCCTTTAGAAATACAAACCATCTTCAGTTCCATTTTTTTCTCATAAATACTCTATCATCCCAGAGATTCATTCTCACCCTTCGATCTCCACTCTGAGAAGGATCACGTGAAAAGCTTTGTTCTCAGTGTATACTGTGTCTTACTTGGACATCATGGGTGCCTTGCAGCAAATTCATGGACATGTTTTTCACATCGGGTGACGCCAGGACACCTCTGTGACCAGAGACTTACAGGTGCCACCAAGTACCTATTGCTCGGATTGCAATGTTCTGGATCTAGTAGAAAAAAGCATTATTGAAGTTAAGCAAATCATTCTACTCTGTTATTCGTTCCATAGAAATATAGTAATTTCTTGCTTACGTCAGTGTACAATCTGTATCTAGCTGTAGCAACAGAATATATTCCAGTGAGGTGAAGTTTGTGAAAGAGTGTGAGGTACTACTTTAGAGGGAGCACCATCCATTCTTCACTGCTAAAGCATGGCATGATGTTCTCAGTACTCGAGAAGTGTCAGGATGTGACCTTTTGGCTCTTAGCACTCAAAGAGCCAGATTTACAAACCTTTTGTGCTGGGTTCGCACCACAAAAGTGATGTAAACCTGTGCAAAATGTGTTTTGTTGGATTTACTTTGTAAGGCAAAACAAGCTGCCTGAAAGTAACGCAAAGCAGACCAAAGCACTGCTTTGCGTTGCTTTGCATCAAGGAGGCGTTCCAGAGGTGGTTCGCGTGGGTGTGTTCCCATGCAACCACCCATGATTTTTGGTGCAAAACCCAATCTATTAAAAACAGTAGACAGGGTTTTGCACCAAAAATGTATGCCATTTTGAAACAGCCGTTAAAACAGAGAAATGCTTTTATTTCTGCTAACATTCCCACTTTACATGTATGCTGCACTAAACAGCACACATCTGAAGTGGGAAAAGTTTTAAAGTTGGTCTAAACATGGTATTTTCTACTGGAACAGTACCCTTCCAGTACAAAACCTATGCTAGACTCCTACAGACACGTTTGCATTATGGTGCAAAGGTGTACAAGTAGTGCTCGGCAGCCTGGCTGTGTGCCAGTTCTATAGGAAGTAATATACACAACAGGAGAAACCCATAAACCCAGCTGAGACCTCAGTATTATATAGTAACATACAACAATGTCTCAACAGATATTAGTTACACGATTAATTAGGAAAAAAAAGTAAATTAAGAAAAACTAGAAGTACCAGTGATTAATTACTGCAGTTATATTTCAATAGATGAACAAAAAGAGCTTAGAGGCAGCATCAACGTTACTTTGATAATGTGCAATAAATAAATAGTGGACCCATAGTGCTTGTAGGAAATGCCCTCTCTGTACAGTGTACTAAAATGAAGTGCACTAGGAAGAGAGTGCGAGAGATCCCCAAAAAGCAGGTAGAGGCAAAAGTAGATAATACTTGCTCTCTTTTTGTGGTAGTGTAGGCGAGCAGTTAGGCTTATCATAGGGTAGTGTAAAGCATTTGTTATACTCACACAGGCAATAAATGAGACGCACACTCCAGAATAAATCCGAGACCATTTTATAAAAATGACATAGATTTTTATATAATTTTTAAGACCACAAACGCAGTTCTTGGGTAAGTACTTTTAGAGTTACGATTTTTCAAAGTTCGGAAAATATATCACTTTTATACACAATTTCCCACCTTAGCAACCAATGGAGAAAAGGCAAAAAAATGCATAGAAATTCAGGCAATGCTTTCATGAAGTTCACCTTTTTGTTTTCGGTCAATGTCAGGACCAGGTCCAAAGTTCCAGAAGGAGAAGTTCTGGAATGTCCCGGATCGGCTGGGAGCAGAGGTGCTGAGGTCTTGGAAGCTGGTGCAGAAAGACGAAGGGGGCCACCTGAAAAAGCACTGCACAGAGGGACTTACTGGTAAGTACGGTGGGTCGCCTCGGAGGGAGGAGGTTGCAAGGGCCTTAGGACCACGGGAGCAGGGCGGTTTTGGGGCCGGTAGGTCAGCCGGGCGTTTTGCGTCTTGAGGTCCTTGCGGTCAGGAGCAGGCAACTTGGAGAGGCGATCTCAGGACGGCTGGGCCACTCAAGAAGTGGGTCTCTGTTGTCTCGACGTCCCTCGACGGGTGCTTGCTTCTGGTGCTTCAGGAATCCGCTGTGGACTCTCTTTTTTGGTTTTTACCATGGGGGGTCCGGTACCCCGGGTATTGGTACGCTACAGATCTGGTACGTCCTAGTGCCTCCAAACCTGGTAGTGAGGCAGATCTGACCCACCAGAGCTGTTGACAAGCTGAACTTCACAGGATCGGTGCCTGCAGTGTGCAGGGGAGTAATACCTTCACTCCAAGGGAGCTTCAGTGCGATTTTTCAAAGGCTGGAGGTGCTCTGGGGTTCTTGCAGTCCTTTCAGGACGACACAGCAGCAGCGATTACAGAGTCCTAGGAGCAGCAGGCAGGGGTTGGCGCCTTTTTCTTCTGCAGCAGGGCTTCAGTTCTCGAGCAGCGGGTCTTCTTTGTCCGTGTCTTCTCTTGTCTGTCGAATCTCATGTTCAGGTCTCAGGGTGCCACCTAAATACTTAATTTAGGGGTGTTACAAGGGTAGACGGGCAGTAGCCAATGGGCTATTTACCTTTAGGGTGTCTACACCCTGTAGCAAGGGCTCCTGTGGGAAGAGGCACTACTATAGCCCTGATTGGAGGTTTCTCCACCATTCCAAGATGGTGGAATTTCAGGAGAGGGGGTTCACGTCACCTGCCGCGCCCTAGCGGTGGTGTAGGCTACGTGGGGACCCTCCTCCTCATCGAAGTAATTTTCTTGCCTTTCCTCCCACCACAAGTGGAGCAGGAAAGGGCGCTTGGCCTCCCGCACTATCTAGAGGCTCCTGGGTTGGATTTCAAAGGTGGCATTGCCTTTGAAGTTTCCCGCCCGGGAATGCCATCCTGTCCTGGAGGTGTGAAGCACCTGCACCCAGAGCAGGCTTTGTCTCTGACCCGCTCCCTCTCACCCCATGAGGTCAGAAACATGTCTGCTAGTGGCAGGGTGGGGAAAACAAGTCGGGAACCACACCAGTGCTTGGTAGGTTTTCAGAGGACCCTCTAAAAGGGTCTCCTGTGTGTATTTATTAATAAATCCATCACTGGCATCAGTGAGGATTTATTAAGACAGGATGTTTTTTACCAAACATCTCAGAAATCAGTGAAACCATCATGGAGCTAGGAAACCTGTGATGACGAGTATCCAGCCCATGTACTCTTTATGGCTTCCCTATTCACTTACAACATCCCAAAATAGGTTGGACATTGTAAGGGCATACCTGCTCATGCAGGTATGCACACACATAGGATATAGTGCACCCTGCCTTAGGACTAAAGACCTGCAGCATGGGTGACTTACCTATAGCTTATCCAGTGAATGGGAGGCATAGCACACAAGGTTGTGTGCCATGTCCCCTCTTCGGATTTTCCTGCACCAGGACACGCAACCTGCAATGGCAGAATGCATAGCCTTGGTGAGGGGTTCCTGGGGTGGCACAATCAGTGCTGCAGTTTCAGAGGACCCTTTTCAGTGCCCATGCCCAGGTACCAGGTATTTATTATGGACTTACAGGGGCCACTGAAGTTGTGCCAATCGTGGTACAGTTTTGTGGAAATAGATCTGGCACTGGGGACCTGGTTAGCAGGGACCCAGTGCACTTACAGTTCAAAATGACATCAGGCAAAAAGTGGGGGCTAACCATGTCAAAAGGCGCACTTTCTACATGAAAGAGGATGAGACTAACTGTACTCTAGTGAGCCTTCATCGTCTAAGTGGAAGAACCTGGAAAGTCCATCTGCATTGGCCTGGGCAGTCCTAGGTCTGTGTTCCACTTCAAAGTCCATTCCCTGTAGGGTTATGGATCACCTGAGCAGTTTGGGATTTTCACCTTTCATCTGCATTAACCATCTGAGAGGCCTGTGGTCAGTTTGAACAATGAAGTGAGAGTCAAAAAGGTATGGCCTCAGCTTCTTCAGGGACCAGACCACAGCAAAGGCTTCCCTTTCAATGGCACTCCAATGCTGTTCCCTGGGAAGTGGCCTTCTACTGATGAAAGCCACAGGCTGGTCTTGACCTTGGTCATTTATTCAGGATAGGCCCGCTCTTATCCGATGTTCAGAGGCATCAGTCTGCACAATGAATTGACTGGCATAATCTGGAGCTTTCAGAACAGGTGCAGAGGACATTACTTCCTTCAGAGTGTCAAAACCTTTTGATAGCTCACTGTCCAGTTCTCCTTTTTAGGACATTCTTTTGGAGGGCAGTTTTGTGAGGGGTGTCAGAATGGTGCCGTAATCCTTCACAAACCTCCTATACTACCCAGTCAAGCCGAGGAAGGCCCTGACTTGAGTCTGGGTAGTTGGAGCCACCCAGTCCAGAATAGTCCTTGATCTTGGGTTGTAATGGTTGAACTTGGCCTCCACCAACAAGGCGGCCCAGGTATACAACCTTCCCCTGCCCTATCCGGCAC
This sequence comes from Calotriton arnoldi, assembly GCA_963921515.1. NCBI lineage: Eukaryota > Metazoa > Chordata > Amphibia > Caudata > Salamandridae > Calotriton > Calotriton arnoldi. The sequence goes on from CAWUFW010005681.1 coordinate 668,262, forward strand.
TTGTTTGCCTTGATAGTGAGGCCTGCACTTCTCAGAGCCTCTAAATCTTTCCCAAAGGGGATCAGGTGATCCTGCCAGGTGGAGCTAAAGACAGCAATATCATCTAGATAAGCTGCACTTTAGGATTCCAAACCAGCAAGGACTTTGTTTGCAAACCATTGAAAAGTGGCAGGTGCATTTTGTTTCAGCCCAAAAGGCATCACAGTAAACTGATAATGCCCCTCTGGGGTTGAAAATGCAGATCTTTCTTTTGCTCCTGGAGTCAGACCTATCTGCTGATATTTGGCTGCACCCAACCTGTCAATTAATTTATGTGCCCTTGGACTTGGGTGTGCATCGGTTTTGGTCACTGTATTGAGGCCCCTAAAATCCTGGCCTCATCTCTTATTTTTACCACCCTGGGTATGAGGCTTGGGAACTAACACTACATGGCTGGCCCAGGGGCTCTCAGATGACTCTCAGATGGCTGTACGACTCCCAATTCCAGCATTTTGCTTATTTCAGCTTTGATGCTTTCTTTGACATGATCAGACTGCCTGTAAAAAAATGTTGACAGGTAGGTTTTCACCAGCGTCCACTTCATGGGTGCACAAGCCAGTCTGATAGCCTGACCAGGGGACAAAAAGAAGACCTCCGCAAACTGATTTAGGACGTGCCTGCAATGAGTGTGCTGTTGGGTAGTGAGGGTGTCTGACAAGACCACTCCTTCCACTGACTCATCTTTTGGGTTGTTGGACAGGAGGTCAGGGAGAGGTTCAGTCTCTCTGCTTCATGATCCTCATCTGTAACCATGAGCATGGTCACATCTGCCCGGTCATAATGGGGTTTAAGGTGGTTCACTTGGATGACCCTCTTGGGGTTCCTGCAAGAACCAAGGTTCATCAGGTAGGTGACCTCCCCTTGCCTTTCTAGGATAGGGTAGGGCCCACTCCACTTATCTTGGAGGTCCCTAGGGGCCACGGGCTCCAAAACCCACACCTTCTGCCCTGGTTGGAACTCCACCATAGCAGCCTTTTGGTCATGCTATTGCTTCTGGAGCTTTTGACTGGCCTCAAGGTTTTGGTTTCCTTTCTCCATGTATTCAGCCACCCTGGAGCGGAGGCCAAGTACATAGTCCACACTGTCCTGTTTAGGTTCAACGAGAGGTTTCTCCCATCTCTCTTTCACAAGGCACAATGGTCCCCTAACAGGATGACCAAACAAAAGTTTAAATGAGTAGAACCCCACTCATTTTTGTGGCACTTCCCTGTAGGCAAAAAGCAGACATGGCAATAAGACATCCCATCTCCTTCTGAGTTTTTCAGGGAGTCTACCAATCATACCTTTCATGGTTTTATTGAATCTTTCAACAAGGCCATTACACTGCAGATGATGGGGAGTAGTGAACCTGTAGGTCACTCCACATTCCTTCCACATGTGTTTGAGGTAACCAGACATGAAGTTTAACCTCTATCTGATACCACCTCCTTAGGGAAGCCCACTCTGGTAAAGATACCAACGAGGGCCCTAGCCACTGCTGTGGTAGTCCTAAGGGTAATAGCTTCAAGATACCTGGTGGTATGATCCACTACAACCAGAATATATCTGTTCCCTAAGGCTCTAGGCGAGCCAAGGAGACCAACAATGTCAATCCCTACCCTTTCAAAGGGAACCCCAACCACTGGAAGTGGAATTAAGGGGGCCTTTGGGTGCCCACCTGTCTTGCCACTGGCTTGACAGGTGGGCCAGGCGTTGCAAAACCTTCTGGTGCATCCTTGGCCAGTAAAAGTGGCTGACAAGCCTGGTCCAAGGTTTGGTCTGGCCAAGGTGTCCAGCTAGGGGGATGTCATGGGCCAAAGTGAGGAGGAATTATCTAAACACCTGAGGCACTACCACTCCCCTAGTGGCACCAGGTTTGGGGTCTCTGGCCTCAGTGTAAAGGATTCCCTCCTCCCAATAGGTCCTGTGGGAACCACTAACATAACCACCTTCCTGTGCAGCAGCTTGCTGTCGCAGGCTTTCAAGAGTGGGGCAGGTCCTCTGCCCCTAGCACAGCTGTTCCATAGAGAGTCTCACTGGCCCAAAACCTCAGCCTGGTAAGGCTTCAGCTCCTGAAGGTCAATTTCCTCTGGGGCTGACTCTTCTTCCCACTGAGGAGAAGGGTCTGTTGTCTGATTTGCAGCTGGTTCCCCAGTCTGCTTGCCTTTTCTCTTGGAGGGCTGGGCCATTCTTCCAGACTCCAGCACCTCTTTTACACAGTGGGCTGTGCTCTGTGCTCCTGGTTTTTACACACACACCCAGTGTAGGATTCCAAGCATTTCTACATGGATTCTCAGTTCTGCCTCAGCCCAGGCTGACGACTCCAAATCATTGCCAAGCAAAAAAATCAACTGGTATTGATGAAGAGACTGCTACTTCCTTTTTTCCAGCAACCCCTCCCCAGTCAAAGGACACCATCGCCATGGGATGGTTTTTTGTCACATTGTCAGCATTGGTGACTGGATAGGTCCTTCCAGGCAGCTACTGTTCTGAGGACACCAGCTGCTCAGTCACCATGGGGATGTTGGTACCAATGTCTATCAGGGCTTCTACCCTAACCCCATTAATAATAGGATGCTGGCCTATATTTTTGCATACTAGTGGGCCAGACAGCTAAGGTGGCTAAGTCCACATCCCCTACTTGAGTTGCCTCAGTGAGTTCTCTAACATGGTCAGGGCTCACCTGAGATCCTATCTGGAGATTGGCCACTGCAGTTACTGCAGGTGGACTAGAGGCATTTGGTTTGTTTTAACAGCCAAGGTCTCCAGTTCGGTGTCCAAGTGCCTTACAATCATGACACCAAGCCTTTTTAGGATCCCGGTTCTTACTCTGGTACCCTTCCTTGGACTGTGATGAGTTTCTGGGCTCACCCCCCTGAGCAGGTTTTTGGGGGCCTGAAGAAGACTCATTTACGTTTTTCCCTTCTTGGGGGTTTGGCCTCTTTCGTTTGGCCTCCCCCACCAGTGGTACTTGTTTTGACCCAGTGGTCTGCCTTCTTCCCCAAATCTAGAGGAGAAAGTGGACCAAGGTCATCTAGATACTGATGCAACTTCTCATTGTAACAATTACTCAAAAGATTCTCTTTCATGATTAAATTGTAAAGCGCTTTATCGTCACTCACATTGTTACCTGATAACCAACCATCCAGTGTTTTCACTGAAAAGTCAATGAATTCCACCCAGGAGTGACTCTGGGTTTTTTGAGTCTCCCTGAATCTTATTCTATACTCTTCAGTGGTGAGTCCAAATCCCCCTATCAGGGTACCCTTCATGAGGTCCTAGGACTTAGCAATCTTTCTAGCATGAGGTCCTCATCTGAGGGGGTCTCAGCTGTGCTTGAGGGGACTGACTCATGCCATTCCTCAGCATCATCTTCATTGGTATTATCTTCATCCTCAGACTGGGCTACCAGTTCTCAGTGATCGTTCTCAAACTGAGCTGTCAGTTGTCTGAGTAATTCCTTTTTAGGACTTTTGCCATGTTTGATTCGATAGCTCTTACACAGTCCTTTCAGGTGAGCATGGCTCGGGTCCATGTAAGGGGTCAGGCCAAGTTCCTGAACCTGGCTATCAGGTTCAGGCACTATTTTACTAAAGTTGGGGCCTTTTTAAGAAGTTACAAAAATAACTATCACTGAATGCTTTGTCCTAACTAAAGATCAGACTTTTAAATTTCTAACCACTTGGTTTCAGGGACTTAACTAAGGCCCTAGCATTTAATTTTAGAAATGTAGAGAAAATTAGACCAATCAAAAATCAGACTGTCTAGAGACAATTTTTGGATTTCTTTATGTGGTCACTTATTGTCAAAGTTGTCCAGCGAATGCAAAGACGTGTACCCCACCACTGATCCACCAATATAGGAAACCGCCTCTATATACAGTGTACTAAAATGAAGTACACTATGTAGAGAGTGCAAAAGATCCTCAAAAGGCAGTTAGAGGCAAAAGTAGATAATACTAACTCTCTTTTTGTGGTAGTGTGGACGAGCAGTTAGGCTTAACAGAGGATATTGTTAAGCATTTGTTGAACTCACAGAGGCAATAAATGAGACACACACACTCAAGAATAAATTTGAGGCCAATTTGTAAAAATAACATTGATTTTTTAATATAATTTTTAAGACCATAAACACAGCTCTAAGGTAAGTACTTTTAGAGTTACGATTTTTTTTTTTTTTAAACATCTTTTTATTAAACAGTCTCGACATAAAGTACAAATTCACAGAATCAATTAGGGTTACAGCAAAATCAGGTTACATACAGTACAGCAATATAATTCATTGGAGTTCACGGGGATGGGGGTCTTCACTATCGTCTTCAAGGGGAGGTGCACATATATCTCCTCGGTATGCATTCCAGGAGGCCCATATCTTGGACCATTTTCGGGGACACCCCTAGCCACATAGACTGTTTTCTCTCTCAGCATACACCAGTCTAGATCCTGCTCCCAGGCTACTACCGTGGGCGGCTGTGGGGCTCCCCAGAGCTGCGCGATATTTCTCTTAGCGATCATGCAGCCGAGCGTGACCCATGTCTTAGTATAGGTGTTGAGGTCGGTAGGTTCCCAGATATTAAGGAGGCATCTAGGTGCCGCCGGTTCGATTACTACCTCCAACACTGCACTCATGACCGCATGTATGTTACGCCAGTATTCCTGGATCGGCGCACAGTGCCATATTATGTGTATGAATGTGCCCAGTTGTGCGCATCCCCTCCTACAAGAGCCGTCTGTCAGTCCACCCATATGTACCAGCTGGGGACCAGTTATGTAAATTCTATGGAGGATCTTTAATTGCACCAGTCTGAGTCTCGCTGGGATAGCGACCGTCTTAGGAGAAGAGACCGCTTCCTGCCAGGTTTCATCGTCCAACTCTATTCCGTCCTCAGTCCATTTGTCACGCAATTGTAATAGGGGGTTGTCAGTGTGATTGATGAGTTTTCGATATGTGAGGGAGATGGCCCTATCAGGCAGATGTCCATCCAATAGTCTGTCCTCTAGTGGGGAAGCGTCCGGTGGCGTCGAGTCGTCGGGGATAGCTGTTCGCAGCGAGTGCCTAATTTGTAGGTAGCGGTAACCCTCGGAGTCCGCCAGGGCATATTGTGTTTGTAGGGTAGCAAAGGATGCCACATCCCCAGCATGCCAAAGGTCTTTGACATGGGAAATCCCTATTAAGTCCCATTTCGTAAATCCCTTTGAGTTTCCCATATAGCCTAGTTTTTGTGAGTCCCACAAAGGTGTGGCCACCGTTAACTTATTTTGCCAACCGATTGATTTAGCAGCGGAGTGCCAGATTGCAACTGTATGGGCAGTGGGTCCGGTGAGCGGGTATTTCTCCGGTTTTGAATATAGAGCTCTCAAAAAGGTCCCTTTAGGTAAAAGCCAACGATCCATCAGAAACCCCGGGTTGTCAGGGTGACCATACGTGCAATGATTGATCGCTGCTAGATGCGCAGCCCAGTAATATTTTTTAATATCAGGCAACCCGATTCCCCCATCATACCAGCCAAGTGTCAGTTTTTTCATGGCGATACGTGGTCTCCCTCCCCATAGGAGGTCTCTCAGGAGCCCTTCCAGATCTTTAAAATACGAGTTCGGGACAAGATCGGCTGAGTTCTGTAGCGCATACAGGAATCGGGGCAGTGACATCATTTTAAATAATGCAGCCTTGCCCAATAGCGAGAGCGGGAGGGACTTCCAGTGTGTTATGTCGCTCTTGAGCCGCTGCAGTGGGGGAGCAGATTGCGGGTGTACCGAACTGATGGGTCTAAAGATATAAAAATGCCCAAGTACTTGAAGCCGTCTGAGACCACTGGGATCGGGCAATTGCGGGGCAACTGTGGAGGGGCTCCCCATAGGACATATAGGAGTGATTTTTTCCAATTGACCTGAAACCCAGAGTACCTGCCGAAAACCTCTAGTATATCAAAGGCTACTGTTGGGGATCTCTTAGGGGATGTAAGATAGAGGAGAATATCGTCAGCGTACAGTGAGATCCGATCCTCCCACTCCGCTGACCAGCGCAGTCCGCGGATCCTCACATCCTTACGGATCCATGCTGCGAGTGGTTCAATGGCCAAAGCGAACAGTAAAGGAGATGGGGGGCACCCCTGACGAGTCCCCCGGCTGAGCACGAAGGGTTCAGACTTTCTGTTATTCACTACTACCTGGGCCAGCGGCGCGCTGTACAACAGCCGTATCCAGTTGCAGAAGCCCGGTCCAAATCCCAGTTTACCAAGCACTGCAAAGAGATATGGCCATTCCAGTGAATCGAAAGCCATGGCGGCATCCAGAGAGACCACCACAGCGTCCTCTCGTATCATTGGCACCCTGCCCAGGACCCCGTGTAGTCTACGCAGGTTGAGAGCCGTGTTTCTTTTGGGCATGAACCCTGACTGGTCTGGGTGGACTAGGTCGCCCAACACCTTGGTAAGCCTGGTGGCAAGCACTTTAGCTAGAATTTTGGGCTCCGCATTCAGCAGCGATATCGGCCGGTAGGAGGTACACTGCGTTTTGGGCTTCCCTTCTTTATGGATTGTGACTATGGTGGCAATTCTCTGGTCATATGGCAACATCCCCTGGGCGAGGCTATCTTCAAACATTGACTTCAAATAGGGGGCCAATCTATCTGGTCGAAGCTTGTAGAGCTCTATTGGGATGCCATTTGGGCCGAGAGCTTTCCCGGAGTGCAGCGCTCTTATTGCCGTAGCTATTTCATCAGCCGTCAGTTCACTGTCCATGAATGTAAGGTCCGAGTCCGATAGTGTCGGGAGCGATATGTCTTTGACTAGATCAGTAAAATCTGCTTCAGGATATGGTGCCACCGAGCTATATACAGTTTGGAAGTGAGCTGCGAAATGGTTAGCTATGTCTTGGGGATCTGTCACCGAGGACCCATCAGAGTCCTTAATCTCGGGCACGAGCCTGCTGGCCTGCTCTCTCTTGTCTAACCATGCGAGCAATTTGCCGGCTTTGTCGCCCCAGTCATATATCCGTCCCAGCCGTTCCTGTCCCAGTAGTTTGGCACGGTCGGTGACCAACGCCCGGTATTCTTCCTGCCGCAAGCGTAGGAAGTGGAGGGTTTCAGGCTTAGCATCCGCGGTGACATACTGTTCTAGGCGGTATAGTTCCTGCTCTATGTCAGAGATTTCTTTCATCCTGTCTTTTTTGGAGCCCGCCACCAAGGAGAGGGCCTGTCCTCTGACCACCGTTTTGAAAGCTTCCCATAGTGTTTGAGGTGACTCAACTGTGTGTTCGTTCTCCAGGAAATAGTCATCAAGAGTTTTAATTAGGCCTTTCCGTATTTTGGGGTTCTTGAGGCACCAAGGGTTTATTGGGGCAACCCGTCCTGTCTGTGTGTAATCTAAAACTATATGGACCCAGAGAGGGGAGTGGTCGGAGATACCTCGTGCCAGTTGACGGATCTCATGGATATTGGTAATGTGCGAGGCCGGGACAAGTATATAGTCCAGTCGGGATAGGCTGTTATGCGCCCCTGAGTAGAAAGTGTGCTGCATCTTATCGGGGTTGTATGTCCTCCAGCCATCCATCAGTCCCATCGCCTCCAAGAAGCTAGTGAACGCATGAGCGGCCGGAGGGGTTGCGCGGGGGGGTGCCTGTCTAAAGCGCCCGAGACAATTGAATTGAAGTCGCCGCCAAGCACCAGGTGTCCGCCAGGCAACGTCAAGAGTATAGCACTTAAGTCAGTGAATGTTGTGCTCTGCATCCCGGGGGTGCGTATATTGACATGAAAGTGGTAGGTTTGCCCTCCCAAGTGCTCTGTGATTCCAACATATCTGCCTCGGTCATCTATGTACGTATTGGTGAGTGAGAAAGGGAATGATTTTTTTGCATAATGCCTACTCCCCTGGAGCTAGAGGTAAACCCCGCATGCACCACCATCGAGTACCCCCATCTGTGCATTGCCCTGCATGTGTTGCCAACGAGGTGCGTTTCCTGGAGTAAGACGATATCCGTTGATTGTCTCCTAATATACTGCAACACAACACCTCTTTTTATCTTGTCCCCCAGTCCGTTAACATTCCAACTTAAAATTTTAATAGCCCTGTTGTACTGTACTCCCATTGAAAGCGGAGCGGTTCCCCACTAGTGGGGTCGTATATAGATATCGTACTGTCGAGATAATACAAAAAACAACATACAAAATAAACATCAGTCCTCCCATCCCCCCACCCTGCTCCCCTGCACTCCGGGCTTAAAACTGCCCATAATATTTAAATGCAGAGTGCCTGTCGCCCAACTATTCTACTAATAGAAAATTAACACACTGGGGAAGGCCTCAGAGTTCCGTCGGCCCCCCGCCTACCAGTACAGAATCGGTGCAGGACATGACCAATATTCAGTTCACCACATGTGAAAGGTCCCAAGGCATTGGTACAAGGTTTATACCAGCCTGAGCCGCATATTGGCGGTTCAGGGTACAACAGCAGCTGAAGCGATTCATGTTGAAGAAACCAGAGGCCATCCCATGAGAGATCACCGCGGGGTTCAATGAGCGGTGAGGTCTTGTTCCGGCGAGGATTTCAGACTGTCCAGCCAGTCGGATGCCACCTCTGGGAGGTCAAAGAAACGTGTTTTCCCGTTAAGTTCAACTCGCAAGCGAGCCGGGAAGAGCATGGCGTACTTGAGACCTTTTTCTCTCATCCTGCGCTTAACATCGAGGAAGGAGCGTCGCCTCATCTGCACCGTTCGGGTGAAATCGGGGAAGAAGGTGATCTCCGAGTTGTCTAGGTGGATTGGAGGAGCGACCCTTGCTGCCTGAAGGATTGTGTCTCTGTCTCTGTAATTAAGCAGTCTGGCCAGTATTGGACGAGGGGGGGCCCCAGGTTTTGGGCGACCCCCAGGCACTCTGTGGGCTCGCTCAATTACAAACAGTTTAGAACGGCCCTTTGGTTGTAGCTTCGTCGAGATCAGTTCCTCCATAAATAGGTCTGCAGACGGACCTTCCGATTTCTCCGGCACTCCAAGGACGCGGATGTTGTTGCGTCGCAGGCGCCCCTCGTAATCATCCAGCTTGTCTTCCGTGTACTTGCGAAATGATTGAAGCTCCCCGATGTCCGTTTGGAGTTGCGAGGTGTCCTCTACGAGACTGGCGGTGGTTGTCTCTAATTGCTTGACCTTCTCTCTATATTTCGTGAGATCCGCTCTGATCAGCATCACCTCCGAGGAGAGGGTGTCAATAGATGTGCGGACACCCATAATGGCTGCCATTATGTCCGTCATTGTGGGCTCTGTGGGGTCGTGCTCGGCTCCACTTTGCGATTTATCACTGGTCCCTTTCTTGTCAGGAATGTCCGCTTTCGGGCAGGTAAAGCGGTCTAGCCTGCTTTGTTGAGACGCCCGGGAACCCCTGCTGCCGGACATGTTGAGGCCAACACCGCTCCCTAGGCCGGAGTTTCGAGGAGGCGCCAGATGGAATAGCCCCTGGCCAGGCCCTCCGAAGATGTCCACAGAGCCCCGGGCCAGTCGCGTACCGATGTGGATGACGCTGTTTAGCTCCGCCGTCTCTGGCTGCCTGCTGGGACCCGGGACCAGGAGTCGAGCCACAGAGGTGGGCACTCAGGGCGTCGCCGGTCGTGGAGGGCCACCTGTGCGCTACTCGGGCCAGTCGTCCCCCGCTCCCCGGACACTGCCAGCCCCCAAGCACCCCTCAGGCAGCAGTGAGCATCCACGATGCCAGCTCAAGGGCCACCGGCGCACCAAGGAAAGGCAGGGGAGCAGGGCGGATCACCTCACGCGGCCCCAGGCAGCCGTCCCCACAGCGCATTTATAGTAGGGAGGCCGCTCCACGCTCACTCTTCCCCGTCCTCACCAACCACAGCAAAGGCACACAGCAGCAGAGACCCCCGGTCCCGGGGTTCGTTTCGGTTAGTGAGGCCCGATCAGGCAGGGCGGGGTCAGCTGCTCCCACAGCGGGTCCTGCATGAACGCAGCACTCCAGTCCCGTGGGCCCCCCCCCGCCGCCTCCACTACAGTAGGCGCAGTCGCGTCCTGGAAGCGCGCACTGCCTCCAGCGATCACGGCCTCCAGCCAGCTCCAGATCCTGCCCCAGGCAGGGAGACGCCGGGGGCCGTCACTCACCGGCTCTGTTCCTCCCGCTTCGGTTTCCGTGGGGGCCAATCAGGCCTCGACGCTGTTGGGCACCACAAGACACACGCTGCCCCGGTCCTCCGCAGTCTCCCCAGTGCTGGGCCGCTGGCTCCCTGCTCACGTCCCTGGCCTCCGCACGCTTCAACCCGCTCGGGGGCTGCACTCCAGTGCCACAGGCAGCAGCGTCACGATCGCGGGAGGGGGGGGGCACCGAAGTCGCTCACCTGAATTTCCCCGACCCTCCGAGGATGGGGGAGGGGGTCACGCCCACGTCCTCGCGTCTTCCACCGGCCGTCTCCAGCACTCGAGGTCCTGGTTTCCTCAGCCACAGGCCCAGATTCGCCGATCGGCACAGCTACTGCCTACTACCTCCGATTGCGCTCGGGAAAGCTTTGCCGGGCTTCGCTTGCGCCCTTGTGTCCGATTCTGCACCTTTCCGTCGGATTGTTGTAGCGGATTAATGTGGTAGGATGGAGGGGCTCAGGAGCAGCCCTAAGTTGCGGCCATGTTGGTTTGCCGCGAGACCACGCCCCCGAGTTACGATTTTTCAAAGTTTGAAAAATATATCACTTCTATGCATAATTATGCACCATAGCAGGAAAAAATGGGGAAAAGGCAGAAAAATGCTAGAAATTCAGGCAATGCTTTCACGAAGTTCACATTCTCGTTTCTAGGTTAATGTCTGTACCAGGTCCAAAATTCCAGCAGGAGAAGCTCTGGAACATCCCGGATCGGCCGTAAGCAGAGGTGCTGAGGTCTTGGAAGCTGGTGCGCAAATAGGAAGGGGGCCACTTGAAAAAGCACTGCACAGAGGGACTTACAGGTAAGTCTGGTGGGTCTCCTTCGAGGGAGGAGGTCACAAGGGCCTGGGACCACAATAGCAGGGCGGGAGCTGGGGCTGGGTGCAGAGCGAACACGACAGGCGGGTGTCGTGCGTCTTGAGGTACTCGTGGTCAGGAGTAGGCAACTTGGAAAGGCAATCTCGGGACAGCTGGGCCACTCAGGAAGTGGGTCTCAGGTGTCTCTACGTCCCTTGATGAGTGCTTGCTTTTGGTGCTTTGGGAGTCCGGTGTGGACTCTTCTTCTTAGTTTTTACCATTGGGGGTTCAGTACCTCGGGTATTGGCAAACCGGGGCTCCAGTAGGTCCTGGTGCTTCCAAACTTGGTGGTGAGGCAGATCTGACCCTCTGGAGCTGCTGTACCTCTTCTTGTTTCGGTGCTCCGTCGAGGTCTTCAGGGAGCAGCAAGTCGACAGATCGGAATTCACGGGATATGTACCTGCGGTGTGAAGGGGAGTGATACCTTCACTCTAAGGGAGCTTCACTGCAATTTGTCTAAGGCTGGAGGCTCTCCGGGGTTCTTGGAGTCTTTTCAGCTTTCAAGACGATATGGCAGCAGCGATTGTCGAGGCCTAAGAGCAGCAGGCAGGGTTTGGTGCCTTTTTCTTCAGCCAGGCTTCAGTTCTCGAGCAGCGGGTCTTCTTTGTCCTGGTCTTCTCTTGTCCATCGAATCTGATGTTCAGGTCTCGGGGTGCCACCTAAATACTGAACTCAGGGGCATAACAAGGGGAGACAGGTAGTAGCTAATGGGCTACTTACCTTTAGGGTGTCTACACCCTTTAGCGACCACTTCCTATAAGAAGAGGCACTACCCTAGCTGTGATTGGAGTTGCTCCACCATTCCAAGATGGTGGAATTTCAGGAGAGTGGTTCATTTTGCCTGCCCCGCCCTAGGAGTGGTGTAGGCTAAGTGGCAACTCTCTTCCTACTCTAACTAATTTTCCTGCCTTTCCTCCCACCACAAGTGGAGCAAGAAAGGAGGCTTGGCCTCTCCCACTATCTGGAGGTTCCTGGGTTGGATTTCAAAGGCAGCATTGCCTTTGAAGATTCCCGCCCAGGAAGGCCATCTTGTCCTGGAGGTGTGAAGCACCTCCGCCCAGAGCAGGCTTGGTCTCTGTCCTCTGAGAGCGCTGGCTCTCACCCCATGTAGTCAGAAACATGTCTAGTAGTGGCAGGCTGGCGAAAACAAGTCAGGAACCACACCAGCGCTTGGTAGGTTTTCAGGGGACCCTCTAAAAGGGTCTCCTGTGTGAAGTTATTAATAAATCCATCACTGGCATCAATGAGGATTTATTAAGACAAGAGGTTTGGTACCAAACATCGCAGAAATCAGTGAAGCCATCATGTAGCTAGGAAACTCATGTTGATAAGTATCCAGCCCATGTACTCTTTATGGCTTCCCTGTTCACTTACAACATCCCAGAATAGGCAGGATATTGTAGGGGCATACCTGCTCATGCAGAAATGCCCACACATAGGATATAGTGTACCCTGTCTTAGGGCTAAAGGCCTGCAATAGGGGTGACTTACCCATAACTTATGCAGTGCATGGGAGGCATGGCACAAAGTTGACTCTTTGGATTTTTCCTGCACCCGGACACACAACCTGCAGTGGCAGAGTGCATAGCCTTTGTGTAGGATTTCTGGGGTGGCACAATCAGTGCTTCAGCCCCAGAGGACCCTTTTCAGTGCCCATGCCCTAGGTACCAGGGGTACCATTTATTAAGGACTTACAGGGGCCACTGAAGTTGTACCAATAGTGGTACAGTTTTGGGGTAGAGATCTGGCACTGGAGACCAGGTTAGCAAGGACCCAGTGCACTTACAGTTTAAAATTAAATCAGACATCAGGCAATAAGTGATGGCTAACCATGTCAAAAGAGTCACTTTCCTACAATGCTCATGGAGAAAACAGTGAGCGGCACATGTGAAACATGTGAGGGCATGAAAATGACAGCAATAGGAGGCTTTTACAAAAACATGTTATAAGCCAGAGACCATGAATCCGCTGATTTGTGTCTAGGGAGTCTCGACCTTCATTATTTACAGGTCATCATCAGGATGAAAATGCGCATAAATGATTGATTACTGTGTGAAGAGTAGAAAGAGGGATTTGAAATTAGGCCTGATTAAAAACAGTGCCTTAACAAATAAAGCTCTGTGGTCAATACCTGATGGTTGTCCTAGGATCTAAGAACAGGAAAAATCAAAAGGAGAAGGCTGTGGTTAGCCAGGGATTGGAGGGAAGTAAATGAAATTAGAGCAGCCTCAAATCTCCAACGGGAGGATAATTGCACAGTGAGCACGGGCCCCACGTCTGAGCATACCCTTCCCACTTAGGGCGACAAAAGCAAAAAGAACGAATGATGGACGGGATGCTGAACAAATTAAACATTCAGCCCCAGTCACGTATGCCCAGACGTGCGTCTTGTGTTCGCTATGCCACGGGATTCAAGCTAGCCTGGCTGATTTATTTATTTATGCGTTTTTATATAGCGCAAACTTTACCCGAAGGTGTCAGAGCACTTTACAATAGAACCAGTTGCATTACATAAGGACTTCAAACTACATGAATTACATTAAAGATATGAAACTGATTAACTCTAAACTCACATAAGAATGGTAGTAAGTAAATATGTCTACTACAGATACTAGCAGTTATAATATATACACAAGTTGCAAAATTTGATGAGGGGTGATACCCCCAAACCGATCCCAGGATACTTGTTTCTGGTCCAGGGAGGACATGGCTTGGCAGTTCGGGCTGGACTGTTGCCATGGGGAGCAGGATCAAGACTGGTTTGCATATGGCTGGGTCCAAACTGCAGTGGCATGGTGAGCAAAAAAACGATGGATTTAACCCAGAACTGTAACTAGGGGTGAATGTTTGATCTGTTCAACATTCCATCCATCATCTGTTCCTTTTGAACTTTTAGAAAGCTGACATTTTCTTTTCCTAATCATTTGGAGCCTGCATCCAGTATCCTGTGTCACATGACTAGGTGTAGCTAGCGGTTGGTCTTTGTGTATTACTCCCAGACAGTGAGACAAAGGGGGAATAGGTGTTGGCAGGATGGGCCATCTAATACTTGATAGGGGGAGAAGCTGTCACATACCACACTTCACATCAGAAAGACTGTACCTGAGCACACTCACAAAGGGTTTCATATTAGTCTTTTGTGCCCCCTGACAAGCTGGAGCCAGGCGGGGTGGCAGGAAATTCCAGATTCCTCTGTAGGGGGAGGAGTATAGAAACATTTACCACTTCAAACCTGGGACCAAGTATAAATATTGGACGCTCAGGCCCAACTCTTCAGTACACCTCTGCACCTGTGGAAGACTCAAAAGGACTGCTGTGCAGATCTACTACAAGAAGGACTGCTACTTTGCTACCTAAGTAAGAAGGACTGGACCTGCTTCTTCACAGAGTGACTTGTGTTTCACACTGGCAAGAATGGTGGTTGCTGCTTGAGTTGGATTTCACCCCCCTGAATTAGTATCCCAATTTCCTACAGATAGCATACCCTTTCTCATTACTAGCCTGCCCAAGACCTTGGATAGCCAACCTGCAGTTTGTGGGTATGGAGTCTTTGCCTTAGTGTGTTGCAATCAGTGCTTAATTTGAGCCGGTGGTTTCCGGTGCTCAGCACCAGCACTTAATAATCAACACCAGCGCTTTTAATGAGCACCAGTTAAGAACACATTCATTTTTAGTAGGCATAGGGAGATTTAGTGATTTTCCCAGAATCACAGGATGTTGAGTCGACCCGAGACTCGAACCTGGTTCCCCAGCTACGAAGTTGCCAGCTCTGGCCATTACACCACATCCTCTCCCCGCTTTCATTGTTAGTAGCTGGTTCAGTTTTAGGCGGCTCAAACAGGAGAAATGAGCTGGTGCAAGCTGCCTCATGACCAGAGCCCCAGCACTTATTTGTTTTACAAATTAACCACTGGATGCAATAGTATGTTTTGCTGTGAGCAGGGCTATAACTAAACGTTTTCTTCTTGTGAAATGTAAAGTGAATACTGACGTAATAGGAATTCCCAGGTATACAACTTTTGGGGTCCTAGGAAGTGTGATAATGTAAATCTCACCTATTATGTTTAACACTTTCTCCTGGAATATCCATGGTTTTGGGCATCATCAGTTCAGATGTATAAAAGTGCCCTCTTCCTGGCGCTTCCTCCAGCAAAATCAGATTCTCACTTATCTCAAACATGTATTTTTTGCCACTGTATTCTCTTTTAATTCTTAGTTATAAGGGGATTCCCTGCCTTTGACCCATCCCAGTCCTCATCGGAGAAGTCCATGCCAGGTCTCTCTCAATGCTTTTGAGCTGATGTTCACCCTTCGCCACTCACTGTAGTCAATAATTTATAAATGTCTGAGATCACGTCTGCTGTGCTCCCAATGTACTAACCATCTGAGTGAAGGACCCTTGTCGTCCCAGCCGTGATCTTGGGGAGGGTTACCCATTGTTGCAAGTAGGCAGGACTGGAACCACTGTGTTTCCGAAGGTTAACTTCATCCATTAGTTGGGTAAAAGCTTTGAAGACTCCCCAGAATAAACTAGCGTAATACAGCTCCTCTTACTCCACAGTGTGAACCATTTGTCTTTAGGGGGCTTTGCAAAGTCAGTGTTTGACCAAATATTTTGTCCCACACCCCAATGTGGCTCATATGATAAGAGCGTTGTAGATCATCTTAGGGCTCGGCCAACTAGCCGGCCAGAGGACCATCCGCAATGGCTATTTTTGATTGTTTGGTCGAAGAAGCACCAGTGTTTCTCTGTTTCGCTATAGGTACATTCTGATATGACCAGAACAGTACCTTTTTGAAAGTAGGCTCAAATTTGGGATGGCCCATCCTTCCATTCATAGGTTAAAGGTCATCTGGCACTCAAGATAAATTGTTTGTTACCATCTGTTGGCTTTTGAGGATCAGAATGGGGACTGCTACAGAAATGAAATAAATATTATTGGATAGTGTGGTCATTTTGATATCTGTTACCCAGAGAGTGCGCCCTTATGGCAGGTTTGGAGCTTTGAACATTGGGATGCAACTCAGCTAGACCATTTCTGAAGTGGACGAAGTGAGTTGTATCTATAGGCACATGCTGGAACTAGATGCCCAGTGCAAAAGGAAATGGACGCTCAGTTCCTCTTATTGATCTTTGGATATAGCCAAGTTCAAAGCTTTGGACATTTGGAAATAAGGCCTCTTTCTATTTAGTCCATTTGTCCATGATGGAGGGCAGCGAGTGTAATAGGTAACCGAGCAATACTATAATGTTCTCTGCATACATCATCATTTTAAAGATGTCTTTGCCAAACCTGGCCGATTTATTCTCTCCGTGTTTCGTGTGTGATTGAGTAATAGCTACACCATATGGGGAAACAGCCTTTACAACACAGGCATTACAACGGAATACCTTTACAATACAATACAATACAATACCATTTATAGAGCGCACAGCTACCTCCGAGGAGGCGTCCCGGCGAAAGAAGAAAAGATCACCCAGGGAAGAGAGCAGAAAAGAAGCTAACGGATGGCTAAACAGGAATCGAAAAGAACAGTTTTTAAGGACTTTCTAAAAACAGTTTTAGACAGGCTGCTTCTCAAATTAAGAGGAAGTGCATTCCACCACTTAGTTGCCAAGAAGGTGAAGAATTTGCCTCCTCTTCTGGCCCTGTGAATACAGGGGATTTGAAAAAGTTTGAGATTATTGGATCTCAAGGATCACTCCTGTGTATATGGTTTGAAATGGCTCCTAAGATAAAGAGGGCCCCTGTGGTTGTAGGGCCTAAAGGCCAGGATCAAAGCTTTAAACAGGATTCTCTTGTTGAGAAAAAGCCAGTGGAGGGTACGTAAATGGCCTGACACCGAGATTCGAAGCGGGATCTTCAAAATCAGCTGGGCAGCAGCGCTCTGAATGGTTTGAAGGCGCTGAATCAAAAGGCCCGAGAGGCCCAAGTACATACTGTTAGAATAGTCCAACCTAGAGGTTATTAAGAAGTGGATGATCATCTTGCGATGTTCTACTGGGATGAAATGCAGCATCCTTCTCAGAGACCTGAGAGTGAAAAAACAGGTGGAGAATAAAGCCTCAAACTGGGGCTCGAAGGTCAGGTCTGAGTCAAATTTCACACCAAGGTTTCTCACCACCGGAGCAGAACTGGGGGGAACTCCCAACTCCGATGGCCACCAAAGACGGGTGAAGGGGTGGATTTAATACCGAAAAAGAGAACTCAGTCTTGTCAGAGTATTAGGTGGTAAGGGTGTTTGTAGGGTTTAGGGGTGGGTAGGGGTATTAGGTGGTAAGGGCGTTTTTAGTGTTTAGGAGTGGCTAGGGGTATAGGGTGGTAAGGGTGTTATTAGGGTTTAGGGTTGGGTAGGGCTATTGAGTGGTAAGGGTATTTTTAAGGTTTAGCTGTGGGATGTGGTGTTGGGTGGTAAGGGTGTTTTTTGGGGTTTAGGGGTGGGTAGGGGTAGGAGGAGTATTTGGTGGTAAGGGTGTTTTTAGGGTTGGGGTGGGTAGAGGTATAGAGTGGTAAGGGTGTTTTTAGGGTTTTGGATGGGTGGGGGTATTGGGTGGTAGGGGTGTTTTCAGAGTTTGGGGTGGGTAGGGGTATTGGGTGGTTAGGATGTTTTTAGGGTTTGGGGTGGGTCGGGGTATTGGGTGGTAAGGGTGTTTTAGGGTTTAGGGGTATTGGATGGTAAGGGTGTATTTAGGTATGGGTATGGGATGATAAAGGTAATTAACAAAATTAGTTCCCCTGAATTAAAAAAAAGTTATATATATATATTTTTTTTTAAACAAGGATTTCCCTTACTTATATATACTTAACTTGCATTGTAAAGGGATGCGTGGTAAAGGTATCTGCGTGGTAAAGGCATGCGTTGTAAATGCATGCGTTAAGTCAAGTTATACAAGCCATCATTAGGACAAAACAGAGGTGACATGATGCAGTCTTATTGGTCCTCTTCCTAATGTCAACACCTACCTACCATTTTTCTTGACCCTAGCAGCGGGCGGCAGGGAGCTTGCATCTCCCACGTCTAGTATTGGGGATTCAGACCTAACCACTCCAATATCACTCCAGAAATTGCCAGATAATGCTTTCAAAACCCTTATTATGCCTAATGCAAACTAGATAAAGTTGTTTTGTGTTTGTGAGACAGTATTTATGACCTGGAATACCTTGATATTATCTTCTCCCTGTGTGCACATGATAAAGCCTCTGTGGTCATTGTCAGCTCGTCGAGGCATCAGTGGTTTAAGTGGGGTGGTAACATGCCTGCAAAGATTTTAATGTCCAATCTAAAAAGCAAGATAGGTCTGTAGGAGCTACAGAGAGTCACGTCCTTCCCTTGCTTTGGGATTATTGAAGTCGTGGCCTCTTGCATGATGCTGGTGCCTTGCCCTTTGCTACCAACTAGTTAAGAGGTCCCCGAGGATTGGGGCCA
Organism: Calotriton arnoldi; assembly: GCA_963921515.1. Classification (NCBI taxonomy): domain Eukaryota; kingdom Metazoa; phylum Chordata; class Amphibia; order Caudata; family Salamandridae; genus Calotriton; species Calotriton arnoldi. The sequence goes on from CAWUFW010005681.1 coordinate 686,695, forward strand.
AAACTCCTCTTAATTGCTTAGAGAAGAGTGCAGGAAAGCCGCCAGGACCCGAGGCCTTGGCTACTTTTCGCTTGGAGATACCTGCGACTAGCTGTGCAGTTGCTGTTGGTTCTACCCAAGACTCTTCTCGGGCGGTATTTAAGTCTTTGCAGGCCCAGAGTCTAAATAGACGTGTATTTTCTATCACCTGTAAGCTGACATCTTTTAAATAATTAACTTGAGATTCTCTCTTCCAAACTGTAAAACTACCATTTCTATTAAAAATACTTTAAACAAGCGTGTACAAAGTCAGTGCTTTTGGAGAGGCCTACAATTCAATATGCCAGTTAGGCAGCTCAATTACGCCAAATGTATTATCCTACAACATCTGTGCACCATACTTACTCTGTTACACACTGCAGCGTTGTGCTTTCTTTGCGATGGATGTATTGCCCCTAGTGGTAACAGAAACTGTATTGTAACCTTTGATTTATGATACATTCTGTGTGCTGCTCGAGGGAGGGAGAGGGGGAGAGGGAGAGATATATGTTTGCTGTGAGGTGAGATGGAACTATGGGCAGTTGGAGAAATGGAGTTTGAGTGGTTTAGTCCTTACTCCTGGCGAGTAAGGACTAAACCGCTCTTCTTCCTACATAGCTCATAAATCCTCCCCTTGGGGGAGGCACAATAAAGGAGTATCTTTAGGAGTTGGAGTACTGCCGCGTAGCTACAATAGGGTTTGCATTTAAGCACATGCAACAAGATTTTGAATGATACTGAATATTGAAGACTGAAAACAGTGCTCGTGTAACCGCCAGTAGGTAACCTCCTCAGATGGCCTCAGATGAGCGGTCTTGGAGGAAGACTGTGTCCTGCAGGAGGAGACCGTAGCCCTAGGGTGTTGAATCAGAGACTTGTGGAGAAAAGTATTGACTTCTAAACAGAGGGGCGATAGGAGAGAGATCTCAGTATTCTGCAGGGCCCGAAGACCGCTGTCCTTAGTTAGACCTGCCTGCTGTAAAGAGACGTGCCGCAGTGTGAAGAATCTATAACCTGCCAGAGCTAGCCCCAGCTTGTGGGGAAAAAGGACTAGCTAAAATGTCCTGTGCTTGATGAAATTCATCTCTGGAAGGATAGGAGCGGGCACTGCTGTTGGTTTACCGCAATATTATTGGGGTAACACCCGGTAGATCCTTTAGCCCAAAACAAAATGTGCCCTTTTTAGAGAAAAGGAGTAGTGTCAGGGCTCGCTCACTCCTCCTCTAGCATGTTATGCTCTGTAAAACTGGGAGTGTTAGGAGTCGGACAGTCCTGGCAGCTGATGATAAAGTGCAGCCCTGCTCTTGCATCTCCAATCATTAAACACTCACAGTGGTTGGTATCTCGCAATAATATGATTATTTATATGCAAAACTTGCTTCCTTAAAGAGTGTATTAGAATGATTCCAGTTATGAAAAACTCACCAAATAATATTTTTTTTAAAAATAGGGCACAAGTCAGGAAAGCTCCAGTCATGGTTCATCACACATCCCTAACCTATTAGTCTTCTCCACTCAATGCATCAGTAATGGTTTCACCCATCCAATCTAAGTGGCAGTATTAACTCACTACACTTTACTATGCCAAGCCATGTATAGTTTTCCTGCGGATCTTATGTTGACATCAGATCAGCAGTCAGATTTCAGCCCTTCAGCTTCTCCCCTCAACAACCAGATTGAGTCTAATGTTGAATGTGGCCACGTTTACATGCAATCAGGCCTTAGATATAACATTCATTATAATCCTATGACAGCCTTGCCACACCTGACACTACAGTATAAATAAAGTGCTGTTTGTGCAGGCAGACGACAGCAAGGAGAAGAAAGGATCCAAAAAGCTTGGATTGAGTTTGTGGCCGATCTGTATTCTATCTGGTTGTAGAAGTGCTGCACTGCCAAATGTTGGCCTGTCAGCGGATTTATTTGCTATGTATCCTGGACATGCTGCAGGCGTGAGGGTTTACTTTCAAACTCTTGTATTAATATACAGTCAGCTGGAATGCTGTTACTGCATGTGGCGCTGGGTATGGTCAGTGTGTGCCAGTGGTCATGCAATCACTGATGAATCCACTTCCAGTCTTGACCTGTACAAAGCTGTCTAGAGGTTACTGTGATGTGCTGTGAGGTTTTTGTTGTCTAGCGCATGGTTATTAATAAACTGCTCTGGATGGAGTTAGCGCGTGATTCATGCCTTGATTGCTCCTAATTCGCTTTGGGTTGTGTTTGCTGACCATAGCAGTAGTATAAGAATATGCCAAATTTTGAACATGAAATAGAAAGAGAAGGGCGCTTGCCGTCGTGTCATCCTAGGCTTTGTTAATGTTTGTGTGGAAAGTTAGGTCTGAGGTGAGATGCAACTCTGGGCAGATGAAGGATTAGTGTCTGAAGTTAGTAATCTCTTTATTCGATCCATTTAAAATACAGATCATAAAAGTACAAAACACATTGTGTCAAAGTATGCAAGCCTTGCGCTGAGACTCTATATGGAATACAGTACTGAGATTCTGAATGACCAAGACACTAAAAAATGGGATAAAAGCAAAACAAACGATGAATCCGACAATCCTTAACAAAAACATGGAACCCCCGCATTATAACTTCACTATGAGACAGTCCATGTTATTCAGCTTGTTTACTTCCTAATCACCCTACGAAATGCTGAGGCCACAAAATGTTCTCCTCCTTAGACAAGCCCATAAAAAGGAAGCTATCGAAAAACATATAAAAGGGTCACAAAGTTTCTTCAGAAAGTACAGTGCGGGTCGGCATTGCCTAAAGTTAAAATTGTTTTAAAATTGGCAGAATTAATTTTCCTCGCTCTTCCCTATAAAAACTACAGAATAAAAATGTGTCTGAAGTCCTTGTTCAGTGTGGTGTCCTCCTTATGTCCTTCAGGCTTCTCCCCCTTATAATATACATGGAATCTGTCTTGTGTCTACAGTAGGCCTTGCATTGCTGCACTTTACCTCCAATACTTTGAGCGATCATCGCTGAAGCAATCACACAAAATAATTCACTAGATAAAAAATTACTTTTTATAAATTTTACCCATTTGCTATTAATTTCTTCTCTCTGAAGAAAAACATGTTGGTGATAGATTTGTACTGAATATCAGGTTGAGGACGTAATGTGGTTGGAGGCACTCTTGTGAAACGTTTTCTAAAAAGCCTGCTTTGACCACATTGGTTATTGTAATTGTAAAGGAGGAAGTAGTGAACGAACAGACTCCTAACATGCTCATTCGTAATTCTTTTTTTTTTTTTCCAAACCGGTTTGAAAATGCTGCCCTACAGAAAAAAGAAACGGAGGTTTTACAGCACATAAAGGCATTAGAGAAAGAAAAACTGGAAAAAATGGACTCGATTATACAGAATTCGTGTTTTGATGCTTCGGAGTTCGCCGATCTGTTTCCCAGCAGCGTGGAAGAGGAAATCAAAGCTTACAAGTAATATTACAAAGCTAGCATCTGAGGTTTTTTGAGAATGCAGATATTCAAGTATTTTGCAATATTTCCCAAATCTGCTTCTCGGTAATCAGAAAAGCACAGTGTGATACCGCTCAAATATCTATGTAAAGAAAAAAAAAAAGCTTGTGTTACTAAGAAAGCATGATTGTTTGTATTTGAGCAACACTGAATTGTGCATGAGAAATCTGCAATGCATTTTGTAGATGAAGCATTTATGTGCATGTTGGTTGCCACATACCTGTTTTACGAAAACGTGCTCACAAATTCATATGCTGCATATCTTATACATCTGATTGAATGTATGATGTCCTATATAACAGATAACTCACTAGCAGTACCCACGGCTGCACCTAATAAGCACAACTTTGTTTCGAAAATGTCTTATTTGTTACCCAAGACGGATGTATGTACCCGTTCATAAGCACACTGTTCACAACAATGTCTAAAGCAAAGTAGATAAAGTTGTATCATGTATCTATAAAACGTCTCCTTTCATACAAGAGTGATTTGAAATAATGGCACAGACATGTTGTACTATCTTGGAGAATCTTTTTAAACTGACTGAACGAATATCATCGTTCACAATGATGGTAGGGATTAGGACAAACTGCACAATGGCGTATATTCTTAATTCAGCAAAGAATGTCATTGTGTAGCGATGTTTTGTGTAGGACAGCTGTTCTTGATATTGTTATGTGTGAGTTTAGAGTGGTAGATAAACTCTGGCGTTCTTGTTTTTAAATACGAACTTTTAACCATAGTATTTTCTAATTACTTTGGATGCCTGCTGTTTCCTCACTGGATATTAACAGACCTCTCATTTTTTTAAGACAAACATTTAATTTTGGTGTTTGACAGCAATTTTTCAAATCAGCAAGAAACCAAAGTTGGCTAACGTGCAGTAATCAGAAATATATTGTATAAAATTAACTTAAAATATATGTTAAAACTACATCCTTAAAGCATGTGATCTGATGCATGTAATAGTGTGGGTTCAAATAAGTTAGCAGCTACCTAGAAAGAAGAAAGGCAAAGTTGAGCATAATGTAAATACAGATAATGTTTGGTATGAAAAAGAACAAAAAAATCATATTTGATCGAATAGGAGAATTGGCCCTGGTGTAAACAGTTCAAACTTTTACGATGCAGTGTGTACTCTGTCAGTCGCAGGTGTGTTGTAATGACATTAACTTTCCAACCAGAAAGCAACACACATTTTATAGGACATTTTGCCACTTAGCAACTTGCCTGACTAAGTTTTCACAAAAATATATTTGAATTCTGTTGCAATTCAAAATTAAAACACTACAGCTGAAATGGAAAGCAGTTCCTAGCCGCCACGGCTTTCAAGTTGCCTCTTGTTAATTGCACGATTGCCAGTTTTGGTTCGGACATTTTTATCTGAATGGTGTTTTGCAAGCAGTTCCAATAACGAGTGTATCAGAATTAAACGTGCCAAATGCTGTGCACGGCGAAGTTTAATATAAATGTATAAACTTTAGCACTGAAGATGGTGTGTATGGTACCACTGAAAGACGAGCTGTGTTACAGGTTTCTAGCTCACATTTGCCTTTAAAAACAGCCTTGGTAGATACTTTAATTCAATTTATTATTGTTTTTTATTAATCCAAATTTACTGGTTTATTTTTTTTTCAAAGTATATTTTGTTGTGAATAATTCATACTGTACATAATAATGTATTTTACATCTAGCACAATGCTTAATAAAGCCCATATGTAGCATGATCAACTTACTAAGAAGAAATAAACTTTCCTTTGTAAACTATACTCAAACGAGTTTGTGCCGTTCTGATCTTTTTGATGCGTGCCTTGATGGCTCTAGCAGTTAACAATCCAAAGATCACATACCTCTTTTAAAGTTGTTTTGTTCTTAAACTTGTTATGTTTGAGAAGTAGTGATTGAGTTTTACCAACCATACATTTTTGTTTCTCTATTGTAGGCTTTTGTCATTTAATCATTACCTCAAAATTGGCTGTGGAAAAACCAATTTTACAGCCATTTGAATAGCAGCCTTCCAGCAGCCACCAGTCAAATGGCGACTTGAGGATATAATATGGGTATGTGGTGACTGGAACAATCTAAGACGTGGGGGGCGTACTTTGGGTGTCATAAACGGGCAAAGCGGGTGCAGCCCTGCTGGAAGGCCTGCTCGCCCTCTTAAGACATTAGGGCCTCTGGTAGAGAAAAGCCCTAGGCTTGGGTAGACGCGGGTGTGAACAGGTCCACTCGAGGAAGCACTATAAGAATGAAGTGGGGGGGGAGGGGAGTCGGCCACAGGAAGAGATAGAACCATGGTGAGTGGAAAAAGGGGGGGTGGATGTTTGCAGCAAACCTGAAGTGTGTAGGAGGCAGTGCAGGTGAAGACATAATAACAGAAGGAGAGAACATATAAAAAAATATATTTGAAGAAAAATGGAAGGAAGGTAAAAGGAAACTGAAAGATGTATAGATTTACTTTTTCTCATCTAGATTACGGCTGCTGAGAGCTTGGGCAGGTTTGACGCAATTCCATAAGTTCAAAGTCTCCAAACTGTTATAGCGGGCCCAAGTAATGACTAATACGCATCAACTAAAACAAGTCATAGTTCACTTCAAGGAGGAAGGTAAAAGCTGTCTGAATATAGGGCTCGGGTTTGACTAACATGTGCATAGGTTGGCTTTTCAGGGTGGGGAAGGGGAGGTTGGTTTTGTTGGAATGAATATCAAAACTGGAGCCATTACATTCCAAACTAGAAAGATGATGCCTAGAGAATGTCCTGGGGGTTAATAGAAAAGCAATAAAAGGCAGACCTGCAGAAGGGGGTTCTAAATTATTAAGGAATCTATGATATAGAACACTTTAAGTGTGACTAGGAGAAATCCTACTTGTGCTACACATTTGTTATGTGGTATAATTTCAGTATTCAAGAAGGGCGATGGTGTTGGTGCTGGATGAATGTTTATGAGGAAAAAAAAGATGTGGTTTTAGAAGGGGAATTAGGACAGATATGTGGATGGAGGAACATTGTTACAAAAGATGATTCTCTTCTAGATTTATGCAGAGGATTCACTGAAGGCATGTGACAGCCTTAAACTGCATAATATGACATGAGAGAATTTCAGATGGTTGGCATTTAGGTTGTGCAAACATTACTGTGAGAGAAAATGTATACTATTTCCTAGTTTGTGGAATAGACACCAAGACTGACGAAATACTGGCTTAAATGAAAACGTATTGATTGGCATACCAGGAAAGGTGGTTGTTGGACGACTTGCCCATGGACTAAAATGTAAGGAATATGGGGCACAGATAGCTTTGTAGAAACTGAGAGTAGACACAGTCACAGATTCAGCTTATATTGGAACTGTCTAATATGTTAGATGTTGTGTTTTTCAGAGCACTTTTTAGGTGGAAGGATACAAGAAGCATACCTGCTAGATCTTTTATGATTATAGGACTTACATCACAAAAAGGAGCATGTAGAAATGGTCATAACGCATTTCATTCACAATATAAATCCGTTATTGTGGTCCCATACTAATGATAAGAATTCCGGTGAGTTCTGGGGTAATTTCACCTTGTGAAAAATGTGCATTCTTGCGTTTTGCTAAAATATCTTTGAGAGCAAACCGTTTTCTCTCATGAGTTTCTCCTGGAGATTATAGTTGATGGCTCAGAAGCTAAAATGAGGAAACACTTTGTATAAATTCACAAATATCTCAGCCATTTGAAGAAAAAGTCTGACATGCTGCGTAAAATGACCTTGCAAAAACACCGATCTTCACAGGCAGCTGTTATGGGAAGAACCCACAGTGATATGTGGGATGATGCTGTAATGAGGCTTGTCTTGCGTGCCAGCTATGAATCTCCTGGGTAAAAATTGCGACAGCTCAGAGCCAGTCAAAATGCAGCACTTAGGTAGTGTACAGTAGAGTGATTTACAATCACACATAATACTCACAGAAACCACACACCTCCCCTGCATAGATAACAGATCTGCTCACACGCAGGTGAAACCCACAGTAAAAAAACAAAAAAGGCAAAGAGGAAAAAGAAATGTAGCTTTACCAAACTCTGGTGACTTTAACACACAATCTTTTCTAGCACTCATTCTTTTTAGGTTTCGCCTGCACAGCACTTGCGCTGTGCTTGTGAAATCTATTGTGTTTAATATAAATCTTAAAGGGGGCTTACATCCGCTCTTACTTTTTATTGGTTTGTGTTATTGCCACTTTTCCTAGGTTTCTATTAGCTGTTGCACATTATTTCCTGTTCTTCCGCATGTGTTTGATCTTATGCGTTTCCCGAGGCCCAAGTACTCCTTTTCATCCGCAGAACTTCTTTGTGAGATTGCTCTTAGGCGTGCTTGTACAGGATGCTGAGCCGACGCCAAGACTCCAACCCAGCTCCAAGGAGGGCAGTTCTGGACATTACGCCACATCCTCTGTCCAACGGTTCTCTTCTATTTTCGGTACTCTTGTTTAGCAATCGCAGCTGGGTCACTTTGCCACTGCTCCTCGCAAACCCCTGTCAACGAGGCCCCTCTCAGTCTACGGCTCCTGTTCAAACCCTCCCCCCCCCCCCATCCACTGCTGTTGTTACAGATAAACCCTATTGTATCTTTTGTTGCAGTCTAAGGCTCTCTTATACCTTAATTTTAATTTGGGTGCCACACAAAATTGTTAAATGAATATATACATAAATAAAAATTAAAGCTCATTGTGTCTTGTTCTCCTAGGGTGAGGTACAGCCAGCCGCACTGCAGAAACCTCCCTCAGTGCAGCCCCTTTCCTTCAGCAATTGTGTTTGGGTCACTTTGCCGCCACTGCTCGCAACCCCCCCTCCCTCCCTGCCCCCCCAATCAAAGCGGCCCCCTCGCAGTCTATGGCTGCTGGAGGTGTTTTGGTCCCCTCTGAGGAGGTACAGCCAGCCAGAGGAGCAGGACCCGGGAGCCGTGCTGTGGGGCACTGGTCATTGCAAGTGATTCCACTTCGGTTTCATCGCCATAAACAGTCATCAAGGCAGCCCCCTGGACGACCCTCTGGGATGGTGCAGCAGGTGCAGTGGCACAGGGGCCAAAAGCTCCAGGTAACCCCCTGAAAACCTATTATAGCTATATGTTGCTACTATGCAAGCAGTCAGAAGTAGGACCATTACAAAATCAGATTAGAAATTATTGAAATCACTTTAACACCTTAATAATTGATTTACAACTTAAATAATTGCTGTTGGATGTGTTCACACAAAGCAGTACCATGGCTTTTTCATTTTGCACGTTTAATGGCACTCCTTTCCTTCTGCAATCACGGCTGGGTCACTTCGCCGCTGCTCCTTGCAAACCTCCCTCTAAGTCTACGGCTCATGTTCGGACTGCCCCCTCGCATCAGCTGCTGTTGTTACAGATAAACCCTACTGTATCGTTTATTACAGTCTAAAGCTCTTAGTTCTTAATTTTTGCATGAGTACCACACAAAATTGTTAAATATGTACATAAACAAATATTAAAGCTCATTGTGTCTTGTTCACCTCAGAGGAGGTACAGCCAGCCGCACTGCAGATACCTCCTCCAGTGCAGCCCACTTTCCTTCAGCAATCGCGGCTGTTAAACTTCGCTGCTGCTCCTCGACGTGGCCCTCCCTCTCAGTCTACAGCAGCTGGAGGTGTCTCATTCTCCTCAGATGAGGTACAGCCAGCCAGAGGAGCAGGAACCATTGCAGTATGTTGCTACTAAATAGACAGTCACAAGCGCAGCTATCTTGCAGGCCCTAGGGGTATGATTTGCATGGTGCAGTGGCATAGGGGCCAAAAGCTCCAGTATGCTGGTCTGCTGCATGTGGTTTTGTTTTCCTTTGCCCTCCGCCCTTTACCTAATCTCCCCAGAGTATATTACCACCAGTTAGTGCACAATATATTAGCTTTCTCAGTAAACAAGTCATAAGACCTTTATGGAGTTTCATTAACTTGTATTACACAACTGCCTACCAAGCTACAACTTACAACAAAAAACAGCTTATTATGAATCACATTGGCAAATCCTAATGCATTTACCAATGCTTCTTTGTGAATGCATCGTACCAGGTTTGATTGGCCATTCCTTCACTGTAACCACAACACTAAGGTTTAGCACTTCTTTGAGTTGCTTTTGCCACTTGTGGCTTAGCAATGGCTGCTTTAGGCACTCGTAAACCTCCTGGTACTCAGCGGAACCTCACATGGCTTAGCAACCGCTGCTTTAGGCACGCATATACCTCCTGGTACTCGGCTGAACCACACAAAACTAGCACTAGCACTAGCACTATCCACAATTCATTCACATGCATTCGTTTGTCAGTGAACATGCACAATATTAGGCTATACCAAGAATTATTTCAAATTCTATTAATTGCCACCTCTAGCACTGCACTAATGTCGCTCATCAGACTTTTCTTAAGTGTAACACCAAAGGCACAATTTTGTATCCAAAATACACAAACAACATTTTTATTTTTCTCTCCTGGTGGTAGGACTTCTCAAGGATGATGTCAGAAGAGCCTCTGTCATGTTGGGCCTGTGAACTAGGACTTCATCCTGAAAAAAGAGAACTATATTTTTTAATGGTTCCTACATGGTATGATGAAATACTGTAGCTTTTGACATCAAGTCACATGACATCATCCTGTAGTGGTAAATACTCACTTAAGTCATATAGATCTTAGGTGCATATGAGCAAGTGAGCAGTTGGTCCGGAATTTAGGCAGATGATAAATCCAATGTAAACTTGACTCTGCCCAACATGGTAATCGTTTCTCTTACATGAATGGAAAATCACCTCTAACTACTATTGTTAAGGGCCTGATACACAGGGCCTGAATTTCACCAGATTTATGAGCTAGTCCCAGAGTGGCGAGCCACTCTGATGCTTTTACTGGCTAAACGGTACACCTATAAGACAATTCTTTCAATTCCTTGGACATGGGTTTTTGAAATGTGACCAGTGTGCTCCTTAATTTGCTGGCTACTGGTACCACGCCTTTCCTAAAATGTATTCTGCTGGAGAATCCATTCCAAGATCTCAGTACATCCCTGGAGACCAAAAAGGAAGCTCAACACATCTGGAACACCATCTACATTAACCTTCTGGACTTCCTCGCGGAGTGAGACGCATCACAATCCTATAAATGGATAATGTTACTTACCCAGTAAGCATCTTTTCTTGGCATGTAGAGCTGTAGATTCACATGCTTTGCATACTCCTGCCATCTAGTGTTGGGTCCGGATGTTTGCAAGTTGTTTTTCTTCGACGAAGTCTTTCCTAGTCACGAGGTAAGGTGACTCCTCCTTTCGGTGATAGTGCACATGGTCATCGACTCCATTGGTAGATTGTTTTCCCGCAAGAGGGTGAGAATGGAGTAAGTGTAGTATAGAGATGTCCATGCGCATAAATGTATAATGAAGAACTGCAACAACTACAGGTACCCGGGGAGGCGGGCGGGCACATGTGAATCTACAGCTCTACATGCCAAGAACAGATGCTTACTGGGTAAGTAACATTATCAGTTCGAGGCATGTGTGCTGTAGATACACATGCTTTGCATAGACTATAAAGCAGTATACTCCCAAAGCGGTGGCTAACCTATAGATGTTGCAGTTGTTTGGAATAGTGTTTTAAGTACTGCTTGGCCTACATTCGCTTGTTGTCGTGCTAACACATCTACACAATAGTGTTTGGTAAATGTGTGTGGTGTAGACCATGTAGCTGCTTTACATATGTCAGCTAGAGGGATGTTACCTAAAAAGGCCACAGAAGCCCCTATTTTGCGAGTGGAATGCGCTTTAGGGGGTATAGTCAAAGTCCTTTTGGCTTTAGCATAGCATGTTTGAATGCATTTAACAATCCATCTCCCAATACCAGATTTAGAGATAGGATTGCCTTTATGAGGTGGAGCAAATGCTACAAATAGTTGTTTTGTTTTGCGAAAGTCCTTTGTTCTATCTATGTAGTACAATAAAGCTCTTTTAACGTCAAGCGTGTGAAGAGCGCGTTCTGCTACGGAATCAGGTTGAGGAAAGAAAACTGGTAACTCAACCGATTTTTTTTTTTACCACGTCATAAGGAAGACAACAATAAAGAATTTGAAGACTCTACTTTGTTGAATTGCCATTTTGTGTATATTGTTAAACTGATGTGTCAAAATTGATATTAGCGGAGAGTGCTGGACCTTATGATGATCATGATTTAGAATATACTCTTGTGTATTTTGGAGATCTAGGGGAATTGGATCTCAGGTCACGGGCACCTTGAACTATCTTAAATAACTTTTTCTACTACGGATAGGTGCAGTCTTTTCTTTGCCTCAATCCCTATCTCTCATAAAATAGTCTCTATTTTGGGTTGACTAGCACTGTCCGAGAAGACTGTCTCTACACTTAGGATGGATTTCGATGACAATCGAGAAGAATTGTTGGGAGACCTGTTTAAACCGATAGGTCCCAACATTAGTGCCCCAAAAGTATCAGTTCAGAAAAATGAGGGCTTAAAAGAAAAATTCTACAAACTTGAGAAACTAAAGAAGCAGGAACTCGCCAAATGGTGGGATGGGGGACCCTGCGGAAATACATTGAAAATAAAAAGATTCCACGTGGTCTAAGAATCCTGATATTTCCGAACTATGAGGATCTTGAACAGGATCTTCTGGACGAATGGGAAGAGGGCCTCTATGATGCCTCATATCGTATGATGAGGATCCTAATTACCAATTCAGAGAGAAAGGTTAGCAAAATTAAAGATGAAATTATGAAATTGGAGAGAGAAATTTCTGAGATGAATATAAAAGATGCAACTCAGAAAAACTATGATATTCTAAAAAAGGAGTTAGTGGCATACCAAATTTATCTTAAAGATAAAAAACAAAAAAAGATATTAAGAGATGAGAATGATTATGCCAATGGCCGTATTTTCACTTTCTCCAAAAAGTATGATGATATCCCCCCCAAAATCCACCCAGAATCGGGGAGATAAAGAAAAAACGATTAGTGTGTCTACAAGTAGCACTTCCTTATCTTTGGAGAGTGATCCTGGGGAGGGTCCAAGCACTATGGAAATACCCTCCAAGTCCCTTTTTTTACGGGAAGTCCAACGTTACAGATTAGGAAACAAGAAGAAAAACGCAAATTTAGAACAAGGAGGGGAGGGAAGAAACATAAGAACAGGAATGCAAACGAGATTACAAAGCAAGACTCTATCGAAGAAATAGAAATAAATATTAGATCTAATGTGAGTGAGAATAATGGCATTAATGATGACTCAGGAACCAATGAACTTAGTATTGTTAACTTATCCTCACGGACATTGTCAGACCATCAAAAATGTGTACTTCAAAAAGGTTTAAACTTTTGTGTAACGGATCGATGCAACTTTGTAGATGTTCATATTGATCTTTATAAATTTGTTAGAAAATTGCGATTAAAAAATTATTTTGAACAACAAACTGTATGCTGCAATAACTTACAAAGCAACACTAATGCATCAACGTTAACAATTGCTGATTTAAATGTAACACATTTATTAGCCACTCTGGATAATGAGGATGAAAATGTTGATATTGTGGACACTGCTGGCTTGTTGGAAATTTATGAGGATACATCAATTGACAGTGGTTTACGAAGTAGATCCAAATTTATGCCACCTAAAACTCAAGAATCTGCTATAGACTAATTTCACCAAAATGTTACACAGCAATTACATCAGCTGGAAGACAGACATGCCAATAATAGACATTGCCAACATGACTTCAATCTGTCTAAAAGAGACAGGACCCTACTAACCTCATTAAAAAATGACCCCGATCTAGTAATAAGAGAAGCTGACAAAGGGGGAAATATCGTCGTCATGAACCGTAAAGATTATCTAGGGAAATAGACAGGCAGTTGCAAAATCATGACTGCTATACTAAATTAAAAGAGAATCCTACTATGAATATAGAGAAAAACATCAATATGCGTCTACGAGATTGGCATGAACTGGGTCTTATCTCAGATAAGGAGTATCATTATTTGCAGGCACATGATTCGAGATATTCTTGCATCTATATTCTCCCAAAAATTCACAAAGGGGAAAGTTTCCACCAGGAAGACCAATCATTTCAGGTAACGGAAGCCCTACCGAATGTCTCTCTGAATATGTTGATGGGTTCTTACAACCTTTCGTTAAAAATCTACCCTCCTTTCTTAAGGACAGCAGAGATGTTCTCTGTAAGTTGGAGGACTTTGTATGGGATAGCGATGACCTACTCTTTGTCACTTTAGATGTGGAGAGCCTGTATACATGTATTAAAACAGACTGTGGACTAGATGCCCTTAAACACTTTTTATACAAACGTAATGCCTGCCATTTACAGCATACTCTCATGTTACTGGATATGGCTCATATGATTCTGACAATGAATGCTTTTCTGCATAATGGTGACTGGTTCCTACAGAAGCAGGGGACAGCTATGGGATCCCGGTTTGCTCCGTCTTATGCTAATCTCTTTATGGGATTGTATGAGACAGAGCATGCTTGGGGACCCAGCGCATGAGACTGGACTAATAACATCATATTTTATGGCAGATACATAGATGATGTTCTGTTCATCTGGAATGGTGGAATCGATGAATTACTATCATACTATGATCATTTAAATAGGAATAGATTTAATGTAAAAATGACCATTAACTATTCTAGAGAATCTATAGACTTTCTTGATCTCAAACTATATATCTCTGATAACAAGATTCATAGTGATATTTATAGGAAGCCCACAGCCTGTAACAGCGTGCTACACGCTGAAAGTGCTCATCCCAAAGCTACGATCAATGCCATACCATATGGAGAAATGATCAGAGCACGGCGTAACTGTAGTGAAGATAGGAATTTCAGAGCAAGTATTAAAAATATCAAAAAGAATTTTAGCGAAAGAGGATACACGCAAAAATGTTTAAACTCAGCTGAAACAAGGGTGATGCAGGTAGATCGCAGATCAACCCTCACCATGGGTCTGGGTAGACTTGAGCAAAAAAAAGCACTGGATGAGATCTTGTTCATAACCAAATATAATGTATATAGTGATCATATATATAACATCCTACGTAAAAACTGGCATTTACTATCCTCGGGTCAGATGCCGGTAGGAGCGATTTCTAAGAAACCCAGAGTGGTATACAGAAGGGGCAACACAATAAAATCTATGCTATGCCCCAGTTATGTAAAAAATATGGGCGAAAACATTACTACATGGCTGCCATGCAAACCATCGGGTTTTTACACCTGTGGCACATGCATAGTCTGTAAATATGGATGTAATAAGAAACAGAAATTTAAGTACAATACCACCAGGGAGTATACAATTAATACATTTATTAATTGTAACACAACACACACAATCTATGTGCTGGGCTGTGTATGTAACAAAATCTATATAGGCAGCAGTATTCGCAGCCTCAAAATACGAATTCAGGAGCATGTGAGGGCTATCAAAAACAGAGACGACAGATATCCAGTGGCCATGCACATATATGAACATCATCCAACTGAAACAGACATTTGGTTCCATGCTTTGGAACATATTAAACCCTTAGAGAGAGGTGGAGATAGAGAACTGACATTAAGGAAGGCAGAGGCCAGCTGGATCTGTCGTTTGCGTTCCACAGTCCATGGTTTGAATGCTAATAGTGAGCTTCACTATTTTCTATAAATAGCATTGCACTTGGTGGTATTTTGATACAACAACTTCAGGGATATCAAGTATCATGTCTCTTTGACACTATATGATCCCGCCATTTGGAATACTTTAGGTCACCTAGTATAATTTCAGGAACATATACTGGGATCCAGATAAAAATCAATTAATCAGTCCTCTTACTGATAAAAAATGTACCTTTACTGCTAAAAATATATATTGAATAGCAATATGATAATAAGTGATATTTGATTCTTTTACATTCCATATATAATACAAAATAAATAGGAAATATGCTCTTCTCACCGATGCATGTGTAAATAATTTTGTCATACTAACTACTTGCCTCTGTTCATAATCTGTGTAACTAATGGCTCTATGATCTGGAGCAGTGGATTTTTATTTTTGTTTTAATCACAATATTGTGCGTTGCCACACATTGACTTTCTAGAAATCTTATCAGATCAGTTAACCCGGTACCAATGACTATATGTCAATATATTTGATATCGATGATGCTTTCCTGACTTCAAGATGGTACTCATAGCAAATGGAATTCGGGTAACCCCACTTTTTAATATATAATATGGGGAGAATATATTTTGTAATGGTTAGGGTACACCTCTCAGGGAAAAAGGTTCCTTTCCTCTTGGCAATATATTGCCTTTCATTTAATTTTCCGTTTTGGAAGTAATAAGTCCCGCTGATATAGCAAACCATAAATAATATCATATACCGCGTCAGGCTTGCACATATCTTGTTACCTTTAAAAAGGATAAAATGACCATGAATGTATGGTCTTATTCATTTTTAATATATTGAAACGATGTTCAAAGATGGCGCCCACATTTACTCACTTATGTAATTTTTTAGTGAGGCACCTTTTCTGATCAGCTAACATGGTACTAATGTTATTTTTGATATAGACGCGGCGTTTGCTCCGTTTAAAGATGGCGCTTACGGAAAATTGAATTTCGGGCTATATACATTTCAATACATAATACGGGGAGAACGAATTCGGAAATGATTGGGTACATATTATACATAACAGGGTACCCCTCTGTGCGAAAACACACTGTTTATCATTTTTTCCGTTTTAAATAAGTCGGGGCACAGAGCAACTAGTAAATAATACAAGTCGCCGTCATAATATAGTAGATCCAGTCCTAAACATATCTCATGTAAGATGTGAGTCTGTTTTGCCTAAAACATTGCTTCAAAAATGGTGAGATGACTATGATTCCATGGTTTCCCTCACCCCTAACATATAGAAATGATACTACAAGATGGCGCCCACAACGTATACATTTTCGTGACCCTTTGATTAGGTGCGCCCAGGTGAGAATCATTGACTCTACTTAGCGGGCTATTTAAACTTGAGGAAAGGAGTTTTCTCTCATTCGTACTTGATCTTCACGCCACCATGCCGCTCGCCTGATGTTACAAGTAAGTGTTAGTTAGGCTGTCTGCGGCACTCTGTCTTCATAGTTTAATTTTATAAGGGGCTTCTTAGCTAGGTATGTTATTAAAAACTCCTTAAAACCAGGAAATCGTTTTAAAATATTAAAATATTCTAAGTTCTTTTACTTTGGAATTAATATAATCGCTTGTGGCATATGGTATGGGGGGAGAATCACCGCTCTGTCCTTTTAGTTTAACTTTGTAAGGGGCTTCTTGATGAGGCATGTTATTAAAAACTCCCTTAAACCAAGAAACAGTCCTAGAAACTCAAAGTTTCTCTATTCTAGAAATAACATAAATCGTTTGTGGTATATGATATAGGGGGAGAATCACCCCATTATCCGGTTTAAATGAAGCATCAGAGATTCCCAAATGTAAGAGACTGCCCATTTCTCCACGGCATGGGTCAACTAGTCATTGTTAGTTTGTTACTAACATAGGGAAATCATGAGGTGAGATAGGACAGTTATTAGACTGGAGCTTTAATTTTCTCTACAATAGCGATTACGTTATTAATATTATTTCATTATACGTATATGAACTTTCTCATACATTCCAATTTTGGTTTTCTTAATATTAGTGATCATGGCTACAATGCAGACATCTCCTGATCTGGAATAAATACCACTCTCAAATAATTTGAGTAAGAAGACAATACTCTCAGAATCTCTTATAAGAAATATCAGGTATGAAATCTTGGTTTCTGAATTTAATGGACATCGAAAATAGTGTATTTTTTTTTCACTCTTTGACTGGACTATGTAGAAAATTCTTATTAAATTTTGTTCTACATTTATATTTATTAGACAAAACCCTTATTTACCTGTTCATGGAGGAGATGGCTATATTTTGATCCTGCAGCATTGTTAACTACAGTTAAACAGTTTTCTGGTAAGAGCCATAAATATAATACATTTTTTTTATCACTATAAGAGAGGCCGATATGTAGTTGAAATCATAGGATTCTTGAAACCCACCCATTAACTGTTTCTTTTCTTGGCAACATGTTGACAAAATTCTTAGATTCTAGAGCAATTGTGCAACTTAAAGTACACAAAGAGCTGTGAATCTGTAAATGGCAATTTTGATTAAATTGACATATTATATATGATTTGACCTTATCAAATTCAATATAAAGAAAGGCATAATACTGGGCAGTTGTTTATTTGAAATTGGATATTCTGAATTTTAGTGAGATGACTTTATTTTAACTTGTAATTAAATGGATGTTTTCATGTATATTTCAGTATGTAAATTTGTAAATATTGTAAACTAATTGTGTATATATGTATATATGTTTTTGTAGCCCTGAAGAAGTCCGAGAGGACGAAACGCGTTGGCTACGGTCTTTTACCACGTCATAAGGAAGACAACAATAAAGAATTTGAAGACTCTACTTTGTTGAATTGCCATTTTGTGTATATTGTTAAACTGATGTCAAAATTGATATTAGCGGAGAGTGCTGGACTTTATGATGTTCTTGGTAACTCAACCGATTGATTTATATGAAAAGCAGAAACTACTTTGGGAAGGAATTTGGGATTGGTCCAGAGAACTATCCTGTCTTTGTGTAGCTAAAAGAAAGGTTCTTCTAGTGTTAATGCCTGTAGCTCACCAACTCTCCTTAGTGATGTGATAACAATGAGGAAAGCAACTTTCCATGAGAGGAACTGTAAAGGGCATTTGTGTAATTTTTTTTTTTTTTTTTTTAATTTTTTTTTAATTTTAAAGGTTTTATATAGCGCTGGCTAGACCCGGAGGTATCAGAGCGCTTTACATGAGTATCAGACCATAGTTGCAGGTTACATTCTTACAAAGGTTACACAGTTATTAGAGCTTGGCAAACATAGTTACATGTAAGGTCGAGACTACAAAAAGGACATATACGTAAGGGAAAAAGCAGGCAAGGGGAGAGATTCAGGGGAGGGGGGTAGGAGCAGGGGAAGTAGACAGAGAAAGGAGGAGGGAAAGAGGAGGGGAGGGTGAGAGACACAGCATGGAAAGAGGGGGAGGGTGACGGGGACACTAACCGGTAGACGAGTCAAAGCTGCGTCCAACGTCCAGTAAGCTGTGATCCCAGGGGAAGTGGTATCATTTCCCCATCTCTGTTGCGAGAGGTTCCCTATACGCAGTGGACTCTCTCAGAGGGTCTCTGAGACTCCAAGGCCTACATACTGGATCCTTCCCCAAAAGGGGAGAGGGAGTGCTTTGGCAAGGGGTGCCATCCCATACCTCTACTGTGGGTGGCTCCCTTGGCGCTGTGGACTCTCTCAGCGGGTTCGTTGAGACTCCAGAGTATAAATATTGGATCTTTCCCCAACAAGGGGAGAGTCAAAAGGGCACAAAAGGACAGGGGGCTAGGTGGTGTAGCAGGCAAGGGGAGAGATTCAGGTGAGAGGGGATAGGAGTAAAGGAAGTAGACAAAGAAAGAGTACTAAATGAGAACGGACAGCATCAGTTAGGGGGACAGACTGTTTTCTCTCTGTGGCCATGAATTTGCCCCATCTCAAAGGTAAAAACCTAGCACAGGCCATTCCAGAAGCTTTGCCATCCAGGACATAAAGCACAGTTTGTAATTCGAATTATTTTTCACAATTCACAGAAGTTTATAGTACGCTGCACATCAACAATCCAGATGTTATCATATTAAGTTCTGCAGAGGATGATGTTCAGAACTAACAGTGATTAACCCATTCATTATCCAGGGGAGATAGTTCAGAATCATGAGGCTGCGGGAGAAGATCATGAACATGGTTCAAAAGCTGGACCCATGAGCCTTGTGAGGACAATGTTGAGATTCCAGACTGGGGCAGGAGGAATCCTTGGTGGTATTACCCTTTTTAAATCTTCCATGAAGGCCTTGATTACTGGAACCCTGAATAGTGACAGATGTTGCCTATTTTGTACGTACGCAGCTACAGCTGCAAGGTGCAAACGAATAGACATGTAAGCTAGTCCTGTTCGTTGTAAATGTAACAAATAACAGATAACGTTTTGTATAGAAGTGTCTAAAGGATTGATTTTGTTGTTGTTGCAATATACCGCAAATCTTTTCCATTTTGCAGCATAGCGAGCTCTGGTGGTAGGCTTTCTTGCTTCTTTTAGAATATTCATACAGTCTGTTGGTAAATTTAAGTACCCAAACTCTGACTTCAGGGGCCAGATCGCTAAATTCAGTTCTTTGGGATTTGGATGTATGATTTCTCCATGGTTCTGTGTGAGAAGACTGGAGTTGAGGTGTAGTTTTTGATGTGGCACTAGTGACCGCTCAAACAGGGTGGTGTACCATGGTTGACGAGACTATGTGGGAGCTACCAGAATTAGTGTGAGGGATGTTTGCCTGAGCTTCCGAACCACCCATGGAATGAGCGGGAGAGGCGGAAAAGCGTAGGCAAATATCCCTGACCAGTTCATCCATAGGGCATTGCCCTTTGAATGTGGGTTTGGGTACCAGGAGCCGAAGTTTGGCATTTTGCGTTTTCGGCTGTGGCGAATAGGTCTATTTGTGGAAATAGCCACTGTTGGAAGGAGAACTTGGGGGTGAAGTTCCCACTCATGAATTTGTTGCCTTCTTCTGCTGAGGAGATCGCCTATTTGATTGTTTACTCCTGGGACATGTTCTGCCAGGAGATAAATCTTGTGATGGATCGCCCAATTCCAAATGGCTTGAGCGAGTGTTGACAATTCGAGAGTGTGTGTCCCCCCCTTGCTTCTGCACATAATACATTGCTGTCATGTTGTCCGTCCGAACTAGGACAGTTTTGGCTATGAGATGAGTCCAAAAAGCTTTTAGTGCTAGGAAGACAGCTAAGAGCTCCAGATAATTGATGTGGAGAGTCTTGTGCTTGTTGCTCCACAAGCCTTGTATTGTGTAATGTTTGAGATGAGCTCCCCAACCTGTTAGAGATGCGTCTGCTGTGAGTACGATCTGTGGAACAGGGTCTATGAAAGTTAGGCCTGCTGATACGTTTTGTGGGTTCCACCACTGCAGAGAGCGATGTATATGGCCGTCTACCAGCACTAGATCGGTTAATAGACCCTGTGATTGATTCCACTGACGTGCTAAGCACTCTTGTAGGGGGCGCATGTGAAGCCTTGCATGGGGTACAATTGCTATGCAAGGTGCCATCATTCCCAGTAGTTGCATGAACACTCTGGCTGGTAATGCTTGGTTGGGCTGAAACTGTTGAATGGTAGCCTGAATATTGTGTATTTTGGCTACATTGTGAGAGGCTAGAGCTTTGACTGTGTCTAGAGTAGCTCCTAGGTAAGACTGCATCTGTGAGGGATGCAAGTGAGACTTTTGTGTATTGATGGTGAAGCCCAGTCGATGAATTTAGACCTATTGTGATCTGTGTGTGCTGCAGACAGTTTTGGTGAGTGCTGGCTTTGATGAGCCAGTCGTCTAGGTAGGGGAAGATGTGAATTTATTGTCTTCTGAGATGAGCAGCGACTACTGCCAGGCATTTGGTAAAAACTGGGTGCTGTCACTCCAAAGGGAAGTACCTTGAACTGGTAGTGCTTGCCTGCTATCACAAATCTGAGGTATTTGCGATGAGCTGGATGAATTGGAACATGAAAATATGCGTCCTTTAAATCTAGAGTAGACATAAAGTCTGCTGTTTGTAAAAGTGGGAGTACTTGTTGAAGTGTCACCATGTGAAAATGCTCTGACAGTATGTAATGGTTTAGCTCTCTCAGATCTAAAATAGGTCTTAGGGACCCAGCTTTTTTGCGGATGAGAAAGTAGAGAGAGTAAACCCCAGAGCCCTGGTACTGTATTCGAACTGGCTCTATTGCTCCTTTTAGTAAAAGAGAGTGGACCTCTTGTTTTAGCAAGTGTATGTGTTCTGTAGATAACTTGTGAGATCGGGGTGGAATGTTTGGGGGGATTGCTGGTAAGCTCCAGGCAATAACCATGTTGGATAATTCCAAGCTCCCATTTGTCTGATGTTATAGACTGCCAAATGGGGAGGAATTGTTGACGGTGTCCCCCGACAGGTGTGGTATAATCGGGGGAAGCGTGGGCAAGTCACTGTTTGTTGGGGGAAGGAGAGTTATGGGTGTGTTACCCTTACCCCTACCCTTGAAGTTGTTGCCTCTATAACCTCTGAAAAAACCTCTGGAGGGAGAGGACTGGTTGTTACCTTTGTAAGCTGAGGTATTTTCATCTGGGGGTGTGGTTTTTGACCCACCTCTGTATGGGGAGCGACGAAAGGAACCTCTGTTGGATGCCGTCTGAAGTGCTCCCATAGAAAAAATGAAAAAGGACACTGAAGTAGCTAAATCTAAGGCCTGGTCAACGCTAGGGCCAAATAGGTGTTCCGTATCAAATGGTGTGGTAAGGATGGATTGTTGGACCTAAGGTTTAAAACCAGAAATCCTTAACCAAGCGTGTCTCCTTAGCAGGATGTTGGTGTTAACCTCTCTAGCTGTGGTGTCTGCGGCATCTAGAGCACAACGAATAGAGGAATTAGAAATTAGCTTACCCTCATTCACTAAGTCTTGTGCTTTAGCCTTATGCTCGTCTGGGAGATATTGGAGAATTGCTCCATTTCATCCCAGTGTGTTCTGTCATACCTGGCTAAAAGGCCTTGGGTATTTGCAAAGCGCCATTGATTTGCTGCCTGAGCAGCTATGTGCTTGCCAGAAGCGTCAATTAGTTTGGATTCTTTATCTGGCGGAGGAGCATCCCCTGATGTTTGAGAATTTGCTCTCTTACGAGCATTGGATACGACTAGGGAATT
Organism: Calotriton arnoldi; assembly: GCA_963921515.1. Lineage (NCBI taxonomy): Eukaryota > Metazoa > Chordata > Amphibia > Caudata > Salamandridae > Calotriton > Calotriton arnoldi. The sequence continues at coordinate 709,083 of CAWUFW010005681.1, forward strand.
TAATGGCACTTGTCCCTTGATAAAAATGGGGTCTGTAGGAGAGGCCTTATATTTTTTGTCCACTCTAGGCGTTAAGATGCGGGCTCTGACTGGATCTTTAAAAATCTCATCAGCATGTCGCATCATGCCTATAACCTCTTCGATGCTCATGACGGCACCACGCCGCCATGAGTCACGGTTGAGCTGTGCTCATGATGGCGTGGTGCCGTCACGCCCGCGATTGGAATGTCCAGCACCTGGCTGGAATTCCTGCCGCAGGCAAGCGGTTAAGCATTGGAAGTGATTGTGATGACCTGTGTGTGGATGCTAAGGTCTCAAACAAAAAAATCTTCTTCTAGTGATTCTTTGTGGAGCTCTACCCCATGGTAATGTGCAGCCCTGGCAATGAGTTCTTGGTGTGATGCATTGTCGTCTGGAGGAGATGGTTTGGCTGGGTAAAGGTCTGGATCAGTATCACCTGGGGGATCCACTGTGTAATCTGTCCATGGATCTGTTGAAATATTCATCCCCCCCATCATCTGCATCATCATCATGATGAGATCGAGTAGAACCCTGAGGTGTAATTTGCAAAGGATTCTCAGGAGGTGATGGAGGTGCTGGAAGTGGAGGCGATGGTATATGAAAAGGACTTGTAGCCACAGACTTTCTCTTCAAGGGGAATCTTGAATCTTGCGTTTCTGAGGTGGCTTTACGTGAATATGGCCATTGTCAGGGCTAATATCGAGCCTCTTTTGCTTTGGATCGGGTGGTAATGGAATAGTGTCTAATTTCGGATCCAAAGGGGTGTCTGTGTTTTGGCGCCAACGTTTTTGGTGTGGACGGAGGCTGACCTTTCGGCATGGAAGGTTTCGGCTCCGAAGGCTGCTTCGCTTTCGGCGCAGAGGATTTCGGCTCCGAGCCAGACCTGTGCTTAGAACCGGAGGCTTTCAGTTCCGAAGAGGCTTGACTGGTAGTTTTGGTGCCAAGCCCGAAGGCGGGGCGTCAGAAACATCGTCTCGGTGCCGAAGCCTTGTGTTTTTTCGGAGTTTGTGGGGGCAAGGGGTCTTCGGTACTCACGTCACCTTGTCCCTGCAGCAGTTCTTCGGTGTCGAGGTCTATCTCGAGCTCCAAGTCGGAGTCTTGTTCGGAGAAGGCTTCCTCCTCCTCTGTCGCTGATGCCTCGATGTCTTCTTGGCCGGAGTCAGCACCGAAGATATCTGGCGTGTATTTGATGTTTTGACGCTGCATCTCACGACGTCGAGCCCGATGATCGCGAAGAGTCTTTTTTGATCGGAACGATCTGTCAGCGTCGCAGTCTTCTTCCTTGTGCTCCGGAGACAAGCACAATTTGCACACCTTGTGAGTCAGTGCGCGGATACTCCGCATGGCACTATGGACAGAATTTAAATGGAGATCTGACCGGGCGCGGTTAGGCCTCGAAGGCCGTCCACAAAGCTTTCCGAACGAAAGTCGATTCCGATGTCGAAACAATACGCGGAGAAGTGGGAGACGCATACGAAAACAATACCGTCGAGGGTAGAGAGGATTGTGCGTCAACGGGAACCTGAAGAACGGTTTCGAACTAGAGCGCAGCAATACATGTCCGAACCCGATGGCGGAAAAAAACAATCTAACAATGGAGTTCATGACCATGCGCACTATCACCAAATGGAGGAGTCACCTTACCTCGTGACTAGGAAAGACTTCTTCGTAGAAAAACAACTTGCAAACATCTGGATCCAACACTAGATGGCAGGAGTATGCAAAGCATGTGTAACTACAGCACACATGCCTCGAACACCTTTCTTTTGGTGTTCTAAAATGTTGTCTCCCGTGTTGGTTATAAAAACATGACCATTGTAACTTTTTCCTTAAATCTGTACTCAGATTGAAATAAACCAACTGCCTTTATAGGTTTTTCAGTGTACATGCAGGCATAATATTGTCCTTTTCCAACAGGACCATCTTTCAAATTTGCAACTCCTTTACTATATTGTCCGTATGTATGGTGCCCTGAATCTTATACCATTCTTCAAAGCTTGCATTAACAAGTACATTTGCAAAAATGTTTATTTTCTGCATTCAGCCATCAAAATAAGCGTATTAATTTCTGTCACTTCCACAATATTTTACCTGTAACCATACAGGGAGATACAGCTTTCCAACCTGCTGCAAGAATGTATCCGAAAGTGTTAACTGCCCTAAATAAGGAAACATGTCTGTACTCCTGCACACTGCAGTTAGTGTTAAACCTCAATACCGAGTCCTGTGGTGAAATGTAGCACGTTTACTGGGCCAGCACCCTGGGAAGAAATGCAATTAAACAGAAGGTTACATTTATAAATCTGATGATGTGTTTACATGCTTAGACCTTTGACTTTCAAACAAAGATCCTTAACCACCCAGACATCACAGGGATAGGTCTCCATATTTACGGGTCTGGTGGCTCAGTGGACTAATGCGTCCACTGCAGGAGCCTGCGTTCGACCTCATGGTCACAGGTTAAAATCCCGGCAGGTCCAATCAGCCTTTCATCCATCTGAGGTCGATAAAATGAGTACCATTGAGTTGGGTAACAATAAACATCTGTTATTCAGCACCAAGATACCCAAGGATGAACGTGCGCTTTACAAATAAACGTTATTTTATATTTGGGAACCATAATATCTGCCTTCAGAGTTCATCAACATTGCGGATACCCACCACCTCTGTTTTCTTAGTGTTCAGTTTAAGCCAATGACAGTTCAATTATTGCTCAATTTACACCAGGCAGCCTTAAAGGTAGATCAAAAACCAAGGAATCAGTGTATTAGAGTGTGTGTATGTATATATTTATATATATATAAAAATAATTGCTAGTCATTAGAATGGACAAGTCTGGCAAAAAAGTGCAAACAAAGACTGAAAAATATTAGTTACATTGAAATGTTCTCAGGAATTCACACATGGCAAACAAAGGAATAAAAAAGGCTAGCCTGGGACTAGTTATGAGGAAAGGAAAACAAGACCGACAACTGTTGGCAAATATCTTAAGGACTAAGCTGAAACTTCTGGCACTGATGTTGGATATGAATTAAACCAAAAATACATAGTCCTCGAATCCAAGTGCCTACTTCAAAACGATGTGACAGGTACAAGAATGATTACAAGGTCCAAAACGACACCACAGACCCAGTGTATTTCACCAGGAAACTATGGGCCTGATTTAGAGATCGGTGAACGGGTTACTCTGTCACAACAGTGACGGATATAACGTTCGCTGAAATATAAATTTCATAGGATTTATATTTCGGCAGAAGGAATATCCATCACCATTGTGACAGAGTAACCTGTCTGCTGAAATCTATGTCAGGCCCTTTGTCTGCTAAAAGCAGCTAATATTTCAGAGTGGAATACAGGCTTTAAAATGAGGAATTACTGAAAGAATCTGGATCGGAATTACAGATTGCCCCAGTAATTGCTCATGTCTAAGGTTACCCTCAAGATCGCACCTGTAATCCCTGTTAACTTCACCTTCCACCTAGAGTTGCCTTATTCTCAATATCAGTAACTCTTGGGAGAAAGGGGCAGTTAACTATTGGGGTAGTAGGACGCTCACAATGATGCTAAAGTTGGGAACTAAAATAGTTAAGTCTACATTGATGTAAATACAGCTTCTCCCTCAAGCAGTCCTGTTACTGTCCTCAGACAATCCCTGATCTCCTAGGGAAATTACCCAATTACTTACCTGTAATCTTCGTTACTCTGAGTCCAGGTCTTCCCCGCCTAATCTTTTAACGTTTGAGCAATTGCTGTTATCCACAGTAATAGTTTACCTATCAAACCTTTATTAAAATTGTACCACCACTATGGCTTAGCAACAATAACTAATAGTTTTAAAATAAAATTACTCCCGGAGGGAAAAATCCTGGACCGTGATGAGGAAGATCTGGAATTCAAGTAATGAAGATTACCGGCAGGAAACCAGTTCATTATCTTCTTGTCCATCTTCCTGGTCTTTAATCCTTTAAGACTACACCCAACCAGAATGAAAGGACTAAATAAATGAACCACCAGGACACAAAATATGATTACTGATAATATGTGAATAGCAAACCATTGTTTTTACTTCAAAAAAGTAATTTTTATGATTTAGAATTCAGAGAACTTAGGACATGAGTACCAAGTTCTATTGAAAAATTCACCCCAATGTAATGTGTCATAAACGTGTGTGAAGTAGCTCAAGTTACCACAAAACAAATTTCTTTCATTGATGAACCCTTGAATAATTTCCAGGAGGTGTAAGTCTACCTTGAATGTGCCATAGAAAATCCTTTCCTGCCGATTCACAAAACATCAAAATAGCTTGTTTAAACCAAAGGCTTAATGTTACTAAAGAAGAAAGTAAACTTTGTCCTGTTAAACCAAAAGTAACAACTAAATGTTTCTCCTTCCTGAAGGAAGATGTTTCAGAAACAAGTTGAAACAGCTCTCCTAACATCAAGTAACTGCAAAGTTGCTTCCGGTGGAGAAGGTAAAGGAATAAAAACTGGTAAAACCAGATCTTAAGATGTAAGAAAATAGGATGGAATCTTTAGAATAAAGGTAGTACAGGGGTGCAATACCACCTTATCTAGGTAGAAACGGAGAAATAGCTCACTATATTAAAGAGCTCAATTTCTACAGGCAAAAAATATAGCCACCACAAATAACACTTGATAAAACAGATATTTGAGGGTTACCGATTCCAAAAGCTCATACGGAAGACCCTGTAATGACTGCAGAACTGAGGGAAGATGCCAGACCGAAAGTACCACCGGTCTTTTCGGGATAAAGCTTGTCAAGAGGTGAGCAACTAACAGAGAAATAACCTGCACCTCCAAAGTCTAAATTGCTGCCCATTTACCACAAATGATCAGGAAACCATATCTTAAAAATTCCTTAATTTTACATGTTGAATATCTCACACCTGTGGAACTACACCAAGTTTTGAAATTGTGCCAGTTTCGAAAGAAAACCTTTAATGTAGCCGGAAGCTTAGATTGCAAGAGGCAACGCCGACTGAACACCCCCGAGTTTGTAGGCCCAGCCTCTCCAGTTTCAGACCGCCAGGTGATAGTGGCACAGAGGCAACTCTGGAAGATAAGAAATTCTTAGAGGCTTCAGTAAAGTGCAAAACATCCAGTGTGAGTGAAAGGACAGCTGTAGGAGAGGATAACACGGACGACAAGGCCTGCATGAACTAGCAATCACACTTTTACTTGATCCTCTTGGATTTTCTGCAAAACAATCAGTATAAGGGGTATTGGGAGAAAGGCATAGAGCAATCCCCATGGTGACCTCACTGATAGCGCACATGCCCCCCACACTCTAATAAAGAATGAGACTGCACAGGTTAGTGAGAAGTGTATTATCCAGGAAGGCAAACAGACCCAACTCTGTCCTGCCGAATCTCTGCCCTATCCGATATAAAAAAAGAACAGGAATGAAGCACAGATTTACTGATGATGGAAAAACCAACAGATTTACTGATGATAGAACCAGAATCGTGGTCAGCAGGCCCATTCCCATAATCTTATTCCATACGCAAGTAGAGATAGTTTTGGCACTCTTGAACCCATCAACTGATGTATGCGTAAACAGCCTGTCTGTTGTGAGACAAATTACTTGATCCTTCAGAAAGGGAGGGTGAGGAAGTAATTCCCTCCTGTTGGAAGAGCTCTTTTTCTCCTCTCCACACCAGATGCCTTGGGGTCACATTCCTTCCAATGCGCCCACACCCAACACTGCTGGCATCTGTTGTCAGAACTTTGCTGAAGGGGAAGTCCATGGAAAGTCACTATCCAGATTGGCTTGGATAAACCACCACTTAAGTTTCAGTCGTAGCTGAATTGAGGCTAACGTAGGAACCTTCTCGTAGCAATGTGATCTTGGATCTCAGAACTGCAAGAGATACTGAACTAGAGGTTGTAGGTGAAACCAGGACCAATGGAGTACTTGATAATGTTGAGGCTATCTCTATTTGCAGCCTCACCAAGTCCTGTGCTGCTGGAGATCAGCTTGACAGAAGGCCCATCAGACAAGGTTTTCTTCTGCTTCCTCAAAGCTAGTAAAGGAACCTGACTTGGTCCGTCCCAAAAATTGTTCGGATAAACTGGAGATTCAGGACCGGCTGTTGTGACATCTTTGGGTTTAATAAAAACCAATGATCCTGAAAGACACTGCATATTTAAATGGTATCTTTGTTTGCCTTTGAAAGAGAAGATATTAGCCAATCATGTAGATATGGAAAAACAAGAATATCACAGGAGTGACCCATGCCCACCAGAGGAGCTAAGAGTTTTGTAAAAACTCTTGGTGCTAGAGTAAGGTCAAATGGTAAAACTTGAAATTAAAAGTGTTGGCCTTGAATACAAAAGCGTAGAATATGCATCTAGAAGGTCTAGATATGTCAGATAATCTCCCATATTCATGTATGGTGTAATAACCCAGAGAAACAACACCCTGAATGTTTGATCAGAAATGTGCGATTTCACCCTCTTTAAATCTAGCACGGGCCTGAATTCACCCCCTGGTGCTTTCTGCAAAAAATAGGTTTGAATAACATCCCAGTCCCACTTTTGCAGGAGGCACTGAAATGATTGCTGTTTTTAAGTTATTTTTTGCACCTTCCCACAGTCTGCTTGACACAGACCATTCAAGGTTAATGGAGTTTGCAGAAGAAGAAATCCTTCGGAGGTGCTTGAAGATAAGATTGAGTAACCTGATCTTATGCCCTCAGGAGTTCAAGAGTCTAAAATAGAGGATCCCTACATTTCAAGAATTTTTTTTTTTTTATCTTCCCCCTACGGGACACTCTGTAAGATTGGGAGTATAGTAATGTTTTTGGGGGAGGAAAGGAAGGGACTGATGCAGATATGGACTGAAGTCGGAGTTTATCTAAGTAAGGGGCCTGCCGACCATAGCCCTTTCCACTCAAGAGCATGCTGGGAAATTTTGGAGACTGAGAAGGATTGAAAGTCCTTTTGAAACCAAAAGCACAGCTCTTCCAATAAGAATGAAGAGGTGCAATGAGGTTTTGGTTCTCTGCTGTCTTTGTAACCAATTCATCCAACTGGGGACCAAAAGCTTCAATCCTGTAAACGGAAGAAGCAACAAGAGTGATTAAAGTGATTTTTGAGAAGCTTTTGCTTTTCAAGATCACAGCTACATGTGTCTTCTGGCCACAACTGCAGCTCCTGAGGCCGTAGCTGATGCACATAAGGAATCAAACTAATTATCCGATAAAAAACAGACCAATTGTTCCATTATGGCTAGAGTGCTTGTAAAGTTCATTCCTTGCTGGATTTGCTCGGCTAGCAGCTGTAAATCTTTTAAGAGCGATTGGATGAAAAACAGAAACAAAGTGTGGCTGAATATGTGAACCACACTGCTACCTCCACTGTTTTTGTTATCTGTAGGATCTGCAAGCAACAGCCCTGAGAGGAAAGTGCTGCCAACAAGAAATTCACCTTTACGAAGGATGGAAACTCATCCAAGAAGTATTGCAAATGATAACGCTTGCTAGGAAATTAATGTTGATTGACTTTTCAAAACCCTTAATTCCGCTGAATGCAGAGGGAGATTCACAGGACCTTTCTTTTGGTTCTGAGTGGGAAAAAAAATCCTTCTTATCCCCTGAATAGTATACTCTGGAAAGGAAAGATTACTTTTGAGGATCTTTAACACTTTAGTGAGCTCAGCTCCCTGAATAAGGGATCCTCTTCCTATGGATCATCTAAGCCATTGTCTTGGACTTGGTCTGACCTCATAATGTTCACAGGAGGAGCATCCCTTGCCAAAAAAAGCCACAGAGACTGTCTTCTCTACCATCTCCTGTATTGTTGCCAGAGAATGAACTTGTTCAGGAATATTCCACGCCCCCACATCTTCAGTAGCAACAGGGTGTGAAGAAAGCTTGTCAATGTAATTCCTATCTATATTCCAATAAGTTGTAAACCTGCCTTATTTTAAATAATGATGCCCCCTTCCCAGAGTTGTGCACCAGGATGGAGATTCAGGCAAGAGTTCTCGCCAAGATCTCAGTTGTGAATCCTTAACAGGACTGTCCAACCGTAATTAATCGTACCCAGGACTACGCTACACAGGAAGAGGCTGCTTCTTAGATATGCGTCAGCAACAATATAACTTTTTGTTTTCACTAACTTAGGACAGTTACAGCAGGTCATCTTCAAAGAAAGTTATAATTAATAACATAGATGATAGGTTTCCACTCAGCAAGAATAGACATACCTTACTTGCAGACAGGTAATAGTTATGGTGGCTCCTGCTTTTCTAGGAGGGGCAATTATTAGTGACAGAAAACAAACCAAATCAGAAGTATAATTTTGCTAAAGCTTGAATATGTAAAATATGGCAGCAGACAGGAGCAGCTACTCGAAGCCTAAAGGCTGGGATGAGGAGGTAATGGCGATCAGCTGATACTTTCCTCTCCCCTCTACTGTTAAGCTCTGGAGTCTGCTAGTAAATGTACCCATTAGAGGAAGGGAGACGAAGGTACTGTTGCAGCAGCCTTCCTGAGAAGAGTTTGGGGAAATGACTGAGACAGGGAATAACCCTAATGGGAGAAATGCAATACACTTACAATGTGACCAGACCATGTTATGATGTTCTAGATATCTTCTTTCTCCTTATTGCAGTTCCCTGCAGTAGAATCTTATAAGTTGATGCAGTTGGAATTTGGCATGCTAGAATGACAATGAGTTAGTTGATCCTACACATCCTATACCGTGATTTAATAGATCTGACTACTAGAGGTCCCATCAAGACTAGGGAATTCATTTCAACTTAACGAATAAATTCCGTACCCTGTGAAAGCAAAAGTTTTCAAAGGAATCAAAATTGTCAGTTGCCCGTTTATTTTCACACCATTGCAGTTTTCCCATTATAAATTCCAGTAGGTCAAACCTGCCCAAATTTATCGCGGGAAAAAAAGCCTGGAAAAAAGACAAAACATGTGGAATTAAGTGTGCTAAAAAACAATTCTGCATGCTATGCCTAAACATGGAAAATTCCTCACCTTGGGGTAATAGTATTTACTACATCTGATAAATACCCACACTATTACGTTCAACCTGCAATGACGGGCTTAGTTGAGTTATAATTTTGTAATGCCCACATCGGCAATTAGCACCAACCTTTATTCAGGAAGAATTGTAGTCAGATTTGCCTAAACTGTAAAAACACCTCTTCTCAGAACTCTACTGATTTGGGACAGTGCCAAATAATATACTCCCACAATCCAGTCGCTTGACCATATTTGAGTATTTGTCTGTGGGGAAACCCTCTTCCCATCTTGTGCAACTCTTCAGGGGTATAATGTAGACAACTGATGTATAAGTATCATGGCCTGCTTAGGTTTATGATGATTAGTATCTTATGCATGTCTGAAAGAATACAAATCCACTCCTCCTTTGTAATTTTTGCATCAGCTTTGACTTCCCATTTTTCTAAGTCAGAATTACCCAGGCTTGAAAAACTGATTCAAAACCCTATTTGGATTCAAGTGTCCCAAAATCTGAGCCAAACCTTTTTGTGTATCTGTAAAAATCATAAATTACTAAAATTGGATGCTATGGGTCTCCGTTAGAGAAACCCCAATCTTCCCAGTGAAATCTGAGACACAGAGTTCTTCAATAACTGGTTTTGTAAAATAATTTCTGAGCTTTCCCAACTGTAGGAGGATGATGGTGGGTTTTTGTTTTGTCTTTTACATCGCTTTAGAAGCAGTAAAGCATCCTAGCACCAAGATGTTGTTTTAAAATTTCTTCAAAGAAGAAGTAATTTCTGGCTTTCCCACTAAAGAGGTGCTAGTTTGAAAAGATATTAGTTGATAATCCTTTGCTGTTGCTGTTCCATGCATCTGGAATCTGAAAAACTCACCTGTCATTATTACCATTGAAAAATGTTTTGTGACTCACTACGTCCAGTGCCGGAGTCATCTCTCCTAAGACGCCACACTAAGGACATGCAGGTTTGGCACTGAACTCAGGGAAGGTTAGTCTGTCTGGTTGCTGATGTCTGGGCCATTGCTAGTGTTGAAGCCATACGTATGCGGCAATGGTACTGTGCAAACAAAGCCGAAGAGGCAGTGGAGCTCTGTACAGAGTCAAAGGCAAGCATACGGTCAATGAATGATAGGATGGGTAGCTAGTTATTGGATTGTTACTGCATTGTGAACAGTGACATAAAATGTTTAATGCTTGTTTGACAGCCGTAGACGAAGAGGCATTACACCTGTTCTTAATCAAGCCATTTGTCTGCAAGAGGTATCAAGGGGCTTATGTTAACTTGCAGAAGAACAATGTCAGAGAAAATGTCTAATCACTTCAGATTGATAAAATTCCAATTTACCAAAGAACTAAGTTGACAAAATGTTAAGTAGATAAGAAGTTTGAGGAATGTCAGAAGATTTTGGGTGCAAAGTAATGAAGCCCTCAGAAAATGCCCACATAACTTTCGACAGTTTATATAAAGATAGTAATGGAAATTAAACTTAATTGACAATACTAAACAAAAAAAAAAAAACAACAGGAAGGTAAAACTAATGTCAATGGACAGCTTTTTTTTTTTTTTTAGATCTAAGCAACAGAAATGTTAACTCCACGTCTACTGCCAGGAAAGTACAGCGTTAGAGATAGATGCTGCCAGAAAAAAACATAGAGGAATGAAGATCAGGAGGCGGGTTTTGGTTACATAGGAAGGAGTCAGCTGCAAAGGCAGAAAATGTAGAGAGTTCTTCCCTGTTAAAGGAAAGGAAACCATTACACAAAAGCTGTCTGAAAATATGGAAGAAGAGCAGGTAGCATGTGATAAAACAGAGAACTGAATGGGGATAACACAGGCTGTTCATGGCCAAAATGGGGAGGAATAGGATCAGGTTAAAAAAAAATGTAGAGCATAGGGATCTCGCCTCATTAAAGACAGATAGTAAGCCTCTTAATTTAATCAAGCTTGTTCATGGGATCCTGCTGGGCATTCACTGAGGTGTTTTATCAGCGTAGTCAACTTTTCGTGCGCAGTTGCTTATTTATTAGAGATATCTGAACACCGCGGAGCTAGCCACTAGGGCAGTGGATTATTTCTCAGACAATAAGAATATAGTGAGGTTTATGATAAATGGAACATCAGAAACTATGGCAACAGAAGAGTTAGTAAATGACCCTCCGATTTCTCATAGCTGATGGAATTCCAGTATTGCTGTTTTAGAAGTGCCAGTCTACTATTTTTTGGTCCATCGGTCTCACAGGTTATTTGCTTTTCCTTCGTATTGCTCCCACATAGCTTTTTCAAAATGACAATGTCTAAGCATTGATCAATGAGGGCAGTTTCCATATTTTCTGCATCCTCTTTAGGCAGTTATTTTCCTATACAAACCACCAAAATTATTTGTGTTCTCTTCATCTTCCCTACTGATTTTTACCCGTAATATTTCCCATTTGTTGCGAGCGGTCAGCAAACCAGTTGCGTACCTTAATTTTTTTTCCAAGGACTTACAATTTATTTTTACAACTTGGATGTCAGGCTGGTGCACCCATAATAGGTTAATCTGAAACGGGGGTAAGGATGGATTAACTTCATTGTTGCATGTGTTAACGTCAAGTCCAACAGTTATGTTTCGTGCTAGATGTCACAATTGATATAGTGAAAACTGCAAACTGAATGATTTTCAGGTATTCAAGTAGACCAGGAAAAAGTGGTTCGATATTGTGTTACCATAAAGTATTTAGTTTTATTTATGCTTTTAAATGTATTTATCTCTGTCAGGTACACTCAAGACATGTATTCATGTGATTTATGCATATGCCACTTTGATAAACATTCTAATCAGATAAGCGTCACAGTTTCCATGGTCCATTTGTATTCAATAAATCATTAAATCTACTTAAAGCAGAACGCTTAAGAAAGTGTCTATGGTGATCATTCCATATGGTATGTGCTGTGAACCCCATCACCTTTAGAATATTACAACAGTTCTTAACCATTTGACTTCTGCAGAGTCCCCCAAATCAGTACTAGAAGCTGGGGACCCCTACATAACAAATGTCTACTATTTGAACCTTAAAACAAAGCAATACAGAAATAACTACACATCAAACAAATACACAAATTCGGAAATGTTTTATTTAATTCATAAACAAAAAAATGCAAGCATGCACATTATAATAAGAAGGTTGGAGCGCTCAACATTGTTTTATTTCTGAAAGACGAAGAAATATGCAAAATTCTAGCATATCAGTGTCTTAATGCATGCTCTCTTTTTGTCAGTTATACCAATGCGGCTTAATTGAGGCCACCAGTCATCTATACGAGATCCGTTTGCTATACTTGCAATGCTCTCACTAATCGAGAAAAGGATACCGACTTTATTTTTTAGCTTCCAATTTCAAATTCCTTCACATTAGAGTGTTCTAAAACATTTAATTTTGCTTTTTAAGAATCTGTTAACAATATTTCATTTTCAAATTTTTCTCCATTGAGGCCATCATCCAGATTATAATTGCCCTTGTCATGTCTCGAATTGACCATGCAAATTCCCTCTATCTGGGTCTTCCCAAGGGTCTGGGTCAAAGGCTTCAGCTTGTTCAAAACCAAGCAGCTAGATTGGTTTGGCGCCAGCCCAGATTATGTCATACTAGACCCTTACTGGTAAAATTAAACTGGCTTCTAGTTGTCCAGAGAGCCCTCGTCAAAACCGGGTGTATTATTTTCAAATCTCTGTATGGCAAGAGTCCATCTTTCCAGAATTCTGAACTATATCTCCAAGCACAACCTGAGGCTGGCGCTCCAAAATTTATCAGAGGTTGAGACTGGGGAGAGGGTATGGGGGTTAGGATCCAGGTTCTCAGTGCTTGCCCCCAGCTTCTGGAATTCCATGCCTCCTAATATCAGAGCCTTGACTTCATATGAGAGTTTTAGATCTCTGCTGAAAACCTGTTTTTTCAGATAGGCATATGGCTAAGTCCTTGTGGCACTCCCGTTGTTGTGCGTCTAGCACCATGAAACCTTTTTGGTGTATGCACGCTTTACAAATTTGCTGCAACTTAACATAAGCTGTCGGAGACACCCATAGTAGGCTTCGAAGACCCCAGGTTTCCTCGGACCACAGGTTAAGAGCCACTGGAGTAGTAGATTTAATACAGAATAAAAATAGAGTCTTGTAAAACTGTAATATTTTATTATGTTTCCATTTTATCTTTTACTGTCATGGAATTATACAGCTTGAATTCACCACTCACAGGTGATGAACATTTATTTTTCTCACCATCTTGTTCCTCAAACAGCACTCGCAATGGAGTCTTGGCAAACACAGACTTAAAAAAATAACACTTTCATGCACATAAAGTTTCTTATCCTTTTCTAATCTACAAAGGTTAATAAGGAATGGCGGGACTGGCAGGTTAAAGGTAAATGTTTTTGGTGTTTTATTTACAAATACAGTAGATGATATTTGTCACTTTTCTTAAGTGTCCAGATGCTGCACTTGCTACGCATCTCTGAAGTACGGTTGGTCTGAACAGTTGACAGCAGTATCCATCCAGCTCACACGAAATTCAAAACAACACATAAATAGCAATAAATTAATGTACACGTTGCAGGTTCTGGAGAAGTTCGTTTCAATCGTTGTGCGCATAGTTCGGTAGGCTTCCAAAGACATGTCTAAAGAAGCACTATCATTCAACAATTTATTCAGAAAACAACAGACCCTGCTTCGACAGACATGCAGAACAAAACACGCACACACATACCCGCCCACACTCATTTATTTCAATACAGGAACGCTGCCCTACATTGATAAAGAGTAGTCAAAAGTACCTAGCAAACCTCTGATTGCATTTATATCAGTCACGTTGGAAAACTGCATTTTGATATTGTGTCATCACATTATAAAAGTGTTAACTGTATACCTTGGGAAAGTGACACGTGTTGTTGTTTTTTTTTTTTTACATCTGAACAAATTGTGTCCTGAATTCTCAGAACTCTCTAACCACCCAACTGTAGTCAAGCAAAGGAGCAGCGCTATTTCGTATTATTTCAGTGAACTTAGCATGAGTAAAAACACCTTATCAAGATACCAACCCTAACAAAGTTTAATATCTTACCAGACTCTTCCTACGGGAGAGGCTCCCTGTGCATTGGTGTCACCTTTAGTAGAAGTCTGTTGAGAATTGATGTTTTTTAAACTTGTAATTAACTTAAAAAAAGATATCGCAATTGATAAAGTCTATCAAATTTGCTGAGTTCTTTTATCTATGCGAACCATTACCATGCCTTACGTCACTCACCTAACATCATCATTATAGCACGTTCGGCATTGTCAATCATTTTATAGAGTGCAGTTGTGTATGAATAATCCAGTGGGCTAAAGCTAGAGAGCTGGTTTTAAATACTTACAAACCGTAACTAAGTATCCTGAGTCCGTAGATAGTCAGAGATTGGGGGACAGATTTATCATAGTACTGCATTGCCCTTGCGTCATGCAATGTATAGCAAGTCCAATGCAACACTATTGTCCGACTTACCAAGCAAGGCCACTTTGCGTGACCCTCTGGTGCTCCATGAATCTGGAGTAACGCAAGGCTGCGCAAGTCACTGCCTTGAGTTACTCTACTCCAGGGAGGCGTTCCATGGATGGAGCGTGGGTGTTCCCACGCATCTATTCATGGGTTTTGGTGCATTCCAAGATTTAACAAGAGTGACAGACCTGGGAATGCGTAAAAATGCTATGCCTTCCCAGGAAGGCGTAACAAAGAGAAATAGGTTTATTTCTCCTTGTTTTTTCCTCTTTCGATGTGTTCTGCATTTTGCAGCACAAGTACAAAAAGCCTCAAGAGGATTTTTTTGTGCAGGAAGGTGTTCCTTCCAGCACATAAACAATCCTGCCTACAACACAGGCACCCTTGCACCACGGCACAGGGGTGCCTGCGTTGGCGCAAGGTAGCAAATTGTACGCCAGCGCAAGGAGCGGACAGGAATGTGCCATATAATGTTAAATATGGCACATTCCTGCCCTTTCACGCAGCGCATCAAGGTGTCTTTCTGCGTCGTTTGCATGAAAGATTTATACATCTAGGCCCTGGTGCTTCTGCGGGGAGATTTGATGAACTAAGTTGATTTTATTACGCATGTTTCTTCCAGGTAGATGCCTGCAGTAGCTATTCCTTTAAGGTTAACACAACTACTAAGGCTGGCTTTAACCACAAAAAAATCCCTTCTTATCCTCCTCCACGTACTTGAAGTGACTGCATTTTCAACTGCTACACCCACAACAAGCAGTAGGCCTTTTGGACCCAAGAACAGTATGGACAGAAGCAGCAACATGTTTCAGATGCCACAATGCATTTCCCTATGAAATTTAATGGATGTGGATCGTTGTATGCCTGTTATTGCTCAAAGAGTTTGGTATTTTATCCCTGGGCCCTATGGATTAGATGCATATGCTGTAAGCCTTTTCATGAGGATGGCTCAGCAGGTGAAGAAAGTTATAATGACTCTGGCAACAGTCCATACAGAGGGAGTGCAATAATTATATTGCCACATTCTTCATACGTTGGCACAAGATTTAACTCTTCACCAACAGTAACATTCCATACATCCATTCACATTGCATTTATTCTAATCTGTCTCTTGACACACGTTTTGGCAATTTGAAAAACATCATGCTGCCAGACAATAACATCTGGGTTTCATAATAAATTGTCATAAATGGTGCAAGTAGTTCCGTTGCATTATTTTAAACTTGTGGACGGATACTTAACAGAAAACACCATAAGAAGCAACGTTATGCTGCATTAAGAATACGGGTCATGTCTTGATTCTTTGTGAATGCAATCCTTTTCCTTATCACAGAACAACAATACATGACTTGCTCAAAATAATTCTGCTCCGGGGCATGCTGGGCTCTTCGTAGTAAAGCGATAGTACAAGGTCTCATCACGAAATTCATATTCGCCTGTGATATGCTGGATAACACCTCCTTTCAGCAATCGCTCGCCATATTTGGTAGCCTCACCACGATCAGGAGCAAGGCCCACTTGAACAAGCCACTTCACCAGATCGCAGCCACAGAAGATGCCTGCCGAGGTTCTTGCGCCACACCTGTATGTCAAGGTAAGGATTCACCCACATGTTCTGTAAACCAGGTATCGCCACTATACCATATGGAAAGGCAAGCAGAAATGGGTGCAGGAAGGGAAAGACAGCAGGAGAGTTAGAAAGTATGTTAGAGAAGAGAGTATAATCCTTGGGATTACAGGCATGCAACATCAGAATATCTTTTGATCAAATAGCTACACAAAATCACCCAGATGTTTAAAAAAAGTAACTTGTGTTTTCTTGATTTTGTGGCAGCTGGATTTCCTCTCCACCTTCAAGAAACTCCATATTTGACCATCTGTGTGCCTCCCTCCTCCCCTTTTTTTGTTACTGACTGATAACAATGTTGATAATATGTTTAGTTATCTTTGTATAAATAATGTTGTTAAGTACGCCGCAAACTCAAGTTCCCTGAAGAACCCAAATTTCCTTCCTAGGTCTCTTCCGAGAATTTGGTCCTCAAATACGGAAGAATTCCACACGTCTTGCATTTGTAGATTACTAAAATGAAATCTGGCTAAGACTGTTACATACTCAACCAAAGGAATATCTGAGCCCCACAAAGGTGGTTTGATTCTGACCACATCTAGAGGGTGAATAGGTTTCCTCGCTTGTTTGTGCTATCCAGGCTTCAGAAACGCAGTTCGGGATTTATGGCCTGATGTACTACTTTTCACATCATTGCAAGAAAAACATCTCAATGACTAAATACAAAGAAGCATTTCCTTTCTTCGTGAGTAGTTGAAAAATGGGAGGATCTAATCCGCCACAAAGGAGGCTATGAAAGATCTGTGATTATTTCCCCTGATTTACAGGTGTTCCGGTGTGGACCCAGGCAAAAGTAATGCACATATCAACAGCATCAGCCCATTCCCATGCTGATTTAGAGTTTAGGGACATGGTCCTCATGCTACTGCATTGATGACACCTACTACGTCAGCATTTGTGGCTTCTTCGGAGGTGCATATTACTGGGGGGGAGGCTGTACAGTTACTTGTTTAGAGTGTTCAGTGATCTGCCTAGCATGCAATACACTGTGATTTACATTATAGACAATGACACTGCTTGACGGAGTTGAATGGGTTGACAAGACACCAGTGACAAGCAGAGCATACAAAACAGCAAAAAAGCACTCAATACTGAAAGCGTTTCACATTTATCAGGGACTACGACAGCAAAATCAGTTGGCATGACAAAAGCTTAGAGATGGCACACATCACTTCGCTCTCCTAGTAACTGCCCTCCTTGAGTGGAACCACTATGTAGGTGATCATTGGAGAGAGCAGGATTTTGTTCATATGTTAGCAAGATAGTTGAAGAAAATCTCTGTATTCCAGTAAATGTAGTAAGACAAAGATTTTTCCAAGTTCTACGCTGTAGGTAGGTTGTTACTGGTGATACAAAGAAAGCCAGAATCAGGTCCTTTGGAAATAATGCAAAGAAACCTAAGCTGAATTATTGAGATGGCTTGTAATTTCGGAAACTCCCTCAAACATTCTTCAAAGTTTCTTGTGACAAGAGTTTGCTTATTCAATCCGCCTAGTACAAAGCACAATATTTGCAGCAGGATAGAATGTTAGTACCTCCGGACTGAGCACAGAGTACAGACTAAAGCTTCAGACTTACAATAGCCCCTCCAATTCATATCCAGGGCCCTGTGAGCGCATTAGGGGCATTACAAATGACATTTCAAAATCACTGTGGTAGTTCAGCAAGTGCCCATTCTTTCAGGAGGACGTGGGGAAGAGGGGATTAGAAATTGTACTGTCCTCTGGATCGAAGTACCTAAATTCCACATTTGCAAGATCCCTTGCTGAAATAACTCGTAAGCACCCACATTTGAGAAGACCAATGGGATGATAAAATTGCATCAGAAAAAGGCCACAAAGTGTCACCGAAAGAGACTAGTCACCAAAGAGAATTTCTGACCCACCATCAGGGATGCTCGACCATGCTTCTGTTGAGAACAACTGCTGATTTGAATGACTCCAGAGTAAGAAAGCAACGTGCTACATTCTGGTATCAAAGGCAACTAATCCAACTCTGAAGAGGAAGACTACATTAGGGCATGGGCGAAGAGATGGCACATTAATCAGTGCCACTGAGAGCTCTCTTAGGAAAGATTTTGAGCATTCATGCATTTCAACTTTTCTTTCAATAGCCAATCAAAAGTAAAGGGCTAAACTCTGTAGCCTCTCCAGAACATAACATTGTGTCAACGATTTTTAGGAGACTGAGAAGAAAGTTTACTTGCATGAATGAATTTCCAATTTTTGGGTGAAGAATTTCCTGGCAATTGACACAGATTGTCCTATTTAGCAAACTTGAGAACAAACTTAAGTTTATTCAGTTTCTGCCAGCAAATTGTTAATCTGCAGTTAAGGGGGTATACCTAACAAAATCTAGGAGTACATGAGTTTTTTCTTACAACATCACTCATAACTAAGTGCAGTTTCAAGATTACATCCTCTCATATATTTAGGATAGATATTTTTCAAAACTATTTGGATTACTGGACCCACTGAATTAGCTCACAAAACCAGTTTAATTTCCCGAACTATCATAGTTGCTGCAAATGAAAAGATACGCATTTCTTCTGATGCCATTGTTCTGTAGAACATACTATCTCAATGTCATGTCATTGAGTGTTTCACACAGAGCTTCTCACAGACCCATGGATTTCTGCTCTATTGAAAGCAGCTTGTGTGCTCTATGGGGTGTGAAAGATTCAGGGGCCGATTCCGATCTCGGCCGGTAGGGCTCCGAATCGGATTCGGCTTTACCGGATCCGATTCGGAGCCCTGTTTCCCGACCGAACCGTACGCGGGTCCGGCCGAGCGAGTACGATGCGAAATCGCCGACCGACTCGTCCGGGCGTCCCGACCGCTCCGACCGACTCGCTCCCGGCTCGAACCGCTCCGACCGACTCGCTCGGACTCGACTCGCACTGGAGACGTTTCCCGGCCGGGTAAGTACGATGCGCGCCGCGAGCAGTCCGACCGAGCCGCGCACTCCGGCACGTAAGAGCTGTCGGAGCCGTACTTTGGGGGTCCGTGTCGGAGCCGTACTTTGGGGGTCCGTGTCGGACCCCCCTGTACGCGTAGCCGCGCGAGTCGCGCACAGGGGGGACCCATGGGTCCCCCCTACCTGTGCGTGTACGGCGCGAATCGCTTCGCCGCGCACCCGCTGTAGGGGCGCCCTTGTCCGACTTCGCACCCATTGAGTCAATGGGAGCCCGCGTACGCGTTGTACGACCGGCTCCCATTGACATCAATGGGAGTCCGACCGACTCGAGTCCGATAACATACGGACGCATCGTACTCGTTCGGTCGGACTGCACGGGTCCGATTCGGTCGGAAATCTCTCCGGGTCCGGCTCGGTCGGAGAAATTTCCGGCCCGAATCGGAATCGACCCCTCAGTCTGTATCATGGAATGGAGCTAAGTACATCAAGGGACAAGTGAACATCTGGTGACAGACCCTCTATTCTCAAAGTAAACAGCATGTCAGGATATGCACATATGATTGCAGCCATACATACAATTCCCTTGAGGCCAGGAGACTAAGAGACCATGAGTTACTGCTGAATACTTTCTGTAGTCAGAGGATTTGTGTTTTTATCATGCTCAGGTGTGGAGTTCGACCTTCTGCTTTGTGGAAACCTCACACCATGTAATGAGTCAAAAGGTCTATAATTATTCTATCTCGGTCCTACCATGCTTTAGGACTAGTCATTCAAATTTTGGTTTAATATTATGTGATCAAGGACTCTATAAAATTTGGAAAATAAAAGAACAACTATTGAGTGGAAGTTACTTTAAGAGCTGCACAGTCAGGTTATCTAAACTCAGTGTTAAGTAGAGGAGTGCATGTTTCTGGAGGTGAAGCAGACAAAGTTGTATGATTAGCAGCTGCACAATAAGGGAAAGCAAGAGGAAAGTAACTTTAGGAAAATGGAAATAAGCAGAAAGCCGATTGCATTAGGCAGCCACTGGTACATAAAAGAAAGAGAAGATGTTTTGAGTGAAAAGCAAATAAGAGAAAAGACGGAAAGACTTAAGAAGGGGCAGATTTGGCATTCAATATCAAATCATGCAAAGAGTTTTCATATCTAGAACAGAATGCAAATCGGTGACTCACAACAAACGGATGCATGCACATACACAAATTTAGCTATTATGACACTTATTTTAAACCTTTTTGGACATTGACAGTTACTATTCACAATTGTTATTTTTAAGTTAAATTAAAAAGGACCTCAATTATATCCATGTTCATCTAAAAGAAAACCAATTTAATTTCCATCATACCTCAAACTCACACCAATTTATCATTGTACTTAAAAAAGAATGCCCCATTGTTTGAATTATCTCTAGGAGACATTTGAGATAATGTCTTTCTAGAAAAGGTGTTTTAAGTGCTGAATTAAGGCATAACTAATAAAAAGAAAACCTAAAAGTATAAATGACAGGTTGTTGCCAAACCGCATGGCATAAGATACAGGTAAAGGCAATAAATAAGCAATCACCAGGTAGTTCTATCAATTTTGAGATCAAGCTTTTCTTGACACTAACGTGCTTTGGCACACTTTGTTGGTGACAACTAATACAAAGTATGAGTGATTTGATAAAGCAACTATGGATATTCTATAGTAATTGGTCGTGTTCCATCATTTATTCAGGCATGTGATGTAACAAAATGTTGAATGTCTACACTTTTCCATTTCAAAAGCTGGCAAAGATGGCACTCATTTAATGCCATTATCAAATGTTTAAGGAAACATTTGAATAAGTGATCATTCTACTGCACACGTCCAGCAATTAATTCAACAGATGTGCCAATTGGGAGGTTCTCTCTAGGGAGGCCATCATTCAGAATGTCATGTTCTAGCAAGGTGCAGGTTTAGAGATTCAGAAGATTGAGCAGCAGTTTCCTTATAAAGTTAATGAAGGACAGATGTTGGCACACTCTTATAAATTAAATACAATTTTTCAATTGTCCTTCAAAAATGGAGGAAAGGATCAAGAACTCTTCTCAATGTGGCTTTACCAACATGTATTCAAGCTACAGATCTTTAGCTAACGGTTTTCACTTTGAACAGATACCACAGAGGAAAATTACAATATTTAAGTAATGACTGAAATTAATTGAGATAGTTTTGCGCCTCAACATATATTGTAAAAGCCAGGTCATACAGAAACAAGCGTTGGAAGAGCCAGTAGGTTTGGCTTTGGTGCCTGTTATCAATGTTTGCTTTGTTTATCATGATTTTTGCAAAACTGCATTGTTGAGGAAACTGCCAGGGCTTCGTCAATGTTAATAAAAAAAAACACTGGCTAAAAGCAAACATAAATATATATTTTTTCGAACTGAAAATGCACACATTGCCATCGCATTCCCAGACACTTAAGGAAAGTACTTTGTGTGCATATGTTCTCCTTGCGAAAGGGCAGAATGCCGTTACAGTGAAGTGAGCAAATGGCTGAAGCGGGCTGACCAACTGCCTAATGTTGCATGTTGTAGTGGGCACACTTAAATGTGAATGACACACTTACCAATCAATGAATGAAGACGACTGGCTAAAAGCCCATATAAGTATATAATACACATAATTTCAGACCTTACAAATAGGTCAAATATAGGTGCCAAACTAAGTGCCTTAGCCATATAACGAGGCCTCCTTCAGCAGGTTTAACACATGGGGGTACAAGTTGCAGCATGTTCTAATTCTTCCATTGTTGTTCTTTGTTCTGCCTCATTAGAGTGGCAATTTACTGAAGAATAATGCTGTCATTATCTACAGTACAGGTTGCAACAGACCTAAAACTTTATAACACTTACTAAGAGGTATTAATATTAGCTACAAATAGTTGTAAAAATGGATATTACATTAAGTACACAATATAGTGCCCCTAAAAGGAGCCAGTTAATATTGGGATAATCTTCGTCAATTTCGTCTTATGTTGGCTGAGCCCAAGGTATGTTTCGCTACTCCCGTTTCTCTGTTTCTGTGCTTCGTTGCTTTTGGATTCCTAGCGTCATGATGCCTAAGAGTGTACATCTCATGCTGTACAAATAGCAGAGACCTTGGAAGGCCTTCTTTCTGTTTTAATCACTTGTGCCTCGTTTGATGGGCGTGGTAAATGCTAATCACTCTGTTACTAACTTATTATAATTAAATCATTAAACTCACAAGTGTATTTTATTTGTGAAAATTAGGTTGCACCTTTTCCTAAGCGATCAGTGACAATATTGTAAAACTGCTGCTTTGTGTTCAAGCCATTATGTGGCAGAGCTGAGTTAAAAAGACAGCGCTTGCAATATCGCAATACTGTCTACTAAGTTGACTGCTGGATAAGCTCAGAATCTGGAAATTGTTTTATTGGGGAAGGTAAATTATTAATTTCTTTTGGGGCTTACACCATAGCATTAAAATACATCCAATGCCATTTGGCAAAATTATTCTATGCATGCCTAACCCTCCTAGCCCCGACTTAAAATAAATACAACTAAATCCCAGCTACATTTATTTTTAAAAACAATTTCAAATTTGTTTTGGAAAGGCAGTTGTTTCACTGACGATTCTGCACAATGAACCATGGAAGACAGTTTTTTGAGTAACAGGATCTTAAATCTTAATGAAAACAAATTTTGAAAAATCTTAGAAATGAAACTTGATTTACAGACAGTTATGATAAATTACCTACCTCTTCTCTTTGACAATATTTCTTACACAGAGATCCTTATGATAACTGACAAACTGGTTACAAGTCATCAGTATTTCTTCAGGGACTGCAGAGCCTTCTGTGTCTGCTAGCACTTCACTTCCACCCCACAGGAATGCAAGACTGGAAAACAATATAAATGTAAACACAATAAATAATAATTTTTCTAGGCAGTTAGAGGAGTTAAAATAAAATCTCAATCTGTGTAAAGCTGTGCTGTGTATCACTTCAGTAGAAGCAATATAAATGAATGAATGAATGGAGAGGAATTTGTAAAGTGCACAGCTACTCCAAAGAGTGTCCCAGCGCTGTAGTCTCATAGTAAGGATTGCAAAAAGACAAGCCACTGAGCTGAGAAAAGATACGTTTTTAGAGCTTTATGAAAAGACTGTTCATGAGAAATAGCACGGAGCGAAAGGGGAAGCCGGTTTCATTCGCCACCAACCAAAACCTTAGAAGACCGTCCGCCAAGTCTTACCCAGCGGTCCGTAGAGATAGTGACAAGCAAAGCTGAGGCAGAGCACAAGAATCTGGAAGGCTGATAGTGCCTAGTTCTTCTGATCAGATACTGTGGACCCCACCCACAGAAACCTGAGTGTAAAATTATGAGACCTTTGAAGAGAATCCTCTTTTTTTATTGGTAACCAGTGTAGCTTGCGAAGAGGCGTAGTAATATGCGTTTTCTGAGGTAAATCCAAGATGAAACAAGGAGACGCATTTTTAACCAATTGAAGATTATTGCTCAGCTTGTCAGAGAGGCAAAGATACAGGCTATTACCGTAGTCCCACCTCGAAGTTATAAGGACATGAATCACTGTCTTGCGTGCCTCCAAGGGCAGGAATTTAAATAACTTCCTGAGGGATCAAAGTAAAAACAAACAAATGGCAACAACGGAGGTGGTTTGAGGTGATAAAGACAGTTTGTCGTCTATTTTTACACCCAAATTCCTGGCTAGTGGAGGGCCCTGGGGGGGTTAATCCCTAGGTCAGCACCTAAGCAGACATTCTTCTTTCATATGGCCAAATAGGAGGACGATGCTATTAATTTGGCCATGGAAGTGAGATAGATTTTGAATAACGTGGGGCTCAAAGACGAACCCTGAGGCACTCTATTTATCATAACTGAAAAACTGACAAATTCTTAAAAGACAATAATTTTCAGTCAAATAATTAAACATCTTAATAGATCTTTCAGTATTTATTTTAGGGGATTTCCCACCAAAAGCAAATAGAGGTTCAACCAGAATTATTTTGCCCTTTACCCGTTTTTTAAACCCACTAGCTTTCCTGTCTTGCAGTCACCATGTTTTGAATAAATGTTTAATGTCTAGTTTATCGCACCACTTTGGTGAGCAATCCAAAAACAAGTCTTTACCACATATATCAAAGATTAAAAAACAATGTTGACAGTAGCATTGCTGTAGTTCATTGTAATCTTTTTTTTGTTTACCAGATTCTGGAAATATTGCCAAACCACTACAGGAAAGTAACTTTACCTTACTTTCAATCGGTCCCCATCTCATAGGACCAAGTATCCTAAAGGAGAACGGTGCCATCAGGTTAAACTAGACGTCTACCCATCTATCTCTACATGATCGTGTTTACAGATCGAAATGAGGTGCCTCACTTGATTATCTCCAAGAAAAAAAATTATTTCCTGTCTTTTCCTATATCTATAAAATTGTAACATTTACCTATGAAGTAACTAAAGCTCACTTTTTGTATGAAGGAAGGTGTATGAAATTCCTCAGAAAGTGATGCTTCTTCTATGTTTTAGCAATAAGTGACAGGGGATGGAATTCAATGTCAAATAAAGCCCTTTGAAGATATTGTAGGAACAATTGCCCCTTTCAATAATAGAGTTAGGGGAGTAGCAAAAAGACAAAGGGATATATTTCATGGCTTATGGTATGAGTTCAGAATATAATATTGTCACGAGAAAGGCTGTGTCTGGCTTCTAAGCATAAACAGCAAGTTACTTACCTTTGGTAATGCTTTTTCTGGTAGAGACTATCTAACCGCAGATTCCGCACCTTTGAATATTCCCCAAGCATCAGACTGCATCTGGAAAATCTTGAGCAGTACCTCTGCACATCAGTGGGTGGCGTTGATTGGCTCCATGCTGGTGTTGGAAGTGACGTCTGTGGTGCCTATATATACGTATTATCCTGCGCACTGACATCAATTTCTTTTGTGACTATTTCTGAGCCAAAAACGCAGTGCCACGTTAGATTGATTGTTTGATCAGTGTGCAGAATTAACAGGATGTTAGGGTGAAAAGCCCAGTTCGCAGAATGGGAGGGTTGGTGAGAAATCTGTGGTTAGTCTCTCTACAGGAAAAAGTGTTACCAAAGGGAAGGAACATGATCTTCTGATAGAGACTTCTAACCACAGATTTCTCACCTTAGAGTAGATACCCAAGCAATACCCCCAAAAAAACCCTCCCCACCAGAGGTGGACTTGCAAATTGGTTCAAACCAGGAATCCTGGCGGATCCAACCAGCAAAATGCCCGTCTCTACAAATTTGACTGTCCAAGCAGCAGTGCTTTGTGAACATGTGGAGGGAAGCCCATGTAGCAGCTTCGCTAATGTCCAGGACAGGTACCCCAGATGCTAACACAGTAGTGGCGGCCTTGGCCCTTGTGGATTGGGCAAGAAGCACTGAGGAGGATGCTTATTAGCTATTGCGTAGCAGATCTTAATGCAAAGTACAATCCAAAGAGAGATGGATCTCTTCTGCACTGCCTTGCTTTTCTTCATAGTGAATCCATTAAAGAGTTGATCGTCCACCTGGAGGTCTTCAGTACGATCTATGTAAGAGACAGTGGAGCCTCTCCTCTTAGAAAGATGAGATGGAGCAAAAAATGCTGGCAGCATGATGTTTTGGCTGACAAGAAAAGGGGACAAGACCTTCGGTAGGAAGGAGGAACGCATCTAAAGAACCAGTTTGTCCAGATAGAAACTGGTGTACGGAGGGTTAACTGAAAGAGCTTGAAGCTCAGTGACCCTCCAGGCCTATTTAATGACCACTAAGAAGACTTAAAAGTCAGGAGTCTTAGTGGACAGCCATGTAGGGGCTTGAATGGAGACCAAAATAAGGTCCCATAGGCCTTGATGAAAGGGGTAGGAGGGAACAAATATTGCAAACACTTAAGAAAATGTGTCACAACAGATGACTTAAACAGCGAGGGCTGATCCGGCAACTGCAAAAAAGCTTATAGGGCCAAAAGAAAACCTTTAACAGTGTTCAAGCCAAGGGCCTTGCCAGATGAATGACAGCGCAAATAATAACACCCCCCGACAAGGGGACAGAAAGTTGTTCAACATGACGGGAGGAGCTCTAAGCCACACATTTGTCTCAAAGGCACACATATACAATCTTTGTCGAAGGATGCCTGGCTGCTAAAATGACATCACAGATCTCGGGAGGAAGTTCAAAGGCATTCAACTGTCGCTGCTTACCTCCACGCCTGAAGGTGGAGTGTGCACAGATTCAGGTGCAGAACCCTGCCCTGTTGTTGTGACAGGGGATCCTCCTGAAGGGGCAGGCTGATTAGAGGACACATGCTCAGGAGTTAGGTATACCAAACTATCCTTAACCTTGTGCAGAGCCACTAAGATGGCTTGGGCCCAGTCTGTCCTGATATGTTTGAGAACTCGAAGTAGGAGTAGTATTGGCGGAAAGTCATACAGGAGTCCCTGATTCCAGTCTAACTGAGCACGTCTCCAAGCAAGAGCAATCTTGAAAACTTCAGTGTGCAGAAGTGTTGACATTGAACATTCTCAGCTGTGGCAAATAAATCAAGCCAAGGTTCTCCCCATACTTGGAAGAGACATTGCACTATCTCTGGAAGAAGACGCTATTCATGATCCCACTCCGGCCTGTTTGCTGCAATACCACATGGTGGTGGTGTAATCCGTGAACACCTGATCCAACCTTCCTTAGATGGATGGAAGGAAGGCTTTCAATGCAAAGCAAATCACCTTCAGTTCCAGGAGGTTAATGTGGAGCCCAAGAGACATGCAGTGTTCACCAACCGCAATGCCAAACTGGTGGAAGAAAAGGCCCTCTTCACAAAAATATGCAGCCTCCTGAATTCCCTATCCAGTAGGGTGGTAGGGAACGCGCTTGCGTTTATCCTGTGTGTCGAGTCCTTCACTACCAGGCTCTCGGTAGAGGGATGCTGGGACAGGAAGGCTATGTCTCCGGGAGTGGGACGATGGCATCGGACAATCATTCTGTGTATGGGGGCCCCCTTGCAGGGTTTGGCCAAGGCTCCCAGGAGCAAGTTGGTGAGGGCCTCATTAAAGGGGAGCGAGGGCTTTGCAGAGCTCACCTCCTATTGAAGCACCTCTAGCAAGACATTGGTCTTCACCTCGATTAAGGGTAGCTGCAGATGAAGAGCGTCCACTGCCCTATCCATCATGGTCACAAAAGATGCACCTTCCTGCATGGCAGGGCCTGGAGGAAAACCCAGACCCGTGTCAGGAGAGGTGTCCAGACCACTGGCATCACCCAGATCCTCATATCAGTTTTCCACCTGGTAGGAGTCGTCCTCCAGGAGGCCGTAACCCTCTACGTCATCCCCTCCTACAGAAAAGCAAGGCCTGTATAGAGTTGGGAAGACTGGGGTTGGGAAAGGTCCGGGGGGGGGTGTTGAACGGTGCTGAGGTGGTGCAGTCTGGGAGTTGGTGAGGAGAATAGGTTCCTCTTTGAGTGGCATTAGTTGGACTGGGAAAGGTGGAAGCACCTGAGTCGGCATCAGTACGGATCCTGATGGAAATGAGGGCGTGGCTGGCGTCGAGGGTAAACCAAACAAAATAATCCAGCAGGGGCACCTCCCGACTCCATCGGGCCTGAAGGTGCACCAGAGAAAACTGTGCAGCACACCTTGCTGCTGGCTCCGCAGGTGGAGTGCAGGAGCAGGGTCTAGAAGCATGGCGCTTACTAGGTGAAAAACACACAAGATGATGGACGGAATGCTGCACATTGGCAAACATTCACCCCCAGTCACAGATCTGGGTTTAATCCATCGTTATTTTGCTTCACCACGCCACCCCAGTTCAGACATAGCCATATGCAAATCAGTTTTGACCCTGTGCCTCATGGGAACAGTCCAGACCGAACTGCCAAGCCACGTTTTCCCTGGACCGGAATCAAGCATCCTAGGACCGGTTTCTGGCTATCAGCCTTCATCAGCCAGGATAGCTTGACTCCAGTGGCGCAGTGAGCACGGGACCCACGTCTGGGCATACCCTTCCCACATAGGGCGAAATGCAAAACACACAAGATGATGGACGGAATGCTGCACATTGGCAAACATTCACCCCCAGTCACAGATCTGGGTTTAATCCATCGTTATTTTGCTTCACCACGCCACCCCAGTTCAGACATAGCCATATGCAAATCAGTCTTGACCCTGTGCCTCATGGGAACAGTCCAGACCCGAACTGCCAAGCCACGTCTTCCTGGACCGGAATCAAGCATCCTAGGACCGGTTTCTGGCTATCAGCCTTCATCAGCCAGGATAGCTTGACTCCAGTGGCGCAGTGAGCACGGGACCCACGTCTGGGCATACCCTTCCCACATAGGGGCGGAATGCAAAACACACAAGATGATGGACGGAATGCTGCACATTGGCAAACATTCACCTCAGTCACAGATCTGGGTTTAATCCATCGTTATTTTGCTTCACCACGCCACCCCAGTTCAGACATAGCCATATGCAAATCAGTCTTGACCCTGTGCCTCATGGGAACAGTCCAGACCTAACTGCCAGCCACGTCTTCCCTGGACCGGAATCAAGCATCCTAGGACCGGTTTCTGGCTATCAGCCTTCATCAGCCAGGATAGCTTGACTCCAGTGGCGCAGTGAGCACGGGACCCACGTCTGGGCATACCCTTCCCACATAGGGCGAAATGCTAAACACACAAGATGATGGACGGAATGCTGCACAGTTGGCAAACATTCACCCCCAGTCACAGATCTGGGTTTAATCCATCGTTATTTTGCTTCACCACGCGACCCCAGTTCAGACATAGCCATATGCAAATCAGTCTTGACCCTGTGTTCCCATGAGGCACAGGGTCAAGACTGATTTGCATATGGCGATGTCTGAACTGGGGTGGCGTGGTGAAGCAAAATAACGATGGATTAAACCCAGATCTGTGACTGGGGGTGAATGTTTGCCAATGTGCAGCATTCCGTCCATCATCTTGTGTGTTTTGCATTTTGCCCTAAGTGGGAAGGGTATGCCCAGACGTGGGTCCCGTGCTCACTACGCCACTGGAGTCAAGCTATCCTGGCTGATGAAGGCGGATAGCCTGAAACCGGTCCTAGGATGCTTGATTCCGGTCCAGGGAAGACATGGCTTGGCAGTTCGGTCTGGACTGTTCCCATGAGGCACAGGGTCAAGACTGATTTGCATATGGCGATGTCTGAACTGGGGTGGCGTGGTGAAGCAAAATAACGATGGATTAAACCCAGATCTGTGACTGGGGGTGAATGTTTGCCAATGTGCAGCATTCCGTCCATCATCTTGTGTGTTTTGCTTACTAGGTGAAGCCAAAGAATGCTTCGACGACTTCTTCGACTTACCCGACTTCGAAGGTTAGGAAAAGAGGTAATATTTTATGACTAGGAAAAAGAGAATGACTGATGAGGGAGAGGAGCAGGAGAAATGAAAGAGGTCATCGAGTATGAATTGTTGTCTTAAAGTTACTTCAATCTGAGAAATCAATCTGAATAGTTAGCATGGGTAAGAGGGATCACCAATGTTTTGGTATTAAGTGGAGCAATAAACTGACTGTGTAATGCAATCCCGGAATAATTCAAAGTCCAATCAATGCAACTTAAATCTTATACTGGCTCTCCTTATTTGATAAGGTGGCCATATGTAAAAAAAATACTATTTACCAGAGGCTGAAACCTTTATGCAGCATTTGTAGACTTGGCAAGCGTCTTTGACAAGACAGCAAAAAACTGTTACATGATAAGATGATACATTTGAATACTCAGGTCATTTAAGGACTATTCAAATGTTACATTAAGGTGCTCAGCTCTAAGTCTCACTGAGTTCAAATGTCCTTGCCTCTAGGTTTAGTATTGGCCTAATCATTCAATATTTTTTTGGGAATGAGGCAGTAAATAGAGTAAACTCCTTTCCCCCAGATGAAGGGGTGGATCAGGATCTATTACTCCTTTTTGTAGTAATGACTGCACTTTGTCTTGCAACAGCCTTTGATGCTCATTGCTGATGGCATCCTGGCATGATGTGATACTGAGTGCTGTGGTGTCAAACTCCTGGCAATGGCTATGGGCTTCGATGGATGATACCCACTTGCCTGAGATTATTTCTTCCCAATTGGGAAGAAATAACCTTATCTGTCCTCTAATAGGCGATGTGTGTTCCGGAGGAGGGGTGTGGAAAAAACAGTACTTTGTTGCTGAGGAGGCCTTACTCTGGGCTGCATGGTTTTTGCAAAAATACAGTTTTGTAGCTGATGTTGTATTGCTGCCACAGACTTTGCAGTTTCTGTATCCTTCTTGTTTTTTTTAAGCATGGCATCTACCTGCAGTCCAAAAATGTGTTCCCCATCAAATAGAAGTGCAATGAACCTTGATGAACCTCCGGCGTGAATCCAGACACTCTTATCCATGCATGCTTTCTCAGAAAGACACTTGTATTTGTCTCTTACTATTCTATGTGTGGCGCATCTAGGGCACATCGAATATTCACATTTGAAAATGTCTTCCCTTCTTGCACAACCTTCCAGCCTCTCTACCGAAAGGCCTGTAGAAGGTGTGCTTCCAGTAGAAGGTATCCTCAATGAGGTCTCCGTCTTCTCTCATTAATGGCGATCTATCTGGGGAGCGAGCACATGGAAATAGCAACGTGCTATTGTGTCACGGCTCCTACCACTCCACCAGTTTTCCTGCAGCATCTAGCTTCTAGGTCTCCTTGTCTAGCAGAATGGTGTCACCTGTAATCTAATCGAATGCCTTCTTTCTTGCCATATGGACATGAGAGCCTGAAGGTACATGTCCACATACATATAATGGGTCCTGTTGGGCTGCCTTGTACTTCTTTTTTTGTCCTTGGTCTGACAACTTGCATCTTTATAGGGTATTTACAATTCTCATTGGCACTTTCTGACACTTCCATATTGGTAAATACTGCACCGTCTGCTCAGACATTTAAAGGGTCTCAGTGAGAAAATGGTCTTCCCCTTCTTCAACATTCAACTTTCCCTTGTGATACTCTGCAACTATATATGATGGCATGATATGCTGTTGCATCACTGTGCGGTTTTGGCTTTAGAGGATATGGCTGAAAAGATGGGTTGTCTGCAGAGTCCACGTTAAAATCGTGCCCCAGGTTATCCCCATTGTAAGTAGGTGTGGTGTATTCATATAGCTCTGGCCAATCATCTAAGAGCTCCATAATATGAGTGTACGGTTGTGGGAAGATGGTGAGTGACCGGGGTGATAGTAGTGAAGGTGGTGAGAGTTCCCTTGCCTTCTTCGTATTTGAAGAGGTTCGAGCTAATCTGAAATAGCCTATTCAAATGTCATCCATCCCTTTTTCAAATGTGGCTGTTCTGGTGTTGGAGGACATGCCAAAATGTCGCCGCATAGAAGATCAATATAAATTCTTCTCAGTATAACATTTAGTTCTGTCTTAATCAGTCTGCGACTCTGATGCTGTAGAGCTCA
This sequence comes from Calotriton arnoldi, assembly GCA_963921515.1. Lineage (NCBI taxonomy): Eukaryota > Metazoa > Chordata > Amphibia > Caudata > Salamandridae > Calotriton > Calotriton arnoldi. The sequence continues at coordinate 740,638 of CAWUFW010005681.1, forward strand.
ATGTGGGCTTTGAGATTGCCTTCGGTTGCCAACTTCAGAGCCGAAACCATCTGGTCAGGCTTTAGGTGCCAACATTGTGATTCTTGGCGTTGAGGTTCAGGCTTGAGTGACTCTTGGCGCCAAAGCAGCTGTTCTCAGCCTTGAGGTTTGGGTACTACTGTGATGCCTAAAGACCCTTTTGGGAGGAAGGTAGCGGGGGAAAAGTGTACTAAGAGTGACAGAAGATTTATTTTTTGAGGTTTTTCAGTGCTTCAGGCACGGAAGGCGAGCCCTTAGGGAAGATCCTTTGCATTTTGTTTATCAACAATCCTCTATATCTTCTTGGTCCTGGCTTTCACTGGGGGTCCTGCAGACCATTGTTGGACCAGAGGCACACCCTTTTCTTTGATGTAGTGAGTTACCTCAACCTTTATGATGCCATAATTGGTCAGTGGCTCAGGAGAGCTTTGGTGATGCACTGTTTAGTGCATCCAGTCTCCTCAGTGCTAAATGGTTTTATTGCACTTGTAAGCCTTGCACAACATCAGACATACTTGTTATTTTCTCTTGGCAAATAGACTGCAGACCCGATGCAGATTTGACAAGAGAATTTTGCTACTGCAATTTGGACTTGCAATTAAAATGAAATATTCTGCATACACTCCCCAAAACAAGTCAACCACAGGAAGCCAGGCTTCTTCTTCAGATTGGCAGCCAGGCCGGTGCATTGAGTTCCTCAACAAGTTCACTTTGATGTTGCATGCAACAGTTCTTTATCGAGGTTGAAAATCTGGAGACCCAAGGCTTTTAGCGCAACAGTCTTGGAGCACTGTGAACATGTCTGAACCCAATGGTGGAAAAAAACATTCCACACCTGAGTGTTAGCCTGAGTGTACTGTGTGTTTCAGGGAGGGATCAGGAGTCATTTCCAAACCTTAACTTAGAAGAAAAACAACTTATAACACCTGCACCCAACACTAGATGGCAGGAGAGTGAAAAGCATGTGAAGTGCAGGAGCACATGCTGCAAACATATAGTTACTGAAGGTAATTAACTTTTTCTTCTGATGGATTCTTCTTCGTGCACATTCCTCACCTAATGAATGAGTCTCAAAGCAGTACCCACTAGGAGGCGGAAGTGAGTTCTGCAGATTACAAAGAAAATCCTGTAAAATGTTTTTTATAAAGTATCCATCAGTCTATGTCTGAACGCCCAAATGTTAATGTTTGGAAAAAGTAAATAAATACCACCAAGTGGCCGCCCAGCAAACATCAGCTACTGTGATGCCCCCTGGTGAGAGTAGGAGAAACTGCAATGACCCTTGTATAATGTTCATGAATACTATGCAGAAGGTCTTTCTCAGCCAAGGTTTAGCATAGTTGTTCAAAGTGTTTGTCCCCAAAATGAAATAGGTTTGACCACTTCTTTGCCTTTTTTGGTTCCTGTAAACCCTGAGAAACGTTGAGCATCCACCTGATCTGACCCAGTCCTATCAACTTAGTTAGGGACAGTTCACCTAGGGTCTAGGCCATGCGACTGCTCCTCATCCTTGTAAGGGTGAGGAGGGGGAAAAAAGATTGAGGAGTAATTGGCCAACTTGGAAGGTGGGCATCATCTTTGGTAGAATGGAGGGGCAAATGTGTAGAACCAGTTTGGGGAGAATACTGTAAATGGCACCTGGACATACAGGGCCTGAAATAGCTATAACCTGTGTCCCAAAGTAACTGCCGCCAGGAAGAGAGTCTTATGGGTCATGAAATGGATAGAACTGTGCAGAGGTTCATTCATATTGTAATGTTATGAGAAAAGTCAGTATTAAATTTAAATCACTGCAGAACAAAAGGCAAGGGTGGAAACAGATACAGTAAACCTTTCAAAAACCTATGACTAGAAGCGACCTGAACAAGTTACAATGGTCCAGAAGAGTAGCCTTACCCACTGTCCTCACGTGCCTGTGTTTACCTCATCATGAAAACTCTAACAATATTTTTCTTAGCAATTTCCAACATAATGTTTTTATTATAGTTGAGTGCAATCATTAATACTCAAGAATTTAGTAAAATAAGTTAATTACACTCATAAGTTTTGAGATAATGAATAGCGTTTTAATATAATTTGTCTGTTTACTTCAATCTCTGCAGGCTGTTAATTATGCCCATTGAGGCACTAGAGAGCCTGGCCGCAAGATGGCCACACTCCTCTGAGGCTCTGCCGGCCAGAGGCAATTATCTGCAAATAATCCTCTATTACTGGGGACATCGAGCCCCCCTGGACTCATCCTGCAGTCCCCTGTTGCGGACTGCTCCCTATGATTGCCTTTCCTGCTGGATTGGACTCAGGTGAGGGGCATAGGAGTCGCTGCGCGGAGCGGCTCGAGCTGGGACTGTTCCTGCTGCAGCGATCACTAGCGGCCTCTCTGAACTCTTAACTGCAGTGCCTGGTCTGCAGACGTGTAACTGCAACAAATGATGGACGAAATGCTGAATGATTCAAACATTCTCCCCCAGTCAAGAGATCTGGGTTAAATCCATTGTTCTTTTGCCCACTACGCCACCCCAGTTTGGACCCAGCCATATGCAAATCAGTCTTGACCCTGTGCCTCATGGGAACAGTCCAGACCGAACTGCCAAGCCAGATCCTCCCTGGACCGGAAACAAGCATCTCCGGACCAGTTTCGGGGTATGTCACCCTTCATCAGCCAGGCTAGCTGGCCTGGTCCTCGTGGCTCTGCGTGACACTGGTGGACCTGCTCATGCCCCCGACATCTGCGATGTGGGGGAGGTCTGGAATGGTCCAACATAACTCGACCTAGATGATCACGGGCTCACAACCCACTTGGATCTGCAAAGTAGGAGTCTGCATTAAATAGCGAGAACTGTATTGCTCCCTCTTACTCCAAAATGAGCCCATCCTTGACCTGCTCGTACCCTCTGTGACAACTCACAGAGTGGTGGGGTCCGAATATTGCCTTGGACTTCCACGATAAATCGCTAAATACAGATAACTGCTTAGTGGACACCTGGACCCCACTAAAAGTCACAGTGTGCGGAACTGTCTTCCATTACATACCTATGCTTCGTGGTGATAGCTGAACCTCGGTTGACGCTGGTTTCTTTCTACTGGATTGTGCTCGAGCGGCTGGGTGAGCTCCTCCGCGCCCAGTGTGACCTACATGAGAGGATGGGTAAGGGTGATGCCAGACAATCCAAACTCTCTTGACAACCGTAGGCAGACACGTGCTATGGAGCTGACCCTTGACGACATGCGGAGAGCTCCACCGGGAGCGGAGGGCACGTCTCTGGACTTTGACATCCACACCATGTTTTTGGACTTAAAGCAGAGCTTAACGACAATCAACACCAAAACAGATCTGACAGGTCTGATCGGCTCAAAGAAAAGGTTGATAAACATAACAACCATCTCGATCAACTGGAACGTCGCATGTCTGATGCCGAAGATTAATATACCACAAACAGGGAAAAGCTACTGCGCATGGAAAAGGTGGTTGAAGTAACACAAAATAAGAATGAAGATTTGGAGGCTCAGTCCCTTTGGAATAATTTGCGTATTATCGGGGTGGAAGACTAGGTGGAGGATATGTTGCATACACTCTTTGGAACAGACCTCTCTGCCATGCTCATGGTCGAGAGGGCCCATAGATCACTTGGCCCGAGACTGTTGTCTTGAATTCCACCTCGTCCCATTATCGCTAGATTATTTAATTACCAAGATACTGCTTTAGGTCTTGCGAGGCAGCAGCGAAATCTGCATTAAAAGGCAGATCGAGACTCCATGTTTCCATACTTGACAATGTCGGTGTAGGCTGCCCGCAGGGACTTTCTGCCGATTAAGCGTGCCCTTCAGCGTACTTACGCTAAATACTCGCTTCTATATCCTGCCAAACTGCGAATTACCCATGCAAGCAAAACTCTCCTCTTTACCAATCCAAAAAAGGCTGCCAAGTTTGCCAAAACCATCCCTCTGAGAGCGGGTGGATCGCTCCTGAGGGATCAAGTGCAAGACGCGGCTTGCCTCAGCAAAACCGATTTATCTCAATATACTTAGTTGACAAGAGAGACACTTGATGATATGCTCCTGCGCAGTCCACATGGCGGAACACTGAGACCGGAGATGCCTAAAGGAACTCCCCCAATGGGATTAGATGGCAGGATTGCGCCCGAGATCTGTATTAAGACCTTATCTACATACTTTGCCATAGCCGCTGCTTTGAGATCCATTGTCAGCCCAGGCAACAAGATGGTTTGTCTAATAACACCCAGGTGGGCTGCGGCTTATCCCTGCACTTTATCTCCGTCCACCCAGCTAATTTAGTTGGGTAGGGAGCCGGTCTCCTAGCTCACCCCTATGGGATGATTCCCAGGAATGTGCCATTTCAATGCTGTTGGGGTTTCTTGGTGGGGAGGGGCTGGTTCATTTGGTCCATTTGGGGGACCAAAGTGGGTGGTGGGAGGCTCTGTTTACTGTGGTTGTTGGCTGCATCCACTTTGCTGCTCACTGTTTCTGCATTTTTCTTTCTGTGTCATTCAGCCCCTGTACTTTCCACAGACACCACGTGCGACTCCAAGGTAGGTGATAATTACTTCCTTGCCCCAATCCTGATCCCTCATGTGGTCAATTAAAGCTGTAACCTGGAATATCCGGGGCCTTCATGACCGTCGCAAAGCGCACCAGGTCTTTGCATATTTACAGAGACACTCCAAAGATATCTGCTTTTTACAAGAGCTACACCTCACAGAGGGAACAGATGTGCGACTGCGATCTGGATGGGTTGGGGAACGGCATGTAGCATATTTCTCTATCTATGCCTGCGGAGTTGCATGGGAATGCCCAGAAGTACAGCAGTATTGGATTAATGTAGTAGCGAGTATCCGTGTAGGGGTGGGGATCTTAATAGAGGTTAAACCAGAACAGTGCCTCCTGGGGCTGGCCCTGCAACCCAAGAATTGGAAAATGGCCAATAAGTTACTACAATTATTATTGGTGTTGGCCAAACAGAGGGTGGCTATATGCTGGATGGGTGAACGGGCCCCAACATTCTAAAGCTGGATAAGGGATGTGGGAGAGTGGTCCCTTGCGGAAGAACTACATATGAAAGCCTGTCGTAAGGACGAGAAGTTAGAGGAGGACATTGCATCCTGGAGAGAGCTATGCAGTGAATTGTTAAACCCAATGGGAAATGGAAATGATCAGGACAATGGATCTGACAGCAGTAGCGAAATGTAACATTGGTAATTGGGTAACACCCTAGCTATGTATGATGCTAAGTATTCTGCTGTGCCATAAATCTATAATTAATTGCGAAATGTGTACAGGACTCAGATGTATAATGGAAACAAGCTGGATGATATTATCTTGGTAAACTCTCTATATGACCGCTCAGTTATTGTGTGAAAAATTGAATAAATAAAGTTTTTAAAAAAAGTATAAGGACCCGTTTGATACCCATGCATCTGTAGTGATGGTGATTGCTCTGATCAGAACTGTACCTCCAAATAAAAAAAGAAATAATAAAAAAAAAAAACTATGCCTGCGGAGTTGCGATCCTCATAAGGAAGGGGGTGCCATGGCGCATGCGTCAGGTTATATGTGACACACAGGGATGATTTGTCTTACTTTCCGGTATGCTTTAGGATCATCCAGTCAACCTTCTCTGCATATATGGCCCAAATACCAATGACCCCCCAGTTCATTGCTGAGGTATGGCGATTGGCTGGGTCACTGGGAATCGGAGCGACTCTGTGGAGAGGGAATTTTATTGTGATACTCAACCCCAAGATGGACAGATCCAGTGACTCTAGGCATCCTCACCCCTTGCAGTGGCCCAGTTACGACTGATTATGGATGACTTTGACCTGACTAATATTTGGCGCTTCTGACATGCTAACAATATGGAAGGCACCTGCATAACGACGGCCCATGCATGGTGGTCACATATAGACTATTGGCTGGAGTCACCGGACATACTAGCCTGGATGGGTGATATCTCCCATTTACCGAGGACGCTATCTGATCATGCTCCTGTATTAGTGGAGCTTCTACTCCCGGACAGCCTCCCACGTGCATTCACGAGGAGACTTCTACTGGAGCACTGCATGCTCAGGTGTTCCGGGAAGAGATCAAGACCGCAGTAGTGGAATATTTTGAACACAATGACAATGCCAAGATATCACAATCTTCCCTCTGTGAGGCCTTCAAGGTTGTCATTAGAGGAACATGCATCGCAAAGTAAGCAGGCATACTCCGCACTTTACATGGCGACCTTGCGTGCCTAGAGAAAGAAATTTGACAGCTTGAACTTACGTTTTTTGAAGATCACAATATCGCCAAGCTGGCATCCATTCGGAGCAAGGCAAGCTCTCGAATACGAGGCGGCTGCAACAGCAGGAGACACACTACCTAGGGAGGGAGACACGGGCCAGACACTTCGGGGAGGGTGACATACTCCGTAAGCCATGGGCAAGTGACTACATCACGAAGATTCATGATGACCATTTTCATGTACACACTGGCAAGGAGGCAGTTCAAGAGCCTATGATTGATTTTTTTTTTTTATCCCTGCATCAGACTCGCCAGGGCTCCATTCCCCTAGACCTCACTGCTTATCTGGAATCCATTCAGCTTCTATGGCTAGAATATGGCCATAGATGATAGCTAGATGAACCCTTCTCAGCAGAGAAGGTCATTAGGGTTATCAGTGCTATGCCTGCAGATAAGGCACCTGGATGGCCTCACTGATGCGTTTTACAAGTAGTATGCCCCTTTACTTGACCCACATTTGCTCGCCATTTACGAAGAATCACTTTCCTCCACAGTCTTGCCTCTATCTCCACATGAAGCCCTTATAGTTACAATCCGAAAAACTAGCAAGGATCCCTACAGCTGCAATTCATATCGCCCACTATGCATGATCAACTCCGATAACAAGATTCTTGCCAAACTCATAACCTCACGTCTCCTTACGCTCTTACTAACCATGGTGAGGCCCTATCAAGCGGGTTTTGTTCCAGGGAGGTCAACGTCCTACAGTTTGTGCACCTTCTTCACCCTCCTCCACACCATTAATCCAGCCTTGCACGCAGCAGCAGTTTTCTTGGACGCCACAAAAGCAATTGATTCCCTTGAATGGCCATACCTCTTCACTTTGCTGATGCACCTTGGACTGAGCCCCAAATTTATTAAACGAATCGGTCTGCTGTATTCTCAACCGGTGGCCCGATTGCAGGTGAACGTTAGAATCTCAGCGACCTGTGCTGTGACGAGGTGCACCCGTCAGGGATGCTCCTTGTCTCCTATACTATTTGCGATCGTGATGGAGCCGCTTGCGGCCTGGGTTCGCCAACATCACACTCGTCTCTGACTTGCATTTACTCCTCACGGAATCCTAGTATCAATGTATGCAGATGATGTCCTTTTGTATGTCAGGGACCTGTATATACATTTAAACCCACTCCTTAAGGAATTTACCAGATTCGGGGGCTTGTCAGGTATTGAGATCAACTGGGCGAAGTCGCTTATTGTCACACTGACAGACGGGATGTCACCCTTCCCCTCGGAGTTCCCACTTGCCTGGGCAGATGGCTCCGTCAAGTATCTCGGGGTCTGGCTCAGCAGACATATCGATGACTTGGGGAAGTGCAACTGAGCACGACTGCTTAGATGGCTGGATGAGTGAGTTGAGTGCTGGAGGCGACTCCCCTTGTCCCTGACTTGACACTTGGCTATTGCGAAAATTATTATTCTCCCCAGATTCTTCTATCTCTTCATCAACTTGCCGCTCCCATTGCCACTTTACTTCCATCAACAACTTAGAGCACCCTTCGTCTCTTTGGCGTGGGCGGGTGGACAGCTGCGTATCTCCTGGGAGATTAGGACACTTTCCTTTGAGCAATGTTGCTTGGGTGCCCCTGACATGGATTTGTATTACTTGAGTACCCAAGCACAGTTTGTCTACCATTGGCTCTTTCCTTCACAATTCCTTGCTCAAACAGTCCCCAAATCTGATCAAGCAGCTCCCTGCCCTCTTCCGATGGCGATGTTTATGGCCTCTAGGCGCCCATGAGCGCAGATTGATACTGTGGCATCTCTTCGCCCCATCTGTACCGCTCATTGGGCACCCCTCTTTCGCCATCACTAACGATCCTGGAACACGCTCTTGATTGCGCCATCTGCACCTCACATCCATGAGCTCTATCTAGCCTGACGGCACTTTCCCTCTCGCCACAGCAAGCGTTACAAGGTGAAGATGTCAACTTACTATACACTCTCACATACTACCAATTACGTGCTGCGACCCGTGTGATACATGCCTCGTTCCCAGATCTCCCGCCTTCATTTCAAGTGCTTGGAGCGACTCTTACTACCCCTTCTCCCAGAAGCTTATAACAAGACTTTATGCAGGGATGCAGAACACTGCGCCAAAACGTGAGTACATGGGTCACAGAACCCCCCCTCACAGATAAACAGTGCTGCTATTGCTGCGCCCAAGCACGCATACTCTCCCCCAACTATCGACTTCACTTTTCATTTTAAATACATCCACCACCTCTACCAAACTCCTGAGCGACTGTTCAGAATGGGCCTAGATAAAGATGCATGATGTGTATGCTGCTTTTTCCCCAACGCTGTTTTTTTGCACCTTGCTTGGGATTGCCTGGGAATCTCCGACTACTGGACTGTAGTATTTGTGATTGATGACATTACGGGAGATCCCCTCGAGCAAACCTCACGAGTCGCACTGTTAGGCTATGTCAAAGAAGTGTAAAGTAGTTCGTCCTTTGTCAACACAACCAATATAAAACCCAGATACACATTGTAAACACCATCCACTCTCAAATGAAACTGAGATTCTCACACTCAATTCCTCAGGATATACTGTTTTGTCCAATAGAAAATTATTGCCACTAATAAAATCACATCAATCATAAATACAATTATTAAAAATTCAATTTATTAATACGTTTGTGCACTAAAGAATTGTTTCCTTTTATTTAAAAGAAAACATGTATTATTAAAAATCATCATTTTATACTAAAAACCAAACATATTAAAACCATTCATCAATACAACAGTTCATAGAAACAATTATCAAAAAATAGCAGCATGAGAGAAAACAAATAACACTGAAAGACATTCAAATTTGTTGTTTAAATTCCACATCCGTTTTGTTAATACTATCTAGGGTCTCTGTTAATACGTAAATCATCAAGAATCAGCACACCGCCAGATTACACGGATTGCATGGATCTTTAGGCGTCGACGCGTTTCGATGGATTCAATTTATAAAACCATCTTTTTCAAGACAATAATTTTAAAAGTCTCTCTCTAGTTGATTCTAAAAAATACAATACATAAAACCATTATTATACCTACACATCAAAACACCACAACATTTATTATATAATCTCATAACTATTTCTAAAGTTAACCACTTCTTTTTACAAAGACATCATTCAAGTTAAAAAACTTTATAAACAAATTATGTCATTCCTAAATTTATACATCTTGTATTTCTATTTATATTTTATTTTTATCAGTGCAAAGTTTACCATTGGACAAACCCACCCTATCATTTTCATTCCATCCAAGCGTCAACAAGTATTATCCTCATTCCTAAATTCTGTATTTCAGATCCTCCAAACACACAACCTACCTATTCAATTATCCTACAGTGTGTACATCCACACCAACGTCTTCAGATAATCCAAAGGAGTCCTTATTAATATCACTGGATTCTCCACTTTTACTGTAATGGTGAAAGAAAATATGGAACAAGTTTCATGGGTCAGTCTCACCCCATCAATCGTTCTATTTATTCCACTTATAGTGGTCATTATAAACCAGACTTCTCACCTTTCAACAAACTTTATTGAGGACGAAGACGGAGTTTCCTTAGTACTCTTCAATGCACTAGTCACTTATTTAGGAACAATTACATATCCGCTTGATTCTGGATAAGATTATAAACAAAACCCAATTCGCCTTGATTAGATAGAATTTTCTTTCTCTACACAGGTGTTGTACCTTGTGTAATTCCAAGCTAGATGTAGAAAATAAAACCCAGATCAATCCGCTGTTATCCTTATCAATAATTATAAAAATCTTATAATCATTGCTTCACTACGTATAAAAGCATGGAATTCATTATTAAATGTATTAGTTTGGTCTTGAAAAATAATTTATTTTTATTTGAAGATCGCCTTTTTCAACAAGTGAAGGGCACCAGCATGGGAGCCACGTGTGCTCCCAGTCTGGCCTGCCTGTATGTGGGTGAATTTGAGGTCAAGCATATTTTTAATGAAGCGGCACCATTCTTTGAGAATATCTGTGAGTGGTGCCGCTTCATCGATGATATAATTTTTATTTGGAAGGGAACCAAGAAGACCTTGAGGATTTCATCCTGTGGCTCAATTTAGGTGACCCAAATTTGAAATTTACAGCCCAGTTCAGCAAGGAGAAGGTTAACTTTTTAGATATTTGTTTAAAGAGATTGAAGGAGTTTTGGAAGTGGAATTATTTACAAAACCGACTGATAAAAACACACTCCTTCATTATGGGGGTTTCCACCCAAAAGCCCAAAGGGATAATATTCCCTTTGGGCAATTTCTTCGATTGCGTCGAAATTGTTCAACCATTAATGATTTTAATTTTCATGCTGAGACCCTTAAGGGGAAATTGGTCGAACGCGGGTACCCTAAAAATTGATTAAACAATCCTACAAACGAGCCAAATATTACGATCGGGATTATATGCTGGATCAAAATAGAAGTAGGGATGATAATGAAAGGCAAGATCAAATTGTGTTTGTCAGTCAATTCTCTAATAAATGTAATCAGATCAAAAATGTTATTAACAAAAATTGGAAAATTTTAAATGACGGACAGGATATTAAATTACGGAAACCACTGTTTGCATATAGGAAAAATAGGAATATTAAAAATACTTTAGTACAAATTTACAGAGATCCCAACATGCAGAGACAAATGACTGTAAGAGGCACTCCTGCGATTGGAAACTTTAAATGCGGCACATGCTCCATCTGTGAGTGTTGTATAGTTGCAAAGAATTTACAATTTAATGGTATGGATATTGTTAGCAAAGAACTTAATAATTGTCGCAGTAAAAATTTGATTTATCTCTTAATTTGCCCCTGTGGATTGGGGTATGTTGGGGAGACTGGTCGTGAACTCAGAGTAAGACTCCTTGAGCATAAATCAGCCCTCCTCCGTATTAACAAAGAAAATGCACCACTCACAGAACATTATAGAAAGTTCAGTCATAAATTCAGTGAGTTCAAATGGTTCATTTTAGAACGTATTAGTGGCAATAAGAGAGGGGTGATTTAAATAAAAAACGGAAACTTAGAGAACAATGGTTCATCTGTAAATTAGATACAGTACAAAACGGTTTGAACACAAGAGAAGATTGGATGTCTATTATAGGTTAATTTTTATTTACCATTAGTTTTCTGAATCTATCACCCACTTCTAATTCATTGTATTAGTTTAGTGATTTACATCCAGTAGTAATCAAGGATATTTATAGACTAGTCCAACTTATTCACAGATAGAAAGTACGTTTAAATATGGCCGCGCGATTTTTTGGACAAAACTCTTTAGGCTTACTTTCCGTATCACGTGATACGTGATCCTATCACGTGTCTATGTTCGTGACGAGCAATAGAGTTCAAAAGCCAACCGGGGCAGACCCGGGGTGATGATTCCGGTCAACTAGTAGATGAGTGAGGCTCCGACACGCTGCACAATTCAGGTGCTGGAAGGTAAGCGTAGCAGGAGAAATGCGGGATTATAAGTGTAAACCGGTAGGGGATTAGTGAGGAGATGGATGTTGATAAAATATGATTTTATCAAAGATGGTAGTTGTTGTATATAACTGGTGCATATGCCATCATAAATGGAAGACATCAGTTTAATTGTTAATAACGGTGTTTTTCCTTCGGGTTATGTCGTAGACAATAGAATAATAGGTAGACAAACCGTAACAGTTTATAAATAATGTGAGGATGGTAGGCATGATGATTTCATATATAGTTATCAAGGAGACTATATATTAAGGACACCTCTTTTATACGTAGTGAAGCAATGATTATAAGATTTTTATAATTATTGATAAGGATAACAGCGGATTGATCTGGGTTTTATTTTCTACATCTAGCTTGGAATTACACAAGGTACAACACCTGTGTAGAGAAAGAAAATTCTATCCAATCAAGGCGAATTGGGTTTTGTTTATAATCTTATCCAGAATCAAGCGGATATGTAATTGTTCCTAAATAAGGGACTAGTGCATTGAAGAGTACTAAGGAAACTCCGTCTTCGTCCTCAATAAAGTTTGTTGAAAGGTGAGAAGTCTGGTTTATAATGACCACTATAAGTGGAATAAATAGAACGATTGATGGGGTGAGACTGACCCATGAAACTTGTTCCATATTTTCTTTCACCATTACAGTAAAAGTGGAGAATCCAGTGATATTAATAAGGACTCCCGTTGGATTATCTGAAGACGTTGGTGTGGATGTACACACTGTAGGATAATTGAATAGGTAGGTTGTGTGTTTGGAGGATCTGAAATACAGAATTTAGGAATGAGGATAATACTTGTTGACGCTTGGATGGAATGAAAATGATAGGGTGGGTTTGTCCAATGGTAAACTTTGCACTGATAAAAATAAAATAGAAATACAAGATGTATAAATTTAGGAATGACATAATTTGTTTATAACGTTTTTTAACTTGAATGATGTCTTTGTAAAAAAAGAAGTGGTTAACTTTAGAAATAGTTATGAGATTATATAATACATTTTGTGGCGTTTTGATGTGTAGGTATAATAATGGTTTTATGCATTGTATTTTTTAGAATCAACTAGGAGAGAGACTTTTAAAATTATTGTCTTGAAAAAGATGGTTTTATAAATTGAATCCATCGAAATGCGTCGACGCCTAAAGATCCATGCAATCCGTGTAATCTGGCGGTGTGCTGATTCTTGATGATTTACGTATTAACAGAGACCCTAGATAGTATTAACAAAACGGATGTGGAATTTAAACGACAAATTTGAATGTCTTTCAGTGTTATTTGTTTTCTCTCATGCTGCTATTTTTTGATAATTGTTTCTATGAACTGTTGTATTGATGAATGGTTTTAATATGTTTGGTTTTTAGTATAAAATGATGATTTTTTAATAATACATGTTTTCTTTTAAATAAAAGGAAAAAATTATTTAGTGCACAAACGTATTAATAAATTTAATTTTTAATAATTGTATTTATGATTGATGTGATTTTATTAGTGGCAATAATTTTCTATTGGACAAAACAGTATATCCTGAGGAATTGAGTGTGAGAATCTCAGTTTCATTTGAGAGTGGATGGTGTTTACAATGTGTATCTGGGTTTTATATTGGTTGTGTTGACAAAGGACGAACTACTTTACAGTTTTGGAGAACCCCAGTCCTTTGGTCACAAAGGGTCCCTCTCTTTGTTTTATATATGTCAAAGAAGTGCCTTATGAGAAGCGGAAACTGACAGCGATCCTTCTACTGCTCGCCAAGCGCGGGGTTGCACTGAGGTGGGGCCAGCATGCCCTTCTGCTTGCTGCCTGGCTTAAAGACTCAGCGTACTGCCAAGAACAGCTTGCTGCCTTTTGGGAACTCATGCCTCTTTGCTCCCGGTCTAAGGATATTTAGCACCCCCTTGAATTGTATCTCTATACCCGAGCAGATGCAACAGAGCATGTGTGAGACAGTGCAGAAGCTGTGCCCCCAACTCCATAAGGTACTGCTTATCCCTGATCCACCTCGATCTGACAAACAGCTGATGTACCTTGTAGTCTACTGCATGATATGGACCCTTCTATTACACCACCTCAACTGTAAATGATCCAACGTGGTTCTGCTGAGTGACTGTTTTTTTCTATGTTCCCTGTTTCCTCTTCCTTTTCTCCAGACTACGAAGCACAGTGTTCCTTTATGAACCAAACTTGTTTTTGTAATTTTGTCATCCTATTACAACATGCTTGCTGTGTTCTGTATAATTCTGCACTGTTTGAAATCAAATAAACAGAAATTAAAAAACTAATTATGCCCATTGAACAATGGTTTTGAAATTCCCTCTCAATTTCTGTGTTGTTGCATCAATTAGAGAAATACTATATTGAAGTAGTGAGCACTGGTCGCAGCACCCGTGTGGGCACGAAGACAGCAGTGGCACACCTGACTATACTACAGAGTCACAGCCCTTTTTTGTACACTCACCACAGGATTGCTCCACCCTGTTCCTGCTAGCTACCTGCATTGTCCCACACACAATGCAGAACATCAGGACATGACATGAAGAGTATCGCCCTCCGGCCGGAAGTTTACTTAGAATTGCTGCTAACAGTTTTCTGTGACGGTGATTCTGACAACCGCAAACAGAGACATGATGGCAGGTGTGGAAGAGAAGCTGACATAACAGGAAGTTAACGGTGTAGACAAAAGGTGCTGAGGAAGTTCCATACGGGCCATATCATTGTTAATGTTCCACAAAAGCAATTTCTCCAGAAATGACGAAAAAAATACTTAACTGGCCTTACCACAGTGTAAACCTAATACCCATAAGTTTAGGCATTATGCTTTTTTTTTTTAGCTTAAGCAATTCCCCACAAATTTTACGAGCGTATAGAAAATTAGAAACAAGAGTCCAGGAACCCTACTCACATGATTATCTTGACCTATCAGGCATGCTATCTCGCTCTCTTTAGGCAACTTTACAGGGTCAAAATTAGTTGCTCTTATGCAAACAGTAAAACACGTTTTCACTCACTTTATGTCGCATAAACTTTTGCAGCTAATGCCTAACTCTGGAAGCCATGAAATAAACAATTCCGCCTTAATCACAAAAAACGTGTGTGGTGATGTTTGCTCAAGAAGAATGAAGGTAGGCGCTTCAAGGCATAACTATATGCGCACACATGTGCAGACATACAACAAACATCTATCCTGGTTCTCTGCCTCGGTTTGATCCATAACCCACCAATGACAGTAACTGATTTAGCAAAATCTGTTCAATTTCCAAGATTCAATATACTATTTAAAGCGTTATGTTCTATTTACCGTTTTTTGCATGGCAGTATAATCAAGTGTTTGTCCAGCCCAAAAATGCCAAAAGAAATGAATCCCTGTGGAAACAAAGAGAAGTTCAAAAATGGTTACAAGACGAGCATCATGGCATGCAATCACTAGCAGGTGGTCCACACTACATTGAGGGTGGTCATGTCGTTATGAACCATGTTGCTCCAAAGGTCGGGACGGGATTGGGGAGGGGGTTATTGTTTACATTTATTGCAGATTTACAATTTATTGGCATCAAAGTTGGAACACACCACAATGTTTTGAACTGTTTTCCCTCTGTTTCTGTATAGGGCGGAGGTATCCTCACAAAGTTATGTATCGCTTAATTGGATTGAATTGTAACTGACACTCAGCAGAGTGCTGTAACTTTCTTTGTGATACAATACTGTGTGCTATAAATGAGACTAAATGCCAATAAAAAAATACCCAAAAAATCATGGCATGCAATCATTTTTGTCCTGAGCATCACAGAAGCTCGGTTTAGCCATGAGGCAACACATTACAACAATCATCTGATCCCTGAATGTCTACGCACAGGATTAGGAGTCTTCTCCTGAGGTGCACCAAATCTTTGAGAGTTCCTATCATAATATAAAGTGAGTGCACCAAAACAGATCAACATCCCCACTTACTTACACCACTTAGTGGAACTGTTAAGACATGTCAAAGCGTATAAACATTGAACTTCACAGCTACCCATGACTCAAGCATACCACACTGAAAATTCTGCAATGGCAGTTTAAGCAGGATGTCTATGGTCATGTGTAGGTGGGAGCTGAAGATTCAGTCTTGCCTACTGTTTGGTGCCTAGTTTACCATAAGGCTCTTTCCCATTACACTGGATTTCACACAATGGTTTGCTGCCCTTTTAAGTACATTCCAATAATCTCAATTCTATAAGTCCCCCTGTTGGAGTGTCCTATATGCAGTAGTCAAAGCACTTAAGTGTTTTCGCAGAGGAGTCTGGCTACAAACGTCACTGAAAACCAGCATTCTCTTCTATCCAGCTTTGTTCCAGCTTCACCTGTAGTCTGCATTATGATACAGTAATGGAAACACCATAAAATAGGGGATCGGAGCAGAACATTTTCTACTTTTAGCATTAGCCTCCATCTGCACCAGAATGTTTTTGAAGAAACAGTACAAATCTTGAGTCTTGAACACAGTGCATTTTATTTAACACTGTTTTGATAAGTAGGTTATTGTACTGTAATCATTTTTTGGAGCTGTTAAGGCCCAGATACTGGTTGCATGTAACTTGGTGTAGGGATACTGGGACATTAGGGGGCCAAAATATAGGAGTCTGGTTGGCATCAGTCAATATCTTGCCCTTTTCCACATAAAACTACACCTTGAGGGAAAATAACAGACCATTTTTCTCTGCTATTTACCACTTGCAGGTGGTAAATGTCTAGGAGCATTGAAGTGGGCCTTAAGGAGGGCAGGGCAGTGGTACGAGCAGCACTGTTGGCTCCCCAATGGAGCTGTAGAGGTCGGGTGGGGACTGGCCTGTGGCTCTAACCACATCTCCTGCCAGTCTGTGTTGCAGATTTACTAGATGCGGATCCACACCTGGTAAAACAGATCTGGGGTTATGGTAATGTTAGCACTGTGAAAACAATTGACACAGTATCACCGTAATCTGTTAATTCGATTTCCAACTGTACGTATGTGCTCACATAAGTACATATGTACAGTTTACCAATGCATGCATTAGACTTCTGCATCTTCACTGTCTCAAGTTGACCATACAGAGGCACTTGAGTGTTCTCTTGACCAAAGTCAAAGAAATGGACAGTCTGCTTTACCTTGAATGTTGGCTCACATTGCAGTGCATTGTATTATTGCACTGTGCCTTGAGGTTGTGCTTGTTCAAGGGTGAATGTTGTTTCAAATGAGCAGTTTATTTAAGAACACATTCCTGACCAGCAACAGTAACTGCTGGAAAGGGCATTTTATCGGCACAGGGGAGGTGAAAGACATATCTACATGGATTGGGTGAGCCCTGGCAGGCCCACGTTAACAGCAACCCTGGCACCAGATCAGCTCTAGGGTTGGCACTGTTCATTATTACAAAAGAAGCAGAGCAAGAGAAAAAAAACATGAGGTCAAAGAGACAGAACCCACCTGACCAAAATTGAAAACGGCACAAAAAAACTGTAGTTCAAGGTATAGCCTTCCTGGTTCCAGGTTGAATAACCACCACAGACAACTGGAGAGATTCTGTAAAGTAAATCACATTTAGCACAATTTACAGAAGTACAAATATATATATATAATTGAAAACATTTCTACGTTTCTACTAATCCAGAGGTTATAGTGTATATTTCCAAAAGTTCCCACAAATTGAATTCTAACAGAAACACTGCAACTCCTATGGTTGTGGCTACACGCAGGATAGTCTAAGCGGATTGAGGAGGGTTCAGCAACACTTCAACAAAAAGCAAATGCGCCTACACTAGCCACCCCTGTACTACATTATTGGATTGGCGACACAATTACGCCTCAGGAAATGCCAACATGTAACTCCTTCCCACAGCTTTCCTTCCATCACCTATTTGTCATGTGTTCAAATCACATGAGATCATCAAGATATTTCACAGACCTTAAAATAATTTAATACATTGTACACCTACCTAATTACAGGACACCGTTATACGATAGTGGCTATATAGTTGTTTGTCGTCATAGCCATGAGGACTTTCTGCAGTTTGCAGACATGGTGATATTTCCAATCGAAGGGAATGCACAGTAACAATGGGTCTGTTTTGTATATATGACAAAATATGTCATATAATCTATTTCAAGTTATATGATAAGTCAGTGGTCCATAAGTATATGGCTCTGTGATTAAAACTCACCTTCAGCAATGTTTAGGCTAATACCTATTTCAATTCAATGTCAGAATATGGTTCGTAGTTGATGAACCTTTTCAAAGACACACACCAATCAATATGCTACTCATTTGCACACACAATACCACCACAAATGTTACATCTCCTTTCAAGATAACCACTTTGAATGAAGAATAAACTGTCCTATCCTGGGATAGAATAACAAGCAAACTACTCAATTGACTCTCCAACCCATCTGGTATCCACCTTCTTGCCTGAAAGTCATTTTTTGCGGAATCTCTTTTCATACTAATGCTGCAAAACAAGAGTTGTATGACCTCTCTTCAGTCTTGTATCTTGCACCATGCACCTTCAGGCTATTTGTCTAAGTGGAACTTTCATAGGTCATGGTAAGCCCTCTGGATCTTTATTAGACATCTGTACAGCGTATTTATTAAAATCGTGCTGTTGATCCGTATAACGCAGATTTTATCTATGAAAACAGTAGTAGTTCCAGGGCACCTTAAGATAGCCATAGTCTGACCACTACTTAACAAACCCGGGTTAAAAGCTAAGTAGCCTGTAAATTTCAGGCCCATTTCGATGCTTCCTTACCTAGGCCTGTTACTAGAGTAAGAGGCCGCCTTTCATCTTCAAAAATATGTGGAATATAATGGCATTCTACATGAAGGTCAGGCTGTCATCCAGTCTGAACGCCTTTTAGAGCCAATGGTAGACTAAGTAACTGGTAATGATTTTACTGCATTTATGTACCACATTTGATACCGTAGATAATCAAATTTTGGCCCATAGGTTATCAGACATAGGTGTGAGTGGACAGGCCCTACATTGGTTTCAGTCCTTCCTTGCAGGTTGTTCTACATATCATACAACTTGGAACTTTCCACTAAAAGCCAAAATAGTTGAAGTGGGGAGTGCCAAAGGGCTCGTCTTTATTTCCCCTCCTTTTTAACCCACACTCAAGACCGCCAGCAATCATGATACAAGACTTTCAGACTAATACATACATGTACGTAGATGATACCCAGGTAGTGGTTAAGCTTAATTCCAACAAGACAGCAGCAAAATCAATTTTATTGGGTCTTTTGGAATCAATCAAGAAGTAGGCGAGTAGGAACTTTATGAAATTGAAACCCTCTAAAACTGAGGTTCTACTGGTGTCCTTAAGCTTTAAACTTTGGGACCTGACCTGTGGCACACCCAGTCCAGGTGATAAGGAATTTAGGAATTATGATGGATTAAATTAAGATATTGCCTCTATGGCTAGAACTTGCTTTTTTAAAATGCACATTCTGAAACAAAGGTTTCCTTTCCTGGCTTTTTCTCAGAGGATTGTTGTGGCCAATGCTATATTCAATCACTGTTTAATTTCTGCAACTCAGCCTACGTAGGCCTTTCTACGAAAAATATCTGTAAACTACAACTGGAGTAAAATGCCAGTGTGAATTTTTAAAACTTCAACATACTCTGAAAGTACACCTAATAGCTCTCGCCGACATTCCACATTTCAGCCAGATGGAGGTGTAAGTCACTGTAAACCTTTTCAACAACAGGAACCTACAAGGCCTTAGTTATACACACACTAGTGACATTTCAGGCTCTCAGATCAAACTGGGAGTTGGACATTGGCCCAATCTACAACTGTGACTGGAAATAACTCTGATTCCTCTAAGGGAGGTGGTGATCTCGGCATGTAATAGACTCATTCAATTTAAATGAATACATCACGTACATTAAACCAAGGATAGGGTATAGTATAAGGGAAAGAAATCCTGCTGTATGTGAAAGGTACCCTTGCCCATCTGCCGGAGATGTCCAGGAGGTCAGGGGAATTTTTTACACTCAGTTTGGGATTTCCTGTGTTTGAAGGCATACTAGAACAGAGTGCTAGGACACTCACTGAGATGACGTCTACTGTAATTGACCTGAAGCCTGATGGCTTTGCTGAACATCCAAGATGTCCTAGATGCCAATAGGTATATGACATTTTTTGTGGGGTTGGGATAGTTGTTCAGTACCAGGGACTTTGCACATACATGGATAACAGTGGCTGCCTCCCCACCCTTGGTCCAAGTACGCCCAAAATATTTTAGTAACATCTAAACCAATCCCCTCCCCTTACTTGAGAATGTCCTGGAAAGAACAAAGAGACTCCCTTTGAGTGAATGTGTGCGGTTACAAATATATAAGCAAAGTGTGCTCCCAACTGTTCCACAAGGCCTTAGTTGCCTGTGGCCTCCAAAATATGTAACTTTTCTCCTTGAAGGTAAATTTCTGTTTTACTGGAAAAGTGAGAACTGCCTTTGCCCCATAGGCATGGAATTACCTCCTTTAATGATTTTAGCACCTTTTTGATATGTAGTGACCTTGTAGTAGTTTTCATTTCTTTTTACACACAAACTAGGATTTAGTTCTGTCCTAATAAGTGTCATAATCATTGCACCCCTTTCACCTCACAGGGCAAACCGCTATTCTTAATACAGCAACAGCTTATAAAAACCTACTATATATGAACAGTTGCAACTGCAGCCATTTGTTTAACAATTCTTGAAGCCAGAAACCCCTGCATCTTTAGGGAAGCCCGGTGCCAACAGTTCTCTTGCTCCATGCCAGTTTTCCAACTTTTCCATCTGATCCTTTAGGATTGTATCCTACCCATCTTGATTTGCAAAGGCATTTCCAATTTCTAATTTCATTATAACCTTCATCTGGTTCAGGAGCTTTGAGCTACTGCAGGGCTCCCCCATGCTCCTCCGCTCCGATCAACTCTAGTATTAGATCATTTAACTTTTTTAATCTTGTGTTGCTCCTCACTGTTGCTGTTTACATTTTATAAATTATTTCCAGAATAGCATGCATACAGGCATACTCCCCGGAAGGGAGCCAGTATATGGTTCAGCCTCTAATTTCCTCCTTGTTTTGAAGATTAGTTCAGCATCACCCCTCTTGTGGGCAACTTCTTAGGATAGTTTATCATTCAGCAAATGTGGGAGTAAGTGGCAGTGCTAGCGTTTTTCACTGCTTCTCCAAGATATGTTACTCAACTTTGATGTAACAGTTCTACTTTCACAAGTACTTGTTCTTTCCATCACTGCCACCTGTTTAAACTTCCTAGTTGTGCCTGGCCCAAGTATACTGCCTGCCTCCATGAACAGCACTTAGGAAGCCAGCACGCTCTCTTATTTCATTAGGGCTGTTGACTATGCTCCGCACCTTCCAGCGGTCTGGTAAAAAAAATCTACTAATAAGAGCAGGGCACTGACATGGAGAATGGACCTTGCAAAAAGAGCTATTGGAAATCCCTTGCACAAGCCTGTTGAATGCCTTAAACATGCAATCTGAGGATCTATAGATCTGATGTACAGAACATCTGGGCAGAGATCCTGTCACATAGGTTCCTAACTAGGAACTGTTATACTAGTCCTTGGGAACCTCCTCACAGAGAAAGCTGCAGAAGGTGAATTCTGATGAAATAGTATTGCCAAAATATTTTGCCAGAAATGTGCTTTTAATATTTGAATGCGCTGAAGAAGTTTCTTAGAGGTCACCTTCAAACTGTCCTTTCAAATGGTAACTGAAACCTACCATCTTTTGGCCAACATGATAGGCAATGTTTACACTGAAATGCACCACGCAGCTGCAAACTTTCATGAGCTGTCTTTGGAATCTATGTACTTTGGACCTTAGTGGTAAGTGACATTTAATTGAAAAAGACAACATTTTTCTTCAAAGATGATTCCCAGAATTACTCTCTAAATTTGTCTTGGAAGACACTCCACTTCGCCTTGGAACATTGTTAAAGGCCGCTGTCATATACGAAATGCATCGCATAACTAACAAACATCTTTAGCACTCCTTTGAAGAAAATAAATGTCCTTTCAAGAGCTTTATTTTGCCCTAAGGAGGTTTCAGAGGAATATGCGCACTTACTATGTTTTCACACTTAATTTGTTTTAATGATTGTTTATCCTAGTAATTTAATTAGGTGTTCTTTTCTTCCCAAAATAAATGTGGCCCTTGATCAACACTTAAAAACGAGGTTGAGGCCCTTAGAGGTTGTTTGGAGCCCACCTGGTGCAAACAATGTATGTAAATATTATCAATTATCAGCCCAGTCCAATTCGGTAGCCAAGAGTTGAGATAATGAATATAAAGCTTCCTTTACTATTGGTCTAATCACCCTAGCTTGTCTGTATGATCTCAGAGAGAGCTGAATTAACACTATCTTTTTTTCTAAATTAATGTTAATTGCATTATCCTTTAAAAGTTATCACCAACATTGTCCTATTCCTTTGTTGCTTTGGTTGGCCTTCTATATGAACAATTTCAAAACACTGCCTGTTGACTAGACTTGAAACACTGTTACAGAAGCGACAAAGAGGCAAATGCTAAAATGCATCACATATCTCCAGGAATCCAAAATGCAGAGAGCCTAATACGAAAAGTTGTATTATTAAGTCCCACTGTGACAGGAACCACTGATCATAGCCCGGTGTAGAGGTCAGCATGGCCAATGAGAACCAAAATAACATTTAAAGTTAGTAAGGCTAGTGCTACAAGGAAAACCAATGGGCCACAGAAAAGACTGTGGCAAGTCCGTATATCATTCACTCCATAAGTACTTCATATAAACTGTTGCCATTTCACAAGTCTATTAGTATGACTTAAAGCATCTATATATTCTACAAACCTATCTTCAGCTTGTGATTCTACAATTCGACAGGGTGATGCTAAGTGTGATAGTCACAAGTCCCATGTGACGCGGTTAAGCTTTTGGGAAATTTAGATCCAATCTTAAAACATAAGAGGCAAGAGGAAACAAGCATTGGCATAGCCAATCGGTCTCGCCTTTGGGATCTTATAAGTGGTTAGTGATGCAGCATATTATCCTAGGTGCTGTGCCGCCATGGATTGAAGCATTGTCAGGCTTATCTGCACTTATTTTGCATCTGAGAAGGAGAAAGAGTTTGTGTGGAGGGAATTAGGGTCTTCGGCTACATAGAGGGGTAAGAGCGGGTGAGAGGCAGGGGTTATAGCCCTAGGCTTTAGCATGTAAATTACCACAAGAAGTTGTTTTTTTGCTTGAACGCCCTGAAAGGAAAGGTTAACATTATTGTTGAGACTCAAAACAACAATAATCACTGTTTGTGTCACACTAGCATTGGGGGGAAAAGCAAACAGTTCACCTGATTAAAGTGAAAATGCGGTTCTATGCAACTGAAGTTGCAGTGTTGCTTCTAACTAGCCCTACGGCTTTACACCTGCACGGAGACTAAGAAACTACCAAAAAGCAATACTCTGGAATTCAGGCTTGGTCCCCTTAAAACCACAGGGAATCGTTTAATTTAGTTCATTAAAGCTTTCGTTCAAAGCCTGCAAAGACCTTCAGGCGGTTATAGCGGAGAGAGAGCAGATCTCCCGTCTCATCCACACTGACCGGCTCACACCCCAGCGTGGGCTGTAAAAAAAAAAAAATCGAAACGCAGCCAAATAAAGTTTAAAAAGCCACCGGGACAGAGGCAGTGCACGAAGTGAGCCGTGAAGACAACAGCTTGACCAAACTCACCCACGAGCTAGACTTGGGAAAAGCAGAAGACAACCTCACCATTTCTCAACCTTACTAACTGCTGTTAGACGATTTCGAAAGTTGAGAAGGCAACCCCCACCCCACACACAGACCATCTTCAGAAGTCTCGCTGATAGTCTACAGTAAAGACAGCATTTAAAAGGATATGATGGGCAGAGCTAGTAAGTCTACCTCAGGAGGTCGATTAGCTCGGGCCCCCTGCCAACCCTTTCCCAGAAAAGCAAACATCTGCAACATAGCCTCATAAAACAACTTACCCGTAAGAGAGCACAAGGAAATGCATAAGCGAACCAGAGGGGGGAGGAGGAAAGGCAAGAGGCTGGGGGGAAATGAGGACACGCACAGACACACGAAGAGCACACATGGGAATCTTGTCTCCTGCACTAGGCAAAGCATAGGAACCTCGTTCTAGCAGAGGAAGCTGGAGAAAGGGTGTTGTTTATTGCTGCAATTGTGAATGCATTGAAAGGAAGGGATTGCGTGTGTCGGGGGTATTACAGAGCACCCTCCACAAATTGTTGCCCTTAGAACAGAGGACTAATGTGAGCACATTAAACAGGAGCAGTGGACGAGGGGCAGAAACAGGAGCACTGATAGGGGTGGCAGGAGATTACTAAGGGGGTACTAAGGGGAAGGGGTGCTCGAGAAGGTGACCAGAGTATCGCCAGATGTAATGGGGCACAGGAAGCCTCAGTTTCAAAGACAGAGGACTGAGTGTTTTGAGTCTGGGGGGAGGATGCATGGTGAAAGGATGGGAGGGGGCTGGCAGGGGACGGAGAGAGAGGAGGCTGCAGGGACCAGCGTGGTGCCCCTGCACAGACAGTTTCGTTGACGATCACTCACCTGGGTCTGCAGGGACCATGGGGCCGGTGATAGAGGCGCTCAGCCACCGGGGGTGTCCGGGGGCCCCGGTGCTGTTGGCTGCAGAGGAGGAGGGGGCTGTTCCGCCGCTGCCGGCTATCGGCCGCCTCTGTTGCCCGAAGGTGGGGGGTAAACGCTTCAAGAAACAAAGCGTAGTGGCCGGGGAATCGCACGAGTATGC
Source organism: Calotriton arnoldi (assembly GCA_963921515.1). Classification (NCBI taxonomy): domain Eukaryota; kingdom Metazoa; phylum Chordata; class Amphibia; order Caudata; family Salamandridae; genus Calotriton; species Calotriton arnoldi. The sequence goes on from CAWUFW010005681.1 coordinate 765,249, forward strand.
TGATAAAAAAAAAAGCGCATGCACTAGTGACACACAGCAGATCGATCTGCCCCGTAACCCCGGTTGAGGGGCTGACACGAGATCAGAGTCCCCAGCCTACACGTGTGCCCATACCTCTGCATGTATGTGATCAACAAGGCTTTAAAGCACCTGAGAGGAACACTGAGAGCGCTCCTTGTTGGAGAGCACGGACGCACCTTGATAGTCTTGAAGTGGCCCACTATCACATGGCCCCAGTGCGAAGGGTTAAGAAGCATATATCAGAAACCACAGATGATAACGTTTTAGCCAACTGCATTATCGGGTTTGTAGTTTTCCAGTTACCATCATAAATATATGCAATTAATTGCACACGTACCTATTACTTCCATGGTATTATGTACACCATGGAAAAGTGAGCACCTGGGTAGTTTGTATGTATGCACATTTTCCATTATCTGGAAAAGTCTTTTGCGCTAAAAGCTTCGCATTCCCTGGGAGTGGGCAGTGGGTTGCACCATAGAGGTGGCTGCATCTGCTGTTTACAGAGAGCACTGCTCCGACGGGTGATGCCTTTAAAGTCAATAAACATCGTGGGGATTATTGCACACTGCAAATCCCCCCGGACCGTGCCGGCGCCCTAATAGCCCATCAACATACCGGCGGGAATAAATCTATAATTTTCCAGATGGTCACTGCAGGGTGCCAATAGCCCCGAAAGGCTAGCGCTGAATATGAGCCTATGTTCCTTAAGCCTCACAATACAGAATTAAATTGAACGATGGCATATGGGCGCCCCCTAAAAACAAGTCCTGTTGGAAAGACGACACACATTTATCGTGTGCAATGTTAATGCCGCTTTAAGACACATTACTTTTGGAAACTCGATTGGATCTGACACGTACATCTCCCCCTCTCCCTTTCTTTCACCGAGCGCATGCGTGTGCACCCCAGGGGACGTAAAGGGGAGGGGGCGGGGTGGGGAGAGATAAACCACCGAGTACAGACCTCTCGAAACCAGCACAACATGAAAATCCGGCGGCGCAGGGGGGCTGAACAATAAAGCCAGTCGATGGCGAAGCAGCCTGAACCAGTGCTGTGCCTGACACGTTTTAGCTCATAGCTCCTGTGAAGCAGAGTCTACCGCCGGCGGCAGTGCAACCACAACTCCCCACCATACTGCAACACCCGCACTACGTTTAACGCTCTGTAAAATGAAGGTCATTGACAATCCCAGTCTATGTCCGGTGATTTTCAGATATTTGTGATCCCGATTTCTGTCGAGGATTGAGGTTGGCACTTTTCTTCCCGTAACGTGCAATCGTTTTAACTACGATTTTCGTATATTATTGACATAGTAGTGAACTACAGTCCCTTCGTCACACGGTTTCTAGATGCGCCTCGTGATTTCCTGAACTGCTCTGCGTGTGTGCCTCAACTCCTAGTATCCGTGCAAAGTTTGGCTAACTGTGCTTCTGCTGTGCAAACGCCCTGCCTCCTGTTGCAACACCCTCCGTAGAGTCTCAAAACAGGAAAACAGGAAAAGACAAGAACAAGCCTACACGGCAGGCAGAACAAGCGCGGTGAAAGCAAATTGCGCAGCGAATCACGCGGCTAAATAATTAAATAAACAAGCCACGGTAGGCAGAACAAGCGCAGTGAAAGCAAATCGCGCAGCAAATCGTAATTAAATAAACAAGCGCGGTCCTCAGCGAGACCTAAAAAGCTATTGCCACGCCACGCCATTGTGGGAATGAAAAAAGAAAGTGCTCACCGAGCAATTAGAAGACACTGTGTCACGCCGCTGAGTAAAAGATCCAGTCCCGGTGGGCGGGGCCAAAAGTGGACAAGGCGGTAACCAGGAGGGACTAAGAAGCCTCCTTTTCAATCATGAGCCAGCGTTTAGCATGGAGGATGACGCCAGCGAATGAAAAAGATGGGCGGGGCTTCTGAATCCGTATTGATTCCAAGAAGCCCTCGCATGGCGAGAGCAGCGCATGCGCGCTGCTAACGCCAGGCGAGACCTAAAAACATTAGGTTACTTTATTAACCATTTCTGTAGCATAACTGTCATAATTTATAGATAAGTCGCTGTGTTGGAGTGTAAAGCTCCCATCCTTCCTACAGAGACCTTTAAACCCAAGCAGAGGGAGCCTCAGATGAATAGCTGAGGAGCATCAGTATGCCTTAGTGGAAAGAGAAACTCTCATAAAAATAAGAACTCCAATGGCATTTCAAATTCCTGTGCGAAGGCAACTTCTAGTCAATTTCAAATTCGAGCAATAAGGGATCACTTAAAAATAACAGAACACCGCATCTTTATGTGTAGAATTATTGAGGGCTGCAAAAGACCTAACTGGGCATTGGAAAGACAGACGATCATAGGGAACTAAAGTAGCGGTAAGAAGAACTTAGAGACCAAAGAGATGCAGAACACTGCTAGAAGAGGAGATGAGATTGAAGAGATGGGCTATTCAACGGTCAAGCCTTAGAATGCAGCGTTAATCATCTATGGAAGGAATCATTGTTCAGGTAATTGCACCTATGTCAATCAGAGACAGGCATAATCTTATTCTATTGAATACCCAGATAATAAAACAAAGTCTAATTTTGCAAAGGTTATCTGGCCCCTGTGTACAGTGTGTTTAGATAAACTAACGTGGGCAAAAAAAGACAGATCTTAAAAAGTAGACCTAATTTAATCTAATCATATTTTGTGATTGACATACATTTTAATAGTCATGAAATCTAATTCCATCTATCACTTACCGTTTGTTTTTAGAGCTGAGGAAAAACTTTATTAAGAATGAACAAAGGGAAATGGGGTGTTTATTATGGGTCTAGGAATCACTCTCTCATGTTAATTTTCAACATTCATCCAAGAAACGTTCTTTAAAAGATGAAAGACAAAGCCAAAGACCATTAGGAGAATTAAACACCACATGTGTCAAACAATTGATACCAAAGGCTGCATAATGCTGTGGTACTTGATTATTTTTATAGAGGCTCCAACAAATATAGAACTGCAATAGTTGGGTATGTGATCCTACTATTGCTCTCAGAATGGTATCTATGCTTTCTTCTGATGGAATTAGTGTCATGATTTCTAATATGCGAGTGTAAAAGGCATGCATTTGTTAAGATGGCTAAACTGAAGTGAAAGTTAATGGAACACAGTCAAGAATATTTGAAATACACAGATGAACCAGACAGGGTGACCGCTTATCTATGCTGCTATTGGCACTCTTATTACAGTCAGTGACAAAGATCTTCTGCTAGGACAGGAATGTCCCTTGTGTGGTAAACAGTTGTGCACCTCTGCCCTGAGTGACCGAACTGCATGCAATATCTGATATTCTGAATTTTGTGGCCCAGCTCACACGCTAGTCCAGCATAAGTGTTGAGGCCCACACTAGTCTTTGATTCTGAAGTTCACAGCCTTCTTCTGAGACCTGGTGGGGCACACCAAGTGTGCTCTTTAGCTAACAAGGGGCTACTATCCACGTCCTGGGTTGGTGACATTAAATGGCGATGGCCGCATACCATTTTTATAATCTACCACAGAACATACCTTTGGCTCTGATTCAGGAGTGTGGTACCCACAGGACCCACTTTTGTAAAGTTCTGCTTGTTCAAGGCACCCTGACATTCCATGTTGAATGTGTGTATGGTGCACAATAACAGGGCTCTGTGCGTATGTTAATATGAAACCAGCAGAATCCAGTTTGGATTAACCCTTGTTTTAGACATGGCACAAGATGTACGGCTTACACAGTACAAGATGGAGGTTGTGGTACAGCCTCCCTAAACTGTGCAAGTGTACTGTCTGCATTCCTGAGCTAGAGGATATAGACAGCATGTTCTGTTGTCAGGAAGTGGGGCTTCTAGGCAAGGCCTGTCCCTTTTGTCTCTCTTTGAGTGCTATTTCAGGAAGACTGATGACAGCCAGGGACAGAGGTTTCACAAGTCATGGTATTCATGTTCTGGGGACTCCTGCCTGGAGCCAGCATTGTCACTATCTGCTGTGAGAGCCACCATTTGTAAAGACTGTATCTGTGTTGCTGAAAGAACAAGAAATATGAAAAGGAACATCCCAAAACGATTCTCGAGCACTTACAATAGGATCAACATCTATACATTTAGGAAGTGTGAATAAAAGTGGGAGCCAAATGACCCCTAATGGTTACAATTACAATTTATTCAAGACCAAGGAAGGGGGTGCGTCACAGAATCCTTGAACAACTGCTGAGCTCCAAATACATAGCCTTTGTAAGAGCTAGGTTTACAGAGGTGAAGGGACATCAGCTATAGTCTGATCAGCTTGCAGGAAGAGCTGTAGGCCTGTCTGTGACCTGTAGCGTGACTGACTTTCTAAAAAAGGGGGAGAATTGCATCTGGCCAAGCACGATTGGTCTGCCTAAGAAAGGAGAAACCAGAATAGCGGCAGCCCAGAAGAACCAAATGTTTTGCTAGATTACCTAGAGTTGACCTTAGGCTGCCTGAAGGCCTCTTAGCTTCCCAAAGTGTTTCTACATTTAAGCAACATGAGTCGAACCATGACTTATGTGGGACCCATGCTTTAAAAGCAACCCCGCTTAAAGAGAACTGTCTAACAAAGCAAATATGGACTGACCAACAGGTTAAAGAAACCACAAAAGGTGCTCATCTGCACCCATATTAACCCGCCCCTGCACTTCAACCTACGCAACCTTGTGATGATTAAAATTTCTTGTTAGAAGCAATGGGGTGGATAATGAATTATTGTGTCTGCTGGTTGACTTCTGAGTCTCTACCTCTGCATTATCTCTCTGAGAAATCTCGGACTGCTTGCGCTCACTACCTTGAGAGTCAAGTACAGAAAGATCCCACAACTTCCATGGACAAGGGACCTCAAGCACCAGGGTTGTGGCCCAGTAGTCCCTGCTTGTCCTTTCACCCACAAATTGTGTCGGACACATCCCCATTTAAGGTGCAGATGGTCTGACACTAAAGATGAGCGAATATTGCTAAATGCAGATGACATCTTGTTGTATCTGGCTGACCGACACAGTTCACTGACTAGATTAAAACATATATTTGATGCCTGTGAAGAAACTCTGGGTTTTGTAGAAACTGGATAAAATCTCTATTTCTCTTAAATGGGTGGTCATCAAAAGCAGAATTATTTTGCCTCAAAGAATAGAAAAGAAGCAATTTAATATCTTAGCTTGTGGATAGCCACAGACCCCAGGAGTTTCAACAGGGACTATAAAGAGCCTTTACTGAATATATTGAATGTGAAATTCACCTAGTGAGGAAAACTCCCTCAAATACGTATGAGAAGAGTCTCCATATATTAAAACCGTTACCCTTCAGAGAATGTTGTGTAGCACTAAAAACTCCTATATACCACCCTGGACAGGTGGTAAACAAATATAACACGGTCAGTTCACGGAAACTGGCATGAGCTTCGATAAGTCATCCTTTTCCGTTGTACATCACAAACTAAATTGCACCCCTGTTAATACGTGGTTTCTCATGCTAAGTACTGATCTATAAAAATAAAAAGATATATTATAAAAAAGATGGTTAACCTGTTCCTCGATAGAGAGGAAACTGCTGGAGATGACCCCTAATGTCTTAACTTTACTTGACCGTCTGACATCAGAGTTGCTCACCCTCCCTACGTTATGGATCTTACTCAGTTTATGTATGGTTGCTCAAGATGCCAGTAGCAGCAGTTCCATCTCAAAGACAATGAATGAGAGTCAAAACTCACATACGTCAATCTACTTCTCCATATTTGAAAGAGTGGCAGATTTATGAAAGTAAATGATTTGGTTACCATCTAATAGTTGGTTAATACCTAATCATGAGAAACCAGGGATAAATAACACCTTAAGTGAAAGTGCTCCGTTTTAAACTTTCTTGCCCCGTAGGCAGCTGAGAACTCCACAAGATCCCCGTCACTAGACGTTTGCAAACAGGAGTGGGAATCTGGATTATTGACTATGGGGACAGAAATGGTGTGCTCCCACACAGTGAAGTAACCCAGTACCCACAAATGGCCTGTTACAGGTGACCCACTGGAATCTTACCAGAGCCCTGCACTTCATGCCAGACATGCTTCATTACGCCCCCGAAGTCCGACTGTGATCCCTTCGAGTCTTCCGGGACCAGATCAGCCAAGAGGGTGTGAAGCAGTGGGAAACGCGGGAGTCTGTACCCTGGGAGACCTTTCTTTGGACGGGACCCTGATGCCTTTCAAGCAGCTGGTGGATATGGCAGGCCTCCTGGCAGGCCATTTCCTACCCTATCGCAGACTGACAGGTGAGATAGCCAGACTGTGAGGTTAAGTGAACTCGGAACCCGATCCCTACCCACTGATATGCGCCATGCACCTATTGATTGAAGTCTGCCATTTGATTACCTGGCTGAGTAAAGCGCAAGCTCACACACGACAGGATCCCCTGGCCACACTTAAAGGGATGTGGGAGGGAGACATTAGCCGCACACTCAAGTCAAAGGAATGCGATAGAATAGTACAATACCCACGGAAAGTATCCTGGAAAGCTTGTTTTCAATACATCCAACATAATATACTGCATAGTGAGTACCTCACTCCAGCCAGGCTCCACAAAATCTATCCCACTGCCTCTCTGGACTGCATAAGATGCCGGAATTCTGGAGCAGACATACTCCACATGTTTTGGAGCTGCCCGATGGCTCGCAGCCTCTGGACTGAAGTTACGAACGTATTGACCCTCAAGACGGGCTGCACTGACTTTGACTGCATGCCTGGCTGCATACTAGGCCTTTACAGGTGCAGGAAAGCTAGGGGGGGGGGGGCCACTACACGATTCATTTATTTGGCACTCTTGCTAGTGCGCAGACTAATAGCTATGTATTGGAAGGCCACAGCGCTGCCGGGGGTGGCACATTGGCGATCGGCGATGCTGAAATAGGGCAAAGCTTATGCTGTGGTGCTCCGGCGGAAGGAGGTCTGGGAACTAAGAAAGTGGCCCATTGCGTAAGACTGGTAGAACTTGATGACTGCCCTCAAGGAACCACAGGATAGCCCCATCCCCTTCAACTGATTGACACACGCCACAGAAGCCCATTGTTCTTAGTACAGGAGTGATTCAATCTCTCCACTTCCTCACCACCCTGCCATCCGACACCCACTCAACATATATGCGTGCCCCCCACTCTTCCGCAAAACTGATGGGGCATACTGCTAACACACCTAAAGAAGTGTTTTTGTTGCTGCGTCACATTTGGATTGGACGGGTCACTTGAACTGTTTGGACAGGACTGAGTGGAAAACTATGCATCCTTAATATGTTCATTTAGGCTAGCAGCTGTGCATGGTCTTGCGTATGGTTGAAACAGTTGTTGTGTTATTGAAATAAGCATTTTTTAAATGTTTTTGCAATATTATCTTGCTAAAAGTCCAATAAAGATGGTTAAAAAAAAAAAGTATCCAAGTACATCAAAATGAAGCTTGCAATGAGGAATCTATTGCTAAAAGTGACCAGAATGTATACATTTTTAAAGAAAAAGCAAACATCTACAAAAATCAATGTGGAAAGCCAAATTCAATATTAGTCTAGGACAGTGATTCTTAACCTGTGGTCTGGGGATCTCTGAGGGTCGGCAAAGCCTACCCATGATGTCCGCAACCGCTTAGAAAATTAGTTTTTGTAGAAAGGCAGTTGCATAAATGACAGGCCTTGACTGCCTTTTCAACCTGGTCATCAAGGTAAGGAAACCAGACTCGGTATCAGAGAGCTCGTTTTGAGGCAACAATTCTACGATGTTCTTCATGGGCTACTTCACTAATTTTCTGTCTCAGACTCTCCGGAATCAGGATTCTCAACCCTCGTTTTAGAACTCCTTCCTGAGTTTGGACAGTTCATCCTTGATATTTTTGTATTTTTGATATACTGGTGAGCAATGAAGTGTGTTGGTTCCACGACTGATATGTAATTATACCCTTCAACTTTAACATGTCACTATCATTGCTTGTGGCATGATAATCTGGGCTAACGAAATGGTAGCTGGTGTGTTTGATCTTACAATGAAGTTGATATAGGCCTCAGATGTTTTGGATGGAGTACTGTTACTTTCTATAGGCACTCTGGAAAAGTAGACAGCAGGATTCTGATCCTTCCCTGTATGATGCGCAATTGTATAATTATACTCTTGTAACCATAGTACCCTTCGTTCAATGCAAGGAGGCTTTTTGGCCTTTGGCTATCCAAATATAGTCAGTAAAGCTTTATAATTAGTTACCATCCTAAAAGGTTTTCCATACAAAAACACATGGAAATGTTCACAAGCCCATACCACAGCTAAGCTTTCTTTTTCAGGTTGTGAGTATGCACGTTCTGTTTGCGACAAACTTCTACTTGCATATGCCTTCCAGCATTCGGGTGTTCACTGTGCTGTGCAAGGATAGTGCCTAACCCAACTGGGCTAGCGTCAACAACAACCTTTGTATGAAGCTTTGGATTGAAATATGCCATTTCAGTAGCATTCTCAATGGCTTGTTTAATTTTCCTAAAACTTTTCTCACATTCATGTAACCAATAAAGTGAAACTTTTTTTTGTCAAGTTTCTCAACGGAGCACTTACAATTGCAAAGTCTTGTATGTATCTGGAACAGTAACTGGCCAGGCCAAGAAATGAACATACCATAGAAACATCCTGTCAGAGATCTGCATTTCACAGCACTTTTACTCTAGCAGGATCAGGTGTCATCAGAAAAGATATGGGCAACTGAATTTCAGCTTTGTCTAGAATTCACACTTGTCTGCATTCAAAGTCAACCCTGCTTCGGCAAGTAAAATACATACTTGTGCAAGAGCTTTAACGTGTTCTTTTTGTGTAGCTCCGAAAATCAATATGTCAACGCTGTAATTGAACAGATTCATGACAGGCTGTATGACACGTCGACATGTCTTGAAATAGTTCTGCAGCAGATGACACACCAAAACGTAGTCTTTTGTATCGAAACATACCAATATGTGTAGAAAAGGCTGTAGTGTACCTTCAATCTTCTTCAAGTTCTAACTGATGATAACCTTTATTTAAATCAAGGCAAGATCAGACCTTTGCACCATTTAATTGCGTTATGTCAGCAATATGTGGACCTGGATGTCGTTCTTGTTCAATTACCTTGTTAGCCTGACGCATGTCAACGCATATGCATACAGCTCCTTCATGGTCCTTTTTGGGCACTACTACTATTTGAGAAACCCATGGCTTTAAACCAGTAAAACGCTCAATAATATCATGCTTAAGTAATGATTCAAATTCTTTCATAACAGCTTCTTGCAAACGAAAAGCAATTTGTCTATGTATTTGAGCAACATGATGGACATCCTCATTAATATGCACCTTTACTTTCATAGTCTTAAGTTTTCCCAAACTTTGAAATAACTAGGGGAACTGACTTACTTTTTCGTTGTGAGCATTCATGTCGTAATTCACAGAAATCAGTCCCATATCAGCAGCGGTGCTGAAACGGAGTAGACAAGCACTGGAAACTGTGCCTTGAAGCACATGGACGGGTGCTTGCACCTATATTTTCTTGTGTTTCATTGTCGCTACAAATGAACCGTGACTCTTTAAGGGTGTTGATGCAGCCCATGCATACACTTTGGTTTTCAATGCCATTAGTTGTGGTAATGGAGATAATTCATTGTATTTCTCCTCAGGCATAATGTTTATCGATGCACCACTGTCAATACTGAAAGGTATCGAACAACCATTTACTTTCAGTGTAATTTTCAGACAATGTTTGAATGACTTTGGTACTTTGGGATGTCGATCTTTCTTTGACTGACGTTTTCCTTCAAAAGCAGCCAGACCAACATGCGCATGCTTTTTTGAGGTAAACATCGACATGGCACAATCATTTTCTTCACTTTCACTTGAAACTGATGAACTGTTTGACGATGATTTGTAAGACGATAGACTTTGTTCAGTGTCGATTTGTCTTAACTGATGTCACCGCTTGACCTTGTGGGTGCACAGTGGACGTTGCTTCTGGAGCGTTTCAGTGGCCATTTTGTTTCAGCGATGTAACACTTGCATTTCTTTTGGAATTACAAACTGTCACACAGTGGTTCTCCTTTCCACAGCCACTGCATATCTGTCCAATGGTGGAACATTTATCTTTGTGTGGAAACGAAAATCCTCATTTAAAACACAACTTTGTTTTACGGGCAGTTATCACCTTGTGTCCTTCAGTCTTTTGTTTGGGTTACTTTTCACACTCATGACTGATTCATTCTAGCCACCTTCGGCCTCCATGTCGGCAGCTTGTCTATCGGCACACTCTTTAGCTCTGGCAGCCATTAATACTTGCTCCAGACTACGAGTTTCTCTCAGCATTCATCATCTGAATGAATAAGACAAGCAACCATCAATAACTCTCAGACGCATAGCTTCATCATTAAATTACCTGAACTTACAATGTCTGATGAGTGAGTTGAGTCTCTCCACAAATTCATCAATTGTTTCACAACCTTCTGGCGTTCCTGGTTGAAAATGTATCTTTTGTAATCAACATTTGGCAATGGATTATACTTGAGATTCAACACCTCTTTAATCAGACGATATGTGACTTAATCAGTTTGCAGCATTCTCTTAATGACTTCCTTTACACCATCACCAGCAAGATTTTTGAGATACTTGATAATCTTTCTGTTATCAGTCTCTTCAAATGCATCAATGAATTTATCAAATGTCTCTTTCCAAGCAGTCCATATATCGCCAATGTTTTGCTATTATTAAAAGGTGGTGGTAGTTTCAGGAAAGCGGCAGCGTTGCAGACAAGTGTGCAACTTACTGACAGTGTGTGTGGATCTCTGTTGCTTGGTTTATGTGACTCAGCAGTGAGGCCTTGCGACGTGCTGGCCTCAGGATCATCTTTAATGATAACTGGAAGCGTGACTTCCTTCTCTGCCAGCTAAAATATTTCTCTATTCCTAAGATATTTGGAGACAGTGGTGATTGTCGCGCACTTTTCAAATACAAACCTTGTGTTTGGTCTGGGTTGCAGCGCCTGGCGCTGAGGTCGTATCCACTCACTTTACTCAGGTTCTGGTGAGTAAATAACTGTCATCGTTTGGCGGCTCTTTGCGAACTCCTTATCTTCACCACTTTCTGACTGTTACGTAATCTTGCACTTTGTGATTATCAATGGCTGCTCTTTGAAAACCTGGTTGTAGCTGCCTTTTGCTTTCATGCTCCGGATTACATATCACTGCATCCTGCGCAGTAGCGCAGTACCTTTACGTTTGGTCTAATCAGCAGGTTCACAACCATTGGTAGGAAGATTTCTCTGCAATGCTTTCAGAGTTTTTAACTTCTTTACTGCAGCTGGAGTTGCGCTTTGACTCCACATGTGTTAAGCTTTGGTTCCTCACTTCGATTGCAACACACGTGGCACTCACAAGCAGTTTTCTTGGACCACGGCAAACTCTCTGGGAGAGCACTGTTGATCCTCTGGTTACTTGTTCCCAAACTCGTCACCAGTTGTAGCATCCTCCATAGCCCGGGTACCCACAAAGGACTATGCCACACATGGAGCTTAGTATTACACGTCTTTATTCGTCTGTGTGTAACTGCAAACTCAACATTCTAAACTAGCCATCAGTGCATTCTGCTCGAACACATACGTCACAGTTCTACGGAGTCCATCCGGAGCCAAAAGGGTTCCATCAATTCTGACTCGCAAGACACTACAGTGGGAACAGTGCAAATGCATCAAACAGAATATAGTATGAACGATGAGTTGCCTCAATCTAATTTAGAAAAGCTCCAACTTTCCCATTACAATTTCTTTTTCCATATGTTTGTGAATTAAATAAATATTTCATCATTTGTTTATTTGATCGATGAATGCTCATTTCTGCATTTTTTTGTGTACTGTTCTGCAATTCAAATCATAGAAAATGCAGGGGGCGAGGGTCCCCGGCTTCCAGTAATGACTCAGTGAGGGTTCCCAGATTCCAGTAATGATTAAGTGGGGATCCACAGAGGTCAAAAGGTTAAGAACCACTGGTCTAGAGGGTGTGGGTCCTAATTGCCTTTACAAGCCACCCATGATGAGCACAAAAAAAAGTAAAGTGTAGTTGTTTACTCTGGTCAACTGTTCGACTTTCTGGAGGCATAAATCTCTCAGGAGGGAAAGACAGGACACAGTGGCTCCCAAAAGCTCCATGAGATCATGCCTGCTTCATCTGCAAGAGCCATGTCTTAAGGTTCCTTCCTAAGCCCATGAGGGAGAGGGAGACTCTGAGGTGTTTCGGGAGGTCTTTCCAGGTTTTGGCTGCGAGGTCTGAGAAGGAGCGTTCTCCGCTTCTGGTCTTCTTGATGCGAGGGAGGTGTACTCTTACATGGGACACAGCTTGAAGGTGTCTGGTGGGTTGGTAGACGTTGAGGCGGTGGCTGAGGTAAGCTGGACAGGTGTTGTGGAGAGCTTTATAGGCGTGGGTGATTAGATAAAACTTACATCTTTCATGGACTGGGAGCTAGTGGAGATTGTTGAGGTGTGGAGAGATGTGGTTATTTTGCTGGATGTTCAGGATGAGTCTGACCGTGCCGTTCTGGGTGGTTTGGAGTTGGCGTAGGACATGGGCTGGGATTCCAAAGTAGAAGGCGTTTCCGTAATGAAGTTTACTTGTGAGAAGAGCCTAGGTGACAGTTTGTCTGTAGTTCAGTGGGATCCACTTGAAAATCCTGGATAACATTCGCAGGATGTTGAAGCATGTTGAGGCGGTGGCATTGATCTGTATGCTCATGGACAGGTTAGTGTCCAGGATGATCCCCAGAGTCTTGGCATCGTCTGCAGGGGTGGATGGGGGGCTAAGTTCAGAGGGCCACCACGAGGCACCCCAGGGGGAGAAGTTGTTGCTAAAGATTAGGACTTTGGTTTTGTCTGTGTTGAGCTGGAAGCAGCTGGTTTTCATCCAAGCAGAGGCGCTGCTCATGCAGGTGCAGTTGGCATCACAATGCATTAACTTTCCACAACCCAGCTACATCTCGTATAACTTGCTGACTTTACTATTGTATTTGACACTGTATAGCGCTCCGCTGTGTTTTGGCTAGTTTCGAACTATTAAAGTATCAAATACATAGATAAATACAAGGTGCCCTGTTTTGCACAGGTCCTCCCTTTGGGTCACAAAGAGTCATTTACCCTGACCCTTTAGAGTATCTTGCCAGAGCTTGGGACAAACAAGAGCACGATCTAAGGTCTCAATCCTACTTCTTAATAGGTTCTCCATAATGGGCTCGCTCCAACTTTTAAGCAGTTTTCTTGACCTCCTTCTATAACAATCACAGAAAGTCCCATTCCTATAGGTCTTTCATTTTGGCAAAAGACTGTTTCAGCTGCTGGAGCCCTCCTAGCCCATGAGGTTCCTCCCTCTGCCCACCAATGAAAAATCTATTCAAACTAGTCCAGCTCCCCTGTCACCCATTGCCCTCCCATGGGAGTGGAGACAGCTGGCTGGGAATAAGTCAACTTTAAAGTCAGGCCAACAATATTTCTCGGTCTTCACATAAACAAGGCAACTTCCACAGTCCTGCCTATGTGGGGTGGAGCTATTTGGTGTCCTTTTCTCTACTCTCACATTCTGGTGATAAGAGATGATTGACGAGCTATAATTAACCTAGTGGGTCTTCCTGCCACAAATCTTGAAACATGGAAGCTGCCAAGATGGCTCTTTGTTCTTCAGTAGAATTCCAATTAAGGTCATTAACACCCAATCTAGCACAGCTCTGGACTGGGTAAAGCTAGTTATTGTCACTGTAGGACTGGGGAGCCTGAAAGGCCCCGTTAATTGAACTGCCAGTGCTCAGTCTCTTTTCTAGAAGTATACCAAAAATCTAAGTTCACAAAATTTGATTTTTAATGACTAAGAAAATAATTCAAACAGAGATGTTCTAGCTTTTTCAAGCCTGAGTTAAAGTAATATGACTTTTATACTTAAAGCAGGCCTTTGAAAATCAGAAAGGCTGCCTCAGCTCGTACAGTAAGAAAGCACTTAAAATTCAGTTATTTCAGAAATATGCCAGCTCATATTTCGCATGTCCCACTTCTGCACATAATACACCTTTGCAATGTGAGTTCCAAGGCACATATTACACATGATTTAACTAATGTAATATACAGGCTGTCATTACAAGTTGCCATCATACCCCAGGGTGAGGTATTTACTACATGAAGTAAATACCTTCTATTTCAAGTTTTCAATGTGAAAATAAGGCATAACATGTAGAATCTGTTTGTAACACTCCTAATTCTGCATGTAATGTCTATTTTGTTCCAGCACTCCCCATCTCCTCAACAAATGTTGGCAAGTTTGACCTGCCAGAATATGTCAGTGTAAAGTGAGTGAGTGGTAATTATCACACAACTCGCAATTCCTATCCCTGGGTAAACTCCTGTTTCGGCAGGGTTCAGAATTAGCCCTTTTCTTGTAACGTCAACAAGTTTTTAAACAAATTAGGAGAAGTTTTTTTCTGCACAGTGTTTAAAACAGTTGTGGCCCACAGCAGACCAGGCATGAAGTGATAGCCTTAATGCCATGGTTAAAACATTCTACATGGGTATCATAAAGTCATAGTGCCATATGTGATATTTGCCTTTGATGAAATTTGCATACTGTTTACACATTTCTTCTGTTGCTTTACCGACATCAAGTGGAGTTAAGAAATTACTTTTTAAGTTTTATTGATCACAGCACATGTAGATGCAGTATTAGCAACCCCCAGTGCCCAGAGTCAAAGTATGCCAGCAAACCAAACTCATAAAAGTAAAACATTTGGGGAACTGTAAATTCACAAAACAGCAACAATCTCTGCAACATGCTTGTTGCAAGATAAATATTGTTAAAATGGAGACTTTATATGTGGTGGTCTGTGCTCAATGACAAGCACCCGAATGCAGTCAACAGGTGCCCAAAGTAGCTTCAGAAGAGCTGGATTTTAAAGATAGCCACTTCAAAATCAAGTTCAAGATCCCCTGTTTGTACATTAATTTCTTGTGGCTACCCTGACAATAGATCTGGCAAGTATCAATTCTTCTTGGACCTATACTGAGCACCCCAGGGATAGTACGGTCTTTATGGTTAATTATAAGGACAGTCCAAATACTTCACGAATATGTGATCTTTCCAGTGTGAGATGCAAACCCAAAATGTATCAGGTGGAATATGGGCAAACCGGTATCGCTGTATCTGACCTGCCTTACATGGCCAACAACGGAGGTTTCCAATTGAACATTGAAACAAAGCGGGGGTAATATTTAGCACAGGGTATGTTGTGGCGCTAACCTGATGTCGTGAGTATCACAATCGAAGGTAATCTGTGCGGTGCAACAGGTGAGGGAAAAACCCCTAGGCCGTCAATAATGGACAAAGGTCCGTTTCACACAAATGACACCAAATCCTGTGCACACGCTCATAAGTATTTGCAAAACCAGTAATTAATGTTAACAGGAAAACAATGAAGAATAGTTCTTGTCCTTTAAGTGGTGATTTTAATGTAAGTTACTTCGGCGGCCAGCCAACACGTGTTTCGTCAGTGGGTGTAAAACCCAAGACTTCTTCAGGGCTGGAATTGAACAAAATTAGTTAATGTCACCATACAAGGCGAAATTCGAATTAAGGAATTTACATGTAAAATGCACAAGAATAAAAGTGTGAGTCATTCCAGAGACATACTAAGAAGGTGGGATTAGTGGGCATGATGGATTTCTTAAAATATGTGGATGGTTGAAATTATCATAATTGCAAGCATCTGTGTAAGGGACCATGCAAGGAATACAAGTTGTCAAACAAACACTCTATTGGTTGCATGCCGATTTCATTATGCTGTGTCTCGAGTGCCTATCAAGTTCAGACCATTACGCACGGTCACATCCAAGTGTTGGTGAGCCGTGTTCAGAATAACTGTATTTTAACATGCGTGACAGTAACAAGATGCCAATAGTGTGTATTCAGTGTTCGCATAGTCTACCGCAGTTTTATAATCACCCGGTGCTCGTGCGTAACACATGTGTGCAAGGATCTGAAAACATCTCACTGGTTCGCATAGTACTGCGAACAGTGCCTACCTTTCAAATAAAGTGGTCACACTTCAGACCTGTAACATATGAGCAGGAGTCTAAATCAAAATTAAATCCTGAATGCGAGTTTCAAAAGCATAGTAAACAGGCAAAAGTTACTGCAAGTAAAACTTAAAGTTGTCGCTCACCTTTCAACTGGTGATAATTCCGACCCAGCGGGTCTTAGTAGTCAATTTTTGAAATCAAATAATTTCCTCGTAGTAAGCAATCTGTATAACAATAACTTGACATCAATGTGGTGTCCATCAATATATTAACAGTTACAAAGACCCAAAGCTACTTTATATGTACTCAACTTATTGCCTCTATCAAGTGCTTTTCAAGGTATATCTTTTTTACCTCCAAAAATCGTATATTAAGGCCAGTGTTTCACTTCTTATTCGGGCTTCGTATGTCAAAGACGTAAATTATTTCCACTCAATCAAATCTATTTGTCTGAATACGACCACAGAGACCGCGGCATCATCCGCCGCTAACCAACTGTAAAAATTCATGACAACACCCATAAGTACACTATTCAGTAACCTTACGTTAAACTTTTTTTCTATCCATTACGAGCTTCTTAGATCCTGCTCTTGCTGCTTACCTAAGGCGAGTACACCCAGTGGTTGGATTCTCCGGCACCGAGTAAACCGGAAATGAAAGTTATACATGACCCGGAAGTGTTCTTTTATTCCGATGTCATTCAAGCAACGACTAGAGCGCAAACCCGATTACATCGCGCTACGGTGATTGGTATTTAGTAGTGACAAAAGAAGGGCATGCAATTAATGAAAATTGGAACCGCCACAGTTAAGGGGCTGAAATTTCGAATTTCAGTGAGGGCTAAGGAATTATACCCCGCTCAACAAAAAATTCCAGCAGAAAATGGATTAACATGATAAGAAATTCACATATTACGTGTACATGTAGAATTTGTGACTTATGTACTGTTCAGGACGACTTTCATATAGTCCAAGTTAAAAAAAGGGAAACTTAAAAACATGTATCATAACAGTTGTGCAAACAATACTCCTTAAATCACTATTGCAAGTTTAAAACAAGTTGGGTCCACGTTAAGAGTACATATACTGTCATATGTACTCTTAACGTGGACCCAACTTGTTTTAAACTTGTACACGTAATATGTGAATTTCTTATCATGTTAATCCATTTTCTGCTGGAATTTTAGCATGAACATGCGCTACTTTCTGTAGCCCTTTAGCAGGGGCTCATTTCTTGTGAAGCATGATATATTGTCTGGAATCAGACTCTAGTTTCTTACATGTGCTGTATTGTTGTAATTATGTTTCCTTCCTTCCCCTTGTCTCCCGTAACCAATTGGAGATTTTTAATATTTTGTTGAGCGGGGTATAATTCCTTAGCCCTCACTGAAATTCGAAATTTCAGCCCCTTAACTGTGGCGGTTCCAATTTTCATTAATTGCATGCCCTTCGTTTGTCACTACTAAATACCAATCACCGTAGCGCGATGTAATCGGGTTTGCGCTCTAGTCGTTGCTTGAATGACATCGGAATAAAAGAACACTTCCGGGTCATGTATCACTTTCATTTCCGGTTTACTCGGTGCCGGAGAATCCAACCACGGGGTGTACTCGCCTTAGGTAAGCAGCAAGAGCAGGATCTAAGAATCTCGTAATGGATAGAAAAAAAGTTTAACATAAGGTTACTGAATAGTGTACTTATGGGTGTTATCATGAATTTTTACAGTTGGTTAGCGGCGGATGATGCCGCGGTCTCTGTGGTCGTATTCAGACAAATAGATTTGATTGAGTGGAAATAATTTACGTCTTTGACATACGAAGCCCGAATAAGAAGTGAAACACTGGCCTTAATATACGATTTTTGGAGGTAAGAAAGATATACCTTGAAAAGCACTTGATAGAGGCAATAAGTTGAGTACATATAAAGTAGCTTTGGGTCTTTGTAACTGTTAATATATTGATGGACACCACATTGATGTCAAGTTATTGTTATACAGATTGCTTACTACGAGGAAATTATTTGATTTAAAAAATTGGCTACTAAGACCCGCTGGGTCGGAATTATCACCAGTTGAAAGGTGAGCGACAACTTTAAGTTTTACTTGCAGTAACTTTTGCCTGTTTACTATGCTTTTGAAACTCGCATTCAGGATTTAATTTTGATTTAGACTCCTGCTCATATGTTACAGGTCTGAAGTGTGACCACTTTATTTGAAAGGTAGGCACTGTTCGCAGTACTATGCGAACCAGTGAGATGTTTTCAGATCCTTGCACACATGTGTTACGCACGAGCGCCGGGTGATTATAAAACTGCGGTAGACTATGCGAACACTGAATACACACTATTGGCATCTTGTTACTGTCACGCATGTTAAAATACAGTTATTCTGAACACGGCTCACCAACACTTGGATGTGACCGTGAGTAATGGTCTGAACTTGATAGGCACTCGAGACACAGCATAATGAAATCGGCATGCAACCAATAGAGTGTTTGTTTGACAACTTGTATTCCTTGCATGGTCCCTTACACAGATGCTTGCAATTATGATAATTTCAACCATCCACATATTTTAAGAAATCCATCATGCCCACTAATCCCACCTTCTTAGTATGTCTCTGGAATGACTCACACTTTTATTCTTGTGCATTTTACATGTAAATTCCTTAATTAGAATTTCGCCTTGTATGGTGACATTAGCTAGTTTTGTTCAATTCCAGCCCTGAAGAAGTCTTGGGTTTTACACCCACTGACGAAACACGTGTTGGCTGGCCTCCGAAGTAACTTACAGTAAAATCACCACTTAAAGGACAAGAACTACTCTTCATTGTTTTCCTGTTAACATTAATTACTGGTTTTGCAAATACTTATGAGCGTGTGCACAGGATTTGGTGTCATTTGGAGGTTTCCAATATTTAAGGCTTCCCAGGAACAAACATCTCAAGCAAACCCATGGTAGAAGTCAGAGCCAACCTAAACCAAACATTTCTTGTAAAAAATGTTTATAAACAATGCAAAATATCAGTGGGAAAATGGTATTGTATTATACATTTCAGAGCAAGAAAACTTCCTTTTTAGGTCTCGCCCCAAGCCAGCGCACAATGCACTGTTGCTTAGCGACGATCTGTTGTTCCTTAAAATAACTTCTGAAGTGGGGCTTTTAGTGGGTCCATTAATTACCATTTGTTGGCATCATTATAATTCTTCTTTGCTGCCTTCTAATTTGGCAGCACGTCCCAGGCATCACTTCCTTTACTTTCTGTGGCGCTTAGACCATGTAAAGATTGATTAGGCGCAGTGTGCGTCCGCTGCTCACAACGTGATTGAGGTTCTATTACCATAGCTGCCAACTGTCCCGGCAAGTTCAAGACTGTCCTGGGTAATTCACTATCCCGGGACAGTCCAGGCAATTGCACTTCCAGCCCTGCCAAGTGTGTTGCAGGGAATTGCGATGGGAATTTCAAACTTTAGGCCAAAGTAGCAGAGTTGGAAAAATTATCCAATGCAGCTGAATCGGAGAATTTTTCCAACTCAGCTACTTGTGCCTTAAGTTTGAAATTCCTGTCTCAATTCCCAGCAATTCTCTCTTTATTGAGTAGACCCTATAATCTGCACTATGATAAGTAGGCAGAGTTAAATTATGCTAAGTATGTGGGTTGGGCAGAGCTTTGGGGCAGTGGGTGTGGTACATTTTCAAGTAAGTAATTGATTGCTGTGCTGCCATGTGTCCCTGGAAATGTTTTTCAAATGTTGGCAACTATGTATTACTTTCACTGCCGCCACCTGGCTCCATCTCCTTTATCCCCAAACTGTATGATATATGTTGCTCTCTTGCCCTTTAGTTTGACATTACTTAGTTCGCAATTAAATTACAAAGAATTTGCTGATTTCTTGATTAAACTCACAGGGCTGGAGATATGATGCTATTCTGACATTGCGTAACTTGGCAACCGCTTGTGTGCGCGCACACAAATGCAAAGGGTGCTTTGTGGTATTGTAAATAGCCATCTGTCATAAAAACTAACATAAACAGAATTACTGGGCAAAGGGCCAGATTTGCATGCATCTCTTAGCCAAACTGACACCACCAGGAGGCAGTTCACGGTGTGCTGTTAATTGTCATAAACACAATTTTTCACCCAGCTGCGAGGTGTCATTCACTGTAGTGATAAACCGACAATCACTGGGGTCTAGCAGCTAATTTGTTGTCTTTAAAACCATAAAAGCCACTCTAATGCTGGCATACCAACATGACCCAATTGTGTGACCCTGGGCGTTTTCAGGTTTCTGTCCCTCAGAACCAATCACTGCGGTAAGTGAGAACACTTCGATACAGGCTACTGAACGTTAACATAGCCATAGGAAGTGACGTCTCAAATGGGCGGCACAGATTTCTAAGTTACTCTGAGATTTTGCAAGTTTACACAATATGTTCTACATTTAGGAAATTACCTGCAGATCTTCCATCTCATTCTGAATTTCCAGACACAGGGAAAGCATGTGTAACCTTCAGAAAGGAAGGCATAAAGGTGTAGAGCCTAAATAGCTAACGTCATCTTGGGACATTCGGAAAGCTTCCCTAGGAATGCATTCTGCCCATTGCCTACCATTGTTTGTAACTCACATTTGCTTGCTTTCTATTTGCTAGCTCTATTTGTTTTAGGCTGTCCAGTTTGAGTTTGTCCCTTCCTTTGCCCAAATGCAATTTACTGTATTCTTCCACCAGTACTGGGTTTCTGTAAACAGGCCTTTAAATCTTGTTGTTATCTTCTCGCATTTGCTGTGCATTCAAAGACAGAGGTCAAATGTCAGTCTCTGTCTTTCAGGGAGCTTGGTGTTTACTTTTCTTTCTCTGACTTCAAAGTGAGAGGATTTATGTGACAATCGTGCTGGGTACTGGGGGTGAGCTTGAGGAAGGCTGTACCATGTTATTTATTTTCTAGCACACAACAAAATTTAAATGTCCGTAAATGAACTGTGCAGATATTTCATAATATACAGAATTAGAAAAGCACAAATGAAGCACATTTTTGGGTAATTCTCAAGTGTGGTGGAAACAAATATTTTAATACGATCAAAACAAATCAATACACTATGTGATGACATTTCCACAAATTATCGTTTATGTGTTGTATAATACTCTTATCAGTAAAACTTATGCCTATGCAAATGTAATGGTCATTTCAATTGAAAATGTGTTGTCTGTAATGGCAGTGTGCTACCACACCATGCATACTCCACTTTACCCCACTCCACTCTGCACCACTCCACACTATGCCAATCCACTCCACACTGCGTCACTGTACTCTACTCTACTTCACTCTCACCATTCTACTCTACACCACTCTACTCTATGCCAATGCACTCTACCCCACACTACTCTAATATGCACAACACTGCACTCTATGCCAATGTAGTCTTACTCTGTACCACTCCACTCTAGGCCAGTGCACTCTATGCAGCTCTAATCTACTGTGCACTCTAATCTTGCCCACTTTACTCTACTGTGCACCACTCCACTCTACTCTGAAACAATCTACTCTACGCCACTGCATTCAGAACCACTGTACTGTCACTACACACTAATCTGCGCCAATGCACTCTACATCCCTTTACTCAAACCCAATGCACTTTACGCCTTTCTACTCTGCACCACTCTACTCTATGCTAGTGCACGCTACTATGCACCATAGCACTTTTCGCCACTGCACTCTACACCAATTGAGTCTAGGCCACTCCACTCTACGTCACTCCACTCTATGCCAGTCTACTCTGCAACACTGCATTCTATGCCACTGCACTCTACCCTGCACTACTCCACTCAATGCCAGTGTACTCTACTCTGCACCATTCTACTACTCTATGTCACTGCACTCTACCCTGCACCACTCCACTTTACACTGCACCACTCCATTCTATGCCACTTCACTCTACTCTTAAACAATCTATCCTACACCACTGCACTCTATACCACTGTACTCTATGCCACTCTACTCTGCACCACCCTACTCCAAACCACTGCACTCTATGCAAACTACTTTGTGCCACTGCACTCTATACCACTATACTCTACTCGGCAACACTTTACGCCAGTGCACGCTACACCACTCTACACCATTGCGCTCTTTATCACTCCACTCTAAGCCAATCTATTCTACTGAATACCTCTGTAATATACTCCACAGACGCAGGAAACAGGAAGCACCCAGGCTCCCAGACTCCACTAGCCAATCACAATGTCGTGACTGGTCTGAGCGCCGTGGTTCGGCGCTCAGACAGGGAGTGGGAGGCTGTGCATGTTCTCCACCCAGGCTGTGCAATACAGCTGGGTGGAGAACATGCTAAGTGCGCATGACTGTTTGGCTGGCCCAAGACGGCTGGCCAAACAGTCATGCGCACTTATGAGAGTGCCCACCACTCCTCCTCCGTCTGGCATCACCCAAGCACTGCCTGCCCCGCCCTAACCTGGCTGCAAGCTCAATACTGAAATTAAAATGATAACGTTCTGTTATTATCATTTTATTTTTCCGTTGCACTGCTCTTAGAGCAGTGGGGCGACGCTCCTCCGCCTTAGCGGAGGAGCTGCAGCTGTATGCCATTGCTCCCTGCACCACTTTAGGCTGTTGCAGTCTACGCCACTGCACGCTACACCATTGCGCTCTATGTCACTGCACTCTACGCCACTCAATTCTACTCTGCACCACTGTTCTCTATGCCACTGCTCTCTGCACCACTCTTCTCTACACCAATGCACTCTATGCCACTGCACTCTGCTCTGCACCACTCAACCCTACGCCACTACACTCTGCATCACTCCACGTCACTCTAATCTATTCTGCACCACTGCACTCCATGCAACTGCACTCTACACCACTCTACTCTAAGCCACTGCACTCTACACCACTCTACTCTAAGCCACTGCAATCTACGCCACTCCACTCTACACCTCTGTACTCTACCCTGCACCACTCCACTCTACCCTGAACCAATCTACATCACTTCACTCTACTCTGAAACAATCTACTCTACGCCACTGCAAACTACTCTGCACCACAGTACTCTACGTCACTGCACTCTACGCCAATGCACTCTACACCATTTTACTCAAAACCAATGCACTCTACGTTAATATACTCTGCACCACTGTTCTTTACGCCACTTCACTCTACTACACTCCACTCCACTCTATGACACTCTACTCCATTAAACTCTACTCCACTCTATGGCACTCCACTCTACAACAATTTAACCCACTATGTCACTCTACAACACTACTCCACTCTACGACACTCTACGCAACTCCCTCGATGCCACTTTACTCCACTCTATTCTATTCTACGACACACTACTCCACTTCATACCACTCACTCTATGCCACTCCACTCTATGACAATCTACTCCGCTCTGCGCCACTCTACTCTTCAACACTCAACTCCACTCTATGTAACAACCTCCACTCTGCTCTACATCACTCCACTTCATTCTACTCCACTCTATGCCACTCATCTCTACTCCACTCTGCTCCATCCACACCACTCCATGACACTCCATGCCATTCATCTCTACACTACTCCATAACACTCCACTCTACTCCACTTTACGACACTCTATTCTATGTCACTCTCCCTTACACCACTAACTTTTAGCCATGGTTAACAGCAGCCCTGCTGGTGTACAACATGGCTAAAATACATTGGCAAAGCTAACTGCTCTTGCATCAGTGAGACCTATTAGCTTTGCCAATGCTTGTGTTAAAAAAAGCAGCTTTCCTGCCTTCAGGACACAAAACAGGCTGCTGGGAGAGGAGTGCCAGGGAGGGGGTTTGGAACCAGAGACTCACAATGGGTAGCTGTAGAGAGGGAGGTGTTCAAAGGGATTAGAAACCATGTTTTTTTATGCAGATTTATAACACGAATGTGACCCACAGGCATCAAAGCGCTCTATGGAAATGGATTAATGGGTTACAGCTCTAGTTTTTAAGTGTCACATGCAAGCAACGATCTATTGTTTCTATTAAATAAAACAAAATCCCTAAAAAGAGGGTTTTAGCCAACCCATTTCCATAGGTGTTATTAACACTCTTTTTTGCTGGTTTCTAATTCAGCAGCGCCTGCCAGGAATCACTTCGTTTTCTTGTGCGAATCGAACAGTTTTCCTTTTTTTTTTTTAAACAAATGTGCTAGGAGGTCGTTCCTTTAGAGACATTTACTTCTCATGGTGTAGAACGTTCAGAGATAACTCGAAAATCATTTTCAGCAAAGTCAGAGCAATTTGTTGGTGAAACCTCAATGTAAACAGCTATTGACATACTCAAGATGTGAAGAGGGCAGTGAATATTTATTTTCAAACAATATTTCCCACTGTTTCAACATGCTTCCAGAGACATCAATAAGGGTGATGCTGTGCGGTCTGGGAATATAACAGATGGGTAGTTGCTGGTTGTGTCTGCAAAAGCATGAATGCATCATTTATATAGCACCATATGGGAAAATAACAGAAACATGTTTAATGAATACACATATCTGAAGGCATATATTGGTAGAGGAGGTACCTCAGTATTGCTGTTTGGCTAGCAAGAAGAACTAGTAACACATGATTCTTTTTGCTTTATTTGAAACCAAGCAATGCCATGCCACTTCACCCCAACCCACATAACACCACTCCTCTCCACACAATGCCACTCTACTCCACACAATACCACTCCACTCAATGGCACTCAACGTCACACAATGCCATTCTACTCCACTCCACCCCACTCAATACCATTCCGCTCAATGCCACTCAGCTCGAAACAATGCCACTCCACCCCACACAATGCCACTCCATGGCACACAATGCCACATGACTCAACTCAATGCCAGTCCACACAACACATTGCCACTCCACACAACACAATGCCACTTCGCACCATGCCACACAGTTTAATTCCACTCCACACAATGCCACTCCACTCCACTAAATTGTAATTGTATTTATATAGCGCTTAGTAACCCGGACTAGTTGAATTGCTTTGAGGCATGCCACTCCACTCCACTCACTGCCACTCCACGCCACTATACTCGACACAATGCCACTCCACGCCACAAAATGTTACTTAGCTCCACGCCAGACAATGTCACTTCAAGAGGTGGAGAAGTGTGGCTCAATGGTTAGAGCGGCAGACCCTGATGCAGAGATCTGGCCCGGGACCAGGGTTCAATTCCCGCCTCGGCGGGTCTTGGGCTCAATTTCCTCGGACCTGATAATTCTCGCCTCGGTGCCTATTCTAATCATGGGTCCCACTCTGCAACTCTGGGCAATAGCTTGCTTAATCTCCACAACGGCCCCAACAGCGCTGGGATGCCTGGCTTCACCCTGGGGGTGCCCAGGAGTGGACATTTCACAGGGCAAAGCCAGGAAGGGTTCCACAGCGGTATGCGTACAGCGCCAGGACACCTCTTTGGGGGTATAAGTGCGCTTTACAAGTACAAATTTCATTTCATTCATTTCATTTCATTTCACTCCACTCCACTCAATGCCACTCCACTCCACAGTGTTGTATTACTGTTTATATAGCGCTTTGTACCCCCAAACGAGGCATTGGTGTTTTGAAGCGTGACACTCCACTCCACTCAATGCCACTCCATGCTATCCAACGCACTTCAAGCCACACAATACCACTCCACACTATGCCACTCAACTCCACTCAATGCCATTCCACTTCACACCACTCCACGCAATGCCATTTTAACCACACAATACCACTCTAACCACGCAATGCCACTCCTCCATTCCAGACAATGCCACTCCATGTCTCACCATACAATGTCACTCGACTCCTCACAGCGCTACTCCACTCCACACAATGCCACTCTAATCGACGCCACACAATGCCACACCACAGACTTTTAAATCTAGTTTTTTTTTTTTTTTTTTAAAGAAAAAGGCTTTGTGAACCGGATATCCTCGAATACTTACAGCAAAAAGGCCTACAACGAGGAGTAAGCAGAGCAGTACATGCCTTGCTAGTTGTGGCTCTCCAGTTTGTAAACGGTGCTCCTCTTCTGATAGAATGCATCTTTGAGACACACACTGACTTACACAATGATTTTCTAAAGAGAAAAAATTGAGAAATTATTATGTGCCAGACAACACAATACACAACATACATTTATATTTAGTGGAACAGGTACAACCACACCATGTTATATAAGGGGAAATTCAAATGTCCTCAAACTCAGCAATAAATGTTATAAGGCATGGTGGTTTAACTGTAATGCGTTATTGATCCTCAAACTGACTCGTGTATTGTGGAAAAGTAAGAAATACAACATGTAATTTATCATCTGTTGTAGCTTATTTTATTTGTTGGGACACATTTAATTCGGAATGCTTCCATTATTTCAAATCTCCTTAACACCTAAACTGATTTACCACATTGCCATCTGAGTTTCAATTTACAGTGTTTAAGGAGATTTATTATGCATTCAAGAATATTTTGTTTTAAGTGATTCCTTGTTGTTCCACTTGTTTTAACACAATAGCCTGGAGGTCTTGTAAATTTTAATAAAAGTTGGGCCATCTGATGTGCTATCCCCAAAGATGTCAATCTAAGTACAACTCCAGCAGCTCAGCTCATAAAACAAATATCCTGTGCCTACACATACCAGAAGCTGATCCTCTGGGCACTGTGAACTGCCAAGCTCTCAGCTATGGCTGAGGGAGCAGCTCCCTTGGCAAACAAGTGCCAGCATTCTGCGGCACTGCACTGCAGCTCCCACTTGCTGAAGGGGAGTGGTGCCAAAGATCATGTATAATGTCCAGGTGCCCCTTCCAGTGGCAAATCCTGAGGAAATAGCTGTGGAGAGAAAGGGGAGCCATGTGGCAGACGGTGACACTGGCAACTCTAACTGATCTAGGCAGGTGGCCATTTTCAGGCTATTGATGCCACACTTAAGGACTGAGTCAGGATGTTT
Source organism: Calotriton arnoldi (assembly GCA_963921515.1). Classification (NCBI taxonomy): domain Eukaryota; kingdom Metazoa; phylum Chordata; class Amphibia; order Caudata; family Salamandridae; genus Calotriton; species Calotriton arnoldi. The sequence goes on from CAWUFW010005681.1 coordinate 792,292, forward strand.
TGTGCCTTGACAGCAGGAAGGAGAATACCTACATCTAGTAGAGGGGTCTGAAACACCATCGCAGGTGGGCCAAAAGAGCATAAACTGAATGAGCTGACTGATTTGTTCTGCCGAACTTCTGAAGGTGATGCCTCTCTTGAAGGCTCATTGGAATTACATAAAATACAGTGATATTGTAAGGAGAGGGTACAAGCATCCACAACAACAATCTTTGTGACTTGGAGTCATGTCTTTGTCAAAGAGTGGAGGGTACCGGCAACCTAACCGGGGAAGTGACCAACTGCTCCGCTTTGTGTATGGACTGGCAACGAATTGGTTGTGAGCCCAATCTGCCATGGATCTGAAGGCCAGTGGCAAAAGGTGCAGAGAGGTTGCTGTGTGGACCATTGGACTGTGAGAAGCCGGAGTCAACCCTTTTCTTTACCAACAGCACTGAGACACAAAGTGAAGAGGGCAACGCACTGGGCAGCAGTGGTATAGGTGTCTGCTTTTAGTCCCAAAAATTACTTCACAGATGCCTCTCAACGATAAGGCGATCCAGCTCATGAGCTAGAATGTAAGATAACTTTTAAAATATAAAACATGAGGCTGCTGTTGGTGTACCTTGAGAAATATGGTTCATGTGTGGTCATGCCACAGGAAGCTTACATATCCACTAAAAGGCACTTTCAATTTGCAACGCAATGGGTCTGCAATAGATGTTTTGCTTTGTACAACATGTACTTAAGGGAGTACCGATTATACAAGTTAATTACCATTGGTAACGGTTGTTCTGGTGGATCTAAACGCAGATTCCTCGCACTTAGAGAATATTCCCAGGTATCAGACTGAATCAGCATATTCTCCCCACGCACCAGTAAGTGGCACCACATGGATATGCAGTGACTTCACAGTGCTCCAGAATTGACAGGGCAAAGCCAAATTTAAGCACCACCCCGTGCGCTGGTGTGAGTTTCTTACATGTACCCTCAGAAGCAGAGTGTAGAAAAAGCTGTCTGAGACAGTGTGCCGATCTTCTAACTTCTGGCCTTTTCAATTGATAAGGAAGCCACTCTATAGAACAGGGAAGGGGGAGGGCAGTAAGCAATCCAATCTACTGTTAGATAGGGTATCCACCAGAAAGAGTATTACCAAAGGTAAGCAACTTGTTCTGATGGATACTGCTAACCACAGATTCCTCACTTTTAGAATAAATACCATAGCCGTACCTCCCAATTGTAGAAGATTTTGGGAGTGGACTCAGACCAAATAACCTTGCAGAACTGAGGTGGAGAAGTGACCTTCCCACCGGACCTGTCAAGGCAGTAGCATTCATGACCTTATGAACTAATGACCATGTTGCAGCATGGCAGATGTCTATAACCGGCACCCTACACGCCAGCGCCCCTGGCGGAATGCAGAGGATTATCCACTTTGTCAGGGTCCTCTTTTGCACTGCTTTGTTTTTCTTTCCAAAGAACTGTTCATCCACACAATGGTCCTTTGTGTGGGAGACATAAAAATTAAACGCCTTTTTAGGGCCTCATGGTGATCATGTTGTCGATGAAGACCCACACTAGCCTCTCTTTGATGGATGTCAGGAAGGTTTATAGGGCCAGGCTGACTGGGATCTGAGGTTCCACTGCAGGACCTACATGTGACACATGGCATTTGGGATGAGGAGGATGCATGAGGCCAGGAGCCTAACAAGCTTGAGAGTCATCCTCTCCCAAACCCAGAACTGATCCCAAAACAGTGGGATTATACCCTGAATGTCCCGGACTCGCTATAGCAGAGGACAGGCACTAAACACCTTTGTGGCCAGAATTGTCCCCATGAATGGAATCCTGTGCAGGCTTATGTGTGAATTTGAGTTGTTGAAAATGTCAGGAGTTCAGCCATCACCTGAAGGTAGTCTACGATTGACTGCGGTAAACCTGCCTTTATCAGTCAGTCATTGAGGTATGGGAAAACAAGTCCTACCAACCTCCCAAGGGGTGCAGCGACCACCGCCATTATTTCTGTCCATTCTCAAAAAGGTGTTCAACAGGCAGAGGTCCGAAATAGGCCTAAGGCATCCGTTCTTCCTTGGAACAAAAAAGTAATGTTAGTAGCATCCTCCTCCGAATCCAGCACCAATTCAGTAACACCCTGAACAATGAACGGTTGACTTCCTGCATCAGATTTGCAGAATGCTCCTCCGATAGTAACTCCGATGTGGGAGGAAGGTGGGGAGGTGATGAAATAAAAAAGGGCAGGGCATAATCCAGTTTGAACAATTTATAAGACCCACCTGTCCAAAATGATGGATCTCCAGCCCACAAGGAAATATCATATTCTGCTTCCTAGCACATAGGCAAGAGCTCAAATAAATTGGCTTTATAGTCGCTGCAGCAAAAGAGGAAAAATTGGAAGATAGTAGTCCCTACTGGACTGAATGCTTTCTGCCAGTGACACGCCTACAGCCTCAAAAGGACTGGGTTGATTGCTGGAGTACCGGTTGAGATTAGCAAACAATGAAAATATTGTAGACCTCAATAAATGAAAGCATACATCAATTAAGAGTAACTGACCTCTGCTTTTTGAGTTAACAGCGGTAACCCCCTGTGAACAGGGTGCTAACTGCTGTAAATTGGCAATTCCAAAACTATGGTCCGAAGTTATAGGAGGACATTTAGTGTGGATATAGAGTAATTAACAGCAATTTATGCTCAAAAGCATGTGGGCAATAAGGCTATTGGAACCCAACAGCAGCAGATAAACAGGCTATATAACTCTTTCTGGTTCATGTCCGGCTTCATATTCACACTGAACACAGAATGGAAGCGGACACAGTTACTGTTAACAATGTAAGCATTTTGATTGGCTATACCAATCTCAGCATTTCATACAGCGTACTAATTATTCAGTGATAGGCTATCACATGCAGAGATCTGTTAAGTAAACTTTATTCTCCTGCTTAGTCAAAATAGGGTGTTTATAGATGTTAAGTCCTGCCATGAAGCTCTCCGTTGCTTTACAGAAATGTACATGGTTAGCAAGTACCTTAGATAAATACATGTTTTGGCAGGTGTGTTTGATATTTCTGTACTATCTGCCACAACAGACAACATGATTAGCGAACAATTAAATAATATACAATAATAATTTACCAGTTTCTACTTTACCTGTCTCAGCAGAAGGACAGTTGTTTATACTTAAAGATGCTACCAATTCTCTTGAGCAGCGCAACTCTCCATTTTCCCCATGACACGTAGAACAATCTAAGGAAAGTAAACATGCAATTTGTGTAGAAATTGTAGTGGATGTAGCACTATGTCTGTAGCTATCTACTTCCATTTTTAACATGGAAGCTATAAACGTATGAATATGAGGTACTGAGTGGGACAAAAATAATCTGAGGGTATAATGTTTTCTATCTATCTGAGTGAAATCAGCAGTGCTATTCTGAAACCTGCAAAACCTTTTCCTTATGCACACTTAAAAAGACATTTCCTACTAGCCACTCAAAAATAGCAAAAATAACCCTGACGTAGCACTTCCTCTGGTCTCGGTAAAATGAATATGAGAGAAGGAAATGCCTCTAATGTAACTAATATGTAAAAATAGATTGTCAAAATAGAGTCAGACCACCTCACGTTAAAATGTTGCAGAGGTAAGGCACCCAACCAAAACCTAAAGTAATAATTTCTCATATAAGGAGTTGAGGTTTGATCGATGTAACCTTCTTTTGCTATTGCAGCCTTTGGGCTCAATGTGTTCTTACAAAGGGAGTTTAGGTCTTCAAAATTTACTTTTAAGCACTAATTGGGACAGCTGTTGATTTAGTAAGACTTACAGTATTGGCAAAGACAGAATTAAGCCCAACCTCACACATGATCTGGAGGATGCTGTCCAGACAAAATAACCAAACTGCTTAAGCCTACAGTAACTATTGCTGTGATCAGTTTTGAAAGCCTGAGCCACCAGGTTAGCCAACATCATGGTCCAGGACAGGTTTAATAGCTGTAGCAATAAAAAACAAACGGGGGGTCGAGTTGCTAAGATTACATATTTTTCTCAGAAGATCATTCTTGGGTAGTCAACAACTTCAAATTTGAAAAAACCCAAATTTGACCCTGTAAAGTGCACTTGTTTCAAACTTGGATCGAAACTTGGTCGGAGTTGCTGTCAGGAGCCTTCTCCTCATATTAAATCATGCTCATACCTCCAGTGTAATTATTGACAAAATAACTGCAATTTTTTTAAACAGTATTCCCAAACAATTAAAGGTATTTACCAATTGTTGCCTGTTGTTGTTAAGTGTGAATGGTTTTTTGTGGGACTGTCTCCTTTCCATGATTCAGATCTTTTACTTTACTTCATTAGGTTCCAACTGTTTACGTTCACAATATGACTCAAACGACAATGGTGACATATGCAGTGCATTTTCAATTCTTATAATTGCCAGAGAATAATGTGAAATGAACAAACATGGGGCTCGGGGTCCGAAAATGAAAGATAATATTCCATGTCACTGATCAATATAATAAATAGCTGATGACAAATGTCAATCTTACTTGACAACCCCATCATCAACATTGACATGATCTGTAATCTTCCCTCGGGATCGTTGGGGTTGTGGGGGGAGGTTTTGTTTGATTAGCAGGATTTTCAGTTCATTTTTGAATATTTCATAAAATACTAAACTCTGCTATCTTGAGGGCTGTAGTTCCAGATTCTGGGAGCACTCCTCGAGAAGGACTGCTTCAGTGGTTAAGATTTCTTAATAGCCAGGATCTCCAGAAGGAGGATTTTTCATGCTTCTCAGATCAGATGTCATTATCAAATTTGAATCCGTTCCTTGCATCGATGGGGAGCCAATTCAACAAATTCAGTATGGTTGATACACAACTGTATTTTCTTTTCACAGAGACTAATCTGTCAGTCACATAAAGGGCGATTGTGACGGAAGCGAGGTGGAAGTCTTGGATTCCCTTCTAACAGGGAGTTACTGTGGTCCTTTCTTGACAGTATTAGGGCCTGAAAGAAGAGTTTGAAATTTGGTTCTAGGATATACTGTTTGATACTTAGGAAATGTGGTCGTTGATAGGGTGAGGTGCTTGTATAGAGTACAATTCAATGACTTTGCAGAATCAACAATGATCGGGTTGTTGCTAGGAATTGATCTGCTTCTGACCCAGTGTACTACCGGAATGTTTAGGTGGGGGCTCTGATAAGGAGAAATTATGCTTTTACTATCTGTGAGGACATCCAAGTCTGTACCTGAACCAACGCATCAATATCCTCTGGTACACTGGTAGAGTTATTTCAACAGTGCAAAAAAAAGAAAAAAAGAAAAACATCAAACTCCCTGCGGACGAAGCATCTGTCTTCTACTTGGTCTCCTGAGGCAGAAATCCTGCATGGTGTCAGAGGGCACTCTCACAGCAGGTTTCACTCTTCTCCTTTGGAAGACCCGAAATTACAGGAGATGGTGAAGTCGCTCTCAGAGGCGAATGAGTGATATAAGGGTAGAGTGAAATCCCTCCATCGTTCTCACACATCTTTGGATTGTTCTGTGTTTTCAGTGTCTTCCCCTTCGTAGGTTTCTTCCGGGCTTCTCCAGATTATGAAGAAGAGGATCTCGGATCTCCTAATAACTCTTTTGCTCCAAGAGGAAAATATATTCATAGGGAAGAAATGAAACCCGTCATTGGTTATTTGTCTGCTAACCTGCAACGTCCGACATATTCAGAATAGCCTTCCGCCAGTGGGGATTGGTTTCGTCAGTTTCAAAGGTCTGCATTATTTCCTGCACCTATTTCTAGGTAGACTGTATATTTTGGCTTCGGGGATATGGAGCTTCCCTAGAGTCTTTCTATTGATCCTCTGTTGAGTAACTTGGTGGGTCATAATCCTCTTCTGAGTGAGGATGTGGTGGTTTCTGATGCTGTGGACAAGAATGCGGAGGGGGCTTCGAAAAGATCATAGGCTAGCCTGAGTCCTTCTATGTGGCCAGAGGTTAATTCAATGTACACTTCCTAAACATTGGTTAAGGACTTTCAATCTCTTTCCTCTGCTATTCATGGGGGGAGGGAAATTGATATTTTTTCTCTATTGCTAGCATGTTTGGACGTCCAAGTGAAGTTTCTCTCTGATAATGTTTTTGATAGCCTTAGACCTTCATCAATGGCTTCAGCTGGTGTTGTGACTGCTAGACATCATTTGCATTTGTGAGGATGGAAAGTGGATTCCTCTCAAAAGAACGGTCTTCTCTGTACGCCTTTTTCAGGGAATAAGTTATATGGGGAAGAATTAGAGGAAGTTCTGCCGAAATCCTTCAAAAACCAGAAGTATACGCAGCCCGTCAAGTTCAGACAGAGAGACTTTGACAAGAAAAAGAGCGGCTTTGCCAAATTCAAGGATAAGAGGCCTAAATTTTCTTTTAACAGGTTGAGAGTTCAGCCTAAATCTCAGAATTCCAATTCATTCTTGTCAACCTACTAGGTCCAAGGGCAATCCATCTCGGCGTTCCGGACTATACAGTGTATCTGGCTGGGGGATGTCTTTTCTTTTTTCAGGCCTACTACTAGGTTATCTCAGAGGGATTCAGCATAACCCTTTCTCCTATTCCTCTGCTTCCTCGATTCCTTCGTGCTCCCCTTCAAGTGAACAGCACAAAGGGGGGTAGCCTTGCTGGACAGTGTGAGCCTAGACAAGAAAAAGGCAATAATTCAGGTTCTGATGAGTCTGAGGGGTCTGGGTTGGTACTCTTGAGTTTTCCCTGTGCAGAAGCCATAAGGAGAATACAGAATAATAGGCTTGAAGAACAAATTCATTCCTATGGTTCATTTCAAAATGTGTTCCCTTCAGCAAAGTAGTCTACTTATTTCTCAGGGGGACTATCTCACCAAAATTGATTTACAGGATGCTTATTTGCATGTTCTTGTGGCACCTGCAAGTCAACAGTTTCTCAGATTCTGTGTGGGGAAAGAACATTGGCAGTTTAGTGTCCTTACTGGGATAAAGACGGCTCCAAGAGTTTTTACAAAAATTCTAACTTCAGTGATGGTTTTCTTTCACAACAGGGGAATAAGCAGTTATCCTTACCTCGATGATCTGCTGATTCAGTCCCATTCTTATGCCATAACAATGCAACATACGAAGGAGGTTTGCAGAGAATTGGAGAACTTATGGTTTCTGAGCAACAGGAGGAAGTCAGGTCTGGTACCTTCACAGGACATGGAGTACATTGGAGCCAATTTCAGGACAGACGTGGGTAAGGTCTTCCTTTCAGCTGCATGGAGAATGAAGTTACGTACTCATCTGGATCAACTCTTGAGACGGCAGTTGGCTTCGGTGAGGGAATGGCTTAGAGTCCAAGGGAACATGGTAACTATCTTGGTGTTTCTGTGTCCTAGTCTCACTCTACATTTCTCTATAGAGGAGATTAGGTTGATTTTTTCCCTTCTTTTTCAGGCTGCAACAGTGTTCACCATCCTGTGGGCTCGCTTTCACCTGGGTCAGGTAGTTTTTCACATCCTCCATCATTGGACCCCAGCTTCAGAGGACTACAAGATGCTCATTCCCGTAACCTCTGTAGTCAGACCTCATCTGAATTGGTTGATGGATTCGGCTGCTCTTGATCAAGGAATTCCCTTTGCTCTCTCAGACCCTCTGATACTAACTACAGATGCCAGCAGACAGGGTGGGGAGCAGGGTTTAACTGCTCAGGGACTTTGGTCTGCTTGGGAGTCCAATCACTCATCAAACTGGAGAGAGTTGATGGCAGGTTGGACAATTTAATTGCAAAGACCCATACCAACAGTCAATTTAGAATAAGATGTCATTCCCGGGAACCAGTTAGCCTTACATATAATGTCTTGGATAGATGTGAATCTGCTTTCTATAAGAGCAGTGGACATCCAGATTGTCAAAACACTCAGGCGGACAGACTGAGTCGTATATTTACCAGTTCGTAGGTGTTTTCTCTCAGTCCCCTGGTGTTTCAGAATCTATGCAGCAGGTGGGGGTTCCTGTCATAGATCTGCTTGCAGACCTCTCAAATGTGCAAGTTCCTCAGTTCTTTTCCTGGTGAAGGTGCAATCAGTCTCTTGGAATACATGCCTTTTTCTAACCGTGGCCAGGGGAGTCTCCTTTATGCTTTCACTCCATTTCCACTCATCTGTAAAGTCCTACTGAGAGTTCAGAGATCATTCTTGTGGTTCCATTTGGCCAGGGAGAATGTGATTTCCCCTCACAAAGAATGAATTCTCCCCTTGTCCCATATTCTGATCACTCATCCAGTCTTAACACTTGGCACCCGGGCTGCCTTCAGCTATCGGCCTGGAGATTGAAAGGGAGGATCTTCTTCTAAGGAAGGGTCTTTCCTTATCTGTCTCCTTTTTTTCAGGCGTCTAGGAGAGAGTCTACTAGAAAACCGTACAATTGCCACTGGGCATCTTTTGATAATGGTGTGTTGTGAAGGGGTTACCCTCCTCAGAATACTCCACATAGGGGATTTTAGACTTTTTTCAGGAAGGGTTTTACAAGAAGCTATCAGTTTCCACCTTAAAGCTTCAGTGGACGACTATCAGAGCCTTTAGATTCCCCTGGGGGTAGTCTAGATACTGTTGATAGCTTGGTAGGTAGACTGCTTGGGGAAATTCTGTTGATTAGACTTAGACCAAAGAGGAAGAAATCTTTTCTTCCATGCGATCTGCCACTAGTCCTGTCTTTGTTATTGCATCCCCCCTCCCCCCCTTTGAACCTCTGGCAGACTCCTCGGAGAAATGTTTCTCTCTCAAGGCTTTTTTCCTGGTTGCAATAACTCAGCCAGGAGACTAGGAGAGTTGGGTTATCTTCAGTGCCATTATCCCTATTTGAAGATATTTGAGTATAGACTGGTTTTATCATTAAGACCAAAGTATCTTCCTAAGATTAACTTTGTGTTACATAGAAACAGAGAAATAATGCTGCCCTCTCTCTTAGATGTGATTGCCTCTGATCTATTCATTGCTTCTCTGGATGTAGTAAGGACTCTTACTATTTATCTGAAAAGATTTTCTCTCTTTAGGAAGTCAGATTCTTTGTTCATTAAATCTGGTCATGATAATAGAGGGGGTAAGCCTTTTAAATCTACCCTGGGCCGATGGATTAAGACTGTTATTTTCTTGCCTTATAAACATGCGGGTTCGAAGTTCCCAAATAATGATTAGGCTCATTCAACAAGACCCTATGGCTGCGTCTTGGGCTGAATGGTCTGGGGATTCAGTGGCCGACATTTGTCGAGCACCAACCTGGGCTTCTCCATCCATATTTATCGCTCATTATAGGATTAATGTAGCTCAGGGTTCTTAGTTTCACTTTGGTTCCAGGGTTATTTCTAAAGCTGCCTCTCAGTATTCTTTCTAAGCTCACCTGTCTGATGCATTGCTGAATGTTTCTTTTTCTTTAGCTTGAATATGGGCATTCTGGGGTTCTATTTTTTCCTGTAATAATTGGGTTTCACTTCCAGATGTTTTGGTGCCTTTATTCTTGCCATTTGAGTTATGATAAGAAGGCTCATGCTCGGGTATATCGCGACTACGTAAGGAATGGGAAAAGGAAGGAGATGAGGAGATAATGTTTGGATTACTTACCGGCAATCTTCATTACTCTGATTTTCTCTTCCTCACCCTAGTACTAACAACCCTCCCTCTCTTCTTTCCTTATCCCAGCCCTTCTTAAAATGGTGTTATATAATGTTGCTCTGGTATGGCTCGGGAAGTGCTTTAGGCGAAGGAGTTTTTTTTTTTGGGAAGGGCTTAGGACTGGTTTAGTAAAAAGAGAAGGCAGCTTGGGAGATTGTGCATGAAGGGGATACATGAGATAAACCTCACTGTATAAGTGCTGGGGCGAGGAAGAGAGAATCAAAGCAATGAAGATTACCAGTAAGTAATCCGAGCAATACATCATACACCAGACCTCCAGAAAGCTAGAAGCAGCTGTGGGAAGCAAATGACAAGGGAGGAAACAGCAATACAGCTCCTGCAACAAAGTTGGTCTACAGCAAGTGTGGCACATTGCTACTGAGTAGCATTTGTCTTTCTCACATATATTCATATACATTTTGCAAACTTTGTTTGAAAATTAATGCTTGACAAAAACGTATTCTATTGAAAAGAATATAAATGTTCAAATACAAATTAATCAAACACACATATGCGTGATTAGGCGTATGTAAACATACTTGCCCCACCAGATATCCACTAGTGCCAGCAGAAACCTGGTAATGTTTAAGTTCATCTAATATGGCAGTGGTTCCCAAACTGTGCGCCGTGGCTCCCTGGGGAGTCGCCAAACCTAGCCAGGGGAGCCGCGCACCAAGCACTTTAATGCATTTAATGTTGAAGGGTCTGTTGGCTTCAGTTAAACTAATTAGACTTAAACGCATGATGTCGATGATTTGTAAGTGACATGCCTAAAGCTGTAAACGTAGTGCTTAATTGATGGCATGTCGAGGGAGATGACCTCCATATTTCACTGGATCTCCACGTTCCAACACTCCCGAAGTAAGCGGAAGATGCCCGAGTTATTTTGTTAGACTCGTTAATAGTTTCGTTTTTTTCCAAATGCATTTGACACCAATGCAAGTTATCAGAAAGTACAGTTGTCCTGTCTATTAAACACATTAAGTATTATTAAGTATTGACACTTGTACTTGAACCATAGGTACTTCAGTACATATTTCTTTCAGTACACACACATTTACAGACAGACCTGTTCTCTCCTTGAGCACAGGGAAGTAAAACACCATACGGCATAATGCCAACATTTGGAAGCAAGAAAGAGGGACGTTTATAAAAAAAAAAAAAAAAAAATCAGAGGAATTTATTTGGCTTGCATTGATTTGGAGGCAATTTTAGGGAGGAGACAGCAAAAATAAAGCTGTATGCGGTTTAAAAAATCGTGAGTCACCCTGCTGAGACAGGTGTGTTGGCCATATGACATGGGTAGAAATGGAAGTGCATGCAAATATTCTTCAAGCGCAGAAACACTTTGGCAATGGGGCCTAGATGCATAGGGGTGCTATCTAGCACTGTAAGTGGGCTAAACATTTTGAGAGGGTACTCTAAAATAGCCATGGGCAAAGAAGTGTAACTAGGAATATTTTATAAGAGGCGCCGCCTTAGTAATACGAAACACCCTGCGTATATGATTATAATACCTTCATCAGCTTCTTCCCAATTATTTTTAGGGAGAATAATGCAAGTACTCCCGAGGCCGGGCTTACATCCCCCCCCACCCTCCCAAAAAAGTAAAAGTGGGGAGCCACGGGCAATGGCCCAAGGGAGCCGCGGGTCGAAAAAGTTTGGGAACCACTGCCCAAAGGCATAAAATAGAGCCAGAAGGTGGTTTAAAGTTGACTGAAATGATTTCTGAGTGCTTAAGACATCTAGTTAGGTAGAAGGTAACAACATGTAGTTGATGTTCACAAAATCTCTCTAAATTCCTTGAAATGGCAGGTGGAGTTTCTGTAGGCCACTTTCTCAATCTGGGCTACCTTTGTCGTAGCATAGTCCTTACTTTAGTCGACATATGGACTTTCAACACCTCAAAACAATTTATTTGCTGCCATAGGTCCACGCTGAACCAATTGTTCTTTATACTGCAGTTCTCAAAGTTGAAATCACTGAACAGAATGAGTTTTGTCAACAAAATGTCACAGAGTTTCAAGTTTTCTTCTACCTCTCCAATTTTCTAAAACCTTATGTTCTAGTGTTTGCTGCTGGTGTAATGTGAAGCGATCTAACACTATCAGGGCTATTCTCAAAGGTAACTTCCACTTGTGAGTAATTTACACATGTATGTTTACTCTTTCAAGTTTGAGTTACTGTACTAATTTTGGCTATTCATCATTTAGGAGTGTAAAGTTAATCAAAAGTGTAGATTTACATGTCTCCACCCAGTGAAACAAGTGTAAGTTACTACCGCAAAAAAGGAACAGTCCAGCATCACACATGTCCAACCACTAGTAATGCAACACCCTGCCACAGAAAATAATGGCGGTAGGGAGTCAAAAGAGAACACCATAGGAAATTAAGTTAAACTAAACTATTCAAAGTGGTTACCAATATAATTTAATGTTAAAAATATGTAAAAACAAAGCATATTATTCAAGTTTAAAATAGTTTAATAACGTTTTAAATTAAAAGATCAATGTAACATTTTCATTAAAATACAAGTCAATGAATCATTCTATACATCACTTTTAACAATACACAATATATATATATTTTTACTTTCATTTTTATTTTAACATTCGGAAAAATAATAATTTTATATTTTGACATTAAATATTTAATTCAGAATTAAGTACATAGTGCTGTAGCATTTTTTGTGTTCTACATTTAAAATATATAACATTGATTTACATTGATGTTTAACCAAAAAGTTTTTTTACTATTTTTTTTAAAAAAGTTTAATAAACTTTTATATTTTCCCTAAATATTACCATAAGGAGACCAAGACCTATGAAATTAATAAAAAAAATATTTAAATAAACGTATTTAAATTTACACATTTCTCTGATGAATAAATGTAAAAAATCCCAGCTAAAGTAAACAAATTATATTGTTTAAGTATTAATTAATATTAATTATTAAAATGATATATGAAACTAATTTAATGATTTTATGCTTACATTACAAAAATTATTAAAATATTTTAAAATTAATACATGCTTACTTTTACATAAATATTTTGAATATTAAATTATATTAACTTATATTTTTAACTATTTTAAATCATTTAAGTTAACATTACATTCAATAGAGTTCTATTTTAAGTCCCTACCTCTGTATGAGAGGGTGTTGCAGTACCAGTGGCTGGTCATGTATGGTGCTGTACTTACTCCTGCTCTTAGCTGGAGTCATTTACTACTTTGTGTGTCCCTCTTTGGCTGCAGTAATGTTAGAAGTTGCAGTTTGTGAATAGCAATGGGACAACTCTTTTCTGCCTGGGTGTGTCTCCCTCTCTAAACCCTTCCTTATTCCCCTTTAATCTTAAGAATTCCCCATTTTCCAGCCACTCTCCTCTGTCCCTTCCACGTTTACTACTAAAATGCATCCTTACATGTGTGGAAACTCTACAGTCGGGCTGGAGATCTCTACACAGAAAAATATATGGGGAACCTCTACATGTAGGTTTTGTTAATAGCATTTTTTAGTATGTTAGTAGTACTACTGTAACACTACTAACATACTACAAAATGCAGTTTGTGAATAGGCCTTGTGGTTTCATTTGCAGAGGTCTGTGCTTCCCTCTGTACTTGCCTAGCTTGTTTTTTTTATTTCATCAATAAAGGAGAGGGGAGAATTTTACATGCTGATTGGCTGTGCCCAAATAAGTGCGATTCAAGGAATTAGTAAACCTATTTTAACCCTCTTCTACTCAAGGGGAGACAGCTCACGATTAAACCTGCTACTTTGAAGGCAGTTTTGCAATAAAGGAGTTCTTCAAGAGTTCACTTTCATCCAGTATAGACCTTTTCTTTAATTTCCGTATTAAAACAAGAATTAGAAAAGCCCATAGGTCTGGTTTTAATGTGCTAGATAGAGCATGCAAACACAAGCACACACAAGGTTTGCAACTAACTGCTGGTAATAAACAAATGAATTAACAGATTCACCTGGAAAAGAAGGATTGTAATGCTACTCGGAGGTGAAAATGCACGCAAGATCTGCACTATGTCATCATTCGAATATAAATTTGTCAGAGAATATAAACATATTGTCAATAGAGAGGTCTCCCCATAGCGGAGTTTTCTTCTTGCAGACAGACTTGAAGAACACTATTTAGGTGAACTACTGAAACCAGGGGTATCGAAAGTTGGGATAATTAGAACTAATGCCAGTTTCCTTTATCTTCAGATTAGTTGTACTCCACATCACGGTTGACACTAGGCGTGGGCAGCAAACTCCGCTCCGCCCATAGAGTTTGCTCACTCCGAGCTCTGCTTGGAGTGCGGAGTTCGTCAAAAACTCTGCCATCCGCCGCGTGGTGGAGTTTACCGGCGCCTGTGACTGCTACACCAATGTATGCTTGCTGTTGCCAGGATTTGCGGCCTACTGTTCATTATCTATAGGGGTCCGAAAGGCACTATCCACTGCGTGTCACTTGACGGAGTGACCATGAAAGGCTGATTATATTTGCTGGTGTCTGCTGCTCAACAGCTGAGCATTTTCCTCTCACAAAGCCACAAAGCGTTGCGCTCTTCCCATCCACCCCTCCATTCATCATCTCTTTGTTAATTGGCCCAGGCTTTAAGCAAATTCCCAAAATGCGCGGGGACACTGATGACAGACCCTCTGCCATACGACCCCTATGGATTAACCTGACCGAGATGATGATCTCAAGGGAAAGTAGGTATGCAAACCTCATAAAAATATTTATAAACACCCTCCGCTCAGGGAACACGTCCATTAGTATGGTTTTGCAGAACCTGCGCGACGTTCGCCTCACAGAATACACTAGTTTTGACACAAGCAGTCCTTGTGTGATTACTCTCTATTCCTAAACAATTCTAGCGGGTCTTTGCAACTGATTACTGTTTTAAAGCACCCCAGTATGTTGTTTTATTATAACTCATTTTAACACGTGTAGCTGCACGCATGACGGGTTAAGCATTTTAGTAAGTGTTGTATGTAAATAGTCAGGTAGGGACAAAATTGTTTTTTCCATGCTCCTGAAATGGCATGGACTGGTGATCTGCACGGCATGGAGGGGATAGGTTGGTGTGTTGCTGAAGGGACTGGGTGGGGGTAATGGACGGTATCATGGGAAAGAGGGAGCAATGCACTAGGATGGTATATTTTGAGACCCAATACAAAAAAGCACAAAACAAACAAGGAGGTTGGTCCTTTCTTCCATGCAGTGTATGGGAAGCGATAGGCAGAAATAGCAGCTGTTTAATGCCACAGTGACAGAATAGAACTCAAAACCTCTAACTACTGTCAAACACTTCACAGTCTTATACAAAAGCGCTCCTCCGATCAATACAAAATAATAAAAGCAACAGATGCGACGCCTAATAATCTACTAAGGCAGAAGAGAGACAATAATGGGGAGAGATGGATTTTTCTTCCCTCCTGGCGCACAGGAGCAGACAAGAAGTGTTTGATCACTCAAGGAATGAAACCGGGGGAGTTTTCTCTACAGCGTCAGGTGGAAAAATCTAAAAACCAACCAAGATGGCACCACTTTTAATGAATAGTAAGTTATTGCAATCACAAAACAGTACATGCATTTAGCATACTATACGTATAATCAGCAACACATTCTAAAACTGCGGGGGTTGCATTTTTTACGGTCTGGCTTGAATACCAGGCTCCCTGCTCGCATGCTCTTTTGTTTCCTTTTCGTCAAATTATTTTTTGCACAAACAAGTAACAACCATTTCGCTGAATCCAATACCTTGTGAGCATGGAAAAGGACTACTGCATTCAAATATTAGTTTCACATGATGTGCTATAGCAATGAATGTCCTTCAATTATAATCCACTGACTAACCAGTAATAATACCAGCCTGCCAGGATTAAATTAGGCAGAATGCCAGTAACCTATTTCAAACACTTTTCCCAAAACGTTGTTAAGTGTTTATTAAAAATAATGAGAAACACAAAGTTCAACATGGTGCAATCTGTTGGTTTTGTGTAGTTATGAGATCGGTGCTTTCCTAGCAATTTGAAGTAGAACATCGTGGATTAAACATTACTTACACACTGCCGGAATGTGGGGCCCAATACATTATCGTATTTGTAAAGAACCTGCAGGAAAGTCCATCTGGCCTAGGAGGTTTTCGAGGTGGCAAAGCTTTCAATAGTCTATTAAGTTTCTCAATATGAGTCCACGGGAATACCCAACAGGGCTGTCAGAGTTATCGTCCCATCAAGAATTACAAGGGGGATACACCACTGACCTGTTATGTTTCCTTCTTTAAACCTAAAAATACTGATCCTTCAAGTAATTCCTTAAGTGCCAGAGGATTCTCAGGTTCAACCGGTAATCCCCGTTAATTCTGCACTTCTGGGGCTAATGGGATCTCTGTATTTTTAATTTTGGGGGGTGTAGAATTGACACTGTAAAAGAGACCTTAATATCCTAGAGCGTTCACAGGATACAGTCAATCAGGCCAGCTTATAACCTCCTAGGTAGGCGTCAATTTCTGCTATAGTTTGGTATAATTTAGTAGAATACAGTGATGGAGAGAAAGAATAAAAGAGGTTATTCATTATCTGCTTGTTCAATGCAAAAGTCCTTGTAATCACTTGCAATGCAGCAATGGATAAGGAGTCATGCTCAGAATGCACTAGCTAACCCAATGTATATGTGAACATCATTTGGGGGTTGCCACGGGTAGCAACTGCTACCCCTGGCAGTAGCCTTACAACCCCTTGTATTCCCCTTGTGACTCCGATCTCAAAGAGGGCAAAGGTGCAAAAGAGGAATAGGGATATTTTGCTGCACAAAATGATCTAGACTGCTCTATGGTAGTGTTCCTCTTGACAATGTAACACCTGCAACTGTTACACTGTGGCCTGATCATCCGATGTGTAGCCAAGAAATACAGCTCTTAGGCCTCCCATGCCCCACACAGCCCCAAGCAGCCAGGAGGCTTTCAAACTTGGTGCGCTATTCCAGAATGGACTGCACAGAAGGAGGAGTTGTGTCTTCAGGCCACGCTTCTTGTTGTGCAATGCAACCTGGTGAGATGCCATACATTTTTGCAGAGTCACAGTGAGTACTATGAGTTCCTATTTTATATTCACAGCAGTGGATGTTTAGTTTACTACAGCACTGCGTTTTTAAAGCACCCTATTTCATGCATTTTGTTCACTATTCATTTAAATTTGGGTGAGAGAGAAATTGAGATTTTACAGACCATCAGAATTTGGGTGGGGCTGCAAATCAGGTTTGATGTGCTTGTACTGAATAGTAAGTATGTCAGGAGATAGTCTTAAGCATTTTGGTACATTCTCTGCATAACAGCTTGGACGGGACAATCACTCAATCATAACCTACATAGCACATTAAGGATCAGGGAAGATTATATGAACATGAGACTGGTCATAAATCTGAGCCAATAATCCAACAGGACACTTTTGACAATCTATTAGATACCACATTGTTCTGAGACACATACGCTAAGCTACATAACTTCAAATAGCAATTATAAAGTAGAATTAGATTCCGGCATCATCCCTTTATTTAAGTTAAATATTTGTAATGTCAACTATACCTTGTATTGAAACAAATGAGGTTCAACTATCTAACTTAGAAACAGGGTTGATTAAGGATTCCGGCTCACAATGTAGTGAATTCATCACAAGGTAAATAAAGTAGAAGTGTAAGTTTATTGGGAGAGCAAGCACTCAACCAACTGTCAGATTCTAGAACAAACTTCACCTCGAATCCAACACATCACTATGACAACAATATGTCCAATACCACACACCTCCCTCCTTTACGAATATCAGCATTCTAAAGAATTAAAAACATTAGGATATAATAATAATAAACGCAAGCATCTGAATTACGTAACCTGCAGAAATATTGCAGGGAACATATTAGCTACAATTATATTAAGAGTACAGTTTCCATCACTATATACACTATACGTTGACAATAGATTTTCAAGAAAAACCCACCCCACCACAAAATTACTTCCTGATAGGATCATGATGGGCTTTGCAGCAACATTAGCATCTTTAACTATATTTTTTACTTAGTACTTTAACAAATCTCACAGGAGCCATGCTGTGACAGGATATTTGTTCCAATTCCTCAATATCCCTGAATGGAACCTCCATATCACTGGATAGAGCTTACACACAAGGATATTCCTCATTCTCTTTCTCTCACAACCATGACTTGGTACTTCCTGAACCAACCCACTCCTTCCAAGACATGATTTTATTGAATCTTGATAGACTGCTGAAATGCCAAATTTTGCCATTGCTTAATTCAGCTGAACAAGAATAAACATTCTTCACTTGGAATGGCTCAGAAAAACGACTACCACCTTTTTTCTTTCGTCCTATTTCACATGCACCCAGTCACCTTTCTTGAAATGAACTTCCTTTACTCCACGTGTTTTGTCATAGTACTCATTATACGTTTTGCGAGCATCTTCTTATTTAACTCTAACTAATTCAGCTGACCATTTCTTCTGATACGCAGGAGACATCCATGCACTATTGTCTTTCGTGAACGGTTTTCGTCCTTTTAATATTTTTTAAAGTACTGTAACCAGTTACTGTGGGTGTTATTCTGTAAGCCTATACTAACCTACAAAGTTCCTTTTCCCTATCCTTGCGAGGATTCATGGCAGCCTGGCCTGGATGCTTCCCGTGACCACCCTGTTAAAAATCCTGGGCACACGTAATAGGGTTATAACAATGGTTGTAATGTCTCTCTTTGTACGAATGTCTGTGGTCAACACCAGTTTGTTATTCAAATGTTTTTAATATTTTGATAGAGCAAAAACAAACAACCAGCCGACACGTGTTTCGTCACATAAGGGCAGTAAACCCGTGACTTCTTCAGGGCTGGGGAAGATACAAAACATTGAATGAACTGATGAAAATCATGAAGTGGTTGTTACCGAACCGGGAGTAACACAACAACGGGAAAAAAACAATATTCACCATTTAGCACGTGGAAACCCTAGGGAGGAAAGTGAATAGATAAAATAAACGGTGACATGGTATGGAGACAGATCCCGTGGCATGAGAATCGTGACTGCGCAAGGAATAATAAACAAGCATTTTCAATGCAATAGGTCTCGCATTACTAAATGTTTGAGCTATTGGCATTGCAAATAATATATGCAACGCCAATCGCTCAAACTTTTAGTATTGCGAGACTTGCTGCATTGCAAATGCTAAATAAACACAAAGTTTTTATAATAAGAAAAAGGTTAACTTTGGCCTTGAGATAAAAAACGTTTGTCGATGGTAACTTTGAGAAGATATGATTTTACAGCAATTTGCAGCATTTTTAATCCCTGTGTGTTTCCTTAAAATGCGTGTTTGGCACACTGAGCTCGAGACATATAGCCCGGCCTGTTCGGGGCAAATAATACAACATGATTCATTTATTTGTGAAACCTCAACTGCCAGGGGAATATCACATAATTATATTTCTACGGGGCTGATAAAGTCCATGAGAAATTCATTTAGCTAATTTATACGCCTTGATTATGATCGATGTATTCGGGTGATAAACTGGTAAAAGCACAATGTTCAAACCTGAAGCACACGGTGCATCTAACTACTAAACCTGCGCCAATAATTTAATTAACATGGTTTCACGATGGAGAATATGAAGAGATGGAATGAATTAAGTAAAAAAAAAAAAAATTAATCTGACATGTGAAACAAAATCGGAGCATAAACTTTTAGAAGCGACATCCTTAAAACAGGATCATAAAGTATCATTTACCAAAAGTATATTTATGAGCGATTACTTGATGCCTTTTCCCCTTTTTTGCCATACCACGAAGACATTTCCTTGCGAAGTTAAAGTTAATATTTCAGTCGTGAGCACTGTCTGAACATCCTCACCGCCTAACACAACTGACAGCTCAAGTACGTCCACTGGTGCAAAGTACCTTGATCCACATGATTGATGAGGCAATCGGCCAATGAGAACACTCACTGTTGTTTTGGAGATCAGGCCTCTTTCTTTCAAAGTATGGTTGCAGTACATTGAAATTGGTAGCGTGGAGGAGGCTTGGGATTTAAAGAAACAGTACACAACAAAGCACGAGTTGTTTAGTTTATTAATAAACTCGGGGAAACAGACAGTAAACGCCTGTGCAAAGGTGGCATCTTTTAATAGTCTGTTCGGAAAGGGTACCTTTGACCGGCAGATATCTCCGACTGTGTGCCCGGTCTTAATTACATCTATATATGCGCTTGGGCGGTGTGTAAACACGCTCTCGGGTTTGACAGATTCCTTGCCCATGATACTAAAAGAATCTAAAACAAGTGAGTCACCCGCTTTCCAGACTGCCGGTGAAGAGGGGCCGGGCGCTGCCAGTGACAGCAGTGCAGCGCTGCCCTCGCCGGAACTCAGAGCTCTCCTCGGTGCAGTGAGTTACAGTCAGAGTAAACTTCTGAGAGGCGCACAGTTCGTCGAATTTCTGCTGAGAGGAAGCTGGGACTGACTTGGGCTGTGGATGCAGTGTGTCTAAACTGATTTAGGAGGCCCGAGTTCCGGTCCCGGCTTCATCCTTGGTCACATTTTGTGATCCATCATCCAGAAGTCACTGGCTGGCTCAGCCGAGTCCCTGAACACTTAAAAACAAGCACGTAATAGAAACGGTGCGCGCACCACAGAGGAGCCGAACGCGAAACCAGTGGTGCGCGCGCACCACAGAGCGGGGGAGGGAGCGCGGGCAGCGACTGGCGAGGCGAACGCGGCTGCTGCGCTTTCTGGCCACCGTCGGGAATGGGAGGAGCGAAGGCGGGACATGCGCCCGCCTTTGCCCAATCGCGTGCCGTTTTTTATAAAACGCATGCGCTCCAGCCAATGTGGGCTTCTGAAAACAAAACCACACGCATGAGCGTGTGGGTCGTTTTCAGAAGCCCTTTCTAAAGGTCTCGCGCTGCGCGAGCAGTGCTGAGCACTGCAACGCTAGGCGCGAGACCTAAAAAGGAAACATTGCGGGATAAACATGTGGAACAATACTGACACGTGGTGAGTGTTGGTGTTAAGGTGACATTAATTCGGTCGATTCATGTATTCAAGCAAGATACCTGGTTATTCTCAGTACAAACACATTAGAGCACAACTTGGTATTCGTATTGGAAAGTAGAGGAAAGGCTTCTGAGTGTTGTAACTGCTCAAATGCCCGCTGCGTGGGGGGGACGAATATTATAAGAACACACATAATGGGGAGGAGACAAATAATGTACCGTGGCTCAAAAGAGGTGGTTAAAGCACATGAGCCCAGTGAGAGGAGACTGCCAAAAAATTACTTAAATCGGCATGCAAGTTGCGCCAATGAGCACCAGGCCCTAACGGTGGAGGGAGGTGAAGGACAATACCTGTGAGGCGATGCAGGAGATGTTGCAATGTCTAAAGAGAGGGGAAGAGGAAGATCGCAAAAATGAGGAGGATGAATGGAGTGGAGTGCATGTCTAACATGAAAAACAGGTTCAAAGCTAGAGGTTACAATGCAAGCACCGTATGCAAAGCGGAGAAAAGAATCAACAGTATAGAGAGGCATGAAACATTATGTGAAAAAAACATAGTCAACGAACAAGAGCAACCTGTGAGACTGGTGACCGATTATAGTGATATTGGTCTTGTCATGAGGAAGAAGCCTCAACAAACACTGGGAGTATCCTACTTGCGGACACAACTCTTAAAGGTGTCATCACTCCGAAACCTCAAATTACCTACAGACGGGCAGGACTTTCAGAACAAGACTGAGTCCCAGCGTTCCACGCCCCCAGACTAGTCACACGTGGCTCACAACCCACACTATGGGATTTTTCAAATGTGGGTTTTGTGGAGTCTGCAGATTAGCCCAGAATGGCATCAAGAAATTCACAGCGATCAACAAGAATCAATACCAGATCAAGTGCAACATCAATTGCAACACAAAATTTGTGGTATACATCCTAGAGTGCACCTGCAAACGATGGTACATTGGGAGCACAATTAGACCGCTGAAAGAACGGATTGGGGAACATATCGGAGCACTCCAACATCAAGACACCCGATACCCCATGGCAACACATGCGGCCACCTGCCCCATGCAAAGCTCAAAAAAACGCTTTTCCTTCTTCGGATGTGATGTTGCAGTTGCCAGCGCCAGAGGTGGCAACAGAGAACTGAGGCTCAGGCGTCTAGAAGCCACTTGGATTATGCGCCTCCAAACAGTACAACACGGATTAAACACGGACCACGAGCTTCATTACTTTCTGGGCGAATGAACTATTGACACTGAACTGTCTTCTACCTGCTTTTGCTTTAAAAAAACAGGAACCTTTTTGTCTTTTGGGTTGTAAGATATAATATGTGCACAGGTGGTAAGAATCTATGTTCTACCATTTAATACAATGTACACTAATTTAACCCATGTCACCACAATAGTTTTCGCTGTACACAAATTACATATAATGCCACCATATTTTTATCTTGATGTCACTCCGTCTCTGTTCACTTATAGTATTTGGGTTACTAATGGCTTCCATCGGTTAACCTATACTTATAAATTGTTATAATATTCATCTACTGTCCATCCAACTATGATCCAAATGGGGGGCCCTGCGTGATATTTAGGCAATACTTAGCACCCCTCCACCTTTCTATCACCCATCCCCGAGACTGCCATCTCCCATTCCTTATCCATTTCATCATTTTGTTCAGCTTCCCTACTACCATTTTATCAATTTGCACAGCATCCCTACTAATGTTTCCAGCAAGTGGACTTGTTTCCGTGATCCCAGTTACTCTTGACTACGTTCTAGTCCTCTAGTCATTTCGGAATACACTTCCGTGTTGCCCAGCACGTTATTTCCGGCCGGATCGGACGATACTAGCACGGTCTATTTTTGCGGACCCCGTACTACATTCCAGTCCTACCGTGTATTCAGAATACACTTCCGATTTGCCCGTCACGTCATTTCCGGCAAATCTAGACTAGGCCAGTAACGCTCTAGTGTTGCTCACCACGTAAGCTTAAATACCACGTCATTACCTCCGTCGTCTTCCGCATCCGCAGAACAAGACGGGACCAGTGTCTCCCCCCAGGCCTCCAGACAGAATTGAGGTAAGCTCTGCTGGCTTTCCAGCCCGATTGCCGGCTCGCATCTTGTTTTGCAGTCCTACTTCATCGGACAACTCTCTCTCCCCAGACAACTTCGTGATAACGGCGCACCCGCCTTATTAACCTCCCAGAGACACTGGATCACCCTGAATCCATTGCCTACGGGTAAGAACTCACCCGACTTTCCTCATTCAGTACTTGTCATTTTGAATTTCCTCCCGTAACTTTGACCCCATTCCCTACAGTACAATATCCTCGTTTCCTCAACCGTCGCGTCTACACTTCGCTTCAGGCCAGTCCATACTCCCATTGAGGTAAGCGATCTGTGCCCTTAGTCACACTTCTCCCTGAACTCCAGGAGGCATCGCACAACTTTTATTTTTCTCCCGATCTCTATACTTAGGACTACGCGTACTTTTAAAAAAAATTTGTTTATTAGCATTTTGTAATAAAACATAACAATCATTCATAAAACAACAAACAATTCTGGTGCACTATTATTTTGAAAAATCCCAAATTGTACCTTATATCCATTAGTTAATAGCTTACAGTCATGATGTGTCTGTGATCATGTGTCAGCCTAATCATCTAGCATGCATTGATAGTGTTCCAGAGGTGACAACCTTGAAAGCAATCACATATTAGTCATCCATCCCCAATTCCTCACCCAATGTATATACCTTATCATTTGGTACGATTTCACACTCCTTCAGGGGGTTCGCATCCATCCGACCCGCGTCAGTTACATTCAAATGTTCCCGGACCCAGTCAACAAATGGTTCCCATATTTCCCGGGGTCGAGAAGCAGGGGGCATCAAGTCCCAGAAAGTGGCTAGCTGGCTTTGGCCATATGTCGCTTCCCTGACCCATTCCATCAGTGTAGGCCTACACCTTCTTCCCCAGTGTACTGCAACCTGCCGCTTAGCAAATAGTAACAGTAGGGCATGTAATTTCCGCTTCCTTATGTTTGTGTCCTTTACGTATCCCAGTAGGCCCAACAGTGGAGATGGCTGCAGGGACAAGCCCAATATTTGATTAATGGATCTAAAGACCTGTGACCAGAAATCTGACAACTCGGGACAATCCCACGCCATGTGGAGAAAAGAAGCCGAAGTCGCCCCACATCGCCAACAGGTGTCATCCTCTCGCAATCCCATACGTTTTAATCCAGCGGGTGTCCTGTAAAACCGGTGTAGGAATTTAAAGTGGATGAGTCTAAGCTTGTAATTGGGCGACAGCTCAGTTAGCTGTTGGCAGCAGTATATCCATTGGTCCTCAGTCACAGGGGGTTCAGTTCGGCATTCCATCGTCCCAATGCAGTCGGACGCGTTACAGGGGCATCAGCTTGCATAGTTTTGTAAAGTTTGGTTACCAGTCGGCGTGGGGAAGGCGATCTAAGTAAGACCTCCAGTGCTAGTAGTGTGGGCGGCGGGGCCGGAAATGCGCTGTGTAAAGCACGACAGGAAGCCCGCACCTTGTGGTACAAGAAAGCTTCCCGAATGGCACTACCTGTCCTTCCTCCGCAGTGGGAGGAGCCCGAAAAGTATCCTCCGGGTAGAGATCTGCAAATGTATGTAACTTCATTTTTTGTGCTATTCTTTTGCTCAGCTCATCTTTTATACTGGGCAACATCGGATTTTGGGCCAGGGGGATAGCTGGGGCGTACAGTATCTGGGCACCCGCCCGTCTCCTCAGACCATCCCAGGCCCAGCGCAGGGTCGCAGTAGTGTCAACATCTGTTGTTGAGCGACGATATGGTTGGTATAGTGCAACCGACAGTGGTATAGGCGCCATTGCATCCCTCTCCACCGCCACATGTGGTTGGTAAGGCGTTGGGTATACCCAATGGTGTAAGAAGTGCGCTTGTGCACATAGTGCATACAGTTTCATATCTGGGGCTCCCATTCCCCCTGCCTCAGTGGTAAGGTCAGTAATTCCCATGATATACGGGCTTGACCCCCGGCCCACACCAGAGAGATGAGCAATGAGCGTAATGTTGTGAAAAATGATTGCGTCAGCATGAGTGGCAGGTTTACAAAGAGATACAGAAATTTTGGCAATATCACCATTTTTGCCAGAGAAATTCTACCCGCCAGTGATAAAGGAAGCCTGGCCCACACAGCCACCTTCTCCTCCAACCAGGTAATGGTCCTTCCATAGTTTAAGGTCCACAAGTCTTGTACATTACGGCTTATCCATATCCCCAAATATTTCACCTTCTCTTGTTCCCATTTCAGCGGGAACTCAGAGGGCACCCTGTCAGTCGCGTCCGTCAACGGAAATATCAATGACTTTCCCCAATTTATTGATACCCCAGCCAGCCCTCCAAACTGGATGAATTCTCTCAATACAATGTCAAGATTTTTTGCCGGGTCCACTATGTATAGGGTGACATCATCGGCATATAAAGATATCAGTAGGCTTCTAGAGCTAAATCCTATTCCCTTGTCGGTGTGGTGTTGACGGACTCGTGCCGCTAGAGGCTCCATCGCCACTGCAAAAGCAGTGGGGACAGGGGGCATCCCTGCCTCGTGCCTCGCGTGATCGAAAATGGCGCTGACAGGAGACCATTCGCCCTGACTCTAGCTTTGGGTTCGGTATATAACAATTTAATCAATCCAATAAAAAGCGGGCTGAAGCCAATGCGTTCTAATATCCCAAAAGGTACGGCCACTCTAGAGAGTCAAACGCCTTTGTCGCGTCTAAAAAACCGCTGCAGCCTGGACCTCCGGGTGTAAGTAATGTAGTACCGAAAACACTGTCCTAAGATTGTGAGATGTAGATCTGCCTGGTATAAAGCCCGATTGATCGGGTCTGGCAATTAACGGGAGCATAGGTTGCAGTCTGTTCGCAATCAGTTTTGCCAGGATTTTAACGTCAACATTTAGGAGCGACAGGGGCGGTATGAGTCAGGGTCCGTTTCGGGTTTCCCCGGCTTCAGCAGTGTAATTATAATCGCTTCTCTCATGGATGGCGGAAGCACCCCGATTCCTGGGCCTCAGCGTATACAGCAAGAAGTCTGGGCGCTAGCTCTTCCACATACGTCTTATAAAATGAGGTCGTCAACCCGTCCGACCCAGGGGCTTTATTGGAGGGCAAGCTTTTGATCAC
This sequence comes from Calotriton arnoldi, assembly GCA_963921515.1. Taxonomy (NCBI): domain Eukaryota; kingdom Metazoa; phylum Chordata; class Amphibia; order Caudata; family Salamandridae; genus Calotriton; species Calotriton arnoldi. The sequence continues at coordinate 818,189 of CAWUFW010005681.1, forward strand.
CTCCGCCACATCAGACACCGTGAAGGGTAGATCCATATACTCCCTATGCTTTTGGTTAAACCAGACTAATTCCAGAGAATCTAGAAACGGCTTCATACCCTCCATGGAGGTCGATTGCTGTGTAGTATATAATTGAGTGTAAAAGGATGTAAATTCCTCGAGGACTGCTGTCGGGCCCCGAGCTATGCCCCCGTCCCCGGTGATCAATTCAGGTATGTGGGCCGTAGGTTTCGCCTGACGGAGCATGCCAGCCAGTGTCCGACCTGGTCGATCGCCCTCCCCATATCTACGCGCTTCTGCATATTTCCCCAGAAATTTCACCTCCCTCTGTGCTTCCTCACTATATTCTAGCAATTTAGCCTTCAGTTGGGCCAGATCCACCGCCGCATTCCCTAGATAGAACCTCTCTTCTAATTCCTTTATTTGTGTTTCTATGACGGACAGAGTTGTACGTATAGCTTTGAGTACCCCAGCCTGTCGTGATATGCATTGTCCCCTTATCACCACCTTAAACGCCTCCCATAACGTAGCCTCTGTGTCAACCGTCCCTGAATTAAGCGCATAATAGTCAGTGATATCCATGCGTATCTCCTCCCTGAAGGCGTCATCAAGTAATGCATGCGGGGGCAGCTTCCACGTGAATTCCCTGCGTATGGTGTCTGGGAGTTTCAGGCTCATTAAACAGGGGGCGTGGTCCGATAGTGTACGCGGCAAATGTCTCACTTCCACCACCCAGCTCGCTAAATCCCTCGTCACAAGCCAGTAATCTAGCCTGGACCAGGCTCTGTGGTGTTCGGAGAAACAGGTCCCTTCCCTAGTGTGTGGATTATGTAATCGCCAAATATCAATCAAATCACCATCTTCTATTATAGCGTTTAGCATTTTCCCAGTGGCAGCATGATGCACCCGCGCCGCACCCTGTCTATCCAAGTCATCCCTCAACACAGCATTAAAATCACCCCCCCATAAGATCGTAGTGCATCCCGTCGCCTTAATCTTGGCCCAGAGTTCCTGAAAAAACTCAGGGAAGTCTACATTGGGGCCATAGATCGCAACCAGGACCATGTATACCCCTCCCAGCATGCCCGCCAGTATAACATATCTACCATTTGGGTCTGTGTGCAGTTCCTTTTCCTTCCAGTCAGTACCTCGCTTGATCAAGACTGCTACCCCACGTGCATAATTCGAATACACCGCCGAATAAACCGGCCCCCATCTAGTATGTTTCAATCGCGGGGATGGTGTGACATGTAAATGCGTCTCCTGCAACATACATATATCTATATTGTGCCTAGCTAAATAGGCATGCACCAATCTAGCCTTTCTATTGTCATTTATACCTCTGATGTTCCACGATAAACAGTTTATCCTGGGTTCAGCATGCAGGTTGTATCAACAGACCTTTTCACACAACAACACCGCATATATATAGGTAACATTAGTGTCGGATGTAGATAGCGACCTGTAACATTGCAGTGCACCAGTAACACAACTAACAACGCTCCCCCCCACCACCCCCACCCATACCAACCCCCAATCAGGTTGAAGTGAACCCCCCCAAACAAACCACCAACATAAGAATTGCTGGGAAATTTCCCGTGGGGACGTGTGATTGCCAGCTCTCATCCCTACCGTGGCAGGGTGGCCGAGAAACTGCAAGGGAGCTAAACCTGCAGTGCAATAGATTATTAGAATTAACGTTACCCAGCAGTTTTCGAAGCATACCTTTCTATGCTAGCCCTACAGGATCAAATGGCATGTTTTGGTTATTTGAAAGCTAGACGTGTACAGTTTTGGGGTGTGTCCGCCTCCCCCATCACCACTCCCCCGATATAAGGACCCCTGTACAGTAGTACTCCGGTTGCATATTACCCCCAGTATCCATAGGGGCTACCGCCCATTAGGTTCACAGCAGTCAGCTGGAGTTATGCACAGTACATTACGACAGCCTATTACTAAGAAGGAAAAAATAATGCAGAATAATATGTCCTGTGTGTTGTTGTAGGCTCTGATGGCGTTACAGTTAGTCATTGTCACTTAGCTGATGTCCAGGTGGTTCCTCCGCACTGGGTTTGGTCTTTGTACGCCTGCCTCCCACATGTTTAGCGAATTTAAGCGCAGACTTAGCGTCCGTAAAGAAATGCGCCGACTCCTCATATGACACTTTGAGTTTTGCAGGGTACAACAGCGAGTATGGGATCTGTGCCTGCAGCAGGAGTCTCTTCGCGGGTAAAAATTCGCGACGGGCCGCTTGCACTGCTGGTGTGAAGTCCGGGTAGAATGCGATCTGGTTGCCTTGTTGTGTAATGGTACCCATGCCTCGTGCCAGGCGCAGCACCGTGTCCCGGTCTTGATAATTTAAAAGTCTCGCCAATATGGGCCTAGGCGTAGCTCCCACTGGTGGTCTGGGGCCCAACGTACGGTGAGCTCGTTCCACCGCAAACACTGGCGACAGCTGTTCGGCAAACTGCGCACCCAGGAGCTCCGACACGTACGCCTCCATCTTCCCCATGGCCGTGGTTTCAGGAATACCCGTGATACGTAGGTTATTGCGCCTCGATCTCGCCTCTAAATCCTCATTTTTGGCGCGGATAACATTTAGCAGCTTGTCCATTTGTAGCAGTTGGTCTTTGGTCTCTGCTTGAAACTCATGGGTGTCGATCTGTTTATTTTCCAACACATCCAGTCTCTGCTCATGGGCTCCCACCTGTGTTTTCACAGACTCCATTTGGGACGTCAGCGTATCTAGTTTCGCATCTATTGTGCGGAGGCTCGAACGCATCTCCAGCATCAGCGTGCGCAGATCTTCACCTTGGTCTCCCATTTGTCCCTCCGGAGAGCCACCTACGGCGGAATCCGGATCCGCTTCTGTCAGGCGGGTCGTCCGCCGCTGATCAAAACTGATTTTAGGCTGTTTAGCGTCCTGTTTCCCCATGGTGTGAGTTACTGTACAGTGCAGCTCTGGTAAAGACAGGACCAGCTGTACTACACGTCGCAGATGTAGTATTGGCCTCACACCGCTTACGGCCTATGTAATCGTCGTGTGTCTATCAGATCGCGCCACAGTGGTGTCTTCCACCCAGGCCCAACTCCAGGCCTCACCTCGCACCGTATATACACTCTGGAGTGCAGGTCTTCCACGTCTAGCGACCAGCGCCACACCGTGTTTCATGCAGGGCTCGCTTCCAATGACAGTGCTGGCTCCTTATATGCACACCTCGGAGCCTTCCGACCGCACTCTCGTGCCTAGGCCGCACAGGTTCACTGCCCAGCGTCTCGGTGCGAGCCCAGCCGCATGTAGTCGGGGCCCCAACCTCACCAGCACAGGGGAGCAATCACCACGCGGTCCGCTTCCGCGCCGGCAAATCCGACACCAGGTACCGCGCCCTTGTCGTGCCTCTGCAATGGTCCACTTCTGCCTTCTTTCACAGATGCCCCTGATCGCAGCGCTGCCCCCGTTGTGCAGCAGCCTCTACCACAGTCCGCAACCACTCAAAATGGCGCCCGTTAGCTCTCACCTCGGGTCTCCGCAACGGAGCTTAATCCCAGCTCTATCATCAGGGGTCAGTCCGCCCGGTTGAGTGGTGCCTCCACGGTCCGGTTCTGTGCAATTTTCGGGCGATTAAGCTGGACGCTTTGCAGGCCTCTTCTGAAGCTGCGGCCTCCCGTAGATCTCGTCGCCGTCTCGCCTCACCTCTGAACTTGCCGCTACCTCCGCTTGCCGCTGCCGGAGTTGCTACTTCCCTCAGAGGCGGCCGCGGCGGTCCGGAATTGCACCGCTGGGTTCCCCAAAGATTCCGCTTCCACTGAAGCGCCAAAGGCACTGTGGTAGCTCCCACAGATATGCGGATTAGTGCAGGATAACTTCCCGGCCGGCGGAGCTCACTCACAGAGCAGCCATTCCGCGGCTCGGCAAACCACGCCCCCTTAGGACTACGCGTACTTAGTGGCCACACCGCCCTTGCCACTCAACAATTTGGAGGTGCCAGCCACATTGGGCCTCCTCCCTCCACCACAAGAAACTGAGAAGTGGACCCCCACTTGGTCTACATTGAACCCCCACTGCCGGGTTGGAATTATCACCGGCCTCGCAGTGAGCCTTTTTACTAGTATTTTCTCCACGCATCATGTGTTGATTTGTCCGTTCCCTCTCCGTTCATCCTCCTCATTTTTGCGATCTTCCTCTTCCCCTCTCTTTAGACATCGCAACATCTCCTGCATCGCCTCACAGGTATTGTCCTTCACCTCCCTCCACCGTTAGGGCCTGGTGCTCATTGACGCAACTTGCATGCCGATTTAAGTAATTTTTTGGCAGTCTCCTCTCACTGGGCTCATGTGCTTTAACCACCTCTTTTGAGCCACGGTACATTATTTGTCTCTTCCCCATTATGTGTGTTCTTATAATATTCGTCCCCCCCACGCAGCGGGCATTTGAGCAGTTACAACACTCAGAAGCCTTTCCTCTACTTTCCAATACCAAGTTGTGCTCTAATGTGTTTGTACTGAGAATAACCAGGTATCTTGCTTGAATACATGAATCAACTGAGTTAATGTCACCTTAACACCAACACTCACCACGTGTCAGTATTGTTCCACATGTTGATCCCGCAATGTTTCCTTTTTTATTATTCCTTGCGCAGTCCCGATTCTCATGCCACGGGATCTGTCTCCATACCATGTCACCGTTTATTTTGTCTATTCACTTTCCTCCCTAGGGTTTCCACGTGCTAAATGGTGAATATTGTTTTTTTCCTGTTGTTGTGTTACTCCCGGTTCGGTAACAACCACTTCATGATTTTCATCAGTTCATTCAATGTTTTGTATCTTCCCCAGCCCTGAAGAAGTCACGGGTTTACTGCCCTTATGTGACGAAACACGTGTCGGCTGGTTGTTTGTTTTTGCTCTATCAAAATATTAAAAACATTTGAATAACAAACTGGTGTTGACCACAGACATTCGTACAAAGAGAGACATTACAACCACTGTTTATAACCCTATTACGTGTGCCCAGGACTGCATTCTCATTATTCGTGTGGGTTCTCAACTCACACTTTCACGGGGTTACAGGGTATTTCCCCGACCTGGTAGCACCGTGCATACTCTAAACACAGTAGACACTACGCAAATTAGCCTGAGCGCCAATCTTCCTGCTTTACTAAAAACCCTACACAGACATAGCACCCTGTTAAACTGTTCTACTGCATCACTTCCAGCAGGATGGTACATTGGTGTTGTTTTTTTTCTTCTTAACGCCGTTCCTTAATAGAAAGTTTGTCAATTTCTCTGCTGTAAACTACGGTCCGTTGTCACTCAAGAGTGACTTGAGAATTCCTTCTCTCAAACTAATCTTCTAAAGGAAGGAAACTATGCAGGCTGCATCTGTTTTTCCACATACTTTATCTCAGGCTACTTGGAGTAAATATCAAAAAGCACAATGATATTCTTGAGCACCCCTTTACAATCTAGAACAGGGCCAAGAATATCTATGGCCCAAACCTCCCACACGTTAGCAGGAATCTCATGGAGACCATAGGAGGTCTGAACACTACCTGAGATTTATCAGCATTAACAAATTGTTTACAATTGCTAACATATTTCTCCATCTCTGAGTCAACACCTGTCCCACAATATGAAGCTTTTACTTTTTGTTTGGATTTTACAATGCTCAAATGTCCTTCGAGCATCAGTTCCAATATCCTTTGCCTGATCCCGTGAGGTGGTACTACTCTGTCCCCTCGGAATAAAAATCCCAGACTAGACACAAACAATTCTTCCTCGAGTTCCCAGAATTTTTGCATTCTTCTCTTAGTTTATACCTGTTGGGCCACCCATGAAGAACATATTTCATCGCAATTCCCCATTGTTCTTTTTCCTTATAACCAGGCAACGACTCACACACAGAAATGGCATCAGTTTCGCAATCCACACTATAATCATCCCATTCACTTGCTGTCCTTTCACTAACTTGTAACGGAGATCTACTTAAGTAGTCTGCTACTTCTGTGACCAAGCAAATGCTCAACTTCATAAGTATAACCCAGTGGCCGCAGTGACATCTTGGCTCCATGAGGAGTGGCCTTTCCAGTTCCTTCTGTGGTTAGCACTTTGACTAATGACTTATGATCAGTGTGTAAAGTGAATTTAGAACCTCTGAAACACTGCCTAAACTTCTCAGTTGCCCATACACATGCTAGCATCTCCTTCTCTAAGACGGAGTATTTTTCTTCCGGCACTGTCAAAGAACGAGATGCAAAAGACACAGTTCTTTTAACCCCATTACTAGACATAGCGGTAAAACAGCACCTAAACCCTTCCCACTGGCATCTATGGTCAGTACGAGCACTTGAATCATAACCTTGCATGGGTCGTCTTGGCAACATATTATTCCACTCAAAACCTTGGCGTGCCTTCAATAATTGTCTCAAATTGTACGTTTTTTCAGTGAAATTTCTCACAAATTTAGAATAGAATTCCGACAGACCTGATAAAGATCCTACTTCTTCCTTGCATGTGGGAGCAGGTGTTTTTCTTATACACCACTACAACTTGGCGATGAGTAGCGGACATACCTGTGGCCACGCCCTTACCGTGTCAGGGGCTTCAGATACCTGGAGCCTCGATTCTTGGCATTTTGGAGTATCTCTGTGCACCTCTATGCTCGCACGGTATTCTGGTGAAGAACCTTTAGCTTCGTGGTAATTGCCTTGCGGCGTTGTTACAACCGAGATTTGGCTAATTTTCAGGGGAGAGCAAGCAACAGCTTATTACAGAGCATGAGCTTTGACGCAAGACGCAAGCGGATACACCAACAACCTAGCAACCACTGCAGAGTGACACTGCAACCACAAACTAAACGCGAGACGTAAGAGGTACGTCAGCGACCTAGCAACTACTGAAGAGCAACCTAGCAACCTCTTCCTGTTGCTAGCATACCTGTGCAACGTAATTTTTTTTAATACCATACAGATGTCAGTCACATTAAAAAGAGGTTTGACATTCGTAATGGCTTTTTAAATTTCACTTTTTTGTTAAGGGCCCCCACTTAGTCTAGAAGTGCATCCCTGTCTTCAGGTGTATGCCCGCCCTCTATCAAACCAAGTTTTTAGAGGGCGAGGACTGGTCAATGATGAAGCATGACACCAGGTGGTGTGTGAGACCAGTCTTTTACCTTTTGTGAGATGTCTACACTCATATAGAAGACATAATAGCAATTAGGTCAACAATTAGGAGAGGCTTCGTGTGTTAATCAGTTTGATGTGGAGGCTGCCTACTCCTAATACCCCGTGCCTCTAGTTCCCTACCCTGGATCGCTTCCAGGTTGTTGTGGTTGAACAACGTAATGCTTGACATCACAATCTGTGGCCATCTTGACAGAGGGGTAGGAGGAATCCCTACGCTGTACGGAGACAGCAGTGATATGGACACAGGTATTGCATCATGGTAACCGGCTTCACAACAACTGTGACACGCACACCTACACGTATCACAGCACATCAGTATTGCAACGTGTGAAACGGCCTCACATTAACAGTGACGCGCACACCTGCCCAACAGCAAGGCCGCTACAACTGCATCTAACCTTGAAGTTAAGGAGAGTGTATCTGTGTGCAAGATTTTCAATGTGCGTGTGAGTCAATGGAAGAAGAGTGATGGAGTGAAGCACAAAGTTAAAATGCCCTCTAGGGATACGATTTTCAGTTGTTTTTGGTGCTGTAACAAACACCTAGAATCCAACCCATCACTATGACAACAATACGTCTAATAACACACACATCAATAAAAAAGCCTCTGAAGTGGCCATTCCCCAAATGTTAGGGGCACTGATATGGTGGAGTGGTGAAAAAGTATGCCAGTGGTTTTTTTTACCTTCAGTTAGGTGACTTACTACTCTCTCTAGACATTTGCTAATCTCTGTGAGATACATAAATAAGACTCCAGTAATCCCACGTGCCATGAACTGGCATCAATTGATGCACAGTTTTCAGCAATTGAAAAAGTAGCCTTTGAAAGTAACTGTTCCTACCACATTCCTTACTAAAGATTCTATTAGCATTACTGCTCCAGAAATTGTAAGCATAAAAAGAACTATTATTGGTGCAACACCTGAACGTCGAAACTCATGTCTGTCTGTACTAGGCACACACATAATTATTATAATGAGCTTTCAAACTCCCAAGTGACCCACAGCTACCAATCTCCCAGCAACAAAGATTATTGTAAACACACATCAAGTTTTTATGACTTTGGGCAAATATGGCATGAGCTGAATCAAGCACAGAAACACAGTTTTGCTGTTGTGCCTTTTTAAGTAAGTGAACATGCTAAGAGACTTCCTGTGGGAATAGAGGCTTCCTAAATTTCAGATAACCCCCTTTCCTTAGGGGGAACCTACCTTACCAAAGATAACAAAACCATATTTAGAAACCAGCATCCAGACATCCACAATAGTCTGCTTCTGCTGCGTCTTATCTTCAAGAGAGCTTCAGAGTTAGCCAATATAGAATCTCTAGTGTGCATGGGCGTTACAGTGCATCAGTAGGGTACTATAAACTTTCCAGAGAGACAGTAGTTGCAGCATCTTAGAGCAATTCCTAGACAACTACAAATTCATTTTTCATTTTTGATTGAGCACAAGAGGCCTATATTTAATCTTAGCAGATTGCACAAGTGAAGTAACATTAAAAATAAGTGTTTAAGATATCACATCCAGTTGTCCACACAGTGGTTATCTCCAACAGACCAGCAAGTATAACCACCCACTTTAGTAACCCAAGTTTAAAATACAGTATGATAGTGCCAAGATCCCGCACCTCACCCATGTAATACAGTGCATGTTTGCCTCACTTCGTGCCAAAGCAGCAACAATGTGGAAAGTATATGATTTTTAAAAAGCAACCACAACAGAGTATATAACTTAACTGAATTACAAATTGTGTGTTAATTAGCACACCCACATAGTTTTCCCCTGAGAGATTGTGGCAGGTCAAACGTGCCACAATTTATTGGGATGGGAGGGTGGAAGAAGGCCCATAAAAAAGGCAAAACTTACAGATTTCGTTTTGTTAAGTTCCAATACCGCATGTTATGCTTTATTAGCAAGTTAAAAAGTCAGACTAGGGGCGTGGTCTCGCTACCGATGGAGTGAGATGCACGCCGTAGGAGCTCCAGGCCACCGCCGGCATCATAAGCATTTTAAGCAGCACAGCAGTAGCGGGGGTGCCAGAATCTGGGATACCTGCACAGCGGAAGCACCCGGGCGACAGTCTCGAGGCCCGGCGCCCCTCGGAACCGGCTGGCAGCGGCGAGAGCAGAACCGGTGGGAGAGCGCCCCCGGCCTACGAGGATACAGCCATCATTTTAGAGTCCTCAGCCCCCTACACCCCAGGGTGAGCAGACGCCAACGTCGACCCGCACCCTCTGCCCGGGAACTGGCGGCAGCCCGAAACGAGACCTGCAGTGGAGGTACGGGGACTGGGAGGACCTACAGTGGATCCCTGGGGAGGGTCCTTTCTGCCGACATCCTGCCTGGCCGCCATTTTGAGACCCCGCTGTGTCGGACCCGCGCGGGGTCCGACCGGAGATATTTGCAGACCGGCGGGGACACATCGCACCTGGCTGGGCCCCCAGACCCCTTGCTGACGCCTCCGGAGGTGCTGGGCTGCCCTCCAAGAAGTCCCCATAAAAGGCGCTCCTTCCCGGTGTTTGACCTACCAGCCATTCTTTGACTCCTGCTGCCCTGCTGCCTTGGAATCGCGCAGGGCCTGCCCTGCGCCTCCACCGCCCTTGCGGGGTCTCGGTGTTCCTGGCTGGGCTGCGGGGGCCTTCCGCTGTCACTGCTGGGGGCGCTGGGCCCCTCGCGGCGCAACGTTCGGGGCCATTTGGTCGCGCCTCGGCCGGAGGCGGGGCGCAGGCCATCTTGGGCCTTCCCGGACACACAGGGCCTGCTATATATCTTTGCCACCCTGGGGGGATCTCTCTAGCCACGGCGGGGCTCCGGGGACATCCTGCTGACCGGACCGCACGCGGTGGGGAGCTGAGCGCCATCGCATCGAGCCTCGGCCGGGGGCAGGGCACCAACCATCCTGGGCATATCTGGACTCTGGGGGACGCCTGGCAAACCTGGGCTCCCTACGCTTCTCTATCACTGCACTAGGGCGCGAGCTCCCACATTAGAGGCCTGGAGCGAGGACCCGGGGCCTTCACTTGTAGCTTCTCTGGTAGCGACTTCGTTGAAGCACCCCGGTAGGCCCACGCTGCGTGCTGCTGCCTGCCGTCTCCCGGGGGAAGAAGACGCCCCACTGCCTGACACTGTGAGTACCTATGTAGACCCTGACGGACCCCCCTAGAGAGCCCTAGAAGGGGGGTAATACCTCCAAGTGCCGCCTCACCACCTGTATCTGCGGCCTGGCCTACGCGGGCGGCCCTTCCCTGCCCGCCCCGGTGGAGGGGTGGCGATATCGCACACCTACCTGGTCTGGACCCTACTGTCTCAAAGGCCCCTCCTGCCCGTGCCCCACATGCTACCATTCGACCAGTGGAACCCCCGGGGGGCCCTCTGAACCTGTCACACAGTACTTCATGACCAACTTCCTGCATGAGCTCAAATCTGAAATCGGCTCTCTCTGAACGGAGGTTCAGGCCTGTGTCAAGGAACTCCGGAGGGACGTGGTGGCGCTCGGCGGGAAGAGTGGACGACCTTGAAAATACAGTCGATGCCCGCTCGGAAGGTCAGGAACACCTATGGCGGCGCTTGGCCACCCTGGAGGAGCAACACATCGAGTTGCAGATCAAGCAGGAGGACTTGGAAAACAGGGGGCGCCGCAACAACCTGCGCTTAAGGGGGATACCAGTTGGGGCAGAGGGCTCAGACATTATGACTTTCGTAGCGGACCTGTTTCAAGACATCAGGGGAGATGACGACGCATCCCCACCGGCCCTGGACTGCGCCCACCGAGTATCCGCTCCGCCAGGACGCCCTGGCCTCGTCCCTGACATCTTAGCTCGGGTCCATTTTTTCACAGAGACGGAGGCCATCCTCAAGGCGGCACGAGACAAAACGGAGCTCACGTGCAAGGGTACCCCCATACAACTGTTTCAGGACCTTGCGCCCACAACGCTCCGCCGCCGCAAAGACTTTCGACCCATAACGGATAAACTACGGGAGCTGGGAGTCCGCTATCAATGGGGACACCTGTTCGCACTTATCTTCCAGTGGGAGTCAAAGCGCCGAGTACTGCGGTCCTTCCGAGAGGCAGCCCAACTGCTACAGATCCCTGACACGCCGCCCGCTAGCCCCTCGCGCATGCCTCCTCTGCACCGCGATGGACCAAGGTACATCGCCCCAGGCGCCCTTCCCCCCCGGGGAATCTGCACTTCATCCCAGGAGAAACAGGACATTATACAGCATATCCGTTCCTTGGAAGGTGGACACTCACCCTCAGGCTGTCAGTCCTCTGAAAAATAGTAATAAAGTACACCTGCCAAATACCTGCCTCTTCCTCGCCTCCTGCTCTGACCCCTAGAGGGGGTGTGACCAACACCCCGCTCCCTTGCCGCCTTCTTGCTGACATGACTTCTCTGTGCCTGAACTGCAACCAGACGGCGGCACCGGACTGTACTCCTAGAGGGTGATGCTGATCTCCTACGACCTGCCTCCACTTCTATTCCTTGGAGAGTGACATCTCTGGGATGGCCTGTGTCTTTGCACCTGGCCTCTCCCCGGACTGGAATAGACCCCGTTGGCCATGTTGGCCGTTGTTATTTTTTGAGTACTATGTCTCTTCTCTCTCACTTCTCTCTTTTCCCTCTTCCTATCCCTATCTCGGGCAGGGGGTCGGTCCTGATCGTGGTGGGAGTGCCCTCTGTGCAGATCATCCCTTTCTCTCCACGCACTGCGCTAGGCCTTACAGCGACCACCATGGCCTTTGTATGCTCTGTCTTCTTCAGCGAGGCACTGGGTGGGGGTGGGGGGGGGGAGATACCCTGAGTCCTGCCCCTACTCTCCTGCCCGGGATGGCGCTTGCGCATGGTGCACTGCAATCATGACTTCTGTACCCTGTCTGAAACTTCTCTTCCTTAACGTGAAGGGCCTTAACTCCCCCAACAAGCGCCGCCAGATCTGGCGATACCTCCTGCTGCAAAATCCGGACATCATATTTTTGCAGGAAACCCATCTTCTGAGAGAGGATGTCTCTCGCATGGCTCATCCACGATTCCCTCTTCAACTTTGGGCATCTGCACTCACTAAATCAGCGGGGGTGGCAATCCTCTGTCGAGCAGGCATCCACCAGGGGGACTCCAGGGTGGTCCGTAGTAAGGATGGCAGATTCCTCAAAGTGGTGGTCAGGATTGGGCATCGAACCCTTACTCTATGCAACACTTACACACTGAACCAAGCTCAAGACTCCTTTTTGCGGGGTTTGTTGCGGGAACACATAACACACGATGATCCGGGTCTCATCCTGGGGGGAGACTTTAATCTGGTATGGGAGGCGGGGCTCGACCGTAGCGAAGGCTCTTTCCATGGGACCGGGGCAATGTACTCGGCCTTAAAGAAGCAACTAACCACCCTTGGTCTCATAGATATTCGGCGATACCACTCCCCAGACGTCCGCGACTACTCCTATTACTCTCATGTACATCGCTCCTACTCGCGCATAGACTACCTCTTCGTCTCACACTCCCTTGTCAAAGACACCCTCTCGGCGTCCATGTCTGACATCTCTGTTTCCGACCACGCACATGTGGAACTTCTCATTCAGGATCACTTTTCTCGTCCCCACCGTCCCTCTCGGTGGCGCTTTCCCCTTCATACCCTCAGGGATCCCGTAGATGCGGCAGAGATCGGGAAGCTATCACGTCTTACTTCGAGACCAACGACCACCCAGAGACTCCACTCCCAGTAGTCTGGGATGCGTTTAAGGCCACGATTCGCGGCAACATCACATCCATTGCTATAGCTCGGGAAGCTCGTTTGTTTGAAGACAAACTCTCCCGGGACATAAAGGCGCTCGAGCGGCTGGACCAGGAGCGCCCCTTGGCGCTGCACAAGAGACGCCTCGCTATGCTCCGGGGCCAGCTCCGGGCGCACAGGACCAACAAGGCGGAACACGCTCTTTTGGCTCTGCGCCAACGTTACTACGATGGGGGGAGGGGGGACAAGTGGGCACGGTTCTGGCACGCCTCCTTCGAACGCGGGCCGCCAAAGCGCACATCGCTAAACTCAAACTGGGAGATGGTACCTGGGCCACCACCGAAGCCGCCAAGATGCAAGCATTCCAGAATTACTACTCATCCCTCTATACCGGGGAGTCGCCCGATTTAGCCCAAGTTCTCACTGCCTTGGAAGCTTGCGAGTGGTCCCCGATTAGCAGCCACCACTCTCAACTATTGGAAGACCCTATCACTCCGGAGGAGCTCGCTGGCGCTCTGAAGGATCTTCCTCTCTGCAAAACCCCAGGGCCGGACGGTCTGCCGGTCTCGTTCTATCGCGCATTCTTCCCGCAACTCAAATCACATATGCTCCGTCTCTTCAATTCTTATACAGACGCAGTAGGGCCCTCCACGGATATGGCCATGGCTGAAATCGCTTTAATCCCCAAACCGGGGAAAGACCTTACACTCTGCTCCTTCTTCCGTCCCATCGCGCTCCTAAACACGGATCTCAAACTCTATACTAAAATACTGGCTAAGCGTCTCACCTTGCACCTCCCTGGACTCATAGAATCGGACCAGGCGGGCTTTATCCATCAACGACAGGAGGCAGACAATGTGCGGCGAGTTGCTCATCTAATTGGGAAGGCGCACCATTGGAAGATACCCACCTGCTTGCTATCGCTCGATGCTGAGAAAGCATTTGATCGAGTAGACTGGGTCTTCCTTCGAGCTGTCCTACAGAAAATAGGGTTGGGCCCGCAGATGATTGCGAGAATTATGGCTCCCTATCTCTCCCCTCTGGCTCGGGTGCGGGTAAATGGCCAGCTCACACAACTTATCTCTATCCACAGGGGCACCCGACAGGGGTGTCCCTTATCTCCCCTCTTATTTGCTCTTGTAGTGGAGCCGTTGGCCATCATGATCCGCCAGTCTCCCGACATACATGGCATCACACTTGGGGGGTTGGACCACAAAATAGCCTTGTTTGCCGATAACCTGCTTCTCACTTTATCACGCCCACGAACCTCCCTACCTGCCCTACATAAGTTACTTCAATCGTTCGAGCAGGTCTCGGGGCTTAAGATCAATCATGAGAAATCATGGGCTCTCAACCTCACGATTCCTACGGAGCAGATCGCCACACTCCAATCTCTTGTCCCCTATCAATGGGCGTCACACTCGGTATCTGGGGCTCAATTTGACCCCCAACCTTGCCACATGGTCCCAAGCAAACTGGCAGGAGTGTAAAAACGCTGTCGTAGCAGACCTGAGAATGTGGAAATCCCTTCCACTATCCTGGCTGGGGCGCTTGAACACGGTCAAAATGTCGATCCTCCCAAAGATACTTTACCTTTTCCAGACTCTACCCACGCCCATCCCGGAACATCAGATACAGGGCCTCCAGCGCGAGCTCACCACGTTTATATGGGGAGGGAGTAGACCGTGTTTTTCTAATAAAATACTCATGCTTCCACGCGATCGGGGAGGGCTGGCCTGCCCCAACTTGTTGGAATATTATTGGGCATCACACCTCCGCTTCATCTCGGAGTGGATGGCATGGGACAGTGAAAAGTCTGGTTTCATATGGACAGGGCAGTGAGTTGTCGCCCCCTATGGGACCTTGCCTGGCTCTCACGGGAAGCTTGCTCACGCAGCGCCTACATCGCGGTTCCTACTAAGACGGTACTCGAGATTTGGGACAAATTAGCAGTACGCAGAGGCCTCACATCCTTCCCGTCCCCCCCATACCCCCATCGCTCGCAACTCTCACTTCCCACCTGCTCTTCACGCGCCTTACTTCGCAGACTGGACGGAGGGGGGGTGCAGGACGATTCGGGACCTCTTCATGGGAGACACCTTCAAAACTTTTGAACAATGCAAACGGGATTTCCAGCTATCAGAGGGGGCTAGATTTCAATACATTCAACTTCGACATTGGGTTCAGGCGTCCTCTTTGACACAGGCGGCCACTCGACCTTTCACCGCGTTCGAGCGGTTGGTGCGCTCCTTCGACAATTCCAGAGGCCTAATTTCTCGCACATACCAAGTTCTTCAACACTCACAGCGAGCCACTCCTCATGCCTACCAACTGCGGTGGCAATCGGCCTCAGACACTGATGTCACGCCCACCCAATGGGAAAACTTGTGGCGAGATATCCCGAAGGTCTTCCGTAGCATTTACCAGCGGGAATCCGCATATAAGGTTATGACACAATGGTACTATACCCCTCACAGGTTACATAAAATGTTTCCCACTTCCTCACCTTTATGTTGGCGCTGCACTAGCGCACCGGGGGATTTTCTGCATATTTGGTGGACATGCCCACTCTTGACCATCTACTGGAAGGAAGTTCTCAGCCATATCCGACTGGTAATAGGCTACCCATTGCCTGAAAACCCGCTTGCGATTGTCCTGGGCCTCCGGCCGGTGAACCTGCGTGCCATGACCCGCCATGATTGGCATCTCAGCCTTCACATGCTTGGGGCTGCCAAACAAATCATCGCTCTTTACTGGAAAAAAGCTGAAACTCCCCCCGATTAACGTTTGGTTCACCTGCCTGTGGCACACGATTGCCATGGAGCTACTCACAGCGCGCTTGCAGTTACAGGACACTAAATTCACCAAATTGTGGCAACCGCTCGTGAACTACCTTTGCAGACTGGAGCACGCTCGACTTCAACCCCCGAGGGCGCTGTATATCCGCCGGATGCGGATAGTCTCTGGAAATCTACAGATGGGCTCACTTGATCCTCGCCCCGGGCGGCGCTTGCACACCAGACCCTGGACGCCCCGCCCCTCCTCTGAAGTAGGTTATTCAGGCCTTTGCCTGCGCGACGCCAGTGACCATCAACGATTCTGAACACCACAGTGCCTACTACGCCCCTGGCATCAGGTGGCGGCGACACCCCTCTTCCCCCAACATACCTCTCCCTCGCATTTCGTCTCCTCCCTTTTCTTATCTGCTCTTTCTCTGCTCTCTCTTTCTCTATCTCTTCGTTCTTTATGATGAATGTAATGTTTTTAGTTGAAACTGTGATTCATATGAGCAGACTTGAAAGATTTGTTCCGCAGGCCAAAGCATACTGGGCTTGAATTTCGTCTTGAACTATGGCAATTAGGCAGACGCCTCACGCTTACCAACATTCCGAGATTGTACCTACAAGAGGCCCGGCCTTGCTATTTTGTCCCCTCTTATACTCAGCATTCTACACTGTATGTACCGTCATTGGAGTCAACCTAGTTGCATTAGATGGAGGACACTAATGGTCACTGTGTAATGGCGTCAGACTTCTGGCTGAAATGATATGGTGTAATGCGTGGAGATAATTGCTGATAATATTATCGTGATCTGCTCCTGTATGACTATTATAAATGCTAATAAAAACAAGTTATAAAAAAAAAAAGTCAGACTAGAAGGTATTCACCATATATGGTAAATGCTCCACCTGGGGTAATGGTATTTCCCACGCGTAGTAAATACCTCAACCTATTCCGTCTAACTTGTAACGAGGGCCTAATTGTTGAATTGTTGTGGTCAGCTTCCACGTCAGCATTGCTGGAGTTCCTAAAAATGCCGGGCTATACACTGAGAAAATGTTCCATCCTATACGTTCACATGCAGACTCAGGAGCACTGAAGTTAAATCCCTTTCAGGCAGACTGGATTGGCTGTGTGAAACTATAGTCAGGAGAGAGTAGTTCACCGTTTTCCTTGTTATTTGCAAAGCAGCATCACAGTTCCTACAGGCAAGCAATTTTGAGATAAGAGGTTTCAGAATTTGTCCTCCAGATGGTTTTGGAATCGGGGATAAATGGGATACCTCCACTACAAATCAAATTGTTCTGAAAAGTTGGACCTATTGTACACTTTGGTAAACACGTATTCAACAACGTTATGCATGTCTCTCGTAGTAGTAGATTCAGGTTTCAATTATTATGTACATTATTTCTACATGACACCAAATCAAGGTCATCACCCAGAGTTAAACTAATTTAAATGCGTTTTCAAGTTCTTATAACGTTACATGCTTCATATCCGTCAAATTCTGAGCACCACAAATGTAATGTTTGACTGTATTCTGTCTAGCACCCAGTTTAACCTCCTAGCTTATCCAAACAGGTCTGGACTTTGCAGAATTAAGCAGGTACCAACTGAATTAATATCTAACTTCAATTCATAGAACATCAATTTAACATAATTATCAAGGCTGCAAACCACTTATTTTACAGATTAACCATGTCCACTCTTCTTGTTGGTGTCACCAGTGGGTCACCTCTTACAGGTTTTAAAGTTCAAGTGTGGTTGATATTTGTGATCTTGACCCATTCCTATATAGAATTAGCAATCAAATGATGCCCTTCGGGAACTGTGCAAGTATTGATTGAATTAAGCTTGACTGAGACACCAAGGTTTCGTAATCTGCATGAGTCATCACTATAGACTCCATTGGCAGAGGTACCCTACCTTAAAGTCCCCTGTCATAAGGGTCCAGGGTTTGGCATCCCTGTAGTATCCAGAGATAATCTCCTACTGAGAGATTAGGTTTCTTAATGATTCCTGGAACTCCTGGGACCTGACGCATTAAAACACATAGCTAGCTTCTCGCCAGATTTATTCCCTACATTAGGGTCAATAAAAAAAAAACACACGTCTCCCACGATAGATAGAGAGCAACAGGAAAAGAAAAGGGCTAGCAACAGCAAGCAACGTCATTGTACAACATTGAACGCAGTAAGACTGACTTTGGGAACCCCTGTCTCGCCTCAACCTTGCAGTATCAGAATACCCTTGTAAACCAATACTGCAGTAGGTCTGGGATAGTTAGTTGCATCACACTCCGAATTATCCTCAGTGGGCCGATAGCTTGTTGTCTTTAGTATGCACCTGGACCATCTAGAGAGCACTGTCCTAGAGTGCACTGTCTTAGACCAGTAGGCTGTCACTAGAAAACCCTGAAGAGCCAAAAATCCAAGGTAATCATATGCCCAACCACAGACAGCGTGGGGTCCTTCACCAACTCACAATGATCTCCTGTGCAAACTCATATGCAGATGTCCCTTGAATGCAGAGCGGAGCAATGTGGGCTCCTAAGTCCTTCTACTGAAGCATTGGTCACAATGGTACGTGAGGATAAATGCTAACAGAACAGAACTCTTGTCACATGATTCTCTGGACGGCTTGGCTAAGCATGCGATTCCAGGAGTGCCTGGGTAAGAACCAGTGAGTCCAGTTCCTCGAGTATTGACTCCAAAGTACCCCTAAACACTATTGCAGCATGCTCGCCGTTTGTCAAAATGAAAATCAGAGGTAACTCTTCTCCAAGTTAGAGGGAACATTGAAGGCTTTCTTTGCATCGTCTCTTCTTGATTCTACCCAAGGGGGTCCTCAAATGGGTAAGGGTGGCTACTTGTGGAGGGTATACTTGGCTTTGCATTTCTAGACTGTTGAACTCTGCCTACCTGCTCTCCTGATGGCTTTGGCACCTTCCTCTGTCCCTTTAAGCTTCACTTGGTCCCTGCTAGTTGTTCTCAACATGTTTTAAAAAGCTTACATACTTTCAGTGTATGGATTAGGAAGGAAATGTATATACACATCTCAAGAGGGAATGCTGTCGACCATCTTCATTCTATCAGACAGGCATACCACAAAATAAAATCTGTGAAAGGTTCAATACAAATGGCTGAGAAAAAACCCCACAAAGTTGTAAAAACTGTTCCTGCCTGTGAAAGATCAAAGTCAAAAAGTTGGATAATAAACTACATTTCTCTGCGAACAAGGTGAAATGAGCCGAGCCCAGTGTTCAGGCATACTTTGTTAGAAGCCAGAAAAAGGAAATGACGAAACTGCAATGCCAGGCCATGGTGGGATACCAGAGTTCCCAGCTACCTCAAAAGCGCTGGGCCTAATTTCAGCTGTTGGTAGATGCTGCATATACGGCCTCATTTTCCTTATTTTCATTACTTCTGTCATTTAAAAAACATGCAGGAAATTTTATCTCTGCCCCTTAATTTTACAGTGTTGGGATTTTTAATTTGAGCTTCGTTCTTTTTAGCACGCTAATGTTAATTAAAGTATGGCAATAAAACCTGAGAGTAACAAATACAATTAATATTCTGATAAGATGTTATCTACTGTAAAAGTGCATTGGGATCGCACTCCTTGGTGGCCCTATTTAGTGTTAATAATCAATCTCCCATGATGAAGAATCACACTCTTTTCACATGTGATCCCTCTGCTTCTGGTAGGTTGTCCTTAAAATCAACTTCACGTAGCTTGTATCTGATTATACAATTAATCGCGATTATACAATGTTGATGAATATACCGAATAAGATTTTTTTTATGAATTAATTTCTTTAGAGCAAACAATCACCCAAAGTGTTTTAGAGTGCTTTAAATGGATTGAAAAAGAGTGGAATCAACATTCTTACATTACTTTGTAACAAAGTTATATGATATATTCATTAATCTTATGTAGTACAATATTAGATATAGAAAAAGATGACATTTGTAAATTTGTTTTTGAGGCTGACAATCATATGCAAGTCTACAATTTATGACGCTGATTCTAAAGTTGGGGTAGAATTAAAAATAGCATATTGGGTCATTACTCTACACACGAGACCAGTTACCAGTAGCCTTTTCTTCCAGCACAACCTTCTGCTCCAGAGCCATCTACTAACTGTCACCATTTGTTCCTCTTACATTTTGTCCCTCACTTTCCAGAAAAAGCTTGGTGCTTAACATTCTAATAATCTCTTTAAAAGCACACACTACACTGTGATAAGTAATAGAAACAGCGTTTCTTAGCAATCTAAAAAGACCTTATTAATTTCTTCTCTGGTTACATGCTGTGTCTTTTGCTTCAGTATTAGGGCATAATAAAGTGCTAATACCCATACTTAGTTTTTGTTTTCCTGACTTGCCAGGCCACGAATTTTCCTTTAAAGTTAATATCTTCATTTAACTTCTGTAAGTAAGGTGTGTTCTTCAAAAAACTTTCAGCGTAGGAGATTTTAGCCTGGGCGAGAGCTCTTCGATTCTCCTTTGAGTCTACTTTCAAAACTTTGACTTTATCTTTATACATCTTTGGATATCAGAAAGGAGCAAAGGGAAGCCTTAAAGGCATCCCAAACTACCTCGGGAGAGGCGGTATTTTGATTTTGCTGAAAAAAGGCATCTATCTAGATTCTGATCTGAGCCGACAAATCCAAATCTTCGAGATGTAATTTATCAAAAAGACATCTCCTCTGTTTCTGTGGTCTTTCAAAGCCCCCTATTCGTATCAAGAGAGCAGCGTGATCCGAAAACCCATTGGGAAATCCAAAAATCTTAACTATCCAAAAAAAGATCATATAAATCTATTATTGGACAATTTCAGACAGTAGAACTAGAGCAGTAGTTAGAATTCTTAAGACTACAATGTATTCAGAAGTTAACTCAGTATGAAAAAGATCGGTTGGCATACCCCTGTACAATGCCAGAATTAGAGGCAGTTATCTCTAGCCTTCCTTTGGGGAAAGCCACCGGCCTAAACTGAATTTTTAAGGAATTTATTTCCAGTAATATGTAGGTATTGGCTAGAACTGATTAATTTTATTCTCACGGGGGGAGGGGAAGTGAAAACGGAGTAATTGTTCATTTTAAAAAAAGGGAAAAAACCTTCAAGACGTAATTTAATATCAAGCTATTTCACATTTAAACTCTGACTTTATCCCGAAAAGGCATCTTTTTGCAAGCACTCTTTGTCTGATTGAATCCCTGGGTTTCTTAAATGTTAATCAAATACCAGCTATGATATACAGGTTAGATGCCGAAAAGGCTTTACTTTATTTGAGTTTTATATAGCGCTGGCTAGACCCGGAGGTATCAGAGCGCTTTACATAAGGATCCAACACAGATTACATCAGTTACAAGTTACATCAGTTACAGGAAAACATTTCAAGAGCGTTGGGAGACGAAGTAAATGGAGATTAGAAAGGGCAAGGGGGTGGGGAGAAAGGTGTAGGAGGGAGAAAGGATGGAGATAGGATGGATGGAGAGACGAAGGAGAGTCTGCCCAAAGTCCGGCTGGGTAGGTGACGGCCGAGGGGAAGTCCACAGCCCATCTCCTCTATAGCTATCAGGTAGCTCCACCGGGCATCAGTCAAGCGGCTAGGTCTCAATGAGAAAACAATTAGAGAGCAAAGAGGAGGGATAAATGGAGCGTAAAGGAGAGAGTGGGTGGAGTAAAGGGGTAGGAGGGAGAGTACGACGGAGAGACGAAATAGGGTCTTGTCCAGTGTCTGGCTGGGTAGGTGAGGGCCGAAGGGGTAGTCCGCAGCCCATCTCCTCTATAGCTATCAAGTAGCTCCACCGGGCATCGGCCAAAAAGCTAGGTCTCCACGGTAAGGTAGGTTCACAGATACGGTATCCTGAAGGGTAGGTCGGATGGGGGATGTGGTCGAGGTCTGGTCAAAGTCAGTTTTTTCCTCAGAGTAGCAGCACGACATGGTAGGGAACACTGTGACAGCCATCTTGGGGTCAGGCAAGGGATACTGACCTTGGAGTTAGTAACAGCCGGTTCACATTTTACTCTTTCACTCGAGGGGGGGGTTTGTTGTGGGGGGGGGGGGGTTTGTTGTGCAAGGGCATACGTTTGGGAGTGCTTCGAAGACTCGGGAGCCCTCCGCGATGGTAATCAGGAATGGCCCTCGCCGCCATCTTGAGGTCAGGCACAGCCCAGAGAGAGCTTCTCGGTGAGCAAAAATGGCCAAAAACAGTAGTGGGTCAGAGTGGCTTAGCAGGCAGCTGAGCAACGAATCCCCATAACCTCCACTGGGTAGGTGAGGAGGAGGCATTGGGCGTCTTTTTTGGTGGCCATTTTGAAGTCAGGCTGTTCATTAGTAAAACTAATGAATCATAAGAAAATAATAAAATACCTGGAGGGTATTCTGGAGCATATCCTGGAGCAGCTCTGTTCCCTGTCGCTGATGCGCATTCGGTATCTGTCTCTGATGGGAGCAAGGGAGGACACGGTCGCCGGCCCCCACGGGGGCGAGAGGGGCAAAAACTGCTTGTCTTCGCGGTGGGGGCAGGGTCGAGGGCACCCCCCGCTCTCTTACCGCAGGTTGGCTGATGGGCTCCGATGAGGCCGAGCCGAGCGTGGTGGGCCCGTCAATGGTTGTCCGGACCCCCGC
Source organism: Calotriton arnoldi (assembly GCA_963921515.1). Classification (NCBI taxonomy): domain Eukaryota; kingdom Metazoa; phylum Chordata; class Amphibia; order Caudata; family Salamandridae; genus Calotriton; species Calotriton arnoldi. The sequence continues at coordinate 840,523 of CAWUFW010005681.1, forward strand.
AGGTAAAGGCCGAGCTCGTCTCCGTGAAGGCCTTCCGTTATGCCAGGATCAACGCCCTAGTGTTGCTGGTGCCCGTCCCGCCGCGCGGAGGCCAGCAACCACAGGCTGAAGGTGCGGTCTCGCAGCTCCCCAGGCGCCATCTTGGCATGGTGACTGGCAGGGACGTCGGGGCTCAGATCTCCGGTATGCAAGGTCGGAGATAGGTGATTTCAGGCTTCAGGTGATCAGCCTGCATTCCGGTTTCGAAAACGCTGTTCTGGATGGAGCAACAGCGCGTCGGAACGCCGCTCAGGAAGCTGGTAAGAGGGTTCACTTCGGAGCATCAACTCCGAGCGACCATCTTGGTGAGGCTCCTCCCCTCCTCTTCGATTTGGTAACCTGGGACACACTTTTTTATATTTTGCAGGAATTTATTTCCCTGGCCAAGTAATAGGGACTATTTAGAAGCTTTATCGGGGCACGGAGGCTTGATTAATAATGAATTCATTGGATGTCGGCACTTTCACAGTAAGAAGAGGTACGAGGCAGGGCTCCCTCGTTCCCCAGTCCTATTCAAACTTCTTATAGAACCCTTAGCTATAGCAATAAAGGCAGATGATATTATTCTTCCCCCCCCCCGCTACGCACCTCCCTGCATAAAACTCTACGATGATGATATAATGCTGTTTTTGGAGCCCACTAGAATATGTCAGGATAGAAATTTTGAGACTTTGCATTATATCAAACACTTGGGGGGTACAAGATTAAAACAAAAAGCAGAGCTAATGTCATGTAACTGCACCCTCGATAAATTGTTATCCAGACTTCAGAGCTGCTTAGATATTTTGGTATTAAATCAACTAACAACCTAGACAACCCATTTTTTAAACCTTTAAACATCTTTTGGCTCAAATACATGCTCTTTTTTCAAGATGGAATCCTTTACCTCTTACTCCGTTAGCGAGAGCAGCATTAATACAGATGACAGTCTTGCCGATGGTTTACTTTTTTTTTACAGCTGTCCCTTGTGTGATAATTGCCTCCTTTTTAAGAAATTAAAGACTATGCTCTACTCCTTCATATGGAGAAATTGTAGCCCCAGGTAAGCATTAGAGAAATTTTATCACCACACGGTGGAAGGTGGACTATCCTTACACAACTTTAAGATATACTATTTTGCTCAGTACTAAGCTAGATATAGCTTTGAGCAATATTCTGGGGGCCAATATGATTCTGAATTACTGGAAATTATGCTTAGCGCATAATATGCGGGACGAACAACAAAATACCCAAAGATGGTCAGCTATAAGGTTTTTAATTGGTTCATGCAAAAGACAGTACAGTTTTTTAGGCATTTTGCAATACAGTATGTTAATATCACAACTTGTTTATAAGATCTTGATTTTAAGAACTGTGAGGTTATCTCTCAACAAGAGATAACAAATTGGAAAGCGGACGGCTTTTCTAAAATTACAGATTGTCCATCGATCATTAGAAAACCGCGGACCGAAATAGAGGCTATATTTGGAACTGGTAGTAAATCGCTCCAATGGTCATATAACATGAGATATATCTCACCCTTAAGAAGATTGATCCCTCAGTTGTTCTAGAGCAGAAAGGGCTGATGTTGACCCTTAGTGAAAAAGATGTGTTCAAACAAATTAGCATGGGTAAACATTTTTTGAGAGGATTAAGCGGACAGACTCTTTGTTAAAAATATCCGCTAGGTAGCTACAACGGGAAAATACCGTTTTAATCGCACCGGCTGGAAAAAAACGAACAAGTTACATTTTTCAATCTTGCTGGGTGCTTATTTTCGCACGTTGCCATTCTATGTCAAATGGCTGATATATTACACTACAGCTTGCTTTAATAGGTTCAATCCAGGACATTCCAACTCATGTTTCAGATGTCAAGCTCCAGATTGTGGTAACTGGTCGCTTATAGTGGGGCTATGCCCCAGATTGAATATATTCTGAGATTTGATCTTTGGGTATCTAGAAAGCATATTGGGTATGCAAACTGAACAATACTTAATCACTCTGTTATTGCAATTCTATTCGAAACAAACTTTATCAGGTAGATATCAAAGGCTAGTTTATATATCTCTATGTTGGTAGCACGTTCATTGATACTTCAAAAAAGGTGGACCGGTTTGACGTCAAAACTTTTAGAATGGTTATGTAAAATGTTTAAAGTTCCCAAACAAGAACTGCATGCAAAAAAAATGGCGGATAATCTGAAACATTAGCGGCTCTGGGGGGGGAGGCTTGTTTGCAGAAACAAAAAGCAGTAATGGTGTTGCCATGCAATCTATATTTGGTTAGATTACACATGCTTAGATTTTGAGTGAGAATGAGGAATTTAATGCATATGTTTAATGTAATGCTAAGGTCTTCCATAACAAGATGTCCAGGATGTTATTTGCTATTATAATGAATTATGTTGGGCGAATATCTCATGATTTTTTTAAAGTTATTTACTGTTGTTATGAATTTTTTCCACTCTGTACCTCCAGGCAGTACTATAACAAAAAACAGCTTTCCTTGATGTTATAATACTGCTTTATATTGGTTTTTAGGTCTCGCTGAGCCAGCGCGCATGCGCTGCTCTGCGAGACATTTAGTAAGGGGCTTTTGAAAGTGCTCCCAAAGAGGCTTTTTCCGGCCACCAGCGTGCGGTTACGCGCACAAGCGCGCGCGCCTCGCTTCGCCTCTCCAATCACTGCTGCGCGCGCATCCCTCGCGTGCTTAGCACAGAGCGCGTCATCGCGATCACTTTTGCTTTCACCGCGATCGCGATGACTTTCGCTTTCACGGCCGCGCAGCGTTACTTTTACGGCCGCGCGGCCAATGCTTTGTATTAGCAATGGTGGCCTTGCGTCTTCCGTGAACTTCTCCCTCCCGCTTTGGCTTTTCAGCAGCATTTGCATTTCTTTGTTTACTTTCATGAGAGCGGTTTAAGGGTGCCTGTTCCGTGCACTTTCCCCTCCCGCTTTGAGCGACATTTGCATTTCTTTGTTTTTAATGCTCCACAACGTTTGATCACCGGATCCTGGATGGTTTACAGGCATTCCCTAAATTGTGTGTAATTGTGTATCACGAGCATATATCCATACTCCGGGGGTGATTAATATTCCTTTTTTTCACACTATACATTTATAAGCTCTGTGAATATGGCATGCCTTAATTTACAAAATGGGCGCCTCGCCCTCCATCGCATCATTTTTATTAGCAATGACGGCCTCGCGTCTTCCGTGCAATTCCCCCTCCCGCTATGGCTTTACACCAGCGTTTGTTTACTTTCATTAAAGCGGTACAAGGGCGTCTGTTCTGTGCACTTCCCTCTCCCACTTTGGCTTTAAGCAGCTTTTTTATTTCTTTGTTTTTAATGCTCCACGTTTGTTCACCCGATCCTGGATGGTTTACACACGTTTCCTACATAACGCGTAATGTTGTGTCCCTAGCATGGGTCCATACTCCGGGGGTGATTAATACTCTTTTTTTTTTTTACACAAATTGCTCTCAAGCTGTCCCGTGAAAGGCTGAATAACTCACGGACTTATGCTTTTAATATAATGTATGGCATTGGTAGTTTTGATTTATAATCGTCTAAAACCAAGAGCCAATAGGTCTCGCCTTTGGGACCTTATAAGTGTTTAGCCAAGCAACAGTTGTTGTTGCACCAAGGATATTGTGCTGCATAACTAAATACTTATAAGGTCCCAAAAGCGAGACCTATTGGCTATGCCAAGGCTTGTTATAAGATTGAATTAAAGTGAATTGAACTAATCGAATGTATTTTCGTTAAGTCAAAGGGATCTTTGTAAAGACACAAAATGCTCACATCTAGGCTACTAGACCCTACAGAGGTATAACCAGCATAGGGTTGTTTTCCACTAAAGGTTGACAAATTACAACAGACAAAAAAGAGAGCTGAAGTTGTCTATGATATTACTTGGCCCACCTAAGATGGTATTCCCCAGGGTGGAAAGCTACACGTTGAAGGCTACTCATCTCCAATTTTATTTTCTGTATGTCACTGCAAATTCATTGCTCAGATCATCAGCCCTGCAGTAGAGGAGTGATGGGAAAGCGATGCACAACACAGCCTCATCTCTTACTGCCCTCCCTTAAAAGTACCTGGTGTCCTGCCACCCTTCATGCCTCCCTTCCTCGCCTTCTTCTATGCCATTCCTCACTTGTATATTATCAAGCTGATCTCTTTGCTCCCAAAAGGAGATCTGCTAGTCAGTGCAATTTTTTTTTCCATGTTGGTGAAGGTCTGCACAGACCCGTAGCAGTCAGAGGATTTGGTGGTTGGTGGCACAGGACAGCTATCCATTCAGCAGTCCACCCTCCCTCAGGACTCTGGAAACCCAGGGGAGACAACAAATTAGCACCTGCCAGAGCACAGGCTTCTGAGTCTAGTTTTTCTCTGCTCTTATATCAGTGTAATCAAAAAATGAAAGCTGTTTTTTCACTGCTCTGCTATCAGAGCAGTGAATAACTAGATTTGAAACTGGCTGAGATACTATGGGAACCCTGACTAGGTGACACCTTGAGGCATCCACCCTTCATCCTCTTTTCATGCACTGACATCACATGCTTGCATTAAACCCAGCAGGGAATTGAGACTTGCACTCAAGACAACTCTCATGGGTGGGAAGGCAGTGCTAAATGGCAGAACATGGAGGTAGCCACTCACTCAATAGGCAGACTAGAATTGTCACTATTCACTGGCATGTGTACAAGCAACTGATAGCCATGTATCCCTTTTTCTGACAAGCAGCATTCTATAGCAGCATCTGCATCTAGAGTTTCTGTAATGCCAGGCGAGCCAAGCGATTTCAAAGAAAACACTTACCTATTATAAGAGATTCCGGGGCATGACTGGAGAAACCCTTAAACCAGAAGTAGGAACACTATTTTCCTTTCCTCCTCTGGACTGTTTCCTACCTGGGTTTCTCCTATGTCAAGGGATGAGCTTCTAGACAGACAGCCTTCGCAATCAGGTCATAACATTTCAGAAGGAAGGAAGAAACCTCAAACAAATCTGACAAAAGCAGGGGGTTCAGGTAGAGGTCAGAGTCACGGAATATATATATATATATATATATATATATATATATATATATATATATATATATATATATATATATATATATATATATATATATATATATATATATATATATATATATATATATAAATAATCCCTGCCAGCTGTTGCTGCTCCTGAAAACAACACACCTCATGCATTGCAAAGGAAGCACTCCCTAGGAAGCCGAAAGATACACCCAATAGAATAAAAGTCAGATGGAGAAAAATCTCCTAGACTGATGTACGTAGTAAACAAAAAAATTTCAAATAAATAGCTGAAGACAGCTGACCTAACAAGCAAATAGTTAAAGGGACCTGAAACAAAACCCCATTTCTAACTAGTTTCTTGAAACAAAAGGTCTTGGCTACACCAGACCAAAAAATATCAATAAATTTGCAGGAATGAAAATCAGGAAAACAATGGCCCATCTGTACATGCAAACTTTAGATTAGTTACCTCTTTCTGTTAAGAGTGGCGCGGTGCTTGGTGATGTTTGGGTGTCCTGGTTAATCTCCCTCTCTGGCTCCTCGCTTTGAATGCTACCATTGTGCGAGGATTGATCTAGTGCTTGGTAATTGCCATCCTGTGCATTTCGACTCAAACACATCAATGAAATGCTGGACAGTAGTATACTAGCAAATAGTATCACTGCAGTGCAGATAACCTAGAAAGTAAAGTGATATATGTGGAATTAAAATGTAGTGAAACACAGTAAGAATCATAGCTAGCAGCATGAACATTTAGGATAAATTTCTCATGTGTCTCTCATTCCTGAGGTGGGTGACACCAAGACCAAGGGACAGTGTTAAATACTTTTAATATTTACTTGTACAGTTCACATACTCACATTATTTATACATGCTAATCAATCAAATGTATGACTCATAGGTACAAACAACTATGTGAAGTGCTCGATTATCTTGTAAAGTCTATGGGTTAGTGTGCTTCTCCAAAATGCTTGGGCAGGCTACTGCATAATGTTGGTGCATTAACGGAAACTATCTTATAACGCTTCCTTTAAGGTGTGGACGTGGAATGTTCAAAGGGTGTTTACTAGCCGATCGAAGTGTTCTTATTGGCACACGTTTTGAGTTTGTTTACTGGATAATTAATCTGCAAACTTAACTTGAAAATTAATTCTGTGTTAAAAAAAACAACATGTAAATGGAAAGCACAAATGTACATACTGGGTACATTTTGAATCTTGTGCAAAAGATGAATTCGATATGCCTCTAACCAGCAAAGAGAGCATTGTCATATTGCAAACCGAAATTTTCACACTATGATGTGATTTTTTTGTGGTTGAAAGGAAGGAATTTGTTCTGCAACAGTCGACAGCCCAGAGGTCTTCCAGCAACCCACATGATAAAGGTCCAGGCTTCCAAAGGTCTGTGTCCCTAGAGCTGCTCAGTGACAATATACTTCAAGATTTTAGTTGCCAGAGGTGACCCTGCAATAGCACTATTCATTTCGTTGATGATAGGTTCACCAACTCCATGACAGGTGTGGCAAAAACTCCAGCATAGTCTTCTGCTACAAAGAGTGTTTTTTTCTCTTTCGTAGGTCTTTAGCTTACAGCAGAACGTCTTGTGCATTAATTTTCTGTAACATAAACTGAGACATTTTGGACCTGATTTACGAAGGGCCACCGCACTCGTGTTGGAGACCCCGTAGCCATTGGGGGGAGGGGGGGATCACTGCACTCTGGGTGGAATCTCCGCATGAGAAATCTCTGAGTGTGGAGACTCCCCACAACTTCACGGCCTCCGCCACGAGTGTGGAGACTCCCCACAACTTCACGGCCTCCGCCACGAGTGCGGCGACTCCCCACAACTTCACGGCCTCCCCCACGAGTGCGGCGACTCCCCACAACTTCACGGCCTCCGCCGCGAGTGCGGAGACTCCCCACAACTTCACGGCCTCCGCCACGAGTGCGGCGACTCCCCACAACTTCACGGCCTCCGCCACGAGTGCGGAGACTCCCCACAACTTCACGGCCTCCGCTGCGAGTGCGGAGACTCCCCACAACTTCACGGCCTCCGCTGCGAGTGCGGAGACTCCCCACAACTTCACGGCCTCCGCCACGAGTGCGGAGACTCCCCACAACTTCACGGCCTCCGCCACGAGTGCGGAGGCCCTTTGTGAATCAGGCCCTGAATGTTCAGGGCTGAGCATGTTCTGAATGCTTTTTAAATTGTAGCCCATCGCCTCAACCTTTCTTTAAAGAAGAAACCCTATTTGTTATATTGATTGATTTAAAATTTTGTCTAGTTAATTAAAACCATTACAATTTAAAATTGAAAATCACATTCAAGAAGTAATAACATCATAGTCAAATGAGCAGAATTTGAAAAAACAACGGCTGAAATGTATTAATCAGGTCTTTGGAGCTTCTGATCAGCTTGTTCAAAAATTCAAACGAACCTGGTGCAGTGGTGAAGCGAAAAAGGATGCCACCGTAGAATATAAGATGAGGGGTATAGCGTCGCGGTCTAGCCTTCCGACGTCATGTGACTCGCCGCAAGGCATTGTGGGAGTGACGTGATGCGGTCGGCCATTCTAGATCGCAGCGCGGAGACGAACGGACGGCTCTCCCCTACAAAGGGATAATAAATCATCTTCCACGAACCCTCCTGTCCTTGTCCTCATTAGAGGGGGGTGCAACTTCATACACCACAGTGGCGACGAGGCGGCAGACCCGCGAAGCGCATCCAGGCCTCCGTCACGGTAGGGGAGAGCCGGCGATTGCACTGCGGCGGGCGCGGCCTGCTCGCCGCATCCAGCAGGCACAGTAGCAGTGGGGGGGCAACCAGTTCACATCGCGTGAGGCCCTCGGCGCGCACATCGGCGCGCGCCTCACACCCCCCACCCTGTCCTCAACCATCGAGTTCTCTACCCGCTCCAAGGGGGCCGTGTAGCCCACAAGAACCCCTCCACAACTGCACCACAAGCCTGGCAATCCTGCCACGGCGAGCAGCACACAGCCCACAGAACCGCGTTGTATCACCACGCGGCAGCAGTATACAGGAGCACAGCGCTGCAGGCGAGATAGCACAAGGGGCACCCTGCTCCCAACTGGGCACGCCCATTACAAGGCCACAAGCGTCCTCTAGCGCCTCCGCACCACATCCAGGCGCACCGCCTTCCACGCCGCCCGCATCATGTGCGCGCAAACCTTCTCACTAACCAACCCAGTACCCTTCCTACCTAAACCAGGAGAACCGGCTTTGTCCACTGTCACCCAGTTATAGTTCTCTTTGCTAATGTTGTTAAGGGGGAAGATGTGTAGCGTAGCGGTCTAGCCTTCTGACGTCACGTGACTCGCCGCAAGGCATTGTGGGAGTGACGTGACGCGGTCGGCCATTCTAGATCGCGGCGCGGAGACGAACGGACGGCTCTCCCCTACAAAGGGATAATAAATCATCTTCCACGAACCCTCCTGTCCTTGTCCTCATTAGAGGGGGGTGCAACTTCATACACCACAAGGAGCCTCAATCAAACTCTCCCTCCCCCCGGTTTTCCAGGGTTCTTACTTCCATTGATGTAACACCTCTACTGGCTCCAGGACAGCAATCTCATTTCTTTGTGATTTTCTACCCAAATGCACATGTTGTTAAATTTAGCTTCCTGCTACTTGTAAACAGACACCACAATCTTACAATCTTAGCCCCGCTCTAACACCCCCCCTCCCTTCTCCACTTCAAAGTTTCACAATCTGTCTTTAGGTTCTTTTAACACTTTGGCCGGCACTGGGTCTACTTACACCTACATGTATCGTGCTCAATACCTTCCTGAAGTTTACTTTCAACATTTGATTTGTTGGTTTACGTGCTCTACCAGTTACACTGCATGCTTCACGCCCTTCCAGTCCGTTCTACACTCGTTCACGCCGTGTCCTTCACTTCCAATATGTTATTATCTACCCACCACAAAGATGACTCTCCCTCCCCCTTTACTATCCCTATCCTACACAACATTGCTTACTGCGGCTGAACTTCATTATGTGCAGTAGGCGCAGTAATACACTATCCGAAAAATACCATCAATACACAATAATGCATTCTTTTTCATTCCTCCCACAAGCACAGCAGCACAGTTACTACGTCCAACACACCTCATGCCATGCTGCCTCCGCCACACAGCACTTTTTAATTAAAAATTGTTTTGGCCTCTTTGCGTTATCACCTCTAATCTATGCCAATGTGTCCTTCTGAAACTACAAAAAACACTCATGAGTACTATTCTGTAACACTTTACCAGACCTCTCTCTCTCCTGCCCCTACCCTTTACACCCGCACCTCCATGCCAGTAACTTCCATTTGCTCAACAGGTGCACCTGGACAATCCGGCTTCACGGACCCCCTGACACAAAAATAATGCAGCTTTTTGTAATTCTAAAAGGAACCAAGGCGCCTTTAATGCCCAACGGACTTTTACAGACTGTCTACGCACTGTGCAATACCACACGTTTTGTGCCTGGCTCTATTGTTAACTAACAAGTACCCTTTTTGGTGCCTATGTTCTTACAAAACCAGCAACTCCCTACATCCTTTAGTGCACCCCAACTCCTCCACACACTCCTCTGAGTATTCCGCGCCCACCCGTATCCAACTACACTCATTAGCCTACAGCTTCTTTGTGTGCAGTGGCACTGTGCCCCGCACAATCCCTTCAATGACACACCACTGAATTGTTTCACCCATCTACACAAGTCCTCTCCCGGCCCTAGAGCTTACCCACGCATTTCAACAGGTGTACCTTCCATTGGTGGTGCAGGTGCAGTGGCGCCTCAACACTACTCACTCACACGCCTACTTTTAATCTCAAAACATGACTGTTGTACTGTTGGACATTTTCCAAAGCTCTTACTTAAACACAAAGATAGCCCCCAAACATTCTCCTTCTGCAAGCCCCCAAACCATTTCGCCGTTTTCCTTTCCCAATCTGAAGAAGCATTGGCAAAGCCAACAGGTCTCGCTGTTCGGAGCTATTGGCTGGGCAACAGCTACCCCATCTACCCCACTCCACTCCAATCCTCAGATACTACACTCTCCACTTTACCCCACTCCACTCTACTCCACTCCACTCCAATCTACTCCACTCCAATCTTCACTACTCCACTCCATTGTACTCTACTCCACTCTATCTACCCCACTCCACTCTAATCTATACCAGTCCAATTTACCCCACACCAGTCTACCACAATCTACCCTATTCCATGGCAATCCACCTAATCTACTCTACTCCACCCCAATCTACCCCACTCCAGTCTATCCCAATGTACCCCACTCCATCCCAATCTACCCCACTCCATTCAATTCTACCACCATCTACCCCCTCCATTCCAATCTACCACACTCAAATCCACCCAATCTACCCCACTCAACTCTACCCCACTCCAATCTATCCCATATCACTCCACTCCAATCTACCAAATCCACCCCAATCTAGCCAATTCCTATCTACCCCACTCCAATCTTCCCCAGTCCACTCCAACCTACCCCACTCCAACCTACTCCACTTTACCCCAATCCAATCTACCTTACTCCACTCCAAGCTACCCCACTCCAACCCACCCCATGCAACTCCAATCTACCCCACTCTAATCTACTGCAATCTACCACAATTTACCGCACTCCACTTCTCTGCCCCACTCCATCTCACTTAACTCCAATCTACCCAACTCCTTCCCACTCCAATCTAACACAATCTACCCCACTCCAATGAACCACAATCAACCCCACACTACTCCACCACAATCTGCCCCATTCCACCCCACCCCACCCAATGCCATGCTGAACAGCAGCCACACAGGTGTAAAACACGGCTAAAACACATAGGCAAAGTCAACAGCTCTTGCATAGGCGTGACCTATTTGCTTTGCCAATGCTCATTTATTATTATTTTCAGCCATGCTGCTATACAGCATGGCTACAAATCATTGACAAAGTCGGCAAAGCTCATGCTGTACAGCATGAACAAAGGAAATGACAAAACCAATAGTCTCAGAGGCAAGGCCTATTGGCTTTGCCTAAGTTTGGTTTTGTCTGCCACGATTGCATACAAACTCCTGCGCAAATCTGCATTATCTGCATCCAACTAACAGGAGGGGGGGAGGGGCAACCTTCCTGTTTGAATTTCATGGCAGTCCCTGTCCTGCAGGATTGGTGAGCAGTTCAGGGATGGCCCATTCGGATCAGAACAGTCTCAATACATGCTCCTACATCAAATGGTTTAAAGGGTCCTTTTGTTAGCATCATTCTGAATGGTTGTTGGCACTGAAGGGTTCTGCAGAAGGCAATTCAAAGTCTATTTTTGTTTTTGACCAAAACATCTGTTTGTTTTTATTCTCTGGCCTCAAAGCAGATACAGTCAGATTTTTCTTCCAAATGCACTTCCTGGAATAAGTAAGAAATGGCAGATTTCACAAGATTCGCTTTTTAGGTGAATCATTCCTCCCAGCCCTATTACTAACATCCCTAAGAAAACAGAACTCATTTGCAGCTACTAGCTTTAGTACACTCACTCAAGTTGGGCAATCTGTAAAGGTTCCATTTCTTTATTTTTAATGGTAACGAATGAAGAGTAAGGATGATTTTTTTACCTGAGACGTTCCGTAGAAGAATGCTGAATCTGTGCTGTCACTGTTGCGCTGACCAGCCATAAGAAGAATTCCCACAACAAGTGCTGGGACACTGTGAATTAAGAGCAACAGATGCAGGTCATAAACTGTTTTCATGTGCACACACACAAGGATTTGTGAAACAGATCTTTCTTCTTGTTCATAAAACTGCATGCCAAGACAGCAGAATGACCAAATCACTCCATGCCATCAAGGGCAATGGTTCCAGTCCTGGGTTTTAAACCGACAAATCATTGGCAGCAGGTGTGTTAGTCTAATTAAATCAATGGAAACACAATTATACTAAAATATCAGGAGTGCACTTTATTACCACTTTAATGTCCAGAACTGGAAACCGTGTCCGTGATGACATGAAATCAGGTGGCCACCCCAAAAGTCTTGGAATCAGAAATATGGTCATCATATGTTACCCATTCAATGTCACATCCTCAGCGAAGCATAATACAATGATTGCCCTACAATTGTAAAGATGACAAAGAATGGCAGAGGGCAGACAGGAACACAGCAAGAATAAGTCAAGTATTATTAATTTAGATCCAATTTCATTACTCAGTTGTCCCAAACAATTCCCACAAAGGACAAATATTTCATTTTAGTGTTCCTTATTTTTAGCGTCTTCAGTAGACGAGTACTCTAAGTCCTGGATGAAGCAAGAACCACCTGAGGTTTTTAGGTCTCGCCCTGAAGCCAGCGCTTGCGCTGGTCTGGGCGAGACATTTTGTAAGTGGGCTTTTAGAAATGCGACCACTTTTTTTTGGGCTTGCCTAGAGCATGCGGGTACGCGCACAGTAACGCGCATTCCTCGCATGCTCCAGGCGCCATATGTCTTTCCTCTCACTTGCTCCTCCCCCTCCCCCACCACAGAGCGCTTCTCGGGGCCGCGCGGCTGTGTCACTTTCACGGCAGCGCGTCACTTGCTCTCCCGCTCCTCCCCCCTCCCCCACCACAGAGCGCGTCTCGCACGGCCGCGCGGCCAATGCTTGTTGCATTATGGGGTGAAAGGGGCACGCCGAGACAGTTCATGAAATATGCAGCCGTATCCTCTTCAGGAGTGCCAGGCGGCGGCTCTCTGCTTTCATTGGAATATTCCATTGCTGAGCTAGTAGGGACACCACACCAGTGACGTCACTTCTAGTGCCAGAAATCAGTGCTGTCCCGTCCTGTGATTGGGCAAAAGTGCTGTCTATTCCTAGTATCTGATCGCTGTGATGTCACCCCTCTACTGCAGTCGAATAGTAGCAATGTAATTGTTTATAAATGACAATCTGCTAGCCGTGATTTCACTTCCGGTAATCTGGTAGTTACACAATTCTTGTCATTTGTAGTGGTCCCATCAACTGCGGTGATCTGACACAACTGATGTTGCCTCCTGTAGGTGGACAGTAGCCACCCCATGGCCTCAGCCTGGACAGCCATTATGTAACATCCTATAATAGATAACCTTGATAACACCGCCTGGCCTCGGAATAGTTTCTTTACTTAAAATATATGTATTTGGTTCCTCAGTGGTTGTATAAGTATACACGATAAATAACTGAAAACCATAAAATACAAATGTAATCCGATATCAGGGCTATGTCTTCCTGTAATCTGATAAGTGTGGTATGCCTTCCTTTCATAACAGACATGGTAAACACTGCTATGAAGTGATTGTTTTGTCGTGTTTATCTCCTGATGACGTAAATCTTGCCTCCTGTAATTCAATGACACCGCCTTGCCACATTCTGAAATCTTATAGCTTTGATGCAGTATCCTGTAATCTGAAAGTTGTGATTTAAGCTTTGAATAGCTGAGAGAAGTGACGTCATATTGTGTGATTGAAGAAAAGTCCTTCTCACGTTTCAATTCCGTCTGAAAGTGTTAATTCCAAAATTGAATCGTCTGAACCCCTAAGACTTTCCCGAGAAGACGCAGAACCCAAATGTGTACCTTACAACACATATAGCGCTTGGTATGGATTATGTCCAAGAGAACAAGTGGGGCATATCTGCTCTCGTGAGGAACACAACTGGAAATAGCTTCGACTATGCACTAGTTCACAAGCATCCACCTGTCAAGCGACGGTGCTTCCTGCAGCTGGACAGCAGTTTTGTGACGACTTTACTCCCAAGTGACGCCGCTTCCGGCTGTCACATCCGCAGTCCCATAGGAGCGATCTGACGATGTGTAATCAGATTGTAGTGATGTCACTTGCCGTAATGTAATAGAAGGGGTCTGACTTTCTTTCATTGGATAGTGGTAATGTCACTTCCTGTAATGTGATAGCACGTTTCACATGTTTTAAGCATACAGCTGTTATTCACTCTTTACTGAGGGTCAAAAGTGTCCAGGAGCCCAGTGGACGGTACATGGTTTTACAAGGTGACTGATGCGACCTCCGCCGCCTTCTTCAGGACTAAGCCTTTCTACAGCCTTCTGGAAACAAATATGATGCGAGAGTGACTAATAATAGTTGCATCAGTTAACGCATTCTGGGGACGGGCTCCTCTTCCCTGGTCCTTACGGAGTTTTCATTCAATCATTAAACTGTTCATGGCCTCGGTATGTTCCTCCGAAGAGCATCCGAGTTGAATCGTGACGGGGTTACGAGCATCATCAGACACCACAGCTCACCATGCAAAAGTTTGTTTGGGCTAATCGGGTTTATTTTTGCTGCTTCTCCGGTCTGAATAGATCCAAGGGGTCGATATCTTCCCAATTTCTGTTTGCAGATTGCAACTCAAGTGTGATCGATATTGCCAAGGCTTCTTGATATCTGTGGATATTATGTACAGTGTATCGAGCCCTCCCTTCAGTGGCCACATTCAGAGAATCTTACTTGCCGCCTGATTTGAGAAAAGGAGAGCTATTTTTCTCATTTACTCAATGTAGGCCAAGACAGTTTTTTGTTTTTTTGCGTACCCCTTCTTCTCTAAATGGCCCCAGTGGAGTCGATTCGTTTTTAGGTCTCGGCCTGCACCAGCGCTTGCGCTGGTCTGGCCGAGAGTTTTAGTAAGCGGGTTTTGCAAGTGCAAACCCACTGGCTTTCGGCTGGCGACCAGCTTGCGTTCCCGATGGTGTGCACGCGCGCAGCTGCCATCTGGGTTTCCTATCTCTTCCTCATTTCCTCGTCATGGCTCATTAACTCTCTGGACTCTGATGTTTCAATCGCAGCAGCAGCTCACATTACCAACTGACGGGCCTGGACTACAGTCACATGAAAAACAACAGCGATTAGCATTGAAATGCAAGCTTTTTTTTGTCTAGTTAGAAATATTGCTTCGGTGGGTTGATTTCACCTTATATCGCTATTTGTTTTATATTGGGAGTCACAGCCTAATTACCAGTATTTTTGTCTCACTCTTTTTTTATATATTTATTCGCGCAAAGCACAAAGCTATATTTAAGGTTACTTTTTCGCGTCACTTCTTCACTCTATTTAAACTCCACACCCCCACTCTTATTGTCTCTCTCCTTCTCTCTCTCTCCCCTCTCTAATTCTCTCTCTACTTAATTAACTCTCCCCTCTATCTTTTTTAGCCTTTCATTCTCTCTCACCCCTTTATCTGTTTCTCTTTCAAACTCCTTCATTCACTCTCTCTCCCCTTCTTTCTCGCTCTCTATCCCGCTCCACTCTTTATTCTATGTACACCCTTTCTCTCTCTTTCTCTCTCACCACCCTCTCTAATTGGGCATTAGATCTTCACTCTATCTCTCACTCGGCAACACCACAGCATCACTCAGCATCACCACAGCATCACTCAGCGCAACCACAGCATCACTCAGCGCAACCACAGCATTAATCAGAGCCAGCACAGCATCAATCAGAGCCAGCACAGCATCACTCAGCACCAACACAACATCTCTCAACGCCATCACAGCATCACTCAGTGCAACCACAGCATCACTCAGTGCAACCACAGCATTACTCAGCACAACCACAGCATCACTCAGCGCCACCACAGCATTTCTCAGCAGCACCACAACATCACTCCGCGCCACCACAGCATCACTCAGCACCACCATAGATTCACTCAGGGCCAACACTGCATCACTCAGCACCACCACAGGATGACTCAGCACCACCACAAGACTCAGCACCACCACAAGACTCAGTACCACCACAGGAAGACTCAGCACCACCACAGGATGACTCAGCACCACCACAGGATGACTCAGCACCACCACAGGATGACTCAGCACCACCACAGGATGACTCAGCACCACCACAGCATCGCTCGGCGCCACCACAGCATCGCTCGGCGCCAACACAGCATCGCTCGGCGCCGCCACAGCATCGCTCGGCGCCGCCACAGCATCGCTCGGCGCCGCCACAGCATCGCTCGGCGCCGCCACAGCATCGCTCGGCGCCGCCACAGCATCGCTCGGCGCCGCCACAGCATAGCCCGGCGCCGCCACAGCATAGCCCGGCGCCGCCACAGCATAGCCCGGCACCGCCACAGCATCGCTCGGCGCCACCACAGCATCTCTCGGCGCCACCACAGCATCACTCAGCGCTACCACAGCATCACTCAGCGCCACCACAGCATCACTCAGCGCGACCACAGCATCACTCAGCGCGACCACAGCATCACTCAGCGCCACCACAGCATCACTCAGCGCCACCACAGCATCACTCAGCGCCACCACAGCATCACTCAGCGCCACCACAGCATCACTCAGCGCCACCACAGCATCACTCAGCGCCACCACAGCATCACTCAGCGCCACCACAGCATCACTCAGCGCCACCACAGCATCACTCAGCGCCACCACAGCATCACTCAGCGCCACCACAGCATCACTCAGAACTACCACAGCATCACTCAGAACTACCACAGCATCACTCAGAACTACCACAGCATCACTCAGAACTACCACAGCATCACTCAGAACTACCACAGCATCACTCAGAACTACCACAGCATCACTCAGCGCCACCACAGCATCACTCAGCGCCGCCACAGCATCACTCAGCGCCGCCGCCGCATCACTCAGCGCCGCCGCAGCATCACTCAGCACCGCCGCAGCATCACTCAGCCGCACCGCAGCATCACTCAGCGCCACCGCAGCATCACTCAGCGCCGCCGCATCACTCAGCGCCACCACAGCATCACTCAGCGTCGCCACAGCATCACTCAGCGCTGCCACAGCATCACTCAGCGCCGCCACAGCATCACTCAGCGCCGCCACAGCATCGCTCAGCGACACCACAGCATCGCTCAGCACCACCACAGCATCATTCAGCACCACCACAGCATCATTCAGCGCCACCACAGCATCATTCAGCGCCACCACAGCATCACTCAGGGCCACCACAGCATCACTCAGCACCACCACAATATCACTCAGCACCACCACAGCATCACTCAGCGCCAAGACAATATCACTCAGCACCACCACAGCATCACTCAGCACCACAGCAGTATCACTCAGCAAGACCTGAGTATCATTCAGCATCACCTCAGCATCGTCTCCGCAACAGTCACCACCACCACCACTACCACCTCAGCATCACTCAGCACCACCTCATCCTGCTCTCGGAATCTGGCATCTGTTGATTCTCCCCTAGCGTCTGGCCGCTGCTAGTGTTATAATACAGGTACTAGTTCCCAACCTTCACCCTCCGATTGTTTATGCCCCCTCAAAAAAAAGCTTTAACAAACAACCATTGCAATAGGCAGAAACAAGTTGCCAGCATTGCAAGAACAAAAAAAAACTGAGGAAATTTTTTATTGTAAATACTTTTTTTAATATGGTCGTTCAGTTTTACAGAATGCCTTCTTGGTCATATATAAAGTAACAAAAATGCTTCTGACACTTTTTTATTATAACTTTTCAGCATGCTGCACAGCAGCCACACTTCTCTACAGCACAGCTTGAAGACATTGGCAAAGTCAATAGCTCTGGCTAAACTCTTATAAGGCCCCAAAGGCGAGACCTATTGGCTATGCCAATGCTTGTTATTTTGGTTGCTAGTGAGACAGGGGCTCCTAAAGGACAGCCTTATAAGGGAAGGTTACTATTTTCATTCTAAACTAACACAATTTTACCATCGCCACACCATGTTGCTTTCAAATCCCAATGAATTACTCACAAAGCCATATAAAATATTTCTCAGAGGAAAAATCAACGTATGCAAGTCAACGCCTCAATGGCTTCTCTTGGTCCCAACCCACTTATTTTGGGAATTATTCTCAGGCAAAACAGACAAACTTTGACATTCTCCTCCCAAACTCATTCAAAACGTTAACAACATGTGTTCTGTAAATCACAAAAAAGTGACTATTCCCATCCTATAGAAAAAAAAACATCAACACCGCACCTCACACCACTGGAATGACACTGCCTCCAGGCATCCAATATGCTTTCCTCCGGTTACCAACAAACATGAGGTAAACATCCCACAAGTTGCAAATATATGAGAAGGCATTCCGTTCTGCCATGCTCAAAAGCTCCTTATGTATAAATATTAAAATCTCCAGAACCATCTCTCCACTGGAACCATTCCTACTCCTAACATTAAGCTTTCAATAGCTGTGCCAGCAAAACACTATCCTCTAAACCTAGGACACTAGCTTCTATATCCCGCCCTCACACCTCACTACACGCCCTCTTGGGACATCTCCCAACTAGTCTTGTAATCCACAGACATGGGAAAATAGTAGAAGACAGTAAACACAGGGGAAAATGTATATCTGATTCACACAAAAGAGCCCCCGGATCACAGTGCTGGGGACTTAAAGTGGAGGGAGAGAGAGTGGCATCTACCATATTTTATGACTTATGGCTAGACAGTACACAAAAGTAAATCAAGAAACACAGCAAGATCTCACCCAAAAGTTTGTGAGACCCAGGGTGGCCATCATGGGTCTCACTGTTGTCAATGGCAAGATCTCGGTTCTTCACACTGTATTATTAATCATAAGAACAAATACGTGAGTTTACTTTAAGCAATTTTCCCAGCATTACACTGAAAATGCTGCTACCAGAGGCAAAAATTAGTGGACGCATTCCATCCACCAGCGATTAGATTTCACCACAGAACCTCTGCAGCTTGGCTGAACCAAATATTTATCACGAACAATCACTGCTGCCAAAGGATCCGCTTATGCTAATTTCTCTGTACTTTGGTGGTGCAGTCATAAGGCTTTTGTTATTGAATCCAGACTTTGCTGCACTTATTCTGCTCTATCAACTTGCACAAATCAATTCTTCTGTACATATTGCTCATTCCCAGCATGGTGGCACAAAATTCTATAGGTGCACATCTCACCTGTATGACCCTTCAAGACATGAAATCCTTTACATCAGGGTTCTCCAACGAAGAGCTCGGGAGCTACTAATAGCTCGCCAGCTACCTTTGCGTAGCTCCCCTATGTGTAAGCCATTCTAGTTTGAAGAAAAGCTTTTGATTGGTTGAGTTAGGTCAGTTTCCTAAATTGAAAAGGATGTATTTGAAAGTAAAATGTGTGTATTTTTGACACTAATAGCTGCGGTTAGAAAAAATATATTACATGTATACGATAAAACGTGTAAGTACTGTTACTACAATCTCTCCCCTAAAGCTTTGGTTGGGAAACCCTTAATGAAACTGGGAGGAAATATGTTCTTGTTAAACTGTAGGTCGCTTCCATGTCATAGGCTTGGTATTTTCGCGTTCTTGGAAAATGCAAAACCGGATGCATTCTTCCTTATGGAGTCCTGGTTCAATGGGGAATCAGGCTCTGACATTGCTCAGGCTCTCCCACCGGATTACTTAGACTACTTAAGGATAGAGGAAACAGAAAGGGTGAAGGCTTGGCCATTATTCTGAAATCCAGTTTTAAATGTTGAATTAATCCCCTTGCTACCCCGGATTGCAAAAGCCATGGGTTTGCAATCTCATTGTCCCCTACATCCACATTTGCGGGAATCTTAGCCTACCGCACTCCAGGCCCCTTATGCCAATTCAATCGAACTTTTCCAGAAGTAGTAGCGAGTTGGGTGACTAAGTACAGCCACCTCACTGGTGCTGGGAGATTTAAACTTGCACTTAGAAGATGCTAATGATAGTCTAGGAGTAAGCTTTGAGCTTGACCTAAAGGCCATCCACTTGGAACAAATGGTTCAGGGACCCACACACGTAGGAGGCCACATGCTGGACCCCATATTTATGAATAACTCTCTGTTACAGGTACTAGACCCCGTACCTCTTACCTGGACAGATCACTATTTAATCCCCGTGGGTCTCCAGTACCCAGCACCACACTACCGCAGAAATGTAAGGTAGTTAAGGACCGGTTTTGGTCCAAGCTCAATTGTGACAACTGGAGAAATACTCGGAGCGTGACGTCCCCTTTCCTGGCAGGAAACCCACAAACAGCTAACATCATGGTCTAGGACTGGCTGGTCTATGCTTTAGATCAAACCATTCCCATTAAAAAAAATGAATCAGAAACCTAGAAATAAGTTGCCCCTATGGTACTCCCAATACCTTAGAATACTAAAAATAAAATGTAAAATTGCAGAAAGAGCATGGAGAAAGGATTATGAGGAAAACAAAAAATATTATACTGAAAAAAGGTGAGGCTATATCATATATAGGGCTCCCGGTTTTATGGTATTTATTTTTTTAACATTTCCGTCTGTATTTGTTGGAAAGTGTATTATTGGTAGGGGCAAGTGTAGGTCTGCCACTGGCAATAAGGCCACTAACACATGATAGGACTCAGAATAGGTCTTAGAAAATTATTCCCATGCTCAACCCTTGGTAGCTTGGCTGCGAGCAGGCAGGCTTAACTTCAAAGACAGGTATGTAAAGCATTTAAAAACACCAATTCAGTAAATAATTAAGACACAATGCATAATAAAAATCCAACACCAATTTATAAAAATAGGAATATTTTTATCTTTAAAATGACACCAAAACGACAAATATCCAATGTAGGGAACCGGAGATATGAATTTTTAAAGATTTATCACTTTATAGCACTTAGAAACATAAAGCACCATGGGCCATATGTATCAAGCTAAATTGCGATCGCAAACGTCGAAATTCGCAGAATTT
This sequence comes from Calotriton arnoldi, assembly GCA_963921515.1. NCBI lineage: Eukaryota > Metazoa > Chordata > Amphibia > Caudata > Salamandridae > Calotriton > Calotriton arnoldi. The sequence goes on from CAWUFW010005681.1 coordinate 861,276, forward strand.
TAGCATTTGCGATCGCAATTTAGCAGTGTGCAATGTATCACACAAAAACCCACTCGCAAAATAAGGAATCGCAAAATGTGCGATTCCCTATTTTGCGAATGCATTTAAGGAATCGCAAATTGCGATTCCTTAAATGCAATGTAAGAAGCACAAAAAAAGTGTAATTTGGCCTTAAGGAATCGCAAATTATAAGTTGGTGGTAATTTGCGATTTCTTTGAAAAATGCACTTGTTTGCATTTTTCAAAGTGCCAAGTGGCGCACATACATGCCCTTAGGGCATGTATGTGTGCCACATGTGCACACATGCACATTTCAGGGGTGCAACAGGGTGTCCTTTTGACACCCTTGCACACTTGAAATTGCATTCGCAATTTGCGAGTACCTATTGGGTACTCGCAAATTGCGAATGTCTTCCCATTCATTCCTATGGGCCTCTTGGCCCATTGGAATGAATGGGAAGGTATTCCTTGATTGCGACTCGCAATTTGCGAGTCGCAATTAAGGAATGTCAGGGAATCGCAAAATATTTGCGAATTTTTATTTACATCTCGTTTTGCGATTCTCAAATAGCGATTCTCTAAAAATCGCTATTTGAGAATCGCAAAACCATTGTTTGATACATATGCCCCCATATTGGGATATCTGGTCGCGATAGACCGGCTCCAAGTAAAAGTTTCAGGCTGACCGCGATGGAGCCCTGAACGGCTACCCCTCGCGGTAGGTCCCGGTCACTGTTTTTACCTTCGGACTTAGAAACTTTTCTGGAGCTTTTTCTCGCGGGGTCCCTCGATGCTCTTCACCAGGCCAGATTTGGTGAGGGTTTGCCGGCCTCGGATTTCTTCTACTCCCGGTCAAACTCTGGAAGTCGGACCTACGGAGCTTTCAGCGGGACGAACCTGGATGGCTTGGCCGGTATGCCCAGACGTGGGTCCCTTGCTCACTTTGCCACTGGATTCAAGATAGCCTGGCTGATGAGGGTTATGTACCCGAAACCGGTCCCAGGATGCTTGTTTCCGGTCCAGGGAAGACATGGCTTGGCAGTTCGGGCTGGACTGTTCCCATGAGGCACAGGGTCAGACTGATTTGCATATGGCCATGTCTGAACTGGGGTGGTGGAGTGAGCTAAAGAATGATGATGGATTAAACCCAGATCAGTTGACTGGGGGTGAGTGTTTGATTTGCTCAAGCGCTCCGTCCATCATCCCCTTTGGTATCGCTTTGTTCGCCCTAAGTTGGCAGGGTATGCCCAGACGTGGGTCCCTTGCTCACTTTGCCACTGGATTCAAGATAGCCTGGCTGATGAGGGTTATGAACCCGAAACCGGTCCCAGGATGCTTGTTTCCGGTCCAGGGAAGACATGGCTTGGCAGTTCGGGCTGGACTGTTCCCATGAGGCACAGGGTCAGACTGATTTGCATATGGCCATGTCTGAACTGGGGTGGTGGAGTGAGCTAAAGAATGATGATGGATTAAACCCAGATCAGTTGACTGGGGGTGAGTGTTTGATTTGCTCAAGCGCTCCGTCCATCATCCCCTTTGGTATCGCTTTGGCTCGCGGTTGAAGGCAGGCGGCTTGGCCGGCCAGGTTGAGTCGGTCCCCCTATGGAGCTTTTTTCCAAAGTTCTCCAAACTTCTGGAACTTCTTCCTGAAGTTCCCCAAAGGGTCCCAAAGTGTCTCAAACTCACTCCAAGGGTCTGGAAGCTCCAAGATGGTCCTTGAAAGTTGAGGACTTCAGTTCCCACAATCCACTTGGACAAAACCCTTACAATCCACTGGTAGTTCTCCAGGTTGAGGATCCTTGGTGGTGATGTTCCAGGTGAGCTCTGTTAACCTGTAGCTTGCAGGGAGTCCACTCTTTAGTTCTTTTACAGCAAGGTAGTCCACAGGGCTGTAGTTTCAGCTGGTGCAGTCTTCAGAGGGCAGGCTTTAGAATTTTCACCCCAACTTCTCAGCATGGCAACGTTTTGCTTTCTTAAGTTTCAAGCAGCAGATCTGAGGGGCTCTGTCCTTCTCAGATACTTATTCCAAGTTCTCTGGGTCAAGCAGGAGGTCACTCCTGACCAATGGGAGCAGGGCAACTCCCCAAGGATATGACCACATCCTGTAGAGTGTGGCATTATTTTGTCCCAGAGTGCACCAAATCTTCCAAATTCATAATGGCTGATTTTCCAGCAGGGAGGTAAGAGCTGGCTAAACACACCCTTAGGATGGCTACTTTCCATAGACTCTCCCCCTTGCATCTGCTCATTCTTGCCTTAATCCTAGCTCTGGCTTTGGGTCAAAAGAGTAGAGTTGTAAATGACACTGAGGCCGTCCCCTTCCCTTTGAAGACCATGGTTTACGACTCCTCCCCCTGCTCTGGCATTCCTGTGTATCAGCACACTGCCCTCCCAGCAGAGCTGGTTAACCCCAGGGTCTCTTTATCTCCTCTTCAAGGCAGCCTGGCTAATCCACTTAACTCTGACCAATCAGGACAGACCACTGGAAGGCTGAATCTGGACTAACAAACAAGAAAGTCTTATAACTTCTTGTCTGTACATTTTAGGAGAAATTCCACAATATGAAATTGTTGGATTCATCACTACCATCCTGGGAAGTCTTTGAATGGAAGTTTTATCATTCTCCTATCAGGAGTTATTAGTTAATAACTTCTTGCCATGTTAACCTATGTGGCATGGGATTTGCAAAGGGAAAAATGACTTGGGCCATTTTTCCAGCACTAGGGCTTATAAAAACATATTTTATAAGTACTTTGCTTATATCTACAGGACCCCCACCCCATGAGACTACTAGGGGAGACTTTAGGGGCTCTGAATCTGTAGAAATATTGCAGATCTTCCCTCCACAGTGCTCCTAGCATCAAAGTCGAATTTGGGCAGCACTTTATCAGAATGTGGGGGAGTGAAATGTGAAATTTCACTTAACCCAGGGCATATAAAACTCATTTTATAATGGTCCACCTTATAAATACCTGACCCCCCACCACTGAGACACCTAGGGGAGACCCTGGGGGTTCCTAATATGCCAAAACATTGTAGGTTATCCATTTTTAAGTGCCCCAAACACTAAAGTCGAGTTTGGGCACAATTTACTTTTTAAAAGCAGTCATGGAACCCAGGGCTGCTTTTAAACTGACCTCAAGCTTCAGCAGTGCACACATGCAAGTGCAGAAAAGGCTGCTGGCCTCTAAACTGCCATGCCCTACTATATACTGGGGACTGATAGGTAGTTTCAATCCCCCTGCCCTATTATGTGCTAGGGTCTTATAGGGTAGGTCATGCCAATCACAGGGGTACCCCAACCCATAGTCTACCCTAGTGTATGTAGGTGTTTTCACTGTATTCTAAGTGTTTTCAGCATAGCCCTGGGCCTGGTTAGGCAATGCCCAGGGTCAGTCAGATTCAGTTACCACCAGTGCCAGTCAGCAAAAAGTTGGGGGTGCCCAGGGCACAGGATGACTTTGCAACAGTATTTATCCATATTTATTTTTTGGCCTTCTTATTGGTATTTATCCATATCTATTTTGTGGATAAACGCAGTCGTAAAATGGTATATTACCATATTTATTTAACTCTTAGACGTACATGGATGCCCTGTCGCGTTTTAGCAAATTAAGCAGCCACATATAACAAAACACTACACCCATAAGTGCATATTAGTGTTATACTACAAATGCATGTTAACATATGCCTGTATTTAAGGAAATCTGATCCTGTTTTGTAAGTCCCCATTCTGTCTGTCTGCTCAGCTTTTGCCTGGAATTCATGAAAGACAGCATGGTGAGTCACTCCTTCTATGAGACAACAATTAAAAATGCTGTGAATTCCCAGAGAGAGATATTCAGAATTGCAAAGTCCTTTTTGGAGCCTATCACGAACGTCCCCGTGGTTGAAGCCTCCACGGAAAGGTGCAATGCCTTGGCTAACTATTTTAATACTAAAATTCTGAATATCTACGAATCATTTCAAGAGACCAATACAAGTGATAACTCCATTTCACCGATCGTCAGAGAATGGATGCACACCTATCCTTTCCAATTTTTTTTCCCTTTCGCTGAAGGAATTCTCAGTCGTCTTTGGGAAAATTAAATCTGGATCCCCTCTTGACCCAGCAGCTCTGAGAATTCTCGCTCGAGCCGGAAACTATTTTCCTCTCCCTATTGGAATTAATTTGTCCCTGGAAACAGGCATGGTTCCCTCCTCATGGAAACACACAATGATCAGAGCTGATTGAAAGAAGCCTAATCTAGGCCTCTCCTGTCTAGAAAACTTCCACCCTATCTCCCTGCTTCCAGATCTAAGTAAGGTGGCAGAAAAACATGGTAATAGATTTCTTGGAATCAAACTCAATTCTGCACCATACACAGACTGGCTTCCAGCCTAAGCACAACAAGAGAGTGCCTTATTGCCGGTAGTGGAGGAAACAAAAGGGAGAATGAATCAGGGGGCTACAGTGGATTGTGCAACTTGATCTTAGTGCGGCCTTCGACACGGTCAACTACTCTATACTTTTGGATAGAGTTGGCAGGGCTGGGGTAGCAGGAAGATCCTGGGAGTGGGTGAATTCCTTTTTATAGGAACAAACATTCCAGGTCTTTTATAGGGATTGTTCCTCTGAAAACTGCCAGTGGCTTGTGGGGTACCACAGGGGTCCTCACTTAGCCTCACAATGTTCAATATCTATCTTCAACCCTTGGCAGATATTGTAGCCCCTTTGGGGTCTCTATAGTCTCCTATGCAGACAACACCCAGCTGGTGATATCCTTTGCCCCAGGCTCAGACCCTGTAAGATCTAATTTAGGGCCCAGTTTGGAGCAAGTAACTAGCTGGATGAACAAGTCATGTCTGAAGCTCAATGGAGCTAATACGGAACTAATGATTCTGGGGAATAACTCTTTGGTCCAACAAGGCTTAGGTTGGCTGACTGGCCTGGACTACCCACCTTTTCCTAAGGCTGTGTTAAAGAGCCTGGGGATGTGGTTGGAAGATACCCTGACCATGAAAGTCCAGGCTACTAAAACTACGGCTAGCTGTGTTGGAATTCTGCGGATGTTACGCAAGACTTTCAGGCACTTGTATTTTCGTGGCTGGACTATGGTAACTCCTTGTACTTGGGATCTCCTAAAGGAGTTACCCGGAAATTGCAGACTGTGCAAAATGCAGCCGCACGCGTAGTGCTGGGAATCCCCAAGTCATGTCAGTTAGACATGGACTGAGAGACCTCCACTGGCTGCCGACTGCTGAAAAAGTAGAATTTAAATCGGTGTGCATTGCCCATTGTGCTTTACAAGGTCAAGGCCCATCCATTTTACGACATCTGGCCTCATTACTCCCCCATCAGATCACTTTGATCCTCAAATCTGTACCTGGTGGCCACCCCAACTATTAAAAGAGCTAGGAGAGGTGGGCGGTTGTTTAGTTTCGATGTAGCAAAGCTCTGGAATTCCCTTCCAGTGGCCATTCGGGCTACAGAGAATGAGCTAGATTTTCGTAAAGCAATTAAAACCCAGCCTTTTAAATAATTCAGTATTCAGGCGCCCTTTCTGCTTTGTGGTGCAGCCTCTGGTCCAGTGCTGGGATGCCTTTGGATCACCATTCACTTTACAAACTGTAGAAATAGAAATGTAAAGCGGACATTTAAATGGCAATTCATGCTACATACGGGAGTCTTGTTACTGATGTTCTTTGGTAGGTGCCGTGGGCCTTGCATATATGACTGATATGGCATTTAAAGGCATTCAAAATTGAAACGAATAAGCTTTTTTGACATTATTGCTGGTGACTTTACCTAATGCACTGAGGCGGTCACTGGTATTAATTCTACATGTGATGGCCACTAATGGAATCTTATCTTAAGCGGTCACTTTTATAAGACTGATAATTTGGGTTAGTAGCTCAGGACAATTTTAATGGAACACAAGTAGCTCTGAAAAATAAAGAGTTCTCCCAAGTTATGATCTTTATCTACAGTTGAGCCAAATTCCTCAGGGAGAAAAGGAAGGGACTCGTGTTTACAGGGCCTAGTGCAGAATTTCAGTTTTGTCCCCAGTGATGCAGACACAGTTATTCTGTATGCAGATGTGAGCTCAATAAGCTCAATAAAGGCAGTGAGTCAAGCTATGGAGGTTGTCAGGTTCCTCATCCAGCTTAAGTTAGAATTGTGAATGGTAAATATACATGTTATAAACTCTTGAAGTTGTCTAAGTTGGCACTTGGGGTGGAGAGGGTTATGTAAACATTGAATTGTGTCGGTGATAATGCAGAACCCTGGAATATGCCACAACTGATGTTTGCTCTTATTTAGTGGATATGACATATTTTTATATAGTGACAGCGGTTTCAAAAGAATGACACAAACCTTTTCAATGTTGTTCTCTAAAGGAGGTCAATATAGACAATCTTTCTACCGAAACCTAAAAGTGGCTGAAAGGTCCAATGGAATTAATGCAAAAGGGCGACCCGGATCTCAGGAGCTGAGGTGTTCTTCCATAATACACAAGAGAATGTTCTCCATGCCTCAATGTGATCCAAAACCTGTTTGAAAGAAGTTTAGGACACCATTTGCAGCCGAGGACAATTGACAGAAAAGGACTGTTTCAAGTGCCTTTGTTACACAGAGTACACTAGAGACAAGCCTATATTTAAAAAGATCATCTGGATCCACAGAGAATTTCTTCAGGATTAGAATGATGATTGCATGTTTGAGAGCTTGAAGGATGAATTCTCTGGAGAAACTGGCATTAAGGAATTGACTACGATGGCGATGATCATTTTCAGAGTTATGAGGTCCAAGTGGATGACTCTGGCAATGCATATATTACAAACAAGAGAAGATTATGTGAAGAAAGTCATGATGGTGGTAAAGTCAGTTCTCAAGATTGTTCTTAGCTCAAAGAGTGATTTTGCAAGCAAGTACAGAAGGATGAGGGCCCATCCCCTTGACCCACAGAGTTGTGGTGGTGATAAAAGCCTTTATGCCACATATTTTGTTGATAAAAAATCACAACATTTTGTTAAAAGGATCTTGTGAGGGGGCTGGAACGTAGTATGTTGAGCTGGGTGTTACGATTTCTTTATAGGTGCAGAACAAATTTTTTGTTGGGCTTGCCGAGTCTTCAATGGAAGATTGGAATGAATCTTCCTTTGCCCTGGTATAAGCTCGATTGTAGAATCTGGAGTGTAACCGGCAATCTGTGTAATCAGAAGCTAATTAAATTTTATGCCAACATCTGTCCAGCATTCTGTCTTGATGTTTCAAGCAGCAAATCTCATCAGTGCACCATTTATTAACCATCAAGACTCACCATTTGTGTGTGGGACAAAAGCCACAGAACCCAGGCCATTGTTTAGGTTGGATTCAGAGTGTCAACAGGGGGTTCCAGGTAAGGGTCTGGCGTGTGAAGGAGTAGTTCGGTGAAGGGTCCTGGCGATATGTTCATGGAAATTCCTACAATTCACTGCCACAATAACAATCAGTCTGGTAGCTAATAGAACTCTTGAAGCTGAAGCTGGAGCTCGGGTATCAGCGAGACCAGCTGGTCAAGACTATAGCCTCGCACACAAATGGGTTTGTTGATCAACTGAGTAAAGCAGAGGGAATCTGTGTCATCAATAATGTTTTTACTATAAGAGTCAAATGAGTCATGAGCCCACATTTTCAGGTCACACAGACTGACAGAAAGGTTTGAGGTAGCCAGAATGCGCAGGGCAGGATAAGAAGATCAGAGTGGAAGGATGCAAGGAGTTTCCTGGATCGGTGGTAAAAAAAAAAAAAAAAGCCTTTCTCGCTCGCAAAATTAGTTTTATGTATTATTTCGAATCACAATTACAAGAGGGCTTAAAAAGGGCATCCCCTCAACTGAGATTTGCAATTTGCGAAAATTGTTTGCGACTGCAACTGAGGTCGTAAACCACTGAATATTTACCAACACGTCAAAGGGTGTACAAACTGATTCACAAAGGGCAAACTGTCCCTTTGGGAGAGCTTCCCCCTTTGGAATCGTATAAAGGAGCCTCTGGGGAATGCAGGCAGGGGGCATGGGATTACTGCCTGCCACCCCCCCGATGTATTACCAAAGAGGAAACTTTTTGTTTTAAGCAATACTTTAAGGAACACAGGTTGTATAAAATACAAACTTCCCATTTGAGAATGTAAATGCATGGATGGAGGTCTGCAGACCCTTGCAAGCCTCCATCTCTGCACTGGCAGACAATCATAGGGGGTTGCAAATGAGCACTTCATTCTGAGATACAATACAAGTGGACATTTTGCAATGCAATGATTAGTACAAAGGTCACATTGAAAAATAACAGACTGTTCACAAAAAGTAGCTGCTCAACTTAAACCTAACTGCAAACAGCGTGTTTATACAATGGGCCACCTGTCCCTTGCTCAAGGTGGAATCGGGATCAAAAATATTCCCAGCTGGTGGGACTGAGAACTCTCTCTCCTCACCATCTACATTTCTTGCCTCTCTTCTGGTGCCTCTCCTCTGATGCAACTTTGCTTCTCAGCCATTCTACTCTCCTCTAGTCTCCTGTCTGATTCTACATTTTTCACTTCTTACATTCTTTCATTGACTGCCATGCACCTCCTCGCTACAATTGCATGCCTCACCCCTGTTGTACTCCACACCTCAACTATCTAACAGTATCCTGTCCTTGCATCCTCTTTTTCTTCTTGAGGAGTCCTTGATATCTGGTTACCACTCCACCCTGCAGGATAGCTTAGCCGCCTAAGTCCCCACACTGAAATTATTTATTTACAGGTCAGGATTATATTCTGCACTGTCAATCGACCAGGTATATAGGGTGTTAAGTATGCAAAAGATTTTCCTGCTATAAGATTTAATGCCTTTGATTTATCAACAGTCCCATCATAATCACTTTGCATAGCCTGTATTTCACTAATATAATGCTTAAAAACAAGTCTCTATATGTCTGCAGAAAAAAATAGTATCTCTCTTGTTATGCTCTCCATCTATCCTGGAAGTTCACCCATAGTTATTCTTCTTGTATGGCAACTCATTAGAAACATGCATTGGCTACGCCAATAGGTCTGGCAATGGTCGCCCGCCTTCTGGCTTTGTCACTGCTTGTTTTTCTTTTGTCATGATGTTTGCAACACTTTATTGTTGGGAAAGCTACTGGGATCTTATCAATTTGGGCTCAAAAAGCATACATTGCCCTAGCAGTCCTTGGCACTTGAGGGAACTACTTTGCGTGTGGACAAGTTCCTTGCGAAAGGGAATAGCGCTGTCACTCATAGTGAAGTTGGCCAAAGGCTGGAGTGGACTGAACCATTGCCCCATTCCGTATGCTGTAGTGGGAGGAAGACAAATGTGGATGACGCCATAACAGACCAATGGAGGAAGATGGATGACTGGAAGCCCCTTTAAGTATATATTAGACATATAATTTTAGTAAAATCAAAATGTCTTTACTAACAGCAGACCTAAAAAGGTGTCTGGTTATCCCAAATTCACTGGTCACATCTACAATATATATAGAGCAGAAATGTTAGGCTTTGCCTAATGAGGGATAAAATATAAACTTTCTTCAAGTTACTAGTGCGGGTCAATTTAAGGACACATCAAGTTTTAGAAATCTTGAACTCTTCTGTTTGACAAACCTACACTAAAGTGCCTCACATTATACTGTACATTAGTAGACAGCTGCATAACTAAGGATGCTTTAACATAATAAACAACCCTCTGGTTATTGAAATGCAGTGGTCTTTTGCCATCCTTGCAAGGAAGATGGCAATTAATGGAAATAAACATAAACGCAACATTAATTTATAGACAAACCAGAGTGAATTACTTCGTTTTTTGTTTTTGCGATCACAATGCCATGCTTTTGTAAATGAAAAATTACTTGTGCATCCGTGCTTGTAATATGAATAATGATAACCTCCAAGGTGTAGGTTACAATGCCCTTAATTGACAAACAAATGTGGACAGACAGTGTAGCACATTAACTTTCGAGACATGACAGGTACACTCTTCAGACGTAAAGAGTACTGCATCATTCAGATAATTAGTGCAAACACTAAATTATATGTTGCCTGGCCACAATTTAACACCACTCTGAGGAGGTAAATGAGTAGCAGGCAGCAATTACAAAGGCATATGCCCACAAAAAATAATAATTGCATAGGAGGAAGGCAGACTCAACAGATCCTATGTCTACTGTCACAAAATTACAATATTAAATGCCATATAACTTACCACCATCCAAGAAGAATGATAAATCCCGCTGGAAGCTTCACTGCTTCTCTTTTTCTTAGCAGAAATAAAGTAATTGATATGAGACCTGAAACAAAAGTAGGAATATGCATCATACTACTGCACACATACAAAAGTTATCCCCTAAGCAAATATAATCAAGGTCACATACAAAAGTCGCCAGCGACATTAGAAATTCTGACTTCTGCATCCTGATATGACCCTGTCATTATCAACCAATCAATTCCCCGCCTCTCGACTCCCTCATTTTTTTTAAAACCATGTCTAATCTAGAATCATTTATGAACATTCATCTTACCACTGACACTCATTGCCATGCACATTGTATCTTGATGCAAGCAAGATCCATGACCATACAGAAACGCTTCGGTTATCTCCCATGATGACCTCCATGTCTAGTTGAGGGCTACATCCCCTGGAACACCCCCTCACAGACCCACCTCACCCCAACCTAGACGTCCTCTAAATAGTACATTCCCAGCATTTCGTTTCACAGTCATTCTCTTGTTTTTTTGGCCCGTTACGAAGGTTGAATACCATCCTCCAGATCCCATCAACAATTTCAGGCACAAGGTTCAACGCTCCTCCAGTGGAGGTCTACCGCACAACTGCAGATCATCTATCACACATAAGCTAATCACATTCAACAGTGGCCCTATTATCCTGAGAGACAACAGATAACTGAAGCCTCATAAACCATTATGGACATCATCCTCCCACCAGACTGTTTGATCATATATGTCAACAATGAAAGAAAAAAAGATAAAGGGGTGGCTGTTATCCACAGAGACTAGATCTCATTCAGGTGCATCCGGATCAAATCTTATTTTCCAATTCCTAGCAGTGGAGTTAATTAATCCTTTTTGAAGTAAACAGAATAATGACATCTACCATACCGTAGGAGACCACTATTCATTTGTTGAGTAGTGCATTAAGCACATTACTGCCCAGTTGATTCTGATCTCTCTAATGTGGGCTCTTCTGTCTTGATTCTATTATCATGCCCAATGGTCAATCAAAATATCAAATCCCTCACCATCCACTACATCAAAGCTATGACTCGATGCCCGTATGGCTGTGGCAAAATGAGAAAGCCAAGGAAATCCTTTTAATAATTTTCCAATGAGCTCAACAGAAAAAGGATGGATTTGAGAGATCCTGACAGGAAATGTGGCCATAATCTCTCCGCACGATCCCCACATAACCGACATTGAGTCATAACACTGTACAAGTAACACAGGTTACCTTCCAAGAAGTTCATATTAACAAAGCCATAAATTGCCCAAGCAAACCATCTGATTTCATCATTCAGACTACAAACCCATCCCAACTTCTTCACCATCATTGTTCCAAAAGCAGTGTAAGGAATGTATCAAGTTTTTCTATGAACAAATGAAAATCATCAAACTTGCAATTTCACTGCCCTCTGGGTTCGGTTGCTTCCTGGTCCTCACCAGAAATCCTTGCTACCCACCTGGGCTTTAAACACGTATGAACAGGCTCACAAAACCCATATTATGGCTAACTTTAAACCTCCCTATTACTCTACCTGATGTTACACTACTAACCCCTTCTCAGCAGCACTTGCAAAGACCATAATGCATCCACCTTGCTCCCCTAATGGAAAAACCTGATTAACTCCTCAGTAGTCAAGACAGGCAAAGTCAAGCCTCTAATTATCTGTCAAACTTGATGATCTAAGTTACTTTTATCCAGCACCTGGTCTTCATTTCCTGGAAAATTTACTTTCAACACTTTTTGTGGCAAACTCTATTCTGGGTTTAAACTGGGTACAGCACTGAGACTGCCTTACTGCAGGTAGTGGATGATGCTATGCGACCTCATAACTCAGCAAATCCCGCTTGTTGATCATCCCAGACCTGTCTGCGGTCTTTAATACGATAGATCAACAGATCCTGCTTGAAAATCTGAAGGAATGGAAATGGGATGTAACGTCATCAACTAATTTTCTCCCGATCTAGTACAACACTTTCAGTGGCTTAAAACAAAAGAATAACACTCCTGAAGTTCCCGTCAGAAGGCATATCCCAAAGCTCCATCCTTGCCACTACATAAACCTTGAACCTCTTGCTGACTAAGATTGTCTCTCAGACATATCCCACATCAACCGACTGACAATACCCAGTTGTGACTGAAGGTCTTCTTGGCTGCTGGAATTACACATCACTCCCTGACCCTGTGAAAAATCTACATCCACCTGTGAATCTCTGTACTTTCAAGACTTCACTCCCTCTCCTCTTTGAAATGCAAACTACCATCATGAACTGCCTTGGATCCCTAGATATGATCTTCTATAACAGGCCTAACCTCTATGAGCTTGTGGAGGGAATATTGAAATGGAAATGGCACCCTACTCAATAAAAAAATCAAATTAGTCATAGGGTTTTATTGAGCGCACATATCAGCCAGAGGGATCTCAAAGCGCTGTAGCGAGTGAAGGTGAAGATCGAATGGCTGGAAAGGGGAGGGTGGGCTTTCAGAATAGCCATGTTTTAAGCTTTTTTCGGAACTGTTTATGATCTGAAATTGTGCGGAGCTGCAATGGGAGTTCGTTCCAAAAGCGGGGGGCTAGATGGGAAAATGATCGGCCACCGTGCCTGGAAGGTACGCACCCTGAGTGGAGTGAGAAGATGTTTAGTTCCAGACCTAAGATTCCTGTGGGGGAGATACCAGTTTCGTTTTTTGGCCAGGTAACGCAGCCCATTTCCATACAAGGTCTTGTGTATCAAACAGTTGATCTTAAAACGGATCAGTTCCCTAATTGGGTGCCAGTGGAGAGCTTTCAGACTGGGGGCCGACGGGGACCGAGGTGGAAGGTTTAGTACCAGCCTGGCAGCTGTGTTCTGCAAAACGTAAGAGTCTGGTGACAAGCTCTTCGTTAATTGAGGCCATCAGAGCATTTCCATAGTCAAGACGACTGATGATTAAGCCTTCGACAAGCGGTTTTCTTGACTCTAATGGAATCCATTGGAAGATCTTACGTAGGCTCCTCATTAAGCCATAACAGGTGCTCGTTATTTGGTTTACCTGGTCTTCATGGATAGCTTGTCGTCGGTTTTTACTCCAAGGTTGCGTACCGTGGGTTTGGGAGATGGGCAAGGGCCAAGACTTTGGGGCCACCAGTTGTTGGACGAGAGTTTATGAGCCTTTCCAAATAGGATGATCTCGGTCTTACTGGCATTGAGCTGCAGATAGTTAGCTTGCATCCAGAAGTTAATACGAGTCATACAGTTTATGAATCTATTTCTGGCATCAGTTGGATTGGGACCGACGGTGAATAATAGCTGGGTATTGTCAGCATATGACAATATGTCAAACCCATAGGATCTGATCACCTTGGACAGGGGTGCAACATACAGGTTATAAAGCATGGGACTAAGTATTGATCCCTGGGGGACCACCTTGTCTACCATCCGGCTGCGGGACACTAGGGTGCCTAGCTGTATGATGGTAGTTCGATCTTTTAGGTAGCTTCTGAGCCAGCTTAAGGCTGTTCCTCTGATGCCCATCTCCCACAGTTGTAGTTCTAATATACTGTGGGAGATGGTGTCGAAGGCGGCCGACAGGTCTAACAGGACAAGTATGGCTGACTGTCCGAGATCCTGAGCAAATCTTATATTATCGACTACCTCCACCAGAGAGGTTTCAGTGCTGTATCCAGCCCTAAAACCTGACTGAGAGGGGTCCAACAGCTTGTGGCTTTCTAAATAGGTTGTTAGCTGTTTATTAACAAGAGAGTCAAGTACCTTTCCAAAATAGGGAAGTAAGGAGATGGGCCGCTAATTGCTGGGCTCTTTGGGATCAGCTGACGTTTTTTTGAGAATTGGCTTGAGTATTTGAAAATCATTGATCTTTCTAGAGTGATTAGACGCCCTCCATGGCTACAGTCGCACCATAGAACTACAGGTATGTAATTAAATAAAAATAAACCGATCACTCTTTTCTAGGACGACTGCATTGATTTATTGGTTTACAATACATTTGGTATTTCCACTACACTGGATAGTGTAAAGCACAAATAACAACCATGAACTACTATAGCAGTGCATCACCAATAAAGCACAGGTTCTAACAATCCAAGTTACCCTGTAATTTGCACAGCTCCAATGGTCCTTACTTTGATGTTATATTAAAACTTGAAAAACCTATTTTTTATCTAAATTAACAGAGGGGAAGTAAGGAAGGCAAGGAGTTACTAATTAATCTATTTACTTTGATAAGACTAGCGAGTTATTTGTCATTGCAGAATTCTAACAGAGCATTCACAATCTTAAAACGTTTCTAAAATAGTCATGAAACCTCAAAGATTTTCCATTAATGATACGATGGATAATTCCTATGACCAGAAAATAATATCTAAAATTGTATTGTGAGCACCATCTTCGGGAGAGCTCTCAAGCATCCTGAAGTCCTTAGTGTTAGAACATATATTTATAAGAAAAGATTTTGCCTAAGAAAATAAACATGTTTTAATGCTACTGGAACCTAGCATAAAAAGATAAACGTTCAAAACAATATTTCTTTGGTTATTTTAGCATTTCTTAGCATACTGTACTTAATTTTAATATTGCACTGGATTAAACATCCTGCCATCGGAGTAAGACTATGATTTCCAGTATAATAACTCATTTGATATCAAAAGAATTGGGTTCACTATGTGGAGATGTCCTTAACACTTTATGCAGGTTTATTTTTTTTAAAGTGTGTATCAAGCACAACACCTGCAAAACAACAACAATAATTCAAAACACCATTCAATTGTACTGCAAATTTATTCTGCATTCTCGTGGCCATTTCTCTGCTACTCGAACCATCTAATTAAAGACTAGCTAATGCAAACTACGAGACAGACATGCTGGGAACTATTTTCTGATGCAGATATATTCTACATGGTAAAATGCTGGAAATGTGATTAATGTGGATGTTATCACAAAAAAAGAAGGACCTTTGTAAACCCTTTATTTGAATGAGATGGTGGCAGTTTTGTTGGTTTTGCCCAATCATATTTTGTGACTGAAGCACTATCAGAGGGTTTGGTGGGGGCAACTCAGTGACGTAACGAAAGCTTAGATGACCTCCCAGCAATCTGAGTGGGCCACCGTACACTCGCCATACCACTGGTGTGCACCAAATATAGCTGAGTGACAGAATGGCACACAAAAACCAGATTGAGTGTTACTGATTTACAAAATGGCTGTTTACAGTCTCCCTGTGTGTTTGTCTCACATGATAGAAACTCACCTCAAAGTAGCCCTTAAGAAGAGAACATGTAGAGGTCACTCCACATGAACATGAGAGAAATTAGGAAATATGTTGGCTTTTGCAACACTATGTTCCTTAGACATTAGTTCATAACCTTAAGGATTAGTCTGTTATGTTAAAAATATTTGTTAAGCGCACTTACACCAAGCGGTTTCATGGCGCTGAGAGCGGGAGGGCGACAGTGGTACGATAACAGAAGCTTTACTCATATGCCTGAGAGAACAGAAGGGTCTTAAGAAGTGTTCTGAATTGGGCGCAAGAGGTTACTGACCTCAGTCCGGTAGGGAGAGAGTTCCAGAATTGAGGGGCCAGGAAAGAGAATCTGAGACCACCGTGTTTTTTACGTTTGAAAGTGGGGGCGGTAAGCAGGTTCAGATGGGAGGAGCGAAGTTCGCGACAGGGGGCATAGCGGTGGATCCTAGACGAGATGAATGCTGGGCCGTGCCCGGCAAGGGCTTTGAAGATGGTGCAGCCCAATTTGAACGCACAGCGTTTAGCCACCGGAATCCAGTGGAGGCTCTTCATCAGAGGGCGGACATGTTGGTATCTAGGTTGATGGAAAATGAGCCTGGCTTGGTTTTGTATCAGTTGTAAGCGGTGAAGTTGGTATGCCGGAATACCGACATAGAGCGAGTTGGCATAATCAATACGAGAGATAACCAAGGCCAGGGTGACTAAAGTCAAGGCCTCGGTGGTCAGAAATTTACAGATCTTCCGGATTCTGCGTAGGTGGAAAAAGCAGGCAGAGGCCACCGCGCTGATCTGAGGTTTCATAGACAGATCGTTACTGATTATGACCCCTAGGCTTTTTACAGATTCTACTGGGCGAGGGGGACTGCCCAGGAGAGGGGGCCAAAAATTAGAATTCCAAGGGTTGGCGGTGCCTCCAGTCAGAATCAGCTCAGTTTTGTCGGGGTTAAGTTTCAATTGGTTAGCGTACATCCATTCGCTAATAAAGCTCATGGTGGATTGAAAGTTGGATACTGAGGTATTAGAAGAGTCAATTTCGAACACCAGCTGGAGGTCGTCAGCATAGTTGAAGGTTACAACTCTTCTTTTGCGTAAGGACCAGATCAAAGGTAGCATGTACAGATTAAACAGGAGGGGTGAGAGGGAAGAACCCTGGGGGACCCCGCAGGTCAACTTAGCTTTCTTGGCTGAGAAGTTGGCGAGGCGGACTGCCTGAAAGGGAGCTCATAGGGTTGTCCAGTTCTTCAGATTCTGTCTTACGAAACAGAACACTTGTTTCTTTAAAGCTGCAAATTATTTATCTGCCAATTCGAAACACAGAATGCACAAAAGGTAGGTATCTCTGACACAATGGAAGCAGCATCTGATACTGATTCTCCATTATTTTTTATGTGCAAAATATTAGTCCACCAAAATACTCATGTGAGAAATTGAAACTCCAGCGGGATTATTATTTTATGGTATGATAGCAGCAAATCAATATCATTTTTTTCTGTCAAACAGATTGATATGCAAGTGTGCTGTTATGATATTCCACTGCATTTCCAAAATATGTGTGGTGATTGAAAATTCCAGACTGCTACTCAAGTATGTAGGGGCGTGGGCATTAACATAATGCTTAGTATGTCCAATAGCCTGTCAAGGAGTTCAAAAATGGACAAATGAAAGCCTATTGTGCGAACAAGTCTGACGAAATATGTCTGAGCTACTTATCTTGCCTAGGTTGTTAAGGGTGTCATGACTAGTTAATTTTACACCTTAAACATGTGCTACAGATTTACATGGTCGGCAGCAGTATTATTCCTTGGGTTGCATATAGAAGTGTGATAATAGTTTGCACAACATCCCAGTACATCACACACTGTCATGTGTGCTGCCACACTGCACATCAAGCACTTGACATGGATTAAAGATGAGTGGCTCGCACTGACATACACAACACAGGTACATAGTGATCCAATCAACTACAATATAAACACCTCACATCCCTTTAGTTGGACAGTTTGAAAAATATAACATATCTATTTGCAGAGGTGAGGTAATACCTTGCCTAAATATTGTCTGTTTTCCCCTGGGGTTCTGATAGGAGCTCCATAACTCTAACTGAACCTTGTGTAACGCCTCTGCTAGAAACAGGTGGGTCCAACTTCAGTCTCCTGGTCAGCAGGAAATGCATACAATTGCAGAGAGCAGAAAATTAATTCAAAGTACATTTTCACTGCACTCATAAAGTTTGTGAGAGAGGACCTCTTAAGCCTATTTCTTGCGTTCACCCCACTTACTGTCCATCCCATGTCTATCTCTGTCACTCATTATGTAACCACCGATTTTTTTGTAATACAGCCTGTACTGCTACTTCCCAGACTATACCTCTTTTGTGCGAGAGGGCATACACAGCTGCTTTCTGTGCTCTACCTTTTTGTGTAAGAGGTGCACACTACATCTACTGATGCTGTACCTGTTATGACTGAAGCAAGCCTGTACATTTTCTTTTGTTACTACATCTGTTTTCGGAGGGACACCTGTACTTCTACGTTCTCTAGTGTATCTCTAATAGGCAACGTTGCTTTTACAACTGTTGTCCATGCTGTATCTTTGTTGCATGCGGCAAGCATTCACTTCTGATGCACCTGTCATGCCTGTTTTGTATTGAAGAAGCATGTGCAGCTGCTCTGTAAGCTATCCTTGTTGAGTGAAGAAACTTCACTATTGATGCTGAACCTGTTCTGTGAGGGAATCTTACAATTCTCTTTGCCGTATCCCTTTTGTGTGTGCGTGGATTCCCAAAACTGCTTCCTGTGCAGTACCTCTTGGACAGGTCAATGATCCTGTACTGCTGTTGCCTATTCTCTACCTATTCCCTATAGGAGAAGTCTCCTGTGGTGGTTCCTTGGCTATTGCATCCTGGAGGAGTTTACCTCTGTGGCCTCCCACTCCCTTGGATCTCAGCCATTTCTACTGGCTTCCTTTCTGATCAGGGCTATCATGCACATACAGGCAGAAAAGCTCTTGAAATTCCCCTCACTTTCCCACATTAAGTGCTCCAAGCACATTGTGTACATTAGTTACTGGAGCACTCCCTTCTTGGAAATAGACAATTTGGAACTGGAACAGCCAGTGGATCCCACTTGTTTCAGTAAAAGTAAAAAAATAATGTGAAGCCATTGTCTGCACTTTGAATCCGTTGTCTGGACTTTGAGAACAGGATTAAGGTGTGTTTTTCCTTTCAAGTGTTCTTTCCAGGCTTCTCTCCAGACACAGCCTTTGTGTAGGGTGATGCTCCTCATAACAGAGTAGTCTCCAGCCTAGGGCACCCACAACTAAGGGATAAAGAGGTGTGATCTTTCTGACCTGGATGTCATCGGCCACAATGAACAATAATCAGGGGAAAGACAAAAGGTTAACATGACCTAAAGCCAAACCTTAAACAAAAGAGACTGCAGTCCCACTCTTCACTTTCACCACCACAGGGCTCGAAAAATCATTTACTTTTTACTAGGCCTGCAGGTCTAGTAACCTACAAAATCTACTCGACCTAACTGAAATGCACTTGACCTTTGTCTGTGAAAGCTGAGCAAAAGTGACAAGTTAACAAGATTTAAAGGCATTTTTATTGCTCATTTACTTTGTGAGCAATAAAGATGCCTTTAAATATTGCTATCTTGTCACATTTCCTCTGCTTTCAGAGACAGAGGTCAAAAGTCAGTTTCTTTTCCTACTCACCAGAAAGGGCTAGTAGGACCCAAAAATAGCTCGCCCTAATTAAATCTGGCTCGCAAATGCGAGCGGGCGAGTGGATTTTTCGAGCCCTGCACCAGATGGTAATGCTACAGGAAGACTGGATTCAAGCTAGCCTGGCTGATGACGGCTGAATAGCCAGAAACCGGTCCCAGGATCCTTGTTTCCGGTCCAGGGAAGACATGGCTTGGCAGTTCGGGCTGGACTGTTCCCATGAGGCACAGGGTCAGACTGATTTGCATATGGCCATGTCTGAACTGGGGTGGTGGAGTGAGCTAAAGAATGAGGATGGATTAAACCCAGATCAGTTGACTGGGGGTGAGTGTTTGACTAGTTCAAACGCTCCGTCCATCATCCCTTTTGGTATCGCTTTGTTCGCCCTAAGTTGGCAGGGTATGCCCAGACGTGGGTCCCTTGCTCACTTTGCCACTGGATTCAAGCTAGCCTGGCTGATGACGGCTGAATAGCCAGAAACCGGTCCCAGGATCCTTGTTTCCGGTCCAGGGAAGACATGGCTTGGCAGTTCGGGCTGGACTGTTCCCATGAGGCACAGGGTCAGACTGATTTGCATATGGCCATGTCTGAACTGGGGTGGTGGAGCGAGCTAAAGAATGAGGATGGATTAAACCCAGATCAGTTGACTGGGGGTGAGTGTTTGATTAGCTCAAACGCTCCGTCCATCATCCCTTTTGGTATCACAGGAAGACGAATCAGCAGCTCCCCTCAGCAAAAGGCCTAATTAAATTACTAAAGGAGCCTTCAGTGTCTAGGTCTCCTCCCTCAAACTTCAGGAATGTCAGCAATACATTTCCACAGTCTAGGAAAACAGGATAACCTACACCTTGTGCACAGGACCAGGCCAGGGGCATCCAAAATGGACCCACAGTCCTCCATTTACTCTAACTCACTCATACACACAATGTGTGTACCATGCTGAAAAGACACACAAACACACAACATATATTTTGAATGTAACCCCCAGGATGTAGGTTACTGCAAAGAAGCGGATCTATACACAAGTGAGCCAGTAGGTCTGTACATTGGTGGCAGAGATAAAAAGGTCCGGGCACAACTATGGATTCACAAAACACTGTATACTGTCCCCACCATTTTATGTACTAAACTTATAACAGGGAATGTAGTCGACTGTCAGTACAACGAGGTCATGTTTGGTGTGCTCTTCCAGGTCACAGGGCAGGCCCAGCATCTCACGCATATCAAGGTACCGGCCTAGGCCTCTGCGGATGCACTAGAGTAGTGTGAAGCTAGGGCCAAAATCAAAAACCAGGTTACCAGAAACATGCAATTGGGTGCTCAGAGCAAAGGAACACAACTATACAACATGAAGGGGACATTTCTGTCCCAACAGTAGCCGGGCACACCATCTCATACAAACAGGCTACAGCATGGAAAGTGACAGTGTGACAGTGTAAACCTCCATTAAGCAAATAGGTACAGCATGGCTGTAAGGTTGTGCAGGCCGCTCTTGCACAACACAATTAACACAAGGGAAGGGCCCACCTTTCTCACACTAAAGGTATAGAACAGAACAGAGTTTCATCACAAAAACAGTTACAACATGGGAAGCACCAGTGCCTCAGTCACAAAACGATACAACTGTGTAAGCCTCTTTTGCAAAAACATTCAAATAAGGGGGATGAGGAGTGTAAGCCTTCCTCACACAAACAGGTACAAAGCAGGCAGCCAATTAATACATCACTGTCAGCTGAAAAAAACTGAAATTTAGCACAGAGAGGATATCCACACCCGTCAAGTGGCTCCAGCCGAATTTGACACCTTAAGCCAGTCTTTGTGAGGCAAAACACTTACCAGGCTCTCATTTTTGTGATTTCAAGAAC
Organism: Calotriton arnoldi; assembly: GCA_963921515.1. Taxonomy (NCBI): domain Eukaryota; kingdom Metazoa; phylum Chordata; class Amphibia; order Caudata; family Salamandridae; genus Calotriton; species Calotriton arnoldi. The sequence goes on from CAWUFW010005681.1 coordinate 882,373, forward strand.
AAACTATGAGTCACAGAATGCACACTAATATTGGCTAACACGTTAGGATTCACAAACTATGTCACATATGACATTGGGCCAATAGTCATCAATCATAGTCAACTATGTTCACTCATTCGTGACAGACGCTCAACCTTAAAATGCGTTAATTAAGCTTCAACACCAAACAATGCCCCCCAAAGTAATATCTAGAAGAGCAGTTAGATTTTAATTTTGAAAGAGAATGTTTTGAGGCGAGCTACTGAGATCCGACAGGCATACAGACAAGCCCTTTGACTGTCAGTAGGTCACTGAGACGAAGTAAAACAAATTTACGGTTAGCTGGAGAGACATTGAGGGAAAAAGTAATCTAGGAAGTTTGTCTGACACGACTATCCCAAGCACCTTACTCTGAGTGGTATTACTCTTTTAAGGACTTCCATGAAAGCATTAATAACTGGCACTTTGAACAAGGATGAATATTGCCTGTTTTGTAGATAGGCAGCCACTGTCAAAAGATGTAGACGTATAAAAGTGTAAGCAAGGCCAGAGCATTCTAAATGCATGAGGTAACAAATAATTTTTTTCTACAGATACACTGAGTGGATCAAGTTTTTGGTTACTACAGTAAACAACACATTTTTTCCATTTGGCTGCATAACATGCTTTAGTGGTATGTTTACGTGCTTCCTTAAGAATGATCATGCATTCTGGTGGCAAATTAAGATAAACAAATTCTATAATTTCAGGGGCCACATCACAAGGTTTAGCTCCTTTGGGTTTTGATGTCTGATTTCGCCATGATTCTGAGCAAGAAGGTCTGGGTTGAGGTGAAGCTTTTCGTGAGGAACTACTGAAAGTTCTAACAATGTGGTGAACCACGGTTGAGAAGCCCATGTGGGAGCTACCAGAATGAGGGTGAGAGACCTTTGCTTGAGCCTCCGAACCAGAAATGGAAGAGGAGGACAAGCACAGGCAAATATCCCTGACCAATTCATCCATAGCGCATTGACTTTGGATAGAGGGCATGCAAATCTGGATGCAAAGTTTGGGCATTGTGCGTTCTCTGCAGTTGCAAAGCGGTCTATCTGTGGAAACCCCCACTTGTGGAAGTATGGGAGTAGGGCTTGGGGTGGAGTTCCCACTCGTGGACTTGATGCCGCATCCTGCTGAGGAGGTTGGCAAAATTGTTGCCCATGCCTGGAAGATGTTCCGCTAACAGATTGATTTTGTGATGTATTGCCCAACGCCAAATAGTCTGAGAGAGGTGTGACAACTGTAGAGAGTGTGTTCCCCCATTTTTGTACATAATACATGGCTGTCATATTGTCCGTCTAGACTGAGACAGTTTTGCTTATGAGGCGAGGTAGAAATGCTTTCAACGCTAGGTGAACAGCTTGAAGCTCTTGGTATTTGATGTGGAGATTCTAGTGTTTGGTATCCCAGAGACCCTGAACTGTCAGATCTTGTAGGTGAGCATCCAAACCTGTGAGGGATGCCTCTGCTGTTAGCATGACCTGTGGAACAGGGTTGATGAACGGCCACCCTTCTAACAAGTTTTGTATGTTCCACCACTGCAGAGAGTGATGAGTGCGGCTGTTTACCAACACTAGATCGTCCAGTCAAGTGTGCCAAACATTACAGTAGAGGATGCATGTTTAGTCTTGCATGAGACACTATGGTGATGCATGATGCCATCATCCCCTAAAGACGCATAAAGGTTTTGACTGTCGGGTATTGATTGGCTTGAAATTGTGGCAACAGTGTTTAAAAAATTTGAATTCTGGCTGCATTTGGATAGGTTAAACCTAACTGAGTGTTGAGCATAGCCCCTAGATATGGTTGCAGCTGTGAAGGTTGAAGGTGGGACTTTTGAACATTGATAGCAAACCCCAGCTGATGTAGGAGGTAGGAGGTTTACAGTAATCGGAGTGTGCTGACGACACAAACGTTGAGTACGGGCTTTGATAAGCCAGTCATCTAGATACGGGAAGACATCAATGCTTGCCTGAGTAAATGTGCTGCTACCACTGCTAAGCATTTGGTAAACACCCTAGGTGCTGTGGTGACTCTGAATGGAAGGACTTTGAATTGGTAATGTTTTTCTTCAATCACAAACCATAGGTATTTGCGATGTGCTGGGTGAATGGGGATGTGAAAGTATGCGTCCATTAAGTGTAATGCTGACATGAAGTCGCCTTGCTGTAGAAGTGGAAGCACTTGTTGCAGTGTGACCATAAGGAAGTGCTCTGATAGTATGTAGTTATCAGAGGCCGAAGTTCTAAAATGGGCCATAGAGCGATGTCCTTTTTGGGATTGAGGAAGTACAGGGAATAAACCCCAGACCATTGATGTTGTTGAGGAACTGGCTCTATAGCTCCTTTGGGTAAGAGAGCTTGCACTTCCTGTTTGAGCAGTTGTTGATGTTCCAGAGAGAGTCTGTGGGTGCGACGTGGAATATTGGGAGGAGTGCTGATGAGCTCCAGGCAATAACCATGGTGGATAATCTCAAGCACCCACCGGTCCGACGCTATGGAATGCCAGATGGGAAGAAACTGCTGTAATCGACCCCCGATAGGTGTAGAATGATCGGGGGAAGGATAAGTGAGTCGCTGTTTGTTGCCGGATGGGGCATTATGGGTTGGTGTACCTCTGCCTTGACCTTTGAAGTTATTCTTGTAGTTGCCTCTGAAATATCCTCTAGATGGAGAGGATTGGGTTTGTGACCTGTAGGAGGATGCAGAGGCATCTGTGCAAGTGGTTTTGGAACCTGCTCTTTAAGAGGAGCGAAGAAGGGAGCTCCAAGGAGTGGATGTTTGAAGTGCCCCTTTAGATTTGGCAACTTCAATATCTTTTTTCATCTTTTCCAAGGCCTCATCTACTTGTGGGACGAAGAGATGCTCCTTATCAAAGGGGACATTTAGAAAAGTCTGCTGGACTTCTGGTTTAAATCCAGAGATACGCAGCCAGGCATGCCTCCATAGGAGGACACTTGTATTGATGCCTATGGCGGCAGTACCAGTAGAGTCCAGTGCACATCTAATGGAGGAATTGAAAATTTACTTTTCTTCCTGAACCAGTTCTTACCCTTTCTTTTTATATTTCTCTCGGAGATATTGTAGGAGTTCCTCCATCTCATCCCACTCAGCGCGGTCATATATGGCCAACAGCCCCTGTGTGTTTGCATTTCACCAATGATTGGCAGATTGTGCAGCAAGCCGTTTGCCTGACGTGTCATTAAGTTTGGGTTCCTTATCAGGAGGTGGTGTGTTCACTATAGTTTGTGTGTTTTCACATTTACAGGCATTTGAAACTAGGGCGTCTGATGGAAGCTGGCCTCCAATAAAAATTGGGTCAGATGGTGCAGCCTTATATTTCTGATCTACCCTAGAGGTGATTATGTGAGCCCAAGCAGGAGCCTTACAAATATCTGCATAGCCCATCATGCCTCTCAGCATTGGAAGAGACTGATACGCTCTATGTGTGGTGCATAATGTCTCCAAAAAAAATCTTCCATGTATTCCTTATGTAGTGTAACCCCATGGTATGCTGATGGCCTAACAATGAGCTACTGATAAGATGAAGTATCATGAGGAGGTGAGGGTTTGGCAGGACATAGGTCTGGATCTGTATCCCCTGAGGGATCAGTGTCAATCCTGCCAGGGGTCTGGTGGGGGTGATGAGCCACAAGTGTCATCCTTCTCTCCCTCCCCCTCCCCCCCATCTGAATCTGGGTCTGTATGTGCAGATCCCAGAGCTGTAATATTTAAGGGGTTCTGCAGTGAGTGAGGTACAGGGGGTACAGGTGGTGGAGGTGGTGGTGTGTGAGATGGAGAAGAAAGAGGAACAGGGTGCAGAGGACTTGCAGCCATGTCCTTTTTCTTATTCTTCATAGGTATCAGCAAATTAATGTCTTCTTGGAAAGAGGCTTGCCACTTGGTAGAAGGCCCTGACACAGTCTTTGTGATAATGCGGCCAGTCTCTGGATGTATATGAATCTATTTTTGTTTCCAAATGAGTCTTTCCTGCACGGTCTCTAAAATGGGCTCCAGGAGTGGAGCGGTCAGAGCCTAAGAGGTGGATTATTGGCTCAGTGCGGAACCTGAAGGGTTCACATGTGCTTTTGGTGCCGAGTCAGAGGGCAGCTCAAGCTAATTCTCAGTGCAGACGATGGACAGATGGCAGTGGCGGCCTGGAAGGCTTTTGTTTTGTGGAAAACGAACGTTTTAGTGTGGGCAGGTGAGAGGTTTGAGTACTCATGGCACCTTGACCCGGTGAAAGATCGTGTGACTCCAAGTCGATCTCCAAGTCGATCTCCAAGTCGGAGTACAGATCTTGAACCGAAAAGGCCCCTTCTTCTTCGGCCCTAGAGGCCCGAGATCTTCCTCTTCTGGCTTGATATCTTCCTGAGCGAAGATATCAGGCGTGTGTTGGATTTCACTTCTCTGCATTTCTCTGCGTCGTGCCCAATGGTCCCACAGGGCTTTTTCGATCGAAACGACCAACAGGCCTCATAATTTTCCTCTCTGTACTCCGGGGATAAGCACAGATTGCAGACCTCGTAAAGGTCGGTCCGCGGGTACTTGGAATGGCACTGGGGATAGAATCGAAACGGAGTCCATTCCATCAGCAGAGTATCATCGATGGAATCGAATGAGAGTAAGGTAGCCCGGACAGCGAGGCCCAAAGGCCGCGATTGGAACGTACCGACCCGACAAAGGAGAGTCTACTGAATGTCGATACATGAGGGAGGGAAACGCATTCGAAACAATACCAACAAGGGTAGACTGGATTACGCACTGAAAGGCTCCTGAAAACGGTCCCATAGAAACGGTCTTGAACCCAAGCGCCGTAATACACTTCCAAACCCAATAACGGAAAGAAAACAATCTAACAATGGAGCCGATGCCCATGCACACTATTACCAAGAGGAGGAGTCACCTTACCTCGCGAAGAAAAACAACTTGCACACATCCAGACCCAACACTAGATGGCAGAGTATGCAAAGCACGTGTATATACAGCCACACATGCCTCGAACCAGATGTTACGACTACCCAGTTTAATGGGACTCATATTACCCACTTCAGAAGGACTGGGAGGCTGAGTTGGCCTTGCTGGGATTTAAAGTTGTGATTGCAGATAAAAGTGCCAAACATTAACTCACTGAAACATTTTACCAGCTATTTGCACAATATGCAGATATAATAGGAGGCATTAATCATGTATATGTAACGGGGTCTGCATAATGTTAAAAAATCTAAAGGCCTGCTGCATATTCTGTGCATACATTATTGGTCTGCTAGCAACTCTGCAAATGTGAGTGCGTATCCTGTGTGTACTGTGCAATTTTATAGTAGTTTCATTTACAGAGAACTACCTACTTCTGACGAGGAGCTGGTTGCATATGTAGATGGGAATCACAATACTCTGTAGGACTGCTGTGGACATAAGAATTTCTGTCAAGTGGCCTGAAATGGTACTGCTTTTATGTCTTGCGTGAGGGCCAAATTTATGCTCTTATTGGATTTTTGTTGCTACTCCTTGTAGTTAATTGAAGTGAAAAGGAATAAGAGTGTAAGCTTAAGCATTAGCGCTAGTGTCTGCATGGGCAGAAATATGGAAGTGCAGTTTGGCCTATTTGAGAAGTGTTTTAATGTTGTGACTGTATGACAAACACTGCCCAAATGTGTATTAATGCAAGTGTGAGCCTGACATTCAAGTGAAAATGAATATCAATAATTATCTTTGGAGAGAACTGTACCATACACTTTAAACCTCAATGAATATGGGTATAGGAGCGTGCCCACAGGTGAAGGCTGCTGACCATTGGATCAACAGCAGTATATTATCTGGAGTCACATAGGTGCAGCACAGAAACAACCCATGGTAGTGAGCAAAGGCATCAGTGTTTATGCTCGGAGGAGTCCACTAAGGTGCTGCAAAGAGAAACCTGTAGGAATCAGAAAATATATGAACAGCCATGGTATGTGCTCTGTGGAGTCTACCCAGAAATGGAAGCCAGCAACCCATAGCAATGGAAAATTATACAATAAGCCATAGTATATCATATGGTGAGTCTACCCAGAAGGGCAGGTAGAATTAGAATGGGCATTTTAAACCAGCCATAATAAATACTTCTATGGGTCCATGGTAGAGCAACTGAGGGACCAGCCACAGACAGTACATACCCGAGGAGTCTACCCAGATGGAGATGGGAGCAAACTATAGGAATGGGCATTATACAATCTGCCTTAGTATATACTCTGATTGGCCCATATATACACCAGCAATCGAATATACCCGAGGTATCTACTCAAAAACGTTCAAGAGCAACCCAAGGGAATGGATATTATACAGGCAGCCATAGTATGTGGTGGTTGTGAGCGAGGTTCCATCATTTTTGGGACAGCCACAGTATATGCTTGAAGGAAATTTAGAGCAACCAATAGCGATGGGAATTATACAATCGGAGACAGACGTCGTGGCACTTGCTCTCAGAAGTCCACCTAGGATTGGAAGGGTGCAGCCCAAAAGGTTGGGAAATGGTGCGGCCAGCCATGATACATCTGCCAAGGAGGCCACAAGGAGCGGCAAGGATTCTGGCATGGAGCCAGGAGAACCAATGGTGCAACCACTACACAACCAAGCATTGTATAAGCCTGAGGAGTCCACCCAGGTGGCATGGAGCAACCCACAGGAATGGCCATTTACAGCCAAACACTGTACGTTCTGAGGAGTCCACCAAGGAGCTGCAGGGAAAATCCTATGGGAATGGGAAACTATACAACCAGCCAAAGAACGAGCCCTGAGTATTGCACCCAAGAGTGACATGAAGCGACCTACAGCCACGTCTCAGTAGTCCACCCAGCAATGGCAGAGCAAAATCCCTTGGCAATAGTTAGCACTCAACCAGCTTTGCTATACTTTCTGAAAAGTCCACCCAGATCCCGCTTCACAGCAAATCATGGGAATAGGCAGTATACATACTAGCCTTACTAAAATGCTCCGAGTAATCAGCCCACAAAAGTAAGTGAGCATTCCATAGGAATGAGTATTACTTAGCTAGCCAAAATGAATTTTCTGAGGAGTCCACCCTGGAGTAGTAAAGGAACAACCTAAGGTTGTTCCTTCATGTCTTCCATCCACTCCGACCCCTACCCCCACCACCTCTACAACCTCGCAACTAATCCAATTAGCTTGCACTTCACCAGCATCCTCAACACCTCCATCTCCACAGCAACCTTCCCGGACAGATGGAAACACACAGATGTCAGACCCTTCCCAAAGAACGCCTCCGCTGATTCCAATAATTAAAATAATTACCATCTAATCTCCCTGCTCCCCTGCCCGGCCAAAGTTCTCAAGTAAGCCATCAACCAGCAGCTCACTGAATTCCTGGAAAAAACCCGCCTTCTGGATGCCTTTCAATCAGGATTCCGTGCCAAGCACAGCACTGATACCACGCTGGTTGCCAACACAGACGACATCAGAACACTCAACCGTGGAGAAACCATGGCCCTGATCCTCCTCGACCTCTCCGCGGTGTTCAACACAGTCTCCCACAACACCCTCATCAACAGACTCCATAACATATGCATACAGCAAGACACCCTCAAGTGGATCGCCTCCTTCCTCACAGGATGCACACAGAGCATCCGACTGCCTCCCTTCACCTCCGCACCCAAACACATCATATGCGGCGTACTACAAGGATCATTCCTCAGCCCCACCCTGTTCAACATCTACACGACCCCCCCTTGCAGACGTCGTCAGATCACACAGACTCAACATAATCTTCTACGCAGATGATACCCAACTGATCTTCTCGCTCACAAAGGACCTCTCCAACGCCAAAACCAACTTCTGCAACGCCATGACCAATGTAGCCAAATGGATGAGGGACAACTGCCTCTAACTCAATTCCGACAAAACTGAAGTACTGATCTTTGGGAAGAACACATCCGCATGGGACCACAGCTGGTGGCCTGCAGAACTCGGACCCACACCGACCGACCATGCATGCAATCTGGGCATCATCCTCAACAGCCAAATGACAAGTTAACGTAGTCTCCTCCTTCGGCTTCCACACACTTCGCATGCTCCACAGAATCTTTTGATGGATCCCAACTAACAACAGAAAGACCGTAACTCAGGCCCTCGTCACCAGCCACCTTGACTACAGCAACGTCCTCTATGCCGGCATCTCCACCCAGCTACTCAGAAGACTACAGACCATACAGATGCTGCAGCCAGGCTCATCCTGGACCTCGCCAAAGGAACCCACATCATCCTCCACCTGAGAGAACTCCACTGGCTCCCCATCCAGAAAAGATGCCAGTTCAAGTTCCTCAAGCAAGCCTACAAAGCCCTCCACGACCTAGGACCTGCCTACCTCAACCATTGACTGATCTTCCACCAACCCGCTAGACGCCTGCGCTAGACACCTGGACTCCTCTTCACTCGCCCTCTCTCACACCTCACGCATCCGTCGCAGCGGTGGTCGCTCCTTCTCCAACGCTGCCAAGACCTGGAACGACCTTCCTCTCGACCTTCCCCTCCAGCTCTGCACAGTCCCCTCACTGGCAGACTTCAGAAAGAGACTGAAGACCGGGTTCTTCGACAGAGACACAGCACCCAGCTACCCCTAGGGGTGACAGTGCTGCGCTCTACAAATGCTGTTTGATTGACTGAAGGAGTCAACAGACACCACAAAACATGCCTCTGTGGGTCCACTCTGGAGCTGGAAATTAGGAATGCCCAAGAAATTCAATGCCATGTTAACTGGTCTAAGGTGGTCCCACCTACGGAATGGTGCTTTTGTGACCCAGATATCATGGAATGCCATTTGTGCTGTGATGTTGCATCGCAAAGGAGAGAGACAAGCTCACACTTAATAGGTTAGATATAGGGAATATGAGCCAGAAAGAGTAACACGGAGCTATAGCCTGTTGGGGTCGGTCAGGAATTCTGGCCCAAAGTCACTACTATAGTAGTGGGTCCTTGGAGTGTACCTAAGAGAGGTGATGGCACTACCCAGAGGAATAGGTTCCACTAGAGGCCCAGGTGAGTAGGAATTCATGAATAGTGCTAAGGATTTCAAAGGATGAGAGCAAGTGGAAAGTAAGTGATTAGATGTAACTGTATTAGAGGATTTAGTGGAAGGGGTTCTGTCCCATGACCCTTTCCAGAACCTAACAGGACCAAAGAGGGAAGGCTTTGTAGGAAGCCCTTCATCTCTCTGCTCTTTACCTTGATGTCTAGGAAGGATGCCCCAGAAAAAAAGCCATAAAGAGGAATATTGGCCGAGTAGGGGAGAAAAGCAGAGTTCATTTGACCAGCCTGTTAGGCAGAGGGTAGGCCAAGATACTGATTACTCAGGATTGTTCGACTGAAAGCAACCCTCTCACCAGTACACAGCGAAACAGCTGTGAGGGAAGGTTGATTACTTACAAAATATTTAGTAGATAACTTATTCCAACATTTCGGAGTGAGAGAGAAAACAAGTATTTTTCAAAGTGATATATTTTAAGAGGAAGATAGTGTAAAGGTATTCAAATTAGGTTTTCGATTTAGTGCTAGCACTAATAACAGTTGAGTGCTCTGGAGAGAACATTTTTATTGTTGCAAGAGCACTGCCAACATGAAATGCTGTACATGAACAGCACTGTGTTTGAGGTCACAATTGCAGAAAGCCGGATTTTTTGGAGGGGAGAGGAGACGCACATTGTAACTAGGAGAGTACCGTGTGTTTTAGTCACATTTCTTTACATTACCGAATTACAGATATGTATATTTTAAGTCATGAGACAAAAAGGTGACTCCCTCAGAATCACAAAATATTATGGTGAATTACAAAACGTCAAACTGAGTATTCCTTAAACACCCTCACAGCACTACTGTAAAGGTTTTGAAATAAGTTCTTTAAATGACAACATTTGTCACACACTTTTCCAAACATTATTAATGCAAAAATAATACCTTTATCAATTGAAATGCAGCACTGGAACCCTTTGTTTTTTCTTTTATGCTGTTGGCATTATGGGGGTCATGGCCAAATACATATTCCTCAGGCTACAGCAATGAAACGTTTCCTGGGCTCCCTTGGCCCTCTGTTCACAATTGCTTACTGGGTCTGACACTGGGTCTCTTAATCCTACTTTATAGTCTCACTGGAGGGAGTAATCTGGGTAAGGCGCTTAGTCCATGAGTGCTTGGAGATCAGTGGCTGCTGAGGAGGTGGGAGGTGATTCATCAGAATACAATGGGGTTTTGAGTACGGTGGACGCATTGTAGCTAAAGCCCACAAAGGTCGGGTGCAACTTGTTCGAGCGGTGCATTCAAGGCTCCTGGTGCTGACATGACAATGTCATGTGACAATGTGAGTAAAGGTTTTCCCAGGCGAAGCAGGGTCTTCAGAGGGTTCCAGTCCAAACCTACCAGGGAAGTGACGGTGGCATACTCTCCGTCAGAGGTGTAGGATTGCAGTGTGTCAGTGTTGGGCGAAAAGCAAAACTTCTTAACCACATAACCACAAAACAAAAGAGGCAAGTTGGTGTCAGTGAGGAGAGGAAGGACCAAGCAGCTGAAGAGCTTGTTAGAAGAGGGAAATGATTGTAGGTCAGGCAACATGGAGAACATGGCGTGAGTCTTGAAGGCATGACTGGGGCAGATGTACAATAACTTCTTACAACCCAGGGTGGATCCAATAGGAACAGCCATAGAATTCAGGGTCTTAGCTGAGGAGAGTCACACAGATGCTGCAGAGATTGACTTATGGGCTTCGGCACCAGGCCTTTATTGCATAGTAGAGCTGAAACATTGGAGAATGTGAGAAGTGTGGCCAACATTTGAGTAGTAGGGTTTCCCAAGGTCACCAATGACATGATCAAGGTAATACAAGCTATCTTTCAGGATCGCCTATTCCCCCAAGAGTACTGTGTTCCTCTCAAGACATATAGGCTATCTCCAGATCAACTGACTCTTCTGCCACCCAGGTCAAAGGTACTGATAGCATTGGAGGCTGAACCCATTCTGAAAAACGTGGCTGAAATGGGTAACTATCTTCACAGCCATATCAGATGGAAGGAATTTGTTTGTACAGAAGTAACTGCATCTCTATGGAGTCCAGAAATGCTGAAGGTTGTGGAGAATGGCAGTCTATATTTTAAAGGATCAAGTTAGTGTGCCTTTTATTCAATTTCCAGGTGATATTCACTTGCTACAGCTATTAATACCTGCTTTGTGGTCATAATCTATATGGTGATTCATTAATGCAGCACGGTGTGTTATTGAGGTGTTCAGAGAGAAAAAGATAAGAGGGAGCATAGTGTACAATAGTGTCTGAGGACTCATGTAGCTGGTGCATACCAAGTTAGCCTGTCTTTTTCTTGGATCAAAAGCACATTTCTACAAGGGACATTTGTTATGCTGTACAGCAGCTATAAGAAGGCAGATAGCAATTCTACTTCGATAAATTGCTTTGTCTATCATCAGACTCAATGTTTGATTTTATTATGTTAAGAACAACCAATTCAGGGGCTGCGCAAAGTGTTAGACTAAAAAAGAAACGCATGCTCTCTTGCTGTCTATTTGAAATGCCACAGTTCCAAATTAATTCTTTATCATGTGGATGTGCTGAACACAGCTGTTTTGAAACCACATTATTTTTTACTTGACAGAGGTGCTAGTCACAGAATTTTGTCAGTTGCTGGTGGGAGTGACTCACCACAAGAACAAACCTTTCACAAATGATAAATGTAAGTGCCAAGATCAACAAATGTGTAAAAAGTGAGTTAAACACCTTGATAGCGTATGAATGGCTTCACCAAACCCACTAACAATTTCCTCAATGTGTAGTAAATATTGGTGGCTGGTGGAGATTAGCTTACAACCATCTGAGTGGAAAACAGGGTGTGCAAAACGCAGGTAGGCATGTGTAAGTTAAGAAAGCAGGCATAATTACAACAGTGTAAACATTTAGAAGTCTAATATGGAGTGATTAGACGGTTAGTTCCCCACATCTGACTTCTTTCCAATACTCCGTCTTCTCACATCTGTTTTTATCACGATTGTTTACACATATGCACACCTTTATCCTATATGTATATGTGCTTTTTGAGCACTCTTATACAAATAAGTGTTTCCTCCCAAAAGAATGCATGTCTTTCCCATTGATTTGATCTTAGTTTCCCATTTGCTTGCATTAGAAAAATAATTGATTGTGGCTATGCAAAGTCTGGTTGCTCACTGCTCATATGGAATGGCACGAGTATTGAATCTGGTGCTAGGGCAGGCACCCCACCTCCCTTAGGTCTCAAGGAAACCAAAAGAAGCAATGTTAAGATTTATGACAGTCCAACATTTCTTCCGTCCCTCTTTGGCCACTTCAAACCCAGGGATGGCAGAGGATGCAAGCATTCTGCCACATCAACATCCACCTCTTTACCTGCTTGCAGTAAGTCAGTAGAGACCCGCGAAAGATGCAGGATTTCAGTTCTGTTCTCCACTCCCTAATTAAGAAGAAAAAGCCCGCTTTGGGCTACGAGGGAATGTCCAGAAGGTGGTGGGAAGGATGGGGCAGGACGTCCTTCAGTGGGGGAAGGATGAAAAACACCTGGTACTCACTATCTTTTTAAGAGTCTTAGCCAACATCATAACAGAAAGCATGTTTCAAGCAAAGCCTATAAACCAACTTGCTGTGAACTAATAGAGAGTATTTCAATTTCAGGGGAGTGGAGGGCAGTCACAACTCTCTCAAAGAAAATGGTATTGTTGCTAAAGAACATTTATTCTAGGCAAGTGCAATAACTTAACTTTTGGTGCAGTAAAGAGAATGATGTCATAAGGTTTGGACCTAATGAGACATAGCTGGCACAGAATCGGATCTTAAGTGTTAGTAAATTGATCAATCAACATGTGAGGAGCTACCACCCACCTCTATTGATCCACTGCACAGCAAACTGCAGCATTAACTGTGAGGAAATATTCCTGAAAGTTAGACTCTACGAGTATACTCATGTGAAGAGAAAACCAGAGCCTGCACTCCTTCACAGCTGCTTTTCAGCCCATATGAAGCCTGAGACAAGTGAATAAAGTTTAACAAAAATGATATTAGTGATGTGTCTATTTCTTCGGCATAAAGAGCTCAGCTGAGGTCTTGGCCAACACAAATCTTTTCACTACATTTCTGAAAAATACAGATGGTGGGTTATCAGAAAAAAAAATCAATAGTAGAAAGATTTTGAGACTGGGCGCAGACGCATTGATATCTACAAGTGATCACGCTGTTTGGAAACAGTAAGAAGGAAGAAAGGTCTTAAAATGCTATTTTGATTTCCACCACCACAGGTGCCAGCACCTATAAACAATAATGACAAAAAAAGCATAACAGGGTAAATTGTGAGGCTAACGGCCTACGGACATAACTGTGATAAGTTATGAATTTATTTCACTGCTTGTGAATTTGCCAAACATTAGCCACATTTCTTGTGACTACCTTTGTGGTCCCTCACTAGGGTACTGATTTTCCTTAAGATCAGAGATCCATAATGAAACATTACCCAAAGAAACCTTTAAAACTAACTGCAAGGGGCGTGGCCAAGATGGCGGCCGAGTGAGACGCTTCTGTGGGTCTCTCCGGCACCATCGGCAAATAGCTTACTTTTAGCAGCCCGACGCCGTTATCTCTAGCGGTAGGTGATGAGCAGCACACACCAGGGCACGATTCCGGAGATTTGCAGCGCAGTTCGTGACTTTAGGACGGCGGATGCAGAGAGATTGATGCCGGCGCTGTCCTGTGACCCCCAGGGCCTGCGGGAGAGGCACGGTCCCGCGCTGACGAACAGCCCGTGGGATACCCCGCCAGAGACCCCAGCGGCGGTGGGAGCAGAGAGGAGATCGTGTGGTGACCTGCCGCCGGTGAAGCCTGGAGAGGAGGTGAGGCCAGCGAGCGGCGAGGGCCCTACAACACTGGTGGCCTGGCCGCATGTACGGCCCGGATGCGCGATCCGCGCTGAGTGCGGAGAAGGCCTCTGCTGAAGGCCGAAGCGTTCTGGGTGAATTAGAGAGCCTGCACCCGGAACAGAGGCCAGACCCCGGTGGCGGACAGGTCAGTGCGGGCCTGCTTTACAGGACGGCCCGGTGGGGATCTCCTGCCAGGCTCCCCGCAGAAGGAAGGTAGGAAGGAAGGTGAGGCCGCGCACAGCTAGACCGCCAGCACGCACCGCAACCACAGAAGTAGTGAAGAGCCCCGCAGTAAGTGCAGCGACGGGCGGGTCCCCCCTGGGTAGTTGCTTGCCGGGGCGGAGGGCCGCCGCACGCTCTGGCCTGGGAGATCTCTAGGCGCCTTCATGTGGTGGCCCTGGCTGGGGGGACCCCAGCAGTAAAATCAGCATCAATACATACCGCCTAGAGGGAAGGCCCCAGTCACGGCTTCAGGCCTATGTACATGGGCAGTGGCGGGACCACGAGGGCGGCGTAATCACCCGGGCCGGGGTGTCCTCTTCAGTTCGCAGCTCCGGAGCGCGGCTTGCATTGCCTCCTCCCCCCGACGGTGCCGCTCTTCCACGGAGAGGTGGTGGTGTGAAGGCGGGAAGACGACTGGAAGTCCCTAGTCCGCAGTGCTGCGTCAATCGGACGAAGACTTGGCCCCCGGGTCCCACCGACCGCGCAATCACGGAGAGGGGCCCTGCGAGAGGACTGGCAGTCCCATGGTGAGGATTGAGGTGCGGGCCCTGGCGAGCCTCAAGGGACGAAACGCAACCTTACGGAGAGGGGAAGCGCCCAGGGTGGCAGGGTTGACCCGAGACACCCAGAGGGTCTAAGCTTAGGGATCTCAAGAGCCGCTGAAGCCGCAAGAAGACTCATAATGACCAATACGCCCTGTGCGGCCCCAGGAGGCGACGGACACTCTCTAGGAGCCCCCGGTGGCTGTGCTTGGAACTCCCCCAGACTTGATTCGTAGAGCCTGGACTGTTGTCGGGGAGGGGGCCACTGGGAGCGGCTCCTTTCTGCAGTTGGCATTGCCCTCACTACATCCATTATCCGCAACGAGAGAGAGTAGGGCCAGTCCCTGGTCTTGGATGCAACATTCTGCCCCTCGGTGCTGAACAAGGACGCTGTGAAGAGGTGCCGCCCAGAGCGAACAGCGCGGACCGCCGGTGCCGACTCCCGCCTGTCTTGCAGTCGCTGCCCTCCGGAGATTCCATGGCCGCCGCCAGGAATAAGAAGGACAGGTCCGTTAAAGAGATGCTGCTGAAGCAACCTACCACCTCCTCCTCAGTGAAGGCTTCAATGGACGAAGACGAACTCAAGGGAGATCTGGAGGCCCAGGATGCCCCTGCAACTCAAGCCTTCATGTCCAAACTTTTCTCATCCCTACGTGAGGATCTACTTACCATGCAAAATCAGCTATCGTCGGACTTGAAGGATGTCAGGAAGGACTTGGATGAGGTGGGGGACCACGTCGCGTCACTGGAAGAGCGAGAATCTAATAGAGATGAAGAGCTGGAAATGATGCAACAGGAGCTGTTGCACCTACGCGAGCAGCATATCGAACTGCAAGCGGCTGCGGAGGACCTGGAGAGCCGCTCGCGCCGCAACAACATGCGCATCAGAGGGGCGCCTTCCCGAGCTGACGGGAATATGTGCTGGCTCTCTTCGAACAAGTCCTGGACGGCAAAGGTCTCTCGGAAATCCAGATGGACAGAGTACACCGAGTAGGATTACCCAAAGGCGCCAAGGCTCCCCCACCTGATATCCTCGTGTGTGTCCATGATTTCCAACTTAAAGAGCTCATCCTCCTCCAGGCCCGGAAGGCTCGCCCGATCCAGTTTAGGGGGCACACGTTGACTTTCTTCCAGGACCTCTCCCAGACTACTCTCGCCAAACGAAGGGAGTTCTGAGCTGTCACCACACACTTAAGGGACAGGGGGATAACGTACTCCTGGGGTCACCCTTTTCGCATCATCTTTCGGCTCGAGAACAAGCTATGGCAAATAAAATCTCTGAAAGAAGCCGCCGATGTGCTGGGACTCCCCGTGGAATCTTCGCAACCAGAACCCTCCAGGCGTAGGAAGACCATGACCACTCCTGCATCACAATGGCGGCGAGTGGGGGGCCCCCCCGCTGTCCACAAACCAGATTCAGAAACTATCGCCAGCGAAAGAAAGGCGGTGATCAACGCCCTGGCTAACTCACCGGAACGCTCTGTCTCCTCTTGATCTGCCTCTCGGGCGTCGCTCGGCCTGCTCTCCGATGGCGCCGGGGAGCTCCTGTAATTGACTTCTCCTCCCTGAGTGCCACTCAGGGGACCTACCCCCTCCACGATTAAAGACTTGCCCGGGGCATCAGGCCCACGCTTCCCGTGTTATTTCTCCGGTTGCGATGAAATTGGTTCTTCGCTACCTTGGGGGGTGGGGGGGGGGGGGAATTTTCTGGGTAAAGTTTGGGGTTTCGTTATTTGTTCTATTTACTTTGTTATTTCATCCCTTCTCCTCACCGGTACCCAACGTAGACGCTGGCATGACTAAGCAGGAGAGCATATGGAATGGGCGATTTAGGCGTGACAGCAGATGCATGCACATGACTAGGCCCCCTTATACACCTTTAGAAGATGGGTAAAATTCTAAAAATTCTAAGCCAAAATGTCCGGGGACTAAATCACCCAGTGAAAAGAACGGCGATGTTGTCCCTTCTGGAAAGCTCCCGAGGGGATATCTGTCTCCTACAGGACACTCACCTACTACAGCGCGATACACAACGCATGCGCTCCCGGCATTTCTCCCTCCAAGTCTGGTCGTCCAATACGGGACAAAAGACCAATGGGGTTGTGATTCTTTTCAGTGCAAAGTTTAGCGGCAAATTGCTGGCCACCACCGCAGAAATAAAGGGGAGACTTTTGGCTGTACGGATACAGTGGGAGACCCTGCAGTTCACGCTCGCCAACATTTACACCCCGAATACACAACAAGAACGATTCATTCGCAAGGCCCTGGGTGAGGTTTTAGTGTCCGCGGACGCGGAACTATTGGTGGGTGGTGATCTTAACCTGGTCATGGACTCGACTTTAGACCGCTCTGGACAAAGACACAGACAGACTGGATCCTTATCGGACAGGGGGAGGGGCTGGTTGGGAGACCACGGATTTTTAGACGTATGGCGCACACGCCACCCGGAAACCAGGGACTATACATACTACTCGGCAGCGCACTAAACCTACGCACGCATAGACCACTTCCTGGCCTCCGCTGCCCTGGCCTCGACCATATCAGACACCACCATTGAACCCCGCTCCTTATCAGACCATGCCATGATCACGGTCACACTGCAGAAGACAACACACGCTACGTGCCCGGGGGGTTGGAGACTGAGGGATACCCTACTGCAATCCAAATCGGTAGTAGAGGCGGTACGTACCCGTATCACAGACTATTTGCAAATCAACGATACTGGATCTACTTCCTTAGCAGCGGTGTGGGAAGCACTGAAACTGGTAGTCAGAGGGGAATGTAAAGCGATCTCAGCTGGAGAGAATAAAGAGCGTAGGGAGAAAAGGCAAGACAGAGCAGGAAGTGAAAGAGCTGGAGGCGATTCATAAAAGGACTGGGGCGCCGAGAGTATGGAGGGAGCTGGAGAAAAAGAGACTCCTGTTGTCCCGTCTGGACCTTGACAGGGCGGAATATGCTCTCTTACGTCTCCGACATACATTTTTTATCAGCAGCGACAAGTGCGGCAAAGTGTTAGCGCAAAGACTCAGGGCCAAGACCATGACGACCACAATTCGGTCCATCAGAACAGCGTCCGGGGATTCTGTGCAAGCAGATAGAGATATAGCTCGAGAATTTCAAACCTTCTACCGCTCCCTGTACGCGGAAGACGACTCATCCTGAGTGTCTCCTCTCTCGTTTTTGCGGGATGTTCAGGTCACTAGACTGACGGATACCATCGCTGAGCAGCTGGACCTCCCCATCCGTGCAGACGAAGTGATCACGGCCATTGCACATCTCCAAAGAAATAAAGCGCCGGGCCCGGATGGGTTCACGGCCCAATTTTATAAATTATTTTGCCCTGAACTGGCCCCACTGCTAACCCAAGTATTTAATTTGTTTCGAGACACGGGATCACTGACAGATTCGATGCTGGAAGCCTCGATATCTGTTATCCTGAAACCAATGAAAGATCCGGCCGATTGTGCCTCCTACCGCTCGATCTCACTTTTAAACGTTGATGCGAAAATATTTGCTCGGAAACTGGCGGCCCGCCTCAATCCGCTGATGGCCGGGTTGATTGACCCAGACCAATCGGGATTCATACCCACCCGACAGAGTGGGGACAACTCGAAAAGGTTGTTACATCTCAC
Organism: Calotriton arnoldi; assembly: GCA_963921515.1. Taxonomy (NCBI): domain Eukaryota; kingdom Metazoa; phylum Chordata; class Amphibia; order Caudata; family Salamandridae; genus Calotriton; species Calotriton arnoldi. The sequence goes on from CAWUFW010005681.1 coordinate 900,712, forward strand.
GGATGTCATACACAGATCGGGCCGAGGCGCAGCATTTCTTGCCATTGACGCTGAAAAAGCGTTTGACCGAGTGAGATGGTCCAATTTGCTCACTACGCTACGCCATTTCGGCTTCCGGGAGGGCTTTATTAAATGGATCTCCTGTATTTATAGCGCCCCCAGAGCCTTTGTGAGGGTAAATGGAGTCTCGTCCACCAGGTTCCCCATAGCCAGAGGTACTCGACAGGGCTGAACCTTGTCCCCACTTCTTTTTGCGCTCTATATGGAGCCCTTTGCGCAGAAGGTATGAGACAACCGTCAGATTAGTGGTATTAAATTTGGGGCAGATACACATACCATCAGCCTTTACGCGGACGATATGATCCTGTCGCTTGACCCAGCTACAAACCTCACTTCCGGCCCTGCTGTCGGAGATGGACCACTTTGGAGAGGTTTCGGGATTCAAAGTTAACCTGGGCAAATCCCAAATCTTGAACCTCTCAGTTGCCCCCGCCCAGAGAGACCTCCTTGAGAAAACGTTTCCTCTCACGTGGACAGAACAGTCTATCACATACCTGGGCATCTCACTTGCCACCACTGTGCCTAAGACTTCGCAATTAAACTACGCTGCCCTAGTGGCGCAAACGTCGCAGGCCTTGAACAACTGGAACCGGATGGGCCTCTCCTGGTTCGGTAGAGTGGCCGGGGTTAAGATGACAACCTTGCCACATATTTTATACATCTTTCAGACCATCCCGGCTGCACCTCCCCTAAAGCTATCCGCTCGCTGCAACTTGCCATCAACAACTTCGTATGGGGAGGCAAGAAAGCGCGACTATCCAGTGCCCAACTAACCCAACACAAGCGGGAAGGCGGAGTGGGTCTCCCCCTGATCCACAGATACCTCCAAGCATCACACCTCAGGTACATACTCGAATGGAATCGGCCCCTTTCTGAAAAGTAATGGACATTTATGGACCAGACAGTAGCAGGGGTCAATATCTGGAGGGAAATCTGGCTTCCCCGCAAGCACAGAGCTTGGGGGCTATACTCCTCCCCAGTGACATCTCACACAATGAAAATTTGGGACAATGTAGCGGGGGCCAAGTCCCTGACCACATTCCCCTCCCCAATGACTCCAATCACTGGGAACCCTGATTTCCCACCGGGCCGCAACTCTGTGGTTTTTGATAAGTGCCGAGAGCTGGGCTGTAAACGGGTCGGTTCGCTTTTTGATCCGAACGGCATAATCCCCTTTGACCAACTGAAACAAGATTATGGGCTCTCCCAAGCAGACGCCTTCCCTTATAGGCAGTTGTCTCACTGGGTTTCAGGGCCCGCTTACCGGGATGCGGCGTCGCGGAAGCTGACGGTCTTTGAAAAGTGGCTGGTTTGCAAATCAGACGATAAACACCTTATTTCGGATCTCTACTCAATGTTAACAAAGCGGGCGAGCGGGGGACGAACTAAAGGCCAGCAGCGGTGGGAGGAGGAACTAGGGCGAGCTCTCTCTGACAAAGAATGGGAGGACATTCACTACAGAGCCACCCACACAGCACATAGCACTGCAGGAACAGAATCTACGTACAAAGTACTCTCATACTGGTATCTCACCCCAGCGCGCATACATAGTTGGGATAAGAGCAGGTCTGAGAGATGTTGGCGCGGCTGCGGCCAGACAGGTTCACTCGTCCATTTGCTTTGGCCCTAAACTGGAACGCTTTTGGCCGACGGTTCTGGATGATATCGACAGAGCCTTCAGCACCACCATACCACGCTTTCCCGCGTACACACTCTTAGGATTGCCGAATCCACTTACATTTCCTCTGCGCTGCTTAAGAGGGCGCCAAATGGCCCTTGCTCTACTAGCGGCACGTCAGGTGCTTTTAGCTAGATGGGGAAGGGCGAATGTCCCGGACCATACACATTGGCTCCATAAGTTATGGCTCACCTTGGCAATGGAGCGCCTGTCACTGGTGGCGGACCATAAGGAGGAAACCTATAGCGAACTTTGGGCCCCATTCATCCAGATTGTCTCCGTTGAACTAAGGGAAGTTACCTGCCCTCAATATCTCAAGATTCTGAGACTTATCCCAAATTAAATGAGCCTACTGAGCCGCTAGTGAGCTGATTGCGTAGGCAGCAGGCCTCCATAGGCTGTGGGTAAGGATACATTTACTACAGGAATAGCGCTGCGTTGCTGTACAGAGGTTAGGTGAGGGGAAAAAGGGGTAGGGGGGTGGAGGGAGGGAGTTATTTCCTTTATTCTCTCTCTTTTTCTGTTTTTCCTCCCCGCCTGATGAGGTTTTTCCTGAGTTTGCCTCTCTTGTTTGTTATCTTGGTCCTACACGAACTCCGATCGCTGCCTGCCCACTGGGTTGTTGGCATTGAAGCTGTGTACTCCAGTCAAAATTGATATGCAGCCGGCCCCAGGGTTGTAGGCGTGTTGCTGTGTTTATTTCTTGGACCTCCCAATAAAAAGAAAGGTTCCATAAAACTAACTGCAAAAATGTCACATCAAAACTAAATTAATATTCGTGAATAAATCCCCCATTCTTATGAAAATTTAAAAAAAACTAAATTGAGGTAGCAAGAGAAATATATCCCATGCTTGTAAAAATAAATCCAGGTGGCAACAGAAACAAGTGTCACAAAGGAAAAGGAAGATGCAACTAAAATTGAGTGATAATCCTACTGTTCGCTTCTGACATAGTTGAAAGGAATTAGTTTCAAAGGCTCTAATTGAATGAAATGTTCTGGGTCGGTGCTATAAGGAAGCATTCATATGACTCTGGTATATTCTGAGAAGTCGCGGAATCACAGTTTGTTCAACAGTAACATATTTAAAACTGAGTAAAACTGAATTCCGCATAAATATGTGCATTAAAGAATTGCAATGTTAATATTCAAAAGACACATTCACTCTGTTTATTTTTTCTGATTACAACATGAAAAGTGCTGATTAAATTCATAACCAACTGCTTTCTTTCTGAAACTAACTGTAACCAAAAATTGAAACATAATTACTTACCTGTCCATATATATGTGCTGTAGAGGGAGGTATAGAGAAAAATGAATACCAGAGTTTGTCCGATACTGTTCCCTTCTTTTGTAACAAAGTTCCAAATCATCATTCCAATGCAAACCATCAACTACAAAAGAAAGAGAGAATATAACACTGCCATCATTAAGGGAATGGTACAAAAAACTACTAAAACACACACCTCGTTACCTGAATTGGCAATGCAAACAATAGTCATATGCTTTCCGTCCTCATGGCAGAGTTCCTCATTTATGCAGAGCATTGGATAATGGCAGACTGGTTATATCAAACATACTTTCTCAAGCCAAATGCACTGAAAGTAACCTTTCATTCCATAATTTTACATTAGGAGCGATAATGAATTCCATAACACTGCACAGCTTATTTTTCGACTCATCTTTTCATTCCACCATTTTAATCTTTTTTCCGAAGTGAAGTCTATTTTGACCTCCTTGATATTTAAATCACTCCTTGCTTGCTTATGATGCATTATTACTTTGGACATTTCAAAAAGATGCTAAATCTTATCTCCAAAAGGGGTTCTGCAAGACAGTACAAAACAGCATGTAAATTTGCAATAATTATAGTAGGACCATTTAAGCAGGTTTTCATAAATGTAAAATGTGTTTTCTTCTTCAGGCGGGGGTGGGGGAGAGGGGGCAGGAAGCTTCAGATTAGGCAGGTTCAGTGAGAGCTGTTTGTGAGTCAAACTGTATGTGGCGTCCCATGGACAATGTGTGCAAAGTAAGCTGTCAGTAATTCAGATCATAATTACCAAAATACAAAATATTGACTACAATAATGTTGTAACAGTAAGTAAATAGAAGTAAGTTTAAGTTGACATTTACTAAGCTCCATATATATTTACCTTCATGACTTTATTTGGAAAATGTTATTTACACTCTTACCATCTATTTGTAGCATTCAGTGCTATAGATTGACATGCTCTGCATAGTCTTGCCTTTTGGTGTTGGGCATGGACGTTTACAACTTGATTTCTTCGAAGAAGTTCGAGGGACAAGATTTTTTGAGACTCGACCCTTGGTCCATAATGCTTCAGAACACTGGCTCTACCTCCTATTGTATTCTGCTCAGCCGGTGAGTAGTGTAGGTGCACAGCAGTTTCAAAGACAGTGTGTGGTGAGCATAGTGAAAGGAAATAAAACATATGGAAAATATCTTGGATCATCACTTGCCTGCGAGGAAGTGGGTGGGTGCATGTGGATGTACAGAACTAGACGCTATGACCATATTGTTATAGATGGTTACAGGGGAAGAACATTATCAGTTCATAGCAAGTGTGGCTGTAGATAAAATATGTTCTCCATAGACTGTAAAGCAGTCCCTCTCCAAAACAGAGCAGATGAAGGAGATGTTTGAAAAAGTGTCCTTAATACCGCTTGACCAACTAAAGCCTGTTGACGTGCTAGAACGTCTACACAATAATGCTTGGCAAAAGAATGTGGAGTTGACCAAGTAGCAGACTTGCATATATCTGTTAAAGGGATATTACCTAAAATGGCTAGGGTTGTGGTCTTTTTGCGTGAAGAGTGGGCTCCACAGGACATGGGAATTTTGCTTTGGCATAGCAAGTTTGATTCCATGCAATGCCAGCTTTGGAGATGGCACAGCTCAGTGGGGTTTGGCAAAGGCAACAAAAAGTAGGGTAGAATTTCTAAAAGGCTTAGTTCTGTAAATGTAGAACATAAACACTCTCTTGACATCCAGAGTGTGAGGGGTCTTTTCTGTTATAGACTCTAGTTCTGGGAAGAAGACTGGGAGCTCTAGATCTGGTTCATGTGGAAAGGTGAATCAATGTTGGGCAGATACTTGTGGTTACTGCAACGCACTTCCTTATCTTTGTGAACCTGAATAAGCGTTTCCTTGAGTGTAAGCGCTTGGAGTTCGCTAAAGCATCTGAGATATGTTTGCAATCAAAAAAGCCCCCTTCCAAGATTAGAACTGAACTTAACATGAGAGTAGGTGTTCAAAGGATGGAACCATGAGTCATCTGAGAACCACACTGAGTTTCCAGACAGAAGCAAAGTGTCTTCAGAGGTATGATCCTTTTTAGACCCTTCATGAGGGCCTTAATGACTGGTACTTTAAACGTAGAAGACTTGTCTGTTTTGAAGGTACGCTGCAACTGCTGTTAAGTGTAAGTGTATAGAACTAAAGGCCAGGCCTGGATTGTATAAGTGTAGGAGGTTAAGAAAAATCTCCTCCACAGAAACTGTAAGAGGATCAAATTGTTTGGAGATGCAGTAAAACAGAACCCTTTCCACTTAGTGGCATAACAGGCATGGGTAATATCGTTTCTCACTTCCTGGAGCATAATCATGCACTCCTCTGAGAGATTACGGTAACCAAACTCTTGGATCTTAGGTGCCAAATTGAGGGGTTTTACTTGTTTTGGATCTGGGTATCTGAGCTACATCTGAGTGAGAAGTTCTTGTGGGTGTGGGAGCTTCTCATGAGGGTTGACTGACATCTCTAGGAGCACTGAATATCAGGCCCGTCTCATCCGGGTTGGTGCCACTAGGACACCTGCCTCATTTTCCTCACCACGTAAAGGATGAGGGAGAGAGGCAGAAAAGTGAAGGCAGATATTCCTGAGCAGTTCATCCCATAGTGCAATGCCTATGGACTGTGGGTTGGGTACCCTGAGGTGAAGTTTTGGCTTTTTGCGATTTTGGGAGTGGCACAGAGGTTTATAAATGAAGTTCTCAACCGTTGAAAGTACATGTGAAGGACTTGTGGGTGGAGTTCCCACTCATGGACTTGTTGATACATCTTGCTGAGCAGGTCCACAAAGTTGTTCTCCACTCCCGGCAAATGATCCACCAACAAGTGAATATTGTTGTGGTTTGCCCAATGCCAAATCTTTTAAGCTAGGGCAGAGAGACTGGGGGAGTGGGTTCTGCTCTGCTTTTAGATTGAGAACATGCCTGTCAGGTTGTATGTCTTTATGTTTACAGTTTTTCCCTTAGGAGTGGGAGGGAAACAAATAGGGTTAGTCTTATGGCTTGAAGCTCCATTTAGTTCATATTTTGCCCCTGTTTCTGAGGGGCTCAGGTGCCATGAATAGGCATCTCACGGAGATGAGTTCCCCACTCCACGAGACGTATTGGTGGTGATGGTCACCTGAAGAAGAGGCTCTAGAAAAGGCCTACCGAGCAACAAGTTGTTGCTCTTGCACCAAAGCAGAGAGTGGTGAGCCCTGATTATTACCAATACTAGATCCTCCCAATGCACTTTACCTATACACACTGCCTTGAGACTCACTCTGGTAGCAGACACATGTTTAACCAGGTGTATGGTACAATTGCTATGCATCAAGACATCATCCTCAACAGCTTCATGACAGTTCAAGCAATAATAGGATGGTGTGTCTGAAAGAGAGGCAGTAGACTGTGTTGGAATGTAATCATCCTCTGTTCATTGGAGTATGCTTTCCCTTTTACTGCATTTAGTATAGAGCCGAAGAAAGGCTGAGTTTGCTGTAACTGAAGATATATATTTTTTGCACTGATGGTAAAACCTAGGCTGCGAAGTAGGGACATTGCTGTTCGAGTGTATGCTAGGCATTGTTGTTTGCTGCTGCTCTTGATAAGTCAATCGTTTAAGTATGTATATGTTAGGCATTTCTCTGCTGGTGTGCTGCGAATACCGCTAGGAACTTCGTAAGGACAATTGGAGCCATAGTGACTCAAAAAGAAAACATATTGTGGAGTCTATTTACCATGAATCAAAGGTATTAGTGGTGAGCTGGATGTAAAAGTACTTGTCTTTCAGATCAAGCGCTTGAAATCACCTTGGCATATCATCGGATGACATATTGTAGAGTGACTATATGAAAGTGTTCTGAGAGGATGAGCCTGTTCAATGGCTGGGGCCAAGGATCAACGAGAGGGAACCATCCTTTTAGGGAATTAAAACATACACACCCGCGCAACATTGATGTAGAGGTACTGGTTCGATTGCCCCCTTCTACCGAAGCTCCTGTATCTCTTCCTGTAGGTGAAGATGGTCTGAGCTCAGTACGTGTCGATGAGGTGGGATGTTGGGAGGGTTTGTGTGAAATTCAAGGCAGCACCCTTCCACCACAACGGAGGGCCCACTAATCCGATGCTTTCACACTGTGGTAGGAAGTGTTTACCCCACAGGTCGCGCCGGGACACTCCACGGAGTAGCTGTGCGCGCTATAAAATAACATAACATAACATGTCACGTGGTGTGGAGAAAGCAAAGGGGAGACACTGCTTTAGAGCGGAGGAGTCCCTGCAGAGCCTACTCTGCCTTTCACATGGCCACTCCATCTACAGGGCTCTCTATGGAAGGACTCATGCTCCTGTGGCTCCAGAAAGGACTGCTGGTTTTGGTGGTATGGGGGTCTTCGACCTAAGCCCCTGGTTTCATACCTCCACTGGTTTGCTGCTTATGAAAAGCAGATGTGGGACTGAGGGACTGTAGGGTACCCATAGAGGTTTCCATTTTGATCTTTTCGAGCCTCTGCTCAACCTGAGGGTCACACAAATGCTCACAATCAACAGGAACACCTCGGGCCTAAACCCTGACATCCTAAGCCAGGCAGGTCTACAGAGGAGGACGCTAGTGTTGATATCTCCAGTGACTGTGTTTGACTCATCAAGGGCACATCTAATATTTGCATTGTTAATGGACTTGTCCACCTCGACCATCTCCTCTCCTCTCTTGTGGTGGGCCTCCGGTAGATGCTTCAGCAGCTTCTCCAACTCCTCCCAGTGACAGAGATCGTATCTTGAGAGGCGGCCCATCGAGTTAGGAATGAACCAGTACTGGAAGCATTCACTGTGGCCTGTGTAAAGGCCCTTTTACAGGAGGTGTGCAGGACTAAAAAGTCTGGAATCATTTGGACCCAAATATAAACCAGGTGGTCTGTGGCAGGATGCTATTTCTTTTCAGTACATTGAATGATTACTCTGGCTTTCTCTGGCTCCCTGAAATTGTCACTGGCTGACTAACATCCCCTTAAGTATCCCCTTAAGTATTGGTAAATAATGCACTGTTCATTCTGTTTTGGACCGGATTTCAACAAGAAAGGTGTCCTGGTCCTCCACAATACACAGCTTTACGTCTTGGTGTTGTGTGGCCCTCTGAATTATTGAATGATTTGCAGTAGTGTCATCTAGTGTGGAAGCCTCAGCATGGTACGGCTCCAAGTGTCGCTCATCCTGTGGATCGAACATATAATCCTCCAAAGGAGCAACTTCCTCTGGTGGCCTAAAGGGTTTATCATAGGGGTCATGCGGATAATGAAGACACCCTGGAGTATCTAGTGGCTTAGGTGGAGAGTCTGGTGTAAGCAATGGTGGTGAAGAGAGAGGTGGAGATAGTAATGGTGGAAGAGGCGTAGGACTGGTGGCTGGTTCTCTAACCCTTTTGGGGCTCAATGGTGTGGAATGATCAAGTCCTGGTTCTCTCTTAAAGGCAAGTCAGTGCTTCTTAGTGATGCAGATCAGTCCCAGAACCGGGGGTTTGGCAAGTATCTGGTCTGTGTCTGGATGGATGAAAATCTTCTTTTATTTTTCATCCAGGACACCTGGCAGCTTCTCAAAGATGGAACCATCTGGGGGCGCTAGAGAGCCCGGCCACAGGATGGCCACGAATATGTGAGGCTCTGTCGGCCAGATTTAGAAATCCAGCTTGTATCCTGTTAATATGGGGGGACATTGTGGCCTGCCGGGTCTGGAATGTTCCCCTGAGACGCCACGGCACTGAACTGCCAATTTTATTACCCGGATCGAGGGCAAGCAAGCAGACTTTTGCCTGCCAAAGTCGGAGGCCTGTGGGCTTAGAGGGCTTTAGCCCAAACCCCACCCCCATTGTGTGCCTCAGCTCGAGCTGCTGTGGGCGCGGCTGGGCAGTGCCTGGAGTCTTATCTCCATCACGCCAGAGTTTTTCTCAGTTCTTTAAAGACCATTTGCATATTTACATACCTTTGTAAACTGGTTACCGAGGCGTAGCTTTTTTTTTCTGGTTCCAGTACCCCCTGGGCCCCACTCTGCCTATTACTTACATTTGTATTTTACATTTACTGCCGTAGTGTGAGAATGCATTTCATGAAAAGGAACATAAAGTAGGGTTGCCAAAAGAAAAATACCAGCCATGTGTTGTTTACAGAGCCAGCAAAGACCTCGTCTTGACACTAAATAGGGTTATAAATAAAAAAGTATGTATTCATTTGTAATGTGACTTCTCTGCCTTTGTTCCCTTTAATTATCAGTCACGGATCATTCAGGCAGCCCTACAACACAATTAAAAATGCTTTCTATTTATATTTACTGTTCGAAGTATGCACAGATAAGTGCTGAAAATAGGGCTTTAGGTGACTGCTTATTTTTGTACCTTCTGGGACATCAAAATAATGTGCTGGCAACCCTAATCATAAGACTGGAAGCTTGTTGCAGGATCAGCACATTATTTATTTCCTCCACCCTCGATCCCTGATTAATGCCATAATAGCAATAGTTTAACTTATATCTGAAATCCTACACTGCCGTCAATAACATGCTGAGTTACTTCAAGAGTCTGGGAATGCACCCTGCATTCAGACAACTCACTCCTCATTCTCGCCCTTCACTTTCACGCTCACCCTGCACTCACAGCGATCACAATGCACTTGCACTGTCCACCCTGTACCTCAATCTGCAATCTCACCAGCACACTACTCACCCTGCACTCATGTAACACTTCACTCACCTGTCACCCTCACTGCTCAATCTGCAATCTCACCAAACAAGCCCATCACTAACACTAACCATGCATTAATTCGTCCCACTTTGCACTTACATCCTGCCCAAATTCATATAGTCACCTCACTCACCCTGCAGTCACTCCTCTTACCCTACTCTCACACTGTTGCATCGCTCACAGTGCACTCGCATGGGCACTCCTGCCACCCACACAGCGCAGAGGGTTAATGTGCCTGCTACAAAGAACGTGTACCATGCAGATCACAGAACTGAGTGTGAGTAAACTATGAGTAGTGCTATAAAAAAATGAAATTTTTGTCAGATAGGTGCTATAGAGAGACGAGGTGCATTGTGGGTGAGTGGTAGTGAGGGAATTCATGGAGAAGGAGGAAATGAGGGAGGGGCGCCAAAAAAGACTGTTGCACCGTGTGCGAACAGTGCTGGGGCCAGCCTTGGCTGCGAGTGTTAGCCCCCCCCCAAAGTTCGGGTCTAGTTGCGCCCCTGCCTGTGCTTGAGGCCGCGTTGTCGGAGGCAGGCATTGAGACAGCCTAGAGAGTGTGAATTAGCCTGCGGTGGATCATGCGGGGCCTGTCCTGCCCCCCCCCTCCCCTTCCCCCTCCCTCCTGGAGCGGAGGAGTACGGGACCTACTTGGTCTATCAGGTGAGTGCACTGTGTGGGGGGGATGTGGGAGGGGAGGGAGGCTGCCTGCTTGCTGAGCACCAGGCAGCGGGGCCTGCCGCTGCTGGGGGCCTGGGTGAGCCGGGTGTTACTGCCCAAACAGCCTGTGAGGAGGCCCAAGGCCCTGGAGGGAGTTCCACAATAGAGGGACTGTGAGGCAGCCCCTGAGCAGCGCAGCGCGTTGGGCGCCCTATTCTGCCGTGGTGTGGCATTTATCAGGCGCTTGCAATCCCGCTCTGCTGTTACCTGTGCGGTGAGCGGCAATACTGCACAGGGACGCTGCTGGCCCGGTTAGCTTGATGAACATTGTGCTGCTGGGCTCTCGGGATGCTGGACATATGTACTCCACCCAGCTTTGAAACTGCTGGCACCATTGGCCCCCGCGGCCCACTGCATTGGTGACTAGTCGTCCCTTAGACTTGCCATTAATCAGGGACTAGCAACGCTGTGTTACACACTACGTGGGCCCAGCTCGTCGAACTTGTTGATCATTGACAATACTACTTGGCACATTGGCCTGCTCGTGCACCAGGGGGGAGCCAGGGTGAGGAGGCGTTAGGATGCTGGTGGACTGACTCACTTTTCGATATCTGTGGCTGCAGTTTTGATTGGTATAGGCACTGGTAGTCCAGCTGGGTTACATTCTCACCTGTCACATACAGCTGTGGTCTGCTCGTGCCCCCCTGCTAACTGTCGATGGGGGAGAAGTGGGACCCCGGTGACGGTGAGGACCCAGTGGCGGGCTCAGACAGGCAACTGCCCGGTGGGCGTTGTTATAGCCCGGAGTGCCTAGCTAGATGAAAGCTGGGGAAAACTGATGCAAGACTAGCTAAACTCTCTTTTAAGAACTGTAGGCAGACACACGATGGACCCCTCCCCCCCCACCCCGCTTAGCCAGAGCAGCAGGGAATGCCCATTTCCGGGGCCAGTTATTTGCACAATGTTCCTAGACTTAAAACGGAGCCTGACTGCCATTGACACTAAAATAGACCTCCAAGCGGACAGGTTTGACCGCCTTAAAGAAAAAGTGGATAAACATGATGACTGCATAGATCAGCTTGAATGCCGTACCTCGGATGAAGAGGATGGGCACTCCGTAGCCAGAGAGAAGCTCCTGCGAATGGAGAAGGTGCTGGAAGTTATCCACAATAAGAATGAGGATCTGGGGGTACGTGGCTTGACCGCCGAACATGGCGGCCGCACTTTAGAACACCTCCGTGGGGTCAGCCATCATCGGACGAGAGTCCAGCAAACACACCCTGTCAGGGGGTGCCATCACAAGTTGCACCAAAGCTGTAGGGGTGTGCGTGGTGCTGGGGGGGCTCCTTTCGAGAAGACTGGCTGCACCACGACCACGGTGTGAAGATAATGGTCTGCGGGGATTGCAGCGGTCAGTGGCCTGCATAGACCACTCTCCCGCGACGCGCCCTGGGGGCGACGCGAGAGTCCCAGAGACAAGTGATTGGACTGCCCTGGTGCAGGGAGGCCCCCTGGAGACCCCGTCTGCGGGTGACACACGGCCGAAAGCGGTGGCGGAGGCCCACCAGGGCCGGGGAGTGTGCTGCTCCCCGGGGTGAGTGGAGATACCACTGTTGGCGGCGGGCGTGGGGTGCCGACCGCCCCTCAATCATCTACCTGTGCACCAGGGCTGGGGTGGCCCATGACCCCCCCAGCTAAAGACTGGGGCCCAGCCTGGGCGAGTGTGTAGCACTACGCATCAGTGAGGATCCTGCCCCCTGCCCTAAGGGCCTCCAGCGACACTGGGGGTGGCACGGAGACAGTGACGCTAAGGCTCTCTTCTGGTCCCTACGCTCTTGTGCTGCTCGAGCCCCTGTAGGTCGAAAGTGATATGAGGGGGCCCTGCCCGGTCAGTCGCACCTTGTAGGAGGGTACCTGAGGAGTGCCAGCCACATGGTGCACGCCTCATCCTCAGGAAGCACATCCTGATAGTCAATCACCCAGGCAAGTGGACAGTGAAGCCAGCGCAGGCGGCAGCCGGAGAGAGGTGGGAGCTTCCCATAGGGCGACTTGACTCCGGCAGTATGAGATCCCATTAGAGAGCAACATGGAGGGGTGGTTATGCCTGCTGCGGAGATAACCGAAGCAGGATACGGTGCGGTGTGTGGCAGAGCGGTGCCCCCCCCCTTATCGTCATCCATTCATCGTCTCCTGCTGAAGGCCGATTTCCTGAGCACCAGACGCTCTCTTGAGACGGTGACACCTAACCCCAGCCGTACACCATGGGAAAAAACAAGGCGCTGGCCGGTGCCAAGCAGAATATCTTGGATAGATATGCTCAACCTGGGGGACATCTGGCACAGTCGGGGGCTGATGGCCAAGAACCCGCAATTCCGGACAACAACTCCCTCTTGTTGGCCATCACGCAAAGCCGACATGCCCTAGACACCAAGATAGGAGCAGTGGGCTCGGAGGTTGCACTGCTCCGCCAAGACCTAAGGAACACAGTGGAGCAGATAACAGAAACAGAGGTCAGGATCTCAGGAGTGGAAGATTCAGTCACCCCCCTGCCACAAACTGTGGCTAAACTTACCTACGTGACCAGGGGATTAGCAACATGTGTGGAAGATGTGAAGGAAGGGCATGCCGTAATACCCTGTGCTTAGTCAGGTTCCTGGAAGGATGGGAGGGATCCTCAATGGAGAGCTTCCTAGCTCTCCATTGAGGATATGTGACTTACTACCAGCTCCCTCTCCATCTGCTTTGTTTTTGAGAGCCAGTTATCACAGCATTTTTAAATTACATGGACAGAGACAATATCCTTCATTAAGCCCAACCCAAGAAAAATGGCTGTACCAATCACATTCCATAATGAATTTCCTGGATTGCAACCGGCTGGTTCAACAGCAACGCCAGTCCATCCGGGCTGCCAAAACACACCTCCGTGACCTAAATGTTCAATATATGCTACTATATCCTGCAAAGCTTAAGGTACTGTACAAATCGCAGACATTGTTCTTTGATGCGCCTGAGGAGGTCTTCCAGTGGACCGATGAGTGTGCACATTAAACATCATACCCCTCTGTGCCCTAAATCAAACTCCTCTCAGAACAGCCAGCGGACCAGGACCGCTAAGACACCGGCAAAACGCCGAAACAGGTCCCGCTCCACGTGGAGAGACGCCAGGTGAGCAGTCAATGACCTAGCTGCGTGGGGGAGGCCCCCGGCACCTCAGTTGCTGGACGCCGACTCCCCGAAGGAATGAAGGCTGACAGTCACATATTGGTGGTGCTTCCCATGGACCCTTTTGGGTGTGTTAATACAAGTGGCCGCACAACCATCAGTGTGAGAGCTCATTTTCCCCCAAAATGTGTTAATGTTGGGTATGGAGATCCATTGGGGTGGACTGAGTAGGGTTCACCATTGGGATCTGCCTGCGATCTACCCCACAACAGATACTCTTTATCCTCAAAGTATTCGGGTGGCGGGCGGGTAATCGGTTTTCACCATAATTGCTGACACGTTATTATAGACACTATGTTTTTTGTGGTGCTTTTGTTTGGTTTCATGTTCTCCTGCCTGCCTAGCCCCTTCTCCTCCGCACCACCCACCAACATACATCGCCACAAGCCCCGGACATGAGTACCCCTAGACGGCCTGACCGAGTTGACCGCCTCCATGTGATTTCATGTAATGTCAATAGCCTACTCAATAAGATTAAGAGAGTAGCAGTCATACGACAGGCTAAGCGGGCGGGGGTGGACATACTTTTACAAGAAGCACACTTTGTAGGGAATAAAGTCCCATTGCCTAGCCAGATGGGGATACACCCAGATATACCACTCAGGGTTCACAGGCATGCTCATCAAACAGATGATCCCCGTTCAATACATCAAGACATGGTCAGATAGTCATGGCAATTATACAGCTGTTACAGGTACGTTATATGGAAAACCTCTCACACTGATAAGTGTATACGCCCTCCCCCGGACAACACTTCATAGAAATCATAATGGGATTAAGGGGTGAACATTCTGACGGATTCATAGCACTGGAGGGCGACTGGAACGGAGTGTGACCCCGGCCATGGATAGATGGTGTCCACAGGGGCAGCCACATGAGATGGGTGTGACACACTTATCCTCCTTCATATAGGCTGTTGGCTTGACTGAGGTTTTGAGAGCACATAAAGACTCAGCGGGGGTAACACATTCTTCTCTGTGGCCCACCGCACGTACTCTCAACTCGAATACTTCCTGCTCCCACATTCACACCTCCACAAAGTATCAGATATCATAGTACTGTTCAGAGGTTTTATTGATCGTTCCCTATTGGCCCTGGGGCTCCGAGTGGGTCATTGGCACCCAGCATTCCGCTGGCGCCTGTCTCCCTGGCGCCTCCAAACCCCTGACTATCGCCAACATGCTCTATTGACTATTACTTTACACACAATGACGGCTCCGTGACTTCTCCATGGACCTTATGGGAGGCCCTAAAAACCATGCTACGGGGTGCAGACTTTAGCTACTGTGATGGGGATCGCAGGCGGCAGGGGGCTGATGGACCTCGAGAAATGGATCACGGAATTTGACACATTAGGCCGCCAACAAGATGGCAAAACCGCCCGCAGACAGGTGCCATTGACTCAGCAACAATATCACCAAACTCTGATCAGCGAGGTAGAGCTGGCGTGGTAGGCCTCTCAAAGCCGTATCTACCAATGGGGCAACAAATCGAGCCAAATGCTCCATAAATTGTGCCAGGGCATCCCCCGATCTCCTCCAGTCCCCCTGATCAGGGATGGGTCCGGAACACTACTTACCGACCCTAGAGACATTGCCAGTTGTTTTGTATCCCATCTTGGGAATGTCTATGTTGTAAAGGAAGTACTGACCAAGACACAGATAGAGGGCTTTGTACACGCCCTGCCTCTCAGGGTTCTCTCCCATGCAGCCCGTGGGCAGTTGAACAATGGAAAAGCCCCCAAACCTAACGGGTTTCCTTGTGAGTTCTTTACTATGTACATGCCTAAACTCTACAATCACATGCTGGAGGCTATCATATCTGCAACCGCCAAAGCCACCAGACTGGCGTCATGCAGAACTCATGGTATTCCATAAGCCAGAACTCTTTGGAATACGAGATGAGGCTCGACAGGTTTAAAAGTCGCGGCAGTTACCCCTGAAGAAGGGCTTTGGTATGCCCGAAATGCATTGGGTCTTTTAATAAACACTGCCTTGGACGAACATTGCACTAGTACGTGTTTTTGTAAGAGGTCCGGAGGGACACAACATTAACATGAGAAACTATGAAAATGGCACAATATACCTTCGTGTGGATTGAATTGGAATTGATCATGATAGTAGTATGTTGAACAATGGAGTACATAAAGAAAAAAATGGAGCAAATTGTTAATAATTAGCAGGCGCAGAAAGGGCGCAAACATGTTGGCAGTGCGACTGGAGGTGGGGTGAACTTCGCCCCACATTATGTTGTTTATTCCATAAGCCAGGCCAGGCGACAGATGTCCCTTCCTTCTAACGCCCAATCTCGCTACTGAACGCGGAGGTCAAAATATTGGCCAAAGCATTGGCAAATAGGTTGATACAGCACATACTAGACCTGGCCCATCCAGATCAGGCGGGATTCATGCCCCACAGGGCAACTCGCCACAACATAAGCTGCGTACATAATGCAATGGCATTGGCAGAAAGGCTAGGAGAACCAGCGATGCTACTTCTAGCAGATATCAACAGTGTTCGATTCTGTAGGTTGGGAATATTTATTCCTGGTCCCCCAGCACCTCAACCTTGCCCCACAATACATTGCTTACCTCCAATTATATATATGGATTTAACGTCATCGGTGGGGGCGGCTGAAGCCACTTCAGAATCTTTCCCTATACAGCGGGGGACACGACAGGGCTGCCCCCAGTCTTCCCTGATGTTTGCTCTGGCAATGGAGCTGTTGGCTGTGTTGGTGAGTATGGACACCCAGGTGCGGGGTTTCAAATCGGGGGAGGGGCTGTCAGATGGGATAGCTGATGATGTATGCTGATGATGTCCTTTTTTCCTTATGGCCCCAGACTCCACCCGGCATATGCCCTAGATAAGTGGGCGATGGGGGAACGCCTCAATAGCTGTGCATCTGTACAGTGGGGGCGCGAGGGATGGCCCTCCCCCGGTGACACAGATCGTACTGAATCTATGGCGTTTTTCGCTTCAACAAATGAAATGATGGGGCAAGTTGACAGAGCAGACGTCACTGTGGCAGTGGACCATGCTTCCACAGATGACCACCCTTGTGGGGCTCGGGAAATTGAACCTCATCGGGAGATCTACTCTGGGAGATGTTCTGCAAGGTACTGTCCTTAAATCATACCAAACCCTGTAGACGGAGTATCAGCTCCATTGCAGCCAATTCCACAGATACCTCCAGCTCCACTTTGTCCCCATACATTGCCACACTGACTCGACTCCCTGAGTTTCATCCACTGGAGGGCAAACGTCTTTTGGGAGACCATAAAGTAAAAGTAAAAAATTTATCAAACGCTAATTTCCAATAAACCAGACCCTTTGGCGCCCTTCGTGCAGCATGCTAGGTGGACTTTGGGGTACCGGAGAACAATGAATGGACAGAGGTCCTGGGCACGCCGCTGAAGGCAGCCAGGCTTCGATTGATTCAATTTAAATATCTATATACAGTATATTTTACCCTCCATCGGCTGTGGCGCATGAGGGTGATTGCCTCTCCAGTCTTACTCCGGTGTGGTACGGAGGCGGGCACATTCCTCCACACATTGTGGAGCTGCCTTGCATTGGCTAGATACTGGCGAGGAGTGTTTGTATGCTTGAGCAAGGTTCTCTCTTGGCAGAACCCGAGAGACATGAGGATAGCCCTCTTGCACCTCACAGATGACCTAAGTGGGAATAGATATAAATTGTCCCTTCTGTACCTGGGGTGGCCCCTGGCTAAACGTAATATAGCCTAAGAGTCAAAGGCTGAGATGCCCCTGTCGCTGGCTGCGTGGAAGCAGGGTATGGACCACTGTAAGGGTCTAGGAATAGCAGTCTACAAGGCGCAAGGATGCCTTAAAAAACACCCCAAAAAAATGTAAGAGGTGAGCGGACTAGAGGGGGGTTGAACTGGAGCCAATTCGTCCCATACACTGCATGCTTATATGTTCTTGTGATATTGCTTTATCGTTTGTATTCTTATTTTCCTGAAACGGGCATGTTGGCCAGGTTGTCTGGTTAACTTTCAAACCCAATACACTATGTTAAAAAAAAAAGAATGAGGATCTGGAGGACCGCTCGAGGAAGAACAACCTTCGAATTCTTGGGGTGCCAGAATCGACAGAGATGGGCAGAATGGGGGACTATGTGGAAGGGATGCTCTCTGCTATGTTTGCCATAGAGCAGGCCCACAGGTCCGTTGGACAGAGGCCTCCGTTGGGGTGTCTGACCCAGCCCATAATAGCCCACCTATTGAATTATAGGGACACAGCCATGCGCTTGGCGAGAGATCGATGACTGCTTCATTACCAGGGAAGCAAGGTGTCCACCTTCCCGGACTTCATGATTGTGGTGCAGGCCGCCAGAAGAGATTTTATGTCAACCAAACGTACCCTCGAGTGCACCGATGCCAAGTACTCCCTGCTTTACCCCGCCAAGCTGCGGTTACTACCCCTGGGAAGGACTCACTACTTCACTGACCCAGAGACTGCAGCCAAATTCGCCAAGTCCATCCCGGCGAAGGCAGGGGGATCGTAGCCGGCAGCCTAAGATCGTCATGCTTGCAGCTACACACTGGATGTGCGGGGAGGGGGGGGGGGACTTCTTTGTTTCCAATATGGTCTCTCCCCATATTGCTTGATCAGCTGTTGACCACATGCTGACCTGATTGGGAAGGCCACCTCGATGGGCCGCAACCCCCGCCTTGCTGATTATGGTAAGCGGAAGCTATCCTGGGGGACGTGATGATCTTGCCACCTATGTCTTGGATCACGACGGCGAAGCTGGTGGCAGCAATAGACATATGACAGCCCTGTGGTAGCTGCCTGGCCGAGCTCGGGCCCTTTGACACTCTTCTCTCCCATTACCCAGCTATGTACTGGCTAGGAGAGAGCCGGACTGCTAGAATGCCCTCACGGGATGAATCCCTAGAGAGTTCTCCTAGTTTACTGTTGGGTGTCGCAAGGAGGGTGGGTTGGTGATATTTGGTCCGATTGGGGGGTCAAAGTGGGAATGTTGGTTTGTTACTGATAATAGCAGCCCTTTGGCTGCCCAATGTTCTTTTTGTTTCTTCCCTTAGAACCACTCAGCGCGTAGATGCAAGCTTTCATGGCTGGGGATTGCTATTAGGCAGCAGAGACTCCACGCACCAATTCCTCATTACCCATGCAGTCAGCTAAATTTTTAACCTGGAACGTTCCAGGCCTAAATGATTGACGCAAAATCAATCAATCAATCAATCAAGCGTTTGTTAAGCGCGACTACTTACCCGTAAGGGTCTCAAGGCGCTGGGGGTGGAGGGGGTGCAGGTTCCAGTCCATCAAGGAGGGGGTCTGTCGAAGAGCCAGGTTTTGAGGTTTCTAGCGAAGATGGGAAGCGATTTTGTCTGTCTGAGGTGGAGCGGAAGGGCGTTCCAGGCTTTGGCCGCAAGGAAGGAGAGGGAGCGGCCTCCCGATCTGGTTTTTCTGGTGCGGGGGACCACGGCGTAGGAGAGCTGGGCTGATCATAGGGGCCTTTGGGGTGCGTGGAATTGGAGTCGGCTGTTCAGGTATGCTGGTCCGGTGTCGTGGAGGGCCTTGTGTGCGTGGGTGAGCATCTTGAAGGTGACTCTTGCCTCGATGGGGAGCCAGTGGAGTGTGCGCAGGTGCTGGGAGATGTGGCAGTGTCTTGGCAGGTTGAGGACCAGTCTTGCGGCGGCGTTCTGGATGTTCTGTAGCTTGCGGGTCAGGTTTTTGTTTATTCAGGCATAGAGTGCGTTGCCGTAGTCGAGTCTGCTGGTGACCAGGGCGTGAGTGACGGCCTTTCTGTGTTCGAGGGGGATCCATTTGAAGGTCTTACGTAGGAGGCGGAGGGTGTGGAAGCAGGAGGACGAGACGGAGTTGATCTGGCAGTCCATTTTGAGCTCGGAGTCCAGGATGATTCCCAGGTTGCGTGCGTGGTCCGTGGGGGTGGGCGGGCTTCCGAGGGCGGGGGGCCACCAGGTGTCGTTCCAGGCGTCGGGGTTTGGGCCCATGATGAGTACTTCTGTTTTGTTGGTGTTTAGTTGTAGGCAGCTGTTTTTCATCCATTTGGCAACGGTTTCCATGCCTTCTCAAAAGTTGTGTCTGGCGGCGTTGGGTTCGTTGGATAGGGAGAGGATGAGGTGGGTGTCGTCTGCTTATGACACAATGTTGAGTCCGTAGGTTCTGACGATGGGGGCGAGCGGAGCCATGTAGACGTTGAAGAGCGTAGGGCTGAGGGAGGACCCCTGGGGGACTCCGCAGGTGGTTGGTGTTGGGTCCGAGAGGAAAGGGGGGAGTCTGACCCGCTGCGTTCTGCCGGAGAGGAAGGAGCGGATCCAGTCGAGGGCCTTGTCCTGGATCCCTGCGTCGTGGAGTCTGCGTATTAGGGTGCGGTGAGAGACTGTGTCGAACGCCGCTGAGAGGTCGAGGAGGATGAGGGCTACTGTTTCTCCTTTGTCCAGTAGGGTGCGGATGTCGTCTGTTGCGGCGAGGATGGCGGTTTCCGTACAGTGTTTTTTTCTGAAGCCGGATTGGGAGGAGTCGAGGATGTTGTGCTCTTCGATGAATGTGGCGACTTGGCAGTTGATGGCTTTCTCGATGACTTTCGCTGGGAACGGGAGCAGGGAGATGGGTCTGTAGTTTTTGAGGTCGGTGGGGTCCGCCGAGGGCTTCTTCAGGAATGGGTTGACCTCGGCGTGTTTCCAGTCATCGGGGAACGAGGCGGTCGCCAAGGAGCTGTTGATGGTGTGGCGGAGCATGGGTGCGATGGTGTCGGCGGCTCTGTTGAAGATGTGGTGGGGGCAGGGGTCCGTGGGGGCCCCGGAGTGGATTGACTTCATTGTCTTCAGTGCGTCTTCGGTGGTGAGGGCTGTCCAGTTGTCAATCGCTGGCTTCAGGGTGTCGGGGGTGGTTGGTGGGGGTTCAGTGTGTTGGTTGTCTTCGTCGAAGTTGTCGTAGATGCTCTTGATTTTGTGGTGAAAGAAGGTGCTGAGTTTGTCGCAGAGGTCTTGTGAGGGAGGGATGTCAGTCGACTCGCTGGTGGGTTGGGCGAATTCCTTGATGATGTTGAAGAGTTCTTTGCTGTTGTGTGCGTGTGTGGAGATTCTGTCTTCAATCGCTTTTTTCTTCGTTTTTCTGATGAGTTGGTGGTGGGCGTTGGTCGCGGCTCTGAAGTTGTTGTGTGCTTCTGTGGATTTGGTGTTCCTCCAGGCCTTTTCGAGGCGATGGCAAGTGCGTCTTGACTCTCGAAGTTCGGTGGTAAAACATCTGGCTTTCTTGGCGTGGGTGTTGTTGTTTTTCTTGAGGGGGGCTATGGTGTTGGCGCTGTCGGAGATCCATCTGTGCAGGGTTCGGGCTGCAGTGTTGGGGTCGTCGTTTTCTGCGATGGTTGGGATGGAGTTGCTGAGTGAGGAGGTGAGCTGGTCGTCGATGATTCTGGTCCAGTTTCTTCGTGGGAGCAGGTGCTGGTGCCTGTGGATGGTGGGTGTACTGAAGGTGAAGTGGACGCATCGGTGGTCAGTCCATGGGAGTTCGGTGGTGTGGCTGAAGGTGATGGAGTTTCCTATTGTGAAGAGGGGGTTGAGGGTGTGTCCTGGTGAGTGCGTAGGTTCGGTCACGATTTGGCGGAGTCCAATGTTGTGGAGGTTGTCCAGGAGGGATGTGGTGTTGGGGTCCAGTTGGTTGTCGAGGTGGAAGTTGAGGTCTCCCAGCAGGGTGTAGTTGGTGGATGCGATGGCATGTGGGAAGATGATGTCCGTGATGGAGTTGGCGAACGGTCCGCGGGGTCCAGGGGGGTCGGTAGATGAGGGTACCTCGGAGGGTGGTGGTAGGGCTGGTCAGTATCTTGAAGTGTAGGTGTTCCATCATGTCTGAGGGCTCGTCGGGGAGTGTGCTCAGGAGGAGGGTGGATTTGTGGACGATGGCGATTCCTCCTCCCGTGGGGGTGTGGCGGTCCTTCCTGGAGATCTTGTATCCTTGGGGAATGGCGATGGCGATGTCCGGTCCCGAGGTGGTGTTGGTCCAGGTTTTGGTGAAGAACGCTACGTCCGGGGTGGTGCTGTCGAGGAGGTCCCAGATTTCTGTGGCGTGTTTGTGGAGGGATCGGACGTTGAGGAGGATGCATTGCAGGGTCTTCGGTTTGGGTGCGTTCTTGCGGTCGGGTTGTGCTGGGTCCGTGTTCCTGGCGGTGCTGTAGGTTTGTCGGCAGCGGTGACAGCTGGCAGGTGATGCTAGTATGCAGTTGTTGTTGCGGCCTGGGTTGAGTGCGTGGAGTGCTGCTGGGTCGTAGCGTTGGTGGGGCGGAGGTCCAGGGTTCCTGGCGCTGGTCGCGGGCGGGCGCAGACGGGCTAGCCTTTGGCGCGGCTGCACAGCGGCCGCCATTAAGTAGGGGTCGGGGAGGGCTGGACAGCTGGGAGACGGGGAGGGGAGCTGGATTGGGCCGGTCGCGCTGATCGTGCTGGGGGGAGGGGCCGCAGGGGCAGCAGCGGCGAGAAAACGGGTGGAAAAAAGGGAAAAGGAGGAAGAAAAGGACTAAAAGTGAAATAGGGCAGAAAAGTGCAGAGAAGTGCACAAAAGAGATTGAGCGGAGGGTAAAAAAACGAGTGAAACGGAGAGGGAAAGCGGAGCAAGAGAAAGGAGACAGAGGTCCACAAGACCACCAGGGAGATAGAGCAGAAAAGCTGAAAAAGTGCAGAAAAGAGATTGAGCTGAGGGTAAAAAAACGAGTGAAACGGAGAGGGAAAGCGGAGCAAGAGAAAGGAGACAGAGGTCCACTGGACCACCAGGGAGATAGAGCAGAAAAGGAGAAAAAGTGCAGAAAAGTGCAGAAAAGAGATTGAGCTGAGGGTAAAAAAATGAGTGAAACGGAGAGGAAAGCGGAGCAAGAGAAAGGAGACAGAGGTCCACTGGACCACCAGGGATGAGGCGCAGGTAAACCTGCGGGTGGAGGAGGGCCTCGAACACCAACACTCGAGAGTGCAGGGGCTCAGGGGAGGCCTCACTTAATGGTGGAGCTGCGAGGGAGGGAGAGCAATTTCACTGACATTGAGTCAGTGGTCTTGCTCGCCTGTCCCCGCAGCGGCCGCCATTAAGTAGGGGTCGGGGAGGGCTGGGAGGTGGGAGCGGGGCTGGATTGGGCAGGTCGCGCTGGTCGTGCTGGGGGTAGGGGCCGCAGGGGCAGCAGCGGCGGGGAACACGGGTGGAAAAAAGGGAAAAGGAGGAATAAAGAGGAAGAAAAGGATTAAAAGTGAAATAGGGCAGAAAAGCAGAAAAGTGCAGAGAAGTGCACAAAAGAGATTGAGCTGAGGGTAAAAAACGAGTGAAACTGAGAGGGAAAGCGGAGCAAGAGAAAGGAGACAGAGGTCCACTGGACCACCAGGGAGATAGAGCAGAAAAGCAGAAAAAGTGCAGAAAAGCGCAGAAAAGAGATTGAGCTGAGGGTAAAAAAAACAAGTGAAACGGAGAGGGAAAGCGGAGCAAGAGAAAGGAGACAGAGGTCCACTGGACCACCAGGGATGAGGCGCAGGTAAACCTGCGGGTGGAGGAGGGGCTCGAACACCAACACTCGAGAGTGCAGGGGCTCGGGCGAGGCCTCACTTAATGGTGGAGCTGCGAGGGAGGGAGAGCAATTTCACTGACAATGAGTCAGTGGTCTTGCTCAAAAGACATTCAATAAACATCTGCTTTCTGCTCACTGGGTCCTGGGGCGATTTTGTGGGGCGGAGAGTTCAATGTTGTTCTGGTACACGCGGCGGATAGATCCAGTGACACCAGACGCCCGCACCATTGGGCGGATGCTCAGTTGCGCCTGCTAATGGATGACTTTGACCTACCTGCTCTCTGGTGATCTTGACACTTCAATGACGCTGAAGGCACATGCATAGCGGCAGCACGCACCACATGGCGACGCAATGTTGATGGATGGACCATGCAGGTTTCTCACTTGCCTCGAACGCTGTCCGATCACGCTCCAGTCCTGCTGGAATTGGTCCTTGAAGATGGTCCTTCACATGCATTCAACTGGAGGCTTCTGGCCGGAGTCTCACGTGACCAAGTATTCAGGGAAGAAATTAGATCTGCAGTGGCGAAATACTTTGAGCATAATGATAAATCCGAGGTGTCAAGGTCAACCCTCTGGGAGGCCTCGAAGGTTGTAATAAGAGGTGCATGCATAGCCAAACAAGCTGGGATGTTGCGAGCGGTTCGTGGCAATTTGGAGAAGGAGATCAGAGTTAGAACTCTGGTATTTCACAGATTGCAGCGCATCCACGCTAGCATCCATTCGGGGCAAGCTGGCGGAATACGAGAAGGCTGCACAAAGGGAGACCCATTATCATGACAGCTCGGCGATATGGGGAGGGTGACAGAGCAGCCAAGACCTTGGTCCATATGATGCTTAAGCCCTGGGTAAGCGATTACATAGTCGAATTGCAAGATGACCATTCTAGCAAGTACATTGGCACTGGGGCTGTTCACTAGATCAGACCAGTTTCAGGCCCACAGAGCCCCTGAACACGATCAAACTGCACTGTGTGCCCTCCAGATGGCATTATACCTGGCCTCAAAGCGCCCGAGGGCGCAGATAGACACAGTAGCCTGCATGGTATGGGCGTGGAATGAGCTTTGTCGGAGGGCCCGTGTGGAGCACCTATTTGCCCCATCGATACCACTTATTGGGCACCCCAGCTTTCCCATTACTCTTGACACTGGAACTCTCGCTAGATTGCGCAATCTACCGCTGACTTCCACGGGCTCAAAATACCCAGATGACACCTTTATATCATCCCAGGAGGCGCTGCAGGGTCCTGGCGTCACCTTTTTAGACACTTTCATATTCTATCAGCTACTGGTTGTTGAACAGGCAACCCACATCTCCCAGAAGTCCCGCCCGCCTTTCAAGTCCTTGAAGCAACTCTTACCACCCCCTCCCCTCGCAGGTTGATCACGCAGCTCTATGCTGGGATGCAGGAGACCCTGCCACTACGTATTCCGGGTAGTCGGAGTCTGTGCGACATGGACAAACCCCTCCCCTCACCGATGACCCATGGAGGTACTGCTGCACCCAGTCTTGTGCGCTCTCTCCTAATTATAGACTGCTCCTTGTACATTTAAAATATATGCACAGACTATACCGCACACCAGAGAAGATGCACAGAATGGGCCTGATTGACCATGCACGTTGTGTGCGATGTACGGCGCCCTGCGCCGGCTTCCTGCATCTTGCCTGCGACTGCACTGGTATGCAGCATTTCTGGGGCGAGGTCTTGGCCTGGAGCGCTCCCCGCGCGCTACGCTACTGGAATATGTGAAGGATGTGCCCTCGCAGAGGTGCAGTTTGGACGGCACACTTTCTCCTGCTTGCTAAGTGCTGGGTGGCGATGCGGGGGGCCGGTGCATGTTGCCACATGCGGCTGATTGGATCAAAGATGCACCATACTGCCAGGAGCAACAATGTTTTTTGGGAGTTGAGGCCATATGTACTAACATTAGGAATACCGATTTCCTAATTGCAATTCAGAGAGAATCGCAATTAGGAAATTGGTATTCCTAATGTATGAAACTCTTTTGAGTTTCATTAGCGATTCCTAGTGGGTCCCAAATAGACCTACCTCATGCATATTAATGAGGTAAGTCGTAATTTTGCGACTCACTAGGAATCACCATGTTTGTGATTGCTTTTAATGGAGCAATCTTTTTCTTTTGTTTAAATGCAGGAAAACGGGTTGAGTTTGAAAAGAAAAAAAGAAACTTTGCATAGGACCACTGCCTGCTCTTAAACTAGTGTAAAAGTATTACCAGAATGTGGTTCGAAAACCTTAATACATACCATTCTGATGCGGTATTTGGAAGGGACGCTCTTTCCAAATACTGATTAAGTATTAGGTAGCAAACGCAAATTGCGATTTGGTTACAAGTTACCGGATCGCAATTTGCCTTTTGTACATTGTAAAACAGCTTTTTTGAGGTCACAAATGGCTCGGTTTCTGTGAATTTGGCCGTTTGCCACTACAAAAAAGCTTTGCACATCTGGCCCTAAGTGCTGAATAGGAATCAAAACAAGGTGTGGTTTGGTGCCCTTAAGTGGGGCCTTAACAGGCATCAATCCAACCTCTCTAGTCAAAGGTGTCCTAACTGGAGTTGCGGGACCTGTAGGCTTGTTCCATTTCCGCCTCGACTACGGGTCGATGCCTGATGACTCCAAATGGAACAGTGCTCTGCCTTGGTCGATGCACACTTGTGTGCCCAAAAATGGCCTTTGGGCGCAGTAGGTGCTTGTCTGGTCAACCTCATTTTCGAGCCCTCGCCATAGACTGCTTGTACCCTCAAATACTGCATCACTCATGATATGTTCAGTAACTGCATTGATAACATCCCTAACGGCATCTGAAATTACATCATTCATAACAATACTATGCATGGCGGGCGCGAGTTATAGTTACTTTAGGGGACGAATTATAGTTACGATAAATTACTATAGCTGGTGAATTTCAGGGGTTTTGAACATGTTTAAAACATTAATTTTTAACTGACATTTTCACCCAACTATAACATCCCTTTAACCTTAAGTTTTTCAGTGAAAAAAATATATTTATATATATATATATATATATATATATATATATATATATATATATATATACATATATATATATATATATATATATATACACACACACACACACGTGTAAATGAGTAGGAAACAGTAGATCTATTTGTGACTTTTGGACTGCATTTGGAATTATATTGGAGCAATGCATAAAAATATAATCGATGTAGAATATATTGTTATCGGAGACATTTGACTTGCATAGTGCTAAAATCTATTCATTTGTGAACACGTATGAGGCATTGTGGGACTAGAAGGCTCCTTATGTCTTCGAAACTGCATAGATACTTTGAAGTCCACTAAAACATTCTAAAGTGCTCCTATTTGCAAAAAGTTTGAATGTGCAATTGTGTTCAGTACGAGACGCCATAAATAATTATGAGCTTCCTAAAGACATTGCATTAAATAGAAGTAACCTTGTTGTGTTGAGAATGAAAGGTGGCACAGGAAACATAAACTAGCCGTTTAAGGGAGTTTTTAAAAAAACGTTTTTAAATGAGATAATTTCCGCATAGCAGTTTAGATGAATTTGGTATTAGCACTGAAAGTTTAATGATGCTTACATTTGTTTACTGTTTGGATTTATACTTTTGTAATATGTTATCTACTGCAGTGGGGAATTTCTTTTATTTTCATGGATTTAATAACTATATATATATATTGACCCAACAAGCCATTGCACAGCCGAAATGCGTTTCTTTGTTTCTGTGACCCTGGGTCTGGAGTGGCCCAAACCAATACAACAGGTTAAAGTCTCCCCTGTCTCCGAGTGCTGGCTCTTTAGTGATGGAGTATTAGAGAAATTTAATATTTTGAAAGGCTTCAGCGGTAGCGCCCTTCCATGCACCACCAGCGATTAAGTGCACGTTGGCAGAAACCAGAAAATGTCATTTGTCTGAGTCTATTCTCCAAGCTTGTTCCTCTGTGGTGCAGTCCAGTTCCCTCTTCTTTTAATGTGTTCAGTGACGCTTTTGCTACTTCCCACTACCAGCCCCTAAGCATTGAAAAACTCTCAAAAAAAAAAAAAAACTTCTTCGACTCTCAGTCCACTCCAAACTTACTGAACACTCCATTTCCTCACTGTTAAAGGAACATCTATTTTCTACAAGTTCACATTCGAATCCATGTTGTAGCTCCCTCTGTGCCATCCCTTATTCTTTTATGAAACCTGCTGGTCCGAGTTTCAGCGAAAGCACTTTGAAAATTAAATAAAATGAAACAGCATCAGCTAGTAGGCCATATTGATTGGACTCGAGAACTCAAAGTGAGAGAGTAGTTATAAAGACAGGAAGCATACAATCAAGCAGCCAGAGTGATAGCATGAAATTGTCTGCTGTAATATCCACATTAGGAAGGCAGAAGAGGAGTCTGATTCTAGGTAATCCCATCTACGGCCAGGTGACAGGATGTAGACCCCATGGATGGGCAAAGGTGTGTTATTCTTCTGAACTCGTCATGTCCTAGACAGCTTGTGCAGCGTCTATAGGGGAGAACAAAGCTATGTCATCCATTGAGAAAAAAAACTGCACTAAAGTGTGCTCAGAATTTATGGAGTTTGGCATTATTTGCTTCAACTGATAGAGGGCGGAAACTCTGGCCGGCTGAAACAGCAATTGCCGGGTCTTGTTTTGCTTGCATACTGGTTATCTTTACATTAAATGCATGCTAGACTTTTATGCTTCCCTGAAATGTTGTGTTTTCTTTTACAAAAAAAGAGCACATGTGGTTGGTGAACTTGATGGGGCATAAACACCTGCCCTGAATTGCAGTGTCCAGCGGTTTGAATAAAGGTTTTTGGGTTCTCCTGTGAACATTTTGAGAACCGGGGAGCAAACGGTGCTTTTTTTGTAGCACATTTAAGTAAGGTTTTTTTTATTTTTTTATTTAAACTTACACGTTTACATGGCAATTCAGCTCCTGCTGTCACTTCCACAAGCCTACCCTGCTCGGGGGCCGGGCCTTGGCACTAATGAGCAACACAGGCCAAGACTGACTAATTAATGCCCAAGCCCATTTATTCGATACAACAGTAGGAAAATGTGATCATGGATGTTACAAAGGGAACAGAGATCCTTAAGTGCTTCAGAAACCATTATACTTGACAGTCATCAAGCAAGAAAATCTAGCATCACATTCAAAGAATTGAGCCTGATGAGATAAATAGGCAATCCAGCGCTGAGCATGGTCAACACAGAACATGGGTGATGGTACAGCCCGATTGTCCTCATGTGAGCTATTTCCCCTTAGAGACTGAAACCCTACAGCTTTCATCCCTTCTGCTTTTACATATATGTGCACAACTGATCATTGCATGGTAGAGAGAGAAAGTGGACATATACAGTGCCAGTTGCACCGCCATCATCATCCTCTAAGGCTGTGCTTGCAAGAGCATTCACAGGCATGGTTATAGCCTGCCAAAAGCCATCACATTCTCATGTTGCTGCCAAGCAGCCATTCTGTGGTGAGGGCAGCCCTTCTGGCCGGTGTCCCAGTTCACCCTCACATTCTTATCCCGGTGTTCCAACTGCTTCTGCTTTCATTCCATGTTTCCATTAGTCCTGTTATAATTCTAGGGCTCTACCTCCCCTTTTGCAGGCTGTGGAACCAGCTCTTCATCCCATTATCCTCCCTTGCTCCATGTCCCATTCTCTTCTGTATGCCCTATTGCTCTTCTTGTAGTCAACTCTTTCACAATGTGACAGGGATTTCAGTGGATATTGTCAGCAACAGGGACAGATAATGGCATCTCACTGGTCACTACACAAAACACATCTTTCAACTGTGTTAATTCTCCCGTTGCAAATGACACCAATTTTATGTATTAAAATAGGTTCATGTGTTATTAATATGCAAATCTGGTGTGGTGTGACAAAGAAGATGGGTTTTGAAATAATGAATTGGACTTTTTAAGAAAACCATAAAAGCTCGTGTAAAAATCAATTACAAACAGATCACACACATTGGAATCACAAAAGTCAATTACTAAAATGTAAGTCATCATGCCCTTCCAGGTCATCATAGCTGGATCATGCGGCATATTTTGTCCTTAAGCTCCTCGCCTGAGGAATACAATTCAACACTGCATAACAGATTGTTGGGGACTCGCTTCGTTGTAGAAACAATAAACCTTCTTGATGTTTTTTAAAACAATTCCCGGATAAAATTGGACATAAAAACTAGGTTCTAAAAGCAGAATATAAAGTGCAAAATAACATAAAATGCTTAGTGGACTGTATGGACACTCTATTGCATGGGCAGCAAGGTAATGATGCAAACCACGTCCCAGTAAGGTGGAAAACCTCCAAGAACTGAATGATATTTGCTCGAAGGCGAGTTAAATAAAATCTGTGTTCTGATCCCTTTATCTATGAAAGATAGGGCTCCATGCCTTCGCAGGTTGACAATGGCATATATGAATCCGCAGTTACAGTGGCTAGAACTTTCTCAAGTCTCATCTCATCTCTATGGGCATGATATGTGTCATTTACCAAGGCCTTTGTGCATGAGCCAATCTCGCTACTATTCTCAAGGACACTAGGTAATCCTAGGTCTTGAAAAGTGGTTTTATATACTTAATCCATGGGATAGCTAGCATATTAGTCTGTTTCACACAATCCTCCACCATTCCCCGAGTGAAACTTAGCTCCGGGGTGGACCAGATTTTAACCCACAGCAAGATGGGTGCCTAGCACACCATATCTACCAGGAAATCTAGCCCAATTCATGGTGAGTGATGAAACTCAAGTTGGATCTGGGAAGTCCTAAAAGCCTAGTTAAAAACGTGTTTTCTGCTCCTGCACCACATGTACCCACCGACTGGCATTTACTTCTGTATTGCATTGTCAGTTCTTTTTGAGGGGAGGGGGGTTTATGCCCTAAATTTTTCGCTAATCTAAACAGAGATTCACATATCGCCTCCAGGGACTGGGACTTTTGAGTAATTAAATTGTCCCATTTCAGACTGGCACTAAATAGAATGCCCAAGTAGCTAAAATTCATTGTTTTCTTTATCGGTGTATGTCCGCTAAAAAACTTCTTTGAGCAGGTGGTCTTTGGCCCATATGTTAAAATATAGGATTTGTCATTATTTACCTTAAGGTTTAGCCCCTGCTCAAATCTATAAAACCCATCTAAAAGAGCTTGCAAACCATTAGCGGTGCTGGCCATGAGGATGGCATCATCCGCGTATAGTAAAAGAGGGACTAGACGCAAACCAATTTTTGGGACATCAGGGCTGCAGTTTGTTAAAAAGGAGTCAATGGCATTAAATAAAGAAATAAAAAAGGCGCACCAGGATGCAGTCTTGTCTCACTCCACACGTAACTTGGATAGGGGATTCTGATCGCCTGACTGGCAGTAGCAAACTCTCATATTCGTATCTTGACAGAGACTTTCTAGCACACTCAATAAAGATGAATCCACTCCACCATATCCCATAATGTTCCACACTTTGTTTCTATCCAAGTCAAAGGCATAGGAGAGGTCCATAAAGGCCATATGTACCCTCTCCTTGCCTTGACATATATTTACCCAAGATTAGGGAAAGATTTAATGCTTGCTCTGTAGTGCCCATTCCTGGGCGGAACCCATATTACACTTTAGTAAAAACAAAAGAAGAAAAAAAAGAGTTTTTACTCCCTCAGGCTTCTAAGTTCATTACAAGAGCCTGTCTATCCGCCTTAGGATTAGTGCCTATGCGGCGTACGATAAATATTAAATGATGGTCCTTAATTCAACTGTGTGTATATTGTTCTTTGACTAAAGGGAGAGGGGCTAAGGGGCACTATGTGTGGCTGCTGACCACTGATAAAGTCCCTGTGTTGGCTGTGTACAGATAGGTAGCACACTCCAGCTAATGAAGAGCTGTCGTACGTCACTGGGTCAGAAGAAATTGTTGCTTTGGCATTCTTCCATGTTCCAAATGTAGAATTCATAGACCTTTAACATCTCTCAGAGCTGACATACTGTTTTTCACATTCAATCAATTCTGAGACTCACACCACAGGTACACGCTTCAGAGGACATACCCACAGCTGCTCGGCAAAAGCCCTTACTCCCTAATGCAGAAGCTGCCACTGATAAAGAGAAACCATAACCTGCAGAAGTGAGAGGAGCATGGGTGGGGCAAAGATACTTGTGACTCTAAAGAAAACAGCATGGGATGGGGAGGTATGGAGGAATGTTCCTCCAGGAATCACGCAGATAGAAGAAGGAAGATGCAGGTGACTCACTGTTGGTAGCAAAAGGCCCATGCTGGAGACAAAAGACTGCATGGGGGCTCAAAGAGGGAGAGGTATTGTAGGGAAACTTTCACAGGTGAGAAAGGATTACTGTTTTTCTAGCTTACCGGTGATGTTTCGCATAACCTATTCAGGGTCGAGCAGGAGATGGGCAGCTCGGACTGTTGTTGAATGAAAGACTTAGTAGTTTTTAGGTCTCGGCCTGCACCAGCGCTTGCGCTGGTCTGGCCGAGAGTTTTAGTAAGCGGGTTTTGGAATTGCAAACCCACTGGCTTTCGGCTGGCGACCAGCTTGCGTTCACGATGGCGTGCATGCGCGCAGCTGCCATCTGGGTTTCCGATCTCTTCCTCATTTCCTCGTCATGGCTCATTAACTCTCTGGACTCTGATGTTTCAATCGCAGCAGCAGCTCACATTACCAACTGACGGCCCTGGACTACAGTCACATGAAAAACAACAGCGATTAGCATTGAAATGCAAGCTTTTTTTTTGTCTAGTTAGAAATATTGCTTCGGTGGGTTGATTTCACCTTATATCGCTATTTGTTTTATATTGGGAGTCACAGCCTAATTACCAGTATTTTTGTCTTACTCTTTTTTTTTTAAATATTTATTCGCGCAAAGCACAATGCTATATTTAAGGTTACTTTTTCCACGTCACTTCTTCACTCTATTTAAACTCCACACCCCCACTCTTATTGTCTCTCTCCTTCTCTCTCTCTCCCCTCTCTAATTCTCTCTCTACTTAATTAACTCTCCCCTCTCTATCTTTTTAAGCCTTTCATTCTCTCACCCCTTTATCTGTTTCTCTTTCAAACTCCTTCATTCACTCTTTCTCCCCTTCTTTCTCTCTCTCTATCCCGCTCCACTCTTTATTCTATGTACACCCTTTCTCTCTCTTTCTCTCTCACCACCCTCTCTAATTGGGCATTATATCTTCACTCTATCTCTCACTCGGCAACACCACAGCATCACTCAGCGCAACCACAGCATCAATCAGAGCCAGCACAGCATCAATCAGAGCCAGCACAGCATCAATCAGCACCAACACAACATCACTCAGTTTAACCACAGCATCACTCAGTGCAACCACAGCATTACTCAGCACAACCACAGCATCACTTAGCGCCACCACAGCATTACTCAGCGCCACCACAGCATTACTCAGCAGCACCACAACATCACTCCGCGTCACCACAGCATCACTCAGCACCACCATAGCTTCACTCAGCACCACCATAGCTTCACTCAGCGACACCACATCATCACTCAGGGCCAACACTGCATCACTCAGCACCACCACAGGATGACTCAGCACCAC
Source organism: Calotriton arnoldi (assembly GCA_963921515.1). NCBI lineage: Eukaryota > Metazoa > Chordata > Amphibia > Caudata > Salamandridae > Calotriton > Calotriton arnoldi. The sequence continues at coordinate 933,503 of CAWUFW010005681.1, forward strand.
CACAGAATGACTCAGCACCACCACAGGATGACTCAGCACCACCACAGGATGACTCAGCACCACCACAGGATGACTCAGCACCACCACAGGATGACTCAGCACCACCACAGCATCGCTCAGCACCATCACAGCATCGCTCAGCACCATCACAGCATCGCTCAGCACCACCACAGCATCGCTCGGCACCACCACAGCATCGCACAGCATACAGCATCGCTCGGCGCCACCACAGCATCGCTCGGCGCCACCACAGCATCGCTCGGCGCCACCACAGCATCGCTCGGGCGCCACCACAGCATCGCTCAGCGCCACCACAGCATCGCTCAGCGCCACCACAGCATCGCTCAGCGCCACCACAGCATCGCTCAGCGCCACCACAGCATCTCTCGGCGCCACCACAGCATCACTCGGCGCCACCACAGCATCACTCGGCGCCACCACAGCATCACTCGGCGCCACCACAGCATCACTCAGAACTACCACAGCATCACCACAGCATCACTCGGCGCCGCCACAGCGTCACTCGGCGCCGCCACAGCGTCACTCGGCGCCGCCACAGCGTCACTCGGCGCCGCCACAGCGTCACTCGGCGCCGCCACAGCATCACTCGGCGCCGCCACAGCATCACTCAGCGCCGCCACAGCATCACTCAGCGCCGCCACAGCATCACTCAGCGCCAAGACAATATCACTCAGCACCACCACAGCATCACTCAGCAAGACCTGAGTATCATTCAGCATCACCTCAGCATCGTCTCCGCAACAGTCACCACCACCACCACCACTACCACCTCAGCATCACTCAGCACCACCTCAGCCTGCTCTCGGAATCTGGCATCTGTTGATTCTCCCCTAGCTTCTGGCCGCTGCTAGTGTTATAATACAGGTACTAGTTCCCAACCTTCACCCTCCGATTGTTTATGCCCCCTCAAAAAAAAAGCTTTAACAAACAACCATTGCAATAGGCAGAAACAAGTTGCCAGCATTGCAAGAACAAAAGAAAACTGAGGAAATTTTTTATTGTAAATACTTTTTTTAATATGGTCGTTCAGTTTTACATAATGCCTTCTTGGTCATGTATAAAGTAACAAATGCTTCTGACACTTTTTTATTATAACTTTTCAGCATGCTGCACAGCAGCCACACTTCTCTACAGCACAGCTTGAAGACATTGGCAAAGTCAATAGCTCTGGCTAAACACTTATAAGGCCCCAAAGGCGAGACCTATTGGCTATGCCAATGCTTGTTGAAGGTAGGAGTGGAGTAAGGTGCTCAGGAGGCCCCTGCTAAAGATGCCCAGGTTGTGCCCCCTGTAGCATAGTGGGCCACTAGGGAATGCATTCTCTTCCTCTGGATCCTACAGGTCCAAGGCCCTTTTAGAGAGTTGGAGGAGACAATATTAATGTTATGGGGCCTCAGGAAGTTAGCTATATTTAAGTATGGATATTACTACTATGCATGGTTCCTCACCTCATGCTTCAACGGAGTAATTAGCTCTGGTGTCTATCCTCAGTTATGGAAAAAGGCTTGCATTAGGCCGATCATCAAGAAAGCCACACTGGATCCCGCTGAGGTAAAGAATTACCGCCCGATATCATGTCTCCCATTACCAACTAAAATTCTGGAAAAAGCAATCAATTTAGAACTTATGGACTACTTGGATGGTAATCTACTTTTTGATTCCACCCAACACGGCTTCAGAGCAAGACATTCCACCGAATCTGCCTTGATAATGGCGACAGAAGAAATCCGCAAACTGGTGGATGAAGGGGGCAGAGCCGTCCTCATCCTGCTTGACCTATCGGCAACATTTGACACCGTGAATCACACGGTGTTGGTGCAGCGGCTGAAGGCAGTAGGTATTAGAGGGACGGCTCTAGCCCTCCTTTTATCCTTCCTGGCATCCAGGGAACAACTGATCCACTGGGAGGGTCTTAAGTCTGCAAACTTGTGCCTCCCGTGTGGAGTTCCACCGGGGTCGGTTCTGTCGCCAACGCTTTTCAACATCTATGTTACCCCTCTGGCCAGATTAATCAAACAGCACGGATTTAATCTGGTTTCATATGCGGACGACACCCAGTAGTGGTGTCGGTCTCGCAGAGGGTGGACATCACAGCGACCCGGTTCCGTAATTGTCTTAATGCAGTTATGGCTTGGATGAACGCAAACTTCCTCAAACTCAATACTGATAAGACCGAGGTTATTGAGTTTGGGAAGGGCCCCTCAGTTTGGAATCAACTTTGCTGGCCTGCGGAGGCTGGGAGTTGTCCAGCCCCGGTGACCAAGGCAAAGAACCTAGGCTTTATATTCGATAGTGAATTAAAGCTTGGGAAGCAAATCAATCAAGTAACCTCTGCCTGCTTTTTCACCTTGAAAGTTTTGCGCAAAATCTTGCCGTTCATCCCATTCACTCTAAGGAAAACGGTAATTGGAGCCCTTGTACTTTCCCGAATTGATTATGGGAATGCGCTATACTTGGGTATAGACAAAGGCCAAACTGCTAAATTACAATCTCTGCAGAATGTGGCTGCCCGCGTGCTGCTCGCTCTCCCCAAATATCATCCCACGTCTACAAGTATCAGACAGCTCCACTGGCTTACCATCCCGGAAAGAGTAAAATTCAAGGCCCTCTGCCTAGTGCACAAGGCACTCCATGGAGGCAGTGCCATTGACATTCAAAAGCTATTCTCCTGGTACAAACCTCTGGGAAGCCTGAGATCCGCCGACACAGGGTTGGTACTGGTGCCCAGAATAAAAAAGGCTAGATGGGGTGGTAAGAGCTTTTCACATCAAGCTGCTAAGTTGTGGAACTCCCTCCCCTCACAGCTGAGACTGCAACCCAACAGGACTATCTTCAGGAAACAGGTTAAGACCTGGCTGTTTCCTAAGTGCTCTTAAATAAGCAAGCATCTGGATCAGTATGAACTCACCTCAGCGCCAAGACGCCTCGGCAATCGAGCGCTCTATATATGCATCAGTCAGTCAGTCAGTCAGTCAGTCAACAGGTGCTGCCCATCCAGGTTATGTTTTTACAATGGCATAACATGCAGGTGATATCTGCACAGGGGAGATAGTATTGACAGACACAGACCTTTCTGACCAGGTTTTGTCTAGCAAACAACACTCGGGAACCAAGAAGCATGCAGGCGGCAACGCATCCTGTGCATACCTGCCCACAGCACCGCCTCCTTGAGCCTGAGTGGCACCAACATGAATTTGGACAGGAAAGCCTCCCATTCCAACATAGATGAATGCATTTGTATAAATTTTTATGTCAAAGACCGGAGGCTCCTATTATGCTTTCTAATCTTGCTTTATTACAATAGCAGCCAAGATAAACGATAAAACTACACTTCCCAGAAGGCCAAGCAACAGATTGACCAATGGGAAAACATGGAATCCACAACAAGAACCAATGAATAGGCAGTCCCAAGTATAACGTTAGCTCTGACTGCGAACAGCCCTCTTTTCTTGCTGCTCGCAGTAAAGATAAGTACATGTGCTTTTTGCTATTCCTTTCACGTTGTATTTTATTGCTGTTTTTCATGTTTGCTAGTTATTGTATTTGGTTTCAGGGGCCAATGCCTTTCTGTTGCGCTTTGCGCTCCCCCGCAATTAGTGCCCTGCTCGCCGCTCGCGCGCGTTAACGGTTTCTTCAACGTGACGCGAGGCAGCCATTTTATGCTATTTCATGCTGCTTCCTCATCTCAGCTGTGTGTCCGGTGCTTTCACCTGACGCGCTTCAGGTTTACCGCGTTCCTCACGCCGGAGCTTGGATTTCTTTTGCTCCTCTCTGCTTCGGTTTGCGTCCTGCCCCTCTGGGTGTGGTTTTCTTTCTTGTCCAGTCAGGCTTGTATTACGCTCATGCCCAGGGGCGGTCCCAAGTCTCAGGCTCTGTGCTAACCCTTTACTGCCTCGTTCTTTGCCTGATTGCATTTTGATTATGGAGCTTGACAGTTCTCAAGGCTCAGACATGCAGAATGAAGAAGGAGAGGCATTTAAAAACGATATGAATGTTTTTATTAATTCCTCTGTGGAACATGCTGTTGAAGCTTCTATGAAACGTTTTTCCAAAGATATGGAAAATTCTATGTTATCTTTGATGTCCAAAGCCTTGGCCCATTCTGCGGGGGATAGCAGAAAGAGAAAATTGGTCCCTTCCAGCTCTAAATTTGATATTTCAGATGCGTCACAATTGTCAAGAGAAGTTTCCTCTCTTAAGGTTGAGGACGTGGTGCCTCCCAGGCCTCCTTCTAAGGAGGGGATTTCTATTTCTGATGGTAAATGTAAGTCTAAGTCAAAAAACGCTGAGGTACCTAGAAAACTGGTGATTTTCCAGATCTTGGACACAGATGATGATCTTGGTGACGCAGATGATTTGTTTGATATTTTTGATGCCAATGACCCTTCTTCCCCTCTGCCTAAAAGGTCAAAAACCGATTCTTTCTCCTCCAGACCTATTCTGGATTCGGAAGGTTCTCCCATATTTGATCCTTCTTCTATTCGCCATCCAAATTCCACTGAATGGTTCCCGGCTGCTCATGTGGGTGATTATATTTCGGCTAGACTGCGCCTGCCTTTAGACAAACTCAAACTTTAGGTCCAAACTCAAGTCGGAATGTCCTAAGCCTTCCCTTTCTTCCAATACTACTGTTACACTGACTATCGACCAACCTTTGTTAACCTTCTTTTCCAAATTTGGTAAAGACCCCCCTAAAGGAGTGGATAAGGCGAGGGGCGCGGCCAAGCAGGCTACGATGGTGGCTGTGTCCTGCTGAGGCTCCGCGATCGGTCCCGCATCTCGCCCGCTTCCAGGTGTCGCCCGGCCCTGCGGAACCACCCACCAGGTGTCGGAACTCCTGCTGCCACTTATGGTGTAGAGGGTGGCGGCGGCCCGTGCCTCCTTGGGGCCATAATCTCCATATGATGCTGGAAACACCGGACGGCAGGATGGCGGCCGCCTGTCCCTGACCGGACGCGACGAGAGCTGGAGCCTGTCCTGCACGTCGTCTGCCGAGCGCGGACCTGACGCGGCAGTCGCGACCCCTCCAGAGGTGAGGAGACGCCCCACGGCGACCGCGCCTGGCCATACACCCCGGCGGATCCACGAGACTGAGCCTGGTATCGGGGAAGGAGGGAGACGGTCCGCCATTTTGGGTGGTGCGGCCCGATACCACGCCGCCGTCTGCCCATTGAGGGACAGTGACCTGTGCCTACACCAGGCAGGGTCTTAGGCACCAACGGCTACCCACGGCACACCGGACGTCAGGGGGACTGACTGCCGCCTCCCCACTCCGCAGAACACCGCCAACCGGCTCCCGACTGAGCTCGCCTGACCTCAAGGGTAGCACCCGGGGCCCGGTGGTGTCCCCCACATTGGCAGGAGGCCCGGAAGGACCGGCAATACAGGCATACCTCAAGGTGAGCTGCGGCGCTCGTACATAAACGAGGCCCAGCGAAGGAGCTCCCCCCCCTGGCCTGTGGGGCCCCCGATTTGCGGGAGGGACTGGTTGCCTGACCCCCCCAATGGCGGCTAGATCACGCTGAAAATTCCCACTGCCACTCAGACGCTTGGAGACCAGGGCATCGCGTTCAGGCGGCTGGTTCCCCTGCAGCTCTCCTCATAGGAGCCTCCCTCCTTTCGGATCACACCACCCCGGGCGAAACCCGCAACACCTTTACACCCACGGAATTGCAGGCAAGACCTAGCAAAGGTTGGAACGAAGGCCCGGACATCCACCGCGCTACCCCTGGCTGCCACCCCCTGCCAGTTGCGTACCCAGCACCCCACGAGCTCACTGGTTCCGGAGCAGAGATACAGTCCTTTCGAGCTCCCCACGCAGGATCACTGCTGGCGGCACCCGAGGAGTGCAGGACCTCCGCACTTACTACAATGGGGAAACCAAAGGGGACACCACAAAATACCGTACCAGAGACGGCCCCCGAAAACATGCCGCACTCCCGGGTAGGGGCCACCACTACGGTATCGCACTCTGATCGGTCCATCTCAGACAAGCTGGACCAGGTGCTGGCGGCCATCAATCTCTCAAGGGTCTCCATGGAGGAGCGCCTTGGCACCCTCGCGACGGACGTCAACCTCCTCCGAGATGACCACCGCAAACTGGCTGACAAAGTGAAGGAGGGGAGAAGACCCTGGCTGACCTACAGCCCACCGTCAAAACGCACCAGCGGACACTGCAAGATGTCCTAAGCAGTCTACACACAGTGGAGGAGCGGGTGACCGACTTGGAAGGACGTTCACGACGCTGCAACATCCGAGTGCTGGGCCTCCCGGAGGGCATCGAAGGCTCGGACCCGCTAGACTACCTGGAAACCTGGGTGAAATCTTTTACCCCCACGACCGAACGGACGGCGTTCTTTTCTATCGAACGCGCCCACAGGGTCCCTGCCCGCAAGCCTCTACCAGGGGCGGCACCCAGACCAATGCTGGCGAAATTCCTCCACTTCCGCGACCAAGACGCGGTTCTACGAGCTGCCAGAAGGGCTGGCCCCCTACACGTGGAGAACAAACAGATAATGATCTTCCCGGACTATGCACGTGCGGTGCAACAACAGAGGTCATTATTCCTGGAGGTAAAACGCCGACTAAGCGCACATAACTTTCAGTACTCGTTGCTCTTCCCGGCCCGCCTCAAGATTCTCTATAACGGCTCCGCAGTCTTTTTCACCGATGCCAACGAAGCCAGCGACTGGGCGGACTGTCACTGCCCACGATCCTCCGGAGCGGAGACGGCCCGATTTGCACCCTCCAAAGCACCACGCTCCCAGAGACGCAGCCGGAAACAGCAGCGCAACGGAACAAATAAAGGACTCGAAGAACGTATCCAAGACTCCCCAGACCTTGAACAGATCATGAAAGAACGCCGAGAAGCCCTGCAAGCGGTAATTGACCTGCAGGCATCCCCCCTCGCGGGAGACATAGACCGGCCCCCCCACCTCTTCTCATCAGAGGGCGAGGATGACACGGAAGAGACTCTGTCTGGCACGGACTCATCTGCACCTCCCCTGGTCACCCCTCAGACAGCAGAAATCATGTTAGATGGCCAAACGAACACTTTCATCCTGAGATAGCGACACATAGAACCCAGGCAGATTTTCTTACACCTAGGCGCTCTCCTCGTACATACACACCGTGCCTTAGATCTAACTTGTTCCGAGCGACACCTCATGATCCTCCAAAGGCCCGATCTGCGAAATGCCTCGCATACACACAGCTACCACCCCCAACTCATCTTAGTGTATTCTCTCCACCCATGAGAGCCGGTTTGGACGCATCGTTTTCGACGATGGGTCCTCAGTATTGGGACTGTTTCCCGACCCCAGTTCTGCAGTTTCTTACCCCGTGTTCCGAAATGTCCCATCCCCACATGGAACTTCACATCTCAGGGTACCCGAACCACGTGCATAGGCGACACATGAGCACGCACAGGTGCTGCCCCCACAGGGAGTCAGTGAGCACGATGCCCCGACGGCTGCTGGCCACGCTGATGTTCGCTTATACCCCCACATGGCTATAACCACACGGACCTCTGACATCAGCCTCCTCACACTCAACGCTAGAGGTCTGCACACACCCAGTAAGCGCTATGCTATATACTCTTATATAAAACGCCTCTTACCACCACTGAAACTCGTAAACTACTACTTAAATGGCGGGGAACCATATGCGCCACGTCATACTCCGCATACGCGCGCGGGGCACTCATATGGGGTGGTGGACGGAGAGGGTAGATACGCCCTGCTGGAGGGGCTCCTCGATGGGCAATCGGTGCTTTTGGGCAGTATCTACGCCCCGAACATAGACCAGGACAAATTCTGGGACCGCCTTACAGGGGGTCCTAGCCCAATTTGCCTCCATGCCATGGATCTTGGGCGGCGACTACAACTGTACATTGGACACCACCTTGGACCACCTTGGACCGCTCCCACCCCCCGCCCCCACATTCTCCTGCTCACAAACAAGCCGAGCGATTCAGATCCTGGGTCACACAATGGGCACTCACAGACGCCTGGCGACTACACCACCCACAGACATGACTGTATTCGTTCCACTCCATCCCACATGACCTGCGGGTCGGTTTGGATAGATTCCTGTGCTCGGCGGCAGTATTGCCCAAGATTCGGCATACCGATTATTTAGGTAGGGTTCTCTCGGACCACGATGCCCATATCCTGCAACTACACTGGAGACCCCCACACCCTCCCGTCCCCACCTGGCGCCTACCGCGCGACTGCCTCTCGGATCCGGTGTTTAAGCATGCACAGGAGCTGAGCATCCAGGCCTACTTCGCCGTCAACACAGGGACAGCATCCTCACTCTTAATGGAGTGGGATGCCTTTAAGGTGGTGGCCCGCGGGGAGTGTATTAAGCAATTTGTCGGGGTGAAGCGAACGCTAGAGCAGGCACTTGTCGAAGCCGAAAGACGGCTCGCCACTGTCACCAAACGGACCGACACATCCGCGGAAACAGTGGCGCAAGAGGCTGCAGCCAAAACCACCTATCAAGCGGCATGCGTAGATCTCCGGCGCTATAATTTCAGGACCTATGCTACCCGGATGCATAAAGAGCGAGACAAAACAGGTACACTACTCGCATGGTTAGCTAAACAGGACTCTAATATCCAGCCCATCACGGAAGTGATAGACCTAGATGGTAACTTAGTGCGCTCCCAAGATGAGATTCTCTCAGCATTCTACCACCACTACTCGGAGGTCTACAGTAGCCCAGTATCGACTGCGCAGGACACCCCTGACCACTTCCTCGATCCCCTGACGATCCCCAAAATTACGGACACAGACAGGAAAGCTTTAGACACGAAGATACAAGCCACTGACATTACTCAAGCCCTCCGCTCCCTGGCTCGCAACAAAAGCACCGGGTCTGGATGGGTTTCCCTTAGAATATTATACCACCTTTTCCACTCTACTGGTCCCCCGTCTCACAGCGATGCTTGCGTCCTCATTGGAACGGAGGGAGTTACCAAGATCCCTCCGGGAATCGGTTATTGTGACCTTCCTGAAGCCGGGTCGCGACCCTCAACGGTTGGCCTCTTACCGTCCCATTACATTGCTGTCCACCGACTGCAAGCTCCTGGGAAAGATCCTAGCCGACAGATACTCACAACTTATACGGCCTCTAGTCCATCCTGACCAATGTGGCTTCGTCCCAGGCAGAAACACATCCCAGAACATACGCCGTCTTTTTCATGTCCAGGACCAGGTAGGCAACACATTTCCTCGGGCGGCATGCCTCATCCTGGACCTAGAGAAAGCTTTTGACACCCTCCAGTGGTGGTATCTCTTCTCGGTCTTATACAGGATAGGGCTCGGTCCTAACCTATTGGCGTACACACGGCTCTTATACACAAATCTCACCTCCCGGGTTCGTATAGGACGACATATCTCATCTGAATTCACGATACAAAGGGGCACGAGACAAGGCTGTCCATTATCGCCTCTACTCTTCGCCCTGGCGGTAGAACCCCTAGCGATACGACTGCGCCGGGAGGGGGAACGTTGGAGCATCCCCATAGCAGGCACCGTTCACAGCGTCTCTATGTACGCCGACGACCTCCTCCTGTACGTAAGGGATATCGCCGCGGATCTGTCACCCATCTGGTCCACGCTAACAGAATTCGCCAAAACATCTGGAATAAAAGTAAATTGGGATAAATCCACAGTGTACTCACTACACCCGAACCTTCCCCCCTGCGACGTTCGGCTCGGCGATCAGACGGTGATTTGGAGTGCGGAGGCTCCCCGCTATCTCGGAGTTCGCCTCTACCACTCCCCGGCCGACGTTTTTGAGGGCAATCATCGCAGAGCCCTGGCCGGCATCAGATCGGCGGTGGGATTCTGGAAGTGCCTTCCCTTGGCTCCGATCGGTCGAGTAGCTCTGGCTAAAATGATAATGGTTACCCGATTGCTATACCACTTCACGAATTTGCCGGAAATTCCACCCAATACCTTTTTCCGCGACCTGGACTCCCTTCTCAGCTCGCTCATCTGGGGTACAGGCAGGCATAGAATAGCATTAAAAAAACTACAATTACCCACCACACAAGGAGGACTGGGCGCTCCGTCTTTCGAATCATACTTTCTTGCAGCACAGCTGCAGTGGTTATCCTACTGGTCGGCGGGTAGAAACATGGGCGAGACACGCACCACCACTGGTCAGGTCTCTATTCCAGAGCTCTGCAGCCTGTTGCTGCTTGGCGCCAAGCCGAGACGCACATATCCCCTACAAGTAACAGTGGCGCGTAACTGTATGCGCAGGATACACCGTATGTCGCCGGGACAACCCCCATATTCTCCCCTTTTGCCGCTGGCCGGGTGGCCCAAACGCGACCACTATTTCGGGCCCCACATGCTTCGCGCATGGACTGTTTGCGGTATTACCGAAGCAGAGTCATTATTCGAGGACGGACAGCTTCGATCCTTCAAGAGTCTAGTAGACGACTACGACCTCCCCCCTGGCCAATTTTTACTTCACCGCCAACTCCTCAAGGGTTACCGCCCGCACCACGACCTCACGACTGGCGAGCCTACGACACACCCAGTTGTCCACTCAATCCTACATATGGGGGCGGGGAGACACTTGACCACATGGCTCTATAAAGCCATCCGAGAACTCGTCAACAGGCCCCTGGTGAGCCTCCGAGCTACCTGGGAAGAAGAATTAGGGCGCCCCCTGCATGAGACAGAATGGGAAAGGACTCTCGAGTATCCCAAGAAAGTGTCCCGAAATGCACGCTTCAAAAATATACAATTTCTACATCCTACATAGGGCGTATCTTTCCCCAGCGCGCCTCCAAAGATTTTACCCTGCCACACAATTCCTTTGCCCTCGTTGCCGCTCCCCAGACGCGGACTTTCACCACATGTTCTGGAGCTGTCCGACTATACAATCATACTGGCAGACAATTCACAAATCCCTCAGAGACCTCACAGGGCTCACATACCTGGACACCTGGGAAACCTGTGCCCTGGGTATCTTTCGGAAACACAAACACCACAAAGTGCCCATCAAATTCACCTCACTGGCTCTCCTCCTGGCAAAACGGAGCATAGCCATGCACTGGCGATCCCCCACGGGCCCTCCGCTCGCGGCATGGGTGGGGGCAGTATCCAAATGGGCAGCAGCGGAAATTTTACGCGAGGAAGAGGTGAAAGGAATGCGTAAACATCCCATCTCCATGGAATGGGCCCTTCTCTTGCACCACTATAAACAAGCAATGCCCCGGGAAAAGGTAGCCGACGATTCACACGCACCAGCGACCCAACAATTGACGACTTAAGTCCCAACTGAGCATATCGGTTCCCCATCCGCAGTCCACACATGACGTGGTCCACCTCTAGCATCACATTCTACATCCCACCAAACAGCTAGCAGTCGGCGTAGAGCTGACGGCATCTTTCCTCCTCTCCCCCGGCAGCACTAGCTGCACTCCGAATAGTGAATTAAACGTCGCCCTGATATCTCACTTAACGTTCGTACCCAGAACTCCATGAACACTTCCCCAGTTCTGTTCCCCAGTTCAAATTGGCATTCTCTCAACACTGGACCTTCATATTATTTAGGGCCTTGTATGATTACTAGCAATACCCCTGTATTTTGATGTCAAGAGAGAGAAATGTAATTTTACTGAAATGTATCCTAACGTATATATTGCGACAGTAAATGCTAAATGCCAATAAAAAAAATGGTTTAAAAAAAAAAAAGAAGAAGGAGTGGATAAGGCTTGGTCTACTTGTCAAGACAAGTTATTGGATGTTGTAAGGCCTTTAGCTCGTATTTTTGACATGGTGGAATCTGCTCGTTTGGATGGCACTGACTTGGATCCTCAGGATATTTCCTTATGGGTCCAAAGAGCTTTTCGTCTCCTTGGTAATGCCAACTCGGCGATTATCCACGAACGTCGCAAAGGTCTCCCAAGTTGGCTAACTTGGCTGCCCTAGACCCTGGCATCAAGGCCGTTGGACTTTTGTTTGGTGACTCTTTAGTCAAAGATTTAAGCAAGTTAGTCACCACCTTTGCTTCTATTGATAAAGCTCAGCAATCTTTAAAGAAAGTTTTCTCTCAACGGGTTTTTGGACGGGCCGGGAGAGGCAGGAGTCGCTTTGCCGGCCGTTCATTCCATAACCAAGGCTCCAGAGGATCTTTTAATTCCAACTCCAATTATCAGGAATTCAAACCCCAATTCTACCCCCAAAGAGGTCAAGGCTTCAGAGGTCGTGGACAAAAGAACTTCAGAAACAATTCCCAACAAGGTAAGTCCCTCAGTGCCTCCCCCCGTTGGGGGTCGTTTAAGTCTATTCCGTCCAAAATGGCGAACTCTGACTGCAGACCCTTGGGTTCTAAACTCTATCCAAGGTTATCTTATAGAATTTTACGCTCCACCTTCCCAGACAGTTTTTCCTCCTCCTCTCGTCTTCGCAACTGACATGTCAAATCTCATTTCAATAGAGGTTCAATCCCTTCTCCAAAAACAAGCAATCCAAGTTGGCCTTCTAGATCCGTCAGGGTTTCTCAGCTCCATCTTTCTGGTTCACAAGAAAAACAAGAAAATGCGTCCTGTCATAAATCTGAAGTGGTTCAATCAGTTCGTGGTTTATCGCCACTTCAAAATGGAAACCATTATTCATCTCAGAGATTCTCTTCGCTTACACGATTGGATGGACAGAATAGACTTACAGGACGCATATCTCACAATTCCGATTTATCGTGCTCACAGAAATTTTCTTCAATTTCAATGGCTAGGAGTGACCTATCAGTTTTGCTCCCTCCCCTTCGGTCTGTCGTCAGCACCATGGTGCTTTACGAAGATTATGAAACTGGTTGTGACGTATCTGAGGTCTCTCGGGGTCAGATTAATAATCTATCTCGACGACATCTTGATAATGAATTTGGACAAACCGACTCTGTTGTCTCATTTGAACATCACTCCATCACTCCTTTCAGAACTGGGTTTTCTTTTAAATCCCGAAAAATCCATGCTCATTCCTTCTCAAAGAATCGAGTTCTTAGGTTTTCTCGTAGATTCTTCCACTGCTTCTCTTCACCTTCCTCAGTCAAAAGTCTCAGCTATAAAATCAGAAATCTCCCTAGTGCTTCGGAACTCCTCGATTTCCCTCAGGTCTCTTGCAAGAATCATAGGTCTGTTGTCCGCCTCCATTCAGGCAATCTTTCCAGGGCCTCTACATTACCGAGCCCTCCAGCGCCTAAAAATTCGTCATCTGCGTCAAGGCCTGGCTTATTTCGATCTGATTTCTTAGATCAGGAATCTCGTCTAGAGCTTCAATGGTGGATAGACCATTTAGATGCGTGGAACGGCAGAACAATCTTTGCCTCAGCCCCAGATCTTGTATTAGAATCTGATGCAAGCCTGACGGGCTGGGGCGCCCGTTGTGGTACAATCTCGACTGGAGGTACATGGTCACTCGAGGAGTCGAAATTGCACATAAATTGTTTAGAGATGCTGGCAGGTTCCTTTGCAATCAAGAGCCTCGCAAAGAACAGAGTTCGCTGTTCTATCCTTCTTCGCATGGACAATGTTTCTGCAGTGCGTTACGTAAACCATCTAGGTGGCACCAAATCAAAACCCCTTGCGGAGTTAGCAAAGAGCCCCTGGGAATTTTGTCTTCTCAACAAGATCTCGGTCAGAGCGGAATACCTCCCAGGCAATCTCAATTCCATAGCAGATTGGCACTCTCGTTATCTACGGGACTCCAGCGATTGGAGGCTTCTTCCATCCGTCTTTCCATCTCTGTTTCAAAAATGGGGCTCTTTGCCTCTCGGCTCAATTCCCAACTTCCACAATTCTTCAGTTGGCGTCCGGATCCTTTGGCTCTGGCCACAGATGCTTTCCTCCAAGATTGGTCTCCCCATCTCAATTACGCCTTCCCTCCTTTTGTCACGATCAACATGGTCCTTGCTCAGATCAGACGCCAACTTGCCTCTCTGGTGATAGTGGTCCCCTTCTGGCAATCACAGATTTGGTTCCCATCTCTGCTGGAGTTGGCTGTGGATTTCCCGGTTCTCCTTCCGTCTTGCAACAATCTTCTGCTAGATCCCTTGGGTCAGCCACACCATCTCATTCTGGACAACTCTTTGGTTCTGTCCGCTTGGAAGGTTTCGGGTCTAACCACTCTGACCACCTCATTTCGCAAGAAGCTTCTCTCTTCATTAGCAGAGCCTGGGCCCCAGGAACAACTAAAGCTTACAAATCAGCATGGTCTTTATGGGCAAGCTGGTGTTTGGGAAAACATATCGATCCCTTTTCAGCACATTTAAATTACATTGTCAATTTTCTGGCTTCTGAAGCCAGTTCAGGTAAGTCTTACAGAACGGTTAACCTGTACAGATCGACGATTTCCCTTAATCACAGTCCTATTGAAGGCAAACCAGTTGGTGAACATCCCCTTATTTGTCGTCTCCTAAGAGGTGTAAAGTTCTCTAAACCTCCTTTAGCAAAGTATTCTAAGTTATGGGACGTGAACTTGGTACTCAAACTTTTTTCTGATTGGACAGATAATGCAGTTCTTTCTTTGAAAATGCTTTCAGCCAAACTTACTATGCTTTTGTGTTTGGTTTCTCTCAAACGTGTTTCTGATGTCAAAGCCATGGATGTTTCCTCTCGTCAGTTTACCCCTTCTGGTGTGATGTTTCACATTAATAAGCGTACAAAAACTAATTTGAACACTATCTTTTATCCATATTTTCCCTCTCAACCTAAACTTTGTGTGGGTCAATGCCTCAAAGTGTACGAAAAACGGACCTTTGATCTCAGAACGTCCTCCCATTCCCAACTTCTCATTTCTTTCCGCAAACCTCATAATCCTGTTTCTTCTGCCACTTTAGCCCGTTGGGTTCGCTGGGTGATGTCCCTTGCCGGTATTGATGTTTCTGTCTTCGGGTCCCATTCCACCAGGGGAGCCATGGCCTCCAAAGCTTTTTGGGCAGGCTCCAGATTGGAGGACATTCTGAGATCGGCTGATTGGTCCAATGACAATGTGTTTCGAATGTTTTACTGCAAACCTGTCATTACTGCTGCTTCTTTGGTTGTTGATATGCTTTGAACAAGCATAATAGGAGCCTCTGGTCTTGACATAAAATGCAGATTTTCCTAGTAATTTATGATGGAAAGTCTTAATTTTATTAAAGACACAGAGGCGAGTATTATCCCATCGCAACACCTTTTAATATGTGTGCTTCTCCCTCCCTACAGCGGCTCCAGCTCTACCACCCGCTTCTTCCTGATCGGAGCCATCGCCCTCGAAAGGATTCTGTTCTTCTACGTCCTGCTCCATCGTTCAGCAATGATTCTCCGATCCTCGCTCCTGCTTCAACGATGACTCTGTTGGATATTTCTCAAGAGTTTTTTGTTTGGACTTTAGCCTTTTGTATTGCTCTCTCTATTTTCCCTCTGTTTATGGACAATATCTAATCTGCTCGCCGAAGAAAAGAGGGCTGTTCGCAGTCAGAGCTAACGTTATACTTGGGACTGCCTATTCATTGGTTCTTGTTGTGGATTCCATGTTTTACCATTGGTCAATCTGTTGCTTGGCCTTCTGGGAAGTGTAGTTTTATAGTTTATCATGGCTGCTATTGTAATAAAGCAAGATTAGAAAGCATAATACTCGCCTCCGTGTCTTTAATAAAATTAAGACTTTCCGTCATAAATTACTAGGAAAATCTACATTAATCACAACATTGTCTGTGATTCAATGTGATGTACTGTAACACGTACAACTCACATGTGCAGCAATGCAATAGCAGCAAGCACCTTCTTTGAAGAAAGAGAGAAGAAGGAAGGATATGTTACACTGGTTGTTACTTCTATGCCCTGGGCCCATTCTTGCTACAAAAAAAACATACACAATACTTTGTCTCTAGAGGGGCTAATGTACCACTGAATGGAAAAGACAAAGTTTAAGAGTAGTTACAAACCTGAGCAAAGAGTAGGTTGGAAGTAAACATATGAGGCACTCGTGTATACTTCTTACTCAAAACGATGACTGTAATCGACCAGACCTGCAATTTACAAAAAACGTAATTTAACCACTGAGATGACTACAACGAATACAATTCATACTTGATTTTAAACTGCCGAGTCAGCACCCTGACTCCTTCCTAAAGATGCCTGAAAAACGCATAAAATGTAAGAGCAGACAGTCACATAATAGCCCTGGGATGCAAACCTTTCCCCTGCCGGAGCTCAATATCATATAACTAAAATATATACTTCTTTCTTTCCTTTGTGAGACTGCTGCTAAACCCTTTACTGATCTGTTCCTTCTTGGCAACTTAAATTATGGATATCGGGAAATCATGTGCATTGCTTATACACTCTTCCTCTTCTCATTCTAGAGCAAGCTTTTTAAACATGAAGGCACTGACTGTCAGCGTGAGTCCTCTAAAAACTGCTTGCTAAATCAATAGCATTAATATTAGGGGCTGATAGACTCTCCATTGTTCGTGCAACTAGAAACATTATGTTTTGTAAAGAAATAGTTTAATGAGAACTTGAAAACCCTTCCATTGTTTTCTTACATACCAGTCCTACAGATTCCATATTTACCTTCTTCAACAGCGCACACACTGATGCTCAGAGCGACGTTCTGGACAAGGAGCCAATAGCTGCCTTGTAACATGTTATGGGCAGTTGGAGGGGGGGTTACATGTTGCATTTATTTACGGTGTTCTGTAGGGCAACTATGCCTACAAAGGTGTAATGTGTGATTTACAAATAACCAGAGGGATACAATGCAAGAGAAAATAGCTGAAGATCGTAAACCTATAACAAGTAATGCAATAGGGTGGAGATATATATATATTTATATATCTCCCCATCCCCTACTGGCGGTCGCCAGTAGGTAGCTATAGTTGGGACCTAGTTTCCATAGGAAAAGTGGTGTTTGACTTGCCTATATCTTTGGCGCCGGTTGACGAGTCTTCACAAAACTTTCCAAAAAAAAGTGCGCGCGTGACTGTAGTTGTGCATGGAAAGTTTTGGGGCGATCTGTCAAGCGGGGATAGAGAAAATGGGTGGGGGTCAAAAAAAGTGTGTTTCCCATGTTAATTCCCATAGGGATTTTAGACACAACTACAGTCCGAACCACTGAATGAAATTACACCAAATTTGGCAGAAAGGTATGTCTTGGTTCAGAATGCGCCCTTTTTGTTATTTAGTGTAAATCCTTTCAGTAGTTTTAGACTTATTAAAAGAAATCCAAATTTGACTATATAAGGACGCGACCCCTCAGCGAATCCTCACGATCTCGTGCAGAGATCTGATTGGCTGCCAACACTTCAACCAGGAAGTGTTGGCAGCCATCTTGGTATTCGGACTCAGCAGAGTCACAAGAAAAATGTAGAAATCAAAGAAGAGGGGATGGGGGCCAGGGCTAAAAAGCGTTAAGAAAAATACTTTTAGGGCGAAAATCACGCTGGATTCGCGAATTCAAGGCAAAAATAAAAAATACAACAAGCACGAGCTCCCACGCTTGTTTTCAAAAAAGCCCCCCGGTGGGACAGGTCATGTGGGCATGCACATAGATTAAAAACGTAAAGAGGGGGCGTACGGGGCCCGCCTCCTTATTTATTTATTAGTTAAATTTGTAAGGCGCAACAGCTACCCAAAAAGGGCTTCCCGGCGCCATGGTGGACTGGCTGGAATGTTTGAGGCTTGGGGAGAATTATTGGTTAAACAACCAGGTCTTCAAGGTTTTACGGAAACGGGTATAGACTGTTTCTTTCCGGATAACTGAGGGGAGTGAGTTCCAAAGAGAGGGGCCGAGGTAGGCAAAAGATCTGCCTCCCATCCTGGATAGTTTGAATCTGGGTACGATGAAATTCTCATGGGTTGATGAGCGGAGGTGACGGTTAGGCACATAGGGGTTGACCAAAGATTGTAGGTACTGTGGTGCCTTGCCAGTCTTAATCTTAAACATGTAGCTCAGGGTTTTGAACTTGATCCGGTTCTCCACCCTGAGCCAATGAAGATTCCGTATGTGGCTGGAGATGGGAGAGGCTCTGGGGACCCTGCAGAGAAGTCTTGCCGCAGAGTTTTGTACCATTTGTAACCTGCGCGTCACAGCCTTGTTAGACCCAAGGTAAAGAACATTTCCATAGTCCAGCCGTGAGGTGATAAGGGCTTGGACTATTGTTCTCTGGGTAGGCTCTGGCAGCATCCAGATGATTTTTCTGAGCCACTTTAGAATGGTGAAACATGTGGCCGCAACTTTGACTGCCTGATTGTGCATGGTGAGCGAGTCATCAATGGTTACGCCTAAGTTCCGGACGAAGCTAGACGGCCGGGGAAGTGCACCCATCTCACAGGGCCAGTGTCGTGGGTTCCATGAATCTTTGTTTTTGCCAAGTATCAGGACCTCAGTTTTATCTCCGTTTAGTTTTAAAAAGTTGGTGTGCATCCATGAAGCTATTTTCCCCAATCCAACCTGAAGGGGGGATGAGGCACAGGTATTAGCATTAGAGAGAGAGAAGATAATCTGAGAATCGTCGGCGTAGGAAAAGAGAGTTAGCCCAGCCTCTTCTGCAATGTCTGCTAAGGGTCTGACATATAGGTTAAAAAGCAAGCGGCTGAGGTTGGATCCTTGGGGCATCCCATGAGGTAGGCAGTGTTTTTCAGAGATGGCAGTTGCGGAGAAGATTTGGAAGGTACGATTAGCCAGGAAGGAAATTAGCCACTTTAAAGCTGTACCACAGATGCCAGAAGACTCCAGTGTGTTTATAAGTATTGAATGAGATACTGTGTCAAACGCCGCGCTTAGGTCTAATAGTATAAGCGCGACAGTATCACCGGCGTCCAAATGATGCCGTAGTCGTTCCGTGATCCCTAATAGTGTCGTTTCTGTGGAGAAACCCGAACGGAAACCAGATTGAGATGGATGGAGAATTATATTTGTTTCTATGAATTTGGAGAGTTGGGAGTGGATGTGTTTCTCTAGTATTTTCGAGAAGGCCGGAAGTAAGGAGATAGGCTTGTAGTCGGAAGGTGTGTCGGGGTCGGCGTTGGGCTTTTTTAGAAGAGGGGTCACCATAGCGTGCTTCCAGGCTGACGGGACAGGGGATTCCCGTAAGGAGGCATTTAGAAGGTCCATGATGACACACAGATGAGGTGTCTCCAGCGGTTTGAGCACCGAGATAGGCAAGGGGTCATTAGGTGAGCCGGATTTCACACTGTCCAAGAGTGCTTTGAACGAATCTACATTGAGAAGGGGCCAGGAGTCCAGAAAGTTAGGTGGAGTGACATGCGCTATGGCTAGGTCAGGGGGTGTATTGTTGGCCAAGTGCAGAGAAGGTGTGAGCTGGGGGGAGGGTTTGGGTTGTGACCGGGAGGGGGTGCGGCAATAATTGACCGTAATGTCTAAGTGAATTTTTTCAACTTTCTGAACAAAGAAAAGAGCGAGATCCTCACATTCACTTTTATTGAGTGGGGGGGGTCTCGCTAAGGTCTCCGAGCCGGCCAGCCAGCTGCTTGACTGTGCCAAAAAGTGTTTTCGGACAGTGCAGAGCGTCCGATATGGCTGTGGAGACGAACGTGGCGCGGGTTGAGTTACAAAGACTATGGTACAATTTTTGGGCCTTTTTATATGTATTTTTTGATTCAGGAGCATAGTCTCTTCTCCATTTCTGTTCTAGTACTTTGCATTTTGCTTTCTCTTTTTTGAGTGTGTCGGTATAGCCTCCTGAGGCTCTTATGAGCCCTGAGACTTTACCAACAAGCATTGGCATAGCCAATAGGTCTCGCCTTTGGGACCTTATAAGTATTTAGTTATGCAGCACAATATCCTTACTGCAACAGCATTAACTGTTGCATGGCTAAACACTTATAAGGTCCCAAAGGCGAGACCTATTGGCTATGCCAATGCTTGTTTTTTTGTGACTGCCATCTATTGTTTTATTTTACTTTTTCTTCTGTCTAGATTGTTTCTGTAACGTGTAAATATGTAAAATTCTCCTCATGTAACGTACTTGGTTCTATCGTGAAGCGCTCTGACACCTTTGGGTAAAGTCCGCGCTTTATAAAAATGCATTAAATAAAATAAATAAATAGTGTGTGTTAATATCGTCTTGAATCTGTGGGGGTAAAAACATTTTCTTTGCAGCGTTACTGGAAAGTTGAGACACTGCGGCAGATCGCGGTAGAGCGGGGTTCAGGGCTGCACAGTTGGTGGGCTGCGGTGGGTGCGGTTAATCGTCACAGCTCCTGCACACACTGGCTGCCTCCGATTTCGGGGTTTCATGTCTTTCAAACTGAACTGACTAAAAAAACAGAAGAGGAAGAACCGGGTTTCAAACTTTCACAATGTTGCCGTTTTCAATTCAATATGGAGAAAAGAGCTCTAAAAAGTCCTATAACTCGTGACTCTTCAGTCTTGGTGACTCGTTCAAGCACTGACAATGACTGAGCCGCCCCCACGGCTGCGGTGCGGTCTTCACTCCGTTCAGCCCATAGCTCTGCAAAGGAAACAATATCAGAGAGAACCATCGGGGTCATTCTTATCACTCTGCAGCTGGGACTCAGCCTGGGCTCCGAGTTTGCAGCTCTCGGATCTCGGCTGTGCAGCTTCAGGGCGCTGGAATAATGAAGGGTCCATCAGCCCCACACCCCCAGCATGCACCTCCCACCCTGCTGACTCGGAGCCGAGTTGTCTCCGAAAGTGAGCGGTGAACTAGCCACAGGGAAAAAGTTAACTTGTTCATAAAAAGTCTAAATGAAATCTTTTTTTTTTACGAGGGAATGGGCTTAGTAAGTGCTCTGTGGGCTTAGTAAGTGCTCTGCTGCAGCAGGACAGGAGCAAAAGCATTGGCATAGCCAACATTTCTCGCCTCTATAGTGGCAGTGACAAGCTGTTGACTTTGCCAATGTTTGACTGTTAAATGTTGTAAGTGCCTGGTGCGGTGCGTGGTGTGTGTTGTATGGAAGGTTTAGGTGTTTTTTGTTAGTGTGCACGGTGTACCGAGTCTTCACGCTTTACACTCATGTATAAATGGCAATGTGTGATTTATGAGTTTTGTGAGTGTGGTTGGGTTCTGAGAAATGCATGTTTCTGCATTATATATGTGCAGGAACATGTGTGTTGTAGAGTGCACGCCTGCCTCTGCTCTACATGCTTTTGTTGCTGCGGTGTGTGCACTGGTGATCTTTGTTTTTGTTGTCATGGAAGTCTTAATGGATTCTGTATTTGTGTGTGTGGTGTTGCTTTTTTCTGAATGTGGTCTGTTTGTGTAATGTGCTTTGTGTCTTTTGCGCGAGGGAGCTGTATACAAGAGTGGGATGTGGAGTACTTATCTCCAAGCCATGAGTGCATTGACACAGTGGTTTTAAGTTTGTATGAGTTGAGGATGAAGCACAGAAAGAGGGGGTGGCACGGATGGGTGCAGGAGATGGAGTTACTGAAAAACATCAGCATGACAACTGCTCGGCCAGACAGTTTCTCCTGCAATCAGTTGTTTTGGCAAGAGTGCCGCCGTTGGTCATACAAACGAGTTTTGGTGCAGCCGGTAGGTTCTGGGCAGTACACAGAAGGATTGGGGCAAACCGCAGCTAGTAGGGGAGGCTTTAGAATCATGGTGTAGACTGAGGAGCGCTGCCCACCCCAGACACAGTGATACAACGCTTCCAGTGTGTGGAGTTTCAGCGCTGTTCACTCAGGGCTGCAATTAAACATTGATTCATCTGCATTTTTTAACGGAACAAATATCGTTGCGGACAAAAGCAGCGACAGTTTGCCGATATTTTCTTAAAAATTAAAATACCGGGACGTAATCAGTTTAATGTCTGTGTGACTTACAGCCACAAACAGTATGTCACACTTTCAGAAGACGTAGGATAAGAGTGAACGGGAGGAGGCTGTGCAGTGACCCCATTCTTTTTTTCGTATTCGTTATACTGGGGCTGTGCATTCCTTTCCCATTTGCAGGCAGTGCATGGCTGTCATGAAGGCGGATCTTGTAGGATGTTTCCGTGCTGTTTTCCCCCTTTCAGCAGCAACACAGAGCTTGTTGCTCTCACTGTTTACATTACATGTGAGTGGATTGGGACACCAAACGAGAGGAGCGGGGGCGAGCGAGCGCGGCAGCCTGCTCAGCTGACCAGACGCTCGTGCGTCATGGCCTTTGCCGGCATGTTTTTCCAATTATCGCGCACGCGTCTGGGCACGATAATTGGAAACACATGTTTGCCGCGCGTAACCATCCCAAAAAGGCCAGCCACGACGCACGAGCGCTTGGACTGCTTTTTAAACCCCCTTACTTAAAGTCTTCGCCAGAAGTAGCGCTTGCGCGCTACTCTAGGCTCGACCTAAAAAGGGACCACCACCTCCCTGGGCCCCATAAAAAAACAAAGGAGGGGGACCGCACAGACCCCCCTTCTGGGGCTTACATAGGTCCCGGGGACCACCACCTCACTGGGGCTAAAGAAATGCTAATGGGGGGCACTGATGATTCTCCTGGGCCCCGGGGACCACCACCTCCCGGGGCCAGCCTGTGGTATTTAAAGGAGGTGGTGCATGGGCCCCCTCCTGGAGCCCTTAATGGCCCGGAGGGTCGCCACCCCCAGGGTCGGCTCCTGCTATCTCACAAGGTGCCCACCCTTAGGAGATAGCAGTTTGCTTTTGTCACAGCTACCGCCAAGCAAGAGCAAACACTAACTCCGCTCCTAGCAAGCAGGAGCTGTCAAACTGCTCCTGCTTGCTGGGAGCTGAGTTTTCATCTGTTTACCTGCCCACTGTCATGCGGGAAGGAAAACAGATGGAAAACTGCTTGCAGGAGCAATGCCGGCTCCCGCAGGAGGCGAGGAGGCAGTCTGGACAGCGGGGGCATCAATGCTACCACCACGGTCCACATCAAAGCACCAGGGCACCCAGGTAGATATGGCCGAGCCCGGAAGGAAGGGGTCCCCGGGGCGAAATCGGCCCAGAGAAGGGGCTGTGTGGCCCCCTCCCCCATTAAATTTTGCCCTAAAACAAAGCAGAAAAGTCAAAACGGAGGAAAGACAAATGAGCAGAAAAGGCAAAAAGGAGGGCAGAAAAACTAGCATTAAACGCAAAACAGAGGGCACAAAAACAAGCAGAATAGGCAAAATAGAGGGCAGAAAAATGAGCAGGAAAGAAAAACATAGGGAAGAAAATGTCAAAACATAGGGCAGAAAAGGCAAAACAGATGGCAGAAAACAGAGCAGAAAAAGCAAAACGGAGGGCAGAAAAACAAGCAGAAAGGCAAAACAGAGGGCAGAAAAACAGGCAGGAAAGGCAAAACAGAGAGCAGAAAAACGAACAGGAAAAGCAAAACAGAAAGCAGAAAAACGAGCAGAAAAAACAAAACAGAGGGCTGAAAAACGAGCACTGAAGGCAGAAAGAACGGCAGGCCGTGGTAGACATTTCCGGAATCGTCTGTTAAAGGTGTCCGTGTGTATGGTTCTGTGTTGAGCGGTACAGAGATGAGCTGGATGAATGTGCATGTTGTGAGCGTCTTATGGGTTGGAGAGGGGTAAACCAGGGGTGGCAACTGCTTCAACTTGTGGAGAACAATCTATTGTAGAGATAGGGTCCATGTCACTGGCGAAGTCCGTCTCAGAAGAGTAAGAGCAAGCGGGAGCACTGCCCCCAGAAGGAAATAGCACAAAGTCATGTTATACCAAAGAATTCACTTTTCAACCCTGGAGAGGAGGGCCCTGTAGTCCAGACTGCAGATCTGTTATGCTGGTGGGGCGCAATGCTTGTATTATGGAATCCAGTCAGCAGGGAGGCAACAGGTCACCACCTCATTCCACAGTGGATGCCAGAGATCTCTCTCTATGTGTAAGTTGCTGCAACAGGGCTGACTGTTCCCTGAAGCTTTCCGCTGCCGATGGTTTGCTCATCTTCTTGCGGGCCTAGACTGATGCACTGAGTTGGGCGGTGGAGGGGCAAGCGTTGTGACTCTGGTTTCGAGCTTCTCCTGATCAAGCACCAGGATCGAAGCCGTCTGATGGAGAGTATGGACTGCCTGTGTTTCTTCCTCCCACGTGAAGATAAGGCAAGATGGATGACCCCACTTATAACGAATCTCTTACTCTCGCAGTAGGGAGATTGCCGGTTTGAAAGTTCTGAGCCGCTGCAGGGTGATAAATGAGAGGTCCCGGTAGAGCCAGATTTTCGTCCCTTCAAAGGAGACCGAGTTCTGGTTATGTACCACATGATCATTTCCTTTTGGTGGTAGCTATGCAAACAGGTTGGGATATCTTGTGGAGTCTCCGGAGCCCCCGATGGGCGACCAGCTCTATGTGTGCGATCCAGCATAAGCTCTTTGTCTGCCAGGACGATATGGCAGAAAAGTCTAAGCACATAGTCTTCTAATTTGCCCGCATTTGCCTGCAATGGGACCCCTTTTATCCAAATGTTAGATCTACGAGACATGTTCTCCAAATCAGACGGGTAGTAGTTGAGGTAAGCGTTCCGGTCCCGGAGCTCGAGTATCTGGCTTCAGCTGGCCTCCAACTCCTCCTCCCTAGCGTTGTTTCCTAGTTCTAATGTGTCCACTCACTGGTCTAGCTCTCCCATCTTGTAGGAGATTTCCTTGACATCTTTGGCCACTACCTGCTTCAAGGCTGCTCTAGCTTCGCATAATGTATGGAACAGAGACTCCATGTTATGTTAGCGGGTTTATAAAGCGCAACAGCTGCCCCGGCAAAGAGGCGTCCCGGCGCTGAACAGCAGTGAGGTGACCGAACTCGGAAAGGGCCCAGGGAGACCTACGGAGTGGGAAAGAGAAAGGTTTTTATTGCTTTCCTGAATTCGAGATAATTATTAAGCCCCCGAATGTGGGCCGGCAATGAATTCCAAAGGATGGCCGCTCTGTTCCGGAAGGAACGACCTCCGGCACGAACCCTCCTGACTTGGGGGACCACCACCAGGCATTGTCCCATGGAGGGAAGCTGGCGGGAGGGGACATAGGGTAGAAGCAGGTCGGTCAGGATTTTCGGAGATGCCAGTTTCAGGGTTTTAAAGGCTATACAGAGAGCTTTAAACTCAATTCGCCTAGCCACGGGCAACCAGTGGAAACGGCGAATGGCGCTGGTCACTGAGCAGACTCTGCGCAGACCGAGGAGAGATCTTGCGGCCGCATTCTGAACTCTGTAGCCTCTGTATTTCTGACTTGTTCGCTCCCAGATACAGTGAGCTGGCGTAGTCAAGTCTTGACATAATCAGGGACTGGATGATGATCTGCCTGGTAGGGGCATCAAAGAAGCCCAGGATGGGTTTGAGTCCTCGCAACAATCCGAAGCAGGTTCCCGCCACCTTTTTAGTTTGAGTCTGAAAGTTAAGCGAAGCATCCATCCAGACCCCTAGATTCTGCACTGCTTGCTTGGGGGAGGGGCCAGTGCCTAGGCTCTTGGGCCACCAGAGCTCGTTCCATAGACCATGGTCCTTTCCCACCAACAACACCTCCGACTTGTTGGCATTCAGTTGGAGACAGTTGGCGGTCATCCACTCGGCGACTGCCGCGAGATCACCCTGAAATTTCATGGCGTCCTGCTTGGAGTCGCTCGAGAGAGCCACCACCAACTGTGTGTCGTCGGCATAGGAGACCATGGTCAGCCCTCTGCTCTTGGCTACTCCGGCCAGAGGTTGAACGTAAAGATTGAAAAGCAGAGGGCTCAGGGAAGAGCCCTGTGGTACCCCTTGACTTATGGGAAGGATGCTAGAGGTAAAGGGGGAGCTATCACCTGAAACATCCTGTCCGCAAGGAAAGATGCCAGCCATTTCAAGGCTGAGCCAATGACTCCCGCCTCCTCCAGGCGTCGTTATATAGGAAAAACAATGGTTCCTGTGGAATAATATACTATGAGGTTATGATACATAAGCACAATCACGATATAGAGGGTTAGATAATGGCAGAGCGCGAAGGAACCACTAACCCACCGATTCCAGTGCAGTATATTTTATGGATTTTTTAAACAATAAAGTTAGGAGTAAACATTATACATCAAAACAACATTTGTGCATAGTGTCCCAAGTGACAAAGGGAACCTAAACCTAAGTGACAATGTGAATATTAAATACAAGGTTTCCACAGTTTATACAAGTCGACCATTATCAAAATAATTCCATGTGAACAGCAACTATATACAATGATATGTACTGGGGAAATGGTTCGCTTCTTCTGTTTGTCGACGGCGTTTTGACCCTCAAAACAATGTGGGGTCTCTTCAGGACTATTGATGAAGGGACATCTAAATGGGATTGAAATAAAAAGAGCATAAGGCCCATATACCGGCACAAATGCGAAAAATAGGAAAAATAAAATGAAGGCCGTTGGATAAAAGGTACCTGAATATATGGTTGCACAGCCTTGTGAAAATGATGTGCCACACGTGAAGAAAAGAGGAAAAGGTTTACTCACATGAGGACCCGTCCGGGTACTATGATTGTGAGAAAAGAAGTAGCAATTACTGATAATTGGACAATGCGCTATGTATAATCCATTACAAGTTTCACCGAGGTTCTTACCTCAATGTGAGGACAGGCTGTCAATCCAATGGGGTATGTAGGTGGGCCAGAGGGGCTCAATTAGTTTTACGCCACAGCCGTAGCGTTGTAGAATCCCTTTGCGGATTAACAGTGACAATGCACTGAGAGTATTTCTGGAAATTAAAATAATGTAGGGGTCAGATTACTGAATTAAGGGCTGAGCGCAAGGGCTACGCGGCCTGGATGTGCCAATTCTTACCTCGGTAGAGGAATGGAAAAGCTGGACAGAACTCCGCGTGTAGATTCAGAAAAAGCCGCGTCAGTCAGCTTGATCGGGTACAATGACAGAGATCCTCATCCAGAGAGGATTGTTATATACAGGGTTTCCCGCTCTTTTTGCCAAGGGAAACCGGCAGACCTAGCTACGGAAAACCGCTGCACCGAGCAATCCGGTGCTCCGTTTCCGTGATCGGTAAAGAGTGAAAAAAGACCTCAGTGGGAGGTGAAGAAGTAGAATGTGTGGCACAAAGATGGGGCTGTTGCGCTACTGACAGTGGTGAATTCTCTGTTAATAGGTGGGAATTAGGGCACAATACCGGTGATGGGTACTAAATAGGGAAGAGCAGGTAAAATGACATATATACTTTATATATTTACAAAATTCCGAATTTCGCCGGTGTTTATAATATGCAAACACACATGCTGGGCACTTCATGGAGTGTGAACATTGTATGTGGGAAGACATTTCACAATTGTAATTCTTAGTTAATGAACACATATTGCAAAAGAGTGAATCTAATATATACAGTTCAAGTGTCACAGCGAAAATGAAGTAAATAAAGCTGTTAGAGCAAGCATAGTCGGATGTCAGATGACATACAGGTGTATTCAGGCCACAATTGTTATATCACATGCAGTTGTTTAGCGAAGGATAGTGACATATCCTCTCCATTCCTCAGCAGAGTTAAGCCCTTCATTTATTGAATTCACCTTATCTATCCAGCGGCATTCTTTCCGTTGGAGTATCTGAAGGATGTCACCTCCTCTTTCTGGAAGAGTGGCGATCTCAATTACTTGCCACTTTATTTCATCAGCAGTATGACCTTTTACATTGCAATGAGACACAAGTGGTGCGTTTTCAACTGATCTGCGTATACGGCTGCGATGTTGGCCAATGCGAGCCTTGACCGGTTGCTGTGTTTGTCCAATATAGGGGAGGCCACACGGACACCATATGCAATAAACAACATTCTTTGTATTGCAGTTAGAGAATGATTGTAAATCGTGTTTTACACTACCATGTTCAAATGTGTTGGTATTGAACGTGAAATTGCAGGAAACACAGTTGCCACATTTGTGGTGTCCTTTCATTTTGGGTAGGCCCCATGCAGTAATCAATGTGTTTGTCCTGATGGTGATTAAGTCTGTAGATGACCTGACCAGATGATCTTTTATATTTTTTCCTCGTTTGTAGGCAAACAGAGGTGTGTCTATTGTGGGATCAATACTCTGGATAATATTCCAATTTTTGGTGATCAGGTTGCGGACTTGATTGGTGTGTGTGCCAAAGGTGGTGACACATACAATCTTGTTAAGATTGGGTTTCTCTTTTGTCTTAAGAAGTTCTTCCCTGGGGCAGTGCCAGGCGCGTTTGAGGGACTTTTTTACAAGTCTGTTGGGGTACCCTCTCGTGACTAGTTTGGTCCTTAGTATCTCCTCCTCTCGCATGTAGTCTGTTTTAAGGGTGCAATTGCGGCGTATCCTAAGGAATTGGCCGAAGGGCAGTCCATCCCTTAGTGCATGTGGATGTTGGCTTTGGTATGAAAGGAGGGTGTTCTTTTCAGTGGGTTTCCTATGGAAGGAAGTGTATAGTCTCCCTTTATCATGATTGATGTTTAAATCAAGGAATGCGATGGTGGATTTATGTACTGTGGATGTAAATGTGAGATGGGTCTGGATGGTGTTAAGGTACGTAACAAAATTGCCAAAGTCTGTCTCACTTCCTGTCCAAATCAGAAAGATGTCATCTATGTACCGCTTCCAACATTTAATGTTGGAGCGGTACACATTGTCAATGTTGAGAGCAAATGTTTGCTCCACATAGTTCATATAGATATTTGCCAGATTTGGCGCAAAAACTGCTCCCATGCTGGTGCCAGAGCACTGCTGGTAGTAGTTGCCACCTGATAGAAAGTAATTACTCTGTAGGGCAATCCGTAATAGTGTGATGATGAATGTGGTCGGTACCTGGATGGGTCTAGGTCTGCTTATAACAATTGTTCAATGATTGCTATGCTCTCAGTCTGGGGTATGTTGGTGTATAGTGAGCTGATGTCTAAGGTAGCCAACATGTCAGTTTCCAAATTGTATGGCATCCCATCTACCAGGTTAATCATATACATGGTATCTTTAACAAATGTTTCTTGTAGGGGAACATATTCCTTAATGAAGTAATCTATATAAACCCCAATGGGTTCTAGAATGGATCCACAGCCTGATAGTATAGGGCGACCAGGGGGACTCGTCGTGCTCTTATGAACCTTGGGTAGGGTGTAAAGCACGGGGGTTCTGGGATTTTCAGCATGGAGGAATTCAAACTCTTTTTTGGAGATATACCCTGCTTCTTTGGCCATAGTAGTTATTTGTAAAATCTCATTGCGGATGTCTGTAAGGGGGTTAGTGCGTCGTAGCAGAATGGCGTGAGACACCGTGTCGAACGCGGCACTAAGATCTAGAAGGATCAGTGCCGACGTCTGCCCAGCGTCTACAGCTTTCCAGAGATATTCAGTCACGGCCAAGAGCGCCGACTCTGTGCTGTGGCCAGGGCGAAAACCATTTTGGGAAGGGTCGAGCCTGTTGTTGGAGTTTAGGTGTTCCGTGAGGAGAGAGTTAACGTAGGCCTCCGTGATCTTTGGAGCACAGGGTAGCAGGAAGATTGGCCGGAAGTTTTCTGGCTTTTTTGGGTCTAAGGAAGGTTTTTTGAGCAGCGGTATCACCCTGGCCTGTTTCCAAGCTGTAGGCACGACCGCTGAGCTGAGGGACCCACTATCCTACGTCCAAAGGACGTAGGATAGTGGGTAGAATTTTCTGAAATTGGTCGGGCTTCAGTGGATCGACTGGAGAGCCCGAGTTGACTTTAGAGCAAAGGGTGAGTAATAGATCCTGAGGAATAGGGGAAAAAGCCTCTAGTGTAACAATGGTGTGATTGCAGGATGCCTCAGGGGGGCCGTGTTGGACCATAGGGAAGCATTTATAAATGTCTTCTACCTTCCTGACAAAGTAGGCGGCGAGCTCTTCACACTGCTGATCAGAGGTGATCAGTGGTCCTGTGGCGTCTTTCTGAGTTTTAAGGCCTGAGACTATCGAGAAGATACTCTTCGCGGGGTTAGTACTCTTGCTGATTTGCTCAGCATAATATGCTGCGCACTCAACTTGGATGGCCCTGTGGTATCTCCTTACGGCAACCCGGTAGTGATCCTTAGAGGTCGGCTCATAATCCCTTCTCCAGGTTCTCTCCAGCTTTTTACAGATTTTGCGCAAAGCAGCTAACTTAGTGTTGTACCATGGGTTAGATTTAAATTGACGATTCATGGACAATTTAGCTGGAATAAGGCTATCCAAGGGCTGACTGATCCATGAAACCCTGTGTGACAGGAGCCTCTTCTCCCATTGAGTTCTTTTGGGATGGTTCAGGAGGGGACTAAGAGGGAGATAGAGTCTTTGGCGGAGTCCGCCCGTCTAGGTGCGGTCCTGGACAATAGGTCCTTATGGTAGGGTGCCTCTTGTAATGACAGCAAGGGGAGGGTGGGGGATCCTTCTAGGCATCTCTTTCTTTAGACACAGTCCACTGGGCGCTGCCTAGCCTCAGGAGGGCATACGTCTGCACCAGCCTAAGAGCTCTGCAGTTCCAGTCCACTGTGTCAGCCCAGCTAGATCCCCAGTATACTCCAACCGTTCCAATGGGCGCAGGGGTGGCCATGCAGGTAAGGGCTATGTGCTCCACTCCTCGTCCAGCCAGATGCAGCGGTGTTTGTTTCAGGGGCCACAGGGCGCGGGGAGTGCTCCCCCCAAGAGCAATGCGGCAGAGCCCTGTTGCTGCTATGTGGGTGTCCCCGGCCCACACAATGCTGTAGATCCAGTGGACGAACACAGACCCAGCCCTCTGCTGTGTTAGCCCCAAGAGAGGGCCTCCCCACAGATGGTCGCCGCCAGTCCAGCAGAAGAGCACCAGGCCCCGATGCAGCAGTAAGGTGCAGCTCCTATGCTACGAATTCCCCAGCAGCAGCTTGCGCCGGCTCTGTAGGCCTAACTCACCCTCGATCAGGGACCGTCCTCTCCGCCACCACCAATCCAGGAGACTTAGCACAGCGACCACTGAATGCCGGTTCCTTATTGACAGTCTTCAGGCAGGACTCTGCATTGCTGTGTCTGTGTGTTCTGTCGCACAGGCAGGCCCCACCAGCCGAGGCCTATCGCGTCTCCCTGCAGCTTCCTCGGCTGGGCCCCGCTATCACCAGCCGACACATGGTCCACCAACCTCATTGTCGTCAGCCCAGTCTTTCAGCACAGGGGAACATCCATTGCCAGCGCAAGGTCCGCAGCCGTCGACCCGTGTAGGGAGAGGACCCGGCGAAGGATTAGTGAGCCCCCTCCAGGTTCGTTGTGTAGCAGCCATTTAAGGCGCCTGGTCCCCCGGGCAGCCTCTTGCCCAGCAAATTAAAGTGCTCTGTACGGTCTGCGGAGAGGCCAGGACATCCAGTATTCTCCTCCGGGGACTGTCCTGCAGTTCCGGCCCTGCGGGATCATCCCGGTGCTCCCAATCTGCTGATAACCAGATAGTTGTGGTGGAGCTCCAAAATTCGGCTCCCATACGGGTGCTATCTTGGGCACGCCCTGGAGGTTAGTTTTTTATATCATTGCACAGGTCTTTTGTATTTGTGCTGAAAACTGCATATGTGAGGTTACAAAATGGCCTCAGCATTACAGTCTATCATTTATGTCATTACAAACATTTCACGTTAGGCCACATAGGTCAGGGTTACAGGACTATAGGAGGGAGGATGCAATAATTATGTTGCAAATTCCTGTGAAGTTTAAGCTGATGCCACCTCGAGATTTTATGGCATAATCTTCACTTGTATTGTCAGAAGGCTGTCAACAATAAAGAAGCATGATCAAATGCAACCAAATCTGTCATATTCTGCCATTCGAATGAATACTTTTGATAATTCATGCTCTATTAAAATCATCACACCGCCTTCCTATCCCAATATGATCAATGGGTCATCTCATGCGATTGTGCAATTAATCTTGCAAAATAATTGAGGGCATTTTAAATCAACATGCAATATGAGATGGGATATTTAGGAGGATGCTCTTAACATGAAAGTAAAAGTCACTACTAGCATTTACTTCACATCCAAAGATAAAGCAGCTAAAAGAGCAAAGCACTTTAGGAAGTGAGCTCTAACATTTAGGCTTAGAGCATGGTAGAAATGTAACAAACAAATCAGTACATGAAGTAGATAAATACACAATATTATAAGCAAACCTTTGAGCATGTAGCCGATTAGCTAAAGTATAAACTATTGTCTTTTAAAGAAACACTAAGCCAAATGCTAATGACACAGGCAGTATATTAGGCAGTTTTCTTCACTGCAGACAAGGATTTGGGAATCTCAATACAGCGCCTCTAAGATCCAAAATGATTAGGAAAGATCACCCGTAAAACAGAGGAATTTCAAAAAGCATTCATTCAAAATTACCTATAATTTTATTCAGAAGGGAAACCAGTACTATCATCTAGTTTAAAAACTTTTTAAAATAAATAAAAATGTAAAAATTAACATTTTCTCAATTACCAATTCCACTGTGTATCATGGAGTTTGTGACAATGATTCAGAATTTACCACATAAGGATAGATTATATATATATATATATATGCATTACAAGTAGATGTTTGCAAAATATTACCAAACAGCAACGTAATTAAAGCCAATAGATCAGGTGGGACTTCGAATATCTTTGGATCAAGAAGCCATTGTGATTCTTTCAAAACTTAACACTCTTCTAAATATGAATGGCTCTCTTGTCTTAATGTTGATTTGGAAATCAATATCAAATTATTGGCAATTTTTGGGGCAGGATTATTTCACATTTAGTTAATAATAAAGAACACTGGGCCTCAGGTACAAAGACTCCATATAGGAAATCGTAAATTGTGACTAAATAACGATTCTCAATTTGCAATTTCTTATTTGGAATGTACTAAAATTGATTTGATAAAAGGGGTTGCAATTTTATCACAAACTTCTACTGAATGTATTGGTATTTTGTGAACCGATCTAATTACTATAAGGTTGGTTCTCAAAGTAGTCAATCATAATGGGTGGCAATTTGACCTACCTGATTACTATGCATGCAAATTGCAACCCACTGCGACTGGCCACTATCACAGAGATGGTGGCCTGCTGGGGTCAGAAGATCCCCATGTCTGTGACTGCTTTTAAATAAAGCAGTCTTTTTTTTTCATGCAGCCCGTTTTACAGAATCTGAAGGTTTACGACAGATAAAACACTTGTTTATGATTTTGACTGTCTAAATGCAAGCAATCCTAGAAGGGCAGTACTGGCACTTTTAGAATATGTTAAAATAAATGATGTAGCATAGCAGCATTACCACGAATGTAGAAAATGTCGCCATTAAGATACACTGGAAATTCTTAAGGCACCTATTCGAACATATGGAACTTCTGGTGCACTGCACCAATTGAATTAAGCCAATCCAGTGGAAACGACATGCAGTTATGGAATAATGGATAGCGCAGCGAACGCCTTCTCCATTAACAGAATGGATGCTTGATCCTGCCAGTCTGTCCTTATCTCGCCATACACTGAACGTCTTACATTACAAACAACTCAACCGTACATCTGACCCTTTTTATTTTTTCATAGGAAATAATTGTCAATGATAAGTAAGGAATACTGTGGCGTTTTCCCACATTTACTGCACAATCCAAGACTGGGGCATCAAAAGCTAAGTTTTTCTAGTGAACAGAAGTGTGTGAAAGAGCACTATAACAATTCCTTATTAGATTGGGTGTGGCTGACAAGTCCCTCACATCTCTTTTACGTAAAGGGAAAAAACGGTATTTAACAATATTTCCTACCATTGCGTTCGTGGAATTTCCACAGTATGAGCAATCTGCATAATGTTAAGTGACATGTGAAATTCAGGAAATTACGAACATCTTTAACTTACCTGGAATATGATTTAGGATTGGGATTGCAATTCATAGCCTGGGGTTTCAAAAGGCTACTCATGCAGACATCTTAAATTGCTTTATGAACCAGGTCCCTAATCACAATTTAGAACCAGGATCAATTGCCAAATATTCTTACCAGAGAGACCAGACTGACGATGCTTATATCAAAACTAACATTCTGGAGTGCTGCCATCAATGGCTTGGGATCCATGGTGGGAATAGTCAATAACCAAGCAGAGACGTACATTATGGGAGCAGAGACAAAAGTGCTTATCACCATACCTGAGGTTATCTGTAAAAAACATAGAATATAAGGTAAGCAAAGTGGTAAAAGCTGAACACGCTCTGCTCATCTGTATTTAGTAAAGCACATTTTCAAAGCAAAACCTCTCTGTCTACTGAAAACAGATGTGCAGAAAACACAGAAAACAATTAGTCACTCGCCTTCCAAATGACAAATTAACAGCAATATGTAATGCATTTGTAAAAGGTCAACAGTACAAGCATTGTATGCTTATGGAATAGTAGGTATTTTGGCTCTCTTGTTCCAGGTCTCTCATCCATTCCCTATACTAATAATTTTAATTTGAACTTTGTAAATTGCACACAAATTTACCCAGAGGTGAAATTTCCAGCAAATAAAAAAAAAAGGTTTGCCGCTTTTTTAAATGTCACAAAATGTTTTACATCAAGGTATTAAAACCTTTCCAAGAAAACCATGGCAAAGGCAAAATATATCAAGAAGTTTTCATAATGACATACGTTTAATGAAAGGTAGTGTAGGACTTAAAAATTGTAATCTCTAAGTTAACTCACTATAACATGGGACGACTACATTTGATAAACATTTTACAAATGGCAGACATAAACTAAGATGGTCGTGCACAGACTTTCCATGACCAATCTGGGGCCATAAGAATGACTATGGCCAGGTTGTTCCTGATCATCTTTAGTACCTTGGGAAGGAGTGGTATCAGCGAAAGGCGTACAGGAGGCAGGAGTTCCACTCAAGACGAAAAGCGTCTCAGAGCGAAAGCAGTGGCTAACAGATCTAACCAAGGCTCTCCCCACTCTAGGAAGAGACCCTGCATCACCTCCAAATGGAGACGACATTAGTGATCCGCCAGGCATTGATGGTGAAGTTTGTCCACCCTGGCGTTCAGAGAGCCCACCAGGTGTTGAAACACCAGGGAAATGCCCTGACGTTCCAGCCACGTCCAGAGGCGCAGGGGCTCTTGACAAAGAGTCCATGACCCCACCCTACCCTGTTTGTTGCAGTACCACATGGTGGTGGGGTTGTCTGTGAACACCTGCATTAGCCTTTCCTTGACCGAAGGAAGAAAGGCTTTCATTGTCAATCGGATCGCCCAGAGTTCTAGGAGGTTGATGTGAAGCCCAGACTCCGCCAGAGGACAGAGTCCTCTGATCGCCACCTCTCCCAGATGGCTGTCTCAGCCCAGAAGCGACACGTCTGTCACTATAGTCAGCTCTGGTTGGGGAAGGGAGAGGGGTCTGGCACTGACCCAATTGCGGTTTGTCAGCCAGCACTGCAGGTCTTTTGCAGTACTCGCTGAGATCTGGACCAGGTCGGAGAGATTCCCCAGATGCTGTTCCCACTGAAACTTCAGGTCCCAGAGCAGAGCCCTTCTATGCCAGGAGGATAGACCCGAAACTGGATTGTGTCCAGAATGGCTCAGATGAAAGAGCATCTGAGAGTGAGTCACATGTGGCTTTGGCTTGTTGATAGTGAACCCTAGGGAATGCAGGAGGTCGGCTATAGTCTGGAGGTGTGAGACGACTGCCTGGGGCAAGCCCGCCTTCAACAGCCAATCATCGAGGTAAGGGAAGACTGGAACCCCTGACCTCCAAGATCACTTTTGTAAACACTCGAGGGTTACTGGTGAGGCCAAAGGGGAGTATGGCAAACTGAAAGTGCTCTTGGTTCACTGTGAATCTCAGGTAGTGCCTGTGGGCCGGCAGGATGGGGATGTGGAAATCTGCTTCCTGCAAGTCCAAAGCCACCATCCAGTCTTCCGAGTCCAGGGCAGACAGGACCTGAGCTAAGGTGAGCATTTTGAACTTCTCATTTTTCAGGAAAAAGTTAAGAAAGCATAAGTCTAGGATATGGAAAAGGCCTCTGCACTTTTGGGCATCAGAAAAATAGCAGAAAAAGCAAACAAGACCTACATCTGATGCCGGCACCCTATCAATGGTTCCTATGACCTAAAGAATCAACACTTTCTGGCGGAGCAAGTAGAGGTGGGCCTCCATCAGCCGGTCGTAAGTGGGTGGCAAGGGTGGAGGGGTTTCCAGAAAAGGGAAGGATTAGCCCCTCTGGACGATTTGAAAAAAAACCCACATTTTTGATAGTATAGACTTCCAGGGAGGCAGGTGATCGTAAATCCTGCCTCCAATGGGTGCCTGTGGTGGTATTAGGGCAAACTAAAGGGGTTTGGAGGCTGCGGCTGCCAGGTGGGTGGTGGACTGACACAAACGTCTCCTGGTGATCCAATGTGATGTGTGGGAATCGTGTCCACAGCCACGAAAGGGTTTGAAAGCCGGTTGGCCTTGATGGCTGGGTGAGAAAGGATGTGGTTGGCAGGCCTACCGTAACCATGGTTGGGGCAATAGACAGACTGTTGTAGGCTAGGAACCATGGATAGGCCAAAGGACCTGGCTGTCCTCTGCTATCCTTAAAGAGCTCCAGCGTGGAGTCTGCCTTCTCACCAAAGAGGCGAGGACCACCAAAGAGCACATCCATGAGCGAAGCTTGGACATCTCCCGAAAAGCCAGTGGTTCTCAGCCAGGCACAGCGTCTCAGTGCCACGGACTATGAAATTGCTCTGTATGGCTCGGGCCTCCTCCAAGACCATAGGCAGCACTAGCGCAACCGAATCCCACACATTGTGTTGGTATTGGTCCAAAAGGCATGCAGTGTTCTCTGACCACAATGCTAAGCTGGCAGAAGAGAAAATCCTCTTACCGAAGGTATTAAGCCTTTTGGATTACCTATCCAGTTTAGTGCTAGAGAACATGCCGGGATTGATCCTAAAAGTAGAGGCTTGCACCACCAAGGAGGAAACCCCAGGAGCGGAGCAATGGTGGTGTGCAATTGTCATGTGCACAGGAGCCCCTAGCAGGGCTTAGACCAGGCCCCAAGGAGGACATCTTTAAGGGCCTCACTGACTGGGAGTAGGGTTCAGAAGGGGCGACTCCCGGCTGAAGCACAACTTCAAGACGTTTGTAATGGCTGACACTGTGGGCAACTGAAGGTCCCAGACCTCAGCTGTCCTCCACACTATCATTGCAAATGAGGCAACCGCCTCCATAGCCACGGTAGGGGAGAGTTCAGGCCAGTGTCTGTTGTGGTGTCCAAATGACTGGTACCCGACAGTTCCTCATACCAGTTATCCTCTGTGTCATCTAGGGCATGATGGTAATCATACAGGTCCTCTGATCCTTCCCAATCATCACCCTCTCCAGGCCTCTCAAAAGAAAAAGGCACTTGCTCCAGCTTGGCAGCCATGGTACCATTCGGCGACGAAGTAGGCATTGTGAAACGGCCATCTGGTTCTGTGTCGGGTATAATGATGGGGCATGTGCCGCTGTGGGGCATCTGTGGCACAAGGAGCGATGCACTGGAAGGGGCGGAGAGGAAGGTCACAGTCCTGTAGGCGGTGCCGCTATGGATCTAGCACTGGATCCAGGGGGCCCAACTGGCGCAGAGGGCTGACCCACTGGCGGAGAACTACTACCACTATATAATATTATATATATATATTCCCAAATCCCGGAGGGGAGGTAACAGGGAAAAGATATTGAGAAAGTTAGAATCAAAAATGATTTTAGAGTTGGACAGTAAAACACCTAATGGCTTGAACAATACGGAGGACCTGTACCACTTTCTGTAATGTTTTATTAGCTTTGGACTTCTGTATGAATTAGTACATTTGTTTACGATCTCTTTAATACCGATTGATTAGAATGCCTGCAGGTTGTTAAGATTTTAGTCCTTTTTATTAACTTTGTTAAGCAGGAGTATTACCTTATTACCCAGTGGTTTTAGTTGTTGTATATTTATTGTAGTATTATTAGCACTAGCACTTTATGAGGGTCTATTTTGGATCTTTTAGCACTTTATAGATATTCTGGCACTTTCTTTTGCGATTTTGCACATTTCAGCCTGAGAATTAGAATGGGTACTCTCCAGCATTTAAGCAGGAAGTTGAAAACAGATTGGTACTGTATAAGATACAGACATGAGCCACAAATGTATATTGTTTACAAAGAATTATTGCAATTTGCACAGCCATAGTTTTTATTATCATTATGATTATGTTTTTATCAACATATTGATTATATGTCTCATGAACTTAATATGCAGTGCTTCACGTATATAATGTGAATCTGTAACGTCTTTTATGGCTAAGGTTGTTTTATGAATTCTTAATTATTTACTTATAATGTAGAATTATTACCTTGAATTCAAATGCAATATTGTTATATTAATATTTGCACATCTATGCAGGAATACTTTTGACTCATGTCTGCAAAAGGGTCCCATTGATGGCCGAATTACGAAAGGTTTGGAAAACAGACTCGTTAGTGCTGTCACACAAGAATGCCAGTGTTTTTTCTATGCTTATTAACCACGTGGTGATAGCACCTTAACACAGCATTGTATTTAAAATGGCGAACGGCGTTTCTTACTTGACTTGTGAGCAAGGGTACTAGGTACCCGAAACGCGTCAGGTTCGAGGTTCTTGAAATAAATAACATCTGGCCTCACATCGCTGGGTTCGTGTCTCTGTTCGCCAGGTGGATGGAAGTGCAGAGCTTCAGGATTATTTTATATATATATATATATATATATATATATATATATATATATATATATATATCTGAATGTAGGTCAGGATAACTTTGCAGAAACGTTGTGCAACATAAATATATTATCCGTTTTCTAATATTGACTCCAATGTAGCAATATTTTTTAAATGATATTAAGTAGAACACAACATTTATGTCTGACTATATTCTGAACAATATTCTGCCAACAATATTTTAGTGCCATACACATTTTCTCCTAGCCATTTGGGGACATCCAGAATGTGCATTTGCAGCGTGACGATTTAATCTACTGAAATAAGTTAATCTATTTCATATTGTGTCTGCATTTAACCATTTTCTATGATACATTATTTTGGTAACAGGTTCTAATTGTAAACTCCGTCAAGACTGTGCAGTTAGTACACTGCAGACTTAGTATACTGTAGTCTTACAACGTTTTTATAGTAAAGTGCATCACTGTACACACATCCATGACTTACTAGGTGGGCCTAAACAATATCTTAAGAAAAATACCCTTTCTTCAGCAAAGTGCCGACGTCCACAAATGCATAATGGTTGCAGACATATAAATCAGTCCATACGTACAAGTTCTACTTCCATATTGAAATGGTTTGCAAAGATTGCCACTCCAGGCGCTGCAGGGAAGACACCGTAGAAAAATGCATAGTTTGCTAAAGAGGTATGATTCACCAAACTGCTACTTCTGTCCAACAGCTCCACCATTTCCCTGCAGATTAGAGGTAACACCAATCTGAAAGATAAACATTAAAAGTATTCT
The DNA here is from genome assembly GCA_963921515.1 of Calotriton arnoldi. Taxonomy (NCBI): domain Eukaryota; kingdom Metazoa; phylum Chordata; class Amphibia; order Caudata; family Salamandridae; genus Calotriton; species Calotriton arnoldi. Next base: position 972,895 of record CAWUFW010005681.1, read on the forward strand.
AGTTACTACACACAGATAACAAATGCGTCAAAGCTATCATAAATCGCACAATCAACATGGTGGTGGCAGAAATAACTATTTATTTGAAAGATAACTCTAGAGACCAGAAACATAAAAGGAATTGAAGCAATCGCTCCTTACATTCCCTAACACTGTTAATGTACGAATAAGCACTGTGTACTGGTTTAGCTTGATGTATGTGATAATTATCTTCAAATGACATATGTGGTTTGTGCAGTTTTCATTTATAGCGGTTAGCGATATTTGAAGTGTGGTTTGAAGCACTAGATACATAAATATGAGATAGCTTTACATAATATAATAAAGAAGTATGGTTACATTAGAACCGCACCCTGACTAGATCACAACTTACTGATGCAGAAATTACATTCTAGCATGGACTACTCATTTTTCAAGGATTGCACAATGATAGTTCTATTTACACTATCCTTCTCAGTTCTTAGTCACCTGCAAAACAAGCACTGGCAAAGCAAATAGGTCTCGCCTATGCAAGAGGTATTGGTTTGCCAAGGCAAAGACAATAGCTCTTTGCAACACTGCAATGTTGTAAACCAGTTCAGCATGTCTAAAAGTTAGTAGTGTAGAGGAGAGTGGCGTGGAGTGGAGTAGTCTAGAGTATCACAGAGTAGAGAGGCGTAGAGTGGAGAAGAGTGACAGAGTGGACTGTAGTTGAGTGGCGTAGAGTGGAGGCTTGTGGAGTGGCATAGAGTGGAGAGGAGTGTCATGCAGTGTCGTAGAGTGGAGTGTCGTAGAGTGGAGTGTCGCAGAGTGGAGTGTTGTGGGGTAGACGGGAGTGGAGTGGTATAGAGTGGATTAAAGTGGTGCAGAGTGGGGTAGAGGCGAGTGGATGGTGTGGGGTGAAGTGAAGTCAAGAGGAGGGGCGTACAGTGTAGGAAGAAGAGGAGTACAGTATTGTAGAGTGGAGTGGGCGAGTGTTGCAGACTGGGGTGGCATAGAGTGGAGTGGTGTAGAGTGGAATAGTAGAGCGGAGTGGTGCAGAGTGGAAAGTGGAGCACAGTGAAGTAGTGTGTCAGAGTGGAGTGGCATGGAGTGGAGTAAAGTGGTGTGGCATAGAGGGAGATGCGTAGAGAGGAGTAGAGAGGCACCGAGTGGAGCAGAATGATGTGGAGCAGAGTGGCACAGAGGGGAGTAGAGTGGCATAAAGTGGAGTAGAGGGTTGTAAAATGTAGGGGAGTGGCGCAGAGTGGAGACTCAGAGTGGAGAGCCGTAGACTGGAGTGTCGTGGCGTAGGTTGGAGTGGGGTAGAGTGGAGTGTTGTGGAGTGGAGTAAATTGTTGTGGCGTGGAATGGAGTGTTGTGGCGTAGCAGGGAATGGAGTGTCGTGGCGTAGTAAAGTGGAGTGGTATAGATTGGAGTGGCGTAGAGGGGAATGTCAGAGTGGAGGAGCATAGCGTGGAGGTATGTAGAGTGGAGGGGTGGAGAGTGTCCTAGAGTGGAGTGGAGAGGCGTGGAGCAGAGTGCCGTAGAGTGGAGTTCCGCAGAGTGGAGTGCCATAGAGTGGAGCGTCAGAGTGGAGAGGCATGTTGTGGAGTGTCAGAGTGGAGTGGCGGTAGCACAGAGTGGAGTAAACTGTCATAGAGGGAGTAGAATTTCACAGAGTGGAGTGGCGTACAGTGGAGTATCGTAGAGTGGAGTATCAGAGTGGAGTGTAGTGGAGTGTCGTGGAGTGGAGTGTCATGGAGTGGAGTGTCATGGAGTGCAGTGTCGCAGGGTGGAGTGTCACAGAGTGGAGTATCAGAGAGTGGAGTGGAGTGTCAGAGTGTATTGGCGAAAGTAGAGTGTATTAAAGTGGAGAAGAGTAGAGTGGTGTGGAGCGACATGGAATGGGAGTACGTAGAGTGGCATGGAGAGGAGTAGAGGAGAGTAGAATGGAGTGGAGAGGCGTAGAATGGAGTAGAGTGCCATGGAGTGGAGTGAAGCGCTGTGGAGTGGAGTGTTGTAGAGTGGAGTGTCATACAATGGAGTGGAGTAAACTGTTGTACAGTGGAGTAAAGTGTCGTAGAATGGAGTAGAGTGCCGTAGATTGGAGTAGAGTGGCATAGAGTGGCATGTCATGGAGTGTCGTAGAGTGCTGTCAGAGTGGAAAGGCATAGAGTAGAGCGGAGTGGCTTATAGCTGAGTAGAGTAGTGTAAGTAGAGTGGAATAGAATGGCGAAGAGTAGCGTGGAGTGGCTTAGAGTGTCATGGAGTGTTGTAAAGTGCCGTGGCGTGGAGTGGAGGGTCTTAGACTGAGGGGTGTAGAGTAGAGGGGCATAGAGTGGAGTAAAGTGTTGTAGAGTGGAGTGTCGTAGAACAGAGATTCGTAGAGTGGAGGGGTGTGTAGTGTCATAGAGTGGAGTGTTGTAGAGTGGAGGGGCGTGGCGTGGAGGGGCGTAGAGTGGAGGGGCGTAGAGTGGAGGGATGTAAAGTGGAGGGACGGACAGTGGAGTGTCAAAGAGTGGAGTGCCATAGAGTGGAGGAACGTAGAATAGAGTGGAGGAACGTAGAATAGAGTGGAGGAACGTAGAATAGAGTGGAGTGTTGTAGATTGGAGTGTGGTAGAGTGGAGTGGCGAAGAGTGGAGTGGCGAAGAGTGGAGTGGCGAAGAGTGGAGTGGCGAAGAGTAGAGTGGCGAAGAGTAGAGTAGAGTGGAATGATGTGAAATGGCATGGAGTGGGATAGAGTGGAGTGTCAGAGTCGAGTGGCGGTAGCATAGAGTGGAGTAAAGTGTCGTAGAGTGGAGTATCATAGAGTTGTGGAGAGTGAATTGGCGTGGAGGGGTGTAAAGTTTCGGAGAGTGGAGTATCGTAAAGTGGAGTGTCATAGGATGGAGTGGTGTTGAGTGGATTGGTGCAGAGTAGAGTGGCTTTGCATGGTGCAGAGTAGAGTGGCGTATAGTGGAGTAGAGTGAATTGGAGTGGGATAGAATGGAGGGTCAATGAGTTGAGAGGCGTGGAGTGGAGTAGAGTGCTGTGTCGTGGAGTGTCGTAGAGTGGAGTGTGGAAGAAAGCAGTATCGCAGAGCGGAGTATCATAGAGTGGAGAGGCGTTGAGTGGATTGGCATAGAGAAGAGTGGCTTAGAATGGAGCAGAGTAGAGTGGTGTAGAGTGGAATGAGTAGAGTGGCATGGAGCTGCATGAAGTGGGATAGAGTGGAGTGACAGAGTGGCATGCTGTGAAGTGTCATAGTGGTGTAGAGTGGATTACCATAGAGTGTCGTAGAGTGGAGGGGCATAGAGTGGAGTAGAGTATTGTAGACTGGAGTGGAGTGGCGTACAGTGGAGTAGAGTGGCTTAGAGTAGAGTGGAATAGAGTGGCATAGAGTTTAGTAGCGTGGCGTAGGTGTAGTAGAGTGGCACAGAGTAAAGTGGCATAGAGTGTCATGGAGTGTTATAAAGGGGGTTGGGGTGGTGTGGGGGGTCTTAAAGTGAGAGGCGTTGAGTGGAGGGCATAGAGTGTGGTGGAATAAAGTGTTGTAGAGTGTACTGTCAGAGTGGAATAGAGTTTCGTATAGTAGAGTGGAGCAGAGTGGAGCGAGTGGAGTGGAGTGGAGCAGAGTGGAGCGAGTGGAGAGGCGTGGACTGGAGAAGAGTGCAGTGGAGTGGCGTCAAGTTGACTGGTGTAGAGTAGATTGGCTTAGAGTTCAGCAGAGTAGAGTGGAGTAAGTAGAGTGGCGCAGAGAGGCATGGAGTGGGATAGAGTGGAGCGAAGTGGAGTAGAGTGAAGTGTCGTGGAGTGTCATAGGTTGGAGTGTCGTAGAGTGGAGTGGGATAGAGTGGAGTGGGATAGAGTGGAGTGGGATAGAGTGGGGTGGGATAGAGTGGGGTGGGATAGAGTGGGGTGGGATGCAGAGTGGGGTGGGATGCAGAGTGGGGTGGGATGCAGAGTGGGGTGGGATGCAGAGTGGGGTGGGATGCAGAGTGGGGTGGGATGCAGAGTGGGGTGGGATGCAGAGTGGGGTGGGATGCAGAGTGGGGTGGGATGCAGAGTGGGGTGGGATGCAGAGTGGGGTGGGATGCAGAGTGGGGTGGGATGCAGAGTGGGGTGGGATGCAGAGTGGGGTGGGATGCAGAGTGGGGTGGGATGCAGAGTGGGGTGGGATGCAGAGTGGGGTGGGATGCAGAGTGGGGTGGGATGCAGAGTGGGGTGCCGCAGAGTGGGGTGCCGCAGAGTGGGGTGCCGCAGAGTGGGGTGCCGCAGAGTGGGGTGCCGCAGAGTGGGGTGCCGCAGAGTGGGGTGCCGCAGAGTGGGGTGCCGCAGAGTGGGGTGTTGCAGAGTGGGGTGTTGCAGAGTGGGGTGTTGCAGAGTGGGGTGTTGCAGAGTGGGGTGTTGCAGAGTGGGGTGTTGCAGAGTGGGGTGTTGCAGAGTGGGGTGTTGCAGAGTGGGGTGTTGCAGAGTGGGGTGTTGCAGAGTGGGGTGTTGCAGAGTGGGGTGTTGCAGAGTGGTGTGTTGCAGAGTGGTGTGTTGCAGAGTGGTGTGTTGCAGAGTGGGGTGTTGCAGAGTGGGGTGTTGCAGAGTGGGGTGTTGCAGAGTGGTGTGTTGCAGAGTGGTGTGTTGCAGAGTGGTGTGTTGCAGAGTGGTGTGTTGCAGAGTGGTGTGTTGCAGAGTGGTGTGTTGCAGAGTGGTGTGTTGCAGAGTGGTGTGTTGCAGAGTGGAGTAAAGCGTCAGAGTGGAGTAGAGTGGCATGTTGTGGAGTGTCAGAGTGGTGTAGACTAAATTGGCATAGTGTTGTAGTGTGGAGTATCGTAGAGTAAAGTGTCAGAGTGGAGTGTCAGAGTGTAGTAGAGTGGCTTAGAGATGAGTGGTATGGAGTAGAGTGGAGTGGTATGGAGTAGAGTGGAGTGTTGTGGAGTAGAGTATAATGGTGTAGAGTGCAGTAAGTAGAGTGGAATAGAGTTGCATAGAGTGCAATGGCATAGAGTGCATGGAGAGTTGCAAAGTGGTGTGGAGTAGGGTAGAGGGTCTTAGAGTGAGGGCGTGGAGTGTTGTAGAGTGGAGTAGAGTTTTGTAGAGTGGAGGGGCATGTAGTGTCATAGAGTTGAGTGTTGTGGAGTGGAGAGGCGTAGAATGGAGTAAATTGTCACAGAGTGGAGTGGTGTAGCATAGAGTGGAGAAGTGTCATCTAGGGGAGTAGAGCGGTGTGGCGTAGAGTGGAGTGTCGTAGAGTGGCGTATCACAGAGTGGAGTAGAGTTCTGGAGTGGCGTAGAGTAGCTTAGAGGTAAGTGGCATAGAGTGACAGATTGCCAAAGAGTGGAGTTGAGAAGAGTACAGTGTCAGAGTAGAGTGACGTAGAGTGACGTAGAGTGGAGAAGCGTAGAGTGGAATAAAATGTCGTAGAGTGGAGCGAAGCCGAGTGGAGTGCCGTACAGTGGAGTGGAGTAAAGAATCAGAGTGGAGTGGTGTAGCGTGGAGTGTCGCAGAGTGGAGTAAAGTGGCACGGAGTGTAGGAGAGTGGAGTGGCTTAGAGTGGCATAGAGTGGCGTACAGTGGAGTGTCGTACAGATGAGTAGCATGGCCTAGAATGAAGTGGCATGCAGTGTCGTAAAGTGGAGAGGCATAGAGTGGAGTGGGGTAGAATGGCGTGGAGTAGATGATCATAGAGTGCAGTAAAGTGGGGTGGAGTGTTGTATAGTGGACTAGAGTGGTCTAGAGTAGCATAGAGTGGAGTGGCACAGAGTGGAGTAGAGTGTCATTGAGTGAAGAGGTGACGGAAGGAGAAGAGTGGATTTGAGTACTGTGGTGTAAAGTGGACCAACATACAGTGGAGTGGTGTATAGTGGCATAGAGTGGAGTAAAGTAGAGTGGAGTACAGGGGCATAGAATGGAGCGGCATATAGAGTGGAGGGGCATAGAGTGGAGTGGCGTAGAGTGGAGTAAGCATGGTGTGGTAGTACACTGCCATTACAGACAACACATTTTCAATTGAAATGACCAATACATTTGTACTGACATACAGCTTTACTGATAAAACTATACAGAGCACAAATGATAATGTGTGGAAAAGGCATCACCTAGTGTATTGATTTGTTTTGATCATATGGAAATATCAGATTCCAGCACACTTTAGAATTACAAAAAATTTGCTTTATTTGTGCTTTACTAATTCAGATATATTCTGAAATATTTGCACAGTTCATTTACAGACATTTAAATTCTGTTGTGTGCTGAAATAAAGCCTTTAGTAAGAAAAATAAATTTGTAGAGCCCACAGTACCAAAAAGTGTCAAGGCACTAACATAACCCAGAAGCTGCGACAGAGGCAGGGACAGCAAATGGGAAAACCGAGTAAAACCTACACAGATTCAAAGAGAAAAACAGCCACCCCCTTTTAACCTCCAGACGGTCAGATAAAGCCTCTCACTTTGAACTTAGAGAAAGAAAAGTAAACACCAAGCTTCCTCGGAAGACAGACTGACATTTGACCCCTTTCTTTGAATGCACAGCCAATGTGACAAGGTAAGAACAAAATTTAAAGGCCTGTTTACAGAAAGTGAGAAATCATGGAAGAATACAGTAAACAGGCTATGCTACACAGGAGGAACAAAGACATGGTGGACAGCCTAAAACAAACAAAGCCAGCAAATAGAAAGCAAGCAAATGTGAGTTACAAAACACAAAGCCAATGGTAAGCAATGGGTGGAATGCATACTTAGGTCAGCTTTACGAATGTCCCCAAGATGTCTTTAGGAAACCAGGCAGCTGCACTGTCTGGTAGGCTTTGACCTAAAAAGGAAGCACTGCTCTTAACATGCCATAATCCTAGATTAAATTAATGTAATGTGTTATTGGACATAAAATAATATAAGTGGGCAGGGTAGGGAAACAAAAACAAAATCGGGGGGTGGGTCACAATCCTGTGGAACTCCCGGCAAAAAAAAAAAACCTGAGAAATGGCGTTCTGCCATTTAAAAAAAATACATTATGTGGGGAAGGGGTGTGAGTAGGGCCCAATGCATCAATTAAGGGAAAGGGTGTACCGCCTCATCCCCGAGTTTTGTTAGGCCTCAGGGAGCTCATCCCTCGGGTCAAAATCATAAACTAAGAGGAAGAGGGCTGCGTGGCTCCCCTCCCAGAGCCTTAAAATGCCCCAGGGGCCCATCCCCTCCAGGCCATAAAACAACTTAAAAAAAGAGGGGGGGCACGTGGTCTCCCTCCCAGAGCCTCTAAAGGCTCTGGGGGTCCCATCCTCCAGGGCTGGCTCAAGTACTCTGTCGCAGAGAGCCCACCCCTGGGACAGAGTAGTTTCCCTGCCTGCACTGATGTGGGCAGGAAAAAGTGTTTGCTTCAGCAGGTGCATTTTTAAATCACCCGCCAGGCAGGAGCAAACATGCCTTCCCTTCCTGCAGCAGCATGGGCAGTCTAGGTCTGGGCGTGACTAGCAATATGGGGAGTTGGGTGAGACACAGGATTATATCTTACCCTGCAGACGTCTGATTAAAAGGGGTTCTGGACCAAGGCCTTTTCCGGCCCTAACCAGTATTGTTTTCTCTGTGTCCACCTGGGCGATGGGACAACCTGAAGAGTTGTTTGAAGTGGTGAGAAGGCAGAAAGGGATGTCACTTCCTGTGGAGATAGATGATGGAGAATGAAGCCCCATTGCCTGGCTTTTTCAGGTGGTTTAGACAGGAAGATAGTGATGTCATTTCCTGTGTAGATAGATGATAGAAAATGAAGTCCGCTTGCTTCTTCTTTTAAAGATGGTTTTGGTGGGAAACCAGTGATGTCACTTTCTGTTCAAATGGATGATTGGAAGTGCAGTGGTGTTTTGTGCAGGATTTTGGGGAATTAGGTCCTCTCGCCCGGCATAGTCTTTTAAAGATGGATTTGGCGGGAAATCAGTGATGTCACTACCAATTGAGATGGTTGATGGGAAATGCAGTGGTGTCCCCAGAGCAGCTGTAATCTGTTTTACTGCCACTGTTAATAATTTATTGCACCCTCCACTCTGCAGTACTTTATGATTTTATGTTGCTCTTTCTACTGCACACTGTATGCAAAAGTATATGTTTTATGTGAAGTGTACTGATATCAGGTGCACTATGTAAGAATGTTAAGTAAATAAAAAAACACAATCACATAAACCTAGGTAAAATGTTTCATTTGTTAAGAGGGCGCACTACTTCACCCAAAACATGCTTTATATTTTGAAGGTCACTGTTAATACACAGTATGAAATAAATGCAAAAGATTAGCACTTTACTAAAAACAGTTTCATCAGACAAGAGTCTGCTTCACAAGTTAAAGTACATTTTTTTATCATACGAACTACCAAATTGGATATTACGGTTGCGTCAGCCAGCACTCAGTTCCCCAGTCCCTAAATTCCCAAGTACTACACAAACTGATTACAAATAGGCAAGTCTTCCCTAACAGACATTTCTGCCTCATCCATATGCTGGTGACAGCTACATAATATATCAATTTACAATATAGCGGATATATAAAAAAAGTTTAACTAAATGAAGATCTATGGAAAATAGCCTTGATATACAGATTACCACATAAATCATGTGATGTACCGCTCTACCAAAAGGCAAACATGTCAGTCGTACAACAATCCCCTCAAGAGGTTGGCTTTTCAGAGTGTCTTTCCCCCCACCTCAATTAACTTTCCTCACAGTATTAACAGGTTGTCATCTTCATTTTGTCTAAGAAGCATGCACAGGGGGATTTCTACAGCTAATACAGAGACATTAAGCGTTCATTTATCAGTTTTTATCACTTTAACTATTTGAAATTTTCACCATGGAGTCAAACCAACTGAGAAAACTGAAACCAAGTAACCCAATGCCTGATCAGACTGTGTTTATTTTAATAATACTTTTTGACTAAAATGGGTCATTGCACTGTTGGCTGCTCCCATGGTTTCAATTAGGTTTAGCAAGTGGTTGCAGCAGCTACCCTTGGCTTTCCTGTTGGCATTCCTGGAACAGTACCTTCTGTCTCAGGAACCAACAGGGATCAAAAAAGTTCTCCATGCTTGTTGAGGTTTATACTTCATGTCCTTCTCCTAGCAATTCAACATCAAAAACACAGCATTTAATGACTTAGGTCACAACATCTAGGATTGCTCTGCACAAATTCTAACTTATGTTTTACAATTCATAATCAATGCAGTGATATTCAAGAAAGCAAATAATAGAAGATAAAACAATATAACTTACAATTTTGCTGTGATGAGAAGGAGCAGTGAAACAAAAGCCGACTTGTCAAGTTTCTTTATCTGGCCCACCATGGAAAGTCCAAGAAAAAAGAGTGCAGAGCCAGCAAAGGAACTGCTCAGTCCATCAATAAAATTTTCCATGAAGGCAGGGATTTTCTGGCCAAGAAGAAAATTGAAGCAGATTCCAATGAAGACCATTAGTATGATGGGGTTTTTTAACACATGGAGAAGGGCATATCCCACAATTGTGATTCTGTTCTGTGACACATTAGGATGGTCTCTCCATTTCTGGATTTCGCAGAAGATAAACCCAATAGGATTCAGCATAATAAGGGATACAGGAGCCACCAAATAAATATACTGGAGATATTCTGGGTAGGAGGACTGGTATAAAGCTTCCACTATAAAATACAGAAATAAAATTGGTTATTTTTTAAATTAATAATTTGTTTTGAAATTATACCATTACATAACACATCCATCATACTTGAAGCCGAACTTCAGTCAACAGGCGACTCCAATTAATGACCTGTGAAGGGCATGGTGATTATGGAACATCCTATTAAGGAATTTGTAGTCTCACCTACAGTGCATTGCACAAAAATCATCAGGAATATTTTTCCTGTTTGCCCACATATTATATTGGTATATTTGAACAATCAAAATGGCCCCCATTAAGAATTCTTTTAAATACAAATGGCAAGGAAATTAGGTCTAAGTGTTAAACCCTCATAAAACCATCACATCATGTAAGTAAAACCCATGTACAAAATGTATCAATATCACATAGGGTAAAAGTCACGTCAGGAAAAGTTTCACCACAGTGAAAACAGCATTGTTCCATGAAATATTTTTTCCTTCACCACAATCTCAAAAAGAACTTCAACGTTATTTTTTTTAACAATAAAATTAAATAACCCCATAAGGAGAGACTAAACAATCACAAATGTGCACTAAACCGATAACATAAGATCTTACGTCACAATTGAAAGAATAATATTGAAGTAATCACTGAAAAACCAAGTTGAGTTTCCTGTGTCATACACATCATGCTGAAACTAACTACTTTGACCAAGTACACCAAAGTGAGTGAGGAATCACATTTACAAATGTGAAGGGCCACCTGCTAATCAATCTTTTAAAAGTTTCTAACATGGGAAGCTATCATTGTTTCTCTGCATTTGATACAAAGGGCAGAATAACAAGAAATTAATTGGTTTATTTTTTCCCTCTTACCAAAGTACCAATTTGTACAATCATTCCAGGTATGAATGAAGTATTATAAATAGAAAGAAAGCAATGTGCAGAAATATGTTACGCTAAAAAGGGAGTTATGAGAAACAGAAAAGGGCATTAACGGTGTGGGACATACAGGCATTAGGTATGGGTTCTATACAGAATTAAGCTGCAAGATAAGTGGGGTGGGAAAGCTAGGGTGAAGCAAACAAACAATATAATCACATCTGTAACTGTATATCCATTTCATTCCTAATATTTTTCTAATGAATTTGTAGTTTGATACTGCATGAGGGTTAAACTATAGATAGGAATAGCACACCATAGTCTTTAACAACAAGCCTAATATCCTCATCATTCATTGGATAGCTCTGAAGGTCGTTTCTAGCATGTGGTGATCAATTTATGAGATATTCTATGCATCAGTAAATTTATGGTTCACTTGGGGGTAATGGATCTTGTGGAAGAGGAACAATTATAAAGATTACGATTTGTCAATTTAGTGGTTTTTTAAGAATAGCTAGAGCCCCGAGTGAATTATTCATAATAAACTAAAATGTTTCATAAGCAATGGGAGTGTAAAGAATTTGGCAGTCTTTACAGATAATCATACATTAGGGTCCTGGGGAAAGTCAGAAAACTATATGGATTTCTAACACTGCAAGCCCTTTTTTCTTTGTTTTAACAAGCAGATGTATGCTTGAAATGAGAGTTGGTAGATAAATAATGTGCCATGGGAGGCGTTATTTATAAATATTGAAATTTCTTCCATTACGGTAAAGGCGTAATTCTGGGATGGGTATCTATGTTTGCTGGGTCTTGTCTTGTAGTAATAGTGGCCATCAAATAATTATTTGACCTGAATTAAGAAGCAACTGAATTTGATCCAGACTGCAAGATGCACTATGTGAGCAATATTTAAGGCTAACTGTTGAGCAGGGTCTGACCGTTTATCCTTCCCAACCATCCTAATACTGAATAACCCACCCACCCTTTCAGCTACGCTGAAGAAGTTAGTGGTTGAATGCTTGCTACAGCGTGAGTTCCCACAAATAGGCCATCTTTTTAAGCAGGGATAATTTACAACCCGAGAACACCTCAAACAGGGCAGCTCAAAAAAAGCCCGGGATATATTCATCTACTAATAGAATTTTTTTTTTAAAAAGACGATTTTGACGTTCACCTTACAAATTCCCATATTTGAACTCCTAAATCATATTACTGAATCGAAGAACCACAGGAAAGAGGTCCTCAGGCCATAGAAACCTTTTTGGCTTCCCCACTACTGCAATACAAAATACGAGAAGTGTCTGTGTATATGATCTTGGTATTCAGATACTGAATGAAATATGTTATTGCTGCTGTGCTCAAATCAAATCTGTTCCACCGAAACCTAGACACAGGCTACTGCACTTTACGTTTTTGCAATCTGTAGATCCTTAACACCAAACATATCAAATAAAATTATTCTGATGGAATTGGATTGATGGCAAGGATATAGGTAAACTCAGGCCAGTATGCAACACCCAGCTATCGAAATTGCCCCGAAGATGGCACTATTATGATATTTTGACTCTATGCCAAAAAGGAATAGTTAACTTACAGCATTACTACTAGTAATGGCGAAGCGATGTTTAGTCACTGCCTAAATGAGAGGCCCACTCCCTAAATTTGAATCATTGCTCAGGGATGCAATTCAATGCAATGAGTCTGCAGACGCATATCAGACACCTCTGCCCATTAGATCCAGGCCAAAGAATACCTGGAGCCTACCTGGTTGCTATCTTGAGCAAACTACCAAAATGGGACCCAATGGGAACCATGCACCTGGTAACACCAACTGATCCCGTACTAGAGATGGGGCGATTGACAAGTTGGGATAACCTCTGAATTGTTCCTGACAGGCAAATGAGTCATGTTATGTCTGCATGCTTACAACTCTGTAAAACATGTGTTGGAAAACTTTTCTGGATAAGAAAATTACAGTCTTTGTTGTTGTACCAATGTCATGTAATGGTGCCTGGGTTTCTATTTACTTTAAAAATAATAAATAAAATGTCAACTAAATAAATAAAGAATCAATTGGATAAAAACTTCTAGCTATTGCGTCAAGAATTTTTAATTTTATTAAGGACACAGCGGCGAGGATTATGCTTCTCTTTCTTTATCTACTGAAACACAGCAGTCAATGAAACAGTACACAGAAAAACACTACATTTCCCATGAGCCCTTTAGCCCATCCTCCATCCTGTTTCACCAATCAGGACCCCCCAGTCCATATATAATGCCATGGAACCTCAGTCCTTCCTCTTTCTTTGCGAAACAAACAGCTTCAACCATAAAACAAACGATCCGACTCAAACGCGAGCCAACTTCGTCCAACATGACCCTGATGACCAATCCAAGCACTCCGCATTCGACTGTCAGGAGAAACCGATAACCTCCGATCCATCCTGCAACTCCAACAGAATCAGCCAGCCAAACCTAGACACCTTTTACGTCAGTTTGGAATCCATTGCTGTGAGACAAAAAATGTAATCGCAATATCCCACCTCTAACAGGAGAAATGCAGTCAACCGGTGGGTTAACATAAAGCATTGATATAGCTATCATAAGCACAATATACATATCACAAAGTATGCAGGTGAGATAATCCTCGCCTCTATGTCCTTAATAGAATTGAAAATTCTTGATGCAATAGCTAGAAAACATTTTATTCTATGGCAGGACCGGAGGCTTCAGATTATGCTTGTTCAAAGCTCTGACACCACAACAGATGCAACATCTACAACTGGTTTGTGATAAAACCCCCGAAAGTTGAAATCAGAAGAAAAATCTGCAGTCGCCATAATGTTCTCCAGTCTAGATATCAAGGAGAATGCCTATGAAGCTATGGCGCCACGGACTGAATGTGCTCCAAATATAAACACATCAATACCAGCTTCCTCTAAACGCCACTTGACCCAACGAGCCAAAGTTACTGAAGAAACAGGGCCAAAAGGTTTTTGCTGAGAGATAAGCAATTGACCCGCTTGATCCCTGCGGAATTCGCAGGTACAGTCCTTATAGGCTTTAATGCATTGGACCACACACAATTTCGGACTGTCAGTAAAAGGCTAGATAACTGATACAACGAGAATTAGTCTTGGTACATTCAGAAATGCGAAAAGAAGCCCCCTCAGGTGTAAATACTCTCATCTGTTAAGTCCAGGGCATTGACATCCGATACCTGTCTATATGAGACTAGACACAATAAGAGGGTCATCTTAGTCGATAGCTGCTTCCTTGATGGATCCTCGCTTGCGGGCCACGCTTGCAAAAAATAAAGGATCACATCGCACAATACAGAGTTTTTCGGTGCAGGGGGATGAACCATCAGAACTTCCTGAAGGATTTTACAGATGAGAAGATGTTCCCCTACGGGCTTACCGTCTTCATGAGGGTGACCCACCGAAATGGCTGAACGGAAATTGTTGATCGTCCTGTAAGCCAAACTTTTAGTGGCCAGGTGAGACAAAAGATTAACTATCATCTGCACGGTGGTCCCCAAGGGATCCACACTCTGTTCACTGTCACAAGAAACCCAACATTTCCTTGCTTCATCATATCTCTTGTAGGTACTGGAAGCCCTTGATTGAGATAAGAAGAACATAGCTTGCTCTGAAATGCCAGGCACCTGCCATTGAAAATCTGTACTGGTGGAGCACATGACAGTGCCATGGCGACCGGGAACTATGACTGTGCTTTCCAACATGAAGTCACCAGAACCACTCCTGCGGACTGGCGACGGATCTGGGAGAGAACTCTCTGGATCATTGCGAATGGGGGAAAGGCATACATCAAGCCCCTGACTAAGTCTGTAGAAAGGCATCCGAACTCTCTGCCAAAGGGTCCAGCCTCCAGCTGTGAAAACATGGCAGGTGAGAGTTTAGGTGAGATGCAAACAGGTCCACCACTCACGGACCCCATAAATGATCTACAGCTTTGAAGATGCGAGGGTGAAGTCTCCGATTGCTGGTGTCGTGAAGGAACTGAGAGTTCCAGTCCACTACAATGTTCACCCGGCTACTATATACTACGCTGTCACCACAATCCGGTGTTCCAGGCAAAAATGCCTAAAGTCCTTGCCAATTTCCACGAGGAGACTTGAGCGAGTACCCCCCAACTTGTTGATGTACAGTACAGCTGATATGTTATCCATCCGAAGAAGGACGCAACATTTCGCTTTGTGAGAGGATAGAACCTTCACTGCAAAGGATCCTGTAAGAAGTTCAAGACAGTTGATGTGAAGCTGAACCTCCTCCAGAGACCATCTGTCTACCAGCTCCACTGAGCCACATCTTGAGCCCCAGCCCCACCTGCTGCCATCCGACTCTATGATCACTTCATGAACAGAGACAAATATCATGTTGCTGTTCCAGGCGTCCATATGGGCTAGCCACCAGGAGATCTCCGTTCTGGCTTCCTCCGACAGAGCTATGAGCACATAGGACAGATCCCTGCAGGCAGGCGTGGTAATGGAGAGGATCCGGAAAAATGGCTTGAATGGAGGACGCAAGAAGGCCCACCAAACTAGCCAAAATCCTCAATGATATTGTCTGAGACTACAGAGCTCACTTCAATTCCCTCTTTATTGAAAGCATCTTTGGAAGCGGAAGTTTGAGCTGCCCAGATATTGAGTCCACTTAAACCCCAAGAACTCTAGATTCTGGGATGGGGTCAGAAGAGATTTCTCACTGTTGATTATGAACTCCAAGTCCTGCAGGAGTTGGGTCACCCAGGAGAGATAGAGGAGAACTGTATCGCGCTGCTAGGCCATGATCAGAATGTCGTCCAGACAGACGATCAATCGCACACCTTTCTCTCTGAGACATTGGACAATTGGATGCAAAGTTTGGTGAAACACCAAGGGGCTGAGGAGAGACCAAAGGGAAGAGTGGTAAACTCGTAACACTGGTCACAACAATAAAACTGAAGAAATCTCCAATGAGGGGGGGAAAAAATTGTAATCGTCAAATATGCGTCTTTTAAATCGAGACGCACCATCCAATTCCCTTCCTGCAGAAGATCGCGAAGGAGATGGATGCCCTCCATCTTGAAATTTCGATACACTATCCAAGAATTTAACTGACGCGGATAGAGTACTAGACGGAAACCTCCGCCTTTTTTGGTACGAGAAAAATAGTACTCATGAACCCCCTGGGGTGTGATATAGTGCGAACTACCACTTCCATTGCAGCGCAACTCCAGAATCTCAATGTCTATGAAGAGACTGTCTGGTTGGGGAAAAGGGGGGGATTTCCAGAGAAGGCGTTGAATAGAATTCCAGCTGGAACCCCAGCACAGGCACGCTGCTCCAGAGTCCCCGCTCCCTCTCCACGCCAGCTGTAGAACATAGCGGGATGGCAATCCCAGCCAAAGCCTTGAAGGCAGAAGCCCTACATGAGTGAACGCTGAAGCGGAGAACAGTAAGGATCACCCGATGGGCCCACAATGCAATCATAACAAAGATAAACATTAGAAAGAAGAGCACTTATCTAATGCTCTGTAAGAAGCAAAGAAAGAGGAAGGACTGGGGCTCCAAGGCATTATATATAGACTGGGGGGTCCCAATTGGTGGAACATGATGGAAGATGGGTTAAAGGGCTCATGGGAAATGTATTTTTCTGTGTATTGTTTCACTGGCTGCTGCGTTTCAATAGAGAAAGAAAGAGAAGCATAATCTGAAGCCTCCGGTCTTGCCATAAAATTACAGTTACCGCATTACCTAAAAATATGCTTTTTCTCTGAGACTATAATTCTAAAATACAGAGGGCCAGATTACGAGTTTGGCAGTCCGTGAACCACCATACCCGTGGCTGCGGTCCGACTGCTGTATTACGAGATTGTTGGATTGCTGTTGGAAAGACCACTAGAGAACCGGCGACACCACCAGCCATCTGCAGACCGTCGTGGCTGCTGTTGGGGAAAAGCAGCTGCCATAGGGCAGTACAGAGAAGTTTTGCCGCAGTCAGTATTATGAGTTGGCTTTCCGATAAGCCGATCGCCGGCACTGCGGTCTTCTAGAGACCGTGGCCCCTGCGTTCGGGTAGTCTGACCACCAAACTCGTAATTAGGCCCAGAGTCTCGGTTTCCATACTGGTGCTACGTCTTTTACTGTTGGTAGATTGGCATGCGTTTCCAAAGACATGTCTGGGAAGTCCCAGGGTCGGTGGGGCAGGAGGTAACTTACTAGGTGACGCACATTAGTGCGCCTCTCAAGAGTTTCTGTTCCCAGAACCCACCTTTTTTTATTAATAAACACATTTTATTGATTATCACATTAATACACAGCTGCGTCCACTGAAACGTAGACATTTTAAATAACATCCCACTTGATCTGATCACATGGAACTGACCACCTCCCAACCACACCATACATTTATGCAGGTAGTCCATAGTGAGCCCACCACTTTCCCCATATCTGGGCATGCTTTTGAGGGCAACCCCGGGCTTCATATACAGGCCGTTCCTGCGGCACACACCAATCGACACCCTTCCGCCACATCTCTAGAGCGGGGGACTACGGGCGCCTCCAGCAGTGGGTAATGTCCAATCTGGCCACAAGTTTTACCACCCCAATTAGACTCCTCTCAGAACGAGATTCCCCAACGCCTTCCAAGAGCCCCAACAACACCTCATGAGGGCCCCGCATAATAGTGTGTTCCCGGATCACTGAAATTTTCTGTATCACGTGGACAGGACAATGTCATGTGAACAAAGTCAGCATCGGGGGCCCGACAGCATGCACACCACGCCTGTTCCCCCCCCCCCACCAATCCGCCGGAGGTGACACGGAGTGTGATAAGTAGCATGTAGATAGTTGATTTTCACCATACGCAGCCTAGAAGGAATAGCCAGCTCCCGCGAGGCAAGACGAGCATCTCTCCAGTCCTCGTCATCAAGTTCCCCCACCCAGCCCTCCCATCGACCCCGTAACTGAGGAAAGCAATCTGGGGCATTAATTATCAGAGATCAATATATCGTCAAGATCATTCCTTTACCCAGACGACCCATTAATAGCTTCGCTTCTAGAGGGCTGTATTCGGGTATCTCCATATCTGCTGGAATATAAGTTAAGAGAGCACGACGAAGTTGAAGGTACCGAAAGAACTGTGTTTGTGATGGGCTATAATGTTCCTGTAGCTCCTGAAAGGACATCATGAGCCCCCGTCTATGAATATCACCAAAAGTGAGGGATGCCTATGTGGTCCCAGTGTACGCTTCCTGCTAGGCCGGCCACCTGGCATAACCAGGAGCCCCACGATAGGGGGGCATATCTGTGAGGCGGCGCATCCAGTGGGTAAGATGCAGGGCCGTCCTCCAGCACAGTACCGTCACCCGAGTACAAGATGGGGTCAGCGGGGACAATGCGGTGCCATACAATAGGTCTAACGGTCCATCAAAGCCCAGAAGATACAACTCAAGCAGTCAGATCGGGTAGTCCCAACCTCCGGTGAACCACTCATTTAATGGGGCCAGTTAAGCGGCAAGATAATAGACATAAAGGTCTGGGATACCCAGGCCCCCGTTGAAGGGCGACTTTCTAGCCGACACAAAAGCCATGCAATGTCATCCGTCTGCCCAAATGAAGGAGGTTAGTTTCAAAGTGATGGAGCGGAACCACGCCACAGGAATGGGGTATGGATAATTAGCCAGGATGTAGAGATATCAGGACAAGCACATCATTTTAAATAAAGCAGTGCGTCCCATCGGGTTGAGGGGGAGGCGCCTCCATCTGTGCAAATCCCGATCCATCGCCAATTGAAGCGGACGAAAAGACCAGGCCAAATCCGGAAGGCAGGAGATGTAGCGTCCAAGGTATTGAAAAGAGTGATGTCTAGTAGGAATATCCGGGCACCAATTGCGACCACTTGCGTCGCCCACTAGCGAAACCAGTACAGATTTGCTAGCGTTCACCCGCAGGCCTGATGCTTCAGCATATAAGAACCCACCTCTTTTAACGTAGCGCTGGTGCAAGGACAAACGTATTCCCTCATTTGCATGAGGCCCACCAGACAGTGAGTAGGAGGAAAATGTCCCACAGTGCAATGGGTACTATAGAGGTGTCTGTGTCCCCCACCTGTGATCGGATAGTGTTCGGGCACAAATGCATT
Source organism: Calotriton arnoldi (assembly GCA_963921515.1). Classification (NCBI taxonomy): domain Eukaryota; kingdom Metazoa; phylum Chordata; class Amphibia; order Caudata; family Salamandridae; genus Calotriton; species Calotriton arnoldi. The sequence goes on from CAWUFW010005681.1 coordinate 991,471, forward strand.
TTGCATTGATAGGGCATACTTGCAATCTGGCCACAGGCAATTAAGTACACAGTTCTGGTCTGTAAAAGAAGACACCTTCATTGTGTGTACTCAGTACAGACTGGGATCGTATGCCAGTTACCAAAAAAGTTCTCTCATCAGTGCAGGCATAAAGTCAGAGATTGCACCAGCAATGGAGAGACTGAAGGCCTCAATGGAGATTCAAGCTAGCCTGGCTGATGACGGCTGAATAGCCAGAAACCGGTCCCAGGATGCTTGTTTCCGGTCCAGGGAAGACATGGCTTGGCAGTTCGGGCTGGACTGTTCCCATGAGGCACAGGGTCAGACTGATTTGCATATGGCCATGTCTGAACTGGGGTGGTGGAGTGAGCTAAAGAATGATGATGGATTAAACCCAGATCAGTTGACTGGGGTGAGTGTTTGATTTGCTCAAGCGCTCCGTCCATCATCCCCTTTGGTATCGCTTTGTTCGCCCTAAGTTGGCAGGGTATGCCCAGACGTGGGTCCCTTGCTCACTTTGCCACTGGATTCAAGCTAGCCTGGCTGATGACGGCTGAATAGCCAGAAACCGGTCCCAGGATGCTTGTTTCCGGTCCAGGGAAGACATGGCTTGGCAGTTCGGGCTGGACTGTTCCCATGAGGCACAGGGTCAGACTGATTTGCATATGGCCATGTCTGAACTGGGGTGGTGGAGTGAGCTAAAGAATGATGATGGATTAAACCCAGATCAGTTGACTGGGGGTGAGTGTTTGATTTGCTCAAGCGCTCCGTCCCTCATCCCCTTTGGTATCGCTCAATGGAGATTGAGCAGCCTAATTTTGGGGAGAGGATAGGGACCTCCCAAAGAGGGGTACAGTCTTTCCCACTGTACCACTCCCTTGTGTGGAGTTTCTGTTGGTCCCTTGAACACTATGGAAATGCATCCAGAGTGTGCCCTCAGACATGAGCTAACTGTATATTTCCTTGTGGTGCACCTACTGACAAACTGCTTTTCCCAAGCACCCCCTCAGTAATGTGATACATATGCCAATGCTTGGGACGATTCCCCAGACCAAAAAATTAAAAACCCATTTTACATAGACTGGGAGCAAGATGTGTACTCCTGAAATGTGTTACAAAAAGAGCTACACAAGTACCTGCAGCCCTTTTTATACTAAGGAAATGTGCTGGTAGTGCAAAAACCAGGTGGAACTCCCCGCTGGCCTAATTTTGTAACTCTGCCCAGATCTTAAATAGTAGGCTAATAGGTGTTCATTCAGTGTCTAGTCCACATGATATATTTAATTTGGAGACAACGTCTGGGTCATTCCCTGGCCTGGATAATACTAAGTCATGTTACAATCACAAAACTGTGGATCACAATGGGCAAACCCATGCAATCACTTCGATCTAATATCTACAAATTGTGCACTAGCTGAACAATCCTTGAGCAGGCATAAGTGTCCAAATATCACAATGTCAGCAAAGTCAGATTTACAATTTTTTTCCTGCTGGCTGCCTGAATCTCGATCTGACCACAGCATTTAACATGGTTGACTATATCATTCTTATTGACAGAATAGCAGATATGGGTCTACAAGGTCATGCCCTCAATTGATTCAGGCCCTTTCTTACTGTAAGCTTTCAGGTAGACCTGCTCCAAAAAAAGACCAGTAGGCTGAGGGATTCTCATGCTAAGGATCTTTCACCTACTCTATTCAGTATATATGTCTAACCCATGTGGGAGTTAATTTATTAATTTCGGCTTCCAGGCCCTGTCCTATAGGAGTGATATATATCTGCTCCTGAGATTAGACAGCTTTACTCCATGGGACACATGCCTAACCCTGCTTCGAAAGAGAAAAGTTTGGAGGTTTGATTCAATCACGAGCTGCCCTTTGATTTTCAAATTCAAAAGTTGTGGTCCTCCTATTTTTAGCACTTTGGAAAAGGTTCTGCCCTTCCTTTCTTTGGACACACAACCCACCGTGGTGGGCTCCCTAATTCTCTCACAGCTGAACTAAAGTAAAGCAATTTATCTTGAAATTCCAGAGGAATAAGTAAATAAATTGCACAGGATCCAGAACATGGTGGTCGGGCTGGTTTCTGGGTTTGTAAATTTGATAATGTGCTCATTGCGTGTGGCACCCTTCAATGTCTGCCTGTTAAACAATGTTCCATTTCCATGCCTGGTGCAACATGCCTACCATTTCACTAGGCCCAAGATCATTTCTTGTCTCTTGATACCTCATATCCCCACTCTGTCCCTCAGTTCAGGTTCTTTACTTTGCTACAAATTTCACATTATAATAAAGAACGATTCAGAGAAAGATCCTTCAGGATCTTGGCCCACAAAAATTGAGAATGCCATCCCAACTAAAGTCTGACAGATCTCAAACCTTCTTTTGTTTTGCAGGAAGCTAAAAAGATTCTGTTTTGCTAACTCCTCTTGTTTGTGTCATAGCTTTCTTGGTTGCTTCCTTTCCTGGTGTCTTTGTCCAAGCACCATGATGCAACTGAGTGAGAATATGTCTTTATAAATAAAATAAAGGGCCAGAAGTGCCTTGGTAATCGTTTGTAATTACCAAATAGCTAATTTTAGCGATTCGCTATTTGGTAATCGCAAACACCAATGTACAAATGTGTCTTTTGACACATTTTAGCGATTCCCAGTGGGTCGCAAATAGACCTACCTCATTAATATTCATGAGGTAGCTCTTGGTTTGCTACCCTTTGGGAATCGCAAAAATCACAAGGATGGTGGCCTGCTGGGATCAGCAGACCACCATGTCTGTAATTGCATTTGATAAAGCAATGTTTTGTTTCGTTTTTTTTTTAATGCAGCCCGAGTTCCTAAAAGGCAAAAGGGATGCGTTTCAAAAAGAAAAATTAAAAGTTTTCTTTTCATTTTTCAAGAGAAGGCAGTGTCCCTGGACCACTGCCTGCTCTCAAAAAATGTTTTTACAAACATTCACACAGGGGAAAGGGTCCCTTGGGGAACCCTTCCCATTTGCAAATAGTTTACCACCTACTTGAAGTAGGTAGTAAAATGCGAATATTTTGCGACAGCATTTTAAAAATGCCTTTTTTTGTTCGCAAATAGCCCGATTCTACAAATCGAGTCGTTTGCAAATGAAAAAAGCTTGTACATCTGGCCCAAAATGTTGTATGAAGTTGCTAAATCTAATTTATTTGGGCTGTGATGGTCTCAGTTTAAATTCAATATATAACTTCTTTGACATCCAGTTTTGCCTCCTGTACCATCTGTAAAACCTTAAAGTTTTAGTGAAACACAATAAAATTATGTTTTAGGAGGTGCGATGCTATAGAGAGATGGTCATGTGCTCATTCAACTTGCTTTTCATAAATCCTTTAATTTCTGCGGAGCTGAGTTCAACCCCGCTGTCAGTGAAAATAGCATTAGAGGAATTCCTACCTCCCAAAAAGTCTCTTAAAATGAACTCGCCTTTCAAGAAGTTACTACAAAAATCATGCTCATCTTAAGTCTTGTAGGCTGGGGAACTCTTAAATATAGAAAGTACTTTGGCGCCAGTAAAATAGGAAACTAATCACATTCAATTTCACCCTTTGCCCATTGCAAATGAGTATTTCACAACACACTAAAAAGACCATTAATCAAAGTATCACAGTTTGTGCACAACACACACAATCCCTTGCTAACTTCTTAAAGTAAATACCCTGGCTCTTCCTATTAGCAATTCTTTCCAATGGTCTGATTGGCCCCTCTAAAACAAAAAAACACCATTCTTTCCTTGTCATCTACCCTGTAGACAATGGTCTTCTAATTGCAATACCTCATTTGCACTTTACATCCTTAAACTATCATCCTTCGAAATCATTCAAAAGCATATTGTACCTGACCCCCCTCAATGTTTATCTCTTTCATTGGAAGATGAAAGAGACAACCTACAGCTAACTTGACAGTTCCAGGAACAAACGCTACATTAAACATGTTTTTATTTTTTTATAAATCTGTTTTATTGTAATGATCAAACATAACATTGTGATGACAGCAACTATCATATCACAGTGTATTGAGACGTAGTCCAATAATGTCCAAACTTTATTGATTCCTAGACAATCAATGTATCTCAATCTCCCGGCATTGCAGCGGTTTCCTGTCCCTTCAAACATATCTTCATCAGACAATTCTACATTCACAATTCGAGGGACTGGCTTGCATAGCATCCCTCTATATTCGTTCCACTTAAAAATGTTTTCTTGAGGAACATTTACCCACCAAATGTGCAATGACAGGATATCCAGATTCAAAATTCAATACTCCTTCAACGGCTTACAATCCATCATCACAGTGGAAAAAAATACCTTCAAATAAACCTTCTAAACTTCTTCATCACCAGCACCACTGCAAGTTCACATTTCTCAAACAGCAAATATCTTGTTCCTGCCTCTTTTTAACAGATGTGAGGCAAGACATATGGTTATCTGGTCTTCCCAGAGACAAGACAGCCACTAAGCTACAGGCACTCGCGTTCTTAACAATTAAGATGCTCTATACAATCATTTTCTGAAAATGCCATGGTATAACTAATGCCTTTCTTCAACTTCACACAGTCAGTTGCTCACGTATGCCTTCACTTGAATGTGTCACTCTTTTTTACAAATATTTATTTAAATTTCAGATAACAAAAACTATAAAAATACCACATAGAAAAATAACTCTACCCTGCCAATGTATTTATGCTGATGGTGGGATTCACAAATATCTTCCAACTTTACACCAAAATTCTACCATTCCCTAAACATGAACCTTCTGCTCTTGAGTTGTGTCCAGTCCACAGTTATTGCATGGTCCTCTTCAGGTTGGTTAAAGGTTTGACACCATCATTAGTAATGGTGTGTTCCAGTACTCAATCCGCTTTGCACAGAATTTGGATTTCTTTTCTCTCAGAGTCAAACCATCCTTTCGCAATCCTCAAATCATTCTGCCATTTGGAACATGATCAACAACAGCGCTGCCAAACAATAGCATGCCATCAGTGCTAACTCTTACTCCTGGCAGTTTAGCATGCAAGCCAAAGATGATCTGCTTTCTCAGTGCCGCTCCCTACACAAGGACAAGGAGCATCCTGAGAAACTGGAATGTAGCTAAGGGGGAATAATTGCAGTACAAAACATTGAATCAACATGCAGCATGACCTGAGGGAAAGAAGACAAGAGGTCCTGCATCAAGAACACCATCCCATCTTCTAGGTGTGTCACCATCTGAGTGATGTTTGCCTGATCATGTCTATTGACCATATAATACTGCAGCTCAGAAGTTTCAAGTTCACACAAATTTTTAATTTTCCTGAAACTTTTCTTTAGCACAGGAACTGAAGCTCATCATTCTGTGGACCCTATACGTTCTAAAACTCTAGAAGCACATTTTTTATATTCTTTTTTGCCTCTCTGGCACAGAAAAGAATACTAGACACACTCTGAGCAGCTCCATCCCCAAACGTATGAAGTGCATATACATAATCAAACACCTCCAGCAATTCTTTCCACACGGACATCCTTTCCTTCCTTCATTAACAGAATCACATTCTTCACTGCACCTGGGCCTACCACTAGGGTTTGATTTTAGCTTAGTTTCCTTTATAAATGTACAAATGTGGTATTTTTATAGGGCTACCTTATTTGAAAGGCAGAGGAGCACTGTGTAGGGTAAAAGGCAAAGACATAGTCCAAAGATGATTGGTGAGGTGCCTTTGACATAAGAGGGGAAGCAGACTTTTACTCAGTTGTGATGTAGTCTTCTCTAAAGAGACTCGTCTTTAAACTGAAGCACAGTTAAGGTGGCCGTGATGGATACCATGAAGTGATTCCAGATCCTGGATCCACAGATGCATGCGGTCTTGTTTTTCCAATTTTTGCACTACTTTCTCTCCATTATGATGGGTCCTGGCTGCAGGTGGGAGGAGAGCCACTGAAGATGGTGAACGTACCAGATGTGCTGGCTTTATAAATTATTAAACTGGTTTTGAAGATGGTGTGAACCAGCAGAGGGAGCAAATGGAGCTGCAGCAAATTGACGTGGTCATATTTCTTCAAGCGGTTTATGAAGCATGCTGCGGTTAGTACGATGTCTGTAAGAGGAAGTGGAGTTTGAGAGGCCATGCAGCAGGGCACTGCCACCATTTAGATGCTGGAGTGCAAGGATTTGAACAACAGTTCTGAAGCCAGTTTTCCTAGGACAAACTGATTCACTATCTTTAGTAGAGAATCTCAAGGGCAGGTCTTCTGCAGAGAGGGCCCTTTAACTCCAGAAGCAACTCAAGACTGTAGGGTTACACTTAACATTCTAAAATTACTCCAGAAACAATCCTCAACAGAAATGGGGGAAAAACTGGAGTCCAGAAAACACCTTTCTACCACCCAAGCCAGTCAGTAAGGTGAATAGCAGATAATGAGAGAGAGCAGAACTGTGTAGAACGGTGAGTAGCGGGTAATGAGAGAGCGCAGAACATTCTTCTTGGTAATTCTTCTGCGATTTTTCAGCCCTTATGCCCTGAAATCAAAAAATCATGGTACAGTTGCAAAACTACTCTTTGGAGTTATTTTGCTGGAACAAATAATTTGTCATGAAAGAAGATTAAACTATCAATAGTGTTAAAATGTGATTGCTGAAATCGGATTTTAAAGTGATAATGATGAATCTTCCCCGTGGCGTAGCAACCCTACTAGTACCTAACTGCGAATGCCCACGGCGCAGCAAATTGTGATGGGCCGGATGCGCGCCAAGATGCAACAGGGGCCCCTGCGTGCGGGCGGCCTGGATCCCACACGCATAGGAGCTGACAGAGAGATGGAGCCAACGACCACAGCCCTGGTGGCCAAAATGGACTCAGTACTTGCAGCAGTGGAGAAAATTGGGACTGCGCTAGAACAGACGAGAACCTCCCTGGAAACTCGAATAGATAAGGTTACTACAGACTTCACGTTGCTGCACGCAGATCATCGTAAACTGGCCGAAAAAGTTACTGTACAAGACCAAACACTCAAGGAACTCCAACCTGTAACCCAAAGCCACGCAGCTGTGCTGCAAGACATGATCGACCGAATACACGCCCTGGAGGACAGAGCAGAAGACGCGGAAGGACGCTCCCGCCGCAACAACATTCGCGTGGTGGGCCTACCAGAGGGAGAAGAAGGAAGAAACCCAGAGCTATACACAGAGCGCTGGTTGCGCGACCTACTGCCCCAGGGAACATTGTCAATGCAGTTCGCAGTTGAGAGAGCCCATCGTGTACCGGCACAGAAACCCCAACCAGGAGCCAGGCCATGCCCGTTGATTTTTAAACTACTCAACTACAGGGACAGGGATGCGGTGCTGCGCGAATCACGTAAGATGGACAGCCTCAAAGTGAGTGGTAGTCAAGTTATGCTCTTCCCCGATTACACTGCCCTCGTGCAGCGCCGCAGAAGCAACTATGCGGCGGTGAAACGCCAACTCAGGGCTCTGGAACCACCGTACTCACTGTTATTCCCTGCCCGACTACGAGTGGTTGCGAAAGAAGGGACCCGCTTCTTTGATTCCCCTGCGGAGGCGTGGGACTGGTTAGAAGAGTCGGTGCTGTGGACAGGCACGAGACCCTCAGACCCAGAAGGCAACAACCCAACAGGCAGGAGAAACAGACGGCGCGGACGACGAGGGACGGTGCGAAAGGCAGTCAGGGACTGCAGCCCCGAACCCGGAGAAAATGAGACAGGAGAGACAGGCGGCCTTGGAAGCGGTCACAAGCCTCGGGACCCCACACTTTAAAGAACGCTTGGACTCTCACGCCCGGGACATGTTGGTGATAAGTGGCTCTTCATCACCATCGACTGAAATATCCGACGACCTCTGCCTACCGGAGGTGACCCCACAAACTGCAGATGGTATCATAGGATAAAGCACTGGCAAGCTGAACTCTGTCACAGGCGGATCACGCAAGTAGAACATTGAATGCTAACTTATCTGTTCTTGCTTTGTACTAAGGGAGTGGGTGGGACTGCTGAGCTGACAGTCACACATGCCCCATAGGGCGGCACCAAGGAAACTGCTATACCCACGCCAGACCGCGCCGCGCGCATCACCGTAGGGAATGGGCACACACGAGACGTCCCTTGGCCATGATCCCTACCAGACTCACACACTCACTTATAGGATTATCTAGATGGCACATCACATACACAGGAATGGGGGGGATGGCCACAGCAGAACATTGCCTGAGAGCGCACCCCATCAGGCAACACACTGAACTAGTTTGGACTTCTCAGTTGTTACAGAGGTTTGGACGGACATCCCGCATTGTTCGCCCCAGCTGTTATGTTGTTCTTTGTTCATTCATCGTTTTTGTTGCAGCAAGCCAATGTACTAATGCATGCCCATAACCCCCACACACCACGGCTCACCCCAACCCTGACGTCCCCGACAGCTAAACGCACCAGATATGGCCGAGCTAACAATCACATGGAACATACGCGGCATGCACACACCCACGCGGCGCTACTCCGTATTTGCTTACCTCCAGAGACACTCGGTCGGAATTGCCCTATTACAGGAAAGACACATGACACAGCCGGAACTGGACAGATTACGCAGGCGCTGGAGGGGGCAGGTGTATGGCACTGTATACTCCGCGCATGCGAGAGGCACACTAATCTGGGTGAGAGCGGGCACTCCGTTCGTCTGTGCAGAGGTGGTGATAGAGCCTGAAGGCAGATACACCTTAGTGCGTGGGACACTCAACGGCCAATCTATATTGCTGGGTTCAATATACGCTCCAAATGTTGACCAGCCATCGTTTCTAACACAGTTGTCATCCGTGCTAACCCCTTATGCTGGACTCCCCTGGATGCTGGGTGGGGATTTTAACTCGGTACTTGATGTTCACATGGACAGGTCTTTTCCCCCTCTCCGAAAGACCTCAGCTGTGTCAAACGCACAGGCGCTTACAGACTGGCTCTCACATTGGGCATTGTTAGATATGTGGCGTGTCCTTCACCCTAATGAGCGTATTTACTCCTACTACTCTGCAATGCATGACCTACATGTACGCCTGGATAGGGTAGTGGGCTCCCAATCCCTCCTCCCGCTGGTCGCAAAATCGGAATACCTAGGGCGGACACACTCCGATCATAACCCTATGCGACTCCAGCTCAGTTGGGAAGCCGACCGCCCTCCCATACCCACATGGCGCCTCCAGCCGCCCGCAATGGAAGACTCTGAATTCCGCTCATCACTGGGGACGGCTATTCTTACATATTTCGAACTTAACGAAGGGACAGCGAGCAATACAATGGTGGAATGGGACGCCCACAAAATAGCGGTCAGAGGTCATTGTCTAGGGGCCACATGGAACATACGTAAACAACTAGCATTGTCACTCACTCGTTTAGAATCCTAGTTGCTCAAATACGAACGCGAGGGAGAGGGAGGAGGCAGACATTCAAGCCGCCTGGAGAGTCTTCGGGCGCAACATGCGGAGCTTATGAGCGGTTGCGGTGCCACAACTACACAGCCCACACGGCTCGCACACATGCCACAGCGGACAGGGCGGGCCGCCTACTTGCCTGGCTGCTGAAGCAAGAAAATAATCGCGCCCCAATCGGAGCCATGCGCACACCGGAGGGGACCCTGGTGTATACGCAGCGTGAGATCCACAAGGTGATGACGGATCATTACACACAACTATATCAATCTAGGGGACGCTGCTCAGGTCCTGACCTAGAGAGATTTCTGGAATCTGTCCAGCTGCCCAAGGCCTCGGACGTACACCAGGAAGCACTCAACAGTCCCCTCACCTTAGAGGAAATCGGGGACGCGATTGGGTCCATGGCATCTGGGAAGACGCCGGGGCCGGACGGCCTACCCGCCGAATATTACAAGGCTTACCGGGAGTCTCTGGTGCAACACCTACACACCCGCTACACTACAGCACTGGAGAAACACACACTGCCCCCCTCGATGCGCGAGGCCTATCTGGTGTCCCTGCTAAAACCAGACAAGGACCCCACAGCCCTGGGATCTTATAGACCCCTGGCACTCCTTAACGCGGACTATAAGATATTCGCTAAAGTGCTAGTGGAGCGATTGACACCGGTAGTCCCTGAATTGGTTCACGGCGACCAAAACGGATTTGTGCCCAAGCGAAGCACATCACTGAACTTGCGAAGGTTCTTTAGGGTAGCATCGGACGGTGTGAGGACGTGGCCCAGAGCGGGATGCCTTGTGTTAGATCTGGAAAAGGCCTTTGACTGCCTGGAGTGGAGCTACCTGGCGGCAGTGCTGATGCGATATGAGCTGGGCCTGGGGTTTCTCCAGATGGTTGACCTATTATACAAAAATCCCACTGTTCGGGTACGTTTGGGGCCATACATATCTGACGCTATACCAGTATGCAGGGGTACCAGGCAGGGATGCCCGCTGTCGCCCCTCCTGTTCGCGTTGGCGATGGAACCCCTCGCGGCGGCACTGCGTGCAACGCTGGGAGATGGAATACCCCTAGGTGATGCGGTACACCAAGTGTCATTGTACGCAGACGATCTCCTGGTCTACGTGAGAGACATAGAAAATATACCAGCCCAGCTGGCACATACACTGCGTGACTTTGCTGCTATCTCGGGACTCAGAGTAAACGCTAGCAAGTCCTGTATATATGGGTTCGGGGAGGGAAGCCAAGACCCGGGTTATACCCTAAATGGTACAAGGGTGCAATGGAGAGAGGATACCTTCCGTTATCTGGGACTCCAGATATACCGTCAACCGGCAGATCTATTTGACGGCACCCTGGGAAGGGCCTTAACAGCGATCAAGTCGCAGGTACGCTTCTGGAACACGCTTCCGCTAACGGTCACTGGCAGGGTAGCACTGTCCAAGATGGTGATCCTCCCCCGTCTCCTGTACTACTTTGCTAATTTACCTATATATGTTCCGGCGTCCTTCTTTGCTACCCTCACTAAAATGCTTAGGGACTTCCTGTGGGGGAACGCTAGACATAGAATGGTGTTGGCAAAATTATACCTGCCTACCGACCAGGGGGGGTCTTGCAGCGCCTTGTTTTGAGCACTACTATTTAGCTGCGCAACTGCAGTATAGCCCGCTGGCTTGCAGATAGGGGTCGTGAAGACACTGCAACCACGCTGCCTCCTCGCTCCCTGGAACAGATAACCAGACTCTTTCACCCAGCCACTAAAGTCGCAACACCGGCGCCGCTCCTACTGGCGGTGGCGTACAAATGCTATCGCCGTAGTCTTTATCTCACCAGAGCGCTAGTCCCCTATGCACCGGCGATACCATTGGAGGGATCCCCTAGTGGACCCGGGATACTTACGTCTCTTGCACTCACGGAATGGCGAGAAGCTGACATACAGACCCTGGGAGATCTGTACAGGGACGGCGCACTTATACCATATGAATCCCTAGTAGAGGGCATGGGACTGCCACCTGGGCAATTCCTGAGGCACCGCTCGCTGGTTGCGACACTAACTGCTAGATGGGGGGACATGACCACGGAGCCGCGCCAACACCTCACTATACAGTAAATTGGTTCTGCGATGGGTTTTGCTTGGCAGGAAGAAAGGCGCTCAAGCTAATTGACGGTACGGTATAAAAAGAAAGAGTAGGTTTACGGTGCTGCCAGGTCAGGGGAAAGCCCAGACAACCCCTGCAGATGTGTGGGTTCGGACCCACACTTGTAATTGAAAAAGAATCCTAGGCACACGTGTGAGATGATAAATCAGAATATCAGTGTTCGGACTGTGATGCTCAATGTTACAATCACAAAGGTCAACACCAATGAATGTTATGGTAGATAATGTTTATACAAAGCTTGCAGTGTGTCAAGATATAAGTACCAGCCGACACGTGTTTCGTCACCTGGGTAGTAACCCGTGACTCTTCAGGGCTGGGAAGGATACAAGATGTATAGTACAGTGAAATGGAAAAACAATCCATAACATGTAAGAGTGACATGAGTGAAGTGATAAATGGCAATCACCCCTCTAAAAGTGGAAACCCTAGAAAGAACATATAAAAATGAAGTGTAAAAAGGAGAACATAAAAAGTGTGACTTTGCAATAAATATAGTAAATGTCAAGATAGTAGTACCCCGTGGGAGAGTGTATGACAGTATTTCAAAGTCACTACTACTACAAAAGAAAGTGCGCCTCGTGCGCCTTGACATATTGCATAGTATCCTCGAAGAAAAAGGCCTAAGTGACATTTTGTGAAAACGTGTGGATGGGTGAATGAATGGTGACATACAGTGTTACTCTATATAATCTTATTAGTTATTATATTAATACTGAGACTTATTAACAAGAGATAGAAAGAGTAAAATAGATAAATAAGAAAAAATAAAAAAGGGGCAAGACAGAAAGGAAAAAGCCGAAGTACAGAGAAATGGAAAGTGAGAGCTAGGCTGCTTATAGTAGGAAATCTATGGGGGAAGTGAGTATCGTGGAGTAATTGATGATCCAGAGAGACTAACTGTGCAAAAACTGGAGGGAGAAATAAATAACAGAGGTGGGTTTACCTGACCGTAAATAATAGAATCTGTACGGAATCTAATCGAAATAGACAGAGAAAAGCAATTGAATGAGTCTAAGAAATACACATGTATATGTAAAAGTGCTAAAAACGGCAGACATGAGTAACTGGTAAGGTATGGACTCACCGCTGGACCGGTGATAATTCCAACCCGGTCTAGAGGCACATTTAAAGTTGCAGAGTGGTGCAGCTACGTAGGTGGTGAGGTCGGTAAGGCAAAAGGAACCTGGACCCCATCGGTAATGATTCCAAGAGCACAAAGAAGAAAACCGGGCGAGTGCGTCCGTGTTCAAAGTGTCCTGAAAGTACGGTGAGAAAGTAACAATCAGGACGAGTTGTAAATCGATGGAGGAAACAAAAGTCCAGGTATAACCATGTAACGAGGGCGTAAAAACTGCAATCCTACCTGAGTGAAGCCGGAGGTATGTGTATGGATCCGTCTCTCATTCCGAAATGCGGAAGGAGCGGAATCAAAGCGGAAGTAGTTTATTTATTGAAGAAAAGAGCTGAAACGAACCGTCTCTAGAAAGCGTGGACAACCGGAAGTGAGTATTCTAGTGTATATAGAGAAAGAAGAATAATAGACAGAGAAGACAGACCAGAGAGTTAGAGACAGAAAACAAAAACGGGCCAGGAATATAAAGTATAATTGAAGCCCATTCTCACAGTGTAAGGGTCAATCAATATATAAACCACCCAAATGCGAAAGTGACTCAATTTGAGCATAGGAATGGCCTACGATCATATTAACAATAGTTAAACTGCATCAGTCTCACCATGTACATAAATAACGGTCACAAAGCACTATCAAAAGCAAAACATAGATTTCTTAGACAGGAGTATCATTCCATAAGCTTCTCTACACATTCTAATGTTATAGGTAGAGAGCATTTTGATCATTGATCGTTAACACGGATGCAAGACGGTTCAGAATCGTCTGATGTTATATATACGAACAATATTGGAGAACAAAACGAAAGTGCAGAAAAATATATAGAAAAAATAACAACAGAAAATGTCTATTCATAATTCCAACATTAGTTGCAAAGAGAAACACCAGGAAACATCCTTGTTTGATCTTAGTTGGACGGTAGTTAAATGGTCTGATAAACAGGGGAAAACCTAATGGATCATTTTTTGCGTTTCTCATAGAGAATGGTTACAGACATTTAAATCTTGGAACAGTCCATTGTATATCGCTGAGCATCACGTGCCCAGAAAATATTGTAGTTCATGGTCTGTGTTTTGACCGTGTCTTACGGTATGAAGACGCATGATCCAAGTTGCTTCTAGACGTCTCAGTCTGAGTTCACGATTTCCACCTCTTATGTTGGGATGGGTAACATCTATGCCATAGAAAGAAAATTTCTTGTGTGAACCCTGTGTGGGGCATGATGCTATGTGAAGAGCCATGGGATATCTGGCATCCTGTTGGTGCATTGCTCTGGCATGTTCGCTTATGCGTTCCTTTAAGGTCCTGATAGTGCTTCCAACATATTGAGTCTTACATGTACATTCCAGAATGTACACCACGTACTTTGTGGTGCAGTTGATGTTCTGATTGATTTGATATTTGCGTTTGTTATGACTGGTGAACTCTTTGATTTTGTCGTGAGCCCATTTGCAAACACCACAGCAGCCACATTTAAAGAAGCCCTTCATATGTGGTGTGAGCCAGGACGAGGTTGAGGTGCTGTGTGGGACCGTGGGACTTAATCTGCTCCTCAGGGTTCTGCCACGTCTGTAAGTAATCTGAGGCCTAGATGTAATTGTCTCACTGATTGTTTTGTCTGCCAGAAGAATATTCCAATGTTTGTAAAGGCTCTTTCTGATCACCACACTGATGTCATTGAAGTCGGCAATCAATCTCACTTGTTGATTTTGCGGTTTTTTCTGGGTCTTTTCCCGAAGTGTAGTGTCTCTCTCAGTCTTCTCGATTCTAAGTGTGGCTTTGTGTAGAGTGTGTTGTTTGTATCCCCTTCTCGAGAATCTATTTTTCATGTCACATATACATTTCTGGAATTCAGCATCTTCACTGCAATTTCTCCTGGCTCGGATAAATTCACCATAAGGAATGGCCTCTATTTGATGCATAGGGTGGGAGCTGTCCGCATGTAGGAGGGCGTTGCATGCGGTTTCTTTCCGGTATAATCGACTATGTATAGTGTTCTCTTTTACATAAAGTTCCACATCCAAGAAAGTAACCTTAGATGTGCTAGAGTTACATGTGAATCTCATATCCATGTTGTTGGTATTTAGGTATGTGCAAAAGGCCTCAAGTTTTTCTGCTGTCCCTGACCAGAGTAGTAGACAATCGTCGATGTAGCGCCCCCAGTATATGATAGAATCTATCCAATAGGCACCTTTCTGGCCCCAAACCCATTCAGATTCTAGTGAGCCCATATAAAGGTTCGCAAACGAGGGCGAAAACTTCGAGCCCATAGCTACTCCCTTAATTTGCTTGTACCATTGTCTGTCATACAAGAAGAAGTTATTGTTAAGTATGATATCCATCATGGATACTAACATGTTAGTGTGCTGCCAGAGAGTTACAGATCTGTTGTCTAGGAATTGTGTGACTGCTCTCAAACCCAAATCAGGCTTAATAGATGTGTATAGAGACACCACATCTAAGGTTGCCATGATCATACCTGGTTGCCACTGAACGTCTGCAAGAATGCCCAGAATGTGCTTGGTGTCCTGGATAAACGATGGAAGGTTTTTTACCATCGGGTTCAAGAATAGGTCAACATATTCTGACAGTTTTTCTGTGGGTCCCCCTATCCCAGAGATGATAGGTCTGCCCGGTGGAAATGCAGCCTGTTTATGTATTTTAGGGAGTGTGTACATCCATGGTGAGGTTGGTCTCACTACTCTCATATACATGATCTCATCGTCATCTATAAGGCCCAAAGTGTGCCATTCAGTCAGGTGTTTGTTAATAAGGAGGGTCAGTGTGCCCATGGGATTGGCCTCTAGGAGTTCATAACAAGTCATGTCCCGTAGTTGTGTTAGTGTCTCATAGTGATAGTCAGTCCTGTTCATAACGATCACGTTCCCTCCTTTGTCCGCCTCTCTTATGATAATGTCCTGATCAGTACTTAATGTTATGAGGGCAAGACGCTCATTTCTGGTTAGATTGTCTTTAGTCCTTCTATTGGTGTTGCCAAATTTGTTCTCATATCTGTCTAAGTCTTCTAAGACCAAGTTGTAAAATATGTCTATAGGGTTGCCACCTGGCAGAGTTGGAGTCCACTTGGACTTTACTTTGAGGCCGCTGGAAATGGTCAGGTCAGTATCTATGTCAAGTTCCTGCAGGAGCTGTTCTAACGGGTAGGGAGGATCATCCATGTCAGCAAGTGACATGAGTAAGTGGGTATCCTTGATATCCTTGATGCTCTGGAGGGTGGAGAGGTTGCCACTGATTGTATTTCTAGTATCTTCTTTGGGTACAGGGATTCCAGAAAAATACTTTCTAAGTTTGAGTCCCCTAATGAATTTGAACAGATCAATTTTGGCCCTACAAAGGTCACCTGATTCGCTGGGGTTGAAACTTAGGCCTTTACTTAATAGAGAAATCATGTCGTTGGTGAGTGGTTTAGCGGAGAGGTTAATAACCTGCACTTCTTCTATGATAGCTACTGTTTTTTCCCGTCCCCTGACCTCAATTTCTTTTTGTAATCTTCTTTGGCCAGACCTCTTCCCTCTACGGGTTTTGTGTCCAGTGTACCTAGTCTTTGTTGCGTTCTGTTCTCTCGTCTTATGGTCTGTACCTCGCGTAAAAAATTAGAAGCCGTGGTGCCTCTCTGGTTTTCTGTTTCACTATCGCTGGTTGCGATGGTGTTGAGTGAGGAGGAGCTGGAGGATATGGAAGAAGTAACAGTTCTAGAAGGTTTATCACTGCGTTGTGTGTTCTGGACTAGTTGATCATATTTCCTAGCAAATGTAAAAACACGTCCTTCTTTATAGTCTGCCTCATCCCTTTTTAATTGCCTTGTCTTCCTGTCTTTTATTTCATTTTGATGTTTAGAAAGAATTTCGTTCAAGATGGTGTAGTTTTTGTCAGTTGCTTCTTTAAGATTCAGATCTCGAATTTCTAGTTCTAATTGTGCGATGTCCGATTGCAGTTTGATCACTTTGCGTTCCGCATTTTCAATTAATATATGAATAAGTGTATTGGAGTTTGCTGTAAGGGCCTCTTCCCACTTTCCTAGCAAGTCATCATCAAGGTCATCAAACGTTGGAAAGATTTGTGAGCGGAGTCCCCTCGGAACTCTATTCAACCTAAGGTATTGTTTAAGTGTGGCACTGTCCCACCATCTGGAGTTCTCGGTTTTTTTGAACCTTTCTAGTTTGACGAATTTCTCCTTAAGACCTTCCTTGCGTTGCGGGTTTCCACTTATAGATGTACTAGCTATAAGAGTTCCTTTTTCTAGATTTTCAAATAGTTCCGATGCGACCTTATCTCTATCCATAACACGGTTTGGAATAAGAATAGTGTTTAAGAGTGATATTCCGTTGCGGCTGCCCTTCCTGCTATAGCGAAATAAATTGGTTCTGCGATGGGTTTTGGTTGGCAGGAAGAAAGGCGCTCAAGCTAATTGACGGTACGGTATAAAAAGAAAGAGTAGGTTTACGGTGCTGCCAGGTCAGGGGAAAGCCCAGACAACCCCTGCAGATGTGTGGGTTCGGACCCACACTTGTAATTGAAAAAGAATCCTAGGCACACGTGTGAGATGATAAATCAGAATATCAGTGTTCGGACTGTGATGCTCAATGTTACAATCACAAAGGTCAACACCAATGAATGTTATGGTAGATAATGTTTATACAAAGCTTGCAGTGTGTCAAGATATAAGTACCAGCCGACACGTGTTTCGTCACCTGGGTAGTAACCCGTGACTCTTCAGGGCTGGGAAGGATACAAGATGTATAGTACAGTGAAATGGAAAAACAATCCATAACATGTAAGAGTGACATGAGTGAAGTGATAAATGGCAATCACCCCTCTAAAAGTGGAAACCCTAGAAAGAACATATAAAAATGAAGTGTAAAAAAGGAGAACATAAAAAGTGTGACTTTGCAATAAATATAGTAAATGTCAAGATAGTAGTACCCCGTGGGAGAGTGTATGACAGTATTTCAAAGTCACTACTACTACAAAAGAAAGTGCGCCTCGTGCGCCTTGACATATTGCATAGTATCCTCGAAGAAAAAGGCCTAAGTGACATTTTGTGAAAACGTGTGGATGGGTGAATGAATGGTGACATACAGTGTTACTCTATATAATCTTATTAGTTATTATATTAATACTGAGACTTATTAACAAGAGATAGAAAGAGTAAAATAGATAAATAAGAAAAAATAAAAAAGGGGCAAGACAGAAAGGAAAAAGCCGAAGTACAGAGAAATGGAAAGTGAGAGCTAGGCTGCTTATAGTAGGAAATCTATGGGGGAAGTGAGTATCGTGGAGTAATTGATGATCCAGAGAGACTAACTGTGCAAAAACTGGAGGGAGAAATAAATAACAGAGGTGGGTTTACCTGACCGTAAATAATAGAATCTGTACGGAATCTAATCGAAATAGACAGAGAAAAGCAATTGAATGAGTCTAAGAAATACACATGTATATGTAAAAGTGCTAAAAACGGCAGACATGAGTAACTGGTAAGGTATGGACTCACCGCTGGACCGGTGATAATTCCAACCCGGTCTAGAGGCACATTTAAAGTTGCAGAGTGGTGCAGCTACGTAGGTGGTGAGGTCGGTAAGGCAAAAGGAACCTGGACCCCATCGGTAATGATTCCAAGAGCACAAAGAAGAAAACCGGGCGAGTGCGTCCGTGTTCAAAGTGTCCTGAAAGTACGGTGAGAAAGTAACAATCAGGACGAGTTGTAAATCGATGGAGGAAACAAAAGTCCAGGTATAACCATGTAACGAGGGCGTAAAAACTGCAATCCTACCTGAGTGAAGCCGGAGGTATGTGTATGGATCCGTCTCTCATTCCGAAATGCGGAAGGAGCGGAATCAAAGCGGAAGTAGTTTATTTATTGAAGAAAAGAGCTGAAACGAACCGTCTCTAGAAAGCGTGGACAACCGGAAGTGAGTATTCTAGTGTATATAGAGAAAGAAGAATAATAGACAGAGAAGACAGACCAGAGAGTTAGAGACAGAAAACAAAAACGGGCCAGGAATATAAAGTATAATTGAAGCCCATTCTCACAGTGTAAGGGTCAATCAATATATAAACCACCCAAATGCGAAAGTGACTCAATTTGAGCATAGGAATGGCCTACGATCATATTAACAATAGTTAAACTGCATCAGTCTCACCATGTACATAAATAACGGTCACAAAGCACTATCAAAAGCAAAACATAGATTTCTTAGACAGGAGTATCATTCCATAAGCTTCTCTACACATTCTAATGTTATAGGTAGAGAGCATTTTGATCATTGATCGTTAACACGGATGCACAGACGGTTCAGAATCGTCTGATGTTATATATACGAACAATATTGGAGAACAAAACGAAAGTGCAGAAAAAATATATAGAAAAAATAACAACAGAAAATGTCTATTCATAATTCCAACATTAGTTGCAAAGAGAAACACCAGGAAACATCCTTGTTTGATCTTAGTTGGACGGTAGTTAAATGGTCTGATAAACAGGGGGAAAACCTAATGGATCATTTTTTGCGTTTCTCATAGAGAATGGTTACAGACATTTAAATCTTGGAACAGTCCATTGTATATCGCTGAGCATCACGTGCCCAGAAAATATTGTAGTTCATGGTCTGTGTTTTGACCGTGTCTTACGGTATGAAGACGCATGATCCAAGTTGCTTCTAGACGTCTCAGTCTGAGTTCACGATTTCCACCTCTTATGTTGGGATGGGTAACATCTATGCCATAGAAAGAAAATTTCTTGTGTGAACCCTGTGTGGGGCATGATGCTATGTGAAGAGCCATGGGATATCTGGCATCCTGTTGGTGCATTGCTCTGGCATGTTCGCTTATGCGTTCCTTTAAGGTCCTGATAGTGCTTCCAACATATTGAGTCTTACATGTACATTCCAGAATGTACACCACGTACTTTGTGGTGCAGTTGATGTTCTGATTGATTTGATATTTGCGTTTGTTATGACTGGTGAACTCTTTGATTTTGTCGTGAGCCCATTTGCAAACACCACAGCAGCCACATTTAAAGAAGCCCTTCATATGTGGTGTGAGCCAGGACGAGGTTGAGGTGCTGTGTGGGACCGTGGGACTTAATCTGCTCCTCAGGGTTCTGCCACGTCTGTAAGTAATCTGAGGCCTAGATGTAATTGTCTCACTGATTGTTTTGTCTGCCAGAAGAATATTCCAATGTTTGTAAAGGCTCTTTCTGATCACCACACTGATGTCATTGAAGTCGGCAATCAATCTCACTTGTTGATTTTGCGGTTTTTCTGGGTCTTTTCCGAAGTGTAGTGTCTCTCTCAGTCTTCTCGATTCTAAGTGTGGCTTTGTGTAGAGTGTGTTGTTTGTATCCCCTTCTCGAGAATCTATTTTTCATGTCACATATACATTTCTGGAATTCAGCATCTTCACTGCAATTTCTCCTGGCTCGGATAAATTCACCATAAGGAATGGCCTCTATTTGATGCATAGGGTGGGAGCTGTCCGCATGTAGGAGGGCGTTGCATGCGGTTTCTTTCCGGTATAATCGACTATGTATAGTGTTCTCTTTTACATAAAGTTCCACATCCAAGAAAGTAACCTTAGATGTGCTAGAGTTACATGTGAATCTCATATCCATGTTGTTGGTATTTAGGTATGTGCAAAAGGCCTCAAGTTTTTCTGCTGTCCCTGACCAGAGTAGTAGACAATCGTCGATGTAGCGCCCCCAGTATATGATAGAATCTATCCAATAGGCACCTTTCTGGCCCCAAACCCATTCAGATTCTAGTGAGCCCATATAAAGGTTCGCAAACGAGGGCGAAAACTTCGAGCCCATAGCTACTCCCTTAATTTGCTTGTACCATTGTCTGTCATACAAGAAGAAGTTATTGTTAAGTATGATATCCATCATGGATACTAACATGTTAGTGTGCTGCCAGAGAGTTACAGATCTGTTGTCTAGGAATTGTGTGACTGCTCTCAAACCCAAATCAGGCTTAATAGATGTGTATAGAGACACCACATCTAAGGTTGCCATGATCATACCTGGTTGCCACTGAACGTCTGCAAGAATGCCCAGAATGTGCTTGGTGTCCTGGATAAACGATGGAAGGTTTTTTACCATCGGGTTCAAGAATAGGTCAACATATTCTGACAGTTTTTCTGTGGGTCCCCCTATCCCAGAGATGATAGGTCTGCCCGGTGGAAATGCAGCCTGTTTATGTATTTTAGGGAGTGTGTACATCCATGGTGAGGTTGGTCTCACTACTCTCATATACATGATCTCATCGTCATCTATAAGGCCCAAAGTGTGCCATTCAGTCAGGTGTTTGTTAATAAGGAGGGTCAGTGTGCCCATGGGATTGGCCTCTAGGAGTTCATAACAAGTCATGTCCCGTAGTTGTGTTAGTGTCTCATAGTGATAGTCAGTCCTGTTCATAACGATCACGTTCCCTCCTTTGTCCGCCTCTCTTATGATAATGTCCTGATCAGTACTTAATGTTATGAGGGCAAGACGCTCATTTCTGGTTAGATTGTCTTTAGTCCTTCTATTGGTGTTGCCAAATTTGTTCTCATATCTGTCTAAGTCTTCTAAGACCAAGTTGTAAAATATGTCTATAGGGTTGCCACCTGGCAGAGTTGGAGTCCACTTGGACTTTACTTTGAGGCCGCTGGAAATGGTCAGGTCAGTATCTATGTCAAGTTCCTGCAGGAGCTGTTCTAACGGGTAGGGAGGATCATCCATGTCAGCAAGTGACATGAGTAAGTGGAGTATCCTTGATATCCTTGATGCTCTGGAGGGTGGAGAGGTTGCCACTGATTGTATTTCTAGTATCTTCTTTGGGTACAGGGATTCCAGAAAAATACTTTCTAAGTTTGAGTCCCCTAATGAATTTGAACAGATCAATTTTGGCCCTACAAAGGTCACCTGATTCGCTGGGGTTGAAACTTAGGCCTTTACTTAATAGAGAAATCATGTCGTTGGTGAGTGGTTTAGCGGAGAGGTTAATAACCTGCACTTCTTCTATGATAGCTACTGTTTTTCCCCGTCCCCTGACCTCAATTTCTTTTTGTAATCTTCTTTGGCCAGACCTCTTCCCTCTACGGGTTTTGTGTCCAGTGTACCTAGTCTTTGTTGCGTTCTGTTCTCTCGTCTTATGGTCTGTACCTCGCGTAAAAAATTAGAAGCCGTGGTGCCTCTCTGGTTTTCTGTTTCACTATCGCTGGTTGCGATGGTGTTGAGTGAGGAGGAGCTGGAGGATATGGAAGAAGTAACAGTTCTAGAAGGTTTATCACTGCGTTGTGTGTTCTGGACTAGTTGATCATATTTCCTAGCAAATGTAAAAACACGTCCTTCTTTATAGTCTGCCTCATCCCTTTTTAATTGCCTTGTCTTCCTGTCTTTTATTTCATTTTGATGTTTAGAAAGAATTTCGTTCAAGATGGTGTAGTTTTTGTCAGTTGCTTCTTTAAGATTCAGATCTCGAATTTCTAGTTCTAATTGTGCGATGTCCAATTGCAGTTTGATCACTTTGCGTTCCGCATTTTCAATTAATATATGAATAAGTGTATTGGAGTTTGCTGTAAGGGCCTCTTCCCACTTTCCTAGCAAGTCATCATCAAGGTCATCAAACGTTGGAAAGATTTGTGAGCGGAGTCCCCTCGGAACTCTATTCAACCTAAGGTATTGTTTAAGTGTGGCACTGTCCCACCATCTGGAGTTCTGATCGTTATGAACAGGACTGACTATCACTATGAGACACTAACACAACTACGGGACATGACTTGTTATGAACTCCTAGAGGCCAATCCCATGGGCACACTGACCCTCCTTATTAACAAACACCTGACTGAATGGCACACTTTGGGCCTTATAGATGACGATGAGATCATGTATATGAGAGTAGTGAGACCAACCTCACCATGGATGTACACACTCCCTAAAATACATAAACAGGCTGCATTTCCACCGGGCAGACCTATCATCTCTGGGATAGGGGGACCCACAGAAAAACTGTCAGAATATGTTGACCTATTCTTGAACCCGATGGTAAAAAACCTTCCATCGTTTATCCAGGACACCAAGCACATTCTGGGCATTCTTGCAGACGTTCAGTGGCAACCAGGTATGATCATGGCAACCTTAGATGTGGTGTCTCTATACACATCTATTAAGCCTGATTTGGGTTTGAGAGCAGTCACACAATTCCTAGACAACAGATCTGTAACTCTCTGGCAGCACACTAACATGTTAGTATCCATGATGGATATCATACTTAACAATAACTTCTTCTTGTATGACAGACAATGGTACAAGCAAATTAAGGGAGTAGCTATGGGCTCGAAGTTTTCGCCCTCGTTTGCGAACCTTTATATGGGCTCACTAGAATCTGAATGGGTTTGGGGCCAGAAAGGTGCCTATTGGATAGATTCTATCATATACTGGGGGCGCTACATCGACGATTGTCTACTACTCTGGTCAGGGACAGCAGAAAAACTTGAGGCCTTTTGCACATACCTAAATACCAACAACATGGATATGAGATTCACATGTAACTCTAGCACATCTAAGGTTACTTTCTTGGATGTGGAACTTTATGTAAAAGAGAACACTATACATAGTCGATTATACCGGAAAGAAACCGCATGCAACGCCCTCCTACATGCGGACAGCTCCCACCCTATGCATCAAATAGAGGCCATTCCTTATGGTGAATTTATCCGAGCCAGGAGAAATTGCAGTGAAGATGCTGAATTCCAGAAATGTATATGTGACATGAAAAATAGATTCTCGAGAAGGGGATACAAACAACACACTCTACACAAAGCCACACTTAGAATCGAGAAGACTGAGAGAGACACTACACTTCGGGAAAAGACCCAGAAAAAACCGCAAAATCAACAAGTGAGATTGATTGCCGACTTCAATGACATCAGTGTGGTGATCAGAAAGAGCCTTTACAAACATTGGAATATTCTTCTGGCAGACAAAACAATCAGTGAGACAATTACATCTAGGCCTCAGATTACTTACAGACGTGGCAGAACCCTGAGGAGCAGATTAAGTCCCACGGTCCCACACAGCACCTCAACCTCGTCCTGGCTCACACCACATATGAAGGGCTTCTTTAAATGTGGCTGCTGTGGTGTTTGCAAATGGGCTCACGACAAAATCAAAGAGTTCACCAGTCATAACAAACGCAAATATCAAATCAATCAGAACATCAACTGCACCACAAAGTACGTGGTGTACATTCTGGAATGTACATGTAAGACTCAATATGTTGGAAGCACTATCAGGACCTTAAAGGAACGCATAAGCGAACATGCCAGAGCAATGCACCAACAGGATGCCAGATATCCCATGGCTCTTCACATAGCATCATGCCCCACACAGGGTTCACACAAGAAATTTTCTTTCTATGGCATAGATGTTACCCATCCCAACATAAGAGGTGGAAATCGTGAACTCAGACTGAGACGTCTAGAAGCAACTTGGATCATGCGTCTTCATACCGTAAGACACGGTCAAAACACAGACCATGAACTACAATATTTTCTGGGCACGTGATGCTCAGCGATATACAATGGACTGTTCCAAGATTTAAATGTCTGTAACCATTCTCTATGAGAAACGCAAAAAATGATCCATTAGGTTTTCCCCCTGTTTATCAGACCATTTAACTACCGTCCAACTAAGATCAAACAAGGATGTTTCCTGGTGTTTCTCTTTGCAACTAATGTTGGAATTATGAATAGACATTTTCTGTTGTTATTTTTTCTATATATTTTTCTGCACTTTCGTTTTGTTCTCCAATATTGTTCGTATATATAACATCAGACGATTCTGAACCGTCTGTGCATCCGTGTTAACGATCAATGATCAAAATGCTCTCTACCTATAACATTAGAATGTGTAGAGAAGCTTATGGAATGATACTCCTGTCTAAGAAATCTATGTTTTGCTTTTGATAGTGCTTTGTGACCGTTATTTATGTACATGGTGAGACTGATGCAGTTTAACTATTGTTAATATGATCGTAGGCCATTCCTATGCTCAAATTGAGTCACTTTCGCATTTGGGTGGTTTATATATTGATTGACCCTTACACTGTGAGAATGGGCTTCAATTATACTTTATATTCCTGGCCCGTTTTTGTTTTCTGTCTCTAACTCTCTGGTCTGTCTTCTCTGTCTATTATTCTTCTTTCTCTATATACACTAGAATACTCACTTCCGGTTGTCCACGCTTTCTAGAGACGGTTCGTTTCAGCTCTTTTCTTCAATAAATAAACTACTTCCGCTTTGATTCCGCTCCTTCCGCATTTCGGAATGAGAGACGGATCCATACACATACCTCCGGCTTCACTCAGGTAGGATTGCAGTTTTTACGCCCTCGTTACATGGTTATACCTGGACTTTTGTTTCCTCCATCGATTTACAACTCGTCCTGATTGTTACTTTCTCACCGTACTTTCAGGACACTTTGAACACGGACGCACTCGCCCGGTTTTCTTCTTTGTGCTCTTGGAATCATTACCGATGGGGTCCAGGTTCCTTTTGCCTTACCGACCTCACCACCTACGTAGCTGCACCACTCTGCAACTTTAAATGTGCCTCTAGACCGGGTTGGAATTATCACCGGTCCAGCGGTGAGTCCATACCTTACCAGTTACTCATGTCTGCCGTTTTTAGCACTTTTACATATACATGTGTATTTCTTAGACTCATTCAATTGCTTTTCTCTGTCTATTTCGATTAGATTCCGTACAGATTCTATTATTTACGGTCAGGTAAACCCACCTCTGTTATTTATTTCTCCCTCCAGTTTTTGCACAGTTAGTCTCTCTGGATCATCAATTACTCCACGATACTCACTTCCCCCATAGATTTCCTACTATAAGCAGCCTAGCTCTCACTTTCCATTTCTCTGTACTTCGGCTTTTTCCTTTCTGTCTTGCCCCTTTTTTATTTTTTCTTATTTATCTATTTTACTCTTTCTATCTCTTGTTAATAAGTCTCAGTATTAATATAATAACTAATAAGATTATATAGAGTAACACTGTATGTCACCATTCATTCACCCATCCACACGTTTTCACAAAATGTCACTTAGGCCTTTTTCTTCGAGGATACTATGCAATATGTCAAGGCGCACGAGGCGCACTTTCTTTTGTAGTAGTAGTGACTTTGAAATACTGTCATACACTCTCCCACGGGGTACTACTATCTTGACATTTACTATATTTATTGCAAAGTCACACTTTTTATGTTCTCCTTTTTACACTTCATTTTTATATGTTCTTTCTAGGGTTTCCACTTTTAGAGGGGTGATTGCCATTTATCACTTCACTCATGTCACTCTTACATGTTATGGATTGTTTTTCCATTTCACTGTACTATACATCTTGTATCCTTCCCAGCCCTGAAGAGTCACGGGTTACTACCCAGGTGACGAAACACGTGTCGGCTGGTACTTATATCTTGACACACTGCAAGCTTTGTATAAACATTATCTACCATAACATTCATTGGTGTTGACCTTTGTGATTGTAACATTGAGCATCACAGTCCGAACACTGATATTCTGATTTATCATCTCACACGTGTGCCTAGGATTCTTTTTCAATTACAAGTGTGGGTCCGAACCCACACATCTGCAGGGGTTGTCTGGGCTTTCCCCTGACCTGGCAGCACCGTAAACCTACTCTTTCTTTTTATACCGTACCGTCAATTAGCTTGAGCGCCTTTCTTCCTGCCAACCAAAACCCATCGCAGAACCAATTTATTTCGCTATAGCAGGAAGGGCAGCCGCAACGGAATATCACTCTTAAACACTATTCTTATTCCAAACCGTGTTATGGATAGAGATAAGGTCGCATCGGAACTATTTGAAAATCTAGAAAAAGGAACTCTTATAGCTAGTACATCTATAAGTGGAAACCCGCAACGCAAGGAAGGTCTTAAGGAGAAATTCGTCAAACTAGAAAGGTTCAAAAAAACCGAGAACTCCAGATGGTGGGACAGTGCCACACTTAAACAATACCTTAGGTTGAATAGAGTTCCGAGGGGACTCCGCTCACAAATCTTTCCAACGTTTGATGACCTTGATGATGACTTGCTAGGAAAGTGGGAAGAGGCCCTTACAGCAAACTCCAATACACTTATTCATATATTAATTGAAAATGCGGAACGCAAAGTGATCAAACTGCAATCGGACATCGCACAATTAGAACTAGAAATTCGAGATCTGAATCTTAAAGAAGCAACTGACAAAAACTACACCATCTTGAACGAAATTCTTTCTAAACATCAAAATGAAATAAAAGACAGGAAGACAAGGCAATTAAAAAGGGATGAGGCAGACTATAAAGAAGGACGTGTTTTTACATTTGCTAGGAAATATGATCAACTAGTCCAGAACACACAACGCAGTGATAAACCTTCTAGAACTGTTACTTCTTCCATATCCTCCAGCTCCTCCTCACTCAACACCATCGCAACCAGCGATAGTGAAACAGAAAACCAGAGAGGCACCACGGCTTCTAATTTTTTACGCGAGGTACAGACCATAAGACGAGAGAACAGAACGCAACAAAGACTAGGTACACTGGACACAAAACCCGTAGAGGGAAGAGGTCTGGCCAAAGAAGATTACAAAAAGAAATTGAGGTCAGGGGACGGGAAAAACAGTAGCTATCATAGAAGAAGTGCAGGTTATTAACCTCTCCGCTAAACCACTCACCAACGACATGATTTCTCTATTAAGTAAAGGCCTAAGTTTCAACCCCAGCGAATCAGGTGACCTTTGTAGGGCCAAAATTGATCTGTTCAAATTCATTAGGGGACTCAAACTTAGAAAGTATTTTTCTGGAATCCCTGTACCCAAAGAAGATACTAGAAATACAATCAGTGGCAACCTCTCCACCCTCCAGAGCATCAAGGATATCAAGGATACCCACTTACTCATGTCACTTGCTGACATGGATGATCCTCCCTACCCGTTAGAACAGCTCCTGCAGGAACTTGACATAGATACTGACCTGACCATTTCCAGCGGCCTCAAAGTAAAGTCCAAGTGGACTCCAACTCTGCCAGGTGGCAACCCTATAGACATATTTTACAACTTGGTCTTAGAAGACTTAGACAGATATGAGAACAAATTTGGCAACACCAATAGAAGGACTAAAGACAATCTAACCAGAAATGAGCGTCTTGCCCTCATAACATTAAGTACTGATCAGGACATTATCATAAGAGAGGCGGACAAAGGAGGGAACGTGATCGTTATGAACAGGACTGACTATCACTATGAGACACTAACACAACTACGGGACATGACTTGTTATGAACTCCTAGAGGCCAATCCCATGGGCACACTGACCCTCCTTATTAACAAACACCTGACTGAATGGCACACTTTGGGCCTTATAGATGACGATGAGATCATGTATATGAGAGTAGTGAGACCAACCTCACCATGGATGTACACACTCCCTAAAATACATAAACAGGCTGCATTTCCACCGGGCAGACCTATCATCTCTGGGATAGGGGGACCCACAGAAAAACTGTCAGAATATGTTGACCTATTCTTGAACCCGATGGTAAAAAACCTTCCATCGTTTATCCAGGACACCAAGCACATTCTGGGCATTCTTGCAGACGTTCAGTGGCAACCAGGTATGATCATGGCAACCTTAGATGTGGTGTCTCTATACACATCTATTAAGCCTGATTTGGGTTTGAGAGCAGTCACACAATTCCTAGACAACAGATCTGTAACTCTCTGGCAGCACACTAACATGTTAGTATCCATGATGGATATCATACTTAACAATAACTTCTTCTTGTATGACAGACAATGGTACAAGCAAATTAAGGGAGTAGCTATGGGCTCGAAGTTTTCGCCCTCGTTTGCGAACCTTTATATGGGCTCACTAGAATCTGAATGGGTTTGGGGCCAGAAAGGTGCCTATTGGATAGATTCTATCATATACTGGGGGCGCTACATCGACGATTGTCTACTACTCTGGTCAGGGACAGCAGAAAAACTTGAGGCCTTTTGCACATACCTAAATACCAACAACATGGATATGAGATTCACATGTAACTCTAGCACATCTAAGGTTACTTTCTTGGATGTGGAACTTTATGTAAAAGAGAACACTATACATAGTCGATTATACCGGAAAGAAACCGCATGCAACGCCCTCCTACATGCGGACAGCTCCCACCCTATGCATCAAATAGAGGCCATTCCTTATGGTGAATTTATCCGAGCCAGGAGAAATTGCAGTGAAGATGCTGAATTCCAGAAATGTATATGTGACATGAAAAATAGATTCTCGAGAAGGGGATACAAACAACACACTCTACACAAAGCCACACTTAGAATCGAGAAGACTGAGAGAGACACTACACTTCGGGAAAAGACCCAGAAAAAACCGCAAAATCAACAAGTGAGATTGATTGCCGACTTCAATGACATCAGTGTGGTGATCAGAAAGAGCCTTTACAAACATTGGAATATTCTTCTGGCAGACAAAACAATCAGTGAGACAATTACATCTAGGCCTCAGATTACTTACAGACGTGGCAGAACCCTGAGGAGCAGATTAAGTCCCACGGTCCCACACAGCACCTCAACCTCGTCCTGGCTCACACCACATATGAAGGGCTTCTTTAAATGTGGCTGCTGTGGTGTTTGCAAATGGGCTCACGACAAAATCAAAGAGTTCACCAGTCATAACAAACGCAAATATCAAATCAATCAGAACATCAACTGCACCACAAAGTACGTGGTGTACATTCTGGAATGTACATGTAAGACTCAATATGTTGGAAGCACTATCAGGACCTTAAAGGAACGCATAAGCGAACATGCCAGAGCAATGCACCAACAGGATGCCAGATATCCCATGGCTCTTCACATAGCATCATGCCCCACACAGGGTTCACACAAGAAATTTTCTTTCTATGGCATAGATGTTACCCATCCCAACATAAGAGGTGGAAATCGTGAACTCAGACTGAGACGTCTAGAAGCAACTTGGATCATGCGTCTTCATACCGTAAGACACGGTCAAAACACAGACCATGAACTACAATATTTTCTGGGCACGTGATGCTCAGCGATATACAATGGACTGTTCCAAGATTTAAATGTCTGTAACCATTCTCTATGAGAAACGCAAAAAATGATCCATTAGGTTTTCCCCCTGTTTATCAGACCATTTAACTACCGTCCAACTAAGATCAAACAAGGATGTTTCCTGGTGTTTCTCTTTGCAACTAATGTTGGAATTATGAA
The DNA here is from genome assembly GCA_963921515.1 of Calotriton arnoldi. Lineage (NCBI taxonomy): Eukaryota > Metazoa > Chordata > Amphibia > Caudata > Salamandridae > Calotriton > Calotriton arnoldi. The sequence continues at coordinate 1,021,486 of CAWUFW010005681.1, forward strand.
TAGACATTTTCTGTTGTTATTTTTTCTATATATTTTTTCTGCACTTTCGTTTTGTTCTCCAATATTGTTCGTATATATAACATCAGACGATTCTGAACCGTCTGTGCATCCGTGTTAACGATCAATGATCAAAATGCTCTCTACCTATAACATTAGAATGTGTAGAGAAGCTTATGGAATGATACTCCTGTCTAAGAAATCTATGTTTTGCTTTTGATAGTGCTTTGTGACCGTTATTTATGTACATGGTGAGACTGATGCAGTTTAACTATTGTTAATATGATCGTAGGCCATTCCTATGCTCAAATTGAGTCACTTTCGCATTTGGGTGGTTTATATATTGATTGACCCTTACACTGTGAGAATGGGCTTCAATTATACTTTATATTCCTGGCCCGTTTTTGTTTTCTGTCTCTAACTCTCTGGTCTGTCTTCTCTGTCTATTATTCTTCTTTCTCTATATACACTAGAATACTCACTTCCGGTTGTCCACGCTTTCTAGAGACGGTTCGTTTCAGCTCTTTTCTTCAATAAATAAACTACTTCCGCTTTGATTCCGCTCCTTCCGCATTTCGGAATGAGAGACGGATCCATACACATACCTCCGGCTTCACTCAGGTAGGATTGCAGTTTTTACGCCCTCGTTACATGGTTATACCTGGACTTTTGTTTCCTCCATCGATTTACAACTCGTCCTGATTGTTACTTTCTCACCGTACTTTCAGGACACTTTGAACACGGACGCACTCGCCCGGTTTTCTTCTTTGTGCTCTTGGAATCATTACCGATGGGGTCCAGGTTCCTTTTGCCTTACCGACCTCACCACCTACGTAGCTGCACCACTCTGCAACTTTAAATGTGCCTCTAGACCGGGTTGGAATTATCACCGGTCCAGCGGTGAGTCCATACCTTACCAGTTACTCATGTCTGCCGTTTTTAGCACTTTTACATATACATGTGTATTTCTTAGACTCATTCAATTGCTTTTCTCTGTCTATTTCGATTAGATTCCGTACAGATTCTATTATTTACGGTCAGGTAAACCCACCTCTGTTATTTATTTCTCCCTCCAGTTTTTGCACAGTTAGTCTCTCTGGATCATCAATTACTCCACGATACTCACTTCCCCCATAGATTTCCTACTATAAGCAGCCTAGCTCTCACTTTCCATTTCTCTGTACTTCGGCTTTTTCCTTTCTGTCTTGCCCCTTTTTTATTTTTTTCTTATTTATCTATTTTACTCTTTCTATCTCTTGTTAATAAGTCTCAGTATTAATATAATAACTAATAAGATTATATAGAGTAACACTGTATGTCACCATTCATTCACCCATCCACACGTTTTCACAAAATGTCACTTAGGCCTTTTTCTTCGAGGATACTATGCAATATGTCAAGGCGCACGAGGCGCACTTTCTTTTGTAGTAGTAGTGACTTTGAAATACTGTCATACACTCTCCCACGGGGTACTACTATCTTGACATTTACTATATTTATTGCAAAGTCACACTTTTTATGTTCTCCTTTTTACACTTCATTTTTATATGTTCTTTCTAGGGTTTCCACTTTTAGAGGGGTGATTGCCATTTATCACTTCACTCATGTCACTCTTACATGTTATGGATTGTTTTTCCATTTCACTGTACTATACATCTTGTATCCTTCCCAGCCCTGAAGAGTCACGGGTTACTACCCAGGTGACGAAACACGTGTCGGCTGGTACTTATATCTTGACACACTGCAAGCTTTGTATAAACATTATCTACCATAACATTCATTGGTGTTGACCTTTGTGATTGTAACATTGAGCATCACAGTCCGAACACTGATATTCTGATTTATCATCTCACACGTGTGCCTAGGATTCTTTTTCAATTACAAGTGTGGGTCCGAACCCACACATCTGCAGGGGTTGTCTGGGCTTTCCCCTGACAGCACCGTAAACCTACTCTTTCTTTTTATACCGTACCGTCAATTAGCTTGAGCGCCTTTCTTCCTGCCAACCAAAACCCATCGCAGAACCAATTTATTTCGCTATAGCAGGAAGGGCAGCCGCAACGGAATATCACTCTTAAACACTATTCTTATTCCAAACCGTGTTATGGATAGAGATAAGGTCGCATCGGAACTATTTGAAAATCTAGAAAAAGGAACTCTTATAGCTAGTACATCTATAAGTGGAAACCCGCAACGCAAGGAAGGTCTTAAGGAGAAATTCGTCAAACTAGAAAGGTTCAAGAAAACCGAGAACTCCAGATGGTGGGACAGTGCCACACTTAAACAATACCTTAGGTTGAATAGAGTTCCGAGGGGACTCCGCTCACAAATCTTTCCAACGTTTGATGACCTTGATGATGACTTGCTAGGAAAGTGGGAAGAGGCCCTTACAGCAAACTCCAATACACTTATTCATATATTAATTGAAAATGCGGAACGCAAAGTGATCAAACTGCAATCGGACATCGCACAATTAGAACTAGAAATTCGAGATCTGAATCTTAAAGAAGCAACTGACAAAAACTACACCATCTTGAACGAAATTCTTTCTAAACATCAAAATGAAATAAAAGACAGGAAGACAAGGCAATTAAAAAGGGATGAGGCAGACTATAAAGAAGGACGTGTTTTTACATTTGCTAGGAAATATGATCAACTAGTCCAGAACACACAACGCAGTGATAAACCTTCTAGAACTGTTACTTCTTCCATATCCTCCAGCTCCTCCTCACTCAACACCATCGCAACCAGCGATAGTGAAACAGAAAACCAGAGAGGCACCACGGCTTCTAATTTTTTACGCGAGGTACAGACCATAAGACGAGAGAACAGAACGCAACAAAGACTAGGTACACTGGACACAAAACCCGTAGAGGGAAGAGGTCTGGCCAAAGAAGATTACAAAAAGAAATTGAGGTCAGGGGACGGGAAAAAACAGTAGCTATCATAGAAGAAGTGCAGGTTATTAACCTCTCCGCTAAACCACTCACCAACGACATGATTTCTCTATTAAGTAAAGGCCTAAGTTTCAACCCCAGCGAATCAGGTGACCTTTGTAGGGCCAAAATTGATCTGTTCAAATTCATTAGGGGACTCAAACTTAGAAAGTATTTTTCTGGAATCCCTGTACCCAAAGAAGATACTAGAAATACAATCAGTGGCAACCTCTCCACCCTCCAGAGCATCAAGGATATCAAGGATACCCACTTACTCATGTCACTTGCTGACATGGATGATCCTCCCTACCCGTTAGAACAGCTCCTGCAGGAACTTGACATAGATACTGACCTGACCATTTCCAGCGGCCTCAAAGTAAAGTCCAAGTGGACTCCAACTCTGCCAGGTGGCAACCCTATAGACATATTTTACAACTTGGTCTTAGAAGACTTAGACAGATATGAGAACAAATTTGGCAACACCAATAGAAGGACTAAAGACAATCTAACCAGAAATGAGCGTCTTGCCCTCATAACATTAAGTACTGATCAGGACATTATCATAAGAGAGGCGGACAAAGGAGGGAACGTGATCGTTATGAACAGGACTGACTATCACTATGAGACACTAACACAACTACGGGACATGACTTGTTATGAACTCCTAGAGGCCAATCCCATGGGCACACCACCCTCCTTATTAACAAACACCTGACTGAATGGCACACTTTGGGCCTTATTGATGACGATGAGATCATGTATATGAGAGTAGTGAGACCAACCTCACCATGGATGTACACACTCCCTAAAATACATAAACAGGCTGCATTTCCACCGGGCAGACCTATCATCTCTGGGATAGGGGGACCCACAGAAAAACTGTCAGAATATGTTGACCTATTCTTGAACCCGATGGTAAAAAACCTTCCATCGTTTATCCAGGACACCAAGCACATTCTGGGCATTCTTGCAGACGTTCAGTGGCAACCAGGTATGATCATGGCAACCTTAGATGTGGTGTCTCTATACACATCTATTAAGCCTGATTTGGGTTTGAGAGCAGTCACACAATTCCTAGACAACAGATCTGTAACTCTCTGGCAGCACACTAACATGTTAGTATCCATGATGGATATCATACTTAACAATAACTTCTTCTTGTATGACAGACAATGGTACAAGCAAATTAAGGGAGTAGCTATGGGCTCGAAGTTTTCGCCCTCGTTTGCGAACCTTTATATGGGCTCACTAGAATCTGAATGGGTTTGGGGCCAGAAAGGTGCCTATTGGATAGATTCTATCATATACTGGGGGCGCTACATCGACGATTGTCTACTACTCTGGTCAGGGACAGCAGAAAAACTTGAGGCCTTTTGCACATACCTAAATACCAACAACATGGATATGAGATTCACATGTAACTCTAGCACATCTAAGGTTACTTTCTTGGATGTGGAACTTTATGTAAAAGAGAACACTATACATAGTCGATTATACCGGAAAGAAACCGCATGCAACGCCCTCCTACATGCGGACAGCTCCCACCCTATGCATCAAATAGAGGCCATTCCTTATGGTGAATTTATCCGAGCCAGGAGAAATTGCAGTGAAGATGCTGAATTCCAGAAATGTATATGTGACATGAAAAATAGATTCTCGAGAAGGGATACAAACAACACACTCTACACAAAGCCACACTTAGAATCGAGAAGACTGAGAGAGACACTACACTTCGGGAAAAGACCCAGAAAAAACCGCAAAATCAACAAGTGAGATTGATTGCCGACTTCAATGACATCAGTGTGGTGATCAGAAAGAGCCTTTACAAACATTGGAATATTCTTCTGGCAGACAAAACAATCAGTGAGACAATTACATCTAGGCCTCAGATTACTTACAGACGTGGCAGAACCCTGAGGAGCAGATTAAGTCCCACGGTCCCACACAGCACCTCAACCTCGTCCTGGCTCACACCACATATGAAGGGCTTCTTTAAATGTGGCTGCTGTGGTGTTTGCAAATGGGCTCACGACAAAATCAAAGAGTTCACCAGTCATAACAAACGCAAATATCAAATCAATCAGAACATCAACTGCACCACAAAGTACGTGGTGTACATTCTGGAATGTACATGTAAGACTCAATATGTTGGAAGCACTATCAGGACCTTAAAGGAACGCATAAGCGAACATGCCAGAGCAATGCACCAACAGGATGCCAGATATCCCATGGCTCTTCACATAGCATCATGCCCCACACAGGGTTCACACAAGAAATTTTCTTTCTATGGCATAGATGTTACCCATCCCAACATAAGAGGTGGAAATCGTGAACTCAGACTGAGACGTCTAGAAGCAACTTGGATCATGCGTCTTCATACCGTAAGACACGGTCAAAACACAGACCATGAACTACAATATTTTCTGGGCACGTGATGCTCAGCGATATACAATGGACTGTTCCAAGATTTAAATGTCTGTAACCATTCTCTATGAGAAACGCAAAAAATGATCCATTAGGTTTTCCCCTGTTTATCAGACCATTTAACTACCGTCCAACTAAGATCAAACAAGGATGTTTCCTGGTGTTTCTCTTTGCAACTAATGTTGGAATTATGAATAGACATTTTCTGTTGTTATTTTTTCTATATATTTTTTCTGCACTTTCGTTTTGTTCTCCAATATTGTTCGTATATATAACATCAGACGATTCTGAACCGTCTGTGCATCCGTGTTAACGATCAATGATCAAAATGCTCTCTACCTATAACATTAGAATGTGTAGAGAAGCTTATGGAATGATACTCCTGTCTAAGAAATCTATGTTTTGCTTTTGATAGTGCTTTGTGACCGTTATTTATGTACATGGTGAGACTGATGCAGTTTAACTATTGTTAATATGATCGTAGGCCATTCCTATGCTCAAATTGAGTCACTTTCGCATTTGGGTGGTTTATATATTGATTGACCCTTACACTGTGAGAATGGGCTTCAATTATACTTTATATTCCTGGCCCGTTTTTGTTTTCTGTCTCTAACTCTCTGGTCTGTCTTCTCTGTCTATTATTCTTCTTTCTCTATATACACTAGAATACTCACTTCCGGTTGTCCACGCTTTCTAGAGACGGTTCGTTTCAGCTCTTTTCTTCAATAAATAAACTACTTCCGCTTTGATTCCGCTCCTTCCGCATTTCGGAATGAGAGACGGATCCATACACATACCTCCGGCTTCACTCAGGTAGGATTGCAGTTTTTACGCCCTCGTTACATGGTTATACCTGGACTTTTGTTTCCTCCATCGATTTACAACTCGTCCTGATTGTTACTTTCTCACCGTACTTTCAGGACACTTTGAACACGGACGCACTCGCCCGGTTTTCTTCTTTGTGCTCTTGGAATCATTACCGATGGGGTCCAGGTTCCTTTTGCCTTACCGACCTCACCACCTACGTAGCTGCACCACTCTGCAACTTTAAATGTGCCTCTAGACCGGGTTGGAATTATCACCGGTCCAGCGGTGAGTCCATACCTTACCAGTTACTCATGTCTGCCGTTTTTAGCACTTTTACATATACATGTGTATTTCTTAGACTCATTCAATTGCTTTTCTCTGTCTATTTCGATTAGATTCCGTACAGATTCTATTATTTACGGTCAGGTAAACCCACCTCTGTTATTTATTTCTCCCTCCAGTTTTTGCACAGTTAGTCTCTCTGGATCATCAATTACTCCACGATACTCACTTCCCCCATAGATTTCCTACTATAAGCAGCCTAGCTCTCACTTTCCATTTCTCTGTACTTCGGCTTTTTCCTTTCTGTCTTGCCCCTTTTTTATTTTTTCTTATTTATCTATTTTACTCTTTCTATCTCTTGTTAATAAGTCTCAGTATTAATATAATAACTAATAAGATTATATAGAGTAACACTGTATGTCACCATTCATTCACCCATCCACACGTTTTCACAAAATGTCACTTAGGCCTTTTTCTTCGAGGATACTATGCAATATGTCAAGGCGCACGAGGCGCACTTTCTTTTGTAGTAGTAGTGACTTTGAAATACTGTCATACACTCTCCCACGGGGTACTACTATCTTGACATTTACTATATTTATTGCAAAGTCACACTTTTTATGTTCTCCTTTTTACACTTCATTTTTATATGTTCTTTCTAGGGTTTCCACTTTTAGAGGGGTGATTGCCATTTATCACTTCACTCATGTCACTCTTACATGTTATGGATTGTTTTTCCATTTCACTGTACTATACATCTTGTATCCTTCCCAGCCCTGAAGAGTCACGGGTTACTACCCAGGTGACGAAACACGTGTCGGCTGGTACTTATATCTTGACACACTGCAAGCTTTGTATAAACATTATCTACCATAACATTCATTGGTGTTGACCTTTGTGATTGTAACATTGAGCATCACAGTCCGAACACTGATATTCTGATTTATCATCTCACACGTGTGCCTAGGATTCTTTTTCAATTACCTCACTATACAGTACCTACACGTTATGGGGCGTGGCAGACACTAGGTTCGCTGGTTTGCGGCGTCACTTCGAACACATGCAGCGATAGGTCTAGATCCGCTTCGCCGCAAGTGTGAAACAGATCTCGGGCGACAGCTTGAAGATAGGGAGTGGGAAAGGATATTAAAGAGCCCAGTACGTATCCCCAGAAACATGAGGTTCAGACAGATACAACTGTTTATAGTTCACAGAGCATATCTTACGCCCGAGTTGATCAACAGGTACTTCCTCCGTACGGATGCAGTGTACCCTCGTTGCACCGAACCAGGATCTGGACTGATACACATGCTGTGGAGCTGTCTCGGACTGCATACATACTGGCACGCAGTGAGTGGGCTATTACGCACATGCACAGGCCGTGACATACCCTTTGAATGGACAGTTTACCTATTACACCATTTCCGCAGAACCCCGGCCACAAAAGTCACATCTCGGTTCCTTGACCTGGGATTGGTGGTCGCCAAGCGGCTTTTAACTAAGCGGTTGAAGGCACAACATCCGCCACATGTAAGTGCATGGAGGTAGTCACTTTTAGCATGGGCCAAAGCAGAAGGTATCGCCATCCTGCGGGAAGAAACATTGGGGTTACGGAAGGAGCCCATGGCGACCCAGTGGGAGGGAATACTCCGGGCCTTACAGCAAACGGAGGAGGGCGGCCCTGAGGGACACCTCGAGGATGAGGGACGCGAGTCCATAGTGAGGGATGGATGCCCCGCCAGTAGACAACCGTAATGCCATGTACACATACATATACCACTTGACACCCAGGGTGTACACAGCCGTAGCCACTGTGAGGGGTAACTATCAAGCTGTTGCCACGGAGAGGGGCGTTGGGGGAGAGGACGCAAGGTGAGGGATCAACATGCAAACGCCGGTCTATGCTGCTGTTGTTGGTTTGATTTTGTTTGTTCTTAACCATAACATCTGTTCAACAGCCCACGCTGAACGATCTGGAAGGACTCTGTACAACGCACTAATGGAACCATGCAACTATTGTACTGTAATCTCTACCCTTGGTGAAATAGATTGTCTGTCAAGGTTAAACTAGTATCTGAATTAAGGTCGCCATAGATATGCATGTTATGTTCAATCTCCACTTAACAGCAATGTCTCTCAAATATCGGGTAGATGATTCAATGTATAGATGGATCTCGCCGCAGTGAGTTGCCTTTCATGAAAATTTAAAATCAAAATTAATAAAAACAGATTTAAACAAAAAAATGATGAATCTTCCCGTATTAGGACTGACTAAATTTAGGAAGGATGAGGTCAATGTTAAGATAAAAGCTTGGGGTGGAATTAATTTTCTTTGGATTTAAAAATCTTCTGTTCAGGATAGCATGGACATAGGGTTTCTGCTACAGTGTTATTGGTTTCAGGTATGTATGTGATGGTGAAATCATACTGCTGGAAAAAAGGCCCCACTAGCTTGCTGGCTATTTCGACACTCAGCCTGTTTCAGCATTTAGAAATTTTGATGCTCAGTAAGAGCTGTCACTCAGAACTTGGCTCTAAGTAGACTTAGAAAGTATCTCCATTCAATGAAGGCTGACTTGATTGGCTGTATTTTTTTTTATCCAGTCAGAATAGTTAAGTTAAACAGGAGTGAATTTCTGAGAGAAATACTTGATTGGATCTTCCATTCCACCCTGACCTGCTGAGATCAAAACAGCTCTCATTGTTCGACCAGAGACATTGGTTTCCGGGATATAGGGCTTGGTCACATCAGAATGTTGCAGAATGGCAGAATGTTCAAATTGATCTGTTATCATTTTAAAGGCTACGGTGGCTTGATGATTCAGCCGAAACATCTTGTTTTCTTAAGGAGATCAGAGATTGGGGTAATTATCTATGAAACGTTTTGAATGAATTTTCAGTAGTAATTGGCCAGAAACAAGAAGCTCTGAGTTTCTTTTACCAAAGTGGGAATTGCCCAATCCAGAACTGCCTTACCCTTGCCTGAATCCATAGCAAATAATGCAGAGGAAAGGCAATAACCCAAATATTCAGGGGGATCTTTTTTGAATAGGCACTTTTCAGGTTTTGCTAGGAACTTATTCGCTCTTATTCACCAAGACTTCCTTCACATGTTGTCAATAGTTTTATGGGTCCTTGAAACAATGAAAAAATCATTCATATGGAGCACCATTGTGTGAAGAATCAGATCAAGCAAAATAGCATTCAAGAATAGCTGGAAGACTGCTGGAGCATTACAAAGGCTAAAGTTATACCAGTATTCGTAATGTCCAAAAGGTGTTTTGAAGGCAGTTTTTCATTCATCACTGACCTTTATCCAAATTAGATGGCATGTCCCTCTTAGATGTTAGTAAAAAACTTTGCTTCTTGGATTGCTTCCAAAATGTCAGAAATTAGAGGCAAGTGATATTGATCCTTTATAGCCTTGATTGAGGCCTCTATAATCGATGCATGGTCGAAGTTCAGATGAATCTTTTTAGGAAATAGAAATACTGTTGCCCCAGCTGGAGATTTGGATGGAACAACTAAGCAGTTCTCTAGATTGGCATCAAGATATTCCTTAAGAGCTTTCCTCTCTAAGGGAGACAATTAAAAAATCTGAACAAAAGGACCAATGGCCTCAGGAACAAGATTGACTGCACAATCGAAAAATTGGTTGCGTGGCAGTTCCTTAATAATAGACTCTTAATAACATCTCGATAAGCATCCAGTATAGACATTGAGCAACTAAATGCACAGAATAGTCATATACGTTTTCTAAAGTTCTAATTGTTGACTTGAAGAACAAAGATTAACATAATGTTCAGAACCAAGAAATAAAGTTCTTGTCGACCAGTTAATATTATAAATAAGCTATGCTAAACAAAATAACTGGATAATGAAGAGATAAAATGAGATCAAAAGTAATGTTTCATAGTGATCAGTAATATGAATTAACATTGCTTCTGTTTCCTCAGTTACTAACACAAAGGGTACTAGGGTACCATCAACAGCTTCTACTACAACAGGAACCTCTTTCATTCTCACCAGACTCTAAACCCCACTGAATGTCCATGTAAACATTAGAAGCTCCACAATCCACAGGAACTAGTAAAAGTTAAAGATGGGACTGATTTTATAATTCAACTTGAAGAAGAAAGCATCTGGAAGAATGTAATGATTGAAGAAGGGTTTTTTCCTTTTTTATACACATTTCTACTCACTGCATTAGGGATGAGCATTTCAGTTTTCTGAATAGTTAGAAGGGCAAGATGAACAAGTAAGATAAGAATTTAGAAGGTGTCCCTTTAGATTGCAAAACTGACATCATTCTTCCACCTTATCCTTTCATCCTCAGTCAAATGGCTTCTAGTAAATCCAATTATTTTTCCTACGCAGTTTCTGTGATTTTAAACATAGGTTTCCAGCGTTCCATTCTTTGTTCCTGGATTCGAGTGGTAAGTTGGTTGAGGTCTTCTAAGGATGTTTGTCTGCCTACGGTAGCAAGTTTGCCTTTAACTGGTCTTTCAACGCTTTATTGAATACAATAAAAATGGCATAATCTGGCCGGTCAACTTCCCTAGCAGGCGTTTTGAATATGTAAATGTAAGAATGGATATCACAGCAGCCTTGGTTGATTTCTAATATCTCCTAAGAAGCATATTTCTGGTCTTGCAGATCGAACATCTAATTGAACTCACATAGGAAAGCAGAGAAATTATCGAGGAAACTACTAGCTTCAGAACCAACAAATGGTATTAGCCACGCTAGGGCAGTTCTGACAGTAGTACTTACAGTAAACCCCACCTTCATCCTATCACGGTCTTAAATGTGGAGTTTAAACGAACAATGAATTAGGCAGGTATCCAGAAAGTCTTACTTCTCAAGGATATCCAATAAATTGTTCTGCCAATGCGACCAAAGGGGGGTCCAAAGATCTTTATTACAAGACTGCCAAGGATTGATACAAAGCCACGTTTTTAGCAGTCAAACTCTGAACCTGGAGGATGAGGTTATTGACTGCTGTGAATAGGCCCTCAACTTAATCCATATTCAAAGTCACTGGAACTGCAACGTGTCAAGAGCAGGTTTTCTAGGCAATGGCTGAAGAACTTTCTTTGGCAGCAGATAAGGCTTTTTATCTCTAGTAGCAACTCCAGGATTACACTGGACAGCCTAACATTATTCCAGAAACAATTTGCAGCAGGAAGGGAAAAAACTAGAGACCAGAAAAAATCTTCTTACCACCCAGGCCAGTCAACAGAGCAAGTAACAGATAATGACATTGCATGAAAACAAACAAGAAAGTTGGAATAATTCTGAATTAGTCCAGCAAGCGAGCAACCAGGCATCAAGCCCAACTGTCATGTAAGTTGAAACTAACCCAGATCCTTCATATAGTATTTCAGCAGGAAGTGAACGTAGAAGGAAACAGGAAGCAATTGACCTATGTATTGGTCTGGAAACCCAGCACCAAAATACAGGTGAGAACAAAATGTTGCAAACTAAAAAAACAAAAAGACCCTAAATTGACTTCCACATATTGGTTTATCTTAATAATACTGCCCCAAGAACAACATATTACATAGACTCCACAGGCATAATTAACTGGACTCCCTATGCAAGCAATGTTTCATAGATGCTACATTCAAGGGAATATAACTCAGCTCACAATCCACCACACAAGTGTTGGCTGAAACGCAGAGTTGTGCATGCCAGAGAGAGGCAATTGAGGGCACGGAGGAAAGTGCATTTGAACACTATAGCGGAGAACCCAGATAAGACGCCTCATGACACACAGGGACCCTCCAGCTCCAGGGCCACAGCTGCGAGGGCAACGTGATCAGGAAAAACTCCTTACAGGGGGTCGATACCAGGTTGTCTTGGTTTTCTGGGTGATGCGTTCTCTGAGTGCAAGGTTGGTATCCTGGTGAATCCCAGTGACTTATCTTTCGGTGAAAGTTGGGGGTCATGTCCATTCACGTTCATGTCAATCTAATATTACTTCCCCTTTGGGGTCCACAGACATTTCCGAAGGCCTTCCTCTCTATAAATGGTATTTTACCTACCAAGAAATGTTTAACCGCAAAAGTATATCTTGGAATACCTCTAACTTGAATGTTTGATTCTGTCATCATATGGCTAGGAGAATAACTGACAGACAACGAAAGTCGATTTCGAACTTCAACCTTATAAGATTAAGTACTATTGGTATTCCCTGCATAAAGATGAACACCTTTCCTATTTCTTCCAAAGTACCCAAAAATCTGTAACACCTTCAATATCTTCACATCTAAAGCTTTGAACTCAAAGCTTACGCTACAAATTTATACAAAAGAGCAAGTTTTTCACCTCTGGTAACACTCTTTCTGGTAGACACACTATGTAATCGCAGATCCCTTACCTTCAGAATGTGGCTTTGCGCTGGCTATGCAATGCCCCAGATGTGAGTCACATTTAGGCGCTATCCCAGCATGCCAACTTTAGTTTCTTGCTTGACTCTTACCACACTCTCAAACAGCCTGAGAGCATAAAACAATTGCCAGTGCCTGTGTGCAGATCTCTTATTTGGGACCCTTTTAGATTGTAAAAAGAGGGCACATCACAGAACAGGGAGGAAGGGGGGCAGTGAGGAATCTGCAGTTCGAGTATCCACCAGAAAGAAAGTTACCAAATATAAATAACTTGTTCTTCTGATGGATACTTCTAACCTCAGATTCCTCACGATTAGAATGGATAACAAAGCAGTACCCTTAAAAGGTGGGGGGGGTCTGTGGAGTCAAAAATTCAGTGCATCTTCACAGGCTGATAAATCTGTGACAAAGTTTTACATATTCTCACTAGGCCTAGATGCAATATTTGTAATTTCCTTTCAATGAATTATGGAAATAGCCAAATAAAGGTGCAAAATTATGTGTTATAACACAAAATGCTGGCTTTCGCATTTCAGACTACCTTTTTGCATGAAATGCGTCCTTGCATCCATTTGGGCTAAAAAACAAACTGTGCAAAATCAAACGTGCCACGAACAACAGCTTCTTGCGTCTGGTTCGTTTCTGTTCTTCACATGCACCGTGATAAGATTTTTACCCAAATAAAGGCTCAACTGAGCAGATTAGTGTAATCTCAGGCATTTCATGTAACAATTGTAATTCAAAATGCCAGAAATGATGCACGATTACACCTGCATAACCGTTGAAATGTCCCTCCTGCCAGACCTAGTTGTCAAGGCAGCAGTGCTTCATGAACATGTGCACCAACGCCCACGTTGAGCCTAGCAGATGTTGAAGAAAGGAACTCCACTTGCCAGCACAGTGGTAGCAGCCTTATCCATGGAGGAATGGGCCCTTAATCTTTCTTGAGGCTGTTCTTTAGCCACTGCGCTGTAGATTGTAATGCAGAGCACTATCCACCTCAAAAGATTCCTTTACTGAGCAGTCTTTCCTTTCACCTTCGAGAACCCCCCAAAAAGCAAGCTGATCGTCCGCCCAGTGGTCTCTGGTACGATTGATGTAAAAGCTTAAACCGATTTTGACATCCAACCGATGGAGTCCCTTCTCCTCTTTTGAGGGGAGAAAAATATCAGGAGAGTGATGGATTACCCAATGTGGAAAGGAGTCACAACTTTAAACAAAACGGCCACCCGAGTCCTTAGCAACCAGTTTGTCTGGAAAAAAGATGTAGGGAGGTTGAACCAACAGTGCCTGAAGTTCACTCATATGATGAGCTGAAGTGATTGAAATGAGAAAAACAGTCTTTAGAGTCATAAGGCACACAAAGCAACTGTGAATCAGCATACACGAGAAATTTCAAAACCAGATTAAAGTTGCACAGTGGCATCACAAACAGTTTGGGAGGGAACATGTGGGTAAAACTTTTAATAAACTGCATCACAACTGGAAGTTTAAACAGGTACGGTTAGTCCAGCAAACGCAGAACAGTAGAAATGCTAACAAATATTTAATAGAAGCCAATGCAAGGCCCTGCTGAGCCTAATAAAAAATAAAACATCGGACAGTTTGGCTATTAAAGTGTATCGCCTGCAGACAACACACCAGTCAACAAATTTGTCTCAGCACCCGGTGTTAATGGACTTCGTAGAAAGGTCCCTGGCAGCCAGGATGATATCCACAATTTCTGGAGGCAGATCAAACAGAGTCAACTGCCACTGCTCAATCTCCACGCCTAGAGGTGTAAATTGCACATGTTTGGGTGAAGGAGCCTGCCCTAGTGCCGCAACAGAAGACCCCCGTAAAGTGATAGCCTGATCGGAGGGCAGATGCTCATGGCCAGAAGCTCCAGGTACCACACTCTCCTGGCCTGATCAGGAACCACTAAGATGACTTGAGCACAGTTGTTCTTGATCATTTTCAGAACTTGAGCCACCAGAGGCAAGGGCGGGAAAGTATACAGGAGTTCCACCATAGCCGCAATGAGTCTCTCAGCGAGTCTCTTTCTAGAAACTCCAACACGCAAAACAGTAGACACTGCATGTTCAATGGTGGAAAAAAGATCTAGCCAAGATTCCCCATACTGCTGAAAGATGCCCTGTCACTTCAGAATGCAGATGCCTTTTGTGATCTGCCAGATGCCGACAGTTGAGCTGATTGGCCCCCGTATTCAAGCATCCCGCCAGGTGGTTGACGATCAGGGAAACACCTTCAATCCCAGATGAATGGCCTGCAACTCCACCCGGTTGATATGGAACCTGGATTCTGCCAGAGACCAGAATCCTGTGATCTCCACTTCCCCCAGATGGCCTCTCTAATCAAACAGTGATATATTCATCACCACTATCCGCTCCAGGTGGGGAAGGGAGAGGGGTCTGCTGCTGGGTAATTGTGGTTGATCAGCCACCACTGCAGATTGTGTGCAATCGCCACAGAAAACTGAATGGTATCTGCCAGGTTTCCTTAGTGCTGGGCCCTTTGGAACCTGAGATTCCACTGCAGAGCCCACATGTGCCACCTGACATATTCAGCAAGGAGAACACAAGAGACTACAAGGTCAAGAAGTTTCAGAGCTACTCTCACTGAGATCAAGGATCGAGGCTGAAACATCAGTTCATAGCCCGAATGTCCTGGACACATTACACCGAAGAAAGACTCTGAACTGTACCGTATACAAGACTGGCGCTATGAAGGAAAGGCTCTGAGAAGGAGTCAGGTGCAACTTCGGCTCGTTGATCAACACCACCCATCAATTTCAGGGAGTTCACTGTCAACTGGTAGTGATCTACGTCTGACTGTGGAAAACCCGCCTTAAAAAGCCGGTCCTTGATTTAAGGGAAAAATGGTAACCGAGGCACCATCACTTTTTTGAACAGACATGGGGCACTGTTGAGGCCGAAAGGGAGCACAGCAAACTGATAATGCTCCTGAACTTCCTGAAATGTCTGTGGAACTGCAGTGGAGGTTTTTGGAAATACAAACCCTGTATGTTCAAGAATACTATCCAGCCACTCAGGTTCAAGGCAGACAGGATCTGGATTGGCGTGATATAAGATAGGCTTAAGACCTTCATCATTCTTCTGCACAAGGAAATAACAGGAGTTACAATCCATCCTTATTTCCAAGTCCAGAACCATCTCAATGGCGCCTTTGAAGAGTAATGCTTGCACCTCTTGCATTAGAATGGACAAGTGCTGCTCTTTTGTGGCAGGAAGGTGCAGCAGGGCAAAAAAAAAAAAACAGTAGGGTGTAGCCTTGCTGAACAATCTGGAGGACCCATATGTCGGAGGTGAAGAATCGCCACCCTGGAAGAAAGTGCTAGATCCTACATCCCACAGGGTGGGTATGTGCCACTAATGGCAAGCTAAAGCAACATTGAGGCTGCTGAATTAGGGGACGGCGACATGGGGAACTGGTGCCCTAGGAGACCTGCACATTGCCTGTAAGATACACATCTCAGGCCTCAAAAGGACTGGGGTGACCAATATGCACTTGGGAGACTAATGTTGCCTATATGCCAACTCCCTTCAGCAGTCTTTGAATTACCTAACCTGGTGAGGAAACTGGGTAGGAGGGGCCTAAAGACTATGACAGCGTGCCATAGCCCGACTGTCCTTGAATTATTCTAAGGCAGACACAGCATTCTCGCCAAAACAGCTGCGAGCCATCAAAAGGCATATCCACAGGAGATTCCAGTAAGTCTCCAGAGAAACCTGTGTAGTGCATCCACGTATGATTGCGAAGCACTACACTGGTGCTAACTACCTATCCCAGACAATCTGTAGAATCAATGCCAGCATAAATAATGTATTTGGTTGCGTCTTGACCATCTTGAATGATTTGAGCCCATAAGGCCCTATAGTCTTCTGGGAACGCCGGCAACATCTTGCTAGCTATGTCCCAGAGGCTAAATGTATATTGGTCCAATAAACAAACTGCATTGACTGATCTTCATGCCAAGCTACTTGAAGAGAACATGCCTTTTCTGAATGCCACACTACCTACCCTTAAGCTCCATATCAGGGGACGTCATAGGAAATAGACTGGAGTTCACCTGGCTGGTGGAAGGATGCACAACCAGACCATCTGGAGCAGGATGTTTAGCGAGGAAATTAGGGGCACCAGGCACCAGTCTGTGTCTTTATCTTAACCTCAACCACGACGGAGGGCAGTTGTAGGTCTAGGACCTCAGTTGCTCATCGAATTCTCACACCAAATGAAGCACTTGCTTCCTTTTGAAATCCAAAAGGAAAAGTTCTTGCCTGTATCAGGGGAAGTATCAATCCCTCTGACTTCTATTAAGTACATGTAAGAATTGTCATCGTAATGGCGGTTTAAGTTGGCCCCATCTCCAAAATCATCGTCTCTGGGTGGTGGCAAGCTTAGATCAGAATCAGAGCCAAAAAGACAATGGAGCCTCTGAGGATTTGTCAATAGTAGATGTAGTAGAAAATCAGCCTCAGGTTGAATAGTTGATGGCTGCGCTGTAGGATGTTTTAGTGTGCGACCTCGGTCAGAGTTATGTTGAAGCCAGTTCAGGGTTGGACATCGGAGCCAGCCCCAGATTCTCCTCCGGAGCCAAAGCAAAAGGAGTGACTGACACAGGTTATGGTGCTGGTGTGGAAGTATGCACGGAGTAAGTACGGGGCCTGTGACTGCTCCAAGGGGATCAGATGGCTCAGAGGACAGATCCACCGGCAGTAATCTAATTGAGGGCCCCTGTGGATCCTTGGGGCTTAAAGGCACTCCAAAGGGAGCTGGAAGAGTGCCAAATATATGCAGCATGACCTCTCTGGGTGCACTAAGATCAACAGCGGAATCCCACAACCAGAAATTGAGAGGGAGAACGACTGATACTGCAACACCCTCATGACTTCCCTTTAGAGTATTTGATGGGGTTGAGTCCCACTTCCCTTTCTTATGTTTTCTTTTGGACTTTGCCTCATCAGAGGTCTTTGACCAAGAAGGCAACGTCACACGGGAGCGGATCCATGCGTCCACTTGAAATGGGAGTGAAATTTATGAGAAGGGCAAGACTTCTTATATTTGGAGAAGTAAAGCTTCGCTTGACGGTCCCGGTTTGCCTTTGGGTGCATAAGGGCACCACCGTGTGACTTTTGAGTTGTTCCCACAGCCCAAACACCAAAGGCATATTTCATACAGGTCCATTATTGACCTCTGTTTTCCAGCAGTTACAGCATGGTTTGAAACCTGTAGTTTTAGGACATCATACCTTGCACACTGGATTTCTGTTTTTAGGAGTCATTGGAAAGCTGACGAATGTGTGAGCAGAGCTCCAGATGTGCATTTGAAGGCGCGAATTGAAAGGAATTGACGCTGGTACTGAAGGTGGCTCTTATAAGGGGGGTATGGAGCCAGACCTGACCCACACAGCACCACCTACAGGTGTGCTGATGTGGAAACCATCAGGATGCAGTCTGGCACATGCAGAATATTCTAAAAGGTGAGGAATCTGGGGTTAGAAGTCCGCATTAGAATGCCTTCTCCTTTCATAAACTGCATATCACCATCAGCCCTGGATCAACCTTTCTAAATGGGTAAATGATGCCTACTCTCACATACAGTACTCTTAATAGTTTAGGGTGAAGACCCCAAAAATATCTGAAAAGCATACTGGATGGCATATTTTTGAGTGGCTGTCTACACTTTAAGACATTAAGGTGAACAGCCCTCATATCTCCCATCCTATCCAGTAGGACGTGGCACTAGGCAGAGGCGTCCCCTTTCCCCTCTCATCTTTATCCTTGCAGTTGAACCCCTAGCACAAAGACTCAGACAGGAAGCAAGACATAAGGGATTTTCAGTGGGCAACATAATTCATACCGTCTCTCTCTATGCTGACAACATGATCTTGTATTCCAACAGATAGCCGTGAAACAAAGATAGAAATGGCCAAATTGCTATCTCCCTTTGGGACCCTCTCCGGCCTCCACGTCAATACAGACAAATCTAATGCATACTCCTTTACTAGTACATATGCTGAGCTTAGCCTGAGTTTCGGGGACTGCGTGATTCCAGTAGTCCCATCCACTTTCCGATATCTCAGGGTACAAATATACAGAGATAACCCTGATTTATTAGAAGGCAACCTTTCATGTACAATTGCTGCGCTTAGATTACAGGTGGCCTTTTGGATAACTATGCCCCCATCTGTGGCTGGTCGACTGGCACTGGCCAAAATGGTTATGTTGCTGCGTCTACTATACCATTTTGCGAACTTATCAATTGTGATCCCTACAGGGATATTCCAGCAACTTAACACTCTGTTTACTGATCTGATATGGGGACAAGGATGTCATAGAGTCAGTTTAGCAAAGCTCCAACTACCGACGGATAAAGGAGGGCTGGGAGCTCTCGATTTTAAGGCGTACTGTATAGCAGCACAATTGCAGTGGTTAGCATTTTGACTCGTTGGCCACAACCTCTTAGAAATAGATCTTACAGAGGCGCAACTGGAGCGTGGACAGCTCCACTGTTTGCTATGTCCGGGTGTCCTGGCATTACCTACGCATACGCTGCTACAGCGTATTGCGCAGTCGTACTGAAAGCTGGCGCTGAGATATTCCTTAGTACAAGCGCCTTATGCTACGTGGCCTCCCCACTGCCTTGGGCACACTAACTAGTAGGAGACTTACACCATGGGTGTGGGGAGGGGTCACCACAGTTGGAGACCTATTTGCAGATAATACTCTCATGCCACATGAAGATTTCATACACACATATAACCTCCCAGACACCTTTTTTCTAACACACACCAGTCTCCTACGGTATGTGCGTCAACATTGGCCAATTGATGATCATGAATCACTGACGTATGAATTACTGAGAGCATTGCACACAATGGGACATGGACGGCACTTAGAGCGCTGGCTGTATAAAGTACTTTGTAACCATCTCATGACATCACTTACATCACCAAGAGAGAAGTTGGAGGCAGACTTCAGTAGAGTGTTTTCTGACAAAGAAGGGGCAAAACTGCTGGAATCCCCCCCAAGAAGGTGTCTCGAAATTCGAGATTAAAATCTATTAAATTTGCCATTTTACACAGAGCATATTTAAAGCCATATAAAATTAATCGAATATACACAACTATCCGATTACTGGACAGGAGTAACGAAAGCACTGACTGAGGTCATAGGCCACAATGGAAAGTTGTATACTGGGATTGCCCGGAGGTCCCAGAGGTTCCAAGGTGGGGGCGAGTTTAGCAAATCTGGCACTGCTACGGGTGAATCGCCTTTTTACTAAGTGCTGGAAATCCCCAAAAGCCCAAGATTGTTAGACTGGGGGTAAGACCTCTGCCAGTGGGCCCTTGCCGAAAGCGTAGCCCTTAGACGGGAAAAACACAGAGGACTCCTTAAGACCCCCAATCTCCATAGAATGGGATATATTATTAGAAAGCTTTAAAACACAAGCTTTGGATCGGGGGGGCAGTGGGTTCCCACTGAGCAGATATTCATTGGTTTAGTAATACTCCTCAACTGTTAAACGCTAGGGTGTGCCTCCTATAGTCATCAGTGTTCGCTAGGTTCATAAACATATTATACAACACCCACATAGGAACTCCCACCCTCTACTCCCCCCCCCCCTTCCTCCCTCCTTCCTCTTATATAGATTGGCCTCCAGTGACAGTAGTTTTAAGTTTGGGTAGGGTTCCGGGTGGGCGGGGTTTAAAATTCAAGTAATTGATTTTTCGTCCATGGTCATTATTAGTACATGATCTGGCATACCTTCAACTGTAGTCTAAAGTACTCAATATGTTAATGTTTTATGATTAGCACTCAATTATATGTAGTACTATGATGGACATCATTCTCCTGTAATATTGTCTATTTTGCTATAGAAAAAAAGCAATGAAGTTTGTGTTTAAAAAACAAAAGCGAACATTGCTTGGATATAATTCCAATGTGTGCTATATATTTGTTGTTTCATTCCATGCCTCCGCATCCATACCAGACACACATACACACTAAATGTTTACTCATTCGTTATACTACCACCATTTTATCCCTGTGTGGATTTATTCTTTATCAGCAACTCCCTTTTCTGATGCAGCATGTGCATTGCTCCCATCCCATGGCATTGCGCTACAGCCATCAAGCTCTTGATGGACTCCTGTGTATGCACTACTCTTAGCCACATGGATTACTTATTTTAATCCCGGACTACCTTTTAGTCATGAGACTCTTGGTTTTGAGAATTATCATATAGATTAAAGATAGCCATCCTCCTAGAGCGAATAATACCCAATCCCTTTTGGATGACTTGGAAATTTCTGGAAGAAATCTAATAAAATAAAAAAAAGAATCATGCAATTAAATTAACTTCCATTTGAAAGAAGACAACCGTGGCTAAAGTCCATCTCATTAAGATTTCAAATATATAAACTAAAGTCTCCCAAAAAAGGAAAATGTTACTTACCCTGTAAGCATCTGTTCGTGGCATGTAGTGCTGTAGATTCACATGCTGCCATCTAGTGTTGGGCTCAGACGTATACCACTTGTTTTCCTTCAGAGAAGTCTTTTCGAGTCATGGGAACTAGTGACTCCACCTATTGCTTGTAATGTGCATAGGCATCGACTCCATTGTTAGAAAAACAAAATACGCACAGACGGCAAGATTGTAGATGGAGCATAATGATATAGCAAAGATGACTATGCAAAGTAATTGAAAGATAAGGTTAATAAGGAAAACGTCTGCAATAAACACAGGAGACCAGAGAGGAGGGTGGGCACATGTGAATCTACAGCACTATATACCATAAACAGATGCTTACATGGTAAGTAACATTTTCAGTTTGTGGCATATGTGGCTCCAGATACACATGCTGTGCATAGTGTGTAAAGCAGTCCTCCCAAAAGCAATGTCTTAGCCTGAGGATGTTGCAGACGATAGATGCATAGAGCAGGCCTGCACGCTCTTGGGGAGCCAGCTTGCAACATATGCGCTGGAAAATGGCAGGCTCGTTACGTGGTCTGGAGTGGGACACAAAAAGGCTGATTTGTATGATGGAAGGGCTTAATTAGAAAAAAACTTGGAGACCATCTCAAGACGGAGATTAGGATTTGGTTTTAAAAAAAACACTCTAACATGATGGCCCTGAAAGAAAAGTTCTTCCAAGTTAAAAGCCCGAGTCCCACTGGCCCACCTGGGGGAAGTTATGGTTACGAGGGAAGTTACCTTCGAAGAAAGGGATCAAAGTGAGCAAGAGTGAAGTGGTTCCAAAGGAGGGTCTATAATCCTCATGAGAACTATGGTGAATGTCCACAGAGGAGGGGGAGGCATCCAGGGAGGAATAGTCCGTTTGCGGCCTTCTATTAAAGACTTAATGGCTTGAGGTGGGATAGGGTAGTAGATCGCATATTCTATAAACCGGCGACACATCAGTGAAATGCAGCATAAAGGGGGTGTAATTAAGACCTGCTTTCAGCAGGTGGAGGAAGTACCAGGCAGTGTCCTGTACTGACGTTGTGAAAGGAACGCCACGTGTGGCAAAACAGTATCGCAGGAACTGTTGCCAACTGACTACAAAGCAGGCCCTATTGCTGGGTCTGCTTGCGTCCTTGAGAATAGCCATGCACTCTACCGGGAAGTTAAGGTATTTAAAGAGTAAGACCTCAGGAACCTGACCAGAAGGTTAAGCTGCTGAGAGGTGAGGTGCCCTATGGTGTTGTGGTTTTGGGTGAGGTCGACCTGTTGGGGAGCTTCTCATGAGAAACTGAGGGACAAGTCAAGCAAAGTGCCAAACCTTGACTGGCGTACCCATGTTAGAGATGATAAAAGGAAAGCAAGTGATGGTCACCACATCCTTTGGGCCATGATTAGACGGAGTGGGAAAGACGGTTAAAACTGTAATATTCCTGCTCAATTAACCTACAGTGCATTGTTTATGGACTGTGGGTATGGATGCAGTATGGCGAAGCTTGGGCATGTTGGGTTCTTAGCTACAGCTGACGACTACGGTGAGCACATTCCCCCCCGCTTTGCAATTAAAAACAGAACAGTTGTGAAGTCCATTCAGACTAAGACTACTTCGTCGTGTATGAGAGGCAGACGAAGGGGCCCAGAGGGCTAGCTGGATATAGGACATCTCTCAGTGGTTGGTGTGGAGGATCTGTGGGACAGACATGCACGTCTTGCAAATGGTGAAATGATTTAGGTACCCTCCTCAGCCGGTGAGTGAGGCAACCATGGTGAGGGTCACCTGTGGAACTCGATTGAGAGAAAGAGGCTGTCCCTGCAACAGATAATTTGTGCTCGTCAACTGCAGCTAGAGACATTTACAGCTCTGAAATACCAACACTAGTTTCTGTAGAAAAACCCTCTGCATAAGACCCTTGTGCCCCTAGGCACTTCGCAGGGCCTGTCTCTGTAATCTGGCGTGAGGGATGAGGGAGTATAGTGATGATGGATGCCATCATGATAAGCAAGCTAGACCCTGAGCTGACCTTTACCTGGCAAACTGGCTGCAAGGATATTGCAGGTTTAAGAGTGCTAGAAGCTTTGTGCTTGCAAAATCCTGGAGAGTAAGACTTGGCCACTTTGGTCAGGAACTCTAGGTTGGGAGGGAGAGAATGGTCTGGGTGTGCTCTAGGTACTGGTGTTGCATGGCTCACTTGATCAGCCAGTCACCGAGGCAAGGTAAGATGCGGATGCCATGCCTTGAGAAGTCAGAGGTCAGCACGGCTATGCACTTGGTAAACACCTTGGGGGTACTGATTACACTTCCCACAAACCGCATGTGCCCTCAAATGCACTTGTTGAATGGGTATGTGGATGAAGCTATTCTTCAGGTCGAGGATAGTTATGAAGTTGCCTTATTGTAGAAGCGGCATGACATCCTGGATCGCAACCATGTGAAAGTGCTTACAACAGGACAAATTCAATGCAGGATCTGAGGTTGAGGATAGGCCTGAGAGACCTGCCTTCCTGTGGTATGAGAAGGTGTAACAATGTGCACCTATTCTTCTGTTTTTGGGGTGGACTGGATCTATGGACTCTTTAGCAAGCAGTGTAAGCATCTCACCTTGTAGGAGAGGCAGCTGTCCTGTGGACATGTGCATTTACGGGAGAGGGGTGTGGGAGTCCCAGACAAGGGCCCCTGAACTATGACGTTCAAAAACCACTGTCGTGAGGCAATCTCTGTCCAGTGGCGGGGAGAAAGGGATGCAACCTTCCAGCTACGTGTGTTGAAAGGAAAAATAGGTGTGGGGATGGAGTTAGTGTTTCGTAAGGAAGCCCCATCAGGGGCTGCAACCTACCCCTTAGTCTCAACCAATATTGGCTGTACGCCCCCTTCCCTAGCAACCCCAATAGTTAATTTGTTGCTACTACTGTCCGGCAGAGACGCGAGTCTTTTGCTCTCTCATGAAGAGGAACGCCAGGAAGGGATGGCTGACCCGAGGGGGTCTGTGAGGCACCCCTAACTTTGCCCATCTCTCAGTCCTTATGTTGACCTAGCATCTGGTCCACCTGAGGACCGAAGAGATGCACACCATCAAAGGATGAGTTAGTCAGATGTAGCTGAACTTCTGGTTTTGAAATCAGAAACTCTCAGCCAGACATGTCTGTGTAGAAGTACGCCGGAATAGACGCCAGCAGCCGTGTCTGCTGTATCTAGAGCACATTTAATGGTAACATTGGAGATGGTCTTCATTTCAGTGACTAGTGCCTGGCCTCTGGTTGTATTGGTTCAGGAGGTGTTGTAACAGCTCCTCAACCTTGTCCCACTGGGCACAGTCAAAGCGAGCGAGCAGTCCTATTGAATTAGCGATACACCAGTGGGCAGCAGATTGTACTGCCTGCGCTGCGCTTTTACCTGCTGCATCCATTTTCTGGCTCTCTCAGTCCGGTGGGGTACCATCCCCTGTGCACTGCGAGCATGCACAGGTTCGTGCTGTACGAACCACTACAGAGTCTAGAGACAATTGACCTCTGATGAATGGAGGATCAGAGGGGACAGCTTTTAACCTTTTGAACACCCTGGGCGTAATAAAATGAGCTTTGGCTGGCTCCTTCAAGATATCAGTGGCCAGTGTGAGCATAACTTGGAGCATCGGAAGGTATTGCACAGACCTCTACGTGGAGGGCAAGGTCTCTGTGAGGAAGTCATTATCCTCTGGCTCCGTATGCATGACAACCTTATAGTAAGCAGTAGCCCATTGCAGCACCTTATGGTATGTGGTGGTATCGTCGGGTGGAGCGGGTTGAGCCGGATACAGATCGGGCCGGTCTCACCTGGTGGGTCCACCGTATAATGCTCCCATGTAATACTGTAGGGTTCAGTGGCACCTGATGGGTCATGATAGTGGTTAGGAGAGCTAGAACTATTTCCTCCACAGTCTAAAGGAGGGAACGGAACACTAAGGGTACACTGGGGATGGGCCCCTGTGAGCATGGAGGAGGATGAGCGTGCATTGGGTGACAAGGTCCGGAGAGGGTGAGGAATGAGGTGGCGGAGGCAAGCTCTGGACATGGCGCTGAGGTTTCTTGAGCAGTGCATTGATGGCCTCCTCAAAAGCCAGCTGTCTCTTTGGAGGAACAGGGTTAAACAGAATATGTCCATTATCAGGTGAATGTGAGCTCGGTATTACCTGGAGACGAGCTACTGTTGAAGCTGTGAAGGATAGGCTACTCCTGATCATCACAGGAGAGAAAAGAATGCACTGGGTGCTCTCTTTTTTGGTGCAGAGAAGGGTGGGCTCAGCTCCGAAAGCTCCGCACTGATGAACTTGGAGCAGTCGGCTGGTGCTATGTGGAGCTGTGCTTCGATACCGAGACCGCCTTTGATGAGCTGGCCGAAGACAACAGGTGTTGCTTTGAGCCAAGTGTTGCCGCTGAAGTCAGTGTCAAGGAGGTTGCTGAAGTTGGCACAGGGTGGGGTTTGGAACCGTCCTTCGATGCAGAGTGAGGCTTGGAGGAGCTGGTTGAAGTCGACGGGTGTGGCTTGGAGACGTTCTTCGACACTGACTTGGAGGCAAGTGTCGTAGTTGACAGACGTGACCTACATCCGTGCTTCGACACAGAGGATGGTTCCTTCGGCTCGGACTAGGTAACTCAGTGCTAGCCATGGTCATGAGGCAGTAGCGGATCGAAGGCCACGCGTTTGGCCTGCGAACCCGAAGCTCGAGCCCCTCGAGGGCAATGCTCGAGTAACGAGTGTTATAAAGGGATAGGAGAAAGGGTGCCGGTACTCACTGAGGTAGATTTGTCAGAAGAGCGCAAAGCAGGTGAAGGCTCATCGACGCCTGAGTCTGATTCACATGCCAGCTCCTGGATCTGAACTGCTTCAGGAACCCTTGGAAGTAGCTCTGCATCGGGTACCTGTTCCCCAACAGGTCCGGTGGGTCTTCTGAACTGCGGTACACCATAGCTGCTGATGCGAGATGTCGATCTCAACATGGAAGGGTCTTCTTACACCGGAAGACAAGACATGCTGAGCACGAAAATCCTTGATGGTCTGGGGACAGACTGAATTTGCAGATGGAGGTCTGTCCTAGGGTACTTCGCTTGACACTTCGGGCAGCAATGGAACACAATTCTGTCCATTACTTGTTCATTCTCCGAAGCTGAGGTGGTGGAAGGAGATCTTGAGGGGCCAAGCCTTAACGAGGCCTTCGAGGAAGTTGGCCTCGAACCGGCACTTAGGTGTGAAGACTATGGGAAGCGATGGAGAAATACACTGTTTCTTCAACCATCAGGGGAAGAGAGATCCTAACAGGCCCGGTACGAATGCAGCACAACTCGGAACGATAGCCCAAAAGAAGCACGTCTGAGCCCAATGGCAGAGAAAAAACAATCTAACAATGGAGTCAATGCCCATGCACATTACCAGCAATAGGCGGAGACACTAGGTCCCGTGACTCGAAAAGACTTGTTCAAAGGAAAACAAGTTGTACAGGTCTGAGCCCACCACTAGATGGCAGGAGTATGCACAGCATGTGTATCTACCGCCACACGTCATAAACCTAATTGCTTTCATCCTTATCAAATTAGCATCATAACCCAAAATAAGTCTAGTGATCCTGCTGTAAAGGCAAACAACTGAACTAAGTATGTTGCAAAGAAGTAAAGGCTTATAAAATCCTCTGTTTTATTAGATCAAACACAGACTTCGCTGTATTAGAGTGATTAAAGTGATAAAACTGTTAACACTTGTGGGGTTCATTACATGAAAGGAAAGAAAACTGTAGAATACAAACAGTACTGAAAGGAAATCTTAGCACGAACATTAGACCAAAATATTGCCTCCAGAAGAAAAGCGGAAAACTTCACTAATTAGTTGAAGGATACCTACGTGTTTCCTAATTGCCAAATAAAGTATGTTGAAGTGTGGCAGTACTCTTGGTGTTTGTGCCTATAAGAAGAGAATTCACAATGGCAAAATTGGCTCTGGTTTCCTTTTCTTATTTAGTTTGAGGACTTGCACAGTATGGCACTATACTGATGAGTGAGGCTCCATGGAGAAAATCTATTTGAAAGATTCAGTGTTTGGAGAGCTTCATTTCATTGATCCCAGAGGTAAAAATAAGTGAAGTATAGCCATTATGCAAACAGTAAAAGAACATCACAAGTCAATTTTATATCTTTGCATACTAAAGCATAGCATTCATACAACTGAAGTATTTAAATGTTAATATGGGAAGACAATGTACTTCATCCAACACCACTGACATTATTAAAGCACAATGAGAAATGTAGCATAATCGTGGGGTTTTTACGTTTGTATGTTCAAGTGTTATTGATTGCACTGTGAAGAAATATATGAAAATGTTTTATAGAAACACGCAAAATGTTTGTGTTCTTTAAATGAAATAAGCTGCATATTATGGAACTGTGCCAAACAACATGTTTTGCTTTGAGCTTTTAAACAACAGTTGGAGAACATGGTATGAGTTTGCAGAAAGATTTGTCCAAAAACAATGTTGATTCTTTGTGCTTGAGCACCTATTCAGGCAGAAGAAAGGCTCTCTTATTACAATGTTTACAACTGCATTAAGCATCATTTAGGCAAGCTGCACGGCCTCTTTTCTTGGTTAAAAAGGGTTGGGAGGCGATCTTGCGGTTTTCCACAAGTGTCAGCGACTCCCTGCCCAAAGGCTGCGTCTGTGTGTCTTTTAACAAGTTGCAGAAGACACATGCATCATGCACACAAATACTCACAAAACACATGCATGCAAGTATAATACACCACAGAATGAAAGCTTTCCTCTGCCTACCTTTCCCCAGAGTCTCTCGAATTTGGTGGCAAGATAAACAAGCATTGGCATAGCCAATATGACTCGCCTAGGCAAGAGCTATTGGCAATATGTTTTAGCCATGTTGCACAACAGTGTGGCTGCTGTTCAGCATGGCTAAAACTTAGCAGGGTAAAGGAGACTGGCGTGGAATGTCGTAAAATGGAGTAGAGCGGAGTGTCATGGAGTGGCGTAGAGTTGAATGGAGTGAACTGGAGTGTCATGGAGTGGCGTGAAGGGAGTTCAGTGTCAAAGTGGAAGCGAGTAGAGATGAGAGGGGGAAGAGTGTCAGAGGGAAGTAGAGTGTTGTGTGGTGGCACAGATTGTGATGGGGTACAGCAGAGTGGAGTGGCGTAGAGGGTGTTGCGTAGACTGTTGTAGAGTAGAGTGGCGTAGACCACAGTATATTGTCGTAGAGTGGAGTGGCATAGAGTGAAGTAGTGCAAGAGAGTGAAATGGGCTGGAGTAGAATAGAGTGTTGCAGATTTGAGTGGCGTCGAGTGGAGTGGCATAGAGCAGAGTGGAGTGGCGTAGTGTGGAATAGAGTGGAATAGTGTGCCGTAGACCATCCACCAGGTGCCACAGACGGCCCCCCGCACCCCAGAAACACCAGCCAGCCCACCATCTCCAACTGGACACCGATCACGGCCGAAGACACCGCCTCGACCATGAAAAGCATCCACTCGGGGGCCCCCACCGACCCCTGCCCCCCTCACATCTACCACAGAGCTGCGGCCGCCATCGCACCCGAACTACAACGCACCATCAACACCACCTTCAAAACAGGCACCTTCCCAGATGACTGGAAGCGCGCAGAAGTCAGACCCCTGCTCAAGAAGCCCACAGCTGACCCCACCGACCTCAAGAACTATCGGCCCATCTCACTCCTCCCCTTCGCAGCCAAAGTTGCAGAGAAAACAGTCAACAGGAAACTGACACGATTCATTGAAGAGAACGCCGTCCTCGACCCGTCTCAATCCGGATTCCGAAGCAACCACAGCACAGAGACCACCCTACTCGCCGCCACAGACGGCATCCGCACCCTCCTGGACCAAGGCCACTCCGCAGCCCTCATCCTACTCGACCTATCAGCGGCCTTCGACACCGTCTCCCACCGCACACTAGTCACCAGACTACACGACGCAGGCATACAAGGAACAGCCCTGGACTGGATCCGATCATTCCTCACCGGAAGAAGCCAAAGGATCAGACTCCCACCCTTCCTCTCCGACCCCACGAAAATCACATGCGGAGTCCCACAGGGTTCATCACTGAGCCCCACCCTCTTTAACATCTACATGGCCCACTCGCAGCCATCGTCCGACAACACGGCCTCAACATCATATCCTACGCTGACGACACCCAGCTCATCCTCTCCCTCACCAAAGACCCCACCACTACCAAACTCAACTTCCAGAAAGGAATGCAAGACGTCGCAGTCTGGATGACCAACAGCTTCCTGAAGCTCAATGCAGAGAAGACAGAAGTCCTCGTCACCACCCCTTCTGCATGGGACAGCACCTGGTGGCCGACCGCCCTTGGAAGCCCACCTACCCCCTCAGACCACGCCAAGAACCTCGGCATCGTACTCGACTCATCACTCACCATGAACCGACAGGTCAACGCCGTCACCTCCAGCTGCTTCAACACCCTCCGCATCCTCCGCAAGATCTTCAAGTGGATCCCCCCTGAGTCAAGGAAGACAGTCACCCACGCACTCATCACCAGCAGACTGGACTATGGAAACGCACTCTACGCCGGCATCAACAAGCCCCTACTCCGCAAACTCCAAACAGTACAGAACACCGCCGCCAGACTCGTCCTCGGCATCCCCCGACACGAACACATCAGCCAACACCTACGAAGTCTCCACTGGCTCCCCGTGGAGAAAAGAGTCACTTTCGAAATCATCACTCACGGCTACAAATGCCTACACAACAACGGACCCAAATACCTCAACGACAATCAACTTCCACGTACCCAAAAGAAACCTCCGATCTTCCAACCTCGCACTGGCTGAAACCCCGCGCATCCACAGAGCCAGAGCAGGCGGAAGATCCTTCTCTCACATTGCAGCCAAGAACTGGAACGAGCTACCGGCAGACATCAGACGCGCCCCCTCCCTGAACACCTTCAGGAAGACCCTCAAGACCTGGCTCTTCGGCTAAACAGATCTGCGGACCCCCCTCAGCGCCTTGAGACCCTCATGGGTGAGTAGCGCGCTTACAATTCCCTGATTGATTGATTTATAGAAGTGTGCCGTAGGATAGCGAAGAGTAAAGTGGCAAGGAGTGGTATAGAGGGAGTTGAGTAGAGCATTGTAGAGTGGAATAGTGTTGTAGAGAGGCACAGAGTGGAGTAGAGTGTTGTAGAGTGGAGTAGAGGGTCATAGAGTGGAGTAGAGTTTAATGGAGTAGAGCGTCAAAGTGGAGTAGAAAGGCCTAGAGTGAAGTGGCGTAAAGTACACTGGTGCAGAGTAGATTGGCGTAGAGTGCGGTGGCTAAAGCGCACTGGTTTTGAGTCAAGTGGTATGCACGGTGTAAGAAACCAGGCCTTTTTGCAGATGCCCCCCTCTTTTTACCCCCATTTGGACTACTAGATGCTGGTTTTCGACTGACAATGCACCGAAGCCTGCTAACCAGGCCTCAGAACCAGTGCTCTCTCCCTAAAACAGATGTGTGAATTTGTAACTCCAACTAACAAAGGACTTTAACCCCCTTATAAGTCCCTAGTATATGGTACCAGTGGTACCCATGGCATGAAGCACTGTTTGTGCCACCCTGAGTGACCAAAGTAAACTACTGACAGCAGGCTTGCCGTTGCAGACTGCAGGAGCAGTGTAAACTGCTCAAACTCTACTTTACCCTCACCGTGTTTGGCGAAGTCAATGCACTGTTTTTAACATATGCCAATCACCCCTAAGGAAGGCCTCCTGAGCCCAGACGGCAGGGTGCAATATATTAAAGGTGTGGACATTTAAGTGGAACCTTATATGTCCCTACATTGGTATTTACCATTAAAGGACACTATAAGTGATAGACGGTCCATAGGATAACATGGGCTTGCACCCGGGCAAACCTGAGGTTGGCAGCTCCATTATGGTACTGCCGAATATGTTGTGTTTGGTGTAAAACAACATGCCTCATCACCCCGGACATGAATCTCGTGCGGAGGATGATGTGGCATGCACCCAGGTGGCTACTTCAGAGGTTTCCCACTTGATTGCCCTAGCCTTTCCTGTCCTCTAGCTGCCAGCCCTCGCTTGCTGCCACCAAGACAGGAATCTGACCCCCTGCCAGGATGTGTGAACTCTCCCAGGAGTCACAAACAATGGCCTGGATGGGAAGGAGGTCACACCTCCCTCCCTGACAGGCTGGCTAGTGAAGTGGCACATCAAGTCGATGTGTTTCAAAGGCTGCAGCGCCTGTGATATGCAACCAGGCTGCCTCCCAAAGGAGGAAACAGCCCCGCAATCTCCTCCCCTCACCCCAGGCACATTTTCACCCGGGCAGGTGGGAAAATTAGGTATTCAGCAAGTGTACACCCCCAGAAGGCTAGCCACACCTCTATGGTAGGCTACCTGGTCTGTACAGCTAAGGAAGACTTCTGCCATTTTTAAAAGTGGTATAATAGTGGCTTCTGGGTAGAAAAGCTGACCTACACCGGATGTGATCACCTCAGGGGCAGATTAGCCACTGGGGCTAGAAGGGTAGAGTGGCGCAGAGTAGATTAGAGTGGCGCAGAGTGAAGTGACAGAGCGCAGTGGTGTAGAGTGGTGTAGGTTGTAGTGGTATAGAGTGCAGTGGTACAGAGTAGAGTGGCGTAGGGCGCAAAGTAGAGTGGTGTACAGTAAAGAGGTGCAGAGTGAGGCAGAGTAGATTGGTTTAGAGTGGAGCAGACTCAAGTGGTGCAGAGTAAAATAGAGTGCCGTAGAGTGTTGCAGAGTAGAGTGCAGTGGTGAAGAGTAGTTGGTGTAGAGTGCATTGATTTTGAGTTAAGTGATGTTGAATGCATTGGGGTACACTGCAGTGGTTTAGAGTAGAGTGGTGTAGAGTGGTGCAGAGTAGAGTGGTGTAGAGTAGAGTGCCACAGCTTAGAGTGCCGCAGAGTAGAGTGCAGTAGCACAGAGTAGACTGTTTCAGAGAAGAGTGAAGTGGCGTAGAGTGGAGTGGTGCAGGATAAAGTGCAGTGTCAGAGTAGAAGCGTAGGGGGCATTGGCAAAGAGTGCAGTGGTGCAGACAAGAGTGGAGTGACCTCGATAGGACTGGTGTAAAGTGCAGTGGCGATGAGTGCAGTGGTGAATAGTAGAGTGGGGTAGAGTGCACTAGCATAGAGCAGAGTGGTTCAGAGTAGAAAAGAGGGGCACAGAATGAAGTGGCATAGAGTGTCGCACCAGATGCCAGCAGTACTAAAGCTGGCCCTGGTGGTAGGTCGTTGTTTCAGTGGAACATGTTCACCTATTTCATTGTTGACAACACATGCATCACCCAAATAGTATAAAAAATATGTTTTGACATGGGCAGGATGTTGAAGGCTGTAGTATAAATAATGTAGTGGGTTTCCAGGCTCCCGTTTGTAGTTTTCAGGAAAGCAGTAATCTGTGTTGTCTAGGTTTTAACGGTATGGTGCTACAGCACAAGTTGCACATACTGAGGCTATTTCTCATTAAGTATAGTTGTGTAGGCTAAACCTTTCGGCTTGCCAATGCGTGCTATTAGTAAAAGGGTTTGGTATTCTGACTCACTGACTGTGAACAGAAAGATCATAAGACATTTACTAGAGGGTCACATTGAGCAGAAGCCAACAATGCATTTATAGAAGAACATCAAAATGAATATTTGTTCAGTGCGTGCAGCTCCTCCCTGCAGGCCTGTTTTAAGGGTTATGTTACAGCCCCGTAAACTGAAGCATAGGAGTGGTATGAGCGGGCTCCATGGGGAGAGTAATCTGCATTCCTCTTGCTGTTCTACAAATGTTCTCACTTTGAAGTCACAGAAAGAAAAGTAAACACCAAGCTCCCTTGGAAGATGACTCTAGACATTTGACCTTAGTGTTTGAATGCACAGCAAATGTGGCAAGATTTAAAGGTCTGTTTACAGAAACTAAAATCTCGGAAGGATAAAGTAAACAAGGTTTGGAACTCAAGCTAGACAGCCTAAAAAAATACAGCCAGCAAACAGAAAGCAAGGAAATGTGAGTTGCAAACCAGAAAACCAATGTGAAGCAATGGGCGGAATGCATTTGCAGGGAAGCTTTCTGAATGTCCCCAAGATGTCTTCAGCAAACCAGACAGCTGTGCAGTCTTGTAGGCTTCGACCTACAAATCACTGGCAGACTATTTTATTGGTGCTGGGTGGAAGTGTGCTATTCAGTAAATCATCTAGACTGAATGTAGTCAACCCATTCACTCGTTCCCTTCGAAAGAGAGAGAACGGCAGGGTGATAGAGTGTGGAAAGGACAGAGGAGACAGACAGAAATCTGTAGCAATAGACTCTCACTTTGATGAATCGTTGATGCGTAACCATGATGTGAGTGGACAGACTACACAGATGTCAGAAGACAAGGGGAGAAAATGTAAATACCAAGTCTGGAGGTGGCCAATAAGGGAATCAGAGTGGGGATGGAGGAAAACTTGGTCCATATGTGAAGTCCCACGGCATGTGATGGTGACAATCCAGAGTAATCTGGGTAAACCAAAGGTGCGAGAGAAAAAGAAAGTTATTTTAGTCCGTTTACAGATGTTTTGAGGGGATACAAGGTAGTTTTGGGGTCTATGTTATGTTAAGGTTATATGTTATTTTCATACTCCCATGCCACTTCTGTCGCTGAGGGGGAAGAGATCTGTGGAGAGAAAAAAAAAGGCAAAGAGTAGAAAAGTGAGGGAAGGGTGGTACTGGCAAGAAGGAAGGAAGGAACATGATGTGATGTCATGCTTTTTATGTAACACTTAACATCAGGTCATCTCAATGTGAAGAGATGGAAAACAATAGATAAGGGGAAAAAAAGCATAACAGAATATAAATTTAAGCAGAACGAGAGAAGAATTAAGCAATGCAGTAGAGAAGGAAGCATGCAAGAATGTCAAGCTGGTAGCTTAATATAGTGCTTATTCAATCTTAAGGTTGTTTCAAAGTACAAAGAGGGTACAGAAGTTGAAGAAGGAAACATGAGTGGAACGAAATGGACCCTAGGAGCACATGTAGAGGAAGGAACAGGGAACTGGGAGGATGGAACAGGGAAGCAGGAGTCACTGAAAAAAATAGTATGAGGAATGAGACAAAAATAATGTTAGAAAAAATCATGTTAAATAATATTTAGGCCAAAGATGAGGAAGAATTTTACTAACTAGAGTTGGTAAGTATGCTCAGGGACACAGTAAACATGTTCCCCCTGCACTTCATCTGCTTCTACCTAACTCCCAAAACATCATGCCACTGCTTCTGCAAAAAAGGATACACTGTGGAAGTGAGTGGACTTGCCTGCCTTCCACTCATTTCCCCAAGTACTAAGGTTTCATGAAGTGGCGGTCTTTGGGAGTGCTCAGAAAAAATTCCTCCCAATGCTACCGAAGCACAAGGCTAGTACCCTCTTTAGCCCAGAAAGCTGGAGTTAGGCTACCAGACATCTACTGTCTCATCCTGCTTTGCCCAAGTGCTTTGTCCTTTAAATCATAGCCTGCCAGGGTGGCACTGTGTTCAGAAGCTAAATGGCCTGCAGTGAATATCCCAGGTATCTGCATTATGACCGAAATAACTCAAGAACCCAGAATGACCTTAGACAGTCTTAATATCCCTCCTAAGCACCTTAAATGTGCAGAAATGTTTCTTCCGCTGAAGAAAACATGACGTTTGACTTGTATGATGAAGTATAGTCTTGCTCCGTATTGAAACGAATGATGCAAATGTAATCCAACCAAATCCAATGTATATGGGATCTTGCCTTTAGAATGATTAGATATAGGTGGACTTGATTTTTTTCGCTGTATTTATTTTTAGTGCGTGTTCTCAAAGTGAGAAAATTGCCATTTCAAGTAAACACTTTGAAAGCATATTGTTTATTTCCCGACTATTGTGTTGCTATGATATACTGGATTTTTACTCGACCTAAATTACGTTCTGTAGAGCTTGGCAATGTCATTCAGCCACATCAAGGAGGCCCAAAGACTCTTAGGAGCATGTATTTATCTGATTAGCCACGTTGTTGTGGCTACTCACTTGTGAAGATCAGGAAG
Source organism: Calotriton arnoldi (assembly GCA_963921515.1). Classification (NCBI taxonomy): domain Eukaryota; kingdom Metazoa; phylum Chordata; class Amphibia; order Caudata; family Salamandridae; genus Calotriton; species Calotriton arnoldi. The sequence goes on from CAWUFW010005681.1 coordinate 1,056,849, forward strand.
AGGCACCCTGGCTGGTACCTACCTCCCCATGTTTGTTACAGCTCATTGAAATCAAACTGCTGCCTGCCCTGTGACAGCAGGCCTTAGGTTTATGTGCAGGCAGGGTAGCTGAATTCCAGAGTTAGGGCCTAGACTGGAGGCACAGGAGCAATGGTTTTCCTGGTGTTTGACGTTACCATGGCATTTTTGCTATTTTGGTAGGCACTGTAGTTTGCTGGTTGTGAGCTGCCTCCAGAGCTCATGTTAAAGATTTTTTTTCTAACGGAATCGTGTCAGGCAGCCCTAGGGGGGAGCAAGCAGTGCTTCAGAAGAGCGCGGTCTGCTCCCCAATGTCGTCTCAAATATATATATAAATATATATATATATATATTTTTTTTTTTTTAAAGAAGCAGTATTTGTTCACTTAGGAAACACGTCTTTTTTTTCTTTGAAAGAAAAATAATTTTTCCTGTTTAGGAACGTAAACACAGTGATGGAGTTCTGCAGCCTCTTACAGGCCAGCATCCCTGCATTAGTACAGTAGCGGCTGCTACTGAGCGTAAGGGGGAGAGGGGCGGTGGGGGGAATAAAAATAAATAAATAAATAAAAATAATAAAAAATAAAAAAAACTTACCTGGGTGCCACTGCCTCTCCTCCGTCGTCTTCTGGCAGAAACAGGAAGCACACAGCTTCCCAGAATCCACTGTCCAATCATAACGCTGCCATACAGCAACGTTGTGATTGGTCTGAGCGCCTTGGTTCGGTGCTTAGACAGGGGCTTGGAGGCTGGGCATGTTCCTCACCAGGCTGTGCAATGCAGCCTGGTGGGGAAGATGCAAAGTGTGCAGGATTGTCTGGCCGGCCCAGGAGGGCAGGCCAAGCAGGCATGCACACTTAGGGAGTGTGCTCAACACTCCTTCCCCTGCTCTCAGCACTGGCCAATCCAGCCCCACCCGCCCCGCCCCTCACCCAAACAGGAAGGAAAACGAAAATGATAATAACGTTAGTTATCATTTTCGTTTTCCTTTTTACACTGCTCACAGAGCAGTGGGGCGACGCTCCTCCGCATTAGCGGAGGAACCGCCACTGCATTAGTAGCCAATCATAGGGGGTCGCAAAGAGCAACCTACCTAGTTAATATTCATTATGCAGGTCATTCTACAACCCCCCCACCCGCGAATGAGCATTTTGAGATGCAACCTATTACTATATTGATCGCATTACAAAATGAAAAGCAGGTTGCAAAACGTATGTGCACAATTTGCATCCAGCCTTTGCAACCTGCTTGTTCATAAATTTGGCCCTTTGTTCTTAATGAACCTGACTTACTCTGGTTGAACAGTTTTGGACAGCTATCCTCGAATCATTTTATTAAAGACTTTGAAATCTTGGTTGAGTAATGCTAACAATCTACCTTAAGGTGGTATGAAAGAACAACGGTGGTCGATATTTTTCCTATTTAACCTGTAATGATACATTTCCCTCATCATCGAATATCTTCCTCAGTTTTAAGAAGTACATTTTTTAATCAATGGACCTTCTATTTCTTTTCATCATTATTGTTCTTTACAGAATTCACCACTGAAGGTGGTCATAAAACATACTTGCTTGGTCTACCTCTTCCATCAATATAGATTGTTCTAAAATGTCACTGGTTTCACATCTGCAAGGATTAAACTAAAAAAATGGACCACATGTATCATGCATTTTACCGGTTGCAAACGGCCCGATTCGCAGAATCAGGCCGCTGGTGACCGGCAAACTGCATTTTGGAATGTATGAATTCCAATTTGCGATTCAGTAACATGTTGCCGAATTGCTCTTTGGAATTGCAAATACATACCGATTCGGTATTAGGAAGGGGCGTGTTCAGGGCATCCCTTCCTAATACCGAATCATAGCGGTATGTAGGAATGTTTTGTGACCGAAATGCGGTCACAAAACATTTACATTTTACCATCTACTTCAAGTAGATGGTGACCCATTTGCCAACGGGAAGGGGTCTCCATGGGACCCCTTTCTCTTGGGAAAGGTAGCAAAAACGTTTTTTCAGAGCAGGCACAGGGCCAATGGACCACTGCCTGCTCTAAAAAAATGAAAAGAAAACTCAGCATTTTTCTTTTTTAAATGCAACCCGTTTTCCTTGAAGGAAAACCGTCTGCATTTAGTTTTTTTTAAATGATTGCTTTATTTAAATGCAATCATGGAGATGGTGGTCTGCTGACCCCGACAGGCTACCATCCCTGTGATTTTAGCGATTCCCAATGGGTCGCAAATTGCGTCCTACTACATTAATATTCATGAGGTAGGTCGATTTGTGACCCACTAGGAATTGCTATATGAAACTCATGGAGTTTCATACATTAGGAATAGCGATTACCTAATTGCGATTCGCAGAAAATCACAATTAGATAATCGCCATTTCCAATATTGATACATGTGGCGCTATGTGATTTTCTCATCCTCCTTAATATGTGCCTGGCCTGTTAATCCATTTGTATATTGCCACACTGGGACTTTTTGGAGAAAGACAATACTGCAATTTGTCCTTTGCAGCAGACAATTACAGTAGTGCCTCATACCATAAGCTAACTTGTATCCTAGCAAAAAAAGCCAAATGAGTTGACAAGTTTGCAACAACCTGCAGACCTGGTTTCTGTCAGGGTGAGGGTACCATCACATGTCCAGCATTTCTTAATGACACCGATTTCAACCATACAGTTTAAGTGTAACTTTTTTCAGTTTTCTGTCAGACTGCTTCACTACAGCTTGGTAAGTGAGCCAGACCTTTGGAATAACAAAATTATTTCAAACGTTGTTTTAATTATGTCCAGTTGCATGCAGTTCAGTCTGAATACATTTCACTCATTCTTTCGCTCCACACTTCAAAATGGATGTGGGGTAACTTAAAGCCAGATTTTTTTTTTTCTGGCGATAATAATCAAATGTGGAGGAGTGCGACATACTTACAACTGCTAAACGTGAGTATTTGGAACTGGTTAGGACATTCAGCGAACAAGAGTTCACGTGGTTGTCACAAATTGCATTTTAGTTTGTACAGATAAAAATAAAGAACACATATCACTTGGTTGAACCCTCTTTAACAGTACTGTCATTTGGGTATTTCTTCTTTAAAAATATCGAAAACATATCCACAGCTACATAGCATTAAAAGCAAGGACTTATCAAGTGAACATTGTTAAGAAAATAGAAAAGAAGTTCTTACCTATAGGATATCCGAGTGCAAAATCATTACTTTGTGTGGCAAAAATGGGGAACAGACCGGCTTTACTGAACCGACTGTCAGGACTGGCAACTAACAATGTTAGACCACATACTATGAAAAACACAGATGCTTTGGCAATTAAAATACTATAAAGAAAAGACCAGTTCACATTGGAAAAATCAAGTACCACCATTTTGTGGAATAATAAAGCTGGGAGAGCAAAACGGGAAACATAATTCCCTAGTCCTTTCGACTGCGTGGCTGTGATCACGTTGACTCTTCCAGCTATGTAGCCACAAAGGATGATGCCAAAGCACTCTAGCAGAGCTGGGAAAAGTCTGTTGATGGACATGGATGGATTACTGTCCGTCCCATTGGAATGGTTGCTCATTTCACGAATGAGAGCCTGGGTCAAGCCAAGTGATGAGAAGTTCTTCATTCCAAACCCTGAGGAGTACATAATGTCCTTTGATTTCCCGGTTTCAAATAAAGTGCATTGTGCTGTGACCTAAAAGCCAAAAAATACACAAAAACTGTGTTAATATAGAGTACACACATTATTAGCTTATTTAATAAAATGACCTCAGAACATTGCAGATTAATCAGGTTTTGATCATTAACATTTTATGTGCATTAGGTGGTTCAGTCGAAGCCCTCCTCTTCACTCTGTGTTGTACCTGGACACTGTGTATGTTTAAAAAAGTCCCCCAATATTCCATAGAATGAGCAAGTGATGTAAATGAGTCCAACCATCTCCGGGAGGGCTGAAAAGCCCCTCCCTCATCTACCAAGAAACATTTTTTTTAATTTTTTTTTTTTTTTAAAAGAGCAAAAGTATGTATTTCAAAGCGTAATATTCCAGATATACTAGTCTGTCTGAAAATCATACGATATATAGACAGTCCTAGAAAGGAGTTCAAGAAATAATCTACTACATATGGATCGGAATATTAACAGCTGAGAGTATTATGATCCACAGAAGCATACTATGTAGGTATATATAAGAATATTTATTGATGATCCTTCAAGGGCTGCTTTCTGGGATAAATGGAATTTGGATCCCTGAATGCAGCCCTTGGGCGCAAAGTTTATCGGTGGTTTTCCCGGTCTTCTGTTCGGCCAGCCAAGACCTGCCTCCTAAACTCCTATTAAGTTCTTTTTGAGACCTTTGCCTAATTCACATGCATTGAATAAAAAATATCAATAATTGTTTTAGTGAAAGTTACTGTAAGAAACTTGAAGTCTTTATAGGCCAATCCGGTACTTCTTCAACTCAGAGCAGCTTTAGACATTGTGTACCAAGAGATTCTACTTAATCACTCCTATGAGGTAGAAGTCTCTGACTCCGCGCTCTCCAGATTCAGGTCCTTGGTTTGTGGCCACACAACAATTTAAACAGAGTACCTTCCTGACCAGCTCTTACTAGGTCTTGTGTGGAATTCTGCAAGTGTACCTGTGCTACACGTGCGCTGCAGCAACTATCTGCTCCTCCTATTTAAAATCATCAACTATTTCCTTTACCAGTACCATGGTGACGTTCCACAACTCCTTCTCAATATCAACAACAAACAAAATCAAGTCTAGGCCCTAGAAAACTGCCTACTTCTACTGAATCGTAAGTGCAACGCGCCTAATGGTTCTAAAACCAATGTACTACATTTCCAAATGCAACACCAATCTCTTATCCATCCAAACAATGGCAGGCACAAATAACCTTTTGCTCTATTATGGCATAAGGTGTCCTAAAAATTTCCCCACTTGTAAAAGGGCTTTTGTATATAAAGAAAAGTCAATTTGCGGTCGCAAACCCTATGATTTTGTGAATCGCTGGCTTGTGATCGCAAAACAGATTTGTACATCAGGCTCTTATTTACGGAAAATGCTTTTAAGTCTCCACGGCCGTCCCCATGGCCTACTTGGATCTGGGGTGCAGAAATGAGTGTGAGAAATATCTTGCTCCAAATGTTAATGTTTTACCTAGTGTTCATTTTAATTTTTCGAAAATGTGTAACTCATTAATCAGTTTTGTAAATGTATGTTATATATCAATTACAGTTGAAATCAACAATTGCACCTTGTTTACTTTGCTTTTCAGTCTTTCCACATTCAACAATACGGTTTGATTGTCACCAATTTTTCCAACAATGAGATAGTTTTAAAAACCTTTCATGCAAAGCCATTTAGTTTGGTCCCTTTCTCAAAAGTCTGTAGCATTTTTTATTTTTTTATTTAACAATTTATAATTCGAAATGTACATTAAGCAGCATACACAGTGAGGTAGGATTTGAAAAGTCCCTCGCATGGTGAATGACGTGCATCCCTGCACCGAGTGCCACCTCTGCACCAATATCTGGATCCCTGATGCTAATATTTGGTCACAGGTGACCACGGATCATGCGTGCGCGCCATGACCTAAGCCTGTTTCAGGGATTGTTGTCTTGTTAGACCAGGAGGGGAACCCAAAGCACTACACTTGCAGGGGCAAAGGGCCACTACTCTTACCAGGAGTTAAGTAGCACAAGTGCGGTTAAGGCAGCACACCATGTTTTAGTAATGATGATCAGTAGCGTGAACAGGCCTTTTTACCTGTGTCATTGGAGTGAGCATACCGCCCCACTCACGTAAAGTGCCCCTGCTGTGTGCTTTACTCACCCTTGGACTACATCATGTTAGCATGTAGCACTGTGCAGCGCATGTGTGTTTTCTTGGGTGTGCCTGTGAGTGGTAAAATGCCTGGAGGCCTGTGTGTTCCATATTGGAAGCCCAGGGCCTTGAGAAGACATGTGGAGGAGCCCCAAAGATAGATTTTTTTTGTATTGTCACATTCCTGAGAGCTGGGTTGGGCACACAGTGGAGGAAAGCAGAGCTAGGCTCCCCGTGCACGTCAAAAGGACTCTTGGATTCTGAAAAGGATACTGGTCAGTAGGGCCTGGGCACATCTTAGGAAGGAGATGGAGCGGATGAGGGAATCATAAAAGGTAGGGCTGGGGGGCTCTGTAACCTTTTGTTAGGCATTTATAAGTAAGGCTGACTTTAAGGTGTGATCCACAAGTAACTCACATGGCCTTTGCTGTGGGGCTATCTGGGTTGGAGTTACTCCTACTGTGAAAGACTGTTTCCTGGGCAAACGACAGGCATTTCAAAGGGGGCATCCCACACAGCAAGAACTTCAAGGCATGAGACACTAAATCACATTATTGGCTGGAAATTGATTATAAAAGGGGAGCTTGTGGCTCCCAAATCGTCAACCATAAAGCAGTCAGCCATTGCTGTACTTTGACGAGGAGAAGTTTAACAAGACTTCTGCCCTGTGTGACCAGGACTAGGGATAAAGGACTGCCAGTCTCCCAGCTGACCGAGGGGGCATCACCCAGAGAACTCAAAATCAGCTGCCCTGGAACCTGAAGCACCAGCATTTGCCTGCCGAGACCAAAGAACTCTGTGGGGAAGAGAAGAGGGCCTGTAGGGAGCGAGGTCCAGTGGGGGATCCTGGTGAGTGGATTCTTGAAGCAAAGTGTGAGATAACTGTTGCCGCTGACCAGAGTCTGTGATCTCATATGCCAGAGGGGGCCGCTGTGAAGACAAAATCACTACCTCACCGATCAGGCTGTGTGCTGACCAAAGTTAAGGACCCCATATGCCAGAGCGGGCTGAAGCTAAGATATAACTTGCTGCAGTGATCGGGCCGTGCGCCTGTGTGCTGCTCCAAGTCAGGGACCTAATTTGTCAGAGGGGGTCGCTGTGAAGTTATCTGCTGCTGCACCAAATGGGGTGTCCGCCCATGTGCTGGCCAAAGTCGGCGACTCAGTATTCCAAAGAAGGCTGCCGTGTAGACCAAGGGATACCACATTGGTATACCGTATGCCAAGAGGGAGTGCTGCCACGGTACACAGCATGTGCAAGGGCAGTGGGTGCAACCCGTGGCCTGAAGCCCTGACCAAAGCATCAGAAGCCAAGCGATTGCCCCTGACCTGCTAGTAGGATATGAGGAACTTACTGCATCATTCGAGGAGCACCGTGGATGACCAGCTGCCTTGCCTGCAGCGACAAGACTGCCATTCATCACCAGCATCTGCTCCAGTCCAATGCAACATTGAAGTGCTGAATGGTCCAGGGGTCTTTCATATCGCAACACCAGACAGGGTAAGAATGATCACCGGGCCGGAGACAACAGGGCAAACTTGCTCTGCCTCAAGGCGCTACACTTCTGGGTCACTTTGACTACTTACCTATCAAAAATGGGGAATAACCACTGCTAGTAGGCAGGGAAGTGGAGCTCAGGACCTTGCCTGGACAACGCTAGAGTATCTGCCTTAGGAGGACTGTTCATATTGTTTGTCTATGTCGTATTACACTTAGTGTCCATATATAAATACTACATTTGTCATAAAAGCGAGTATCTGCATGGACATTCATTTATTGGGATTGATGAATGCAGTTTGGGTCTTGAGCCTGTGTTCACTGTGCACCTATTGAGAAGCCTTGGACTGCTTGACCCACGCTACCACCGAGAGTCAAGTGCTGAAGGGGTACTTGGTTCAGTTGCTCAGGACTTAATTTAGGTCGAGCCCTCGGACATGAGGAGTAAAAGGTCTCAACCTCTGAAATGGATTCCGACACTGTTATATATCTGATGCACAACCCGTCCATTTACCAGCACAATATTATCTTACATACCAATCTTCAACTGTGCTGAGATTCACATTGAATACTCAAATAGTCGTCGTGTTTCTTTCTATCTGCCATGTCTGCCATTTGAAAAAAGAAACTTGGCAGCCATCTTAAATGCTTTTTCAGCTGAATCATTTAAGCAGGTCCTTCCTCAATTTCACCACTTGTAATGCAAGTCTTAAATCACTCTTTCCTTTTTAAGAGTCGCCAATTGTTTTTAGGTCGAGCCTGAGCCAGTGCGCATGCGCTGCTCTGCGAGGCTTCTAGTAAGCACTCTAAACTACTCTGTGTGGGTCTGACTCCTCCCACACATAGGATTGGCTTTTGCGTGCGTCTTTCAATAATGAAAGCACGCAAATGGCTGAAGGCGGGCGCATGTCCCACCTCTTTTTTAAATGTTCACTCCCACGGCATTGCTCTCAGGAGCGAGCAGCGGCGCGCAGGGTGGCAGCTGCATTCCTCGTGTGTCAGGTTACACACAACGCGCACCGTGCTTTAGCTTGCTTTTTTTTGGTTTAATGCTAAGTGACCTCACGTTGGCTTCCCTTTCTGCCAGATATATCGGAGGCTTTGGGAATCGTTCACGGCGGGGTTAAGATCAGTTTATTAAGGTAAATGTAATACATTTTCTAAATAATTAGAAATTGGACTGAGGACACTGCATCACTTTACACTCGCACCAGATTACTTTTCATATTTAATTTTTTGGCTTTGGTTTTTTAAATCAATGTTAAAGGGTGCCTTCCTAGCTTTTATCTGAAACAATGTAAGCACATGCATTGGTTGTTATCAGGAGCTAAAGGGAGGGAGGAGGTTACAGTCGGCCCGTGTATCAGATGATTGTGACAAAGATACTGGGAGATTAAGCGACTTGCCCAGAATCACAGGATGTTGCTCCGATGCCGAGACTCGGTTAACAGTATGCTAATGCTGGGAAGATTGGAGACTTCCTCTCCTGCATGCAAGCATGCTTCTACTTGGTCACTAAATGACAGGGTTTCAGTGCAATATGTAAGTGACAAGGCTTAAATTTACAGCGAGACAACAAACAGAGTTGAAAGCCCGTAGAAGCACTACACACCACCCACACAGCTCACACGAAGAATAGTGTGACTCACAAAACGAAGGTCAGAATCACCTTCAGTAGAATGAAAGGCCAAATCAGCGCAGCAGATATTCAAACTTCCTCTAGCAGGTTGTATGTGTATTTTATCCACGGAACCCTCCAACTCCCAAAAAAATTCCGGAATTCACTGTACATTCATCTGCGCTGTCACATTTTGTGAGTTGAATGAGTGTGTGTGCTGCCAAGAGCCTTAGGTCCCAAGTACAGTAGAGCACAAGAGCAGCAGCACAGAAGAATGCACCGTAGGAAGCACACACTGACAGTAGCACATCGGGACAAAAAGGGAGATACACGTTATTCAACTGAAAAGCATGCATACAGCATGCGGAAGAGGCAAGCATTTCGTCATAAATCAGACTGCATAACACAATATATAGTAATTGTACAGCTATTCAATACCTAGCAACACAATACATAGGATAATGTGCTGCATACCTAAACGCTTATAAGGTCCCAAAGGCGAGACCTATTGGTTATGCCAATGCTTGTTTTCCTTATCTAGCCCTAGCATTTCCAGAGTTCTTAAGTCTACACACAGAGTTTACCAAACATCACCTTGTTACTTCTCAATAACATGTTTATTTTCTCTTTGCCTCAACATGTTTACAGTAGTTAACATCTATCTTTCTAAATATTTATGTTCATGAAAAAAGAAGTAAAATACTATATTTTGTTCATACCCTGTAAGCAGATCAAGTCGAACAGCTGCATTCAAAATAGTTTTCATTACAATCGAGTTTTTGAAAGCTTGCCACCTCTTGCAAAATCCCCCACTATATCAAAAACTTGAAAGCAAATCTGATTCATGCAGGGGTAGGCATCCATAAACGTGGTGGTTTCTTGATTCCATTCTTAATTTCACTCCTATATTCAGTTCAGCCTAATTCCGCTTGACACCTGGTTTTACCCACATAATATAATCTTCAGAGGTCTTTAATTCCACGAACACCATTTTGCGAGCCGAAGGGGCCATGGTGCTGTAACAATGCTTGTTTGCCCTTGTGTAGGTGGTACACTGGGCCTTCTTTACTAACGATACAGTCAGACCAGTTCACACATGGGAATGTCCCTGCTTTCAAAGAAGTGAGAAATATTTGCTGTAATCTTTTTTCTGATACACAGAAGTTGTTGAAATTAGTGGCCCCTCTTTCCCATCCCTCCATTTCCCTGCGTCCCTGTTATTTTATAATCGTGTAGAAAAAATGCCCTGATAAAGATGACTGAACGGTCATCACACCAGGTTTCTGTAAAGCATATAATACAGCAGAAGTTCTCTAGGAATAAGTCGTGGGTGTGAAGAAAATGTTTCTGTGCAGAGTGGGTGCTGCTCAACCTGATTTTATTATGTATTTTAGTTTCAAAATGCGAAGAGGCTCGCTCCCCTTCCTAGACCGCTAAAGTATGGTTATTGTTGTTGACTCTTCTGGGCTTTGATGTACAGAGATTTCAGCCATTGTCTTATTTACTAAACATGGCGGGTTGCACACTACATTCAGGTAAAGGAGCCTCACCATAATAATGGACATTATCAAGGTGAGAAAGCTGGCCCATGTAGCTGAGTTGTTCTGGGGGCACAGAATTGTAAAAGTTACATTATTTTCTTACAATAGATGTGACCAAAAAGGTTTTTCTCAGAAGGCCAGAAAAGGTTCGTTCATTTTGCTTTCAAATTGGTGACATGCTTCCAATTTTCAGACATAATCGTATGGAAAAATTATACACAATACACAAAAAGTGCATAACCGCGTGAAAACCATGTAGTAAAAGAATTTCAGCTCCAACGGAATATGGGTAGAAACTGAAGCTAGCACGAACATGAAGATCCCACCGTTTAAGCCGAGGTATCTCTTATGACATGTCACTTAAGGAACTTGGCCATAAAGTTTGCATCAAAAACTCGCCTGAATTATCTGCGACTCTGCCCTTATCCTACTGAGAGATATAGGCTAATATGACATTTAATCTTTAAAGAAGGGAAAATATAATTTTTTGCTACCTTAGGTAAAAATTCCTAAATTCACTGTCACACCTCCCCCTTCCTTGTTCGAGCAAAAGCGCACACACACGTTGTTTAACTTACATATTTAACGTGCATTTTGCACACTTAAGTAAGACCAACAGCAGTAATACATTTAGCAGAGCACTTTCTATACAAGTAATAACAAGCATAGGCAAAGCCGATACGTCTCTCGCCTTTGAGGACTAATGGTTTTGCCAATGCTTTTTTGCAATGTTGAACAGAATAGGCAAAAAGCATTTTTGCCAACATTGTGCAGCATTGGCTAAAGGAAAACAAAAAACAAAAACAAAAAAGTGTTGTGGCATGCCGAAAGCATTTTTTCATAAGCACACACATGTGAAGAGATATGCACACATTTATGCACGCTCGTATGAGATGACATGGACACATTATTTTTGCCTATCTAGTCTGAATTAGTAAATAAAAAAATGAAAATGAAGTAGTGTGAAAGCGATTTACCTCTAATGAGAACATACAGCTGAAATTGTTCACATGCACATACATGCCACATCCATTACCGATGGAAGTTGTAGACGTGTGCAGAGCATCTTTCCCGCACGCAATGTAATTGTATGTCAATCACACACAAAAGGTGATGGAAGAAATGCTTCCAAAAAGTCTAACCACTGGCAATCACTTGGTGTAGCATTCTAACTTTTTTTCACCCATTGTGCCGCTGTAGACAAAGGCACTCCTTATGTACATCAGCAGTCACCCTGCTTATTACTGGAACAGTCCATCCTTGTTAGGCCCCATCTGTGAGGCATAGCTTAGTCCTATAGCACAGAGAGCAAGGGACCCGCGTCTGGGCATACCCTTGGCCACTTATGGTGTAACATTAAATCACACATAAGGCGCTGGGAGGAATGACTGTAAAAAGTCTAACCAGTGGTTGGTGGTTAGACTTTTTGCAAGCATTCTTCCCATCACCGGGGGTGACCAATCCGGGTCGCCCCCTTCGAGTTGGCTTATGCAAATGTGGCGGGGAAGGGCTTCCCGCCCGCGGACGTTTGTCCCGGGCCCCCATCGGGTCCGGCTTCGCCTTCCCGGCCCGGGTTCCCACTGCTAAGCGTGGAGTCCCAAAATCCAATAAAAGCACAACTCCGGCTACTCACGCACAAAAACGCTTCCCGCGTGGTCTACAGCAAGTACGAATCCTTCCAAGCAAGCATGCTTCAATGCCACGCACGGGGCAGGAGGTGCCCTATCAGTGCAAGCACAAAACTACGCAATTCCGATTTTGCTTTTAGTCAGGATTATCCAATTGGGCCGCAGTGCGCGGAACGAACCACAATTGACTCTCCATATGTGTGAAAATGGCCGCTTTATTGAAGACAGGTGCACCTTACAAAACATAACCTTGGCCTTTGCCTCACAAAACTATAACTAACTATACAAACTTCATCTACGTATCCTCCTCCCCCCACCCCTAAGGTTTCCCCAAACACAATTGCAATTTATTTAACAGACCCCAGCTTGATCAATAACTTTCGCCCCTTTAGAACCTTGTAACCTCTTCTCAACCGGTCTAAAGATCTATCTACAAAGTATAACCTATCCTAACCTCCTTACCTGCTTGTCCCCAACCATAAAATGAAACAGTAAAAACTGGGCAGAAATAGCTAACCGACGCCACTCAGAAATAGTCCCTACGACTTTTCTGACCACCCCAGGCCACTTCTAGGATAACGTCTTATATCCAGGGCTAAATCTAAGACTTCTTTTATTTGAATCAAGTACAGCTCCATCCCGAAGCAAGACAAATGCACCCCATCATCCCTGAACAAATTTACAGCTGAATACTTTAGCTCAGGGTGATCAACCCTGCCAAGACCTGCCTCTCTGCAAAACACCCTCATTTCTCTGTTTACCTTCCTCCTGGCTTTATCAATGGCAACAGGCCTCTCGGCCCCCCTCCAATGCCTTCTGGGAATAAATTAATTCCAACCACGAAGCACCCAGACCACTGCCTCCTAATATCCCGCAAATCCCTTTTCATCTGTTTCAGCAGAGACAAAACCTTACACACCACTAAATCATTCTCCCCCAAGTGAATTATCAGCACATCCGGACAAACATGGCGATGGAGTAACTTATTTAAAGGGGGGAAAAGCTCGTGCCAACGCATGCCCCCTTTTCCGTGCCAAATGACTTTAAACAATCCCGGGTCCAATCCTAGGTTTACTCCTTTTCCTTTTTTCTGTTCGTGTCTTTCTGCCCATTTCACAAAAGAATGCCCGACTATCCAGATTGCGAGCGCCTCTGACTCTGTCCCTGCTACTGCACCTGAAAAGACACATGCGTGAGAAAAATTCACATTACTACCTTCCCCCAGCCCCCTCCCTCCTTTAATATAGCGTTTATAAAAATCTGATGACCAACGCCCCAGCTGCTTCAACCTCTCTGAGCCCCAACCCATCTTCGCCGTGTCAGAAGTCACCCCTATCCCGAAGGAATGAGTGCCAAACGCCTCGGGCACCTCCCCCAGTAATTTTAAAGCCCGCCTCATGACCCATAGAAGCTGTGCCGCCGTGACTTCCCGCCCCGAGGTTCTACAAAAAACGTCCCCCACCTCCCTCATTGTTCCTCCCGGCAAAAGGCATCCCCATTGTACCGGGCAGATCATAGGATCCTCTCTAGCCCAAAGCGCCACTGACTTCCCCATCCCCCTTTGATCTGTCTTCGAGCGCCTGAGGAAGACGGAGACTGCACCACTACCCTTTTCGCATCCCTGTACCTCCTTCCATTGCAGCCCTGGTGCCCCTTTCCTACCCAACAACTCCGAAACTCGGAATGCTCCGCAATATAACCAAGACATTAACGCCGCAAACAGGACCGCCTCCTGCCGGCTGCAGCATACGGTTGGCAAAACCTCTATCATTCTGCCCAACAGCACCGTAGTCACTGGTAACCTGACCCGCTGTCCCCTACCCGTCTCCCTGGCCCAACCCTCTAGCAACCGCTTACCCAGCTCGCCTGCCGTTGGGGCATATCCCCACACTAATTTGCCCATGAAGGCTATCCCTGCCAGCTTTGCCGCTATGGTAACCTTCGACAAACCCCTCTCAGTCAAGTCCAAAATGAACTGAATGACGTCCTTTTCCCTGGCCCACGTCCCAGGCCTCCTCTTCGCACCTCCCTGCAGAAATTCCTGCCACGCTAATCCGTAGGCCTTCCTCGTGGAAAGTGCTAACGACCCTACCACCAGTTGCAGCATCCTTTTTCTCCTACGGACCACATCCCTTCGGGCACGGCGTCTTGTGAGTTTCCGCCTCCTTGGCCAGCCCATGGAACCTCTCCCACTGCAAACGAGACAAAGCATCCGCAATGTCATTGTCTACGCCCGGGACGTGCTTTGCCCTGAACTGAATGTCGTACTTTAAGCAACTCAACATGAAAACTCTCAATAGTTTTAAGACCTGCTCGTCCCTTGCGGACTGCCTGTTGACCACCTGCACCACTGCCATGTTGTCTACCCTGAAAGTGACCCTTTTGTTCGCTAGCCTCTGCCCCCACAGCGTGACCGCAACTACTAGGGGAAACAATTCTAGGAAAGCGATGCTCCTGCCCCCATTCTTCCAATGATGCGGCCACTCTTCCGCACACCATTTTCCCTGCCAGTGCAGACCGAACCCACCTGCTCCAGCGGCGTCCGAAAATATCTGAGCCTCCCATTCCCACTCTTCTGGAGCGGACATGGGTATCCCATTGAAATCCTCCAAGAACCTGCACCACATTCTTAAGTCCTCCTTCATCCCTGCCGACAAACGCATGTGGTGGTGTGGTAGCATGAGGCCTGCCAGTGACCTGCTCAGTCTCCTGCAAAATGTCCGTCCCGCTCTCACTACTCTGCATGCGAAGTTCAAATGCCCCAGTAACACTTGTACCATCTTCACTGTCACTTTCTTTTTGGCCAGCATGTCATCGATCAGTAACCTCATGTGCACTTTTTTATCTTCCGGCAACCTGGCCTCCATAGCCACGGAGTCTAGTTCAATCCCCAGGAATGACAACATCGTGCTTGGACCTTGTGTCTTCTCCGGTGCTCAGGGGACACCCAATGTCCCCATGAGCTTCTGGAAACTGTCCAGCTGCTGCTGGCAGTCCGTCGAACCAGGCCGGCCCACCAAGTTTTGCTGTAACACCAAGAAGAAGTCATCAAGGTAGTGTGTCACCGTCTCTTTTCCAGTTTTCCAACAGAAAATCCACTGCAAGAATGAACTGAACTTCTCGAACAGCGCACATGATATTGAACACCCCATGGGTAAAGCCTTATCCACAAAGAGGTTTCCGTCCACTTGAATGGCCAGCAACTGGAAGTCCTCCGGATGTACTGGCAACAACCGGAAGGTGGCCTTAATGTCACATTTTGCCATCTCGGCCCCTCTGCCTACCCTTTCCACCAGTGCCCTGGCTACGTCCACCGAAGAGTACGACACTGACGCCAAGTCATCGGGAATGAAATTGTTTACTGACCCCCCTTGCGGCCATGACAAGTGCTGAATTAATCAATACTGGCCTCTCTCCTTTTCTCTTCAAATCTTTTAGCGGGCTAACTGGAAATGGCCCCTCCATGGGTCCTTCCCGTACTTCTCTTTGCAATTTCTCCCAAACTACTGATTTGTGAGCCGCCACTGACTTCAGGTTCTCTGCCCATCTTGCCAACCTCGGTCCCTCGTACCCCAATTTAAAGCCGTCCCTGAAACCTGCCCTCAAAATTCTCGCTTCCTGTTCTCGTGGGTAATGCGCTAGCCAGGCCTCTAAGCAATCCAGCTTAATGGGTGTATGAGCCTTTGCCCATGTAACCCTGCGCCCCTCGTCCTCCCCTACCTCCCATCCCCTGCTGTCCGCTATTGGTATTCTGATGTTGCAGCCCCTGCCCCCCTGCCGGGCCCTGCCCTGCGTACCCTGGCCCGAAACACTGGACCAATGGATGCCTTCCAGAGCATTCGTGCCGAAACCTGCAATACTCCCGGGCACATGAGCCTTTGTTATAGTCCCAACAGGCCCCTGTACTTCCCCCTGACGGCCTCGGAGTGTATCCCATCCCCCCCTTCCCCCCCCGGGTGGGACGACTTTGAAAGGGGCGATAGACTAACGGCAACCCACTGCCCGTGTGCGTTGTCTTCCCAAATTTTACTGCCCCCATCGTCTGCTGGTACAGATCCATGTCGATCTCCCCCCAATCTGTGTCAGGGTCCCAGGCTAGTCTGGCGCGGAACTCCTCATCATAGTGGGACCACGCGTAACCCCCGTACGTCAGATGTGCCCTCCTAACTACATTCATGTATTTAAATAAGGCCACGGACCTGTCCGGGTATTTCTTGCAGTACACACTGGCAAAAAGTAAAAAGGCTGCCGTCCAGTTCTCAATTGTCATGGGTACCCTAGGCCGGCGGGATAACTCTAGCTCCTCTTCCTTCGATCCATCCTTGGATCAGAATTCCCTATGCAGAAGCTTCTGCATGTCTACATACTCACCCTTCCATATTTTTTCCGTCGTGGCTAACATGAGGTGTGCTACCAATGGCTTTGTCACTCCCATGCAAGGCATTTTTGGCAGTCTGACCTCCTTACTCTCTTTGCCCTCTGTCAACTGTCCAGACCCACTTCGCCTTTGTCTTCCCCTGAAACCTTTGTCACTTCCGAGTCCTTCTGTGCCTTGTCGTCCATCGTCCCCCCTGTCGTACCCTTCTCTGCCTCCGTTTCTATCTTCTGCCCTTCTGTACCCACTCCTGTGTCCCTAACGTATCTTCCCTTGCATAATTTTATCCCGCTGTCCCCCTCATCACCTCTGGCATCCGTCCCCGTGGAAACCCTCAGTTTTGGGCTAGCCGCACTACCCCACCCCCCTTTCTTACCTGGCGTCAAGGTCGGTGTCCTCACCGGATCCCACCGCCTAACCAGTGTTGTAGAGGGTTGAGTCATCCGAGGCGTAGCCGTGCACGCCACATCGCGTCCCGCCTCCTGTAACACACTAGGAACAAAATTACTCGTCTCCCCCTCCTCCAAGCTATCCTCGTCATAATCTAATGGGATGTCCTCCCACTCCCCCTCCTCTTCTACCCTTGCTACCCGCGTGTGCCTGGCCTCTTGCAATATTCTGTCTATCGTGGCTTCAGCTTTCCTGCTTCGCCCGTACTCTGTCACCGCCGCCCTGGAGGGCGCCTCTGCCCCTCCGGGCTGTCGCCCAGACGTGACCATTTCACCGTGTACCACCCTGTCGGAGACCGATTTTCTTACACTGCTGCCCGGCGCAGCCTTCCCGTTTTGCCCGTCCACTGTCACCGCCGCCCTAGTGGGCACCTTCGCCCCACTGGGCTGTCGCCCAGCCATGACACTTTCAGACCTTCGGTCATCTTTGCCACTATGGTCCCTCGACGTGCTCCAGCTGGCCGCCCTGGACCCTGCCTTCACTTCCTCCCGGTAGCGAAGAGCCGCATGCGACTCGCCCGCATTTAGTGTGCCCCGCGCTCGCTGCACCTGCAAAGAAAATGGAAGGTCCAGCATGCCGTGATTAGTGTCCCTATCTGTCCCTACCTGCCCCTGGTCCGGGCACCACTGCCAATACCCCCCCAAACCAGAGGCCCCGGAGGGTGCCTGCCCAAACCCCCGCGGTCCCCCAACCCTCCCCCCCTCCCCTGCCTAATCCCGCAGAGTGCCCCCCCCTGTTGCCGGGCCCACCCCCTTCCTGTCCCCTTTACGCTCGTATACCCGGGCCAGAGGGGATCTCTCCCCCTCCTCTCTGGCTCCTCCTCTTCCCCATCGCTCCATTCCAGCAATGAAGCTAGCCTTCTCCCCGCCAGTCTAGACCCTGTGGCATCTTTCCCTCCCCCCCCAGGCACCCCTCCCCTCCCCGGGCCCCTTGCACCCATCCCCCCTCCACTGACCACTTGTCTCTCACCCCCAGGGGGCCCTGTCTAACCACCCTCTAATGTCCAGTGCCGCCACAGCTCCCACCCTGGACCCCCCCTTCCTCTCCCCCACTGACCTCCTGGGGCACCCCAGCCTCCCCCTCCCTTGCAGCCCCCTGCTTGCCCCTAACCTTTCTCTTCGCCAGCCCCCCTCCCCCGGCCCAGTAACTGCCTGCCGGTCCTCCAGTGCCTTCCCACCCAAACTTCTATGGCCCCCACTACAGAAACACCCCCCACAGGCCCGAGCCCAACAAGAGACCTGGCAGATTCCTGCCCCCAGGAGCCCAGACAATTTCCTGCTCACTAGTGGCACCCGCGGCGCACACCGCCGCGGGGCCATCATCGCGCGTGTTTTCGCGCACCGCCCCCATTCCCCTCCAAAAAGGCCAGGGGAGGGCGCCTCGTGGCGTTCCTCCCCCTCTTTCCCCGCTTCGCGGGGGCCGCCTTAGCTCTGCGGCTCCCCACACGTACCTCAGAATTTTTTCTTTTATGGCTGCCCCGCGGCGGCGAACACGCCAGGATTGCGGAGGCCACACCCCCCACCGTCGTGGCCGGGACGAGTTTTCTTCTGGACCTCGAACTAGGTCCATGCGGCCGGCCTCCGCCAGGAGCCTCATGGCCTCCTGCACGCGCGCGTCATTGCGTGCCATTTTCCAGTGCCTAAATAAACCTAAATCCTGCAGCAAGTACTGAAACTGGTACTGAAACTGCTGCCAAAACTTCCCTTTACTCTTGCCAAAAAACTTTCCCTACACTGCGGTAAACGGCAGCCGTGTCACCTTCCAAAATGGTGACACGGCTCCCGAAATGGCCGCATATGTACCCCCTGCCTCAAGCCCAAAAGAAGCCCAAACCGGACCGCACCACCCCGCCCAAAAACCCCAGGGGTGCGACCCTCCCAGTCGGTCGGCCGCCCCCCCAAAGCCCCATTGGAGGCAACTGTGTCCCACTTCCCAGAACTGGCTGGACGAATTGACAACACAAACTGGATCTTACTGTTCGCTTAATCTGCTGCCAAGTAATTATCCCACCGGTTTCAAAAGCAAGGAGCTGCCGTCTACTGACCACAAACCAACCATAAACTGAGATACTGTTAGTTGGCTGAAAACACACGTTTCATACTCACTTTTAAGTCAGAGAAAGAAGAGAGGCGCGCCCTCGGCAAAGAGCATCTGACATTTGTCTTGGGTCTGAATGCACAGCAAATATGGCAAGATAAGAACACGATTTAAGGCCGGTTTACAGAAATGGAGCAGGACACAGTCCTCCGTGAGCCAAAATAAATCAATAAATAAGAAAAATTAACACAACTGCTGGAACATTACGTTATACCACCGGGCATCCTATGCAATAAGGAGCCCCGAGCTACCGCATGCATGAATGGTGTTAGAAATGGGCGATGTTGAGCCATTTTGCTCTTGAATGCTTAGTTTTACTTTGCCATTGCAAATTCAGGACTATGAGTCCCAGAATGCAAATCACTGAGCTACAGTGCCAGGAATGGGTTGCATGTCCGGATGTAATGCTCTCAAGTAGTCCACCCCAGATATAGCATACCTTACTGCCCATCCTCCGGCTAGAATTCCAAATATATTGCTGTTGTTCTGCACCAAAATAGATCTTCATTTAACAAGTCAGGTTTGAGTAGATAGTTATTTGATCAGCCTGTTTGCGAAGTGCTGCACGCAGCGCGCTAAACAGTCCCCTCAAAATACATGGTTTTCCTTTTGCGATATTAGTCACAGCTCAGCCATGCAATGGCAAACATGATTGTGTAATAGTACAGAATGTAAAGAAAAACAACACCGGGACATTAACAAAAAAAATCTTCTCACTTTGAAGTCAGAGAAAGAAAATTAAAGAGGCGCCTTCAGAAAACAGTGTCTGACATTTGACCTCGGTCTTTGAATGCACAGCAAATGTGACAAGATAAGAACAAGATTTACAGACCTGTTGACAGAAATGGAGCAGGACGCAGTCCTGTGTGTGCCAAAATAAATAAATACATAAAAAATAAACACAGCTGCTTGAAAATTACGTTATACCACCCGGCATCTTATGGAATAACAGATCGGAGCTCTTGGAAGAATACTGAAAGAGGCAACAGCAAACGGAGAACGGAGCGAGTAAAAACACGAGCGCTTGTGTGAAATGCTCCAAAACAAAGAAAAAAGTAGGTCATAAAATGGGAGCAGTGGATAGATGCTAGTAGTTGGTCCATGCTCTCGGAGAGGGCTAAACACAAGAAGAAGAATGACGCATGCATGCCATGGACAAATGAGGACAAAGAATATGAGAGCAACGATGAAGCCAGAAAATGGGAAGCCTATGGGTGGGCTGAAGCCCACATATTGAATACAACAGTGTCTTTCAGACCGCGCATGCTCGGTCTAGCCGAGACCTAAAAAAGACAAGTTGCCACCTCATACCTGTGCATTAGCTTTCACATCAGCACCTCAAAAGGCCACCAACCACATCATTATTGCTGCTACCTACTGCTCTATGTCCTCACTGCTTTATAGCTCTGAACTTTTCAAAGTTGTATTGAGGACCCTCTTCCTAAAGTGCTGCTCGTGCGTTAGGTTTCCATTAAAATGCTTTGGATGAAAACCATAATTTGTGAATTAAGGCAAATATATATATATATATATATATACATACATATATATATATATATATATATATATATATTTACTGGAAAAAAACAAAGGTTACAGTGACGCTATAGTTAGGTTCTGAATTTACTCACACAAAACCATAGAAATTCCCATGAGGCACAGGGTCAGACTGATTTGCATATGGCCATGTCTGAACTGGGGTGGCGGAGTGAGCTAAAGAATGATGATGGATTAAACCCAGATCAGTTGACTGGGGGTGAGTGCTTGCAATGTTCAACACTCCGTCCATCATCTCCTTTGGTTTTGCTATGTTCGCCCTAAGTTGGCAGGGTATGCCCAGTCGTGGGTCCCTTGCTCACTTTGCCACTGGATTCACGATAGCCTGGCTGATGACGGCTGTAAGCCAGAAACCGGTCGCAGGATGCTTGTTTCCGGTCCAGGGAAGACATGGCTTGGCAGTTCGGGCTGGACTGTTCCCATGAGGCACAGGGTCAGACTGATTTGCATATGGCCATGTCTGAACTGGGGTGGCGGAGTGAGCTAAAGAATGATGATGGATTAAACCCAGATCAGTTGAGTGCTTGCAATGTTCAACACTCCGTCCATCATCTCCTTTGGTTTTGCTATGTTCGCCCTAAGTTGGCAGGGTATGCCCAGACGTGGGTCCCTTGCTCACTGGATTCAAGATAGCCTGGCAGATGACTGCTGTAAGCCAGAAACCGGTCCCAGGATGCTTGTTTCCGGTCCAGGGAAGACATGGCTTGGCAGTTCGGGCTGGACTGTTCCCATGAGGCACAGGGTCAGACTGATTTGCATATGGCCATGTCTGAACTGGGGTGGCGGAGTGAGCTAAAGAATGATGATGGATTAAACCCAGATCAGTTGACTGGGGGCGAGTGCTTGCAATGTTCAACACTCTGTCCATCATCTCCTTTGGTTTTGCTTAATTTACTTAATGGCACGAGTTACAGTTTGTTCAGATAAGTTTAACTATAAGTATAACTATAACTGCGGAATTTCTATGGTTTTGTGGGAGTAAATTCAGAACCTAACTAGAACGTCCCTGAAACCTTTGTTTTTTTCAGTGAATTTCTATGTTTTTTCTTAGCACGCACCTTAATGCAACTCTGCCACATGCCCCCAAACACAAGCTGTGCATGGTCTTCGGCTGTGAGCAGCATGGGGCTGGATGCAGTAGGTGTTTTCATTTTTTTCTAGATCTGCGGATCTTTTTTCTGGATCAGAGAATTTACACAGGGGGCTGCGCTGAGACTTGCGGGTGGATCTGCGGGTCCGGGATCGAAAAATTGGCCAATTGTTTGCCCACGACCTCTCTATGTGCCCTATGGGTTCTGGATACCTTTATCCTGACCCCTTATGTGTTTTTGCGCTCTCATTTTCCCACCCCCCAGCCGAAGCGACAAACAAAATGGCAGCGCATCTTTTCTGTAAGGTGCGGCCAGCTAATCACAATCTTTCTTCGGTGCCTGGATCTACGAGTCCACTATAAGGATTCGCGTCCCTATATATCTATATATAGTCGTATTCAAAATCCCTATGGGAAAATGCATGGAGAAAACGTGTTTTGGGACTTCCCTGTTTTCACGCCCCCGCTTGACGGATCACCCGAAACTTTCAATACAGCAGCTGAACCGACTAAAGTGTAAGTTTAGAAAATTTCGTGAAGATTCGTCAAGCAGCGCCAAAGTTATTGGCGAAACGAAAAACACTCTTCCTATGGAAAGTAGGTCCTACCTATAACTACCTACCAGCGACCACAGGTAGGATTAGGATAGATAGATAGATATATATAGATACATAGATTTCCAGTGATTATTTAGGTGCATCACAGTCGTAAGAAAATTTTGAGGATCGCACCACGGAAAGATGGCGCTGAGAGTGCATTCATTACACTTGCGGGACCATCGTCTATGTTGATTATTTTGATTGATAGATAATGATGATTTCCGGCGCGCCCGATAGCATTGAGGAAGGCGACAGCCGAAACGTATATATATATATATATATATATATATGAACCATTTCCGAAATCTTCATAAGAATCGGACACCGACACAAGGGTAGCATTGCCATTCAGTCTTGATATTTATTCGATACCTTTGCTATGACGCGTTTCGGCACACCTGCCTTGTTCACACTGGCAGTCGCCACTGACAGAATGCATTTTGTAACAGAGTGACGCGGTCACATGACCCAGTTTTTTTAATGAATATAGAAAACAGACTCTTGCATTAACTTTGAATGCTGCATATAATTAAAGCCTAGGCTTTCTCCTTAAGCATTTGTTCCAAAACGATCATTACCACAATTTCCTCATTGTTGTTAACATGTAGGAATTAACAATAACAAACATTTCAGTTTCTTTGTCATTTTAGGAACCTACAAACACCAATACAATGCTAATTTGTCTTAACATGTTAATCCATGTACTTTCAGATCAAATGCGCTGTAATCCAAAATTCCATTCCATGATTTATCTTATCAATAGAATGCATGGTTTGTGTTCCTCACAATAAATAACACATTATTATTTCATAATTTCAACAGTTTCAATGTATAAAATCATGATCGTAAAAAATTGTGCGAAAAAGGAGTCAAAATTAAATTCAACAAAATTAATGTCATTGTGCAAACATTCTGTAAAGTGCAAGTGCCATCGATTGGAATATCATTAGAGTTCAATTAATTCAGTCAACTTCAGTAATTTCAGGGAACATCGTCCATTTCATTCCACCACTGTATCTACCAATAAACCAAACATATCACATTTAGACATATGTTTAAAATCATTAATCTTGCGACTAAAATACAGTACTTGACAAAATAAATAAGTTAGTTTGAATAAAGTGCAAGTGCTTTACAGTACTTTGCCGAGGGCAACGGAACTACAATTCCTTGTTTTATCCATGTGCAAAAATGCCAATTTAAAGTGCAAGTGCTACACAGTACATATAACTATGAATTTAATTCCTCTACTCATATTGTCCATTACATAAAGAAATTTTTCATACTTGGTTTGCGGTGGATTATTAATAAAACCTCTTAAAATTGACTCTAAAATACCCAAGTTGTTATTAAAAAACGATTATCCAATTTATTACAGGTCTGTTTTCCTATCTCTGTTACGTTAAAATCAAAATATCTTTAAAATCTTACTGCAATGGAAAACTTATTTACATCAAATGGACGTGCAAATCCTCTTCAGCATTTAATCCAAATGGATTCTTGGAATTAAATAACATTATGTATTTTGACTCAAGCTGGCGGAGTTTACTTTCTCGGTTACCACCTCTTCTTAACTTTTGTACTTGGTCAATGGCAAAATACGATAAATCATTAACGTTTCCTTTGTGCACCTCATTAATATGGCGTGCTACCACGTAGCTTTTGTCATTATTTTTTACCGCCCTGAGGTGTTGCAAGATACGGACATTCACCATGTGAATCGTACTTCCAACATATATTTTGGGACATGTGCATTGTAAAATGTAGACCACAAAATCACTCTTACAATTCAACGAGCATCTTATTTTCCATGGGCTACTCATTAATGGAGATATGACCTGTCATTCATTCTTACCAAATCTACATGCTTTGCATTTAAAACACTTATGGAAGCCGGGACTGGCTTTTAGCCACCCTCCCCCTCTTATCGCTTCCGGGCTGGTATTGAACAGGTCATTTCTCATTGACTTTGCTTTATTAAAAGTCACCATGGGTCTACGTGGCACCATCCCATGTAGTATTGGGTCTTGTTTAACTAGATACCAATGCCTACACAGGCTATCTCTCACTTTAGCCTGGTAGGCATTGTATCCAGTGATCATCCTGATCTGATTTCCAGTGCTCTTTTTCTTCTCCTTCACTTTTTCTGTATCAGGCTTTAGTAACGTATCCCTTTCAATTTTGTCCACTTTACTTTTTGCATGCTTTAATTGTCATACTTATACCCTCTTTGTAGAAACCTTTTGGTAAGGGCATCTTGTGCCTCTTGTAAAGCCACAGGCTCACTACAATTTCGTTTCATCCTTAAATGTTCCGCATATGGAATGCTCATTTTTAATCGTTGGGGATGAAAACTTTCTGCGTGCAAGATCGTATTACCTGCAGTTGGTTTTCTATATGTACGGGTATGAATCACCCCTTGTTTCACGTATACTTCAAGATCTAAATAAGTGACACTCGATTCACTAATGTGTTCTGTGAATTTTAGATTTAGATCATTTGCATTAATGTCATGTACAAACGCTTCGGCTAATTCTTTTGATCCATCCCACAATATAAAAAGATCATCAATGAATCGGATCCACGTTACTATGTGGTCGTTCCATTCTGTATTGTGTCTGGTTCTGAGCACCTGCTCCTCCCACCAGCCCATATGCAAATTAGCATAGCTGGGGGCGAAGCAGGTGCCCATTGCCGTGCCCTGTAGCTGCCTGTACGTGTCTCCCCCAAACATGAAGTGATTATTTGTCAAACATAATCTACACATTTCTACTAGCATGTTTGTATGTTGGTATAAATTGATGGGTCTTGTGTTTAAAAAATGACGTATTGCTCGCAAGCCATCCTCATGGGCAATGCTTGTATATAGGCTCACGACGTCCAAAGTAATCAAGAGGTATGTCTCTTTCCAATCCAAAATAGCAATCTTGTTCAGGAAATCTTTTGTGTCCTGAATATATGCAGGTAATGCTTGTACATAAGTCTGCAAAAATGAATCTAGATACCTTGAGGTCGGCTCAAATAAACTACCAATGGCAGAAATTATCGGCCGCCCTGGTGGTGTTTTTGTTTTTGTGGATTTTGGGAATCAGATATAGGGTGGGCAATACTGGATTGTCCACTTTCAGAAATAAATACTCAGCTTGCGTGAGTAGCCCTAGTCCCCGCCATCTTGCTAGATCTTTTAGATATTTCTGCTTCACTTCAGACAGGTTACTCTGTGGGACTTTCAAATAGCAATTTTTGTCCTTCAATTGTGACATGGCTTCAGCATTGTATGTTTCTAATGGCCAAAGGACTAGGTTCCCACCTTTGTCTGCCTGTCTGACCACTATGTCTTGTCTATTCTTTATTTTGGTAACTACAGCCTGGTATTCTTTTTCGAAATGACTCCCATTCTTTAAAAATTCTTTGCTGGAGGTTAACGACAAATCTTTCAAATCTTTGATAACCAGGTCTGAAAATATGTCTATTGCACCTTTAGGTGTATTAGGCGTGAATGTGGATTTAGGTCTAAACGAAGTTGTAGTACTATCATATACATCTAGACACAATAAATCTGTTGTTTCACTTACAGACCCCACTGTTGGTAATCCCTCACCCTCCGGATGCAGCTGTTGTAAATCAAAAAGAACCTCCATATCACCAACCTCTAGATTCTCTGCTTCTTCTCTTTCCACTGATATTTTTTTTTTTTACACACACACACTGAAAAAGCTAAAGGTTACATGAACGTTATTGTTAGTCATGCTTATCTCAAGAAACTAGAACACGTGCCGTTAAGTAACTTTAGGCCACGAGTTATAGTTTCTTAACATAAGTATAACTGTAAGGATAACTATAACCAGTGCTTAATTTGAGCAGGTGGTTTCCGGTGCTGGGCACCAGCACATAATCATCAACACCGGCCCCTTTGGACACATTAATTTACAGGGACATTAAGTGATTTGCCCAGAATCACAGGATGTTGAACCCAGGTGGAGACTCGTACCTGCTTCACCAGCTCCGAAGTCGGCAGCTCTGGCCCTTACCACATCCTCTGCCCACTTTTAGAGTTAGCAGTTGGTTCTGTTTTAGGCAGCGCTAACAGGAGTAATGGGCTGGTGCAAGCTGCCTCCTGACGAGAGCCCCGGCACTTCTTTTTTTTACAAATTAACCACTGACTATAACTGTTGAATTTCTATGGCTTTGTGTGAGTACAGCGTGAACCTAACTATAACGTCCCTGCACCCTTTGTTTTCTTTCAGCGAGTTCTATGGGTTTTGTTTTTCAGATTTGCAGGTAAATCCGCAGAGGATCCACGTCCCTAGATATCTATATTTTTCTTTCTTTAATAACTCCTAAACTACTAAGCAGATTTACCCCAAATTACGAAAAGCACAATCTGCAGACCAAGATCTAGCTTTCCGTGACATTTGGTGTAATTCCGTTCAGCGGTTAGGGCTGTAGCCGGGTCTGAAACTTGCAAAATCCCCATAAACACTGCATGGGGAAAAAGTGTTTTGAGACCCCCCACCCCCTTCACGAATCGCCATGATAATTTCCACACAGCAGCTAAAGTAACCAGTACACTACTTTAGAAAATTTCATGAAGATTCGTCAAACAGCACCAAAGTTATTAGAAAAATAAAAAACGATTCATCTATGGGATCATAACTACAACTACCTACCGGCTACTGCCAGTAGGATAGATGGATAGACAGACGGGCAGATAGACAGACAGAGACAGAAAGATAGCTAGAAGCGCACTGTTATGGGCGAAAGGGACACGCCCCCACTTACTTTCTCCCTAATTATTTTAACAATATCTTTTATAACAACCAGTTTGAAAAAATGCCATAAAGCAGGCTGGCTGTGCGAACTTTATCTGCTTCGTTCATACTTAATTTTTTTATCTGGAGCATCTGTGCAGTCATCTCGCCAGGCTGTCATCAACCAAAAACTGCCAGGTTGAGGAGCTCACAGACGTGGAGTCTGTGAGGTCATCAGTTCGATAAAGCAGCAGCCATTGGCACTACACTCCGCCCACTGACAAGTTAATCCTGGGCGCTTCAGGTTTAAGCCCTGAAGCGCCAGGGGCCACACGTCAGTCAGTAAATTAAGTCATGTCACTCCACCCTTTCACATGTTGTCACACTTGCGAAAGAGGGGGGGAAGGCTCTAGACGGGAAGCTGAAGACTGGCGCAGTTTTGGCATAAGTTATTCTTGACTCACTGTACATGCACCAGCTCTCAGCTTCAAAATTCCGTTCTGTACCACTGAAGAGAGAGGTAAGAAAGAGAAAGGAGGTAAGCAAAGTAATTGAAAGGAAAGTGAGGCAATATTTAATAAAGCAGAAACTAAGCGTAATCCGTGGTATTCCCCAAAACTTCGCGAACTCCAAAAAACTTGTAAAAGAGCTGAAAGGAAATGGAGGAAGGATTTTTCTACCAGCAACAAACAAATCTATAGAGAGGCCATTAAAACTTATAAAATTGAAATTCAACTGGCCCAAACTCTATATTATGAAGAGAGAATCCTGGCAGCTGCTAATTCTCCTCGCGAGATCTTCCGCATCACTACGGGCTTGCTTACCATCCCCACCCCCCCCCCATTGTATCTGAAGATACTTCAGCACGATGCAATGCCAAGGCAGAATTTTTTTCGGACAAAATCCAAGTTATTTACTCTTCCTTTCCTCAAAGAATATCTCAACAACTTATCAGAGATCAGGAAAACTTGGTCAAGGGGAGAGCTGGCCGAATTGAGGAAATTCCCCACTTAATACGTCCACGTTGTCTGATATTTTGAGCAAATTAAAATCCGGCTCCCCCACTGATCCTGCCCCCCCCCCCAACATCTTAAATCAGGCCTCTGAAATCCTTTCCCCAGTAATCCTTGACCTGATAAATGCCTCTTTCCTCAGGGATAGTCCCTCCACTGTGGAAACAGGCTATGGTTAAAGCCTTATTGAAAAAGCCTACCCTGGACCCTGAAGTCTGGAGTAACTATCGCCCCATTTCCTTGTTGCCGGCTATCAGTAAGATCGCCGAGAAATATGTGAATTTTGTTTTATCTTCCTTCTTGGAGAGCAATAACTGTCTCCATTCCTCCCAGATGGGTTTTAGACCTCAACATGGAACGGAGACGGCTCTTCTGGTGGTAGTGGAAGAGGCGAGAAAAATCCTAGACGCAGGAGGCTGCGCAGCTATTATCCTTCTAGATTTAAGCGCAGCCTTCGACACGGTTAACCACCAGCTTTTGATAGAGAGACTGGGCGAGGTAGGGATTGCAGGGACTATGCTCAACTGGCTCCAATCTTTTTTAGAAGACCGATCTTTCAAAGTTTTTGAAGACGGCATTTCTTCTAAATCTATACCGCTGACGTGGGGTGCCTCAGGGCTCCTCCCTCAGCCCCACACTTTTTAACGTGTATTTGAGGCCTTTGGCAGAGATTGTGCTACTATTTGGGATTCGGATAATTACATATGCTGATGACACTCAGCTGGTTGTCTCTGTCAACCATCGCGATCCCTCTAGTACTTGTCTTGCCCTTTGTCTAGAAAAAGTTTCAAGGTGGATGGAAGAATCCTTCTTGAAACTCAATGGATCTAAAACAGAATTAATGCTCCTAGGGAACAAAGAAAATATAAACTTTGAGCTACTTTGGCCCAGCTCTTTTGGTCCTGCCCCTACCTCCAAACATCAAATTAAAAGTCTGGGTGTCTGGCTCGACCAGAACCTTGATTTTAAAGAACAAGGGCAAAGGTTAGCGGCAAGCTGTTACGGGATCCTTCGAATGATCCGTAAAGTGCTCCCACTACTCCCCTTCCCTGCAAGAAGAGTCCTAATTCAGGCTCTCATTTTATCCCGACTTGACTATGCCAATGCTCTTTATCTGGGAGCCCCTGGCTCATCGATACGGAAGCTACAAATTGTTCAAAACTGCGCCGCCCGCATGCTTATGAACATCCCAAAGCGGTCCTCCGCCAAACCAGCTTTGGCATTTTTACATTGGCTCCCTATCCGTGAGCGCATAGAGTTTAAGGCTCTATGTATAGCCCACAGGTCACTTTCAGATAAGGGACCGGTGGTCATCCAGTCCCTTACCCACCGATACCGTCCTAAGAGAGCCCTCAGGTCAGAAACTAAACATCTACTGGCAACTCCAAGAATAACGAGAGCACGAAGTGGCGGCCGCCTTTACTCGTATAATGTGGCTAAGATCTGGAATGGCTTACCTCCGCAGATCCGTGCCCAACCGAACTACCTCATCTTTCGGAAGCAGATTAAAACATTACTCTTCCCTAAATGAACAGCTTTCGGATTAGTGTGTTAGCAGGCATTAGCGCCGGGATGCCCATGGGTAACCAGGCGCTTTATAAATCTTGTTTTCATTTCATTTCATTTCATAAGAGATTTTTTAAATGTTATTTACGTTAATGATTTGTGTAGCTCACACCACTTTGAATGGAAGCAAAGATGTTGCGGAACAAAGTCAGAGAGGAAAACTGAGCACAGTGTGCGATTTGTGCAACAGAGTTATAAATAGAAAAGTATAGGTTAGACAAGTGAGAAGATGAAATTTGGGTTTATAAGGGGTAGATAGGTAGAAATTTGAGCAAATTAAACTAGGAAGATGTTAGCATTGCAGATATAGCAGGGTGGCGCATATTCTTGTTTGTAGTGGCAGGAATCCAGTTTCCATTACCAGATTTAACACTTGACCCCTTGTGTGAACCTGGGCAAGCTTCCCACTACAGGACTAGGGGATAAGGTTGCGTTTACGCCACTTTAAGATGGAGCAGAGAGCAAAAGGAAAGACAATAGTTTTGAGGAACTACCCAGTAGTGAGTTTTTGTCCAGTCAGTTGGGATGGGAGGTTGAAAGTGGGCAGTTCATCAATAGATCAAATAGTGTTTAGTCACTAGGACGGGGAGCCTTCCAGCTGCTCAATATATTACGAAAAGACCTTTCTAGGCTGGGTATTTCAGCTCAGGAATATGGCGCACACTCCTTCCGAATAGGGGCAGCTACGGAAGCAGCCAGTAGGGGTTGGTCCCAAAAACAGATCAAGGAATTCCTCTGATTGTTTTCAGAGATATGTTCGTATGGATAGGGGAGATTGTTGAAAACATTGTTGCCCCCCCCTCTTACTGCTATGTCTTTTAAGGTTCGGTTTCTGGCCCGAAGGCTACCGGCTTGTTGGTATGGATCGTCAGGCACTCTTTCGTGAAGTGGGCAGCGAAGGAAGCGAGAAACAATTCACAGTATCACAATTTGGATTTTGAAACACAGATGTTATGCTTGGTATGGCTAGGAAAAGGGGGCATGGGAGGGACGGAGTTATTGCCAAGTTTAAACAAACTTCGTTCAGGAAAGGCTGGCCGTGGTGTTTTATTGGTGCATTTAGGAGAAAATTATTTAGTTGTCGAGAAAGGTTTGGCTCATCTTAGAGAGATAAAGAAGGAGCTCAGAGAAGACAAGGCACAGTAGTTTGGTTGTTTTGTAGCATGGACTGAATTTATTCCTCACAGGAGTTGGAGAGGGACCCGCAAGCCTGCAGCGATAGATAAAGCCAGGAGAAAGGTCAACAGGGAGATGAAGGAGTTTTGCAGAGAAGAAGGAATAGGCCGCATAGCACATTCTGATTTGAGGTATGATGTCAAGTCGTTTTTCTGGGATGATGACGTCCACTTGTCACGCTACGGGATGGAGCTTTATCTATTGGAGATCTAGGAGTTTCTGACACGAACTTTGCAAGTGCAGCAGTGAGCGAAAGGGGGAGGGGAGGAGCAGAAAACGTCAGGTAGTGCCTTTTTCTGAGTGGCGGTTGGCCGAGAAGTATTGCATGGGTTTAGATTATGTTACTGTTGCTGTTATTGGCGAACCAGGTTAAAAGTGGCCAAGCTCACACCAGAGCAAGGCAGGGAGTTATAGGTTACGTCATAGGAAGTTAAGTTTAGCAACAGGAGGACAATTACAAGGAAGGCAGTATGTTAGATGTAAAATACTTGTCGGTTTCTGTTACCTGGGGGTGGGTAGAAAGTTAGAAGATGAAGCTTGTATAGTGAGGTTTTAGCTTTTTAAGGCGGAATGCCCAGCAATTTTTGACACTGAGAGACACACACATACATACACACCCGCCCCGTGGTCTGTACTGTCTCTCTCTCACCCAATAGGGGTTTGGGGATAGCCGACCGAGGGTAGGTGTGTACCATTCTGCCAATAATCCAGAGGGACAATCTAAAGACTGTGCACCTTTTGGGCTACAGCTGGTAGAGGTTGTGGCCCAAAGGTATTTAAACAGCCATTGTGGGCTGCCACCCATCATTTTAGGTATAGGTGACACAGTGGCAGCCCATTAGTAGTAGGATTTGCCAATTTTGGTCTCCTCCTCCCAACCCATGTTTTTGTTAACTCGAGGCTGTAAGAGCTGGCTCTTTATATGATATACCACTAAGTGGTTATATCATGCAAAGAGTCTCGAGAATCCCCCAGAAGTATACAGGGCTCAATGTAAACCCAAAGTGCTCCATTTGTGGTACTGTGCTCGAGCAGCCTTAGGCCTAACACAGAGGAGTGTAAGACATTTGTTGTGCACACAGTGATTAATAAATGACACACAACTCAAAAAGGAAATCCACCTCAATTTTATAAAAAAATAAGCTTCTTTCAAGATTTATTTAAGATCAAGAAATATGTCAAAAGGTAAGTACGTTTTTCATAAGAAATACTTTTCACTTTAAAAAGTGGACACTGTGCAATTTTCCAGTTCAGCAATGTTAACCCACGGGGGGAAAACAAGAAAGCAGTTTTGCAGATAATTATATGACTTACAGTTTTTGTTTTCAGGAAGAAGAATCGGCACCGGGAAAGGTTCAGATAAGTAGCAAATCTGCACCTCCAGCGGCACAAAGGCGGCTGGGTGCATGGTTCAACTTCAGAATCTGGTGCCAATGTTATCCAATGGAGAAAGCGGGTAATCAAAGAGATGCTGCTCACAGGTGAGTAACACGGTTTGGTAACCCAGTGTCCGGGGGTTAAGGTAAGCACAGGGGGGCCACAAGGCAGCACCAAACTTGCACCATCAGTGGCACAGGGGCGGCCGGGTGCAGAGTGCCAACACAGCATCGCACGCCAAATGTAAACCAATAGGGGAGATCGGTTTTGAAGAAAGGCTGCAGGCCAGGAGGCAGACAAAGAAAACCCACAGCTGCCCAGGTAAGTAGAGATGCTAGGAGAAGTAGGGACACCGCTATTCGCACTCTCCAACGCCCAGGAGCTTCGGGTGCAGGGGTGTCCTTAGGCATCGGAAAAGTCTTACCAGACAGGTCGCGGTCAGGGGGAGTCTTCGAGTTGAGGATGCAGGCGTCGAGGCGGAGTCCGACAGGGGTCGGCCCATGGTGGACTCTTGTTCAGCAGCGCTGGGGAATCTTCACAGGACCAGAGGGCCACTTGAACTTGGGCATCAGATGCAGAGGTGAGTCCAGAAGTGGTTTCGCTGTTCCTCAGGGCAGAGGTCTTTGTTCATTAAAGTTGGTTTGTTCTAGACAGGTCCGCTGTCCACGGGAGATCTTGGTCTTTGTCAAAGGCAGGCAGTCTTCCCAAGGCTTTGGAGGTCGCTGGGCTGCAGGACGGGTCGTCATTTGGCGCAGGATCGTAGCGGGCAGTTAAGGCTGGGACCAAGTCAGTTGGTGTCTGTAGTCTTCCCTGCTGGTGTGATGCTGTAGTGTCCTACTCTTCTGAGGTTGTCAGGAATCAGATTTCAGGGTCTAGGGGTGCCACCTAAATACTAGATTTAGGGGAGTGACAGGTAGCAACCAATGGGTCTCTCACTTGGGGTGTCTACACCTATTATAATAACACCCTCCTGTGGGAGGGGGGAATAGCCCTAGTCCTGACTGGATAAGTCCCACCATCTTCAAGATGGTGGGCACTGAAAAATGTGCTTCACTTCACCTCCAGCACCTGAGGGGTGGAGCTGAAGGGGGGCACACCTCCTGTTCTCACTTAGGTTTTCCCAACCGTTCTCCCAACAAAAGTGGGGGTTTGAGCAGAGGCTGGGGTCGCATGACAAAGGCAGCAAGGCCTTTGAAGCTTACCTCTCGAGCACTGTGCTCATCCTGGGGGAAGAGGTGTGGCACCTCCGCCCAGGATGGGCTTTGTTTCTGGCCTCAGAGAGCAGGTGCTCTTGACCAAGGGGTCCAGAAACCTGTCTGGTGGTGGCAGGCTACCTAAAGCCAGTCAGAGACCACACCAGGGTGGTAGGTTTTCAGGGGGCACCTCTGAGGTGACCTCTGGGTACATGTTTCAATAAATCCCACACTGGCAGCAGTGTAAGTTTATTGAGAGGAGTTGTTTGGTATCAAACAGTCCTGGGTTTAGTAAAGCCATCATGGTGCTGGGAAACTCGAGTTGTCAAGTTTCCAGCCCATGTACTCTCTATGGCTTCACTGGCACTTACAATATTAAGAATAGACTTAAATATTGTAGGGGCATATCTACTCACCCAGATATGCCCAAACCTGAGGTATGGTGCACCCTGCCTTAGGGCTTGTAAGGCCTGCTGGAGGGGTGACTTACCTATACCTTAGAAGTGCTGCTTGGCATGGCAAACAGGCAGTGTGCCATGTCGACTTTGACGTACTTCTCTGCACCAGGGCATGCAGG
The DNA here is from genome assembly GCA_963921515.1 of Calotriton arnoldi. NCBI lineage: Eukaryota > Metazoa > Chordata > Amphibia > Caudata > Salamandridae > Calotriton > Calotriton arnoldi. Next base: position 1,090,804 of record CAWUFW010005681.1, read on the forward strand.
CTGCAGTGGCAGTTTGCATTGCCATGGTGAGGGGTCCCTAGGGGACCCTCTTTAGTCCCAATGCCCTAGGTACCATGGTACCATTTACCAGCAATTTACAGGGGGGCTGAAGTTGCCAATCGAGGTACAGTTTTCAGGGAAGGCGCTCTGGCACAGGTGACCTGGTTGGCAGGGACCCTGTGCACTTTCAATCGCAACCACATGATTTTCCAGGCAAAAGAAGTGGGGGCTTAACCATGTCAAAAGAGGCACTTTCTCACAGAGGCTTTGTGAGCAAGGCATTTTTGCAGTAGGGCCAGGTGGCTTTGTCAGAGACCTGTGCAAGGGAAAAGAAATTGTTATATTGCTGTCACTATGAGACAGGTGCAGAGCAGTTGGCGGTTGTCCGAGAAATTATGCATGGGTTTAGATGATGTCACTGTTGTTTTCATCAGCGAACCAGGCTGAAAAGGGGAGGTGTGACAAAGCTCACACTGGAGCGAGGCAGGAAGTTAAAGGTTACATCATAGGAAGTTACGTTTAGTAGATACACTGATAAGCGACAGAGGAAGTTTTAAAGAGGACAATTGCAAGGAGGGAAGTGTTTTATGAGTAAAATGCTTGTTAGTTTAGGTTACCTGGGGGGCAGGACATTTAAGGGTGGTAGGGGGTAGGACATTTAAGGGTGGTAAGAAGTTAGGTGATGAAGCCTATATAACAAGGTTTTAGTTTTGTAAGGCGGAAAGCCCAGGAATGCTTGTGATGCGCACCTGTGTCAATAAAGCGGCCTTTTTTTTTTTAACTTACACACACACACACACACCCCGCCCCCCCCCCCCCACCCCAGTGGTCTGTGCCTCTCTCACCCAATTATGCATGTGCATATACACACCTGGAGGAAGTAGTTGTACAATGCTCAAACACCCTCTTTGAAACAGGAGCAGACAGCACTAGACCGGGCACTGGTAGCAGAGAGCCGCCATACAGTCAGCGCGGGATGGAAAGCGGCATCATTTTGCGTGGAATGACCGGGTGCAACCCACACAGATTACACAGGTCGCGCCCCTTTCTTTAGACGCGGCTCACCTAAAGAAATAGACGTGGTGTCTATTTACGTGCAAGCTCGGCATGGGGTGCTTGGAAACAACCCAAACAAGCATTTGCAATGCAATAGGTATAGCATTTGCGAGAATTTAAGCTATTGACATTTACAATGTCTATAGCTCTAAGTCTCGTAAATGCGAGACCTATTGCATTGCAAATGTTTGTTTAAAGAACATCCATAAAAAACAACCATGCATCTCAGGGTTGTAACTTGGCAGTACACGCAGATCCTGGTTTCCTCGCACGTGTTTTGGTGCGTACATATAACTTATGAAGTGCATGCTCTCGCCTATTGAAATCATTTTCTCTCGCTCACCATTTTCCTAAAGTAATGTCTTGTGCGGGGCAAAAGGGCCACCTCTGAATGTTAAGCACACCTCCAGCGCCACCTACTATAGTGGGCAGTGCTGAATTTGTAAAAATAAACAAGTGTCGGGCCTAAAAAATTTAAGAGAATGCCGCGGGCTACCAGTGCTGAGGCCTCACACTCACACCACTGGTACTGGCCACTGCCTTCGTTTCAAAGACTGCCCTTACAAACATGAGCATCATTTACACGTATACTCTTTTAAAAGCCACCACAGAAATAGGAATAAAGGTTCTCAACTCTAAATGTGCATTAAAAGTATAAGACAGAAAATGATCATGAAGCTTACAAACAGAAATGTGCTTCCACCGGAAAAGAGTAAGACAGACAGAAAAACTTCAGTAAAACAACACATATTACAATGAAATGGAACCCAGGGGTCGTGGGAAATACATCACACATACATTAAAGTGTCTGCATTTTACAAGACGCAGAAACATGCCAACAAAGCATACACGCCACCCACCACAGGTTTGTAGCCAATCAAAGCAGGAGATGAGTGATTAAACAAAGGTAAGCAAGACTCCATGAAATCCTTTATGGCAAGATAAGAAAAGGAAAAAAGCTCACATTTACCCACTTAATGCAAACCGACACAAGACTGTAAAAGAAATATAGTAATGCACTAAAAGGAACATAAAGATCCTTATAACAATATGCCCTGTTTAAGAAATGTTCCTCCATGTGTTGGAATGTACAAAATGCATAAATATTAAAATCTTTCCAATGAACAGCTGAGATTTTGAAATTTCCACAAAATAGCGGGAAACGCCTCCTAGCCTTGCCCCAGGAATCTCATATACAGTATATCATGTGCCTGGGTATTGCACTGTGTAATTTCTTTATAATAGGCTGCACCACATTATGCTCATTACATAAAGAATAAGAACCACTAAATGCTGCAGAAACATTCTATGTAGTAAACCTATTCAACCAAACTAGTTCTGGAAATGAGGCCTCCATCGAGCAAAGTCCCACTTCCCTTCTCACTAGAAGAAGCCACCAGGTCTCCTTCTCATCTTCAAGTTGAGCCACAGTTCCTTTCTAGGCAACCCAGTTCCTCTCTTACTACATACAGTTTACTATGCTCGGAACCGGCTTCCGTCCTTACCCAAAGTATTGACAAAGAGGCAATCTTTGCATATCTCCAATACGTGTACTACACTTCAAGTTACCCAAAGTTAAATTCAATGTTTGGCAACACAGGACGCACATAGACTAAAGACATAGCTTGCACGAGCCTATAAAAGCAGTGGCCTCTTCCACATCAGGAAGATGCCCTTCTGATAAGTATTGCCAGCCAGCGGCATGGCTTTAATGCAGTCTTGTTTATGTGTGGGTGTGGTATGTTTAAGCAAACATGCTCTGAACGGGTCCGATATGTCGGTTAGCACGAGGTTAGTAAGGTGCAGTGAGGTGGCAAGCTTTGCCATTTATGTACCCTTGGTGGTGTGTTGAATGCAACGTGTTCTTCTAGTTTAAGGTGGAGTATGAATATAGTCAGTCAGAATATACATTCGATTTAATTAGTGATGCTGGGAGTGTGTGATAGTGGACTATATGGCATGTCAGAATTGTTGGGGATATATGTGAAAAGGCCAGTGTAATGAAAGGTGCTGGGTGCATTTGAGGTATTTCTTGAAGTTGGGTGTTGTTCGGAGAACTGTGATAGCCAAACATTAGGCATATTTGTGCAGTACTGGATGCATGTGAGGCTCTATTGGATGCTGGACTGTCTTGTAGGAAAGAAAATGGCACCTAAATTGTCCGGAGGAGCGTGCATGCATGCATGCATCACGATTCAGAAGCATACATACGTCATACTGTGAGCGTACATACATCATACCACATGCATGTGCCTCCAGAATGACTAGGGCAGTCCACAGCTACATCATTACCCTTTTTCTTTTTAAGCATATTGCTTTTTATTTATCCTGCACAGCACCAGCAAAAAACACTGGCATAGCCAATAGGTCCATAAGGTAAGACTTATTGGCTCTGAAATGCTCGTTAGGACTTGCTTTAGCAGATCATTACCACATGTTATCAATACTTCAAAAAAAAAAAAAAAAAAAAGAAGTACATTGCCTTTACTGTGTTCAAGATCTGCTATTGCTTGGATGCGCTGTCCATCAAGGCCATGGCATTTCCTTAAGGTCATACTGTCCCACTTGTGTTCCCATTAGGTTTTGGAATTGGGGCTCCAGGTAGACATTTTGTTAGACCTCAAGTGCAACATGACTTATAGAATGTAACTAATAGCCAGAGTGTGTTCTTTGATGCATTTTTTTTGCTGACTTAATGACATTTTTATTGCGATTTAGCTTTTTTGTTTAGGCGTGATGCGGTTTGTATGACTTTGCCAATCATAAAACAATGTATTAATTACTACTAGCCTTTTCATATTAATTTGTTTTACTTTGCTGCCCTGATAACAGAAATCATCAAACTATCACCTAACACCTCCCACTAACAACAATCTAGACATATTAGCTGTGACAATTCTTTTTTTTAGGTTAGGACTACATACAGCTTTTAGGAGTCTGTTGTCAAAGACGAATTGTGGGCAATATAAAAACTTACAGCGGGCTTTCAGTCAGCCCATTGCTTACCATTGGTAGGCTTACTTGTCAATCTTGCTTGCTTGTTTCTTATTCAATGGCGTATGCCTTCATCTTCTTGTGTTTGTCCCTTCACTTGAGCATAGTTTATTTACCATCCTTTTGACTGGATAACTTGTATCCTTCACCTGCTTGCAGTCAAGCAACTACTTTTTGCTTTTTAGTTCAGCACTCCATGACAGTACATGTTTTCTAGTGCTCTCTCTCTCTTGTGCTTCTTCCCCCTATTCAAATCTCCGCTCAGCGCTTTCAGTGTGGTCCCCCCACCTTGTTCATCTGCTGCTTCCTCTACCCCTCCCAGTCCAACTTTTTACAATTATTTTATTATAAAACCTCCCTGCCCCCCAAACTTCTCTGTTGATCCATGCTCCATCACTATGTCACTGTCTTCTTTCCCCAGCCCACCCTCCACGCTCCTTTATTGCACCTCCTATGCCGATTGTTGCGGTCTTTAAAAAATATAAATATGTTTTTAGGTCGAGCCTGGGCAGCGCATCCGCTGCTCTGCGAGGCATGCTGTATTGGAGTATGGACTTGAAGCTCCGCCCACTCTCCGCCAATATTTGTCATTGGCTTGTGTCATTGTCCTTCGTAAATGCTGGCTTCCGATTCATTAATAAGCTTGTTAGTCCCTCCTTAGTACCGCCTTGTCTTCATCTGTAACTTTCCATGAGGACTGGCCCTTTTACTTCGGTTGTTACACGGTACGTCTTATTTAGCCTGTAAGCACAGTTTTCTTTAATGCGTTTCTCCTACTGCAGGCACTACATGCTTTCCTGCAACATTCAGGAATTCAGCGCACCATGCATGCTTTCAGAGGACGCTTTTACAACAAAAAAAAAAAAGCATTTGTTTGTCAACTTGACAAACAAATGCTTTTTTTGGTAAAAGCGCCCTATACTGGACTTTCACTTTAATAGCGGCTGCGGACCTTTCTTTAGACACGGCTAGTCTAAAGAAAGGGGTGTGGCCTCTATTAACGTGAAATAGCAGCATGGGGGCTTGTAAACAACAAGCATTTGCAATGCAATAGGTCTTGCATTTTACAAACTTTGACCTATTGGTATTGCAAATGACAATGCCTTTTATTATTGCAGGTTTTTTAAAGACATACATAAAGGCATTGTCATTTACATTGCCAATAGATCAAAATCTCGCAATTGTGATACGTATTGCATTGAAAATGCTTGTTTTTTTTGGGGGGGGGGGAGCGCCCTCTACCTGCAATGTGCTACTAGGTTGCTCCTGTTTTCTTTAATGCACTTCCACACACCCTTTTTTTAATTTACTGCTTTAAGAGTGGTGTCTGCGGTCACTAAAAAGTAAATTAAAAGTTAAAACAAAAAGGCCACGCGTGCATGCATGGTGACTGACATATGCGGTCTTGCTGTAGTGCATCAGCAAACAAGAATTTTTTCCTTTTTTTCTACAATGCAGAATGCATCATCAACAAACTTTAGCAAAGCCAAATGGTCGGGTACCGCCATCGAAAGGCGAGACCTATTGGCTTTAATGAGTGTTAATACCTGCAGGAGTCATTACAGTTTGTTCACTTCGTACATTATCTCTGTAGTGCATTAAATAATGTTTATTTTAACTCAGCTATTGGTGAAAACCCCTTTAATCATGTCCATATTCTTGGTCTTTCTGGGCATTTTTTATGGAAATGAGTCTCATGCCTTGCTTAAACAGTAATTACAAGTGCATTCACATGGATATATGTGGCAACTTTGTAAACATATACACTAGCGAGCAGTTTTCCTCGTTCAGTATGGAAACATGTTCTTCTGTTCCTAGGTTCGTGGGCAGTGAGTCGTGTTGATCCCTGCACCACTGATGTACAAGAACTTAAGCACTTAACTAACACCTCACTAGTGAAGTTCAGAGGCACCTGTGCCTGGACTTCTGTTTAGTGAAGGAAGGACGACACCTAAAAGTTGGGGCTGATCTGCATTAAGTGCTCTGTCTGTGCAAAGTTTTGGACAGCAGGAAGGCAGTACAAGCCCTTTCCAGAGAACTAGAGAGCAAGAGAACCAGAGCAGTGGAGTTGTGCGCATATTTTGATATTTTCTGTCGGTGAGGTGTGCCTCGTGTGAAAGTGTTGCAGCAACAAATGATGGACGGAATGGCGAATGATGATGTTGCTCTGTGTGAAAGTTCAGCATCCATCTCGACCCTTTGATAATATTTAATGATGCGTTTAGATGGGATTGTCAAGGTCAGCTCCATACCATGAGCTGAAAGTTATAGCGTCTAGCAGGGTGCTCATCCAAACCAGAGAGGACCAGGGGTTTCTATTTCACCCGAATCACTATTATCTTCACTATAGAATGACACAATCACAGCTCACCAGGAACAATTGACTACCACTAATGAAGTTCCCCTTGAAATGTAATTTCACTAGAGAATGTCCTAAAAAAAAACCTTTCCACAGCTTCTCTGTATTGTAAAGGAAGTCACGAATAAAGCTGGTGACATTTCTTTTCAGTTTAAACCAGCGCTGGAAATGAGGGGGATCCATATGGAAACCAGATTTGCCAGCTATCACTGTTCATCTAGGATCAGCGCCGACCTCAGTGAAACGTGCTGACCATGTCCTAGTGAAATTCGCCTACACCGGAACAAAGTCAGCGGCATCCGCATTTTGCCTGCTTGGAGTTCAGAGCAGCAACCTGCAGAGGTTGAGAGAAGTCTTTTATTTTCGGTTCCATCCAAGTGTCTCACTTAGAGGTCTGTTAGAGCACATTTTGTTCGAGTTCCTTCATGGCCAGGGGCTAGCGGGAGCTTTAGCGGCTCTATGACAATATCATTGCAGAAACAAAGGCATGCAACTTGTAGCTCCAAAAGCGCTTTCAAATCTATAATTTGAGGACAGTTTATTTTTTTTAGTTTTTTGAGTTCTGTACATAAGTGACAGCAAAAGATACAAGAAATATCACATGTATCTATACGAGTAATTACATAAATCCCAATGTATTTAGCACTTAAAAATAAGACTTTAGTGCTACACAAATCAACCATTTTTGAAACCTTAAAATAACAAAATAATGAGAACAAAACATCAAGTTTCTACTTATGCCTTACAGTTTGCATGCAGCTCCATGATGTTGGTTAACAACTCATTGAGCTATATTACAAAGTTTGTAACGTGTGACCTGCAGGCACCACAAAGATTTTTGCAGCAAAAGCAGTAACAGGCTGAGCTGTCTACATGCAACCTGCATGTACACACTGTGCTTTGTAGCGGGCACATTAACCCTCTAAGCTATTTTAGGTTGAGAGATACCTCTGACTAGACCGGACACAGATTTCCCCAACATGTGCAGTAACCACTAAAGTAACCGGTTTGTTATATCCTGGAAATTGCTAGATACTCAAAGATCTATTTAGGATAGGATAGGATAAAATTTATAAAGCGGACTTATACCCGAGGGTGTCAAAGCACTGGGCAGACGGAGGATTAGAGAGAAGCACGGAACAGCCAACTTGTATGAAAATAGGCATGATTTCAGCAGTATTCTAAAAACAAGCATTGGCATAGCCAATAGGTCTCGCCTTTGGGACCTTATAAGTCTTTAGTTATCCAGCACAATATCCTTTGTGCAACAACATCAAGTGTTGCATGGCTAAACACTTATAAGGTCCCAAAGGCGAGACCTATTGGCTATGCCAATGCTTGTTGTGTTTGAAGTATATTATGGTTTTAAAATCACCTGCTGCTGCGTCCCTGACCTCCAGCGATTTTCAGACAACAATAACTGATGATAAACTAAACTCTGGTGATTACTGTTCTTCATAGAGAGAGAAAGGAAGTTTATCTAGTGTCAGTTTTGACTCATGGGAAGGTAGCACAGAGGGTTAATATGCAGGCTGCAAAGAACTTGTACCATTCAGATCACAAAGTGTATATAATGTAACTAGGTCAGTGAGTTGCTGCTTATGTCTGAAAGATCCTTTGTTACTTGCAGTTTATAAATTATAATCTTAATATAGCACAGTGAGCGATTAAATGTAATCAAATAGCTGCATGCAAACTGCAAGGTATAGATTAGAGCGTTATGATTTTTTCCCTGTCTTTTTTTTTATCCTAACGTTGGAAATAGGGTTCATTTGGATACAAATCAATTCTGATTATTACAGAAAAATTATTAAAGAGAACCCCCAACCATGGTGTTACGTTTTAAAGTCTTACTTTGTGCTTTTCCAGAATAAGCACTCAAACTATCCTGCCTACCAGTATGGATGACATGTGACTCCTTCACCTTGTAGTCCTCTGTAACATATCCTATACACTGATTTGCACACCTATGATTGATTGTCTCTGTGTAGTGTGTGAGATGTAAAATACTCTGACACCCTACACTGGTATGAGTGGCGGCGGCGCTATAAAACTATTTAAATGCATCTGAGAGAGAGCAGTTATGGAGACTTGAGGGACACTGTTAAAAGGTGGTAGTGGTCATTGGGGGCTCCAACACAGCAGGGTAGCTGGAGAAACGCATTGGAGGGTGCCAACTCGCACTGGGCACCACCAGCACTAAAGCCGGCCCTGGTACTGATTGTAACCACCTCGAAAAAAAGGCTAGAATGAGTGTCCTCACCTCTATTCGGAGAAGCTGTGACCATAAGGTCAAACACACATTCCTGAACATTGTGCAGTTACCAAATTATATACATATATATATATATATATATATATATATATATATATATATATATATATACACATACATACACATATACATACACACACACACTATTGTGTGTGAGTAACACACCGTTTTGATACGAACGTTTGTAACAGTTATGTGCATTACTTGTGTGCCATGTCAGGGAAGAGATCAAAGATCTAAAACAACTGGAGAAGGGGCTGATAGGCAGAGTAGTCTGGGGGCTTTTGGTGACTTTATGGTTTGAAGCGGGGTTGGTCGTTGACTTGTGGGAGTTCAACATAGGGGGTTGTTCGACATCAAGGCAGTTGAATGTGGCGAGCTGGACATGGCCGGGGGCGGGTGGGAGGGGCGGTTCAGTAAAACGAGTATGGAGTAGTTAGATATAAAGCCGATTGCTTACACACAGCGGGGGAGCTGGATAAATACCGGAGAAGACTAGCCAGATAAACTGAAAGTGGTGCTGGACAGAAGCAGCGGTTGCCAAATAAACTTAAAAGGGTGTTTGACAGATGCAGGAGGATGATCTGTTATATGCTGCAGATTAATGCTAAGGTTTGTTAGTTATATATTGGTGGGAGTGGTTTGGTTTCGGGCAGTTGATGAAAGTGTAGTGGTCAGACTTCTAAGGCTGGTCTTGGTGAGACTTATAGGTTGGTCCTGTTCAGATGTAGTAAGCGGCTGTTTAGAAGAGATTCGTGGTGGAGTGGTCAGTCGGATTAGGGGTGGTGAGTCATATTTTGCAGTTTAATATAGATGTGGGATAGTTACATTTTGGGTGGGGGTTGACTGTTGAGAGTTGGTTTAATTCTGGGTGGCAGTGAAGGCTGAACGTTTAGAGGCGATTTAATGTGGAGTAGAATGTTGGGTTATAGGAGGGCTGTCATTGTACTTGGGGGCGGGTGTGGCTGTCAGCTTGGAGAGTTGGCGTGCCGGTGTCTGCTCTGGTAGGTGGAACAGGGCTGTGCTCGCATCTATCACTCACCCAGGTCAGCAGACTTTCGCACAGCTCCACCCGATCCACGGTCTCTGTGTGAAGCATGCTGTGCTCTGTTCGGAAGTTACTAGGGGTTCTAAGGGTGCGGGGCTTCCTGAGTTACTGGTATCGGCTCTCGGGTACGGTGTTCTCTGGCTGCGGCTCGCGTTGTCTTTCGGCCCCCGCACGCACTGCGCAGAATCACATTCCAGCGTTCCCGATACTACCTGCGCGTCTTTGATCACGGCCAGCTCAGCCCCAAACATGTGTGCGCGCTCCCAAGAGCTTCTCAGAGCCAAGAAACAGCGGTATGCTCGTTCGCTCAAAGTACTGGAGTCACGCTCAGACATTACAATGTTTTTCAGAGACAAACGAGCTAGCTCTACGCATGCGTGAAATGGATCGGGTCCTGGTTACTTAAGAGTTCTGCCGGAGCCTAGACAAGAGCTTTTAAGAAAAGGGTCAAACTGAACTCCTGTGATCGCTCGTTGTTCTTCATCCAAAACAGACGCATTTGTTTCGCACCGACATTAAAATTAAGCATGGGGAACATTGCCGTTTTAATGGAGCGGGGACGAGAGGAGCGGGGGCGAGGGCGAGCGAGCGCGGCAGCCTGCTCAGCTGACCAGACGCTCGTGCGTCATGGCCTTTTGCCGGCATGGTTTTCCTATTATCGCGCACGCGTCTGGGCACGATAATTGGAAACACATGTCTGCCGCGCGTAACCATCCGAAAAAGGCCAGCCACGACGCACGAGCGTTTGGACTGCTTCTGAAACCCCCTTACTTAAAGTCTTCGCCTAGCAGCGCTTGCGCGCTACTCGAGGCTCGACCTAACCAGAAGAGATTCCGCGTTGGAAATGGAGGTAGTAGGCAAGGAGTTCCAGAGTTTAGTGGCCGCTACCGAAAAGGAGCGAACGCCCCATCTGGCCCTGCGATATCTCGGGGAGATCAATTTTTTTTCTGAGTGGAGGATCTCAAGGTCCTTCCGGGGATATACCATTGGAACATGGTTTTCAACTGCGGCAAGCCTTTACTGTGCAAGGCCTTATATACCATGCTCAGGACCTTGAAGGAAATGCGTTTCCTGATGGTGAGCCAGTGCAAGCACGGATCTCCTCCCTGGCTGATTGGTGCTTCGGAATGTCAAGAATCAGCCTGGACGCTGCGTTGTGTACAACCTGAAGCTTGTCGAGGGATGCCACACTAATATTGAGGTACAGAGCGTTGCAGTAGTCAAGCCGGGAGGTGATTAGCGCAATGATGGTGGACCGATGCATTTCAGACGGAATATACGGCAGCACCTTTCTAAGGGTTCTTAAGATATAGAAACAAGTGTTGACAGTTCGGCTGACCTGGGCATCAAAGGTCAGACCCTCGTCGAAAGTGACCCCCAGATTTTTCGCTGTCCTAACCGGGACAGGGAGGGGACCACAGTCTGCCGGCAACCAGGCATTTGACCAGATGGAATTCTGCGAGCCAAATACCAGTACCTCGGTCTTGTCAGCATTAATCTTTAGTGAGTTGCCCTTCATCCAACAGATAATGCTGGCCATGCACTGGTTGAATTTCTCTGCGACCAGTTGCAAATCATTTGGGATAGAAACAATGATTTGCGTGTCGTCCGCATAGGATAGCACCTGGAACCCAAATGATCTCACCAACTCGGCCAGAGGAGTCACATAAAGGTTAAAGAGGGTGGGGCTCAAGGAAGAACCTTGGGGGACCCCACATGGAAGGCTAAAGGCCCTAGCTCTGAAACCTCCGCAGCTAATGATGTTCGTTCTATCTGACATGAAAGAGTGGAGAAGCTGGAAAGCCTTTCCCATGACTCCCACTTTCTGCAAATGCTGAACCATGCGCACCGGAGAGACGGTGTCGAATGCCGCCGATAGGTCTAGCATAATCAGCACCGCCGATCCACCTGCATTCGAATATGATCAGTGGCTGCAATAAGGGTAGACTCGGTGCTGTGACCGGCATGGACCCCGTTCTGCGAGCGGTCTAAGACCTCCTGGGATTGAACATATTTCATCAGTTTGATGTTGATGAATTTCTCAAAGATTTTAGCAGGGGCGGAGAGAAGGGAGATAGAGCTGAAAATGTTTCGCCCTAAGGGGTCAGCGTTAGGTTTTTTAAGGAGTGGCGAGACGATAGCTTCCTTCCAGGTAGCCGGATAGCTAACGGATAAGAGTATATTGTTAAACACCTTACAAAGAAAGTTAGCTACAGGGCCAGGAACCAGTTTAAGTATGGAGGGCATACAGTGATCTGATGGTGCGCCGGGTTTAAGACCCAGTAGGAGATCTTTAGTTTGCGGATCCTTAATTTGCGGGAAGGAGGTAAGAACATCCTTCCCAGGGTCCTGGGTGAGCTCCTCAGCATCAGGTTCGTCTTCTTCCGTAGGACCAAACTCCTGGAAGATCTTGAGGACCTTGTCCTGAAAGTAAGTAGCTGCTCTATCACAGAAATCTTGGGAGGGGGTAAGCAGCTGTGTCCCTGGTGGCTCGGAGATCTCCTTAATGACTTTGAATAGCATCCTGGAGGAATCATCTGCTGACAGGATCTTTTCGGTAAGGAAACAGGATTTGGCTTGGAAGATGGCATGTTTGTATTTCCGCAGCAGAGACTTCTGCTTGACTTTTTCCCTTGGGCAGGGTCAGCGCGCCATTTACGTTCTTGTCTGCACCATTCCCGCCTAAGGGATATGAGCTCTTCTGAGAACCATGGGGCAGTTGGTTTTACTCTTCTAATGATGCAGTTTTTAGAAGGGGCGCCCGTGTCAAGGGCCATATTGATCCAGTTACCTAAACCCTCCGCCGTGGGAGGGTCAAGATGTGCCTCCCTTCACAGGCCGTAGCCAAGGCGGCCTCCCATTTTATGGCTGTGATCTTGTTCAGTCCCCTACAACGTATGCGCCTCGGTGAGGAGCCCTCCTTAACCGTGATGGGGAGAGTAGGACAGACTTTGAACTCAATCAACCAGTGGTCAGCCCAACTGAGGGGCTGAACAGTTTTGATCACTAAATTGTTGTGGTTGGTGAAAATGCCGTCAAAGGTGTGGCCGGCGGTGTGGGTTGGAGATTTAATCAGTTGCTCAAATCCCAAAGATGTCATGAGCTCTAGGAGGTGCACTGAGTCATTGTCCTGTTTGTTTTCTAAAGGAAAATTAAAATCCCCTAAGATGGTGAAGTGAGTGGTGGTAACAAATGGTTCCAATGTTTTACTCCATGTCTCCGTAAACCTGGTTCTGGGGCCTGGCGGGCAGTATACTAGAAGTCCTGAGAAGTTATAGTTGTCGGACAGCTTAATCCCGAATGAGGCTACTTCAAGTAGAGAGCCAGGGTCATCGTCCACGGTGCTAAGGGTGCATCTAAGTGAGTCCCAAGCCACCAAGGCCAGGCCGCCACCTCTGCGGTCTAGGCGGTCACATTTGAGAATGATATAGCCAGGGGTGACAGCATCTGTCAAGGCTGGACTCAAGTTGTCCCTAGCCAACGTCTCGGTGACAAAGAGGCAGTCCAAGTTGAGTGTTTGGATAATCAGGGCAATTTCGGTTTTATGTTTGCGCATGGAATGTGCATTTTATTAACGCCCCCCGAATGAAACTGGACTTTAGACCAGCCTTGGTTTTGGTCCCCATCTTCTTCTCCACCCCTAATTCTTGGGGCCACCTGAGGGAGCCAGGGACAGAAGCCCGGCCATTGGCAGAGCTGAAGTTACAGTGCTGATAGTGTTCAGCCTCCCTTGTAGTAAGGTCAAGCTTGTCTGCACACCCCACATGGTGTTGCTTGGGACGCAGCTCGAGGAGTTGTGTCCTGGAGTAGGTTCTTACCAGGGCATCCTGGTCTCCTGGGGAAAAAATGCAGCATACCTGGCGCCGGCCAGGCGCAGACGGACTTGCCTTTGGCATGCTAGTGGCACGCCCGCTGTGAGAGTCCGCTGCGTGCCCGGGGTTGCATCAGCTTTTAATGCCCCAACACGAAAGTGTAAGCGAGCTGGACCGCCAACCTCCAAAATGGCAGCCAGCTAGAGAAAGTGCTTGTGCAAGGAACTCTCTCCACAGAAACGGGAAAACCCGTGGTGGACAGGAGAGTCCCACAAGGAAAGAGAAGAAGGAATCCCCAGCTGTGGGGGGGAGAGAGGAGGGGGGGTGAAGAGAGAAACGCCAGACCGTGGGAGTAGGTAAGGCGAATAAAGCAAAGCAATTCAATATGCTCCCAGGGAATTAATGCACCTTGCAATTAAAAGCAGGGTAAAATTTTAAAACGACCCAATAGTCGAAATAGCAGAGGCGCGGCTCACTGCTCCACGCATATTTAGCAGGTTCTTTAAACCATTAGCTATTTTAAAATGCATTATGTAACCAACTAAGTAAGCCAGAACAGATTTACCATCTCATTTGTCATCATTGGCAAATTCCTTTGGCTGAGTTTAAAAAAAAGAAATGCTGAAATTGGTCGTCAGGCTCTGCCCCTTATGACCTCATCCCTTAGGACTCCAACCACTTTCTGCTGCCATTGTATGTATGTATGTATGTATATATGTATGTATATGGTATTTCTATAGTACAAATTCAGCCAAAAGGCAGAAGAGAGATGTACATGGTCAAAAACAAGCAGTAAGTCAATAAGCGATAGAAGAGGAACCGGGCTTTAGGAGCTTTGCGGGCTCAGTGGGAGGCAGACATGGAACCAGAACTGACGGACAGAGAATGGACAGCACTTCTAGCCTATCCGAAAGCAGTGTCACGCAATGCGCAATTTAAATGTATTCAATACCTGATCACGCAGAGGGCATACCTAACACCACATAGACTCCACAAGATGTTCTCTGCAGCGACATCGAACTGCCCGAGATGTATAGAGGCAGATGCAGGGTTCATTCATATGTTGTGGGTCTGTCCAGCACTAACACACTACTGGGCACAGATAGCGCAAATATTAACGGAAATGGTTGGCGGGCAGACTTGGAATACGGCAAAGAGCTGCATACTAGGGATATATCCACACCCGAAGGGATACAAGGTTCAGGTGCCTTTTGCTAACCTAGCGTTAATACTAGCAAAGAGGCACATCACTAGGAGGTGGAAGGCAGCAAGGCCACCAAAAATAAAGGCGTGGAAGGGGGAAGTAGTGAAGTGGAGCCTAGCCGAAAGCGTTGCGATACGCAAGGAGGAACAACGAGGGCAGAGGAAAATACCAATAGCAATGGCATGGGATATGCTGTGTGAAGCCTTTAAAGTATGGGATGGCACCACGCAGGTGGCGGCTGACTCGATAACTGACATGTCATAGGTATCATCCCTGGACACTTATGCTGCTTCAGAATACTGCTGGGCAGACCTCATAAGATGTAGGGCCAATGGTATTGGGGAGGTAGATATTATGCACGTGATAACCCAGAACGAGATGTTGTACACTGAAATGTGCTGCGTGCTCATGTTTTTCTTATCACAAATGTAATAGATTACTACTCTCTATGCTAGAGCGGATACCAATTGAGTTGCTAAGTTAGCTAACTGTGGGGTGGGTGGCTGGATCGGGATCCAGGGTGGTTGAATTGAGAATAATAGGAATATGTACTGCTCGTTATAGTTATTGAATGAGGTTAACACAGGAAGTGTAAACATACAAAGCGGAAGGACCACGCTATATAACTGTATGCACTGTAATCGAGGACTGGCGACTGTATGTCATGACAAAAACTGTAATACTTGCAAATGTAAACTGTATTGGTATGTTTATGTATCGGTACGGGTGCTAACTGTTCGAATGTACACTTGGAAAAACCCAATAAAGTTTGTGTTATAAAAAATAAAAAAAGAAGAGGAACCGGGCTTTGGATGGTTAATGCATTGTGATGCAGTATTTCTTAAAGAGGTGAGTCTTCAACTCTTCTATATTGGAGCAGCTTTGGGGGAGTCCTGATGGACACAGGGATGTTGTTCCCGGTTTATACATGGAAAAGGCCTGCTGTACTTTTATTTAGGGCTCGCCTGAGCCAGCGCATGCACTGTAACTTGCAAGATCTTTTGTTAAATAAAACTTAAAAGGGCTTCAAGCGCACCTATTTCCTTTTTGGCAGAACCTGCTACAGACAGCTTTAGGACGTTTCTGGTTTTGCCTTCTTTAGTCAGTCAGTCTCTCTCTCTCTCTCTCTCTCTCTCTCTCTCATCATCATCATCTGAGTTTGGTCTACAACTCCGTAGTTCGTTATTTTTTTGTCTGCTTTATTTAAGATTTTCAAAAACATGGTACAGAAAGACAAGCATTTGCAATGCAATAGGTCTCGCTTTCACGCAAGTTTGAGCTATTGACATTGCAAATAACAATGCCTTTTATTTTTGGTTTTAAAAACATAAATAAAAGGCATTGTCATTTACAATGCCAATAGCTTAAACTCGCGTAAATGCGAGACCTATTGCATTGCAAATGCTTGTTATTGGGAGCCATGTGAGAGCACAGAATAGTCGAACATTTGTTATCATCAATTAGATTTCTTAGCAGGTCTGCCTTATGAATGTAAGTTAGTGTGTAAGAAAGAAGACATTTTGCAAAGTGCCCCCTGAATCACATGCTAGTGTCCCATGGGTACCCACAAATTCAGAGGTGTACAAATTACTGCTGCTTCTAAATTCAGTATCTGGTGTGCATTTTACAAATACAGAGGTTTCCTTCATACCCATTTTTCCCTCTTTATATTTTACCATATGAATTGCTCTATATTCTGTACACAATAAAAAAGGTAAGGTGCAACTCAGTTGTTGGCTCTGGGTACCTCAGGTTCTTGAAGAACCTATAAACCCTATATATTCCCACCACCAGACGTGTCTAGCAGATGTACCGGTGTATTGCTTTTGTAAATCAGCCATTGTGACAAGAAGTTACAGAGGAAAACGTTGTCACAATGGTTGTTTTTTCCTTCCCAGTTTTCATATTTTTGTTTCAGGAATTAATTTCTCTGGGAAAACCTTGCTGGATCGTCCCAAATTACCCTTTGCTGAATGCAGAATTATGTGTACATTTCAGAAATGTATAGCTTTCTGGCATCACCCATGGGTTTCACACCTGGTTCTGCCACAAATTGGAAATATGTTGAAAGTACAAAAAATGAGCTACCTCTTAGAAAAATGCCAAACCTGTGGTAAAGAAAATGGTTTTTTTCATACAGCTCCGCATGTTCCTGGAAGCTGGGAAGGTAGTGATTTTAGCACAGCAAACCTTTTGTTTGTGCCATTTCTTGTTAAAAAAACACAGTTTATTGTGGAGAGCTTATACCCCATTTTTCCCCCGAAAAAACAAAATGTAGCGATCTTTAGGCTATTTTCTCTATCCCCTTCTGGGGTATTCGCAAACTCTTGGTACGTGTAGAATCCCCATAATGTTGGGGAAAAAAGGACACACATTTGGTGTGGATACCTTATGTGGAAATAAGTTTTTGCAGGCGTAAGCATGAAGAACTCCAACTAGCCAACAAATAAACACTGGGGGTCGAAAATCCTCAGCAGTTAAGGAGTTAATTTTCTAGAATGATCTTTTTATTCCACTCATCATGTGTGTCACCACTGACTGACTTATATTGTGCGCAACTCTTTAACGCTAGCTTCAGTTCCCTCCTACTGTCGGAAACTCGCTAATCTATTGTTTAACCCACCCACCCCTTGTGTATCCCATGTACCGTGACTGCACTCCATTCACTATGTGGGCAACCCACACACACTGTATTTAAATCTCACATTCTCTCTGTAACCAATCCACCCCATGTATAACCCATCTAGTGTGTGTGCATTTTCTCTATAAAACAGAGCCACCCTCCTTGAAAAGTGCGAATCCCACCCATGTTGTGAATAAATCTCACATCCTCTCTTTAAAGTTCACACCCTTTGTGCAACCCATTGACTATGGGTGCAACCCACCCACTCTGTGCATACATCCCACTTCCTCTTTCTAACCCACCAACTGTTTACAGATCGCACATCCACTGGTTATCCCACCCACCCTGTGTATAGACCATTCCATATTTGTGCAGCCTTTTGCCCCTCCTTTTGACTTACCCCTCCTGTCTGAAACCCACCCACCCTGTGTGAAATGCATCCACTCTATATGCATCCCATCTACCCTGCTTGTAGCCCACCCCCTTTCAGATCACCGCCCACTGTCTGTGCAACCCACCTGCCCTCTGTGTAGCCCAATAATCCTGTGTAACAGACCAGCTATGTGTGTGACCTGCATACTTTGAGTATAACCCTCCCAACCTCTGTGTAAGTAACTCACATATGTTGTGGGTAACCTACTCATACTTTGTGTAACCCATGCACTATGCGTGTACCTGGTGCACTCATGTGTAATTCCACGACCTTTTTCATTTCCCATTTCAGTCTGTTTTTGATCCCCTAACTCTGCAAGTAAAGCATCCATTCTCTTTGTAACCCACATAATAAGTATGCAACCATCCACCCTATGTGTAACCAATTTGCCCTGTAGTTAACTCACCCGCTGTCTTTAAATCTATCAGTCTCTCCCAGGTAACCCACCCACCATGTCCACTGTGCACCCAATCAAACATGTTTGTACCCAACTAATCATGCGAGTGACATACATTATCAGTGCAACATACTAGGCCCCGTCGTAATTTATCCACCAAGTACGTAATCTGCCCACTCTCTATGCAAACCACCCTCTAAACCACCCACTAAGTATGCGTAAGGTCACCCAACATGCATGTACATCATTTACCTTATTTCTAACCCATCCTGTGCGTGAGGGCCCAAGCTATGTGCACCCCATATCCCTTGAGGGCAACATAACCACCCTGTTTAACCCACACTCCGTGCTTTGAGATACCCTAGATGTAGCCCACCCACCCTTAGCAAACCCACTCATAATCCGTGTAACCCATCCACTCTGTGTGTGTGAACCATTCCCCTCTGTGTAAGCTTTCCACCGAGTGAACCACCCCACCCCGTGTCCACCTCAAATACGATGCATGTAACTCATTTGCTCACCGCGTGTGTAACATGTTCATACAGTGTGTAAACAACCCACCCTGTGTGTGTCCTGCTCCCCCTCTCCCATGTTCCCAACCCTTCCTTTATCTGCCACGCCCACCCTCGGTGTTGTCAAAGCTCTCTGTGTGCCACTTCGCCTCTATACACCTCCCTCTCCCCTACCACTACTTTCCTGAAGAAAGTGTATAACAATTACACGGCACGAAAGAAGGCCGGAGGATAAGTGAAA
The DNA here is from genome assembly GCA_963921515.1 of Calotriton arnoldi. Classification (NCBI taxonomy): domain Eukaryota; kingdom Metazoa; phylum Chordata; class Amphibia; order Caudata; family Salamandridae; genus Calotriton; species Calotriton arnoldi. The sequence goes on from CAWUFW010005681.1 coordinate 1,109,758, forward strand.
GAGACAAAAGACAAACCAGAACATAATCTGTTTTCCAATCAGTTGAGCCCTCTCGAATGTGTAACATACCCGTGCAGTCCCCCTGTGCCACGTCATTAGTTATCTCTCCGCATCACTTCGAGGCGAGCTGTATGTACCTTTCGTCTGTGGTCAGCACTGCACACCCAAACACTGCTGCACCCCGATAAAAATGTGTGTCTGGAGGGGCTAAACACTGCTCACATATACAAGGTCACGTTTGAAAGAACAAACTCTGGGGCTGAGCACCGAAATGCCTGGAGGTGTACACCGGTGTGTGTAGGGGCAGGGCTTTAAGTGGGAAAAAATAACTGGGGGTGCTCTAAAAGGGGCGGGGCAAACCTCTTAAAGGGGTGTGGCCTATCCAAGTAGGGGCGTGGTCTAAATCAAGATAACTAGCATTGTGTGCTTAAGAAAATCCCCTCCAATTATCCTACCTTCGGAAAACACTCTCTTTAAAGGATTTCCCTTCCTCCTACAACGCGGCTCACCTAGCATGACGTCTCCACTTCTCAGTAGTGAGCAAAATGAGCATGCGCACATCGATGTGCATGCTCTCACTGCAGTCCAATTTAAAAAAAAAAAAAAAAAAAAAATGGACTACCTTGCGAGGCCCGAAAATAGAGCCCGATAGAGACCCGTTTCGAGGCCCTCTGAAAATAACTGCCGGTGCTCAGACCCGACCCACTTAAAGCCCTGCATCCCTCCATCCTAAGCACTGCGCCATCCAACCATCTTTCAATCCATCCATACATTCCTACCTACATACATACATCTGTCCCTGCACCTATCCTAAGCATCTATCAGCCTATCCTAAGTACTGGTCCATTCATCCATTCATCCTTCCATCCAACCATTCATCCACCCATCCATTCATCCAGCCAGCAATCCATTCATTCATCCAGCCATCCATCCATCCATCCATACATGTGTCCCTGGACCTATCCTAAGCATCTATCAGCCCACCCGCCTATCCTAAGCACTGTGCCATCCATCCATACGCCCATACATCCATCTGTCCCAGAACCTATCCTAAGCATCTATCAGCCCACCAGCCTATCCTCAGTACTGGTCCATGCTTCCATTCATCCTTCCATCCATCCATACACCCATACATTCATCCATACATCCATCTAGCTATCCATTCATCCATCTGGCCATCCATCCCCTCGCCCTTTATTCACCTATCCATCCTTCTTTCCGTGCACCCTCCGCCCCCGATCCTAAACACCCCGTATTATACTCATCCACCCAGCCTCTTAATGGGCCGAAAAGGCTGGTGATAACCATTGACAGGCAGATGTTTCTGATAAAGAACAAGAAAGCTTTCAGTTGCTCTTTGTGGACCATAGTTCACCACCCTTCTCTGGTGGTGTTTTAAACAAAGGTTGATCCAGCGAAAGAAATGTAAACCAGCTTTTCAGTGTAAGACGCTAATTCAGGAGCATAACCTTTTGTCCATTTCTATATAGGAACACTGCTTTAAATTGACCGTGACTGACAGATACTGAATACCTGTAGTTCTTACATTTGAGAGAGTATACCAAACAGCTAATTTGGGGAGGTGAGAACCTGCCCTTCTATATTTCTATGTGAAGCACAGTATAGGAATATAAAGGTAATTCCAACGCTACTATCTTCATATTAAAGAGGGGGTGTGAGAACTAAGTGAGCCAGGCAAAGCGTGTTTTTGTAGCACTAAAACAAGACACTGTGAAAGGTCAGAGCAGGGTCGTGCTGTGGTCGTCTCCAGAGGCGCAACTAGAGCCAAATTTCAGGGGCGGGGGGCGCTAAGAAAAAATTTCGGCGGAGGCTAATTCTTCCAGCAATAGGCAGAGTGCGGATGCAGGGGCTCTAAAAAAGGGGTGAAAAACAACAGAGCCTCATTTACAAGCAAATGGTCTTTTAAAGACCTGTGAAGTACTCGGGTGCGGCTGTGTGTGCGCCCGGGAAGCTGTCTCAGCCCGGGGCAATGGGCGTTGCGCGCCTGGTCGTCTCTCTCCTAATCATCCCACGACGAGGTTGCTCCTGCGTTTTAAAAAGAGAAGGGAAATCCTGAGAGAAAATGGCTCTCTTTAAAGGATTTCCCTTCCCCTACAACGCGGCTCACCTGGCATGACGTCTCCACTTCTCAGTAGTGAGCGATGTGCATGCTCTCACTGCAGTCCAATAAAAAAAAAAAAAAAAAAAAAAACGGACTTTCTTTGCGAGGCCCGAAAATAGAGTCCGATAGAGACCCGTTTCGAGGCCCCCTGAAAATAACTGCCGGGGCTCAGACCCGGCCCACTTAAAGCCCTGTGTAGGGGGTTGGAGGGACAGGGAGGCTGTGCAGGAAGTTGGCTGAAGAACCCCAGGCTGCATTACTCTGCATTACTCCCGCCTTCATGAGTGTTTCGTACGCGGACAGACTGCATGTTCCCGTGCGTGTATCTACCCGTGGTATTTTCGGCATACAAGTCGACCTGTCTCCTTAATTCGAGCCTGGCGTTGATTTGTGGGGGTGTGAATGTGCCTGGCTTAGCTGTCGACACGATTTTACACCTGCCTTCGGCGGCGGAATTCAAATGTGTTTCAACTGAGCATCCGAACCGTTTCCGCAAACAGACGAGCGTTTGCACCCGAGTCAATGCACATGTATTCTGAGCTTTATGACTTTCACGTCTCCACACATCAAATATAAACACGAATGAACCGTGCCAAGAGCGGCCTTTAAGCACTGGTTTCAGATGCTGAGCTTCTGGGCCGCTAAAACGAGAAAGACGCTTGGTTGTGTTCTTTCATTTCGCGTTTGTGTATCGACACAGTGGACCATACACAAGGACGCACACACGTAGATGTGCCTTTCCAGCCAGTTGCCGTTGGCTTCGGTGGCGGCAGTGAGTATGACGTGCATGTATCAGGGTGCAGATGAAAGGATACGGTGAGCTGTGCCTTCATGGCTGGTGTGTGTGTACATTGTATGCCCACACCTTGGTGATGCCCTTCCACAGCGGGTCATACATGTATGTATAGCTGCTCTGACATTCCGCGCTCATGCCTGTAGAGGGCCGATGCACCTGTAAGGGGGGCATATATTGATGTCGTCTGTGTGCACTCTTTGCACAGTGCACATTGTTGTGATGCAGGGAGGCATATATTGATGTCTTCTGTGTACATTCTTTGCACAGTGCACGTTGTAGTGATGCAAGGGCACATCTACCGCTGGCTATGTGTGGATGGCAGCTGAGACCGCAGTGTGTCCACCGCGTGCACACGTCTTCGGGGTGATAAGGACCTAAACACTGGACTGCGTCTTGATGGTGTGTACACTATGTGCACGCGACTTCGGCGTGCATGGGCACCTTCGCAGTGGAAGGGGGGTACAGAATTCTGTCACCAGCTCGTATCTGTCAATTCATCTTTCTACAGTTTGACCGCGATAGACGCATCCTTGCACCAGGTGTTTTCCCAAGGAGTATTGGTATCATCCGGAGTGGCTAAAGGGGGGGGCACATTTTTCCAGTTCAATCGTGAAATTCTGCTGGTCAGGTTCTGTTATTCCCCGACCTCTCTACGAGGTAAGTGAAGCCTTCCGAGCCGCATCGAGGTCGCCCGAATTAAATACATATCCTGTTCCCACTCCATGCTGAATGTCTGGGGAGGGGCAGCGAAAACACCCCCAGTCTATTAAGGAGCCGTTAATTCTGCGCTCGTTCGTTAAGCGGCAGCCTCTGAAGTAGAAAGAAACAAGCGCGGTCCTGAAAGTGAAAGAGGACCGCGCTGCAGCCGGAGCATGGGGATCTCTTGTCTTTATGGGGCCATGTGTTTCTAATTAGAAACACATGGCCCCATAAAGATAAGAAAGTGCTTTGCGATAGCAGCAAAGAAGGCGCGCCAGTCCGGCTCGCAGGCGAAAGGGCGTCAACCAAAAACCCTCATTTCCAATGGCAGGCCACCGTTTAGCATAAACGGTGACGCCAGCCAATGGAAATGAGGGGCGGGGCTTAAAGCCCTCTTCTGAAAGTCCTTGTGAGCAATAAATCTCGCCGAGCGAGCTGCGCATGTGCGCAGCAACGCTAGGCGAGACCTAAAAAAGGAGGAGGAGGCGAAATCGGAAAGAACAATACAGGCGTTACAGTTCGTTAACCCCTTCGATGCTCATGACGGAATGGTTCCGTCATGAGCATCGGTGCCCCTGTGCTCATGACGGAACCATTCCGTCATGAGGCCAGGGGCACGAAATCCCTCTGCTGCAGACAGCAGAAGGATTTCCTTTTCTCCCCCACAGCCTCGGGAGCTGGGGAAGAGCTTCCTCAGCTCCCGAGGCCCCCCCTCCCTTTCAGTGAAATGAAGATCAGCGCGCACGTCGCGCTGACTTCATTTCACTGAAAACGAAACTAAAATGAGCCTTTAGGCTCATTTCAGTTTCACTTTCTACGTGCTCAGGGGGCTATCTCAGCCCCTGAGCACGTAGAAAGACGGGAGAGGTATCATTGGAAAGGGGAGAATCTCCCTTTCCAATGGTACCCCTCCCCAGTGGATCCCTGCTTGGGGATTGCCCCAGGAGGGCGATCCCCAAGCAGGGATCCACCCACTAAGGCACCAGGGAGGGGGGAGCGGCCCCTTGGGCAAGGGCTGGGGGCTGCCCGTAACGGGCACGCCAATGCCCCCACCCCCCAGCCACCATTACAGCCTTTCTGCCCCCCTGGGAGGCAGATGGGGGCAGTAGCCCCCAATCTGCCCCCCCGGGGTGGCAGAAAGCCCACTAAACACCAGGGATTTTTTTGGACGCATTTTTTTTTTTTAAGGGTGGGGGTTGCCCGAAACGGGCACGCTAATGCCCCTACCCCCCCACCACCATTACAGCCTTTCTGCCCCCCCTGGGAGGCAGTAGTCCCCAATCTGCCCCCCCCGGGGTGGCAGAAAGCCCACTAAACACCAGGGATTTTTTTGGACGCATTTTTTTTTAGGGTGGGGGCTGCCCGAAATGGGCACGCTAATGCCCCCACCCCCCCACCACCATTACAGCCTTTCTGCCCCCCTGGGAGGCAGATGGGGGCAGTAGCCCCCAATCTGCCGCCCGGGGGCAGAAAGCCCACTAAACGCCAGGGATTTATTTTTTGTGTAATTTTGTTTTTAGGGTGGGTGCTGCCCAAAGCGGGCACGCTAATGCCCCCACCCCCGTCACCATTACAGCCTTTCTGCCCCCCTGGGAGGCAGAAAGCCCACTAAACACCAGGGAATTATTTTTTGGTGTAATTTTTTTTTAGGGTGGGGGCTGCCCAAATCGGGCACGCCAATGCCCCCACCCCCCGTCACCATTACAGCCTTTCTGCCCCGCCCTGGGGGGCAGATGGGGGCTGTAGCCCCCAATCTGCGCCCCCGGTGGGGCAGAAAGCCCACTAAACGCGAGGGATTTTTTTTGGCGTGGTTTTTTTTGGATGGGGGCTGCCCGAAACGGGCACGCCAATGCCCCCACACCCCCCGCCACCATTACAGGTTTTCTGCCCCCCCTGGGAGGCAGAAAGCCCACTAAACACCAGGGAATTATTTTTTGGTGTAATTTTTTTTTAGGGTGGGGGCTGCCCAAATCGGGCACGCCAATGCCCCCACCCCCCGTCACCATTACAGCCTTTCTGCCCCGCCCTGGGGGGCAGATGGGGGCTGTAGCCCCCAATCTGCCCCCCCGGTGGGGCAGAAAGCCCACTAAACGCCAGGGATTTTTTTTTTTGCAATTTTTTTTTAGGGTGGGGGCTGCCCAAAATGGGCACGCCAATGCCCCCACGCCCTTGCCACCATAACAGTCTTTCTGCCACCCCCCCCCCCGGGGCAGCAGAAAGCCCACTTGACGCCAGGGATTTTTTTTTGCAATTTTTTTTAGGGTGGGGGCTGCCCGAAATGGGCACGCCAATGCCCACATCCCCGCCACCATTACAGCCTTTCTGCTCCCCCTGGTCTCCCGATAAAAATGGTACCTCACACGCGTGGGTGGGGCAAGTACCCGCGACAGGCAAGGGCCCAAAACGTATTGAGGCGACATCAAAATTGCCTATCAGAAGACGACCTGGTTTTGCAAGGGGGGTCCCATGACTTTTTGGCCCGGGGCTCGGCGGCCACCTAGGAAACCTACCAAACCCACACATTCCTGAAAACTAGACACTCGGGGATTCCAGGAGGTATGGCTTGCGTGGATCCACCAACGTTTTCTTACCCAGAATACCCTGCAAACCTGAAATTTTGCTGAAAAAAATCACTTTTTCACACATTTTTGTGTGGGAAAGTTGTGGCATCACCAGGCTGACACAAATTTCCTACCACCCAGCGTTCCCCAGGTCTCCCGATAAAAATGGTGCCTCACTCGGGTGGGAGGCCCAAATACGCGCGACAGGCAAGGGCCCAAAACGTATTGAGGCGACATCAAAAATGCCTATCACAAAACGACCTGGTTTTGCAAGGGGGTCCCATGACTTTTGGCCCGGGGCTCGGCGGCCACCTAGGAAACCTAGCAAACCCACACATTTCTGAAAAGTAGACACCCGGGGATTCCAGGGAGGTATGGCTTGCGTGGATCCACCAACGTTTTCTTACCCAGAATCCCTGCAAACCTGAAAGTTTGCTGAAAAAAATCACTTTTTCACACATTTTTGTGTGGGAAAGTTGTGGCATCACCGGGATGACACAAATTTCCTAACACCCAGCGTTCCCCCAGGTCTCCCGATACAAATGGTGCCTCACTCGGGTGGGAGGCCCAAGTACCCGCAACAGGCATGGGCCCAAAACGTATTGAGGCAACATTGAAATTGCCCATCACAAAATGGTTTGGGCCCGTGCAGGTCGCGGGTACTTGGGCCTCCCACCCGAGTGAGTCACCATTTTTATCGGGAGACCTGGGGGAACGCTGGGTGGTAGGAAATTTGTGTCAGCCTGGTGATGCCACAACTTTCCCACACAAAAATGTGTGAAAAAAGTTATTTTTTTCAGCAAAATTTCAGGTTTGCAGGGATTCTGGGTAAGAAAACATTGGTGGATCCACGCAAGCCATACCTCCCTGGAATCCCGGGTGTCTACTTTTCAGAAATGTGTGGGTTTGCTAGGTTTCCCTAGGTGGCCGCGAGCCTGGCCAAAAGTCATGGGACCCCTTGCAAAACCAGGTCGTCTTCTGATAGGCAATTTTGATGTCGCCTCAATACGTTTTGGGCCCTTGCCTGTCACGCGTACTGGGCCTCCCACCCGAGTGAGGCACCATTTTTATCGGGAGACCTGGAGAACGCTGGGTGGTAGGAAATTTGTGTCAGCCCGGTGATGCCACAACTTTCCCACACATAATGTGTGAAAAAGGTGTTTTTCAGCAAAATTTCAGGTTTCTGGGGGATTCTGGGTAAGAAAACATTGGGGGATCCACGCAAGCCATACCTCCCTGGAATCTCCCATGTGTCTACTTTTCAGAAATGTGTGGGTTTGGTAGGTTTCCTAGGTGCCGGCAGAGCTAGGGTTAAAAAACTACAGCTAGGCAATTTGCCAAAAAGGGTCATTTTTCACAGTGAAATTGGGGTGTGTCCACGTTGCGTTTTGCGTAGTTTCCTGTCGCGGGCACTAGGCCTACCCACACAAGTGAGGTGCCATTTTTCTCAGAAGACTTTGGGGAACGCGGGGTGGGTGGAATTTTGTGGATCCATGCAGATTCCAGAACTTTCCACCACAGAAAAGCGAGGAAAATGTGTTTTTTTTGACACTTTTTTAGGTTTGCAAGGGATTCTGGGTAACAGAACCTGGTGAGAGCCAGTCAAGTCACCCCATCCTGGATTCCCCTGGGTGTCTAGATTTCGAAAATGTATAGGTTTGCTAGGTTTCCCTAGGTGCCGGCAGAGCTAGGGTTAAAAAACTACAGCTAAGCACTTTGCAAAAAAAAGGGTAATTTTTCACTGTGAAAATGTGGTGTGTCCACGTTGCGTTTTGGGCCGTTTCCTGTCGCAGGCACTAGGCCTACCCACACAAGTGAGGTACCATTTTTATCGGGAGACTTAGGGTAACACAAAATTGTAGAGCAACTGTTATTATCTATTGACTTTTGATGCATTTCTGCCTTCCAAATGAAAGACAATGTGTAAAAAAGAAGTCATTTTGAAAAATGTCCTATAATTCTCATGCTAGTATGGGTACTCCCAATTTCGGAAGAGTGCAAATATCTACTATTTCTAAACTCTATATTTTGTTCCCATTTCAGAAATACATAGGTGTCTTTCATACCGATTTTTCCATGTATAAATTTTCCCAGAATAATTGCTATATACCCGGTACATAATAAAAAACCATTGCAAGACGCTGCTCAGTTATTGGCTCTGGATTCGTCGGGTTCTTGGTGAACCTACAAGTTCTATATATCGCCACAACCAGAAAGGTCCAGCGGATGTAACGGTATATTGCTTTCAAATAGCTGTCATAATTAGAAGAAGTTACAGGTGAAAACGTTGACACAAATGGCTGATTTTTTCAATTAATTTTCAATTTTTCCTTTATTTAACTGTTTGTTTTTATAAAGAAAACTTGAAGTATCTAAACAAATCACCCCTTGCTGAATTCTGAATTTTGTCTACTTTTCAGAAATGTATAGCTTTCCAGGATCCACTATTGCTTTCATACCCATTTCTACCATTAACTGGAAGGAGATTGAAAGCACAAAAAATAGCAAAAATAGACTATGTCCCAGAAAAATGCCAAAACTGTGTAAAAAATTTTGGTTTTCTGACAAAAGTCTGCTTGTCCCTGAAAGCTGGGAAGATGGTGATTTCAGCACCACAACCCCTTTTTGATGCCATTTGCAGGGAAAAAACCAGACGCTTTCATCTGTAGCCCTTTTTTCGCATTTTTCCCCCAAAAAACAAAATTTAGCTGTATTTTGGCTAATTTCTGGGTCCCCTCCAGGGAAATCCACAAACCCTGGGTACCTTTAGAATCCCCATGATGTTGGAAAAAAAGGACGCAATTTGGCGTGGATACGTTATGTGGTCAAAAAGTTACAGGGGCCTAAGCGCGAACTACCCCAAATAGCCCAAAAAAGGCTTAGCACAGGAGGGGAAAAGGCCTAGCAGCGAAGGGGTTAATTTTAGTTGATGGTGTGCGTTTCTTTATTTATGCTTTTCCTAATGCACAGTGCCGCCGCTCGACACTGTCCGAGGCCTAAATAGCGAACAAACATGTTTTGCCATGAAGGGAACGGCCCTCTATGGCACCGGCTGCCTTTTTGTTATGCTCATACTGTGACAAGTTCCCCACCAGCCAGAACTGACTTAACACATTTTTTTCTAATTAATAATTTTCATGTTCTCAAAGAAGAAAGGTCGAAGTCTTGCCGCAGCTTAGACCCTCGTCGCTGCCTAATTATCCACCTTCCACTCTGGCCTCACTTGAGAAGTGTGTTCTGTCGTACAGCCAACGTCACCTCCCTCGGTTCAACCTGCTGCTCCCATTACATCTCAGTCTGCCACTCCTGGCCGTATCCCCTCTCTGAGGCCACCGTCTCACAGAGATCATATTTTTATCTCTGGGTAAAACACTGTAAATACCCAAAGGTTAGCAGATGGGAAAGATGCACCTCAACCATTACAGTGACAATAATATGCTCAGGCTGTCTATCCTGGAAGGGATAAAGGCTCGGCCGAACCTGGTATTTAAATCAGTATCATGCATCGGTAATTTAATACATCTCTGTTGCCACTCTTGCTTTCTCTCTCTCTTTCTGTCTCGCCCTCTCGCTTGCTCTTTCTTTCCCTCTCCTTATCGCTCAGTTTCACTCACTATATAGCCCTTTTACCATTTATCCTCATTTTCTCTCTCCCCACTTTTCCTTTCTCCGTCTATCCCCTCTCACACTTCCTGGTCTCAAGCCATTGGCTGAGTGGGCCAACTGAACTCCTCTCTATGTAGAAATATCAAACATTGTGAAGCCAATAGCTCCCCCGTCAACGCTGCAGTCGTGACTTTGCGGAGCTTGTTTCTTTTACTTTTAGCACTCCGTGTGGTTTCTTGCCCTCTCTCCAATGTTGCTTCTTCCTTCTCACCCCTGCCATCCTGCTCTCCCACCCCCTCAACTCAATGCTGCTTCGCCACCACCCCCCACATCCAACTCGACTCTTATTTTATGATCCACCTTCCTTTGTTGCCTCCCTGCCCCTTCTTGCTCACTGATGCCGTCAATTGTTAGAGGCGTTTACTTGATAAGCCCCCCCCACTACCCCGTTCCTTTTTAACAAATTAAATTTTTTTAACTTCTTACTAAGACCTGGCAGCTGCAATTTGCTACCAGTCAGTCCCTTTGTGAAAATAAACTTTCACGCAGATATTATTTATTTATTTTAATTTACTGTTCCAAGATGGGTATCTGCCATCTTGAAACAGTAAATAAAAAATTAAAAAATGGAGGCCACATCAGGATATATGCTTGTACTTGCGTAGTTACACTTGAACATCAGGTTTTTTTGATTTGGTTGATGCTCTTCAGCATCGGCAATAAACATTTCTTTTCTTTTTTGTAGATGTTGAACAGCTTTGGCAAAGTTCACTGTCAATGTCAATAGGTCTGCACTGACAAAGACAAAAGGCGAGGCCTATTGACTTAGCCGAAGCTTGCTCTTTTTTTACACTTCTTAATCTGCAGTCTGATAGTGTCCCGGCTGCCAATGTGCTGAGAGCCTGGCTGCAGGTGTGCTGAGAACCACCAGGGATGGCAATCTTGTCTGCAGGATGTGGGTGTGCTGGACCTAAAGGCTTTGTAAATGATGCAGCTTGTTTTGAAGATGATGCAGGCTGGCAAGGGAAGCCAATGGAGTTCCATCAGGATGGGCTTGATGTTATCACTTTCTTCAGGCCCTTGATGAGATGTGCTGCAGAATGTAGGATGCCCCTAAGAGGGGCCACTGTTGAGGCTGGGAGGCCATGAAGTAGGCTATTTCCACCATCCAGATGTGGGAGTACCAGGTCTTCAACAGCATTTCTGAAGTCACTTTCTGAAAGAAACGTTTTGACTTTCTTTAGAAGAGAGGCGCGGTACTAGGCTGCCCTGGTTTTTCTTGCAGTGTGTTTCTTGAGGGTGATTGATGTCCAGGGTGAACCCAAGTGACTTAGCATTCAGTGAAAGCTCGGGTTAAAAGCTGGCAATGTTCCAGTCACTAAGCCAAGTTTGTACTGTATCTTGTTTGTTTGGCAAATAACACAAATTCTGACTCCGAATTTCAGGGATTCCATGTTCATTTTTTCTCCATTTCCAGCACTAAGTTAGATCATACACAGCTCACATGATTTTTCTTTTCACTGTAGTCTGCTACTAGCAGAGCTCACCAGGTCACTTAGAGTCACGGTATGGCACTACCACCCCTTCTGTAGAGCACTACCGCTTTGTAACGGAATACTACCACACCAGGATGCAAATATAATGTGCATTTTCATCAAATATAAATGTGCCAAATAGCATGGAGAAAACAAGTAAACACAGTGTGGCAGTCCTCATGATAATGTTAAGCACAACTAAAAATAATACTGCATAAATAATTAGAGCTGGTAATACACACAACACTTATACGCTTGGGGTAATGCACCAAGCTGACATTGTAACATGCAGATTTGTCAGCATGTCAGTGCAGCTCGGAGGCCATTGTGGGGTACTTGAGGATACCCACAAGGATGGGCGCAGTCGGACTCCTCCAACATTCGTCGAAGACCCAGCCCCATCACCACACCATCCAATCCAAACACTGCACAACCTATCACTCAGATTTATGCTACCCACTCGCAATAATGAACTACCACCTCAGACGTGCACTGCCACTCAAAGCACTGCCAAATCACATCAACACACTGCCAAATCACATCAACACACTACCATTTCCCACCAACCACCTTCCTCTCTGTCCAAGCACTACCATTCTGAGCAACCGAACAGACTGTTGGCCAATAACGTCCACAATGCCATTGTGACATCCTCCTGCACCACACTCTGTCGTGTAGTTCCTATATAACCTATACAGGATCTGCGCGTTTGGATAACAAACTGTGGGACTGGTGGCGGACTGATTCCGTGCACCCCCACCAGATACGTTAGCCTGTCTGTATCAGCTAGCTCACAGTGCCACTATAATCTCCTCTTACCAAGGAGAGAATAGATTCTGGCAACCTCAGAACATGACAACCCTGATCCCTCAGAATCGTGGAAACAATATACTACCTTTCACTAAGTCACTCGTGCTCAGCACCACAAAGGGACTCCATATAAACACACCACTGCACGACCACCCCCACTACTGCAATACACGCTTATATTTATTTATTTATAAGGTTTTATGTAGCGCGAACATGACCTGTGAGGGTATCAGAGCGCTTTACAATTGATAGGAAATAAGGAAAACAGGAAAGCCAACAACAACATAATTAAGAGAGGTATCAACTGTGTAAGTTCACGAGTTGCAGGGGTGATATCTCTAGGTCAAATATAACGAAACACAGGGAAGCAAACAATAACATTATCAGGAGAGGTATCAGATCTCCTTTGAGGCCTACTTTCTCGCTGCACAGATCCAGTGGTTATCCCGCTGGACGTCATTTGGCGAGACCGCCTCGGAGAGGGGACCTATGTCGGTGCCAGCCCTATGTCACCTACTCCTTCCGGACACCCGTCCGACAGCGACGAATTCCGTGCAGGTGAGGATGGCATGGGCATGTATGTTGCGACTTCACCGTATCTAGGGTGAGACTCCCCTATATACCCCCCTGTATCCGTTAGCCGGCCTGCCTAAAGGCGATGGATTCTACACTGCTAGGGCAATGCGAGTTTGGACAGAACATGCAGTCCTAGAGGTGGGATCCTCATTGGCAGAGGGTCAGCTGCTACCGTTCGACTGGCTCTCAGGCGAGACGGGCCTCCCGCCAGAGCAGTTTTTACTACACAGACAAATAGTCTGCAGCAGCCGCCACATTTGGGATCTATCCGGGGGGAACCGATGATGCACCCAGCACTCCACACAATCCTCCACATGGGACCAGGGTGGCACTTAAAAACATGGCTCTACAAAGCAATTCGAGACCTAACCGCCACCACACTCGCCCCGTTGAGGCAAAATTGGGAGGAGGAGATAGGACGCCCACTGCACGACAAGGAATGGTAGCGCGCCCTGGAATATCCAAAGAAAGTGTCTCGGAACGCCCACTTTAAAAACATACAATTCTCCATACTACATCACGCATACCTCACCCCCGCGTGGCTCCAATGCTTTTACCCAGACACGCAATTTGTATGCCCAAGATGTCAATCCCAAGATGCGACATTTAAACACATGTTCTGGCTATGCCCCACAATACAGCCCTACTGGAATACAATACATGTGACATTGCAGGAGTTAACAGGGCTCACTGACATCAATACCTGGGAAGCCAGCGGGATAGGGATCTTCCGCAGCCGTAAAACTCTTAAAGTGCAAACGCGGTTCGTTTCACTGGCCCTCTTACTGGCGAAGAGAGGGATAACGATGCATTGGAGAACCGGAGAGGGACCCCCATTGGTAGCCTGGGAGGGAGCAGTCCGAAAATGGGGCACGGCAGAGGAAGACGCAATCAGGCGGGAGGAGGCACAAGGGGTGCGCAGAAAACACATCTCAATGGAATGGGCAACAATACTGCACCAATTCCGCCATCACCTGGCTAACACTCAACAACTGTCATTGCTACCGACTACACTAGAAAACCGAGTCAGGCTACACAACCCGTGTTTCCCCCACACACTCATACGGACGCAGTCACTCCCACTACCCGTCTGGAAGCGGAACCCAGCAACGCCCGAGCGCATATAGCCATCTCTATAACGCCCAGCCTCACTAGAGTCACACTCCTGGAGAGCCCCCCCATTTCCCCGGCCCCCCCTCATAAATGCATGCAAAGTCAGAATGGTCCCTACTTTTTGGCGTCAGCAGAGGCGCTTCAAGTCCGCCCAGGTATGATCACCCCAAGTTCCAATCCCCAGTTATTCACACACACCGGTAGTTTAAAGGACCGGGTGCTTTTTTAGATGAATAGTTCCTCACTGGAAAGACAATGAGGCCCACTTTTATACCACATAATAGCTACAGAGGACCGCATAGCCAAGCCTGCTGCCTTAGAACTGTCCCCCACCCCTGCGGGGCCCAGGGAAATCTGTTGTCTAACTGTATTGCTTAAATCAACTGCTATGCCTACATTCATGTAAAGCAATATGAAAAAGCTAAAAAAATTGTTTTAAAAATAAAAAACCAGGAGAGGTATCAGATGTGTAAGTTCCTGAATTATGTGAGGTGACATCTCTAGGACAGGTCAACGAAATATGGTCCGGCAGTCTAGTGGCATTCATGAGGGTAGATCTTGAGTCAAAATTGTGTGACCTAGGGCAGGAATTGATTCAGAAATAGTAATTTAACTTATTTTTTTAAAGATGCAGTTGAAGGAATCAGTCTGATTTCAGGTGAAAGGGCGTTCCAGATTTTCGGGGCAATACCCAAGAATGCTCTGTTGCAAGTTTTCTTCTTATGGAGTTTCTGTGGTTTAAGTAACAAGGTGCTGTTGCTTCTAGAGGATCTGCATCCACCAGATAATTCTAGTTTTTGTGCCAAGTCCCCTCTGGTGTTTTAAAGAAGTGCTTTATGGCTCAGGCAGTACACACTACACACTAATCTTGTGTTATGTATGCCAACTCACCAATGTTCTGTCACTCCCAGTACTACCAACTACAATCACTCTGATACTACCATACAGCTATATACTATTATTCCCACGACTACATTAACCTTTCCAAGCACCACATTACCACCCCTTCACCACGCTAATACCAAACATCACACAGTCCCCAGAATCGAACTTCCATAATTTTAGTACCACACTACTCCAATCCGGCACCATAGTACTACTAGAGCATTAGCATCCATAATCACTATGTTAGCACTTCCAACACTAGCACCTAATACCACCACAATACTGTACTTATCAAATACTTCACCGACACCCTGTTGTCTGCTCCAACTCCATATCATCATCCGACCCTACTGCGATCCCACCCCATTACTGCATTAGGATTCTGAGCTACTGCACTTCAATTGCTTAGCAACACACTATTGACCACTCAGTCATAACAATCACACAGCACTGCACTACCAGCCCCAGTGCACTACAAAATTCCACTGCAATACCACCTCACAGCAAGGCACTACTACTATCTTTCAACACCACACTACAAGCCACACTGAACCCCAATGTCATCTTCCTATCCTGAAGGCTGGACTACCAACCCAACACCACCACCACACTAATACCCGTAGCATCACGAAACAACCCTGCAGCACACTATTTCCTAGTAATTCACTGCTGCAACAGCAGCGTACCAGGACCCTAGATCTGCACTAATACCCCCACACTATATCATACCACTGCACTAACACCAACCAGCACCACAGTACCAGGCCCAATGCCATGCTCCTTGACTCAACTAGAATATCCTCCACATTACTGTTAGCCATTCCATAAAATGGCACTAGGACCCACATCACAACACTGCGATGCTACTTAAGAATGCACTATGATCACCTTGAAATGAAGTAATATTGCACATCCTGACAGCACCAAATTGTTGACTTAAAACATTGCACAGCTCACCAGTGCTCTACTGTCATGATCCGTGGTCTCCCTCACCTCCTCACACTTGACTTGTAAAAAAGCATGATCCTCTGAACTGCCTGGCAGTGCACGCATTAAGAAGAAGAAGAAAAGGTTGTCAGCCTATGTGAAGTGTTGGTGCCACTTGGAAAAATGGCTTCACATCTCTGCTGGTGCACTATGTGAAAGCAAGGGTACAGTCAAGGAAACTACATGCCCCATGAAGCCACAAGACTACTGAAAGAATTGCAAGTGTTGGCAGCCATTTTGAAGTCACTGAGTATACGTTGCTCGTGGTCCACGACGTCTTTGTCAGCCAATAGAGGTATATAGTTCTTGAAGCCGGAACCATGTTACCAGAGTGTTGAGTTTGCAAACTGTTGTCATTCATGAATTTCAATTAAAGACTGAACTGAATAGAGAAGTATTTGAAATTAAGTATTTGGACTTGTACACACTATTTCAGAAGTCATCCCTCGAGGATTATGCATCTCGTTATTTCTACGTGGGACACAACAAGGATCCTCACCTCGCCAGGCTTTGATAGCCTCTTCTTTGATATTCGTTTGGTATTGAGGTGTAGACATTGAGTGGGAAAGAGGCTGCTTGTCCTCAGAGGAGCTCTATAATAGCAATGTACATGTGTTAAGTTGTAGTTTATGAACCTGCTCCTTTGAAAATAATTGAATCACAAAAGTGTGTTCATATAAATCAAAGGTAGTTGTCTTTATTAAAACAATACGTAATAGGCCTGCACGCTTTGGACGTTAATTTTCTAGATGCACGCTCTGGACATTAATTTTCTAGATGATAATTGCGTTTCAATTCTTGGAGGACAGAGTTTCATCACACCTTAGAGGGATGGAGATACAGCGATTGTTTACAGGTATATCATACTCCAATTCAAAAAGCAGGTGCTGCAGCAATATCAATACACTCACTAAAGACTTCTTCTTGTCTTTAGATATATATCAATGCTCCACCAACGGGAGACAGTGCTCAGCTGTTTGATCAGGCAGAGTGGCAATATACAGAGTCTGTGTTCTCACTTCCGTTTGTCCGTTGTCTACTTCTAACTAACATATCGTTCTGATGGGTTCAAGGAAGGGTGTAAGCATACATCATTCCTGTTGGACTTTCTGGCAATTACTACCCCAAAACTATGTTACTACCCCTGACTACAGCATCAACACTTTACAGAATCACACCACCACTGCATAACCCATGCAATTGCACTACTACCTCCCACAAGTGCACCACAGCATGCTACCTATGCACCCCCACCACTGGACTACAATCACCTATCATCACTCCACAACTCACTACCATTGAATTACCAGCTAAGTGAAGGGATTACCGCCAGGAAAAGTTGAGCGTCTAGGCAGGCTTATTCCACACAAGGCTAACCATTGTTTTTTTATAAGGGCCTCCAAAGTGTTGTGTCAGTGTTTTTATGTACTTTAGTAAGTCCCAATGATGAAACCTGATGGCTCTTGTATTATGTAATCCAATTAAACACAATTAAAGAACAGCGTGGCGGTTCTTGGTCTTCATGTGTAAGAAACTTCGCATGCTGAGCTTGTTCTATGCTTGAGGAAGCATGTATGGCTTCTTGTTGTGTTGTACCTGCTCACTGCAAAGAACGTATAGACACACCATTATATTCTCGCATATACATATTATTTCACACATGGGCACAACACACTATCACTTACAAGCATGACCTACCAAAAAAACCACACACACTAGACATGCAAAAGCATGATATGAACCATCACACTGACATCAATCACGCTATCATACACCCACTATATTTCACACTTCATCACAAAAACACACTATTACTTACGCCATAAGAAATACATTACTACATACACACCATGACCCCATTCACTCAGAAAGGTCACACCAACATACACATCTGTACATCACAGGGCCATCAAAGACAGGCACTCACCATTAACACCTACATTAACTCATTTTCCCTCACACACCCACCAACCGGACGGGGGGACACGGGGACGGACAGAGACAGACAGACAGACAGACACACACACACACACACACACACACACACACTTTGCACCTGTGATAAAGTATCTTTCAATATAGCTATTGCCAAATGCACTTCCTTGTTCTTTGCACCCATACTATACCTATTGTAGTGATCCACACCTTGACAGTTGATGTTCTTGAAGATGAAGTTTATTACATATCAGAAGCCCCGTACCATTCTGCGTCCTCTGTTTATCAGCCAGCCGTCAAATGGCTCGCATGGAATATTACCCATGCATAATTCCACTTACTGATGCAAACAACTACGCAACCCCACGAGGCAGACTGACTGGTGCAGAGCCGCAACAGAGCAAGAGCATACAACATTTAATATAATGAGGTAACATACTACACCTCAGCCTACCACACTGTTGTGAGTTCATGATTCACTATTCGAAAGCGAAAAAAAAAATGGTTCATCAATGAAGTTTCTTTGTTGCTTGGGGCTCCTGTCCAAGGAAGCATCTGCCTTTGTTAAAACGTAAACGTAGTAAACTCGTCATCACGTATCTGACTCTCTCCTAGATGAAGGCCATCTGTTATACAGTTGTCATGGAGAGAAACGCAGTCAGTATCTTCCTTTCTCTTCTCTTCAGGAACATATCCCACGAATGTCTAAAGCAGAGGTCAGCTGGGGTAAAACTGCACTGCCTGTTATCGAAGAGAAACAGCTATATCCCCAAGAAATGAATCTCTGAAAAGACACAAAGACGATCTCTGCCTTTGTACAGTTCTGCCTTTGAACTGTCCCTGCTACTAACATTTTTAACGCCAGATGCCTCGGTGGCTCATGCACTATATTTTTGTTCATTAGCTACAAATTGTAAAACACCTTGGAAGATCTCAGGTTTACAACTGTTTAAAACGTATTCTCAGAGAGGTGTACAATTACAAGTCAGAAAACGCTCGACTACCTCCATGTTGAACTTGTGCAAATCTTTTGAATTCCATTTGCACACAAATATCTAAAACGAGCACTAGCAAAGCCAATAGATCTAGCTTTAATTTAACACATCACAAGGGCGTGCACAAATTATGTTTTCATGCATTAACACACTAAACCAGAGCTACTGATCACCAGCAGCTATGGTGGGAGCAGGCTGCGCTGCGGTACTGCCACAGCAGAGGCGCTGGTGGAAGAAGATGGAGTCAGGGGCCTTTACCTTGCCTCCAAACTCTCCAGCTGCAATTTGGGTGGCGAGATATCTCCAGGAGAAACTGGCAGAGGCTCGTCTAAATGAGCTCCTGCTCGGTATGAGAGGAGGAGCTTAGAGTATCCTTGTGCGCCTCTACTGCAGGCGAACAGTGGTTGCATAAGGGTGCGATGCTCTTATTGTTTCAGTTCTGTTCTGTAGGAGATGAGATGAGGAAGCGGTGCACCGAGCAGAGAACCCCAGGGGCAGAGCTCTGTGGTCGGAGCCAAAACCGGAGGGAAACTGCAGCACAGACAGCACAAAGGGATTGCGATTCCGAGGGATTGCGGCCCCACGGTCTTGTCCTCCATGGCGAGTCGAGGGAGCGAGCCCTCCGGTCGCCGTGGCCCCGATTCTGATTTCCCCCGTCTCTTCAGCGGGTTGGGTCGGGATTCTACTACCGGACTCCTCCTGACGACCAGAGAATCGGTGGTCCGAGTGGCATCGTTTCCCGGCAGCCTTCCTTCCTATCGATCCTGCGCCTACCTTCCCCAGCCAGTCCTGCTCCTTGAGATTGTTTTTTCTTCACGATCCTGCTTTGGCTTGCATTTTCTATTGATTTGGGGGTCCGCCATTTTGTGCCGAGGCTGTTGGTTGACTGTAACTCTGGGCCCACCATCTTGATTGCCTCGACCGACTCCTGGATCACTGCTTGCCGCCAGTCCACGCCTTTGATCGCCTACCTCACTGCGGGTGCTTGAGCCAGGCGGGAGACCTGACTTCGTGAAGACCACCACCCTTGAGTGCAACACCACCTGGACACCTGGCTGAACGATGGCAAGAATTTCCTGCTCTGTAAATATGTAATATTTAATTGTCCAAGCCTAATCGCTTTTAAAATGTAATCCTGAGTGAATTTGCAATTTGTATATGTATATATATATATATATATATATATATATATATATATATATATATATATATATATATATATATAAATCTAACCACTAGTATATGTAGTAGATCTTTGTACTTACTACCATTCCTATGTGATTTTAGAGTTTATCTACTTGTATCTCTTCCTTGAGTGACTTTACAACCTGTACATTTGCAATTTTTTCTGTTTGTATCTCTTATGTATCTGATGTAATCCAAAGTCCTTATGTAACGCAACTGGTTCTTTTGTAAAGCGCTTTTGCACCTTCGGGTAATGTTCGCGCTATATAAAATCGCATTAAATAAAATAAATAAATAAACAAAGTGGTGCAATCTGTAGCTACCAGCCTCGCTTAAGATCACCTGGCAGCAGGAGTGTGCACTGCACAGCAATGACGTCTTCCTGTACTAATAAAGACAGCGATGAAAGCTTGCCATGGAAGAGTTGTGTGGTGCGCCGGTGCTTGGATTCATACTCACCCACGTTCACCTGCTGTTCCTGGTACGGCGATGAAGTGCAATCTGCCTGGTCCTATCACCACCCGTGTGCAGGGGCTGTGGTATGGCTGTGCACCATGCGGTCACAGCCTTGTATCTCTGATCCCTTTTCCTGATCAACCCCTGACACTACTGCCCCCATTGACTCAGAACTTCAGTTTCGGAATACCTCTTTTCTGGAAAAGACTTCAGCCTGAAGGGACTGTGCAGGGCAGCAGCGGGTGAATCTCAATCCCCCCAGAGCGGTGGCACACAGGAGCAGCACCAGAAGCAAAAACTGCAAAAGCTGGCCCATCGTCAAGGGAGGCCTGACACGCCAGCACCGCCTCATCAGGCTTGTACTGGCGTACTTCTCCCGAAAGAGGACTACATTGTTTGCTTATCAACAAAGTAAAATGTAAACATGAAAAAGTAAATGCTTGCAAAATGTCATGAGCTGATCCAAAAAGTGAAGAGCAGTTCACACAAGAAATAGTTGAAGGGAGCCGACACAAACATACCAACAGCTGAAGGGGTTGACCCAAAAGCACACTTGTTGTTTATGTACATGAAGTAAGGTCTTTGGTCTGTGCCAGACCTAAAAATGAAATAAAATCTTAAAACGTGTTCCAGCACAAAAGTTATTCCCATAGTAAAAGGTGACCACAGGCATCCGTCAGTTTGTCCAGGGCAAATCTTTCCGAACCAGCCCATATTCATATACTTTATAAGAGCGTCATCATTCAATAGTTCTGCAATGTAACAGGCATTTTGAAATACTCTGAGCAACCCAAGTAAAGTTTCAAGGTAGTTTGATCTTAATGTCACATCCATTTGGGGTCTCTGCACTGGCCGCCGGGTCAATAATGACTAACACTTATGACAATTTGTCTGATATGCATGATTTTATAGTTTACCTACCCCTGCTATTCCTTTGAATAAAGTCTCCGGTATCAGCCACCCTGCATGTTCTATTACTCTTTGCCATGGTGTTAATCAGTCCACTAATCTAAAAGCTTCACAAAGATTGCAAAATATTTTCCCAACTGCTGCTGCATTATTCCAAAGTGCCCAGTGCATAATAAGATTGTGCGTCTGCTTTTTGTGCCCCCGGGGCACTTTGGTGTTTCAGACGATCCTGCAGATGCTTCAACTGCTCCTTCTGTAATACACACAGCACCGGCATAAACACAAGGAGGAGTTTCCTCCTTTGCATGGAGGTGTGGGCCCGTGCAAATGAGGAAACACTTTGCCCCGGCACCTGCACTGTATTACAGATGAGGGTGCAATGGCAATGAGGCTATCAGGAGGCGCACTAACAGTGCACCACACAGAGTTGGCAGGCAGTCAGTCGTCCTTGTTCTGGTAGAGTCTGCTGTGTTAACCGGACCACCCTTGCAACCTGTCTGTGTCTCTTTATATCCATTACCCCAATTTTCCCTGCCCCAGTCTTCGCAGGGGTGTGGAATTCCTATCACCCGATGTCCTACAACATATTTTTTAGGGTCAAGGACAACAAGATTCCTTGTTCATTTTGTCCACAAACAAGTTGGCCCAACTCCCTGAAGCATACACCCTCTGGCTGCCAGGTTACAGTAACCCGGCATGATTGGGGCAGAGATTTGTCTGCTACTAAAGCAAGATATGTATGTATAAGATGTTCAAAACTGTATATGTGGTTCATTAACTCTAAGCCTTTCCTATTAGGGCGAGCTTTAAGGAAGTAGTTAGCTGCAAGCTCAGCTTTAATTGCTAACAGTGGTTCCAAAGTAAAACATGTAAGTTTGCAAATGCAACAATTCGTCACAATTTATAACGCTCGAATGCTCAATGATTAAATACGAATACATGCAGAATAATTAGAAGCAAAATCAGTGATTGTTTAAAAAAAAAAAATATAGCAATATTTGCAATTTAGAAAAAGATGACAGGTTACAGGCAGTTTTGCTAAACTATTGTGCAATTTTAATGGACATTTCTCTGGCAATTCATTACACAACTAAAGCAGACATGTTGGGTTTCTATTTAAAACAAAGGAAAACCACAGGCACCAACCCATTTCCAACAATCCCCTCCAAGGGTAGATTAACCCAGCCTCTACATTCCTTCAAACAACTATCAGAAAACTGAATTTATGGATCTTGTCAAAGAAAGCAGACCTGCTGGCTGCCCGTCTGACCCTTGTCCACCACAAATCTTCAAGAACATTATTTTTACTACCTCTGCTACCAAACCAGTCAGAATAATCATCAACAATTCTTTAACTACAGGAGTCTTTCCAGAAGACTTAAAAAAGGCATACATACGCCAATGATTAAAGAAAACAAACCTCGACCCACATGACCCAAACAACTACAGACCAATTACAAATGGACATTTCCTGGGCAAACTGATAGAAAGAGCAGCACTTACCCAGATGTCAGAATTCATTTAAGATAACTCCATAGTTTCAGTCTTTAAAAAAAGATTCCATCCAGGTAGAGGTACACAATCTGCCCTCCTCTCTACCTGGGATGACCGTAAAAACATAGTAGACCAGAACAGGGGCGCTGCACTATTTCTCTTGGACCTTTCAACTGCCTTCGACACATTTGATCGTAACACTCTAATCCACAGACTCTACGAAGCCGGCATAGTGGGAACTGCTCTTGACAGGATCACATCCTATCTTCAAAACACAACAAATGACATCCATACTCTCCCTTTCTCATGTAAACCATACTTCACAAAAACAGGGGTCCATCAAGGCTCTGTCATCTCACCCATGATTTTCAACATCTATGAAGTCATTAGAGGCAATGATAAATGAATTTCAGCTCACCTGCTATAACTACACAGATGACACTTCTTAAACTGAAAAGCCCCAAAGACATTGGAAACTCAAAAATCTTATGTTGTCTCAGAGCCGTTGATCAGTGGATGACATGGAGCTCTCTCTAATTGAATGTGTCCAAAACTGAAATACTCACATGTGGCGATTGGAAAAACTATGACCAACTCTGTGCCTGGCCGAACGATCTCGGACCACCTTCTAAAGTATCCAAGGAAGTAAGAAACCTTGGAATTACCATGGACTCGAAGCTCTCAATGAATGCTTAAGTGGATAAGTTAGCAAGATCAAACTTCATTACCATGAAAACTCTAAGACGCATCTTCCCCCACCGAGGATTTCCACACAAGGTCCTAGCTAATATGTCTCTTGTACTGTCTAAACTCTATTAAGCCAATGGCCTCTACCACGGATCATCTTTACCAACTATAAAAAGACTACAACAAATCCAGAACTCTGCTGCCAGACTACTCCTACATGTAAAGCCACAAGCCCACATCTCCCTACCTACAGGGCTCTACATTGGCTTTCGGTTGCCAGTAGATCCACCTCCAAGGTGCTTTGTATCACCCACAAAGCAATAAATGGAACAGGACCACGTTTTATCAGGAATAAAAATCACCAAATACATACAACAAAGGAACCTCTGCTCCAGATTGGCATCTCGTCTCAAAACCCCAGCATACAAGAAAAAAAACATTGGTGGTACTTCTTTCTCTGTTCAAGCAGTCAAACTATGGAATTCATTACCCCCAAACATAAGATCCACAGATAATTATCTTATCTTCAAAAGACTACTCAAGAGTTTTCCTACACGACCACCATACTCAAAACCCAAATGTACAGCGTCTGTGTTAAACATGCATACTTTGATTTGTATATGTTCATTTCTTTGTACAACTATATATATGCTATTTGTAGTTTAAAAATATATAGATATTCTTATATGTATGCTCAACAAATGTTTATATTACTTATGGTAAGAATATACATATTATTTATGCTTAACATGTATATATGTCACTGCAAAGTTTACATATAAGTTATTTGATTAGATGCTTGTGTGTCTCTGCTTCATTTATTTTAATCTGTATATAAACAATGCGTGGTAAAGGCATACGTTGTAAAAGCATAAAAATGCGGGGTAATAAATGCGTGGTAAAGGCATGCAGAGTATTTACCTGTGTTGTTCCGTCATACAACCGAGTGTTATTTTTTTTACGTGTTGAGAGTGTCAATGAGAATGAAAGTAAGAATCAATGAGTGAGTTAGAGGGTATGAATAAGGGAAAGCGATCAAGTGAGTAAAGTTATGCGAGTTAGAAGTTGGAATGAGTGACTCAGGGGTGTCTCTCTTAATGGTGCAACAGGAGCAGTTTCACCTGGGCACAGAGGCTTGGGTGCAACTACACCAGCTGCACTATTAAAGCAGATCACCTGTACCCCAGAAATTCAAATCAGAGCCCTTGTACACCAGTAGTTGTGAGTGAGGGTCAGTGATTGTGAAAGTGTGTGCAAGGGGGTTTGAAAGCGAGAAACACTGAATGTGAGTGTATGGATGTATTTGTGTGTGAGCACACCCAAGGCACATTTTGAAAACATTGAGGTAAACCTGTGGCAAATATTACTTTAATAATGATCACCAGCTGCCACTGAGAATGGGATTGGAGAGAAGGTTCAGCCCACATCTTCATTTTGCCATCTGCATCCTGTGAGCATGTGATCACAAGAAAATCTTCGGTCGGGTTTGGAGAGCAAAACCAAAGTTACAAGCATAACTAGCTTTGATAATTGGGCCCATAACATTTTGGTCCATTTAGTCTGGACAAGAGTTCATATAGTTTTAAACTGAAAACCAGTCACTGAGCTAGTGCTTGCTATATGCACACAGTTATGTCAAACAAGGTAGTGTGGCACAGTGAAATTAAATGATCTGACAAAAAATTACAAACAGAGATCAAGTGGAGATGGCAAGACTGTGAGCAGTCTAGTTGATCATGAATTGGCAACCCAGACACTGGACCACCAATATAATAACCTGGATACTGTAACATTTTATGAATTTAGTGAATGCTTAAACTACATTTGCCAGACCAATTCACAAGATGTGTCCGAAGTAAGAAAGAGAGCAATGATGCAATTAGAACAATAGTATATACTGAACTCCGCTATAATCGGAACTCTGGGATAACTAAAGTGCTGGCAAATTCAGAACCCTATTCTGATAAAAAAGCTGCCCTAATCAGAACCCGTTCATAAATGAAGACAGTAAGAAGTTAAAGATTTGAAATGAAAAGAACCCTGCTATAGTCAGAGTTTGGTATTATCACAAACGTGGGATAATAAAAGTCTTTATAAAAATCAAACCCTTATTTAATATGAGCCCTGGCATAATCACAAAGAGTTTTATCAGAGCTTTGATATATTTAGAATGATGTCATCATTCCTCAACTCACTGCATGGCACCAAATGGGACTTCAGAGTAGATATTTATACAGGACTAGTAGATTTCAGAAAAATCCCAACCTTTAGCCAAGTAGATATATTATACAATTCCACAACCCTGTTTCGATAGTGATCTTCTGTCCTGCTGTAACATGGTTTCAGTAGGATGCATAATCCTGACAGCAGCATAGCTATTTACTAAAACACATTAAGACTCCCGGTTATCATTCAAAACGAAAACCCTATTTTCTATGTTCATTTTTCACACAACCTCTCTTAATACCAGTATCCATAAGATTGACTGTTCCTTTTCACAGGAAGATACACCGAGCAATCCATATTTCTTTAATCAAATACACCAGGACAGCACATAAATCCACTAAACCCAGATGAAGGAATTTTAATATAGGTGTCATGGTGGACCGTTTACCTCCCAAGCTATAGCAAACAACAATGTCTCAAGGGTATCGTTTCAAGGGGCAAATATACATATATGTACGTTGCGTCACAATTATTTAGACAAGATTGTAATCCAAAAGGGAAAGAAACCAGGGAGACAAATCAAATAAATGCAAATTGTATTTCATATAAAAAACACGTTGGACATATTAACTTCATATGTTCAAGCACATGAATCGGTAGCACTGCGTTACATTCAATGGCATGTAACCAACAAAATACTGTGCACAAGTGCTCGTGAAATGTAGTGACGGCGCAAGTGACATATGACGTGGTATGAACAGTGGGGGTAATGGGCGCAACAACAAGTGAGATAAAACCACGAATTACATATTCAGGATACCACGACAATAAATGGCAAAAGAATTCAATTTTTAAGGTATCCGTAGGTAGGGCGCCAAAAGTTCCACTGTGGGAGTCGACGGCGTTTCGGCCTGCGAAAGTCTTAGGCCATCATCAGGACCAGGTTACATTAATTCAATTGCAGTGCTGGGGAAAGAAGGATAAGTATGGAGGACTCGATATACTCAGTGGACAAAAACGGACAAATAGTTTCCTAAAAGGAGGGGGAGAGAGAGAAGAGGAGGAATAGAGGTGGAGCCTTGATAGAGTCAAAGATTAAAAAGACCGCTGCTAAGAAAAAAACAAAACCGCGTGTCTAGGCTCCAGAAAGGAAAAAAGAAGTGAAAAACGCGCTTGGTGAATAACGAATTAGACTCACTCATGGAAGCCAGGAGTAATTAATCCAGGCAGTAGTACAGTCCTCGTGAAGCTCCGGACGTGAAACAAGCTACTAAAGAGCTTCAAGATGAAAGGATGTCTGTTGGAAAAGAATTGACGCTTAGGCAGGCGAAAAGTGAATGTGTAATGAATACATCTAACATGCGGTCATATGTCCTGCAATCTGTAAACAAATAATTAGAGGAACGACAGTAATGGAGTGTGAAGTAATCGCCGATGAAAAAATGGGTTCCTTATACTGTCCTGTATGTACCCAAATAGCAGGAGCCCGATAAGGGGAGGGAGGCATGCAGGCACTGATGGTATTGAGATATGGAGCAGCAGAATAAAATCTGATAGGAAAGGGAGGGAGGCATGCAGGCACTGATGAGATTGAAAAATGGAGCAACAGAATGACGGAATCTGATGGGGAAAGGAAGGGACATAGAAGGGGACCCACGTAGTGGGGGGAGCCATCTATAATGACTACTGCAAAGTTATCAATCAGGGGAAAAGGGAAAGGGGAGAGGAGACCATAAGGCTGGCGGGCGCTATAAGCATCCTGAGTGAAACAGAGGAACACTAATAAAAAACCCCACGCGGTGATCCAAAATACCTACCGCAAGGTACCGGGCAAGGAAAAGAGTGCACAATACTGTGCGTCTATGGGGCTGCCGGTCGGCCATAAAATATGAGCATGCAGCGAAGTACTTACTCTGAGAAGTCAGAAGTGGCACAACGGGCAGCCAAAGGGTCTGTCAGTGTGTCAGGAGTCAATCATGGAATGCCGGCAAAAGTCAGGCTGTACTAACGTGAGCGCAAAGGCGAACGCGTTTAAGAGCGTTTTTCCGGTCACGTCATGGAAAAAGAGTTGTGACACTAGAACGCCGCATATAAGTAAATAGAAAGGAAAGATGAAGACAGACTATGGCAGAAAAGAAAGGGCAAACCAATTATCAAGTGGGTTGGTACTCCATAGATTGACATGATTATAAGAAGTTGTTATTAAGAAAACAAAATAACAATATTAACCAATCATAAAAATGAAGGAAAATACATATTAATTGTTAATTTGTACATTACACATCAATACGATCCCTTTCCAAATCAAGAGAGATTGGTTCAGTTAGTATTTGAGTACCCACATAATGAGCAGTGACAGGAGGAGCCAACCCAACAAAATTGTAATCAATTATCACAAGCGAAATCGGAAAAGACCAAATGAAACCGCAAACCACGATAGTTAACTTAGATGGTACTTAGAATCGCAAAATTATAATTGATCAAAGCTAGCACAATTGAATATCTAAAACATTTATACAGCTAGCGAAAAGAGGGGAACAGTCAGCCATATTATTTGGGTTGGGAACCATATGAAGGGAGTATGTAGAGTTCAGACTAGGGAACAGACAGGACAAATAAGGGCAAGGTTTCAAGAGAGTGTAGTGTTCCATTCATCCAAAGTGTTCAAGCCCCGTTCAATTGTGTTAAGACGGGCTATCCAACGGCATTCACATCGGTTTAGGAGTCTTTGGATGTCACCCCCTCTTCTGGGGATGGAAGGTTGATCAATCACCATCCAGACAATGTCATTCTCATTATGGTTGTGTTCCTGATAGTGTGTAACCAATGGTGCTGTAGTTACCGCGCATCTGATGCGGCTGCGGTGTTGTAGAATTCGATCCTTGACCATCTGGGTAGTCTGTCCAATGTATAAAAGATTACATGGGCAGCGGATCGAATAAATGACATTCTGTGATCTACAATTGGTAAATGATTTTAGATCGTGTTTATGTCCATTATATTCAAAGTATTTTATGTTCAATGTTAGTGGGCATACAGAACATCTATGGCATTTATTGTGTCCAATAAGTGGTGGTAGATCCCATAATCCTCTGACAGTTGCTTGTTTGGTAGTCGTTTCAGGCCATGTAATGGCATGTACCAGATGGTCAGAAAGGTTTTTCCCTTCGGTATGAGAACAGGGTGGTTCATTGAATATATTGAGGGGAGTCAGTATATTCCAGTTGGCTCTGATGACTTTTGAAAGTTTATTGCTTGAAGGCGAAAGGTGGAGACAAAGGGGATGCGGGAATTAGTTCTTTTCTCCTTAGGTATGAGTAAATTCTCACGGTGATTGTACCAGGCACGTTTTCTTGCTCTTGTGACCAGTTTTTGGGGTAACCGCGTTTAACGAGTTTTCGGTTAGAATCTTCGCCTCCCTGAAAAAGTCCCTTCTCCATTTACAGTTACGGCGAATCCGTAAAAATTGTCCGAATGGTAAGCCATCACGTAAGCCTCTAGGATGGTAGCTAGAATAGTGCAATAAGGTGTTTCGTTCAGTCGGTTTTCTGAACAGTGCAGTTCCAATCTTATTGTCTTCTACTTGGAGAGACAGATCTAAGAATGGCAAGTTATTTTCCTTGGGGTCAACGGTAAATCTCAGATGTTGTTGTTGGGTATGTAGCCAGTCCACAAACTGGAGGAGGGTCGTCTCATTGCCTGACCAAAAGAGTAAAATATCGTCTATGTAGCGACGCCAGAAAGTTATATTATTTCTGAATGGATTAACGTTAGTAAGAATGATAGTCTTTTCCAAATGATGCACATAGAGAATGGCAAAATTCGGGGCGAAGCATGCGCCCATCGATACACCTTTAACCTGGAGATAGTATGTGTCTTTGTAGAGGAAGTAGTTGTTCCCTAATGCGATTTCTAACAAGGACATCACAAAGTCAGTCGGGATTCTAGTTGGTTGTGGTCTTGTATCCAGAATTTCCTTTATGACCGCCAGGCCCTCTTGATGTGGGATATTGGTGTACAGTGACTCGATGTCACTGTACACCAATATCCCACATCAAGAGGGCCTGGCGGTCATAAAGGAAATTCTGGATACAAGACCACAACCAACTAGAATCCCGACTGACTTTGTGATGTCCTTGTTAGAAATCGCATTAGAGAACAACTACTTCCTCTACAAAGACACATACTATCTCCAGGTTAAAGGTGTATCGATGGGCGCATGCTTCGCCCGAATTTGCCATTCTCATGTGCATCATTTGGAAAAGACTATCATTCTTACTAGCGTTAATCCATTCAGAAATAATATAACTTTCTGGCGTCGCTACATAGACGATATTTTACTCTTTGGTCAGGCAATGAGCGACCCTCCTCCAGTTTGTGGACTGGCTACATACCCAACAACAACATCTGAGATTTACCGTTGACCTTAAGAAAATAACTTGCCATTCTTAGATCTGTCTCTCCAAGTAGAAGACAATAAGATTGGAACTGCACTGTTCAGAAACCGACTGAACGAAACACCTTATTGCACTATTCTAGCTACCATCCTAGAGGCTACGTGATGGCTTACCATTCGGACAATTTTACGGTTCGCCGTAACTGTAAATGGAGAGGGACTTTTCAGGAGGCGAAGATTCTAACCGAAAACTCGTTAAACGCGATTACCCTAAAAACTGGTCACAAGAGCAAGAAAACGTGCCTGGTACAATCACCGTGAGAATTACTCATACCTAAGGAGAAAGAACTAATTCCGCATCCCCTTGTCTCCACCTTTTAGCCTTCAAGCAATAAACTTTCAAAAGTCATCAGAGCCAACTGGATATACTGACTCCCTCAATATATTCAATGAACCACCCTTGTTCTCATACCGAAGGGAAAAACCTTTCTGACTATCTGGTACATGCCATTACATGGCCTGAAACGACTACCAAACAAGCAACTGTCAGAGGATTATGGGATCTACCACCACTTATTGGACACAATAAATGCCATAGATGTTCTGTATGCCCACTAACATTGAACATAAAATACTTTGAATATAATGGACATAAACACGATCTAAAATCATTTACCAATTGTAGATCACAGAATG
Source organism: Calotriton arnoldi (assembly GCA_963921515.1). Classification (NCBI taxonomy): domain Eukaryota; kingdom Metazoa; phylum Chordata; class Amphibia; order Caudata; family Salamandridae; genus Calotriton; species Calotriton arnoldi. The sequence goes on from CAWUFW010005681.1 coordinate 1,140,367, forward strand.
TCATTTATTCGATCCGCTGCCCATGTAATCTTTATACATTGGACAGACTACCCAGATGGTCAAGGATCGAATTCTACAACACCGCAGCCGCATCAGATGCGTGTAACTACAGCACCATTGGTTACACACTATCAGGAACACAACCATAATGAGAATGACATTGTCTGGATGGTGATTGATCAACCTTCCATCCCCAGAAGAGGGTGACATCCAAAGACTCCTAAACCGATGTGAATGCCGTTGGATAGCCCGTCTTAACACAATTGACGGGCTTGAGCACTTTGGATGAATGGAACACTACACTCTCTTGAAACCTTGCCTTATTTGTCCTGTCTGTTCCTAGTCTGAACTCTACATACTCCCTTCATATGGTTCCCAACCCAAATAATATGGCTGACTATTCCCCCTCTTTTACGCTAGCTGTATAAATGTTTTAGATATTCAATTGTGCTAGCTTTGATCAATTATAATTTTGCGATTCTAAGTACCATCTAAGTTAACTATCGTGGTTTCTGTTTCATTTGGTCTTTTCCGATTTCGCTGTGATAATTGATTACAATTTTGTTGGGTTGGCTCCTCCTGTCACTGCTCATTATGTGGGTACTCAAATACTAACTGAACCAATCTCTCTTGATTTGGAAAGGGATCGTATTGATGTGTAATGTACAAATTAACAATTAATATGTATTTTCCTTCATTTTATGATTGGTTAATATTGTTATTTTGTTTTCTTAATAACAACTTCTTATAATCATGTCAATCTATGGAGTACCAACCCACTTGATAATTGGTTTGCCCTTTCTTTTCTGCCATAGTCTGTCTTCATCTTTCCTTTCTATTTACTTATATGCGCGTTCTAGTGTCACAACTCTTTTCCATGAGCGTGACCGGAAAAGCGCCTTAACGCGTTCGCCTTTGCGCTCACGTTAGTACAGCCTGACTTTGCCGGCATTCCATGATTGACTCCTGACACACTGACAGACCCTTGGCTGCCCGTTGTGCCACTTGACTTCTCAGAGTAAGTACTTCGCTGCATGCTCATATTTATGGCCGACCGGCAGCCCTATAGACGCACAGTATTGTGCACTCTTTCCTGCCCGTACCTTGCGGTAGGTATTTTGGATCACCGCGTGGGTTTTATTAGTGTTCCTCTGTTTCACTCAGGATGCTTATAGCGCCCGCCAGCCTTATGGTCTCCTCTCCTTTCCCTTTCCCCTGATTGATAACTTTGCAGTAGTCATTATAGATGGCTCCCCACTACGTGGGTCCCCTTCTATGTCCCTTCCTTTCCCCATCAGATTCCGTCATTCTGTTGCTCCATTTTTCAATCTCATCAGTGCCTGCATGCCTCCCTCCCTTTCCTATCAGATTTTATTCTGCTGCTCCATATCTCAATACCATCAGTGCCTGCATGCCTCCCTCCCCTTATCGGGCTCCTGCTATTTGGGTACATACAGGACAGTATAAGGAACCCATTTTTCATCGGCGATTACTTCACACTCCATTACTGTCGTTCCTCTAATTATTTGTTTACAGATTGCAGGACATATGACCGCATGTTAGATGTATTCATTACACATTCACTTTTCGCCTGCCTAAGCGTCAATTCTTTCCAACAGACATCCTTTCATCTTGAAGCTCTTTAGTAGCTTGTTTCACGTCCGGAGCTTCACGAGGACTGTACTACTGCCTGGATTAATTACTCCTGGCTTCCATGAGTGAGTCTAATTCGTTATTCACCAAGCGCGTTTTCACTTCTTTTCCTTTCTGGAGCCTAGACACGCGGTTTTGTTTTTTTCTTAGCAGCGTCTTTAATCTTTGACTCTATCAGGCTCCATCTATTCCTCCTCTTCTCTCTCTCCTCCTTTTAGGAAACTATTTGTCCGTTTTTGTCCACTGAGCATATCGAGTCCTCCATACTTATCCTTCTTTCCCCAGCACTGCAATTGAATTAATGTAACCTGGTCCTGATGATGGCCTAAGACTTTCGCAGGCCAGACGCCGTCGACTCCCACAGTGGAACTTTGGCGCCCCTACCTACGGATACCTTAAAATTGAATTCTTTGCCATTTATTGTCGTGGTATCCTGAATATGTAATTCGATGGTTTTATCTCACTTGTTGTTGCGCCCATTACCCCCACTGTTCATACCACGTCATATGTCACTTGCGCCGTCACTACATTTCACGAGCACTTGTGCACAGTATTTTGTTGGTTACATGCCATTGAATGTAACGCAGTGCTACCGATTCATGTGCTTGAACATATGAAGTTAATATGTCCAACGTGTTTTTATATGAAATACAATTTGCATTTATTTGATTTGTCTCCCTGGTTTCTTTCCCTTTTGGATTACAATCTTGTCTAAATAATTGTGACGCAACGTACATATATGTATATTTGCCCCTTGAAACGATACCCTTGAGACATTGTTGTTTGCTACAGATTATTGCCCTGGTCTCTTTAGGGTTTAAGGGCTACCTCCTGTAGTCTGTTACTACCTCCCAAGCTAGACAGCCAGATGTCGGCCATTCCTAAACTCATTAGGCAGTGTCCAATTCTCGTAAAGCTGGATAAGGAGGTAATGAAAGACCAAAGAAAGATTCATCATCTCCAACTTAGGGCCTGATTCTGATGCGGGTTGGAAAGCTTCCCGACCGAATCGGTTTGGAAATGGTTTCCGACCCACTCGGATCGGGAGAGTCCGACCGACGGAGTACGATGCATCCGGATGCTTCCAGATACGATTTGGTTGGGCTCCCATTGACTTCAATGGGAGCATATGTTCCTAACCACATCATAATTGGGCCCTGGGTCGGGAAGACACGTTCCTGATCCGATTTGGAAGGAGCAAATGCCATTAGGAGGCCTTCCTAACCGCATCAGAATCAGGCCCTCAGTCGGGAAGCTTTTCCAACCCGCATCAGAATCGGGCCCTAAATGTTCATCTTTGCTCACCCTGCAGAACTTGATGGTGGAGATTGGGAATTCTAATCCATTTGTTATGCAGGCTAAGAATACTCTCCAGAGATTAGAGTAGAAATTGTCATAACTTGAGTCCAGAGTATCAGGAGCTGAGCAAAGTAATAGTGACACACAAGAGGTTACTACAAAAGTAGATGTGATGGCCAAAGAAGTTGCATCTCTCAAGTAACAAACAAAAGATTTAGAAAATCACAATGGACGTAACAATTTATTAATTTATGGTATCCCTGTAGGATTTGAAGGGTTGGATATGATTTCATTTTTGAACACCACTATTTCTAAGATAGTCTACTTGTAAGAAGATGCTACGCTTAATATCCAGGGAGCTCATCATATTGGGCCTAAACTCTCTTCATCAAGTGGTTCTTCCAAACCCAGAGACATTACTGTACTCTTCTTGTAATTCTCTGATCTTATGAAAGTGCTTTCAGCTTCAAAATAACGGAAGCAGATGTTATGCTTCACACAAAAAGTCTTTTTCTCTCATGACGTATTAAGCCACGCAACAAAAAGAAGAGACTAATTTTTGGATTTGCATCCAACTTTAAGATCTATGAATGAGAGGTTTGGTTTGATCTACACATGTATGTTCAAAGTTACTTATAAAGATAAGCCCACTACATTTGAAACTACAGATCAACTGCCAAAATGTATTCATCTCCATAAACGACAGGCAATGGATGTTGGCAATATTGGACTACAATATTATGCCTTGTTTGATTTGCTTAAAATGTGTTTTCCTGAGCTCAAATGTCTTCTTGTTTATTTCTGATTTTATATGTTGGGCGATACTGACTTTCTTCCTTGTTTCTCTTTTTACAGACCTCTTGTTTGCCATGGCGAATTTTGTGATTGTACTTCATGTTATCTGCTATCTGCTGTTGCCTTGTTATTAAATGTACATAGTCTCGCCTGAATTATTTTTCCTTCATGCCTCCTCTTTTGTGGTAAGATTATCTAATTGATGTTTGGTCATGTTTTTTGTCTGCTCTCCCTTAATCTTTTCTTTCTCAATTTTTCTTCTTTCTTCTATTTCTATTAACTTCCGGGAGCCCAGGAGTGTTGGTGGACCATTGGTCTTGTCACTTCACCACTCTTCAAATTCAATGTTTTCTTCAACTGGACTACAAAGTTGTGGTTAGTGTCAATTTGACTTCTTAATATACTTTATCTTTCATCCTTTGGAGATGTTCTTTCGAATCACGTATTGAGGTATTTAGTTTTAAATGTTCTTCCTCTTCCTTACAGACACGATATTCTGTCTTGTTTTTCTCATGTTTTGAGGCCTATGTTTTTCTACTCAACAGTCATTTAATTTCAACCTTATGTTTGATATCGGTTTTTATAATCCTTTCTATGATCTTCAATGAATAATCTTTATGTTTCATGAAATGTCAAGGTTATATATAACCAAATGAAAGACAAAAACTTCTTATTAATTTGCCCAAACTGAAATGCCATAATGCATTGATACAAGAAACTTATCAGAAAAGGGAAACGGCCTTTACAACGCGGGCTTAAGCACGTGTGCCGTTTCCACGCACTGCTTGCCTTAACCACGCATATGTGTGGTTAAGGCAGTTGGTGTTCTAGCTGTCTGAGCGGATGGGCGGGGAGAGTTACCGGGAGGATCACGCAGGAAGAAGGAGCGGCTTGGTAAGTTGGGCCAGGGGGAGGTGGGGGTAGGTTTTAACGATGGGGGCTGGTTTTAGGGCGGGGCTGAATTTTAGGGCTCAAGGCGGGGGGAGGGGCAGTTTTCAGGGCTGAGGGCAGGGGTGCTGGGGGAGAAGCAGTTTCTAGGGTGGGGCTGAATTTTAAGGCTCAGGGAGGGGGGGGAGGAGCAGTTTTCTAACTAAAGTTAGTTCAGTTTTCCAAACTGAATGGGCAAGAGAGCAGTAGCAATATACACTATTAGTGCCTAAAAAGCAATCGTGCAAAGGAGTTGGACTACAATAGAATCGTGATAATAAGGAGGAAGAGTAAGAAATAAAACTAAACGCAGTTAGTAATGTGGCATGTGTATTTAACCACCTGCTCCCAAATGCAACTGGCAAGTTGAATACAAGAGTTCCACATGTCCTTGCTCTCACCTGTGGCAAAGGAAAAGCATATTCACGTCATATCCTCGTAGTAATGGCTGTGAACCAATAATGATTAATTTCAAGATGGTGACTGGCAGTAAACTACAGAACACGGAGCAGGATCCTCTATCCACAGGCATGCAATGAAGAGATTAAAAATTCTGATAAATGGGGGCATGGCGAGACATCCTGAAAAGTGCCAGTCTTTTATTAGCGATTCCATGAAGCAGACCAAGCGGGATCTCCCTTTCCGTAACTCATGTTCTACTTAATATGGTCATAGGGTTGAATAGTCATATGAAACCAGCAACAGGATGGGTGAAGAATGGAAATGGGTGTTATGTGAAGATATAGCAGAGTTGAAGTATTTAATTTTCTGTGAACCAATAATGACTAATTTCAAGATGGTGACTGGCAGTATACTACAGCTAAACCTAGGGGTCGGAGTAGTTTTTTTGGACTAGGAGGTCGGGTTTTAGGGCTCTGGGTAGGGGGGGGGTCGGGTAGTTATTAGGGCTGGGGCAGGTAGATTACAGTGCAGGAGGGCCGAATTTTAGGGCTCAGGGCAGGGGGATCTATGCCACACATATACATTTACCAATTATGTCTTTACAATGACATTGGTTGCAGAGGCATGTGTGGTAAAGACGCAGTCGTTGTAAAGACCGTGTGGTTAAGGCATGCGTGGTTGTGTCATACAACCATCAGAAAAATATATCACTTTGTTAAAAAAAAAAAAAAAAGGTCGGCATGTCATGTATATTGCTCTCCTGCTATAAAGAATAAGAATGGTATAGTTGTTCTTTTTCATAAAGCTTTGTCACTGGATACTAATAAGCAGGAAGCTTACAAAGTAAGTTAGATGGCTGTTCCTTGATTTGAAAATCAACAAAGTATCCTTCTAAAATCAAATTGTCTATGGTACATATAGGGTTGATGTAGAATTTTGGGAATCCATATCACTAAAGTTTGTTTGGAGTCAATGCTAATCTCATAGCAAGAGGAGGCTGCAATCAATTAATAGATACTATTCTGGATAGAAGGTTAAGCTTTAAATAGGCACACAAATAAAATGCAAAAAGCTTTAAAAAAAAGCTATTTCTTCTGGTGGGTTAGTTGATGCAATGCAAATTTCTAATTCTCACCTTATTAAATGCATCTTTTATTCACTGGTTCATTAATCTACATCTGAATATTTATTTTTAGGCAAGAATTTCAACCAGTACTTGATCAGTGCCGAGATTGGTGCTGTTTTAGTATCAAGTCATGCTCCTGTTGTTCTAGATCTAGACATGAAGTCTGAGAGTCACACTCTAACAGATGGCGATTTAACAGTTGTTTGCCTTATTATAAGGTATTTATACATGAACTTGAACGTTTTTCCACAGAATTCTTTGAATTCACAAAATTCACGATTCTGAGTTCAATTTCATCTGGAATTCATTCAAGGCAAGAGGTCATATTATATATTATGCTTGTAAAAGGAAAACAGGAAGTTCTCATGGAGTCCTCTCACTTAATGCAACTTATTAAAAAAGAACATGATTATTATTCTAATCATAAGAGTACTTTAGCCTGTCTTACTCAAGCAAAGATGAAATTCAATTAAAAAAACACCTATTAAATATGCCTGCGGTCCTCCTTTTAAAGATTAATGTGGTATTCTATGTTGCATTCATTACTATATGGAGATTGTAATGAAGCTAGAAAATTGTTAGCTAATTTTTGAAAAGTCAAATAGCAAAAATCAAATGCTGAAGTAATCATTGATGCTAATGGAAATAAACTTTATAAAAACTCTGAAATCCTTAACAGGCCTCGCCAAATCTACTTGCCCACTCGCTATGGCAAGTCATATTGTATCAGGGCAAGCTATATTTGGGGCCCACTCCCCCCTTCTGGCGAGCTTACAAACAGGTGTTCTGTTCACTCACGAAGCAAAGGAGCATTAATGATGCCTTTACATCTTTTTATCTTGTTACATTTATTCTATGTTCAGAGAGAGAGGTGTTAGGTCAGTTTATACCTACAATTACTTTTCTTTCTCCGACTGCAAAGTTTGAGAATTTTGTGAAGTGAACTGTCTGGCAAAGGTGCTGTACAAAAAGTGTGAAGTGAAAGTCTGTAGGATTTCATGTTTTATTCGAACACACATTTACGTAGCTACAAAGTGGACTGTGAAAACATTTCAAAATAAATTAGAGTAGTTATGAAAGCCCTTGTTTTGTAATTCTGTGTAATGATTTTTTTTTTATAAGGGTGAAAACAAATCAGAACACTTTACTTGGAAATGTACAAATGATAAATATGCCTGCTGAAAACCAACATTATGTCTGCTGAAAACCAATGTCCACAGATTGTTTAAACACTATGGGGTCGATTCCGATTCGGGCCGGAAAAAGCACCGACGGACTCGGAGCCGGAATTAATTTTGACCGACACGTACCTGTGGCGCCCGACACGCCAAGTACGATGCAAAGCGTGCAAAATCCGACCGACACGTACTGAACCCAAGCCGAACGACCGAGCCGCACGGAAAACAGCAATCCGGCCGGAAAAACACGCGAATCGAACCGACCGACACGCACCCGGAACAAATCCAACCGAAACGTACACGCGAACTCCAAACCGCAAAGTACGATGCAAGGCGCGAAAACCACGACCGAGTCGTACGGAGGACAAGCCGTACGACCGACACGCATACAAAACTGCGAGCCGAAGTAACACAAAACACTGCGACCGACGCGTACGCAGCATAGAAAACTGCACAAACACAGCGTGAACAAAACGGAGAAGACCGTACGAGACAACTGCAGGGTCCGACTCGGTCACAAGAACGTTTCCAACATGCACAGAAAGTACTAAGGAAAAATACACAAAAAAAGGCCAAACAAGCAATTACAAAGCCAATAAATACTGGGGGTGTGGGGACAGAGAACAAAGACACACCCACAACTCCACCCATATAAAGGACACAAATCCCAACCATGATCCTTTGCAAATGCTATTCTACTGCCAGCACTCAACAGACAGCAACCACACACCCACAGCTCATCCCTCACACAAGCCACACACCATCAGCACACCAACAAATAGCTACCTCACATACACCCAGCAAAACACACACTCACACACCTTCACCTGCACACCAACACACACATTACTCACCATCACCACCCATCACCATGCCCCCAAAGAAGAATCACAAGTTCCTAGATTGTGAATTGGAAGTCCTGGTAGACGAGATCCTCAGGGTAGAGCCACAGCTGTTTGGCGCACTGGTCCAACAGACACCCATCTCCCAGAAAACAAAGATGTGGGAGAGGATCATCAACAGGGTGAACGCACAATCACCATGTCTGCGCACAAAGACTGACATCCAGAACAGGTGGTATGACGTGCGCAGGAGGGTACGGGAGCTGCTGAAGAAGGACTACCTCCTGAGCCAATACACCGGCAGTGGCCCTCCTGCCAAGCCAGTATACCTCAGGCCCTGGGAGGAGAAGGTGCGGGCCATCCTTTCGCCAGTGAGCGTCTATGGACTAGAAAACATCCCAGAGCCTGGTGAGTACACAACAAATGTACACAATATTCTGCCACAATACACACACACATCACTGTCAAGGGGAGAGTCAAACCATGCACTCTTAGCAATTACACAGCAACCAGAACAGAATCATCCCAAAATGTGTATGTCAGTCAGATAAACACAACACATGCCATCTCAAAGTTACATTTAACCGTGTCATCACATGTACAAACACAACTACAACTACAACTACAGCTAGGCAGTGGCACAAATATAACTAACAAACACATCCAGACATGTAGCCACCACTACAACACCAACACACAGTGAAGACCACTGAAAGAAAGGAATTCTGTGTATGCTGGGCAAGTCAGTGTAGCCAATAGCATCATGGGAGTCGTAGTCACAGATATTGCTCAGCCTCACAACTGGCCCATCAACACCACTGACAACCATGCTCACATCACAGGGAGTGGAAAAGGACTCACAAGATGGCTGACACTGGCTACTGCTGTGGGGAGCACAAGGCCCTGCTGGCAACTGTGCACCAACAAACAGCAGGACACCACTGACTGACATCCTGAGAGACAACTTCCACTCCCTGCAATGCAAGCACGTTCCATGGTGGGATATCTGGCTAGCTGGGTGGGAAGGAGGACTTGCAGCACTGACCATAGTCACAAGCACCTCCCCTCACACACCCCCTCAACACAAACTCCACATAACCCACCTGGGAGAATGCAATGCCTCACATCCTAACTCAAGATCCCACAAAGAACCACCACCCTGGGTAATGCTGTGTGAAGCACAGGGACACACCTGGGACTTGTAGCCAAACAAACCCAAGGACAACACTGTCAGCCTTCCTGTCAGCACAGGCACACTACCCCACAGGGAAGCAGAGTCCAAAGGAAGGAAGTACGGGCATGCTGGGAAGGGGGTGTAGGCAATAGCATGATGGGAGTTGGAGTCACAGATACTGCTCACCCTCACAAGTGGCCCATCAACACCACTCTGAACCATGCTCACATCACAGGGAGTGGAAAACAACTGACAAGATGGCTGACACTGGCAACTGCTGTGGGGAGCACAAGGCCCCGCTGGCAACTGTGCAACAACCAACAGCAGGACACCACTGACTGGCATCCTGAAAGACAACTTCCACTCCCTGCAATGCAAGCACGTTCCATGGTGGGATATCTGGCTGGGTGGGAAGGAGGACTTGTAGCACTGACCATAGTCACAAGCACCTCCCCTCACACACCCCCTCAACACAAACTCCACATAACCCACCTGGGAGAATGCAATGCCTCACATCCTAACTCAAGATCCCACAAAGAACCACCACCCTGGGTTATGTTGTGTAAAGCACAGGGACACTCTTGGGACTTTTAGCCAAACAACTGCCAGGACAGCCATCCTGTCAGCACAGGCAGCCCACCCCACAGGGAAGCAGAGTCAAAAGGAAGGAAGGATGGTCATGCTGGGAAGGGGGGTGGAGGCAATAGCATGATGGGAGTAGTAGGCACAGATATTGCTCAGCCTCACAACTGGCCCATCAACACCACCCACAACCATGCTCACATCACAGGGAGTGGAAAAGGACTCATAAGATGGCTGACACTGGCTACTGCTGTGGGGAGCACAAGGCCCTGCTGGCAACTGTGCAACAACCAACAGCAGGACACCACTGACTGACATCCTGAAAGACAACTTTCACTCCCTGCAATGCAAGCACAGTCCATGGTGGGATAACTGACTGGCTGGGTGGGAAGGAGGGCCGGCTGTCAACCAAATACAACCAATGCAGACCATGTTCACACCCCAACAAATACATAGACATGCCCAAATAATGCAGGACAATGTGCTACACCAATATCAACCCCTGACTGTGACAACTTAGGACAATGCAATGTACAGGCCCGCACCCAGAGGCACAGTCACAACTGTCAGGTGTGTCAACCATTGATGCCTGCAGAAACATAACATACATTGTGTGTGTCAACCAAAAACAGGTGATGATGGGGACACAGCAGCAGACGCTGAGGAGTCCCAGTCCTAGGCTCAAGAGGATACGGAGCTCACTGGTGTCGAACAGCCTCTGCCCTCCTCGGATGAAGAAGACCAACCTGGCACCTCCGGTGCAAGTCAACATGCAGCACCAGCAGGACCACCAGCTGCAGCACCAGCAGGACCACCAGCTGCACCCCTGCACCCACCCCTCCAACGACTGTCACCACAAATACCATCCCTGCCGACATGGACAGAACAAGGAGCACCACCAGCACAGGGACCCTGGACCAACGTGGGGCCATGGACACCACCACCACCACCAACCCCCAAGGGGGACCAGGGTCATCTGTGCGTGCCACTGCACGCACTGCACATGTCGGCAGGGGTGGTGGGAGGGTGGGAGACAGAGGTCGCTGCTTGCAGAGGTGTCTGGTGTGCATGATGACCCACAACTGGCACGCATAGCCGATGCGTACCAGTCCAGCACCGGAGATCTCAGCCAGGTAGTGGGGCTCCTCAGAGACTTGAAACAGCAGCAGGCTGCCCATCATGCCCGCTTGGACTCACACATGTCCCGCGTGGAGTCCAAGTGGGACACACTGCAAGAGATGACGGCGGTGCATAGGGACATATTACAATGCCTCCGCCAGATGAACAGCAACCAGTCTACACCTCCCTGTGTGCCAACAACATTTGGTGCTGAACAAACTGCAACTGCCACAGGGAGGGAGGATGACTCTGGCGGAGAGTCCCCTGCACCGCAGCAGCCTGTACTTGAGGGGCCCCCCCCCCAAAGAAGAGGGGTCGTCCGAGGAGGGGCAAGTGAGAGGCCGATGGCCAAGTGCAACCCCAGGAAGCCTGAACCTGTTCTGGATGTTCACCTTTGTGCACAAACTGTTCACCCTGTTGACGGCAACACAACTCCCACACATGACATGGGGAGTACAAGTTGGACCAATGTCTCAGACAACTGTGGCCCCGATACTGGGGATTTTGTCTACCAGGACTTTCAATTCATCTAGGAACTTCTGATTGCAATATAAATGTACAGCACTAACCATCCTATGCACTATTCACACAAATGTATCACAATAAACACACTAATACACCATACTTGCCTCTGTTGTGATTCCAACGTGGGTGCTGTCATGGGGATGATGAACTGCAAAATTACAATGTGTATGCAAACTGCAACAGCAACGTGACACATATGAGGGAGACACACCTCCAGGGCTACACAACACATACACACCTAGGCCATCTGACTCATTGCCTACACTGATGTTGCCAGGAAAGACGGTGCAATGCACAGACACCACACCTATTCCCAGTTGTAGTCAAGTAGCCCACAGGTGCAGTAAGCAAATGGCAGTCAAATGTGTGACCACAGACAACGCACATCACAAAGTGAAGCACAGGTTTATTACACAGTTGCAACATGTCGTAACCACTACAGATGCAAGGTAATCCCACCTGGCAGCGGGCACACAGTCAACAACTGTAGAAGGAAGGAAGTCCATGGGTGTGGCGCACATCACCTGTAGGGACACAACAGCTACCACCCTGGAAGTACAATCACGTCGTCGGTGGACACAGTTGACCAAACGAATCTGAAAGTACCCTGTGAAGGACAGAAATGACACACAGTCAAAAGCAATGGAGAACAGGACAGAACAGCAAAACTCATGCACAATACATGTTACAAGATACCCACCCAGAACCAAGTTAGCATGTCAACACTGTTGGGGAGTACAGACCACCTGTAAGCACACATCGCTACACACATCCAGTCAAGTAGCCCATGGACACACTCCAACAGCACCAGAGCACCACCTACACATATCATGCCAACTCACATCATTGACATGACACCTCAGGATACTCACATTCAGCTAAAGAAGTTGGTGATGAGCTGTGTGCGGACATCACCATCATCACTGGCATCGTGGTCCAGGCCAGGATCCTCCACAGGTGGCGGATGTTGGTCATTGTCATCCTGGATGAGAGGCAACTCCTTCCGCACTGCCAGGTTGTGGAGCATGCAGCAGACGATGATAATCTTGCACACCTTCGCTGGGGCATATGGGAGGGACCCTCCTGTCTTGTCGAGGCAGCGGAAGCGGCTCTTCAGGAGACCAAATGTCCGCTCAATCACTCTCCTGGTCCGACCATGTGCCTCATTGTAGCGCATCTGGGCTGGTGTCACAGGGTTCCTGAGGGGTGTCAGCAACCACGGCATGTTGGGGTATCCCGAGTCACCTACGGACAGACAAGTGCACATTAGCTGACTTGGAAAAGTGGGCGGAATACTACAGATCAGATCACACACAATGGCACAAAGTCAGTACACACCGACAAGCCAGGCACGCTGGTTCTGCATCTGTGCCATCATCCTGGGGATGCGACTACTCCTCATCACAAAGGCATCGTGTGCTGAACCAGGGAAACGGGCACACACGTGTGTGATGGTCATGTCTGCAAGACACACCACCAGTGCATTGACCGAGTGGTAGTGCTTGCGGTTACGGTAGGCCTGCTCCTGGGCCTGTGGTGGTACCAAAGCCACATGTGTCCCATCAATGGAGCCAATGACATGCGGCATCCTCCCCAGGGCATAGAAGTCACTCTTCACGTCAGTGAGTCGTTGCAGTCTAGGGAAATAGATGTACCGGTTCAGGTATAGCAACATTGCCTCCAAAACATCGCGGAGCACACGGCTGAACATGGTCTGTGACATCCCACCAGCAGTCGCCACAGTATGTTGGAAGGTACCGGTGGCAAAGAAGTGTAGGGCTGCCATCACCTTCACCTTGGGGGTCAGTGCTGTAGGATACGGCCGGCCAGGCTGCAAATGTGGGGCCAACTGCACTGCCAAATCCTCAATCAGCTGCCTGGTGAAGCGGTACCGTCGGATGCTGTCCCGTTCCACCATCGTTGCCAGGTCTGGGAATGGTCTATGGACAGCAGGAGCCCTGCAGTGCAGAGGAGAAGAAAGCAAGATTGTCAGTCACCCCACATATGCGGCATTGAACACACTCAATATCACATCATACATCATTATGAGGCACAACTACATGAAGTGTGCAGCTCCGTAAGGACATGTATGGTACATACATGGCCAACATCTGTCATCACGGTTCAACAAGTGGCATCAATAAGTCCCAGGTTGGCCCACTGGATATCATGAGGCCGTGTCACAGTTCCCATCTCCTGCTGCCATGTCACAATCACCCCCCACAGTGACATGTGAGGACAGATGTGCCCCAGGCATCACAGCTCAACGACAGGTACATTCCCAGGGACCCTGTATTGCCACATGGACACTGGCATTACATGGAGTATCAGGTATACACCACAGCAAAACAACCATGACCCCCACAGGTAGTGGTTCCACTTGCCTCTGCAGGACAGACATGGGCGTCTGTGACACACACACGCACAACATCAAAGTCCATGCACACACAACGTGGATGTGGAGACTGTCTCCCATTGTGCACATGAAATCAGAGACATTGTAAACACTACATGCACACAGACTGTGGAGGACCATCACTATTGTGCCACTGGGACACCCTGGCTCAAACATACCGTCCCACATGGGACTCACGGGGTATGTGACATGACATACACATACACCACCGTGAAATGTGACCATGGCACATGCACAGATATGAACAGTTGCACATCACAGTGGTCATGTACACGTAACACCCAGGATCCTGTCCCCATGAACACGTGCACAGCCTGGGGGTGGCTGCCCCCAGGTGACACCCACAGGACAACATGTACACCAACATACACACATGCAGCCTTACATGCCTTATGATACAGTTTGGACAGGCTGTGGTGTTGTAGGTGTGCCCCTCACTCCCTGGCAGCTATCTGTGGCTGGCATATGTTCATCTGAGACAGGCATGGTGACATATGCCAGTCACTTGTACAGGGATGCGTTGAACAGCAATGGACCGATCGGTGTGCCCGGCCGGCCCATTGCATTCAATGTGTGCGGGTACGCGTTGTACCCCTGTACGCGTTGAACAGCAATGGACCGATCGGTGCACCCGGCCAGCCCATTGCATTCAATGTGTGCGGGTACGCGTTGTACCCCTGTACGCGTTGTACAGCAATGGACCGATCGGTGCACCCGGCCGGCCCATTGCATTCAATGTGTGCGGGTACGCGTTGTACCCTGTACGCGTTGAACAGCAATGGACCGATCGGTGCGCACCCATTGTCAATGGCCTAGCCTGGCAACGGACGCGTTTTCGAAATTCGAACGAGTCGGTTGCTGGAAATTCAGTTGGTCACCCACAACAATGTTGCAAAATCATGTATGTCATGAAGTTGAAGATTTGAAGGATGCTGTGGGCGTGTATTGGTGCTGCTATTCCATGGATTGGCCAGATTCAGAAGATGCAAACGACTTGGACCTATCACTTTGGACACATGGGACAGTATCTGCCTCTGCAGCACATATATATTGCTGGCTGTTCCCCTGAGAGCTCACTTGCCTGCACTACATGCTCCAGGACGACATCTGCCACTGCACTGCTGCGGTCTCTGCCCCCTCTGGACCCTGCAATGGCACGTACTGTGGAGAGAGCCCCAGCCTTCAGCCTTGAGGAGAACCAGGCCCTGCTGGACAGCCTACTTCCACAGTACAGCAAGCTGTATGGGACACCAGGGGAGCAGGTGAGTGTTCTGTGCACTGCCTTTCTGAATGTGCATTTTGTCTGACTAGCAAGGCTGAAAGTCTGCACGCCACTGGCTAGCAGGCTCACTGAGTAGTTGTCACCCCCATAGTGTGTAGTGACATGCACTGGACAGGTATGGTGCAGTGACAGTGCATTTGAACAAGGTTTTACTTCCCATGCAATGATACCATGTAGTGACGTCTGGCAAACTGTCCATGGGCAGCGTTGCACTGCCTGTGTACATCATGTGCCCCTGTGATTGAGACATGTATATACAACTGTTTCATGCACGGATATGTTGCATGTGTAGTAATGGCCTTTTCACTTTGTCATCCTGACAGGTTAATGCCCATCGGAAGCAGGAGATCTGGAAGGACATCGTCCGGGCTGTCCAGTCCGTGGGGGTCTACAAGCGCCGGATCCGCAACTGCCAGAAGAGGTGGCAGGACCTTCGGGGCTGGACCCGGAGGATTGCACGGGTCCAGCTGAAGCTGTCGCCTCCTCGCAGGAGGGGCGGAGCACGGACCCTGACCCCCACATGCTCCAGATCCTGGCGGTGGTGTTTCCAGACCTGGATGGGCAGCTGAAGGCCAGACAGCAGCAAGGAGGGGGTGAGTCAAAGACTGCACTGTGAACTCTGTATTACATGCTATGTGCCCTCCTCTGGCCTGGTTAAACTGCCACAGTACAGCAGTCATGTTGTCCAGGAGCCATGTCCCTCTATTGTGCACTGCCCACTCCTCATCTGATACCCAGGTGTGGCCCTTACATTCAGGGAATTGTGTCACTTGGGACTGTGTCCTTGCAGTTTGCTTCACTCAAGGTGGGGGACAGCATCTGTTTCCCTAACTCTGTTGTGGGCATCATGGGTGGGTCCATTGTTCACACAATGCCTGTGTTCGGACATGTAATCTGCGTGTTGCTTTGATATGCGGTCCACTTGCTGAGCTGAGCCACCACATGTGCCTGGGGTATCTGGCACACACCCATGCAGCGGGTGGGAACAATGTTTGGGCCCCAGTAGTGTGCAGATTACGTGTGTGTCACATACATAGCCAGCTATCCACTGTCCAGGGCTCATCCCTCATTCATGTGGGGCAGGACAGTCATGCCTACTCCAGCCCATCCAATACACCTGTACTCCCACTCCCGGGTATCAGCTGACACGTTGTGCGCAGTGATTTGACCCCTCAGGTATCTGCCTCTGTGTCAGTGTGCTGTGGATTTGTTGCCAGGACTGCTGGGGTGTTTCTCGGTAGGGGCTCAGCATGCCACTGGAGATGTGACCATAGGAGACGATACTTGTGTGTCACATAGGTGTTTGATCAGCTGCCCGTGCAGACTGGGGTATGCGAATGTGAAGTTCAGGCAGCTGTTTCCCATTCACAGCAGATTGTGAGGGGCTCAGGTTCAGAAAGTAGTGTCACAGGTCTCCCATATGTCCAATCGGTATGACCTGGACAGATGAGGGTTAAGATGATGTGTTGTGTGGGGGATGTACATGTGCACTTGTGCAGCTCCAGGACTTGCATTCCCCATGACCTACTATTGTGACACAGTGCAGAGTGTTGTTGTCTGGCTGCCAAGTCATACATCACTGAGACAGTGATGTATGACTTAGCAGTCATGCCTCCGCCATGGCATGTGTCTACTTATTGGTGATCCTGCAGGGGAGTGACATGTGCTACATGCACACCATTGTGGCGATGGCTATCAGGACATGGGTGCATCATGGTGTCTGTCGCTGGGATGCATCACATGCATTTCCTATTTGACGCTGGGCATCCCATTCATCCGGAAACCTGTACTGACTCAGTGGCAAGAGTTGTGATGTGTGCATGTCCACATGCTACACCGTGTCCTCTGCACTGTCCAACTACTGTGTAGGTGGTGCATGTGTCCACACTGGGGTGTTGCTATCCAACAGACACCAGACAGATGGGTGCAAGGCCATGTGGGATGTGAGTGCCATGGTTGGCATCAGACTGACAATTGGCTTCTCCTGTTCAGTTAGGGCACTTTTAGCAATGTTCAACTAATGATGCCAGGGCTTGCTCTGTAATGTGCTGTGCTCACAGTGGTGTGTGCGTTTGGTGCAGGTGACTGATGTCTGTCTGTTTCCCCATTGTTTGCAGATACATCCACGGCCACGGAAGGGGACAGCTCCACGGACCAGGAGGAGCCGGAGAGCCAGACTGGGTCAGCAGCCGAGAGTGGTCGGAGGGACCCAGTGGCACGGAGGGCGAGGGGAGCCACACCGAGGAGTCCTCAGCAGCATCCACCTCAGCTGAGGACCACAGCGGCTCGGAGGATGACTCCCTTATGGAGGCGGGTGTCAGCAGCCACCACACCCCAGCTAGTGTTGCTGTCCCCGCCACCACCAGCACCACCACCGCCCTCCCATCGGCTCTCATTCCCCAGGTCCGTGGAGGCTCCCATGTTCGGGAGCGTGTCTCCTTTGGGCCAGGCACCGCACCCCCTGCCCCTGTGTCCCCTGCTGCCCTGAGTGAGGAATCTGTGTACCTCCTTCGCCAGCTCCATGTAGGGCAGACAGCCATGCTGAGTGTCCTCCATGCGCACACCGCTCTGTTGACTCAGCTGGTGTCGTTCATGGAGGGCATCTCATCGGGCATGTCTGACCTACAGAGGGGCAATAGGTCCATGGACTCCTCCCTGACGGCAGCAGTGTCCCTCCTCAGACAGTCCCTCACCCCTCCTGCCTCTGCTCCATCCACACTCCCCAGCACCTTACCCGTCCCAAGCACACACACACACCGGCACAGGCACACACCAGCACACACACGTCCAGCACACAGACACACACGCCACAAACAAAACGCACACGCACGCACAGTCAGGGGACTGAAACCAGACTCACAGGGGATGGGGCCCTGGAACACACACACGCATCCACGAGCACTGCGCAGTCCTCAGTTGCCTATCCCTCCAAAGCACCCTCCCTTGCCTCACCTGCAACCCCAAAGACCCAGCGGCTCTTCCTCAGTGACCTCGGCCTCTTCCCCTCCGATCCAGCTGATACAGCATTCAGGGGGAAGAGGAAGCCCACCCACACGGAGCAGAGTGCCCCTCGCCCCCGGACACCCTCCCCCAGGCGCAGACAGACTGAGGCCCCCACCCGCAAGTCCCCCGGAGTCGTAAGAGCAAGACCCCGCCGCCGCCCTGCAGCTCAGGCACCAGGTCTCCTTCCTCCATCCCTCAGGCCCCCACTCCACAGGTGCCCCCACCACACCCTGCCCCAGGTTCCCCCACCCACAGATATACCATCCCCAAGAGGATCCGGCCTTCTCCCCCTGCCACTTGCTCTCCCGGCACCACACCCCCGCTGCGCTTGTCTGTGCCACTGATGTGGTGAGGGTGTCCTCCCCCTCTGTCCAGCCCACCTTGCCTGTTCCCCATTCTCCTCCCCTGGTGGTAGGCACTGCAGTGGAGTCCACTACCACCCTGTCTGACTTGGGCACTGCAGTGGCGAACCTGTCCACTCCATCTGCAGGGTCCACTGCAGTCGTGCCGGCACCCACAACATCTGAGTCATGCCCCCCAGTTGTGCCGGCACACACCATGTCAGACACCTCCACTGCAGTTGTCAGTGGCTCTCCAGCACCCACCACCCCTTCCCTGCCTCCTCCTGGTGAGCCCTGATCCTGTCCCTGCGGTGCCTGGCCTGCCCCCCCGGTTGCCCTTCCTAGTGGATTGTCCCTGGTTTTGTGCAGTGCAGGCATGCATAGGGTGACATCTGCCACTGTCACCCTGTATTGACTTACTTGATGGACTGGCCATTGGCCTTTGTTGGAGCATTACTGTTCTCTGAGTTTTTGGACACACATATGCTGAATAAAGCAACTTTCTGTTCTCTAGTGCTTATGCTTCTGATGTACATGTTGTTGATGATGCTAACCATGCCCTTGCTGCAGTGATGGTGATATTTGGTCTCATGATAATGAAGTGTTACTGTGCAGGAACACATGTGGTCCAGGGGGAATGTGTCCTATCCTGTGGTGTATCCATGTCATCCATAGCAGCATCTGAGGGTGTCATGTGTTCAGTATTTGGCAATGGGATTTCCTACTTACATTAGCAATTTCACATCTGTGGCTTCCACCCCTGCACATCTGTTGTGCCTGCCATTGTTCAATTCGTCTACTTCCCTGACCGTGTGGCCATCTCCACTGGACATGCAGGTTTGGGCATCAATGGGGAAGGACTCATCTGTGTTGTCAGTGCAACATTGCTATACAAGTGTGTTGGATCTGTGCTGATGATTTCGTTGGCACTCCCATGACCAGGCTGATGTGACGGGAGCCCTCATTTGGTGCTAATTGTTGATTGTGTGACCAAGTGCTCAGCTGACATGATGGGGCCCTACTGAGGCAACATATGGCACAGCTTTCCTCACACAGGAGTGGAGTCCCCTCATGGCAGTGTGTACTCCTGTGACATTGCCTGCGCCCAAGATGTGTGTTGTATGAGCATGTCTGTGTGTTCACTTCCGTTTTGCTGTGCATGCTGTGATCCCTAGTGTTGTACCTGTTTGTGATGCTTGCTGAGTTGACCTATGTTCCCCCAAAGTCTTCTCCCTGGGTTCTCTGTGATGTGGGTGCATGGCACATTACTGGTCATCAGGGTGTCACCCATAGGTGTGTTTGCTGTCAGGGCTGAGTTTGTGTGCAGACGCAGATGGGTCACAGTCAGGTTTCCCCTTGGCACTTGTTGTTTACACCCGTCATGTGATTTCCAGTTTGTGTTATCTTTCAGTGATTGTGACACGTTGTGTGTGTGACTGCTGGCACTCCTCAGGATCCGGGCTGCAATGTTGGTTGTTGTCTATGTGTGTTCTTTGTGGGTGACCTTGGCTTCTTCATTGGTGTGTGACTGTGGCTGGGATCCCATTGGTTGGTGTGGTATTGCCGTCATGTCCATGTACAGCGTAGTGTGCAGTGTGTCAGACGTTCAGGAGTCTTGTTGAGTGGCCATGTGTGATGTGTTTCTGCACCTTGGTTCCCACCCACCACCCTGGGATTGTCATGGGTGCATGTGCAATGTCACCAGTGCATGTGTGCTTCACTGCTGCACATTGTTGGAGGTCGAGGTGTGTGGTGTTGAGTGTGTGCAGATGAGAGTTGTTGCCCGGCTAGACCCCTGCCTCCATGTTGGCCTTGGCTTACTGGCCGTGCTGATTGATTTGTGCTTGTGTAGGTGTGATGGTAGTTTGTTGCTCAGGACACATGACTGTGGTTCACAGTGTGAACGACATTTAGCTTTGTCATCACAGTGGGATTGTAATGCAGCCCAGGGTCACCACATTGTGGGGGCCCTGGAAGGTAGTGCTGTGGTGTGTCTGTGTCTTGCTGTGTCAGTTGCTGTTCCTACGTGCCTGTGTGACATGTGTGATTTGTGCTCCCTCTCATCTGACAATGCCTGATTGCCCACATAGGGGATTTGGATCCATGAGTTACCTTTGTGTGGCACTGTATGCACATCTGTATAATTGGTATTCAGGCCTCCTCATGTGTTGTGTGGTTGCCTGGGGACACTGTCACCCCCCCCCCCTCACCTGTTGTGTTTGATGTGCAGTGTGGGTCTGCCTGTTTGTGTTTGTGCATCTGCACCACTGCATTGGCATATCTTAGGTGTGCCATTGGCTGTATGTTGTTTGGTGGGTTTCCCCTGCTGTCCATGGGACTCCTAGGTCATCAGTCAGCACAATGATCATGGTTTGTGTGTCCCATTGCTGCCATGGTATGGTATCTGTTCACCACACATCTACAGTCTCCACAGGGTATCTGCATTTGTGTGCCCATTGGTGCAAATATGTGGGTCTGCATTCTGATGGTCACTTCTGTCATTGTGTCATTGATGAATGTTGACTGTGTCAGCCCCCATGGGTGTTGTTTGTCTGCACATGGCCAAAGGTATGTCTTATTTGCACTGCAGTATTTGCCTCCCCAATCTATGTTGCAATGGGACACATGCACTACTTTGCCAATAATGTGTTTTATGTTCTGTGACCAGGAATCATCCATGCAGTTTGGCAGTTGCAGCTTTTCTTTGTCAACACTTACATTTTGGTCACTGTGATGATGGGGGTTTGGACCCCATTGCCACAATGTTCAAAATGTGCTTCAGCTATGGACCCCACACTTACCTTTTGGTCACTGTGATGATGGGGGTTTGGACCCCATTGCCACAATGTTCAAAATGTGCTTCAGCTATGGACCCCACACTTACCTTTTGGTCACTGTGATGATGGGGGTTTGGACCCCATTGCCACAATGTTCAAAATGTGCTTCAGCTATGGACCCCACACTTACCTTTTGGTCACTGTGATGATGGGGGTTTGGACCCCATTGCCACAATGTTCAAAATGTGCTTCAGCTATGGACCCCACACTTACCTTTTGGTCACTGTGATGATGGGGGTTTGGACCCCATTGCCACAATGGTCATGGCCTGCTTGCATTGTGGGGGCCACACACATATATGTGTGGCACATGTGATAGGGGGTCACATTGTATGTTCAAAGTCATGTTCAGTGTTGTAGGCATTTGACACAGTCTACACACGCTTGTCATGGTGTTGGGGGGGGATGTCTTTTTCTTGCATTCCCTAGGTTGTGGTGTGCTGGTTGTGTCTTGCATTGTCCATCCTATGAGTGGGGGTGGTGTTGGTGGTAGGCATCCAGCCCCCCATGGGTAGAGGTGGTAGTAGTGACAGGCATCCAGCCCCCTGGGTAAGGGTGGTAGTGGTGGTAGGCATCCAGCCCCCCTGGGTAGAGGTGGTAGTAGTGGAAGGCATCCAGCCCCCCTGGGTAAGGGTGGTAGTAGTGGTAGGCATCCAGCCCCCCCTGGGTAAGGGTGGTAGTAGTGGTGGGCATCTGGCACCCCCCTGGCTAAGGGTGGTAGTAGTGGTAGGCATCCAGCCCCCCTGGCTTAGGGTGATAGTACTGGTAGGCATCCAGCCCCCCCTGGGTAAGGGTGGTAGTGGTGGTGGGCATCTGGCACCCCCTTGGCTAAGGGTGGTAATAGTGGTAGGCATCCAGCCCCCCCTGGGTAAGGGTGGTAGGTGTGGTAGGCATCCAGCCCCCCTGGGTAAGGGTGGTAGTAGTGGTGGGCATCTGGCACCCCCCTGGCTAAGGGTGGTAGTAGTGGTAGGCATCCAGCCCCCCCTGGGTAAGGGTGATAGTAGTGGTGGGCATCTGGCACCCCCATGGCTAAGGGTGGTAGTAGTGGTAGGCATCCAGCCCCCCTGGCTTAGGGTGATAGTAGTGGTAGGCATCCAGCCCCCCCTGGGTAAGGGTGGTAGTGGTGGTGGGCATCTGGCAACCCCCTGATTAAGGGTGGTAGTAGTGGTAGGCATCCAGCCCCCCCTGGGTAAGGGTGGTAGTGGTGGTGGGCATCTGGCACCTCCCTGGCTAAGGGTGGTAGTAGTGGTAGGCATCCAGCCCCCCCTGGGTAAGGGTGGTAGTTGTGGTAGGCATCCAGCCCCCCTGGGTAAGGGTGGTAGTAGTGGTGGGCATCTGGCACCCCCCTGGCTAAGGGTGGTAGTAGTGGTAGGCATCCAGCCCCCCCTGGGTAAGGGTGGTAGTAGTGGTAGGCATCTGGCACGCCCCTGGCTAAGGGTGGTAGTAGTGGTAGGCATCCAGCCCCCCTGGGTAAGGGTGGTAGTTGTGGTAGGCATCCAGCCCCCTGGGTAAGGGTGGTAGTAGTGGTAGGCATCCAGCCCCCTGGCTAAGGGTGGTAGTGGTGGTAGGCATCTGGCACCCCCATGGCTAAGGGTGGTAGTAGTGGTAGGCATCCAGCCCCCTGGGTAAGGGTGGTAGTAGTGGTGGGCATCTGGCACCCCCATGGCTAAGGGTGGTAGTAGTGGTAGGCATCCAGCCCCCTGGCTTAGGGTGATAGTAGTGGTAGGCATCCAGCCCCCCTGGGTAAGGGTGGTAGTGGTGGTGGGCATCTGGCACCCCCTGGCTAAGGGTGGTAGTAGTGGTAGGCATCCAGCCCCCCTGGGTAAGGGTGGTAGTAGTGGTGGGCATCTGGCACCCCCATGGCTAAGGGTGGTAGTAGTGGTTGGCATCCAGCCCCCTGGGTAGGGGTGGTAGTGGTGGTGCGCATCCAGGCCCCTGTGTGCATATGTGGCATTGGTGATGGGCATCCCGCCCCTATGGTGCTGCTGTTGCTGGTGTAAGTAAATTCTGCATCCCTCTGTGTGTGTGTGATGTGTCGTGTACGTGTTGTATGTTTTTGTGGTTGGTGTCTGACTTACCTTCTGCGCCGTACGCGTCCGTGCCTGTTCCGGTAGTAAATGTAGAATATTGGTAGGATCGGGACGAAGGGATTCATGGTTGGTTCGTGTCGTTCGTCTTTCTCGTTGCTTCGCGTCGTCCTCGTCGCTGGTGTGTTCGCCTCGTAGCCGTGGATCGTGTTGTGGCGCGAATCGGAGCTTATGTGCGCCTCTCCCGGAACTTTGATGTGCCGGACGTAGCGACGGGTTCGGCGCGTACGGAAAGCGCATCGTACTTGTTCGGCCGGACGGGGCTGCATTTTCCCTTCCGTGCGACTCGATTCTGCGTTTCCGGATTCGCCTCGGTCGGAGAACAGGACCTGGATTGGGTGAGTACGACTCGGCCAGATTCTATGCTGTTGTGCGCATCGTACTTACTCGTTCGGAATGATGTACGGATCGGTCGGGAAACAGGCATTCGCGTGGCTTTTTTTCCGACCGAATGGTATTGGGTGCGCCTCCGACCGAGATCGGAATCGGCCCCTATATAGTTTTATAAGTAAACTGCATGTTAGTGGGAACGTTTTTGACCATTTCAAATGTGATTGTTTAAAGATGAACTGAGAAACATTCCTGGCCTGATGACAATGCAATTAGTGAATAAGGCAAGTCAGTGGTCATGTGTATCCTATATGCGGACTAGAAGAGTTTAGTCTTTCAAATCCCTCCAAATTGGTTTTATTGTACAGCAAGAATTCTGAACTCACATACTGGAACGTGCTCTCGTATGTGATAATGAAGACAAAGGTGGCTCTGTAAAAGAAAAAAATTTGACTAGGATGACATAATGAGACCCGTTTATGGGTCAAATACATTACAGTTAGGCCGAGTAGATTATTCAAGTTACTAGACATGCAGGTCTAGTAATATTTTTATGTTTTTTTGAGACCTGTTTAAAGTGTTTTGTGAAATACAATGCTGAAATATAAACCTCTGAGCATATTCTACGTGCTGCCTCCCTAGATGACTTCTTCAATTCTAAACACAAATAACCAAAACAGCTGACAGACCTATCCTCGCTAGAAAAATATATTGTAATTAAGGAAGTATACAAAGCTATTTCTAAACTTACAACAGATAAGACACAGGGTTTAAACCGCTTTTCAGTTGAGTTGAATTCTGAATTCTCAAGAGTCCTGGTACCAAATCTCATTATGCTTGTTCAACATTTTCTTTCTAATGGATGCGCATGGCGCTCATTTTTAGAGCCAATGCTGTACTTAATAAAGAAAAAAAGATAAGGATCTTTCCACCTGCAAAAATTACAGACCTATTTCTCTTATTAAGACTGTAAAATTTTCAACAAAAATGTAGCTCTTTGTCTTAAAGACTATATTACTCATCCGATAGGCATAGAACAATCCGAATTTGTTAAAGGAAGAAATATTAAAGACAACTCTAGGACCTTTTAAAATATTATCCATGGCGCTTCAAGATACGTGGCTCCATTGGTGGCTGTAACACTGAATGCGGAAAAGGCTTTCAACTGTTTTAGCTGGGTCTTGTTGAAAGCCTTGAGGTGACATGGTATTAGTCTCAAACTCCTACAATATATCATCCTCCTTTATACTGCTCCCAAAACTTTAGTTTTTATTACTGGAATTCAATCTCCTTATATTTACCTTAAAAGAGGTACTAGAAAGGGATAGCCCTTCTTCCCATTACTTTTCATATTATTCCTATAACCCTTTACGGAGATTATCCACCAATCTTATACATTTGCTGGATATAAATAGAACACTGCACAGATCAAATTTAAAGCCTGTGCCAATGACATAGTAATATGCCGGTCCAATCCCGTCATCATATTCTACAGTCACTAGTTATAAAATGAATACCAATTAATCTGATGTGATGCCGCTTAATATTGTTTAACAGCTATGCTCAAAGAATCTGAATCTTCATGGAACCCTACAAAAATGTTATATTTAGTAATGCTTTATGCCAATTTGATTAGTGATTCGTGTTAACTCAGAGGAGGTTAACAGTAAGATTGACATATTGTCTGATTACCCCTCTATTTTTCCTGGTGGGGAAGAATAGATACTGTTAAAATTATGTTACCAATTATCAACTTTTATTCGTCCATGCATCCAGTAAAACTCCCTTTAAAGTTTCTTAAAGTAATTGACAGTCCTCTGCAAGTCTCCTTTGGAACAAAACAAATTAGTTAAATAAGCATTAAATGATAAAGACAGCAGAGGAGTTAATTGTCTCAATTTCATGAATTATCATTCAGCTGTCATCATTCTCAAGTCTACTTCTCTGTCCAAAAAAGTTCTTCGAAATCAAAACACTTTGCAAAAAATTGAGTAGTCTTCATATACTCTTTCTCCTTCAAGGAGCACATTTGCTTTATACAAACACCCAAGTCATTTTCTTCCACTGTAATAAATGATTCCAGTTTACTGGCTAAGCCCTTTCTTTGGCAAACTACTCAGAAGCCCAAAGTATTTTACTTGTTCCTATTTGGTATAACACAAACATTAAGTTTACCAATAAAGTTCTATACTGGTGTGATTGGTTTGGCAGTGGTATTAAGAGTGGTAATCAATTAATCTCAATCAGTTTATGTCATTTCAAGAAATGCAAATCAAGTTTAATGTTCCAGATTCTTTCAGTCGTAAATATGGTTTGCTAATAGAAGCTATTAAACTTGAATATTCCCAACCATTCTGTAATAGATCTTGGGTAAGTTCAAAAGAACTTTTCTGCAGAAGGTAAAGCTTCCTATATTTATAAGAATGATTGTGGAACTGATTGGTCAAAAACACAAAGTTTAATTATGGGAAAAATACTTGAAACAAACTCTTCCTATTCCCAATTGGAACACAGATTGATCTAAAATGCATTCAACCTCCCATTCTACAAGCACCACTTAAACATAGTATCTCTTTTATAGTAGAATTTGTTTAATTCCTCAAGCTCTTTATAAAATGAGACTATCTAAGGATATCAATTGTTGGTCTTGTAATGATGGTGAGTGAAGTATAACATGCTTTTTGAATGTTTGAAAGGTATATTCTTTTGGAAACAAATTTGGACTACAGATATTTGTTCAGTTAGGCTACAATTTGATAAAATGTACATATTCCCTGGGGGTCCTTCCAATTGTTGGTCTATGAATCAGTTAACAGCAAAATGTGTCAACCTCCTTACTGCTATCACTCTACATGCAACTGGAAGAATACCAGTTACATTGCTTTCATCAAATGTTAGAATAAGGTTTGCCGCAATCATAGACTGGACAAAGCTCATTTATCCTTTTTAGGTCTCGGCCTGGCGTTGGAGCGCGCTTGCGCTCCTCGCCTGCGAGAGCTATAGTAAACAGTATGAAAGAGGGGGACTTTAATCCACGCCACTCTGTCACAACCTTTTTCCATTGGCTTAGGTAGTGATTAATGTATTTTCTGTGCTTCTGGTTTGCTGGCTGTCACTTTTGTTGACGCCCTTGCAGTTTTCGGATGCCGCCAGTGACAAGCGCATCTGTTTTCACTCAGCCCAGACGGCTTTTCTTATCCGCTTGTTTATTTAACAAGCAGATAAGAAAAGTCTTCAGAGGGCTGTGAGGCAGACGAGAGGAATGCGAATATTGCGCATTCTGCCTTGTCGTTTGGTGGAAAGGAGACTTTGAACTTTTTTTTTAAACTTGGGAAAAGCAGGAGTTGGCTGCGCTGACAGATTTTCACGTTTCAAGGAATGTGGAAGGGGCATTCGAAAGAGCAATGTTTTCACAGCTGGTGGGGTTGGCACTTCTTCCCCATACAGGAGAAAGCTTCAGGGATGTCCCGTGGAATTTCCTTTCCCAGAGGGCTCTCCCTTGCTCATGGCTGTGTTCCAGAAGCATGGCATTGTTGTGGAAAGCTTACGGATAGCGAAGCTGGATGGTCACCAAGCTTTTCACCAGGGTTAAAATGTTTGTGGGTATTTAGGACGGCCTTTATTATGTCTTCAAATTGGCACAGCATGAGAAAATTATAGTGAACTGAATCACTTTTTGGGACTTGCAACAATTTGGGTGTGAGCTTGTGTGTGGGTTAAACTTCTTTCTCCTGCAGAGCTAAACAGTATTGCTCTGTCAAATCTGACTCGTCTTTGTCAGCAACCTCTATACACTCCCCAACTGAACACATTCCTTAAACTCTTCTTTGGACTCAGGCCCTTCAGAGCGACAGTAATATTCTTCTAGTAAAGTGCACTCCACCCGAATACATAGGGAACAGTGCCACCTTGTGGACAGAGTCGGATATTGTACCTAAACTATATGAAATCTGGTTAATGTGCAGTCGGGATGTTTTTTCAGGACTGGAGCGGGCCACAACCAACACAATTCTAACTGGGCCAGTGCTGTATAAATGACCGACGTGTTGCGGCTGAAGGGAGCATAAGGACTGAGGACAGAATTAGGTAAGCAATTCTTGTTACTTATCCATCAAGATTTTTTTGCAGTGGAGTCTCTGGGGTGCTGGGATGAGCAGATGTGCTCCTGCCCCAGCTTTTTTTTTATCCCGGCCTCCTTGTGCCCCATCACCACAGCTGCTATATTTGTTTGGCGGTGACACAGAAAAACAATCATTTGCAATGCAATAGGTCTCGCATTTACGCGAGATTAAGCTATTGGCATTGTAAATGACAATGCGTTTTATTTATGTTTTAAAAACCAAAACATAAATAAAAGGCATTGTCATTTACAATGCCAAAAGCTCAAACTCGCGTAAATGCGAGACCTATTGCATTGCAAATGCTTGTTACAATTGGCTAGTAGGAGGAGTACATTGTGGCTGCCTTTGACTTCCTTCTTATCTACAATTGCTATCAATTATATTACAGTGGAAGGTTTGAAACATCCATTAAAACATTTTATGTCTTTTAGAACATATATTTTTTATTACATTCTGGACACTAAGTAATATTATTCCACTTTATGCTTTTTCTTATGTACACATAACCTGTAAGGCTTCTACTGTGTTGTTTTAAATTCTTAATTTCCATCTTTTTTCTTTTATTTCTTCCTTGGTGAAAGTTGATAAAATGCAGATATGATAGCAGTCTATTCCACACAGCATGTAACTATAGACAGGTTATTCATTGTAATAATGGAATTTGCTACTTAAGATTGTTATATGTTATCTGTAAATATATTCCCACTTATTCTAGCATTCCCATCAATTTTCAAGCATAGAGCAGTATGGTAACGGTTTACACCACATTGTGAGGCACAAATAACCTTGT
The DNA here is from genome assembly GCA_963921515.1 of Calotriton arnoldi. Taxonomy (NCBI): domain Eukaryota; kingdom Metazoa; phylum Chordata; class Amphibia; order Caudata; family Salamandridae; genus Calotriton; species Calotriton arnoldi. Next base: position 1,169,195 of record CAWUFW010005681.1, read on the forward strand.
CAGATACTACCAGCCTAACAATTCTAGACAAAAGAAAATTATATGCCAATTTTTCTGTGGAAAGTGTACAGGAGCTGCAGGAAACCAGGTTTGCCATATTAAAAGATTATAATTATCATCAATAAAAAATATGTTTACGTATCAAATCAATCAGTAGAACTGTTGTAGATGTGTATATATGGGAAAATCACGAGGTAGCAAAGGTCCAAAGTTAAGTAGCCTTTTAAAACTAACATTGTGACTCATACTTTCACGAGCAGGAGAGGGCACAACTTCCCTCAGTCAAGCATTGACACAGTCCCCGGACTCCCCACCAATAAGGGTCTCCCTCCGAGCTTTTTCGGGGGTGTGGCACAGACCACAGCCAGGGGGCAAATGATAGGCTAGAGGCTGGTTGAGGGCAGGGCTAGTTGGTATGGCTATTTAGAGTATAGGGGTCAAGAGTTCAGCCTTTCACTGACTCCATCAACCTGTTGGTAGACAGGGAAAGATTAGACAGTTAGATGGGCAAAGATGGGATAGTCCCTGTTTTACAGTGTATAAGACCGCGAGTTGAGATTGGGGCAGGTGAATTTGCGGTAGATAGCGCAGGCAAATTGGGGCAAAGTGAGGGAGGCGTTGTGCACTTTGTGCAGTACGGGTAGAGAGGATCTCCTGAAACCACTAAAAATTGATTAGGCATGGGGAATTAGTAGGCTGCAGAGATAAGCAGCTAGACTGTTGCAGCGTTGATCGATGCTTGTTCTCCTCCACGGTGCAGAAACTGTGACCATTATTCAGGCCCACCAAAGAAATTGAGGACACAGAGCTGCTGGATCACCTAAAGACAAGAAATGGCAGGCGGGGAGTGGCAAACAGAAAGGGAACAATGCTAAGGCTAGCACTGCAGTGCCACCCAGCAGCCTAGGGTGCGGGACCTCTAGTGGGCACCCAACAGGAATAGTGTCAGTGCAAAAGGGTACAAGGGCATGTGAAATTAAATCACAGACTGAGAAGGAAGAAAGGGAAATATTAGGTGGGCCAGAAGAAGTTGAGACAGATTAGCAGCAAAAATGGGAGCAATTACTGGCAAGAGAAGGCAAAGATGGTAAAGGGCATAATACTAACAGAGATTATGATGAAGTTGAAAGTATGAAGACTACAATAAGGTTTAGTGGGAATGAAGTAGCTATAAATTTTAGAGGAGGGAAGGGTTAATGAGTATGGGTGCTGAGTTCAGAGGTGGGAGAGCATGAGGGTAGAAAAGTTGGAACAACTTATGGATGCCAAGTATTTTCTGGCAGGAACCGCCTGGAGGCTGGACAATAGACAATCCTGTCAAATGCAGACAGGGAGGGCAAGGAGTTGCAAGATGAGCTTTTAATGGCTCATGAACATCGGTCTGAAGGGAAGAAAAGTTTTATGGTGGCCTATCTAACATCAAGGGATGGAGTTACCATCATCTAATGCAGAGTGGCGTTATATAATGATAGTCTGGGAGATGGTGAACAGCTGGGAAGGGGTATCTGGAGTGGTTTGAATGTGAAGGAGGAGTTGGTTCTGGATTACAACAAAGATAGTGATGATCTGTAGGAAGGGGAAGTGCATGAAAGTAGAGAGGTAAACATGGGAGTTCAGAGTGAAAGATGGATTGATAGGCACAGGGTAGCATTGGTGTCTTTCAGGTATCAAGCATGGACATGGTAGAGAACACCATGGATCACAGACTGGAGAGGAGAAGTACGTCAGAGAACAGGGAAGGGGAGAGCAGTGACAAAAGACAGTCAACAAACAGGCAGGGAAAATAGTGATTAGAGGGGGTTGGTAAAGAGGGGGGAGGCTCGACAAACTGATTTGGATGGGTGAGGGGGGTAATTGATGGCTGTGGGAAATTGGGGTTTCCTGAAAAAAGTGACAACCAAGTTTATATCGAAAGAACTACAGAGATGACCCTGGGTAAGAAATCAGTGTGTGGCAAAGAAGTACAAAAAGTAAAAGCAGATGTACTATAGGAAAAGTGGACAAAGAAAAAAATGGTGAACAAAAAAACCTAAAGGGATCACAAAATGAAACTGACATACATGTTTTTTTAATATACTTTTTATTGCTTTCATACTGAATCAACATAGTCAATAGTCAAGTCAATACAATACAAGCATCGAGCTCAGGCCGTGGGGCACAATGCAAACATCAAGCAGGTCAGGTTTTCTGCACAGGGACATACACAACAGTTTAAGGCAGCATCACTGCTGCAAACACTTAAATAGCCATAGCCATTACATTTGGGCCCAGTCATTAGGAGTCGGACTTCTCCACTCACCTTCCCCAGATTCGGTGAAACTTTGTGAGATACCCTCGAATTATACACCAGTTTTTCCAAAGCTGCACATAAGTCTATTCCACTGATCCACTCATGAAGGGATGGGGCCTGCCTATCTCTCTGGGGCCTGCCTATCTCTCCAGTGCCTAGCAAGATCCCTCATAGCCACCATGTATGCTGTTGCAAGGAGTGAGCGGGTCGGTCTGGAGTCTCCCACAGATTCCATTATCCCCAGAAGTAGGATATCAGGATCGCGGTACAGTGGGATACTGACCCCCTGCCCCATGTGTCTCTAGAGCGCTGCCCAGTACCCCTGCACCCCCGGACACGTCCAGATAGTCTGATAATAGGTGCCCGGAGAGGAGCCACAGCACAGGCACACTGGGTCACGGGCCCCACCCATATACCAGAGGCGTTCAGGGGAATAGTAAATCCTGTGAAAGTATTTAAGCTGTATTAGGCATAGTTGCATCAATATCGCCAATGTCCTTGGGCCATCATTGCGTCAACCCAGTCCTCGTCTTCTAGGGAACCAACGTCTTCCTCCCATCTGGATCTCAATGCCCCCAGAAGGGCGGGCGCGTTAGTAACCAGGGATTTGTAGAGCCGAGATATCCCGCCCCAACCTAGTGCGTCAGTCACCAACTTACATTCAGGCGGGTTGAATTCGGGAAGGGTCGCAATCTTGTCTATATAGTGCTTTAAGGCATACCACAACTGTAAGTAGCGATAAAACTGAGGGTGAGGAGGCAGACATGGAGCGCATGTGGCCGTCTCTTCAGACATCTCCCAAAGTGGAGATGCGCATTAGGTCCAAGAGTTCAAATACAGCTAGCCTTGCCCATGTCGGACAACCATGTTCCATGCCACGAGGGGGTAGCCATCATGTGTCCTGGCACTGTATATGGCAAAGCTCCGAGTACCAACAACTAATTGGGACCTGGGTTACCAGCGTAAGAGAATGCGGGGTCCCAGGCCGTATAGCAAAGAGAGCAAGCCGTGGGTCAGCAGAAGCGCGATTTCAAGCCTATGGCCTGGGTCCCCTCTGTCCACCTGGAACCAGTCGTCTATTATGACTAGCTGCAAGGCCCAGTAGTATAGATGAACATCTGCCCATCCCAGCCCCCCTTTGTATGAGTAGCGGCAGCACTTGGCAAACGATACCATAGGGGTCTTCCCCAAACAGAGAAAGGTGAATATATGTGACTGTAGTTCACTGAAGAACGAGGGCAGTATAACGTTGGGGTAATGCCGTAGCACCTATAGAAAGCGGGGGGACATCCACCATTTTGAATAGGGCCCCCCCGACCCGCAATCAACAGCGGCAGCTTAGACCATTCAGCCATATCTCGCCGTGTCCGAACCACCAAGGTGAGGGTGTTAAGGTCCCTGTTTCATGGGTGGGACAGTGCAACTCTCATGCCAAGATAGCGGAAACTATCACCCGCTTTCAGCAGCCAGGGGTCCACCCAGTCTCGTGACACCATTCCTTGGATAGGTTAGATTATATATGGGGATTTCAATGCCATTGAAGGCATTGTTTGTTGGATAAGAAGATGGACAAAATATGGCAAAGTGAATTTATCGATGTGTATAGACTATTGCATGGAGAAATACCATCACAAGAAGGGCCAAAGAGGAATGAGATTTGGCTAGGTGTCCCTGGGTATCTATAAACATAGAAACTTGGATGTTCACCTTTTTTATTTAGGCCAGCGTATATTGTGAGAAATATGCTGATACGGCGATCGTTATTCAAATATATAGACAAGTTAAGGAAAGCACAATTAGACTTTGTAGGTCTGGCATGGCTCAGATAGGATGAGGAGTTTAGGGCAGCCTGAGTGTTCACTCTGAAACAGATTCAGACATTCAAAATGTGCAGATAGACACCCCCTTACACAATGTTTGGGATTGGCACCTGGTGGGGGAACAGTGGAATACAGCAAGAGGGGATTGGACAACATTCTCAGTCTTTTCCAAAGAGCCCCTACAACAGTTAGATTAGACATGTTGCATATGTGGCTGTTAGAGACATAGAGAACAACCGTGAGCAAAAGAATTGACACATATTATTGCAGAGAAGTTGAAGGAGGAGGCAATGGAGGGTAGAACTGTAGGCCCAATGTTGGAAAGATCAGACAAAATGTAACAATTTCCCTATTAGGCCGGATTTCTAGGAAAACAGAAAGGGGTATCATTTGATTCTTCACATGTCCTGGCCATAAAGTGGTGTCAATTAATGACTTCATTTCATATGAAGACTGTACTGTGCATTATGCTAGTGTTGATGATGCCATCAGATTAGTGAGGATGTGTGAGAAGGGAGCCGAGCTACCAGATTGTGACATTAAGTCTGCTTTTTGCAGTTTGCCAATACTTCCTGCAGACTTCTCGATGCTAGTGATGCGATTTGATGGCACTATTACTGTGGACAGAGTGTGCTGCCTATGGACTGTGCGATTTTGTGTTCCTTATTCTGTACTCGTTTGCAAGGGGCATTATCTGAGACGACCTGCTACGAGTTGGTGACACACTATTTGGATGACTTTCTTCTTGTGGGTGGGGAAGAAACTGGTGAATTGTTTAGAGTTCTGGACAGTTTTGAGGAGCTAAATGCAGTTTGGGGGTTCCTCTAGCCTCTGAAAAAACAGAGAGGCTGTGCACGACATTCATTTTCCGAAGCATGGAACTCAGTAAAGTTGAAATGAAAGAGAAGCTGCAGCAGGATAACGTGATTACAATAAATAAAGGCTCTTATAAGAAGTGATGATAGCAAGACTATTAGAATTAAGAAAAGTGCAAACATCATGTGGACGGAAATTTTTTGTTTAGGTTGGTTAGGTATGGAAGGTCTTTTTGCCATTACTTTGGCAGTGAAAGCAGCCATGTATATTTGGCACCAATTGTTTTGGGATTTTAACAATGTTTCAATGTATCTGTTGGAAGATGAGACAGTATGGCAGGTGCACATTTTCTCAGAGCCTCAGCAGCAAAGGGTTTTGGTCTTTTTTGGGATGGTGTGCAGAGAAGTGACCAGTGCAGCAAGAGAGAAGCACGGCGTTCCTGGAATTGCTTGCATTGATGCGGATGTTATTGATATGGTGCTGAAAGTTGGATGACAGGCAAGTGTTGTTCAGTCTTTACAGTAGAACAGTGATCGAGTTAGTGAACAAGCAAAAGCCAAGAGATCTGAGGGTGGTCCTTTTGCTGAGGAGGTTTATATTAAAGTGTCTGCATTTCAACATTCTTTTAAAAATGTGCCCTTGCAAAGAACGAACAATAGTATTGCTTATGCTTTAGCTCGTTTGCAGGAGAAGAGGTTTTAGATGCTAACCCAGGGAGTAGAGAACAGGAAGATGGAGTTGACACAGGATATTTGGGCAATGGAAGAGTGAGAATAATAGAGCGAGTTGAGAAGTCCATCACTGCATCCACTAGAAGAGGGTATAGGTGGGTGATAGAAATGGGATTTTTGGTAGGCTAGGGCGTGGGCCAAAGCCAGGCAAAAACCACCACTCTAGTCAGGATAAGGGAGTTCACATCTAAAATAACTCCTGCTCACCCCTTGGTAGCTTGGCACGAGCAGCCAGGCTCATCTTAGAGGCAGTGTGTAAAGCATTTGCACACAACCCATAATAATACAGTGTACGCACTCACAAAAGGACACCACACCCAGTTTAGAAAATATCCAATATTTTTATATAATTAAAACAAGACCAAAAGCGATAAGAATCCACAATGCTATACTTTAAAATTCACAGTTCCAAAAATACGCTGATTAAAAAGAGTTCCTTGTGTGGATAGCTCCGTCCGGGCTACCACGGCGTCGTGAACAACAAATACAACAGTTCTGGCTAGTCGCGGGGTCGCGGGCCAGCTACGGTGTCGGGAAGACCCGCAAACAGTACCTTTTAGAAATGCAGGGCGTCGGCAACCTCTTGTTGGGCTTCCGAAAGCACGGCGTACGCAGGTGTCGGTTCCGGAGGTCGGTTCAGGAGTCGTCGGGGCCCTCGCAGTCACACGTGTTGCAGATCGATCTCCTCTCTGTTGAAGTCAGGAGCGCTGGCATCGGCAGGCGTCGGGTGCTGCGGTGCGAAGTGCAGCGGTGCGGTGCCCTCAGGTCGCGGTGCGAGCAGCGGCTCGGTGGCGCATCGGTGCATCGTCGGTGAGACCAGGTCGCGGTGGTGCGAGATGAAGTGCGGTGCTCGCCACGGTGCTGGCAGGTCACGGTGCAAGCAGCAGCGTCGTCGTCGTTGCTGAAGCGCTGTCGTCGGCTGACGAACTGGAGTCGATGGCGCCGTGTGACTTACGAGCGGTGCCCTCGAACCACGGTGCAAGCAGCGGCGTCGATTTCGGCGGGAAGTGGCGGCGTCAGGCAGGCCAAGGCGTCCTCGTGAAGCAAGGTGGTGCGGAATGTGGTGCACACAGGTCACGGTGCGAACAGCGGCTCGGTGGCGGCATCAACAGGCGTCGTCGGTGAGACCAGGGTCGCGGTGCGGCGTTGCGGCCGTGCTCTCTGCGGTGCCAAAGCTTCGGCGCGAGGCGGTGCGGAGTGCGGTGCCCACAGGTCGCGGTGCAAGCAGCGGCTCGGTGGCGGCGTCAACAGGCGGCGTCGATGAGACCAGGGTTGCGTTGCGGCGGTGTCCTCTGCGGTGCCAAATCTTTGGCGTGAAGCGAGGCGGTGCGGTGCCCTCAGGTTGCAGTGCAAGCAGCGGCTCGGTGGCGGCGTCAACAGGCGTCGGTCAGACCAGGGTTGCGTTGCGGCGGTGCCCTCTGCGGTGCCTTCGGGACACGGAGTCGGCAGCGGCGTCTGTGTCGTGGAGTTGCTTTTCTTCTGTTGCAGCACAAAACACACAGTCCCCAGTGCTGAGGGCAGAAGAACTTGAAGTCTTTGCTGTTCCTGAGACTTCTTGAACAGGGGGCAAAGCTCTACCTCAAGCCCTTGGAGAAACTCGCTAAAAGTAGATTGCAGAAAGTCCAGTCCAGGGCTCTTCACTGCCCAAGACAGAAGCAGCCACTGCAGGCCAACACAGCAAAGCACACAGTAAAGTGGTAGTTCCTCCTCACAGCTTCCCGGCTCTTCTTCTTGGCAGTCTTCTTGATCCAAAAGAGTTCTGAAGTTCAGGGTCTGGGACCCAGCACTTATGTCCGAAAATCTCTTTGATCTCTTAGCCAGAGAGGGCCTGCTGCCCGGTCAGGCCAGTTCTGCCTTCTCTGGTGTGAATTCCTGGCAGGAGGTGGAGACGGCATTTGTCAGAGACAGAGCAGGCCCTTTGAGGTGCAAGGAAATCTCCTCCCCTTCCCCATCGCAGCTCAGGTCTCTTCAGCCCTTCCTGACCTACCTAGACCAACTGGCGCCCCTCCTCCTCCCCCAGCCTCCTGTCATCCAAAGCCCAGACAGGCAATCCACATTCCAGCGAGAGGCACACGGGATGATCTGAGCAAGAAAATACCTACTTTCTAAAAGTGGTATTTTCAAACACAGAATGTAAAAATCACCTTCACTAAAAGAAGCATCTTTAGATTCTGAGTTCAGGCATACTAAATTCTACTTTTCTTACCGAATTCCTGGGCCAGTTATGTTTATAAGATGTTATAAACAAACCTCCCATTCTATCCTATGGGGAACTGGTAGCCTTGCAATAGTGAATTAGCAGCCAATTTTGCTTCACTATCAGGACATGCCACACACACCAGGGCATGTCCCACCTTTCACATACACTGCACCCTGCCCACAGGGGTACCATGGGCCTACCTTGAGGGGTGTCTGACATGTAAGAAAAGGAAGGTTAGGACCGCCAGTGTGTGCACTGGCCAAATCGACATAGCAGTTACAGCTAACGCGCGAGACTTCTGCAATGGCAGGTCTGAGTTACCGTTTTCAGGGCTACTCCCGGGGTGGCACAACCAGTGCTGCAGGCCTCGAGTAGCAGTACTTGATCTCACCAGCCCTGGCACACGCAGTGCACTTTACTAGGGGCTAACAGGTAAATCAAATATCCAATCATGGAAACACCCATCCATAACACAATTTCACACGAGAGACATATGCACTTTAGCACTGATTAGCAGTGGTAAAGTGCCCAGAGTCTCTAAACCAACACAAACAGGTCAGGGAAAATAGGAGGAAAAAGCAAAGTCTGGGGGTGAACCCGCTGAAAAGCCAAGTCTAACACAACCCCCTCCCGGCCTGAAAAGCCAGGTAGACTAATCAATCCCTTGATGTACTTCCTCGCTTGGGCGATAGAAACATAGACCTGGCCCACAACAGTGGGGGCACGTTCTGGTTCTACGCCCTTCCAAACCCAGTTGGATCCTCTGTCCTCACTCTCAGGGCCCAATAAGCTGACCCATGGGGAACCCTTCTCCCCTACCTGTGGACCATATCTGTGCAACAGCACCTAAACCTACTTTGCTCGCAGAATGTGTCCCCGGCACCTGGGCAGACAGTACCCACATGGCCAACACAGTGGGCGTGGCCCAGTCCACCCTCGGGGTGTGACCTCCTGTCCCCCTCCCAGGGGCAACTCTGTCCACCAGGACAGGCAGCCACAGTGGCCACTGACAGCTGTCAGTGATGAGAGCCAGGCCTTACGCCTTCCGGCCACTCCAACCACGGTGGCGTCAGAGAGTGGGGGCGAGCAGCCCCAGGTGCCTGGCACCCTTCTCCACTCTCCTCCCGCTGCCAAGTCAGGCGTGGCATCCTGACACTGGCCCACCAGCCCAGGGCCGCACCCTGCGGCTGGACAGGGGAGACTGGGGGGTGGCCTCCCACACCCTCTCCTTCTCCCTGGGGCTCTGTACCCTCCCACCTGGAGCGGTACCTCTGGGGCCTGTCAGGGCACCTGTGGTGGGTGTCCTGCCACCATTTGCCCACTCAGTTCAGGGGTGCTATCCTGCAACTTGTGCACCAGCCCAGGAGTCTGTACCCTGCAGCTGGACAGAGGAGACTGGGGTGGGCTCTCCCACACCCACTCCCTTTCCCTGGGGGGCTCTGTGCCCTCCCACCTGGGCGGTATCCCCTTCCCAGGGTTGTCAGTGGCACCCATGTGGTAGAGTGACCCGCACAACCCGCCCACCAGTCCAGGGGTGCTGTCCTGCAACTGGTGCACCAGCCTCTTAGGGTCTGTACCCCTGCGGCTGGACAGGAGACTAGGCGGGCTCTCCCACGCCCACTCATTCTCCTTGGGGGTTCTGTACTCCTCCCTCCCACCTGGGCGGCACCCCCAGCAGACAACCTGGTCAAGGACACTGCTCACAGTCGCCCTTCCCTCCAGGTCAGGTAGGACCTGAACCTGGCCTCCCAACCCAGGGACTAAACCCTGCGGTTGAACACTTGCCTGGCACACCAGGACTTCCTGGGGAGCACGCATGCCCCCCCGGAAGGTAACACATGACTCATGTGTGTCCCGTGACCATGATCTGCCTGGCGCAGATCTCCGCGCCCCTGTCCAGCTGACAGTGCGCGAAGATCACCTTATGGACGGAAGTGGTGTCTACCATGTAGTCCCGCCTCGGAGAGGCCCAGCCCTCTCTGGGCTGGCCTCCTGACCCACTGGTTCTCCCACTGGGGAACACATCCCCTCTCACTCTGGACTTCTGCACCTCTCCACTTAGGAGCGGCACACCTGAACACCAGAATCACTGGAGCTCCGCTACAGATGCTCCAGGTTCTCCTGACTCTAGGAGATCCCCCTCAATGGATGGCCTATCAGTACCAGCCTAGGCTCCCCACTTGGTGTTCCCTCCTGGAACCACCCAGGCTCTGGGACCGGGTTTCGGGCACCTTGGACAGCAGCCCCTTCCCACGCCTTCTCCGCGGAGACAGGACATGAGTCCCTACACCCTTCCCACGACACCGGGACCTATCTGGGCTACCATGAACCTTTCCCACCACCCTTGGTTGGGAAATACCCTAAGCCACTTCCTTCCGGGTCACCCCCAGAGGCTTCTCCAGACCCTATGGAATCCACCAAAAGGTATGCCTCCAGTGCAAGCTCCCTGGGGTCAGAAAACTCACACTCCACTGGGTGTTGGCATAGCTCTGGAAAACAGGGACTTAAAATATGCTCTCCAACAATTGAATCACACAGCCCCACACGTGTTAACCAAACTACCCTTCACCCATCCATCCAGTGCCTCGGACAAGTACCCCACATCATTCTCACAAGACTGGTGAGACAGTGTCTGACTGTTGCAGTCTCTCAACCCATACTCTTCTGGCTGGTCTTCATACTCACTTACCAGGGCTTCTATCGTGGGGGAACCCCTCTCCCTGCACCTCTCATCTAGAGTCAGTAGAGTGTCCCTCCCACTACCAGGAAAATGATCCCTGTGCCAGTTCCCCAATCCACCCTCAGGGACACTACGCACCACTGGAGTAACCTCACAATCCTGAACCCCTGGTGATGTCAACCCCCTCCTTGAAGCAGGGCCCCAAATCTGTGTGTGTGTGTGTGTGTGTGTGTGTGTGTGTACCTCATCCTCAGTACTGGACCTAAAACTTTTGCTGCCACCATCTGGGCTGGGCATAGCCCTACTGGCTTCCCAGTCCAGCTCTCTCATTTTCCAAACTCATGGTCTAAGATCATCTTCTTTTCCTCCATGGCTATTCTTTTGTCTTCCCTCTCACTTTCCATCTTGAGTTTCTCTAATTCGAACTTCCCTTTCTTCCCGCCTGTCCTCCAGCTCCTCTGGGGACAGGCCACTGCTGCCCTGGCCTGGAGGGCCCCCTCCCAAAAGCACATCCACCCTAGGGAGTAGGCTCCTCCGCCTCTCCACTGAGATCACCAGACTGCCCACTGGCACGTCCTGGCTGATACCCAGGCCCTCAGCGCCTTTTGTAGCTCCTCTTTCTAGTGAGGCCTCTGACTTGGACTTTCAGGTTTTTGCAAATACGCTTTCAATTCTTTTACATTGTAGGATTCCAACCTATCCTCCTCAAAGGCAACTTCAGGGATGTAACAGATGATGCAATTGATTCAGGCATGATGAAGTAGCAAGTTCAAATTGGCAAGATCAAAAATAGGCCAAAAGAAAAAGAACCAGTATGTGGTGCTGTAATGGTCTGCGATATGGTAGTAGTGCACACCAATCACTGTAAGTCAAGTGCCAACACAAGTCCTATCCTCACCGCTGACAACCAATTTTAGAAATGGGATTTTTGGTAGGCGTGGGCCAAAGCCAGGCAAAAACCACCACTCTAGTCAGGATAAGGGAGTTACACGTCTAAAATAACCCCTGCTCACCCCCTTGGTAGCTTGGCACGAGCAGCCAGACTTATCTTAGAGGCAGTGTGTAAAGCCTTTGCACATAACCCACAGTAATACAGTGTACGCACTACAACAGGACACCACACCAGCTTAGAAAAATATCCAATATTTTTATATAATTAAAACAAGACCAAAAACGATAAGAATCCACAATACTATACTTAAAAGTTCACAGTTCCAAAAATACGCTGATTAAAAAGAGTTCCTTGTGTGGATAGCTCCGTCCGGGCTACCACGGCGTCGTGAACAACAAATACAACAGTTCTGGCGGGTCGCGGGCCAGCTACGGTGTCGGGAAGACCCGCAAACAGTACCTTTTAGAAATGCAGGGCGTCGGCGACCTCTCGTTCGGCTTCCGAAAGCAAGGCGTCCGCAGGCGTCGGTTCCGGAGGTCGGTGCAGGAGTCGTCGGGGATCTCGCAGTCACACGCGTTGCAGATCGATCTCCTCTCTGTTGAAGTCAGGAGCGCTGGCGGCGGGTGCTGCGGTGCGAAGTGCAGCGGTGCGGTGCCCTCAGGTCGCGGTGCGAGCAGCGGCTCGGTGGCGGGGTCGGGTGGCGTCGTCTGGTGAGACCAGGGTCGCGGTGCGAGATGAAGGCGGTGCTCGTCACGGTGCTGGCAGGTCACGGTGCAAGCAGCGGCGGCGTCGTTGCTGAAGCGCTGTCGTAGGCTGACGACACTGGAGTCGATGGCGCCCCGGCGTCGGTGGGCCAAGGCTGCGGTGCGAGATGAGGCAGTGCGTCGTGTGACTTACGGCGGTGCCTCCGAACCACGGTGCAAGCAGCGGCGTCGAGTTCGGCGGGAAGTGGCGGACGGCAGGCAGGCCAAGGCGTCCTCGTGAAGCAAGGGCGGTGCGGAATCGCGGTGCCCACAGGTCGCCGAGTGCGAGCAGCGGCTCGGTAAGGCGGCGTCAACAGGCGTCTTCCAGTGAGACCAGGAGTCGTGGTGCGGCGTTGCTGCGGTGCTCTCTGCGGTGCCCAGGCTTCGAGCGTGAAGCGAGGCGTGTACGGAGTGCAGGTGCCCACAGGTCGCGGTGCAAGCAGCGGCTCGGTGGCGCGGCGTCAGCAGGCGTCGGTGAGACCAGGGTTGCGGTGTGGCGTTGCGGCGGTGCCCTCTGCGGTGCCAAAGCTTTGGCGTGAAGCGAGGCGGTGCCCACAGGTTGCAGTGCAAGCAGCGGCTCGGTGGCGGCGTCAACAGGCGTCGACGGTGAGACCAGGGTTGCGGAGCGGCAGTGCCCTCTGCGGTGCCTTCGGGACACGGAGTCGGCAGCGGCGTCGTCGACGTCGTGGAGTTGCTTTTCTTCTGTTGCGGCACAAAACACACAGTCCCCAGTGCTGAGGGCAGAAGAACTTGAAGTCTTTGCTGTTCCTGAGACTTCTTGACCAGGGGGCAAGACTCTCACCTCAAGCCCTTGGAGAAACTCACAAAAAGTAGATTGCAGAAAGTCCAGTCCAGGCCTTTCTACTGCCCAAGACAGAAGCAGACACTGCAGGCCAACACAGCACAGCACACAGCAAGGTGGTAGCTCCTCCTCACAGCTTCTCCGGCTCTTCTTCTTGGCAGTCTTCTTGATCCAAAAGAGTTCTGAAGTTCAGGGGTCTGGGACCCAGCATTTATGTCCGAAAATCCTTTGATCTCTTAGCCAGAGAGGGCCTGTGCCCGGTCAGGCCAGTTCTGCCTTCTCTGGTGTGAATTCCTGGTAGGAGGGGGAGACGGCATTTGTCAGAGACAGAGCAGGCCCTTTGAGGTGCAAGGAAATCTCCTCCCCCTTCCCCCATCGCAGCTCAGGTCTCTTCAGCCCTTTCCTGACCTACCTAGACCATCTGGCACCCCTCCTGCTCCCCCAGCCTTCTGTCATCCAAAACCCAGACAGGCAATCCACATTCCAGCAGAGGCACACGGGATGACTGAGCAAGAAAATACCTACTTTCTAAAAGTGGTATTTTCAAACACAGAATGTAAAAATCACCTTCACTAAAAAGATGCATCTTTAGATTCTGAGTTCAGGCATAACTAAATTCTATTTTCTTACCGAATTCCCTGGGCCAGTTATGTTTATAAGATGTTATAAACAAACCTCCCATTCTATCCTATGGGGAACTGGTAGCCTTGCAATAGTGAAAAGCGAAATTGGCTGTAATTCACTATCAGGACATGCCACACACACCAGGGCATGTCCCACCTTCACATACACTGCACCCTGCCCACAGGGTACCTTGGAGGCCTACCTGAGGGGTGTCTGACATGTAAGAAAAGGGAAGGTTAGGACCGGCCAGTGTGTGCACTGGCCAAGAGTCGACATATGACAGTTACAAACTGCGCGCAGACTTCTGCAATGGCAGGTCTGAGTTACCGTTTTCAGGAGCTACTCCGGGGTGGCACAACCAGTGCTGCAGGCCCCCGAGTAGCATTTGATTCACCAGCCCTGGCACACGCAGTGCAGCTCTACTAGGGGCTAGCACAGGTAAATCAAATATCCAATCATGGAAACACCCATCCATAACACAATTTACACATAGAGCATATGCACTTTAGCATTGATTAGCAGTGGTAAAGTGCCCAGAGTCCTAAAACCAACACAAACAGGTCAGGGAAAAATAGGAGGAAAAAGCAAAAAGTCTGGGGGTGAACCCGCTGAAAAAGCCAAGTCTAACAGTGGGCATGGCAAGAGTTCCAAGAGTGTGGTGGCAATATGTTCAGAGATACAGAAATACCGGTCCACTATACTGCACAAGTTGGGAGACGTACTAGAAGAGGAGATTCCGCTTAACCCCAATTCGTTATTTTGGTAGTGCCAGGGGATTTACACCTACCTTGTAAGAAACTATAGTTCTGTTCACTGGGCCTCATGGTGGTGTAGAGGGACGGAGCATGGGTCTTGAGGGGTTCAGGATGTCCCCACTAAGGAACAATGGACTGCAGGAATGGACACTAGCATGGGGGCTAAAAGTGTGGTATATGCAGTCAGGGGAAATTTAGGAAAATATGTGGCCATTGCAGGAAGGACTATGGTCTATAAGTAGAGGGTTCCTAGCCATCACAAGAATAAGCAAAGAGCACTGTCCACTTAAATGTTGTGAGGAGAAACTTGAGTTTTCTGAAGGCACTTCCTCTCCGCTCTCCCTTCCCCACTGCATCCCCCCCTCGCAATCACCTCCTGGAAACCTGTTGACAGTAATGTGCAACTCTCTCTCTCCAGTGTACCCTGACATGACAAAGGATATCCTTGTGCTTATATTAACATAATGTGTGTATGCTCATATTGTTTGTTCATGCATAAAATGCTTATAAAAATAGCTGACAACAAAAAAGTGTGGTGGGAAGAGGACAGCTGATGCTAACAAGGGTAGCCTGTCTAAGAGAGAAGATTTGTTGCGTTTAGTTTAAATGTTGATAGACAAATGCTTTTCTAAAGTGAATACAGATAGCAAGCTGGCAGGAGTTTCCTTTTATAGAAAATATGGTTGAGTTATGACCCGGCAGAAGAGGAGTTATTAAGGCATATTTTTGCAGGTTATGGTCGGGTGAAGGAAAAGGTTTTAAAAGGAGGTTCCTATTAGTTTTGAGTTATTGTAAAAGTTGATAGAGGTTATGTGTTGCTTTGACAGATTTGAAAAGCCTATACTTAAGTTGTGTATGTTATAAATGTTTTATGGGTCTTTCCGGGTGTCAGAATTACTAGGTTAAAAAGACAGGAAGGGTAGCAATGGCAAACTGCAGATTTGGATGAGGCGATCTAAGATGACCAAGCAAGTACAGTAAGCTGGGTGTGGTTGAACAGAGGGTGAGGCATGATATTTGACCAGCTAGGACCTGGCAAGAATTCCTGGTATGGCCAGGGACAAAATTTGGCAAAGTTTTTTGCCACATGGAGGGATCATGGATGCTGGCCTCCAACTTATTACACGTTTTGAGGAAGACATCAGGCTTCTTGTACTTTTAAGCTGAAAATGATGATACAAATCTGCTCATGGTTGGGGTGGCTACAGAAGAAACAAGCTTAGGTTTTCATACAGAGAACAGCAAAAGAATTGGAAGATGGGAGTTGCATTGTTGCAACAAGTATGTTTAGCCATTCCATTTTTTGATAGGTAATAGGTTATGATTATGGAAACGTTGTTATTTTTCTGCAGGATGCGTTAGGGGCCCGTTGATGAACAAAATGATCAGAGATTGCTGGATACGCATTGGTGCGATGGGCAGCAAAATATGCTGACGCCCGCTTTCATAATGCCTAGTAGTAGACACGGCGTGGTGGGAATAAAGCACAATGCGATGGGGCAGATTACTAACATTTTTAGCAGATCTTTTTGTAAGAAGAGGGTGCCCTGATATAGATGCTCTTCATTTAGGAGAGAATAACTTAGTAGAGTTGTCATGCATGACATTGCTGAAGCAGAATTTGCAGCCACTGAAGAGAAAATAGGCATGTTTATTATGGACTGAGGATGTTCCTAGAAGAACATGGAGAGGGGCGCACAGACATGCAGCTGAGGACAAAGCAAGAGGGAAGCTAAACAGGACTACACGAGTACTTTGCAAAACTGTAGGTATAGATGTTCTATCAGATAAGAACATTAAGGAAGAAGAGGCATGCTTATACCAGTTCGAAGGAGTGCATTTGTCGCCGTTTAGAATGGAGTATTATAACGTTGCAGAAGATGTTGGTAAGATTATGGCATGACAAGTTGTGGCGTGGAGCTGAATATTGGTTTGAACCCCTTCCAGGGTTTTTCCCTATTGGAGGTAGTTTGGGGGCTGGCGAGTCAGGCGCGGGTATATCTACCCCGAATGGCCAGTGGAACTTGGGCATAGGAGGGGAACGGATGGAAGTTTGCGACTTTGGAACAGACGTAAGCAGGGATGGTTTGGATATGTTTTGTGGTGCATAAATGAGAGATTAATGAAGCTATGGAATGGCTGGGCGTGGAAGAGGAAGGAAGAATGTGTTGAGGTAGGAATGAGTTGTTTGGAGAGTGTTTGCACTTTGGGGGAAGTCAGGCATATTAGTGTATTAATTGGTAAGGCTGGTTTACCTATGTAAAAGTGTCCTTTTAAGCTAATAATTGGGTGTGTGGTTTATTGTGCAATCTGATCACACAGAAAGAATTTCTTGTATATCACATCCAAACAGTTCATACAATATGATTGTCTGCTTCAGCTGCCATTCTTTGTAGTACTTATAGGCCTGTGACAGAGGCTTGCATGTTCAAGGCTGGCTACTATAGGCCAGATCCTGTACACATAATTGAATACATTTAAACTGGTTAGCGCTGTGCGGTATAAAAATGATAAATAACTTAAAAAAAAAAAAATACTCACCCTGAGGCATGTGTGTAAACTGTGATGGGCTGAATATTTCCTAGAATCAATATAATATGGGTCGAACAATTAGCCCTTGTTTCAAGCTTCCTTAGGCCACAATTTGTAGTTCTCGCCTAGGCAGCGCATGCACGCTGTCTCTTTGAGACATGCTGTATCTACAATATGGGCTTCAAGCATCGCTAACTTTTTAATTGGTTCCTCTTACTGTCCTTTGTAAATTCCAGCTTTTGTTTGGTTAATACACTTACAAGTCCCTCCTTTTGGACTTTTGTAACCTCCCATACAGACTGCCCCTGTTAGATGTGCTCTTACTCTTCATGTTATTTAGGATACTTTGTGAGCACTCTTTTTTGGTAACTTGTCGCAGCTCGTTTACAAGCCACAAGAACAACAAAGTTCCCCGAGCACAATGAGCCACGCGAACATCGCACTTCCTTGAGCACAATGGACATGTCTTGTTTTGTGGCTTTAAGATTCTTGTTTTCGTCGCATGACAATACCGAACTTATCTAGTTTTCTGGCTATTTACTGCTCGTTTTCATACCATTACAAGAACGTGCTTATCTTGTGGTATTTTTTAAAAATTTGGGGTTGTCCCACAACAACGGACCTAGCTTGTTACACAAAGTCTCCTGTAAAAGACTGGACCACGCTTTCAAGTATAAGCTCTGCCATGTTAAGTGTAGGCTAACCCTTTTGTGTCCAATACAATGAAGGGGCAGGTTGTCCCATTAAACTGCTTCCTCAGCCACTAGTACTTCTAAAACAGAGGCGCTGCATACGAGTCCCGTTGTTGTACTTTTTTTTATTTTTTATTTGTTTGGGAAATAAATGGAGTTCGATTTGCTAACATTTTATTAAGCAGATCGGATTGTCTTGGGTGCTCGTCATAGCAAAAAAAACAGCGTGACTTGGATGTGAATACGTTTGAGGGTCGCGGTGTGTGGATTTCTTGGCAGGGGGAGGAGATGGGAGCTTGTGATGAAGAGTCTAAAGCTAAAAAGTAAAGGAACTACACAAACTGCTTCATAAGGAATTACACAAACAATGTAGATGCTGCCGGTGTGAATGCGTGGGTACTAGTATGAGAAGTGGATTAGACCCAAGGGGACTCTGACAGCAGTCCCCTCATTTTTTATACAAAGTAAATTAGCTCACCTGCCTCGCCTGTGTTTTGGTGCAGTTTCGGTTTTAGTCACGCTCCGTTGCTGCATCGTTTCTTTTACACAAAGCCTCCTTTAAAAAGCTGGACCGCGCTTTTAAATATAAGCATGGCCATGGTAAGTGTAGGCTAACCCCTTTGTGTCTAATAAAATAAAGGGGCAGGTCGTCCCATTGAACTGCTGCCTCAGCCACCAGTACTTCTAAAACAGTGGGGCTGCTGGTTATTGTTGTACTTTTTTTAATCATTTATTTGTTAAGGCAATAAATGCAGTTTAATTTGTTAAAATTTTATTAAGCAGATCGAATTGTCGCCGGTGGTCTCAGGTGTTCGTCATAGCAAAAAAAAAAAAAAAACGTGAATTGGATGTTGGAAGTAAATATATTCAGGAATTAAGCTTTAATTGAACTAGTCAGGATAATGTACTACATGGCTAAAAACTTATAAGGTACCAAGGGTGAGATCTATTTGCTATGCCAATGATTGTTTAATTCTGATTTCTAGCAATAATACAGCATAACCTTGTTTTTGTTAAATGTGGTCTGTTTACATATTTCTTATTTACATCCATAGTACACCATGTGAATAACAGGAAAAGCTTTCAATGTGTTACTATTAAATAAATACATATGTTCAAGATATGTGTACTCAGCAGTGAGTACTTCCCTTGGGAATCGTGAAAATCTCTCCACCATTTCACCCACCAACCTGTGCCTGCTCAGGACCATAAACTTTAAACAAAATATCTCAGAATGGACTACACAGTTAAGTAACCAGCTAAATCGACTATGATCATAAGAAATACCATAAAGGGACCTGCAGAGCTGCTCAAAGCTGCGAGCTTACTGAAGACCATAAACTGAGCGTATCTCTCTCTCACACTTCTTTACCCATCACACTACAGAGAGCTGCAACACATAAATCCCATAACACAATAAGTGCACCTCGGTGGGGATCACGCACGACATGCAAACACACCCCACACAGAATCAAAACAAAGACCACACACCGTAGACGGTGTAGTGTGCTACCCATGAAGGCAAGTGCTTCAGTGACCCACATAAGGATAGTAAGCTTTCTATAAATGTTGCAATACAATATTTCCAGGCAGCTGTACTATAAACATCACGGTCGAGGTTTCATCTTGCCTGCAATAGCCTTACTAATCAGCATCACGGACATACACTTTCAGCTGTGCCAGTGTGCCTATATCATGTCCTGATGTGCCCCACTACATTACCTGCTGGCTGCTAGTTCTGTGTTTGGTTGGCAAAGTTAAACTTTGACTAAGGTCAGTTAGAACAATCTGAATTTGTTCTCTCTGTGAATGGGAAACCTTCAACCTATTTGCATACCCCAATGCAAATACCAGCTCCATCAATCAATATGTGTCAGTGTGCCAGTGGCGGAAGGAGAGACTTGGAAATTTGTAAGCCCATCCTATAGGTTCTAAGTGGACCTGTCTTATGAAACTGACACCTTTAGCCAGACCTGGCATTTTAGGCATGAGAGCACTGTGGATTCAGGGAAGAAGGGTAGTGACCTAGCGCAGGCACTTCAGAGAGAAACAAGGTTGTTTCTAAATATTGGATTGCACAAAAGGGGACAAATGGGACATTTATATCATAACATGAACACAGCTTCTTTGCTTTTCTCGTGCTCTATTAGTACCCAAAGTGGCACGCAAAGAGCCTTAAAATGTCACACAATCATGCTGAAAAATTGGAAATGTCACTCATAGGCAAACTGAAAACTTTGCAGGTATGCGACAACATGCATGTTTTAGGCTCCCGTACTGGAAGGCTGCAGTTATGGTAAACATCATCCACCACTAATCTCTCTATTCTGCGCTCAGCAAGATCAAAATACCACAAACACATCTTCCATGAAAAAGCGGCATACTTCAGAACCCTCCTCGACTCAGCCAAAAACAGACCCAAAAATCTATTTGACATCATCAAAAATACAAACGTCTCTCCCTCAACCTTCAAGCCTGATGATCCTCCAAAGAAACAGCAGAATTCGCTATATTCTTTGATGAAAAAGTGAAATCACTGGTGGATCAGGTAATTCACCCTACCCCCCTAGAGTAGCACAAATCCTTAGTAACTTGGCAGAACTTTGACGTCATCTCTGAAGATGCCCTCCTCAAATGCATTATTGAAACGAAACCCTCTAATCATTCTTCCGACCCCATCCCAAGTGATGCCGCCATTGACTTCTACACCCAAACTCTTTCCTATTGGACCAGTCTGGTTAACCTCTTCCTCAGTCAAGGCTCCCTTCCTGTAGCCCTTAAAACAGGACAGGTTACCCCACTTCTTAAAAATACCCTCCGCTGATGCTAATGACCTCAACAACTTCCACCCCTTCACCATCCTCCCTTTTCTTGCGAAAATCACAGAAATATGTGTAGCGAAACACCTTTCCCTACATATTAAGGATAACAATCTTCTCGACGAATTCCAATCTGGCTTCATACAAGACTGCAGCACTGAAACAGCCCTGCTGCAAGTGATCGACAATGCCCTGCGTGCACTTGACTCGGGGGAGTCTTGTCTTCTGATTCTTCTTGACTTTTCTGCAGCCTTTGACACTGTTAATCACATCACTCTCCTTAACACTTTAAAACAGAGAATGGGCTTGGAAGGCACAGTGCTTAAATGGTTTGCTTCATTCCTCTCCGACAGATCTCAAGTGATTAAAATAGCGAACAGCCTTTCGTCTTCAATGGCGGTAGGTCAAGGCGTCCCGCAAGGATCTATACTCGCACCCACTCTGTTCAATCTTTATTTGGAACCATTGGGTAATCTCTTAAGGAAATCTGGGATACTTTACCACCTCTATGCTGATGACACCCAAATCTACCTTAAGGTGTCTTCCTCACACAACATCTCAATCCTCAACTCTACTCTCACCTCTATTCAAAACTGGATGTCAGCTCATCAACTCATTCTAAATCCTTCCAAAACTGAATTCCTCCTCCTCTCTACCTCACTCTCCCCTCCTCCTGTTCAATCTTGGATAAATAACCTGAACTTACTGAACAACAAACCTATCGTTGTCGACAGCGCTAAATCCCTTGGTGTCATTCTTGACAAAAAGCTCAATCTACACTCCCACATCAATTCCATTGCAAAGAATGCACGTTACCAACTGCGCCTTCTCTGGGGGATTCGACGTTTCTTTCGGGAGCAAGACCTAAAAACCTTGGTCCAATCTCTGGTTCTCTCTAGATTAGACTATTGCAATTCTCTGCTTGCTGGCCTCCCCAAATCTCACCTTTCCCCTCTCAAATCCATACTCCATTCAGCGGCTCGTTTTGTCTTTGGGGCCAAAAGAAGTGACAACATCACACCCATACTTTTTTCTCTTCGATGGCTTCCCATTGAAGCAAGATCAATCTATAAGACTGCCTGTATCATCCACAAAGCCTTGCACACTTCCTCCCCTCGATACCTGGCAAATAAACTTAAAATCTCTGGAAGCTCTAGACCCTCACGGAATGCAGAAAAATTACTGTTTGAGCTTCCCACCTTCAAAAGGGAAAGATCGAAGGGTCAATCCTTCTCAGGCAATGCGGTCAGAATCTGGAA
This sequence comes from Calotriton arnoldi, assembly GCA_963921515.1. Classification (NCBI taxonomy): domain Eukaryota; kingdom Metazoa; phylum Chordata; class Amphibia; order Caudata; family Salamandridae; genus Calotriton; species Calotriton arnoldi. Next base: position 1,190,850 of record CAWUFW010005681.1, read on the forward strand.
CTCGCTTCCTCCACTACTCCGTACCACCACTTCTACCCAGACTTTTAAAACGGACATCAAATCTCTTCTTTTCCAAAGACACTTCCAGAATTAATACTTCACTTTTCATGTCCCTCAAGGAAGTTCTTACAATGTTGTATATATGTTATCTATGCCTGTACGATCCTAATCCTATTGTGTTTTTGATTTTTGTGTGACTGTCACCTATTGCTTATTTTACTTTTTCATCTATCTCGTTTGTATCTGTAACGTGTATGTATGTAAATTTCCTCATGTAACGTACTTGGTTCTATTGTGAAGGGCTCTGACACCTTTGGGTAAAGTCCACGCTATATAAAATTGCATTAAATAAATAAAAATAAATAAACATACACTGAGCACCTGGACAAATCTCCTTGCTAATATGAAAAAAAGCAGGCAATACCGTAAGCAATGTGGTTTCCAAATACATCAGGAGTATTTTGCTAACGTAGGTGATTTGTACAAACTAAGTTTTGCCCGTCAGTGTTTGATTCACACAACCCAATGCATTAGTAAGTGGCAATCTGTTATCAAAATTTTTAGATGTGATTGGTTTTAATTATCGATGTTGCCGAAATCTGTAGGCATGCTGTATGCAATGCCTGGCAGCCTGAGAACACTGCTGTGTGCCGTGCGCGTGACAGAAGCCCTGATCGCAGCTGTGGTGAGTATGCGTGCTCTGCAGCGGCCTGGCGGCTCCTGCGGCACCTACCTGCTCTTCGTCTCCCTGGGTCACGTGAGGGTGTCCTTTCCTTAACACTAGCGAGGAAAGTGGAGCGACGCTCCTGCAGTATGAGCGGCGAGTGCCTGAGGCTTCATGCTGTCTTTCCAGGCAGCGGACAAGCAGGCTTCCGCCAGCTCTGGTGACTTCCTTCCCTCGTTGTATAAGTCACGACTCACGAGTGGTTGGTGCAATCTCCTGGTTCAGGCGCAGGCACATCATTAGAGTGGCACTAGCGTCGACCAATGAGGAGAGTCTCACGGGGCGGTTCTAGCTCAGCCAAAACAAATATGACGTCTCAGCAGAGCAAGCGGCTGCAATGTTAGCTTCTTATTTGACCGGCACGCTGAAGTTAGCCTCTTATATGGCCAGCATCTTATTCGCAAGCTGAAGTAGGCTTTAAGTGCGATAAAAAAAAGTAGGGATGGGTGGGCTCTAAAGGGTACATGGCCTAAGAAGCATAATTAGGAATCATTATCAAGAGGTGTGGCCTATGTAAGAAATAATGTGGCTTGAAACCTGAAAACTAAAATCCTGTGCATCTCATAACTGCAGCAGACCAGTATTTTGGTGCCTCTCTGTGAGCTTTCTGTTAATGCTTTCAGAGTTATACAACAACGGACATATGCCGCAAACAAGCCGGGACTATCGGCTTTGTCAATGCTTTTTATCTCTAAGATAAATGTGTAACAATGATTTTATTGTGAATCGTTGGAGTTGAAAATATTTCAATTCTGAAAATTCGAGACTGCGAATTAGACATGACTGAGGTCTATGGAATGGGCAATAGGCTTCAGATTTTCAATTACTCCTGTTCTTCTCCTCACACCACTTTCCTCCGCAGCCTCTCCATGTTAAATATTTATGGCCATTTATCTCTCTCCTGCATGTACTTCTTTACATCTGGTTTATTTCACTATTCATCATACACACCCTCTTACAACTATAAGCCCTGCATTTTCTTATACTTTCTCCATGTCTATATTTTGATAACGGTGTGCCTCCTTCACACACTTTCGCATAGAATCACAATTACAACTGGAACACGTAATCATTCATATGTGCTTTCTCAGGGGTGTAGCTTGGTTAGTAAGACTGGGGGGGTGTCGGATTTCCCAACAATCACATTGGCATATAATATTAAAATACATAATAAGACAAGCAGGGTGCATAAGAGGGGCTAAAGGGGAAGTAGAAAGGGAGACGAATGACGATTGGTATGGTTACGAAGTGAGAGAAAGCACAATATTTTGTAAATTAACCAACGTTTTTGAAGACTTTTAGAACACATAGGGAGAGAGTGGGTGTGCGTTTTTACCTGTGTGTATGGAACAATTCCTGGTGAAATCCGACAGACACCTCACCGTACCCAACAGAAAGCACCTGGACCCAAATACTTACCAGAAAATACATTTACTAGGGGCTGTAACACCCCAAACACCCGCCCTTGCCCGTGCTGCAGAGAGGCCAATGATTCGATGAGCATGTATTTTGAAAACATTTATGACCCACTGACACTCACTCTGAGAAACTCACACTGCCTTCAATCTTACCCAAGAGCTCTCAATAATGTCCATCATGAACACCCACCCACAACCTGAATTCACACTGACACCTAGAGGTGACATATTTGACAGTACAAACTACACAAGACTACAAAAGTACAGAAGCACAGAATCGTGGAAAAAGCAAACTCTCTAAAGGAATGCACGATTAAGTAAAATATGTGAAATTTAAATAGGGACTGCATCGCTGACATGGAATACCTTAACAGTTTGCTCGGTGTTTTTGACGTTATAGTAAAGGACCTGAACACCTAGCCCGATAGGGAGCTGTTTCAATGTCAGTTTCTAATTACTGCAAGGTCTGAGACCCCAATGGACCCACTCCACTAAAAGCCATAGGCTGAAGTTAGCATCTTATTTGGCTTGTATCCTATTTCCAACTTCAATGGAAGAGTGGTCCCTATGTTACTTATGACATTCAAAATAACAAAATTACATAACAAAACAATGTTTTTATTATTAGAAAAAATTTAACTACCCAAAATGTATTTACAGGAATAACAGTGAGGTGCAAAAACAGTGAAGTGTGAAAACACTCTTGGTGCACAGGGAAGAGTGACACAGGTGGGGGACCGGCCCGGGACCTACCCAAATCATCCCTCCCCCAAATGGGGATTCCTTTAAGGGAGACAGAGACACGCAGACACCATCACTGCATTAGAGAATATACAATTCTCATGACGTATTTATTACAATCAACATAAACACGACATTTTATATCAACAGAATTATTCAATTATCCAAACTGTCACATGACATTTACAATATTTACATCAAGAATCCTTTGATTAGAGGAACTAATACATGTAATCTCATAGCAACAGATCCTCAAAAGGAGTCATGGCTGGCCACCCCCCAGGCACCATGGCATTGAGTATACCAAATGATTCGGGACCGTGGACCCCATACTGCAAGTTGCATATCACAAGGCGAACTCACCTACCCCCTCAAAATAGAGGGAGCGTGGGCCAGCATGAAAACTGGACCCTCAACATACCATGCCAGAGCCAACCCAAGAAGGGATCCCCCCTGGCACCCAATGGGATGGGCCTGGGCAACCAGGCCATACCTTGGTCCCCTGGCGCAGACAACATCCCCCGACATTCTCCGGGGAAATGTAATGGAGTACTGTGAGAGGCTAGGGACAATCGCTGTAGCGGGAATTCCAACCCCTTCCATACAACTCCACGGCAACCCCAGCCCCGGTTTTAAGCCAAAGGCTTCCTAATTCAGAATTCGCCTGCACTTCATTTACTGATGCCAAGGTTGCCCACCTGTTTTGTGACCAAACATGACTCCTTCCCCGCCCCACAAAAAGAGACTGCCTAAGGGGATGGGAGGGTGGGAAAAAGGCAGCTTCACCGCTGCGTTCCCCAACAGCAGCAGCAAGGTCCAGGCACAGGCACAGCAGCAAGGTCATCGGGGGCAGCCAGGCGAGGAAAAAAACAGGTAACTGTGTGGGGATACACTCCCCCTTTATCCTCACCTGGCTGCCCCCGTGACTGCCCAGGCTCCCACCCTCACCCCCACCGGCCAATCACCTATCGCGGGCATCCCGCCCGCGAATATTCAAAACTGCGGCACCACAGTTGGCGCTGCCCGGGCACCGGTCCGAACCAGCCAGCACCTGTCTTGGGGGCCCGCCATCGGTTGGCGTTGCCCCCTGGGCCAAATATGTGAAAATTATGCAGTGTTTGTATCACATTATACAAAATATCAGGCAGAATGGCATTTGTGTGGCTGCTAAAGGCCATGATATTCCAAAAGGTTTGAGTCTCCTTCCTGGCAATCTGTAATTCACTGCATACACTTGGAAATTAAGAAGAAGCTGAGGTGGATGAACTTTTTATGGAAAGTTTTGTAAGGATTCATCAAACGCCGCCAAACTTATTAGCAAAACAAAAAACCCTCATCCTATGAAAACTCTGACTCACGTACAGCTACACAGTGGAGACTGCCGCTGTGTAATTTATATTCATATATTCATTCATTCTCTCTCTCTCTCTCTCTCTCTCTCTCTCTCTCTCTCTCTCTCTCTCTCTCTTTGAGATGGGTAACAATAAACATCTGTTATTCAGTTCCAAGATACCCTTCTGGGTGAACGTGCGCTTTACAAATGCACGTTATGTTATGCTATATGGGTCTATGCTTTTAGAATTTAGAATGTAGAGAAGGAGTTTTTGGTGTTTTAGTCCCCACTAATAAAAAGAAAACATTTAATAAAAGAGATGAGGTATGAGGGAGATTTAAACCTATTAAAAATACAACACATATACGTATATTAAAAAAAAAGAGAGAGCTGCGGGTCTCATTCCTCAAAAAAGAGACAGAAAATACTTAGAAAAAGAGGATTTTAGGAGGTTTACTCCTAATATATAGAAAAATAACAATACACATTTATATATTTATGTATGTATGTATTTTTAAAAATATATATATTAAGTTAATTGAATTAAATATATATATATATATATAGTTATAATACTGAATAAAATATAAAATGAAACTATAACAAAACCAAATGAATATAAGCTTAAATGTACATAGAAATTATACATTTCAAAAATAGGGTTTCATAAATATACAGTAATGAATATCAAATAAAAATAAGATATATATTTAAAAAAAGCACTTACTACCAAAGATCCGAAGTAAAGGTACTCCTGATATACTGACATCCTGTGTATGACAATGAGTTTGTTGGGCAATGAGGGTGGATGTGTTGGCATATTATGTGGTTCATACATATACATAATAGTTGTTTTGTTGGTGTATGCTGTTCGATGTTTGGATGTATGGTGATGGTTTTATTGTCCTATGGTGGTGACTCTGTGTACACATGAAGTGTTTTAGTGTATGTATAATGTTGGTTTTGTGGATTTAAGATGGTAGGTGTGTTGATGTATGAAGTTGGTTGTGTGGAGGAAAGTTGGTGGGTGTGTTGGCGAATAGTATTAGTTAGGTAGATGAATTATGTTGGTTTTCCCAACTGTCTTCTTGCAGTCTTTCTATGTGTTGCCTTGCCCTGCCCCTGTAGCTCACACTTGTGGTCAAACACCACCTGCAGCACCTGTGTGTGTTCTGCCTCACCAACGTTCCTTGTAGCTGTTCCTGTCTGTCGCTAGCCTCTTTGTGTGGCTTCCCCCCTGCATCTACTGTGTAATGGAGAACAATGTCGTTCTGTGTGCCCCCGCTCCTCCCAACTGTCCCTTTCTGCTCTCTTTTGTGATCCCAAACCACTGCAGCCCTTGGACCTCCTGTGTAGTGCCCTACCCCAACCACCACCCTTTTTTTCCCTGCAGCCCTGTCGTGAGTTCTCTGACTCCCTGCATTTACATTTTGCACGCATCCCATGTGTGTGTTTAATGATGCATCTTGCCTTCCCTCAGTGTTGCTCTGCTACCACATGCACTCCCCTATAATCTATGTGCCTTCTGCACCCCTCCAGGCCCTCTGTATGATGCCCTATCTTGTCTATAGGACAAACATGATTACTTATTCAGATGTAACTGCATGGGAATGCATTGAGGTGAGGGTGACCCGTTTAGTGACACCTGTTGGGGCAAATTTTGCTCCGCTGCTCCCTTTATTAGGATAAATATGAATATTAGTGAACCAAGTTGATCTTCATGAGAGAAAGGATGGTTACTTATTCATCTATAACTCCATAGCAATGCATTGGCTAGTGTGTTGCCCATGTTTTAGTGGAAACGCTGCTTGGCTCAGTCTAAATCCTCATGGATCTTGTAGGGGTATGTGTTTTTGAAATAAACAACATTCTCATAGTAAGACAATGCAAACTCTGATTAAATTAAACTGGCTGAATTAGTTAAAGTTCAGTAAGTGGAATGTGTTATATATAAAATGTTGGCTGCAAATTAAATGCTGGCCAAATAAGATACTAAACTCAGTCTGCAAATAAGAAGCTGGCCGAATAAAAGGCTAAATAAGCATCATCTGCAATGTATCCTATCAAATTTGTCAGGGTTATAAGGAGAGGTGTGTTTGTTGGAGATGGGAAGGTTGAGGCTATTCCTGTGTCAGGACTATATTAACTTTATGCAGAGGAAGAAATAGATGATAGAGGATCCGGGGTAATCTGTTTTTTGAACGGCTGCTCTTAGAAACCTTTAACAATCCAGTCTTAACCGAAGGCCTGCGCAACGGACGGTACAGCTACAATGCCTACTAAAAGGGCCCTCGACAGTTTAGAAAATGAATTAATTTATTAATATCAGAAAATTAATAGAGTATATATACCTAAAGAAGACTCTTGGAAAATGTAATATTTTTAAAAGCTCTTTAAATGTGAAGGCATTTGAAATTGGAGGCTTAAAAAAAATCAACTAAGTATCCTTAGCTTGATTCTTGGGAGCAGCGCAAGTACTGCAAACAGATTGGTGACTAATGCATGAACTTTCGACAGACCAAGATGGAAACAGAGAAACTCAATCTCTGCTCACTGTTTCTGACTTGGTCTGTTCAAAGTTCATGTATTAACTCGAAGAAATTCTGAGTTATATGTTTAAATATTAGACACCATGCACATAAAAAAACCATCATGATATGGTTCCTAGGAGGCACTGAGAAAAAGAAGGCATGCATTAGGAGAAAGAAAAGACTAAGTGATGTGCTATAGTCAAGCATATCTCTTTGTCCTTTAGAAATAAAACCACATTTTGAGCTCCAGCCTCCGTATTACAATTAAAATTTCGAATTTATACTTTTTATAGCTAGCCTAATCTTGACTCTTTTGATCGGTCGGCATAAGGATAATTGGTCATCGATAGAAATTGGCTTTATTGAAAGGTTACGGAGGAATTCTAAACAGGGTTCCTTGGGTGTATTAACAATCGAGGTGTATAGTTCGGTGTAACATTTTTGTAACACTTTAAGGATTTCGTCTGTTGCTGTTTGCAATTTGCCCTGGTTATCTTTGATGCTCTGGATTAGAGAAGAATTGCATTTGAAGTTCAGGTATGCCGCTAGTGGGCTACCAGCCTTGTTTAAATAAATACCCTTTTGCCTTTTTGGGCATGTACCCATAGGTGGGCACGTTTACTGATGATGGAGTTGCATTCATATTTGAGTCATTTTAATGCTGACATATCTAAAGGATTGTTAGTTTGTCTATGTACCAATTCTTTAGCCTTCATCTCAGCGGTTAATTTATCTAGGGATTCTTTTATTAGTTTATTTTTTCTGGACATGCGACCTATGACTTGTCCTCTGAAAAAGCACTTCAGAGTGTCCCAAACTATTATTGGGGAAGATGTTGATTCTTTGTTTTCCTGTATGAATTAGGCTAGTTCTTTGTGCAGCGCATGCACAGTGTTATCATCATCCAGAAACTCCGTGTTCATACGCCAGGTTCGTCCCTTAAATTGGATGGGGAGGATCTGGAGAGTGATTGAGATAGCTGCATGGTCTGACATTGTGATGGGTTCAATGATCGCAGAAGACGTGTCATGGAGTAGGTAGTCGACCAGAAGGTAGTTGATTCTCGAGAGGTACTGTGTGGTGGGGAGAAAAAGGTGACTTCACTTCCTGAGGGGTTGTGGTATCACCAGACGTCAAGTAGACGATGAGCTGTGCATAGGGAATGCATCGCTTTGTGGACCTTGGGTGTCCAGATTGTCTATCTACGGTGGAGTCCATCGGGAAGTTGAAATTACTGCCCAGGACAATTTGGGTGATGGGGGGGAAGGTGAGAGTTTTGCAGATAAGTTGTTCCCAGAATTTGGGGTCCTCTGAGGTGGGGGAATAAATGTTTACTGCATACATTTCTGCTGTACCACTCTGAAGCCGTGCAAACAGCGACCTACCATAATTTTCCGGTTCAGATGTGATGATTGAAAGACCAGGATTTTTAGAGATCAAGGTGACTACACCATTCCTTTTAGAGATTGCAGAGCAGGCAAAATCACAAAACCCAACCAGAATGCATGGACAACTCTTCTTTGTAGCTGATCCTGGTTTCCTGGAGGAAAACCAAGTCGCTTTTAAGAGACTGGCAGTAGTCAGAGAACTTCCTTCGTTTAATAGGGTGATTGAGTCCTTTGGTAATAAAGGCAACAATCTTGAGTGTCGGGCATGTTGGTCAGCTATCTGAGTGGGGGAAACCAATTGGGAACATGTCTTGGAGGGGGGCCACTATTTGTGGCAGAATAATGGGGAACTCAAAGCGAACACATGACTCAGGGGAAGCAAGGGTAACAGAACAGAGAGAGAAAAGGAAGAGAAAAAGGAAAAACATAGAATATTGTAATGCAAAGACTCCCCACTGGAGGGGGAAGGTTTCTAAGAGACGAGGTATGGGATACAGGGCAATGAAAGAGGAAGAGCAAGAAACAGGAGGAGGGCTCGCGTCCTCCTCTCTGAACAATAAATGAGATAGGTGAAGAACACAGCCATGATGAGTGTTGAACATGTAGTAGCAAACATATTTATAACAACAACTACTATGCATAAACAAATTATGCAAAACATGGTGAGCGAGTTAGGGAACTAAAAGTGACCATATCGTACCTGTGGGAACGTAGATATGCCTTTTTTATGGCTTGCAGGATTGAACCTAAATTGATTCTCAAAGAGTGTTAAGTAATGTGGGTGCTAAACAAGGTCAACAGAACATGGTTGAGCTCACTAACATCAAATTTACCAAGGAATGAGCGCACCACAAGATTTATGGTTGTTATATGCCAAAGCAGTAGGTAGGACAACCCAAAGCAACCCTGAGCGTTATAGAAAAACGTCATATAGCAACATATGGCACCAACGAGGCCACAATGGAGAGACAGCTGCCTCAAGCTCAACTCGGACAAGACCGAAGTCCTCATCCTGGGGCCCAACACTTCCGCTTGGGAAAACTCCTGGTGGCCCGCCGCGTTAGGACCCCACACCTACGGACCACGCACGAAACCTGGCATCATACTGGACTCCTCGCTCACTATGAACCGCCAGATCAACGCCGTCTCCTCATCATGCTTCCACACTCTTCGCCTGCTTGGAAAGACCTTCAGATGGATCCCCACTGAGGCCAGAAAGACGGTTGCCCAAGCACTCATCAGCAGCAGACTCGACTACGGCAACGCACTCTACGCAGGTGTCACCCAGAAACTCACAGGAAACTACAGAATGTTAAAAACGTTGCAGCCAGACTGGTCCTTACACGCCTACAAAGCCCTCCATGACGCTGGACCAGCATACCTGAACCACTGCTTCTCATTCTACGTACCCACCAGACACCTCCGCTCTGCCCAACTGGCCCTTGCCACCGTCCCTCGGATTCACAGGACTAGGACCGGAGGTTTCCTACCACTCCGCAAAAACCTGGAACACCCTGCCTCTCCACCTCAGATTATCCCTGTCGCTGACCCAATTCAGGAAGAATCTCAAGACCTGGCTCTTCGACTGAACTTCAGCGCCCAGTCGGACCTGTAGCCCCCCCTCCCCCAGAGCCTTAACACCCTCATGGGGGAGTAGTCGCACATAACAAATACTGATTGATTGATTGATGGATATACAACACTCACAAAGACCTTGGCCCGGTGGGGCAACAGTATTAACTGGATTGAACTATGGATTAATGCCTGGATTGTTGGTGTATTGGCCAACTTGATATAGGGTAGTGGGATTCTGCATGGGACACTATATAGTAGGTAGTTAGAGGTTGAAATAGGGGCAAGTATGGAAACAGAGCCTAGGGCATTCAAGGTGGGTAGAGACATATTAGGGGATCCACCAGGACTACGCTGGGAGTCTTCCATTCAAGTCTCTAGGGTGTTGTCCAAGAAAGTCATTAATTCCATGGATTCCAGAAACACGTGGGTCTGGCCTTTGTAGACAGTTTTAAATTTGGATGGACGAATAAAGGAATGTTGAATCGCTCTGTACAGCAACGTGTGCCTGAGTTCCAGAAAGCCCTTCCTTTTAGAGACAGTGTCTCTGGCGTAGTCTTAATAAATAAGTCCTATCGCCTTGCCAGGAAAGTGATTTAATCTTTCTCATGTGTGTTAGAATGAGCTACGAGTGTTGGTAACACAGTGGTCTGAAGATCATTGCTCGTGGTCATGTGGTATTCTTCATCTTGAAGGTAGGTACTTTGTGAGCACTCTCGAGTTTAAAGTCCTTGTTAAATGAAATAACTAGGGTCAATGGAATCCATGACTCCAGGAAGGCAATTGCAGAGGGGGCCTTGTCCTTCAACCCCTCCGGTAGACTAAAGATTCTGAGGTTGACTCTCCTGTTGCAGTCCTCCACTTCGGTGATTAAGCATCTAAGAGATGCCAGCATGGAGTCATTTTTAAGCAAGTGTTTGGACTGAGCCGTTAAACGGTCCTCCGACATGTTTATTCGGCTTTCAGCATTCATCACTTGTAGATTCAGTTCCTTAAGGTCTCTCCTAATCGTGGATACTTCCACTTGTAGGATATCCGTGTTAGTCATCGTGCTCTGCGCAATGTCATGGAAATCATTCTGTTTTTTAAGGATTGTTTCCAGGGTTGTGTGGGTCTCTCGTTTGTACTTAACTGGTGATTCTGGAATTGGGGGATCTTGTTTTGATTTTTTTCATACCTCCCTTTCCCTCCTTCTCCTTGTGGACTCTGTGATCTTTGTGTTCCGCCATACTTAATGGATACCGGTTCTCTACTGATGTCAGAGACGGTGAGATTAGCACTTACAGTGGTGAAGCGCTGAAGCAGCAAGGAGAGGGAGGAAGGGAATGGGCTCTGTAGAGAAAGTGTAACAGGCGTAGACGATATGTAGTACGGGCACTGGAAGTAGAGTAGACCTGAAATGAGACTTATGAAGGCGGAGAGCTGTGTAGGTTATCGTAGCAGCAGACCGCCAGTAGTGGAAAATACAGGTCCACCAAGCTTGGATAGTCACTCCAAAAGGAGGGCATCACCATCCCAACTGTCCCCCGACTCAATTACCTCACAGTACACCCTGCAATATGGGGAGCTGTGATTAAATGTCACTCAAGAATGAAAAGATGGTACTTGGAGGTGGAGGGTGCATAGAACACATGAAAGGTGACATTGTAGATTTAGGCTGCAAACGGTGGAAGGTTCAGTAGCTATGAGCGCACCAGCACGCTTGTCTAGATTTACGCAGCATGGTGGGGTTGTCACTCTAGGGTCTCATCTAGTTAGATATTCTACAGGTGAAACTTTACCAAAGGGGTGCCAGGGAGTCCCTCTTTTGAAGGAGAAGGTCTCTCTTCTGGATCAAGGGTATAAACAGGCCATCAGCAGGCCAGCCTCGCATTCCGATCTCAGGGCGCCACCATCTTGCTTCGGTGCGGCTCCTCCCATGTCAAGGAAAAGTGTTTTTAGGGCTCCCCAAGCCCAATGGTGTCACAAGCCCAGTGTCCCAGGACATTCGGGCAGAGGTCTGCAGTTCCCGATGCCCAAGGAGCTGTTAGAGGCGGTGGGAACAGTCGGTTGGTGCTGCGGGCTCGGCAGAGCTTTGAAAAGCGCCACCATCTTGCACGGACACTGGCCACGCCCTCCCTTTATTGGCCACTTTAAAGGCTGGCCACAACCTGAACAATATGTGGTGGCAGGCATTATAGATCTCAGGGACATGTTCCTTGTGTTCTAAAAATGTATATATATTTTTTTCAGGAGGGCAAGGTGAGCACATCCTACTCCAAAGGGGCATGCGGGTAGGGGGTAAAGGGACCTGAAGTCATCATGATGGAAACAAAGCTGTAAAACAAAGCATTTTGTTTAGAAATTAACAAAATGAGGGGGTTTGTTTTGTCATAGAAATGATGGTTAGTGCTCTGGAAAGTTAAAATGAGGACACACATTTAGGAGTTCTCAATATCTTCCTCATCCACTTCAGTAAAACATTCTGACATTCAGATTGAAACGTACTTTCAACGCCAGCAGCAGTCTGTCAGTTAACTCCCGAGGGTTCTACAGTAGCTTCCCACAGTGTTCAAATAAACAACTAGCCCGCTAACATTTTGTATTCAAGTCAAAATTGAGGCACTCCTGAAAGCTATTGTGCTGGGATAAGAGCTATTGATTTTAAAGCCTTTCCTCAAGGGCAGGCTGTAGTAAACGAGCATTGAGATGTTAACGCAGGCTCAAAACCATAGGGTTAAAAATATGTGGGGACGTGAGTTTTTAGTAGTTCGAGCCATAATGTATTTTTAAAGAGGCTACAAATAGTTAAAAGAGAGAGAAATGTCTGAATACGTGCAACATCCCCTTTTGGTTGTGTATACATATAGGTAGCAATGCTAATAAGATCTTAGCTTACATTTAGCAAAACCCTAGAAATTCACTGAAAAACAAAGGTTAAAGCGGCATTATAGTTAGGTGTGAAAATAAGATAACAAACTAATGTTTTAAAAAAAAGAAACTCTGAAATTCATCAGTTCTAGTTTACTGAGCTAACTATAACTTGCGCCCCAGGCATGCACTGCTTATGACCTCAGATATTACATCACTCATCAAGTTTTAAATTGCATCATTGATGACATCACTGATGTAATCTCAAGTGACATCATTGAGGATGCCAATGATGACGACATCAGTGATAACCCTAAAGTAAATAAAAAGGTGATGATTAGAATGCTTGAATTAATCCCAGTCCATTGGTATTATGTGCACCATGCCACCTCAGTTTTGGCCCACCCATATGCAAATGACCCTGCTCCATTGTGAACAGTCCAGCCCAAACAACTAGGCCAGGTCCAGGTCCTCCCTGAACCAGAACACAAGCAACCCAAGACTAATTATGACTCATCAGCCAGGTATAGCTTGATATCAATGACACAGTGTGTTGGGGCCCATATCTGGGCATACCCATCTCACTTAGGGCAACACACTAAAGTATATAACAAGTGGTGGATGGAATACTTGAAATAATCTCAGCAACTTGTAATTACATCAGTGTTAACACAATAGTCATACTCAGCATACAGTTCTTGGGTGTATAAGTGTGGGGTGAAAACATAGAAATAGCGTAAATCCTGAACACAAGTCTAATTGTGCATTTTAAAAATTATGTGATGCACCGTTTACAAATCATTAAAGTTTGGGATGGATGTGGGGTCATGTGAAGTCTTTAAGGGTGTAATCCCATTCCTGATGAGGAATGTGTAACTCTAAGCATAGACATTAGAAGTGGTGGAGAGGATTGCCTTTAGAAATGAACTTTTGGCAAGGGAGTGATGAATAGTTCTTCGTAAGTGCTGCTACTTGGTTACTGTTGAAGAAATGCTATTTTGTTACAGGATGCATAGAATTCCAGATATGACCTCCTGATTCCTTGCCTTGTCTTGCCCATTTCTCCCTGATGCACTGATTACCAGCCGTACTTGTAGATTCAACTGGTAGAATTACATCAGGACAAGGGTTCATGTATCGTGCACAATTATGTCCCACACAATCTGATATGTGACCGTATATTTAGGTAGAATTTCTCAAATAACCCACAAACCTTCCCTGAATTGTGAATACCCACACCCTCTTTCAGATGAACATATGTTGCTGTGGTGAATCTTCTCAATACCTTATATGACTGATCCAAGAATACACTGACTACTGTTGTGAAGCCTTTATTATGTATGAATATTTACTGATGAACCAATATGAAAAATGGTGTCACACATTATGATTTTCTAACCTATTTGACTTACATATCCTCACTGGACTTTTTTGTTGAAAATATGAAAAATTGGGTCAAACATCATGTGTTTGTAACTATTTCACTTACATATGCTCTCTGGAGCTTTGTGTTGCAAACCAGAATATGCTAGATGCCATTGCTTCTTTTGCCCACACCCTCTGGGATGTTGTTGCTTTTTCCAGCTTCACCTTCATTTTTTATTTTGTTCTTCTTTCCTATTAAGTTTTGGATTGCCCTTTTGCCCCAATACCCTGTTGAATTTTGCTGAGACTAGAACTCAGTTTTTTAAATGTATTTGAAAATTTTAATTGCAGAAAATTCACTTGATGGTGAAATGTAAATGTGAGACTCTGGTTTTACCTCCGCAGATATCGAAACATTAGCAACAATGTATAATATAAGTCATGAGAGTGAAATCCACAGTAATATAGATTTCTGTGATTCTTTTGACGCTATTCATAAAATTAGGCTGTTTACTGAGTATGGTACTAGAGCTGATTGGAGAACACAAACAAATGTTCTTCCTAAATCTAGATATGTTCGACAAACACAACAGATAGTGTTGATATTGTTGCTCAGATATGAATTTACCTTGAAAAAATGAAAAGACAAGAGGCGTTTGACAAAACAGGAACAAGTTGGTATAATTAAACGCAGGGCCCGGGAAAGCATCAACACAGAAGCGTCTGAAGACAGTCTCAATGTGCAGAAGTTTTGGCCGACCATATATACCATATATACAATTTGTGAGGTACTATAAACTGATTTCACATTCTTAGAGAGCATGTGGGCCCGGGCCTGGTCATAAATTTTAAGTACAACCATATGATAATGTGGACACAGGTGACTCTTGGCCTCGGGGAGAGCTAATGTGGGCCAGTGTGTATGTGTCCAGATGTCCGGCATGTGTCCAGATGTCCGGCATGGGGAGCGTGTGATCATTACGTGTGGTGTGTGTGTGCTGTGTCCTGAGTGTTATTAACTACATATGGAATCTAACAGTGGTATTTTGAGAGAGTGAGCTTTTTGTCAAATGTGTTATACTGGGGCCAATTTCCTCAGACCTGTTTGTGGTGTAGCTGCCTATCTGCGGGATCGATCAGGGTTTCCCCTGGTTGCGCGTTTGTCTTCAGGCTAAGTGTAATTCCACCTGTGACCTATCACTCAGTAGGCCTGGGTTTGGGTCGCAGGGTCTGTCTGACCATGTATTTCTGACTTGGGGTTGATGGGGAGGTCATCTTGGGGGAATTCGATAGCAATGATATGAGCTCGTTATTGCGTGTGCATGGAACATGGCGGTCATTGATATCATATTTACCGACCGTTCATTATTATGCGTACAGTCGTCATATTGTACATCAACATTGTTTTTATTAGATTTCGACATTGTTATCCGTGCATAGTTTATGGTGTACATCGACATTGCATTTACTGGTATTGCTGCTGTTGTGCCTGCACATATCATGGTGTACATTGACATCACATTCACTAATATTAACAATGTATTCATTGGCCCGGGGGAGCAAAGGCCATCGGTGAAATGACTACATGTCCGCCCACCCATTTGGATGAGAGGACATGTAGTCATTTTTTACTGTTTCTTACCGCAAGGTTAAACCTATCTGCAAAGAACAGTAAAAAAAATGTATGTACCCTCTCCCCACCATGGTGAGGGGTGCATTACTTTTTTTCTTTACAAAAAAAAATCCTGTTTTGGGATTTTCTTTTTGAAAAGAAAAAAAGATTACTGTTTGTTACAGAGCTGTGTCCTTCCGACGAAGCCGTGTAACAAGCAGTAAAATGAAATGACAGGAACCCCCAATGGTGGTTCCTGCCAATGCCTTTATAAATGACCGCCTGCTAGGCGGCCATTTATAAATTTGGCGGGCGGAGTAGTCTAGGCCTGGCAGGAGTAAAAAGTCTTCCGCCAGGCCAATGGTGACTACTCCGTCCGCCAATATTTAAATCGGCCCATACTTTCTAAAATATCAATTAGGGACCATCATTTTACACAGTAAGGGGTCGATTCCGGTGTCGGGCGGACTCAGGTCCTTCCGATATCGGTCCGGAGCCGTAACCGACCGACCTGCTGTCGTCGGTTATGGCCCAGGCAGTACGATGCGACCGAACCCTGTTCGGTCGCACTCGTATCTCCCACAATGGGAGCATGCATTCCGGACGGAATGCATGCTGGCATTGGAGAAAGCAGGGGTGCAGTTCAACCCTGCACCCTGTGGCCGGCACCCCAAGGTGCCTGCCACCGGGTGCAGGGTTCAACAGAGGGGCACCATAGGTGCCTCCAGGCCGCCATTCTGCGACCTTGCACCCATGGGGGTCCCACTGGGGGCCCCCAAAGACAGTGACCGACTGCCTTTTTGTGCCGGAAAGACCGGCACGAAAGGCAGTGAAAGCTGCCATCGTACTCCCTCGGTCGCAAAGAGGCAGCCGGGGGAGTACAGAGGGATTTCCGGATGGCTGACGGGCTCTCCGAACCCGTCGTGAGCCATCCGGAAATCCGAGTCGGATTCTTTCCGACCGAGCCCATCGGAATGGCTCGGTCGGAAAGGAATCCGAGCGGCACGTTCCGATTCGGTCGGAAGGGCTCCGACCATCGTTCGGTGCCCTTCCGGCCGAAATCGGAATCGGCCCCTAAGTCTTGATGTCAATGCATTATACAACAGCATTAGACACAATGACGGCATTAGTGCCAGCAAATGCTATCTGAGGGCATAAGTGTTCAACTTTCTGCAGCACACAAATATGCTGATAGAAATGATTAAACTATACCTTAAGGAGAACATTTTCTTCTTTGAAAATCAGTACTTTAAATAGCTACAAGGAATGGCTTTGGGCACATGCTTCGCACCCAGCTATGCAACTTTAGTCACCGGTTGACGGAGGAACAGGGGCTCTGGTCAAATGAAATGGAGCCCCACACCGATAATTTAGTGATGAGGCTTGGATACATCAATGATGTATTCTTAATTTTGAAAAGAGATGAAAAGGGCCTGAAACTGTTTCTTTCTGCTCTCCATGTTAACCAACTAAATTTGATATTTAAAGTGAATTACAGCAAGGAGGGCATATATTTTTTTGCACTGAAATTGACAGTGACAGACTCTACCCTGGAGACCACGCACTGCTGGTAATTCAGTATTGCACGGTAATAGGAACCATTCTCCTATTTTCAGATGGTACAGTGACATTCTAAGAGCAAAAAGCAACTGTAGCTCAAATGAGCCATACATCATGGTAAGAAATGATATGATATCTAGGTTCAAACAATGGGATCCCACAACAAAATGCTTAATCAAGATTCACAGAGGGCTGATAAAGTGAGCAGAGAACCAATCCTGTATAGACCCCACCAAGGTAAGGCCAATAAAATGAGAGAAATGGAGGAACCCATTTGTTTCATCCCTACTTATAACAAACAAGCTGGAAAGGTAAGGCCAATCCTAAAGAAACATTGGGACATTCTTCTTCAAGAGGAAACACTCAAGGGAGTAATTGGTACCAGTCCATCTATAACATTCAGGAGCAGTGCATCACTGAAGGATAGATTAGTGCATAGCCATCTTAACCCTAACTCCATCTCTTGGTTAAAACCAACATTAGAATTTTACAGATACAGGATTTACAAGGCCTGTAAATTCAGTCCAAATGTTAAATAATAATTTGTTGTGGATCAGATTAAACAAAATCGTAAGATCAACAAGTACATTACATGTAAAACATCCCATGTTGTTTAGGGTATCACATGTCCATGTGAGAAATGGTATGCAGGAAGCACCACACTCCCCACTAAGAAACACATCCTTGAGCACATGAAAGTCATCACTAACCATGATGTGAGCTACAGTACCGCACACCACTTTCATGACAACAACAGGAACGTAGTAAAGTTCTTTGGAATTGACTGCATTCTCAAAATCCAAGGGGGGAGTGGCAGGATATCAGCCCTCTGGAGATCAGAGTCCAAATACATCTTGGAGCTGTTTGGCTACGCTGGGAATGACCCTCAACAAGGAACTTTTTGTACAATTATGAACACAGTGAGATAATAATAGTTAACGTTTTGAGATCTTAGTCAAATGTTTTTCATGAACAATATAAGTGGGCTCCATTTTAAATATATGTATCACAGGTTTTAAATTGAGCACTTTAAAGAAGGGTGTGTCACCAAGCACTACTGTATGATTGTTTTTAGGAAATCATTGATTGGTGGAGTTGAACTTTGAAAAGATGAAGAAAATCATTCATTAAGGGAATGAACTCTATACACTCTGATATTTACATTTTGGACATCAATCAGTGTGATTCTCATAGTAACTTTAAATAAATATTTAATTCTGTACAGTATTAAGTGAGACTGTTATAGAATTAGTAAGGTTTCTATTGCCAAAATAAATGATTTTTTTTTTTTAAATATTTTTATTATTTTCAATAAACCAAACCAATACATGCAATAAATAGCATATCTGTTTACAGATTGTATATCCCATTTCAGTAAAGCACCCATTACTGAGGAACCTTCCCCTCTTCCGCTTAGCCAATAATTGGGACATAAAACAGTATTCAAATCATACGTGACAAGCCCCACGGCATCATGACATCATTCGAGTTCCCCACAAAAATATCGGTTCCATTTTCCCAGAGCGGTAATGAGTATCAATAGTTTACTGTATCAAATAACTCGCAATGCAACCCTAAACCCACCCACTTATCCCTCCCTACCTCCTAATGGCGTAACAATAGTTCGACAATAATTTTATCCGCAAGTCAAAATTTTGTCCACGGTAATTGCGTCTATCACGGTGACCAGAGAAACCAGTTCATGCTGTCAGGGGTAAAAGCACAATCGCAAACATTGGAGTCATCTTCCTAAAAGGGGCAGGTTCTCAGGAGGGAGTCTCTGATCCCGGCGTGTCTACGTCGTCGTTAGTGTCATCGTGTGGTGTAGTCAGTAATTGTACTAGCGCCTCCCAGGCCCTTGCCTGTTCCAACCCCTTATCATTGTTAGTTCGGGCTGCCATTTGCAGACGCGCGGTACCCTCACATGCTGCCCATTTAAGAAATTCAGCTCGCCATCTCTGAAAACTAGGGCCCCTCGGGGCTTTCCAGTGGGTTGTTATTTCTCTTTTTGCCAATACAAGCCCCAGGTCTATAAATTTACTGGTTACTTTGGTTTTAGCAGTGTGGGGAAACCAGTGCAACAAACAGAGACCTATCGTGGGTTCTATATTTCTATCTGTAATAGCATGCAGGAGGGCAACCACTTCTTCCCAGTATGTACCTAGGTGAGGGCAATTCCACATCATGTGGCAGAAGTCTGCCCCTACGATTCTACAACGCGGACACATTGCCGTAGTCACGTTAAAATATTTATTAATCTTCTCAGGCGTAAGGTACGCTCGATGGATAATGAAGAAGAGTACCAATTGAAAACGAGCATTCCGGGTGCTCTTCCATGTACGTTCCAGCAACCCCTCCCACACCTTCTCAGGAATTTCGGCGCCCAGATCCACTTCCCACCGCTGTCGGAGCGTTACCAGTGGGGTCAGTCGTTCAATCGTCATTCGACGATATAAGCAAGTAACTGCCTTGATGGTGCCGGCAGCTAGCACCACATATTGACAAACCATGGAAGTGGGCGGCTCCTGAAGCCCGCCCTTCCAATGCCTCTGGATGGCCGCTACAAGCGCTGCGTGTAATAAGAAATCCCCCCCGGGCCAGCTCGTGCCTGTCTCGTAATACCTCATACGGGATCATGGTACCATCGTCATACAGATCCCCTACAGTGAGCAACCCCCTGGCCGCCCAATCTGCCAGTGCCGCCCAGTTGCCGCCATGCGGCAGAGCATTACATACAGCCAGCAATATTTCAGGGGCATATGGGCGCACTATTTGTGCTCGCCTGTGACTCCTGTTCCAGCAGAGCTTAAACGTCCCCATCTCACGAGTCACCGAAGAGATTGGGAGTGGTAGCTGCAGAAGCAATTTAGAAATCATTTGCCTCATCCGTTGAGATCCCACCTCGTCCCCACCACTGCAAAACTCACGCATCACCGCCTGAGTAAGCCACTGCAGTTGTGCCGCCAGATAGTAAGATTCGAAATCAGGAACTGCCAGTCCCCCCTCCGATCGCGGTCTCATTAGTGTATTAAGGGCTACTCTCCGACGTCCTCCAGCCCAAAGAAACCCAACCACCATTGACTGAAGCTGCTTGAAAACCGACGCCGGAACCCAAACCGGTAATGTTCTGAAGTAATACAACAGCCTGGGTAGTGCTACCATTTTGAGAATGGTCACTCGTCCAGCCACCGAAAGTGGGAGCGTACCCCAAAACTCCATACACCCCTTAAGCGATCTAATGGCCCTGCCCACATTACCCTCCAATAAGTCGGCTTGAGGTGCCAAAATAAATGATATATCTGTGTCAAGAATTGTTTATTGTACATACAGGCACACTATTTTAATTTATGATTGTTAAAATAACCTATGGAAAAATTTGTTTTTGGAAGGCTACGATAACCGTCACTATTTTTATGAATAACAGTGACTCCATGACACTTGAGAAGGACTATCACAATACAGAGCAATTAATAGAAAATTACAGTAAAAACGTATGTTCAAATACAAAAGTATTTTTTCTATTTTCATCAATGTGTATTAGTGTCCCTAATCACTAGGAAATAACTTATACTGAATATAAAAGTATTGCCAACTATCAATCATGTTCAATCAACAAGCTGGATTTATGGAAATTTGTCATTTCCAATCATGAATGTTAGGTGATGCAATAAATTTCACGTTTTGGGTGTTATCACGGACGAGTATGGTAGGCCGTCTTTTATGTTGTAGACATAGTTTAAAGTGCACTTGTATGTGAACAAGATCCGCTAGGGTTGAAACACGTTGTGTCCTCTGCCCTATTGAATAAATGAATTGCAGCAAATCTTGTTCTGGAGTGGCTCGTGTTTACCCTTCTTGCATGTAAAGTGAAGATACTATTGTGAGAAGCTGGCCTGGTATATGATGCCCACTTATGTAAGTGGGCACCCTGCACCAGTCCAGACAACACTTATGGTGATTTAAGAGGTCTTAGACAACCTTAGAAAGCTCTCTAGGTGGTAGCTGTGGAGGGCAGCCTTCAGGCTAAGTCCAGAAGGAGTGTAAAGCAGATTTTTTACCAGAATGCAATCTTATTGTATAGATTAAGTGAAAAGAACCACACCAAGTATTTATAAAAATACGTATTTATTATATAATACTCTCTAGTACGTTCAAATATCTCCTACACGGCGATAAACACAATGCACACATTACTTTAGCAAAGAAATACAGCAAATAGCACGAAATACACAGTGAACCCGGGGGGGGGGGAACAAACCATATACTAAGAAAGTGGTATAAGAACCACGACTCGAGTCAGGACGATGTTGAGAGGACGTATAAATGCTGGGGACCCTCAGAACCACCCAAGGTAAGTAGATAGGGACCCCACGGTGAGCGTGAGCAGTGCGGGAACACGACCTTGTGCTCCGTACAAGACTATGTGCAAGTCACGGTTGGATTTTTAAGGATTAAGGAACCTTCCCAGTAGACCCTGAAGAAACCCCTTGGAAGACAGAAGGTTGGAGAGCCACCCCAGCCATGGATACCCTAGTACCCATGTTACCTACACCAGGGAAGCCGGGTGCATACGTCTGAAGTGGTGTCGGAAACCGCAGTCAAACCCAATAGAGGACTTCAGGAAAGTGCCGACGTGGAAGAAGGAAGAAGTGTCCGGTGGAATCCAAGGATGGATTCTTGATGAGAGGTACCTGCAAGCAGAGGGGACAGAGTCAATGTCACTCAGGAGTGACCAGGAGACTTGGAAGACGAATGTCCTCCGATGTCGAGTGTTACAGGATGGGTGACGATGACCTTGACTCTGCAGCTGTGAGGACCAGGCG
The DNA here is from genome assembly GCA_963921515.1 of Calotriton arnoldi. Taxonomy (NCBI): domain Eukaryota; kingdom Metazoa; phylum Chordata; class Amphibia; order Caudata; family Salamandridae; genus Calotriton; species Calotriton arnoldi. The sequence continues at coordinate 1,212,767 of CAWUFW010005681.1, forward strand.
ACGCTGAGGAGGACCAGGAGCTGTGCATGAGCTGTCCCACGAAGGATGTCGAGTGCTGAGGGGTCAGTGTCTAGCGGGAGCACCAACAAGCCTTGGCAAATGCAACCAACACAGGAATAAAAGAAGGTGCAACGTCGGGACCAGCAAGGTCAAGGGGACTCACCAAAAGTGTGACCCTCAAATGGACCCACAGGCCGGAGGCACTGGAGTCGAGAGAGGACCTCAAGCAGCTCACCAAAAGATCCAGGCCATGATGCACATGGTGCGGTGTGGCTGAAGATTCTGGTCACTGGAGATGCTCGAGGTTGGGGCTACTTGGAGCCCGAAGATCTTCTTGGAAGGAAGCCAACAAGCCTTTGCAACTGCAAGTTGGACGCGGTGCACCGGGGTTCAGTTATTGCAACCCTCACGAGGGATACTGTCCTCAAACTTGGTGAGAGGGCAGGGCAGGCCTTGGGAGCTGTGGAAAACCAACACCTGTGTTGAAGAACAATACGGAGTCCAGAGGAGCTCAGAATCAGCAGACCGGTCGACTTGGTTGAGGTGCCTGCGAATGCAGGGGAGTGACTCCTTCACTCCAAGGGAGATTCCTTCAAGTGTCTTTGATGCTTCACAGGCCTTGGGAGGTTCCTGTATGATGGACAGGCACAGACGATGCAGCAGACTGGAAGGGAGACGAAGTCAGGCCCAAACGAAGTCCAGCAAAGTCCAGAGTGCCCAGATGGTAGAAGTAGAGGTGGTGTCTGATCTGAATCTTATCCCACGACGAATCTAGGGACCTACACCCAGGTAAGCCCTTAAGTACCCTAGGGAAAGGGTTGGGAAGATTCAGGGGACCCTCCCAGTGGAGGGTCTGGACAGGGGGGAGTGTCCTTTGTCCAGGTTTGCGCCAGAGTGGGAGCCAACAGCTCCCAGAACTGGTTTGAACTGGACTATGCATGGGGACACCAAGTGTGCCCCTCATGCAGACTTTCTGGCGCTGACAAGCGCACCCACCCGGTCCCAATACACTAACTCCTGTCTGGGAGGTGGTCACACCTCCCTGTGACTGGATGCCTATTGTTCTACCTTCCTCTGCTCGAGCTTGGCTCAGCAGCAGGAGGGCAGAAATGTGTCTCTGGTCGGCAGAAACCATTTTGTGCTGTCCGGGTCTAGAAGGTTGGCACCGGAAACACTGAGATTCTAACGGAGGGTTCTTCCAGTGCTTGGAATCATACCTCCCACACCGTTTACGGTGTGGGCGTATGATTTCAACATGTTTGATACCAAACATGATAGGATTTGTTGCAGCCAGTTTCGAGATGGTCATCGCGTAATTATGCGGTGCCCCTCTATATAGGATATGGCTGCTTCACTGACAACCTGGGAGAATGGACTCCGTAGGCTGTAGGGGTGTCCTGCTCATGCAGGGGCACCCTCTCACTTAGAACCAAGCACCCTGCCTTCAGGATTGCAAAGGCCTGCTATAGGGGTGACATAGGTTTTAAGTGCAGTGACCCTAGATATAGGAAACCTATATCTTTAGTAAGTGGTGCAAGCACCCACTTACACAGGCTGCAATGGCAGGCCTGTAGTTCCATTTTGCATGGTCTCCCATGGGTGGCATAATTCATGCTTCAGCCCATGGGAGACCTCTAGGGTTCCTATGCCCTGGGTACCTTAGTACCATATACTAGGGTCTGATAAGGGTACTCCAGTATCCAATGTGGGATGTACCTAAGTACTAAACATAACAATTTAGGGAGAAAGCAGATAGACTGGGGCCAGATTAGCAGGATCCCAGTCAGACTAGTCAAAAACAGCATCACATTAAGCAAAAAGTGGGGGTAACCATAGAAGCAGATCCTACTTTCCTACAACTATGTTTTGTGGTTTTTTGCGGAGTGCCAAAACATCTGCATCATGAAGCCCCCAATCTCTGATTCTTCAGTGGAAGGCATATAAATATACATATATATCTATAACCCAGTGGCAGTTGCCACTCGGAAGTTATAATTAGGATTGTGTTTCCATATGAAAAGCATTTTTTTGTTTGCTTATAACTTTGGCTGCGTTTGACGAATCTTCACGAAATTTACCCAAAAAGTCTCATCCACCTCAGCTACTTCCAGGAAAGTTTTGGTGTGAACCATCAAGCGGGGGCTAAGAAAAAGGTGAGGGGGGTTTCCCAAACTCTGTTTCCCCATAAATTTTTCCAACAAAATTTATTCACAGCTACATCCCAAACCGCTGAATGGATTTACACCAAATTTGGCAGAAAGCTAGATCTTGGCCCAGAAAGCATGCTTTTTGTGATTTGGTGTAAATCTGTTCAGCAGTTTTTGAGAAATTAAGTCTCAAAAACTTTGTATGTTTAATGCCGTGGAGGATCCGTGGTGCCAACAGATCTCAAGTTTAGATCTTATTGGCAGCTACCACATCAACAACAATGTGGCGGCAGCCATTGTAGGACTCGGGACTCAGTCCCTTGTCCTAAAAAAAAAAAGGGCATGGTAGGCATACTCTGCCCACTCCTTCCGGGGCCCAAACCAATTTTTTTATACATATTTCCTACAAGTTCTGTGGCAAATGTTATTTAAAAGTGCGGGCTGTAAGAAAAGAAACCCTGGGGTGGGTCTGGACGCGGTGCAAATGAGGGGGTCATGTGGCCCTCCCCAAGCCTTTTCAGGCCCCTGGGACCCCATCCACAGGGGCAGAACGAAATAATAAGGAGATGGGTCATGAAGCCACCCTCCCTAGGCCTCTTGAGGCCCTGGTGACCCCCATCCCCTTGCTGACTTTTCAATAAGGGGATGGGAGCGTGCAGCCCACTCCCTGAGCCTCGTCAGGTCAGGGAACCCCATCTTCCAGGGCTGTTATGTTTATTTTGGAGAGAGGGGCACACTGGCCCCTTCCCAAGCCTGTTCATGCCGTGGGAACCCCATTCCCTGGAACTGAGATTGGCCCCTGGAACCACATCCCCCAAGGCCCTAAACTCTGCGGTGTCCCAGGGAGCCCACCTTGGGACACTATGGTATGCCCACACTCTCCTGGGTAGGGAACAGAACTTTACATTCACCTGTAGGGAGCAGTTAAAACAATTTTCTCCCAGGCAGGAGGAAGGGGAAGGTGCCGGCTACTGCCAGCACTCAGTATGGTGCTGACTGGGTAGCCGGGTGGGCCGTGGGGTCTTGGGGTCCCCCTACAGCCTCCAATGTGGCCAGCATTGTGGGTGCCCCGGGTGGGCATGAGGCACCCACCTCAAATTAAAAATAAGGCTGGCTCCTGGCAGGGGATCTGGTTGGGGCAGAAGGGGCTCTGGTGTTCACCCCACAGCCCACAACAAAAATTCAATTGTAGGTGCCCCGGATGGACACCGGGCAGCCACTAAAGAAACACATAGTGGCTCTCATTTGTACCTGCAATCGAAGCTGGGTGTGGTGCTGGCTGGGGCTGCGGGGGCTCTAGGGCTTCTCATGGGGACCCCAAACAAAACTTAAGATGTGGGTGTCCCGGTTGGGCACTGGGATACCCACAACATGTTTTTATTTTAAAGTGAGCGATAAATGAGTGGCCAAAGAACCAGCAGGGAGTGCCCCATAATGCGCTTCGCTTTTTTTTTTCTTTAAAATTTTTTTTTGCTTGCTGGTGGTGCCCCTAAAAGAGGCAGGGGCACCACCAAACATTTTTGTTTTGTTGTGGGGGCTGCAGGAAGGGCAGTAACTTCCATCAACATTTAAAAAAAAAAAAAAAACAGTAAGTCTCCTGGGTCTTTAAATCCATGACCCCAGGAGAACTTAACATATTTTTTTACAGCAGTCCTAGCTGGAGGACTATGCTCTTCAGCTGGAGTGCAAGGCTCTCTTCCACTGGGGAACAATTCTGGGGAAAGATCTCACGGACCCAGAATGGGCCGGAATTCTAGCATACCCTAAGGAAGTCTCCCGTAACACCAGATTAAAGTACACACAATTTAATTACACTCACATGACCTATATGACACCTCACAGACTTCGGAATGTTTATGGAGGCGAGACATGCAAATGCCAGAGATGCGATCATGACGACGCAACTTTTATTCATATGACCTGGGACTGCGTCACACTCCGCAGGTTTTGGGAAGAGGCTTTGAGGCTCTCGGGAGCGGCATTGGGTCACATACTAGAGCCCACAATTGGGGTGTGCCTGCTGGGACTCTTCCCCCGACCACCCAAACGAAAGGTGGGACACAGATTCTTAGATCTTGCGTTGGTCTGAGCTAGGAGACGGATAGCGATGACCTGATTATCCGTGACTGAGCCGGCTATTGATATCTGGAAGCAAGACATGACTTATTGGGCGGGGCGGAGTGCAGGGCCCTGGCAAGAAAGGAAATAAGGGGGCTGAGACAACAACCTATAGCAGAGCACTGGAGAGAGATACTTGGGGCATGGGAAAACCCAGGCCGGGACCAGAGCGAGGAGGAAAGGGATACTGATAACACTTAGTCAAGCAGCGGATGGGACCCATAGAGGGCATGCATGGGCACCTGGCATTGGGAAGTCTTAAATAAAGAACGCTAGTATATTCAGAACTTGACACACCGACAGGAAAAGACAAGGACTGGGGGAAGCCCCTACATTCTTTGCATCGCCTCTCAGTACATATAATACATACACAGAGGGCAGTGATGGTTAGAAACCCGAAGTGTAAAAATGGCCTATTAGCCCTTACCCCGTTGACCCCACATCCCAAATACCCCGGACACATGGGCATTATCACACAACAAGGACCCCACTGCACACACCTAGTTAAGTAATAAGTTGTATAAGTTGTACAATTTTACATAAATTGCGAGACATTTATGGGATGGCTCCCCTTATACGTTTACATACAGATCACAGATGACTCCCTCTCAGTATTACACAAAGAAACTTACGAGTAAACCATAAGTCGGCACGACTCCAATATGTGTACAAACCCCACAAACTGTCCTAGCAATACTAGCATTCAAATCAGAGATGTTAAGAGGAAGTATACAGTAACAAGCACAAATGTATCTATGCTACTGACCTGTAATAATGCTGCAATGTGATATGTAATATTGAATATTACTGCTCCTGATGAATATTGAAACAATTGCCAATAAAAATATGTTTGAAGAAGAGTGCAAGGCCCTCTTCTGGTTGTTTTTATGATTGCATTTTCTGGGCTGCAAAATGTTAAAAGAATCATGTTGATTTTTTAAAATAAAACTTTATTAAACATCTTTACAACAATTAATTTTGTTAAACCTTGCATTGTGTGAATTTTTTAAATACACATTTGATTAAAGTTGGTAATTTTTGGACAAAGATGATAGATCTGCTGCATATATGTTGATATACCCTCCCCTAGGCTACCTTTTTATATTTTAGTGTTGTGACCATTTGGCCAAGTCAGTAAGTCTGACTGGCTGTGGCAAGACCCTGCAACCAACCACACTCTGCGCACGGCCAAAGGCCATGTGGTGCCAGAGGTAGGGCTCTTTTAGGGAATTGGGCGCACGACCATAGGCTGAGCGCAGGGAGGCGGTATGGTGCCAGGGAGAGATTAAGCACAGGACCTGGCCACAGGCCAGGCCCTGCCGCCAACTGCTCGCTGAGCACGGCTGTGTGCCAGGCCAACCCCATGCCGCACACGGTGATGTGCATCTTACCTTTTGTTAAAAAATATATAATTCACTGAAAAAACTAAGATTAAAAGTACGTTATAGTTAGGAATTGTAATAATATGTTAGTTTATATTTTTTTGAAATCTTAGAAATTCACCGAAAAACCAAAAGTTAAAGGGGCATTATAGTTAGGTGAAAATGTCAGTTGAAACATACCATTTTAAACAAAAAAAAGAAAAACACTGAAATACACCAGTTATAGTTATCTCAAGTAACTATAATTTGTGCCTTAAAGTAACTATGACTTGCACCCTCCCATACGCAGTTTTGTTATCAATGATGTAATTTCAGATCTCATTAGGAATGTTATCAATGCAGTCAATGAACATATCATGAGTGATGTAATGTTTGAGGGTATAAGCAGTGCGTGACGGATCACTGACAGAATATAGAATGCCAAAATATCGACCTGCCAAAATATCGTGGATAAAATATAGAATGCCAAAATATCGAATTCCTATCTACAAACAGGTAAGTACAAAAATATCGAATCCAAAATATCGTTGTAAATAATATAGGGGCCCATTACGATGGCGGGCGGAAGCACCACCGCCGTGCTGGCGGATGCAAAAAGCACCAGTTACCGCCGGCACGCAGCAGTCCACACGCCCGCCCAATTACGATGCGAAAAGTAGACCAAACACCGCCGGCAAGCCAGCAACACCGTCCGCCATCAAAGTGCGCCCGTTCACGTAGCGGCGCAGCACAACTGACACACACCGTCCGACGAAACACGTCCCGCCCGGCGCATAAATTACGATGCCGCAAACAAACGGCTCCCACGGCTAAGAGACACCGCACGTGAAAGAGAGGCGGTAACACGGACGCAGAGCACGGACAACGAAGAAGCGGCTCCCCGAGCATGAATCCAGCACTGCAGGCCCTCCCCATGCTTCTGCTGATGCACCACCAAGGACGCAACGTACCGCGGAGACGCAGGTAGGCACACACACAACAAGTGCACGCAAACAGCGCACACAGTGCAAGGGCGGAAAAAGCGGACAACCCCCACCAGCGCGTGTACACAACACATCCACCATCGCATCCACAGATGACACACAGGCCAAATCGTAACATCGCAGAACACATGTGTACACACCACCTGGGACTAGGAACCAACCACCCCGTCACGGCCCCAAAGCGCCGATGACGCCGCCACACATGCGCACAACGCAGAGGCCAACCGCAGCGCCATGCATGTGTCGCACACAGACACAGGGACACAACCAAGCAGCACACACATCAGCCCCACCCCGAACGCACATGACACGTGACAGGCCGGCCACAGACATGTCCCCAACGCCCAATTCACGGACAACACCCAACGCCACACAACCGACGCACACATATCAGTGAAGACACGCAACAGCAGGACACACCCCAGTGTAACAAACATGGCGTAGCACACAGCGGCGGCAACACCAACTAGGAGAAGCAGGGCCCCTTCGGGAAGAGGAACGCCAGTACCACACTGAAACACCCATACCACCCTGCACATATGAACAAGACATATAAAACGGAACACCAAAGAGCCCGGGGACCGACAACAGGTGGCCTAAGAATAACATTCACACACAAGGCCCAACGCAGAGCGGAAAGGCAGCCTGCCGCCCACACAAGGGAGAGCAGACAGCACTGAATGACCTTCCATTCCAACTCCGAAACCACAGCCCTACGACAGAAGCCGGTGAATACAGCCATTGTCCAAGAATAGACCAACACAGGCATGCCGAGGAGACCGACCACAGGGCAGATAGCGCATATCACAGAAGCACACAACGGACGGGGAAGAAAGAAGAAAACACTCCCCCATGTCGGCCACATGCAAGTTAATTGGAAGGAGTCACACAGCACTGACCTTGAACTGTCTGAGAAGCATGTGGGAAGAGGGCCCGTGTCCTCCAAACAAGCCAACAGAACACAAGTCCTGTCTCCCCACGACTACACAGAGCTCACAGCAACCCCGGAGCGTGCACATTGCAGACTGCACACACAGCCGGAGCACGCCACCTCAACGAACCGCTGCGAAATGGCAACCGCAACACACCTACCCAACTACGCCGAACAGCTCAAGCTGTACAAAACCAACCTGTTCCATACATTGGGATGCGATCTCCTGTCCCTGCTGAACGTAACTTACCGACTGACTTACCGCATCACATTGTTCAGCTGCGTCATGCCCGTCTTCTACTGTCGGAGGTGTCCCTACCAGCATCCCGTCGAGATATGCCTCTCCAACCCGGCATGTCTGAAGGCGGACCTGCTACCACTACTCCTCCCTCTGGACGCACACGACAGGGCCTGCTCTGCCTATGGGGGCATGGCGTATGTGGCCAACATCGCACCCGCACTGAAATGGGACGACTGTGCCTCCACACGACGGATCATCGATAACAGCTACATCGAATGTCACCCAGCATGCCCCATCATGGTCCTCCAAGGGACAACCTACGAACAACACCTTGACAGCCACCATCCGCTTCATTGGCTGGCAAACATGTACACCACCAATGACATGGAAGCCCTGCTGGACGGCATCGCATACCTGACAACCTGTAAATACGTCGGACCACAACGCAGGTTCCCCGAGTGACCTATGATGTCCAACCCCGCACCCATGCTTAGCTTCCGCACGGACTGGCCAGTCACCACCACAACAGCCATACCAAACGACCGGCAACAGTAACCACACCATCAACGACATCGCCATGACATCGGATATGACCGGGACATGCACACTGTTCCCCATCACATCCAGGAACACCGCATGCATCGTGGGAGGCAGTGGCATGGGCTCTGTGTATCGCACCCACATGGACGGAACTGCACGAACAACCAGGACACGACATGGATCCAGCGCACATGGACACACACACCGCTCAGTGGACATGAATAGGTCGCCTGGAGTCTGTGGGTGCTGCACCCCTCCCACCCCTGCCCCGGGAATCCCATACCAGGACCTTTGCATGGACGACAAGTGCATACAACAACAACACGACCCCAGTGACTGTGACATGTCCAGTAACCACCACAGTGCAACAACAAGTGGCACGCCGCTGCATGCACGCAAGCACATGCCCTGATGTCATCTCACATGCACGCGTGCATGAGGAACAACCGCAGCAAACCTGTCACATGGAACTGAGATGGACTGTGCCCATGATGCCAAGCGGTCTGGTAGGCTACATGTATACCGTCTGTGTCAAAGTCCGCAGCTCCGCAGCTATACGTAAATGTACATTAGCACAGCCTTGGCCAAGCAGATGTCACTCTGAAGCCCACATCCCACATGCAACAGCCAATCACATGTAACCCCACACCCTATCCCATTTGCAATCATGCTCAGTATATCCTCAACATATATTCCGCTGCCAGTAGTGTCCACTATACTGCATCACAGAGGACAGAAGACTCAATATAATGTTTGAAACCAAAACTGTCTCCGCTGACTCATTTCACAAGTACGAATGAGAGAGGATGAGAGTATGTGAAGTACACGGCAGTCGTGACATGACCATGTAGTCCACTGGTATTGGATGTCAACGCAAATGAGTAGCACTACTGTGGAAGACACACATGTGTCGTGTGAAGTCGTATGGACGCAGTGCTCAGGTGGGTGGGTGCGACGGGTAGATGCGCACATGCCAAGTTGGAGCACGCCGTGTTGGGAGGGGTCATGAACAGTACACCACCGCTTCCCTGGGCATTGTGAGAGGACACCTGTCGGGGGGAGTGAACACGTGTGTGCATAGCAGCCGGGCACACGTACAAAGCGGTACCAGGCGCACCTCAGCCCACCCTCTGTGGACAAGCTGGATCCTGTTGTGCGCCCGCCATGCCCCTGACAAGGCACACACAGCCCCAGTCGACCAGGTGTAATCCCAACATAGTCAATCCGCACAGGCGATACAGGGCACGGGATGGCAGTGGAGCATGGTGTGTGAGAGGTCTCCTCGCGCTCCTCCTGGTCATATCATGCAGGCAATAGAACCTCAACGTCTAGCATGGCACAAGTCACATGGAAGTGTATGGGGGACGCACCACAGCACGAGCAGCACTGACGTCACGGGAGGTGGCTCGCACCATCCCATCCATTGCCCATCATACCAACCACGCCACATGCCATTGCGACTAAGTGCAAGCGCGTGCGCCACCACCCCCGAGCCCTCCCCAGAGAGGCCAAAGAGTGAATGTGTGGGCCATCAGCCACAGACGGACGCGGCCTGGCCGCAAGGGCAGCCACAGCCACTGGGTGTCGCAGGTGGCGGATCCGGAAGGCGAAGACTGTGATGCATAGTCCATGCAGGCCGGGTCTCCATTTGGGGCACCACGCAGGTGGACGGCGTCCCGCAACACATCATACCCTGAGACAGCCCACTCGTGCAACTGGACCCACACATACACTCCTTGCCCTCTCTGGTGCGAGCTTGGGGCTGCCTGTGCAAGCGCTAGCCTCGCAGGTGAGCATGCATATTGGGGGAGCGAGGGGAGGACATGAGGGCTGGGGCGAAGATGACTGTATCACTGTCAGTTAGTACAAGGGATGACCCAGATGTGGAAAGGAAGAGACGTGTCCCGTGTGTACTGCAACTAGTCGCCAATTCAACTACCCCCCCATGTCCGGAATGTAAGCCCGCACCTAGGCCCGCCCATCCGCCACAACGAACATACCACCAGCACGACAACCTTCCCATTCGAAACACTGACTGGGGTGGCGACCAGTGTACAATCATGTGTAGCCTACCCACGCGTACATGTGGGCCCTCCATGATCCATGTCACCTGCGGCAAAGTCATGACATGCGCAATGAGGGAAGTGAGGAGAGCTGTCCGCCCCACGCGCAGAAGGTGCATCAGCTCCACAGACCCAGCAGCGAGTCCAGCAGGGGTCACATGTGCAGGGGCAGCTGTGCCTGGTGTGAAGGCACATGCATATAGACAGCACATCGACCAATGTGTAGTCTGCCCACATCTACAGTCCATCATCATGCGGACATAGGAATTGAACACAGGGCAACACATCTTCAGTTGGTGCACCCACCGTGACCAACAATGCGCAATCATCGACGTACCCGCCCTGTGCATGGCCCCCCACCCAACGGAGGCACATCCAGTGCCACCATCCCACACACACAAGCCTTCCACGGAACATGCTGTGTCCAATGCTCAGTACAGAGTCAGCGCCCATCTGGTGGATCCTGAACAGGAGACACATGCACACACATGCCAGCTCCCACTGTGTACGTCTGCCACCTGGCACGTGCAATGTAACCTCTCACCTGTGACGTGTGACTGCAAGCACACAGCCGTCTTGGCATGGGGCTGTCAATGTGGACACCTGTCAATGTTTCGGGAGGTGTGATCCGTACAATGCTGTACATAGGGTGCAGTGCTGACACCTACTACTGTCTCATATCCCCTCGTGCCACAGGTCCCACTTGTTTTGGCCGCTCAGCCTGTGCCCACATCGTCGTCGTCGTGTGCCATACTCATCCAGCCGCGGAAGCAGTTCCATGCTCAGCAGACATTCATGTTGCCGTGGCGTTGCCGCTTGACGGATATGCAGTCAGTCCCCATCAGCACGCCCCGCAAGTCATTGGGGCCTAGATCCCCATGTGCATGCACATGGCAGTGGTTTGGATCACTAGCCATTGCCATTGTTGGGAGACCTGTGTAAGTGTATTGTGGCCGTGCCGTCCCAGCTTGACAGCTGGGCTGTGGCTCCTGTGCTTACTCAGTCATGTCAGTGATGTGTATGCGAAATTGCCATGTGTCGTGTTGCTTTGACATGTGTCCTCTGCCATTGTCCCTAGGCGGAGACCGAACATTGACCGCCCATACCAATTGCTGGCGGACATGGACGATACAGAGGTTATTAGGAAGTTTCGGCTGGACAGGCCAACCCTGCATCGACTGTGTGCCATGTTAGAACCCCATCTCCGTCCCCGCAGGGTGTATCCGACTGCTGTCACCCCCACGGCTAAGGTGATGGCCGCCATGCATTTCTTCGCCACTGGGTCATTCCAGCACACAGTGGGCATTGGAGGAGGGATGTCCCAGCCCATGTTCAGCAAGGTGCTGAGGGATGTACTGGCAGCCATGATGCTGTACCGGAACAGGTACATCCGCTTCCCCAGGGCTCGTGAATTGGCGGCAGTGAAGGGTGCATTCTATGCCCTTGGCAGAATCCCACACGTCGTTGGAGCCATTGACTGCACACATGTCGGCCTTGTTCCACCACAGGCCACTGAGCACCTGTACCGCAACAGGAAGCACACGCACTCCCTGAATGTGCAAGTGGTGTGCCTTGCGGACATGGTGATCACCCACGTGTGTGCAAAGTTCCCAGGCTCGGCCCATGACGCACACATAATGCGCAACAGCATCTTGCCACGACTGATGTCCAATATGCAACAGGATCGTGCCTGTATTGTCGGTGAGTATGTGGAGTGGTGTAGCGTGCTGGCTGTGCGATGCTGTCCCCTGTCCAGTTGGATTAGCAACGGTTCTCTGTGTCCCTCACACCCAGGTGACTCTGCGTATCCGAATGGGGCATGGCTGCTCAGTCCATTGAGGAATCCTCGCACCCCAGCAGACGATCGCTACAATGAGGCACATGGGAGGACCAGACGTGTGGTCGAGCGTACCTTTGGCCTCCTCAAGTCCAGGTTCAGGTGCCTGGACCGCACCGAGGGTGCGCTGGCGTACTCCCCACAGAAGGTGTGCCAGATAGTGGTGGCGTGCTGCATGCTGCACAATCTGGCCATTCGGAAGCAGATCCCCCTCATCGTGGATGACGGAGATCAACCAGGGCCCCAGCCCGCAGACCAGGACAGCTCGAGTGAGGAGGACAGCGGAGAGGAGGAAGCTGGTAATGTGCGGCAGCAGCTCATCGCCCGCTACTTCACTTGACGTGAGTGTCCATGTACGACGGCTGATGTGGCTGTATCTGTGCAGGTGTGTGTGTGCTGTGTCAGGGTGGCCGTTTGTTCACTGCGTGCTGTGTGTCAACGCTCCATGGCCAGGGTAGTATGCCACTGTTGGTGGCTGTGGCATTGTGCCCTATTGCTCTGTGCGATGTGTGTACATTGCTTGTAGTTGTTGACATGTACTGTGTGATGGGTGTGTGACACACTCATTGAATGTGCTCCTGTTCTGTCTCCCACCCCTAGGTCCCTACAGGCCCTCCGGATTCAAATGCCATGCCACGCATCAGGTGCCTTTCCGCCCAAGGTGGCCGTTGTATTCCGTACAAATAAGACACAGGGCACAAACAGCAGTTAGTGAAAAAGGTGCATTTATTACAAACTGTGACATGTGATTGTGTGTAAGGTGATGACAAAAGTGGTGCGTGCAGTGACAATGAGCTGTCGGTCATGGCTGCGTGATGATCAGGGTGTACCCACTGGTTCTATGTCCATAGTCCAACACACACATGCCATCCAGATGGCTGTGTGGAGTGGGATCGTAGTCCAGGTCAATGCAGTGGCTGGTCAAGGAAGGCTGGCGGAAGGCTGGCTGGCTGCCTCACTTGCGACTGGAGCGTGCGAAGTCCTCCCGGGAGATCTGTTTCCTCTTCGGACGGCCCCTTCCACGTTTGCGAGGGGGGTGCCTGCTTGCGACATGCTGGTGGTTGAGGTGTGATCACTGGCTGTGGACGCAGGGGAACTGGACACTGCTGCTCCACCCTGCGCCCCGGCAGGTGGTGGCGGAGGGGAGCTGCTGTCCCTGGCTGTGACCTCACCGCCACCACCAGCTGTCCCATGAGGTCCACGATTTGGCCCATACGGGCGTCCATGGACCTCAACACCCCCAGCACCTCACGCGTGTCTGAGGCAGACCGGACCCATTGTCCTTGGGCCTCTTCATAGGCCCCAAGGACTCTGGCCATGTGAGGCAGGGCATGGCTCCCAGGGAGGCTGGCGTTTCCCTGACCCTGCTCCTCCTACCAGTCCTGCTGCCACCGGCCTGCCCACTAGCCACATTGCTCACCACGGTCCTCGCTGTGGCTCCCAGGGTGGATCCAGTCATCCGGGCCACCACCTGCGCTGGGGCTGGTGCCAGCGGAGACGTGGCGGTGGTGGCGGCGGTGGTGGTCGGTGCGGCGATGGTGGCGGTTGCGGCAGTGGTAGTGGCCACAATGACCGTGGGTGTGGCCGCAACGACAGTGGCAGCAGGGGGCTGTGAATGTTCAGCAGCCCTGGATGATGGGTTGGTGGGTAGGAGGGGTCCTGGGGAGCGGCTGGGCCCTGCCACACCAGATGGGCCTGCTTCGTTGTCCGTGTCCGAGGAGGAGGACAGATCCTCCAGATCCGTGTGTCCTCGTTGGGGGCTTGTAGGCTGGCTGTGCTGGCTGCTGGCTCCATCCCCAGCATCCAGCAGTTCGTCACCTGTGGAGAGAATGAGATTAGTTATTGTGTTGCACCTGGCGAAGTATGTATTTGTCGTCTGACATTGACAGTTCGTGCAATCTCGTACATGGGTTTCCCGGAGGCGTGTGTGTGGCTGTAGCATCTGTAGTTGTGTGTGCTTGGCAATGGGACTGTGTGCTGTGCACATGTGGCATGGGACGGATTGGCCATGCCGATGGGTGTGTTGCTGTGCCCCTACTTATTGTGACTCTGGTGTATGCGGGCTCCTGGCCCATCCTGGGTCTGGTTTGTACTTTGCTTTTGGGGTTCAAATGGAACGCTTAGGAACGCATATGGCAACATGGGGGCCATGCCCCAGATTCGCATTTGGGAGGGAATATGCTTTTGGGGTTCAAATGGAACGCTTAGGAACGCATATGGCAACATGGGGGCCATGCCCCAGATTCACATTTGGGAGGGAATATGCTTTTGGGGTACATGCTGTGAGCCATGGGTGCCGAACGTGACATGTGTTGTGGCAGCATGACAGTGCATGGTTTGAGGTGTGTGCATGCTTGACATGGCCTGCATATTTGCTGTCTGTTGTGATTACTGGACATGGCATTGGACGCATCGTTATGAGTGAGTGATGGTTGTGTGCCAGCCAACGTATTGCAGTTGTCCCATCTCCTTGGTGTGCGTGCTGCCCTGTGCCATGTGCATCACTGCAGTGCTCGGGGAGGGGTGTGGCCCATGTTGTGTGTTGTTGCTCACAGTGTGTCGTGCACTTCATTGACTTCTGGCACATGGTTGGTCATGGGCATGTATCTTAGCGTGACTGCTGTATGTGTGGCAGCTGTGCGGATGACATGCCTTTCATGAGACTGGGGCTGACGGATGGGATGGATGGTATGTTGTTTGTGCATGGTGTGTCTGTGTGTTTGATGGGTTCAGTGGTGTTCGTGTGCATATATGTTGTTCCGCTCTGTTGCGTCTAGTGTTGTTTGTCTTACATAGGCGTAGTTGTGGGGTGTGTGGTTGACAGGCAGTTGGGGCTACATGGACAGGACTTCAATGGTGTTTCGGTTGTGTGTGATGAGTTGCACAGTGGCTGCCGTGTGGTACTATATTCAGTGTGGCCTGTGCATGCAGACGTGGCTCCTTGGGTGTTGCTATGTCTGTGATGGGTCATGTGGGGTGTGAGTCTGTTGTTCATGTCCGTGTGCACATTGTTCACTTGTTCGTGACGGTGGGCGGTGCTGCGTGTTCGTCTGCTACGTGACATGTCCCATGTGTTGGTCGTGTTCCGGTCCTCATGCCTCCAGTAATCCAGCCCTGTCCAGTTTCCCACCTGCAGGTTGTTCGTGCGTGCACTGTACTGGATGCCACATGGTTCTAAGCAGGGGGTGCTCCATGTTGCAGGTCTGTGGGGGTGGGGGGGTGTTGTGGGTCGTGGGGTGGCTGGACACCCACTGACACCGATTGCTGTGGACCGTGATGTCTGCCTTTCGGCTGTCGTTGTGCACTGCGGTGGCTGACACGTGGCTGTGGGGTGTGGGGGATGCTCCTCCTTGCTGTGCTGTGGGACTAGGGGCCTGGTGTGTGTTGTACTTGGGCTGTCCACCGTCCCACCCACTGCACTTTGTGTTCCTGCCACTTACCTGTTACTTGTCGGTTAGTGCAGCTGTGGCGGACACATGGGTGTGGTGGGTGCTCGTTGTGGCGCTTCTGGCATATTTGGGGACCTGTTGGTGGTTACGTGGCTGGCTGAGTGTACACATGTCCCCACGCATCTTACAGTTGTTCGGTTTGGGCTGTGTGTGGTGGTGTCTGTTGCATGTGTGTGTGATGTGTTGTGTATTGTGTGCTGGACATGGGGGTGTTTGTCCCTGGGAGCTGTGGCATGGTGGTAGTGCATGTGAGTACATAGCGGTGTGCTGGTATACATTAGTTTGTACTTACCAGCCTCCACTCCTCCTGCTAATCCGGCGAGGATCTCCGGATGGATTACGACTCGCACCTTCTCCTCCCACGCTTTGAAGGTCTTAAAGAGCGCGGGATTCCCTCCGCCAGTGATGGCAGCCAGCTCTCTGTTTTTGCCCTCCTTCTTCTTGACCAGGCTCTTTACGTCATTCCAACGTTTGTTTATCTCGACTCTGTTCCTGGGCAGGGTCCCGACTGCATTGACCTGGTCTACGATCCGGTTCCACATTCTGTTTCTGGTGGCTAGTGGTGTGTGCTGGACCATGTTCCCATAGATTTGTGGGTACACCTTGATGATCTCGTCGACCATGACCGTCAGCTCAATGGGCGTGAACTTGGGCATTCTTTGTGGTGCCATGGTGTTTGTGGTGCTGGTGCGGTGTGTGTTGTGTAATGTGCAGGGGGTTTGTGGTGCCGGTGTTTGATGGTGGTGGTGGTGGTGGTGGTTGTGATGTGTGCGTTTCTGTGGTGTGCTGCTGTCCTTGCTGTGTCACTGTGTCCTCTCCTCTCCTCTCTGGTTTGCAATGTAGCAAGGGGTTGTGGTCTGTGGGAGTGCTGCTTTTGTACTCACCTATGTGGGTGTGTCCTCATGGTCTGTTGTTTTCAGGTGTGTTGTGTCTGGGGTTCTGGCCTTTGTATTTTTTGTTTGTCCGGGGGGGTGTTTTCGGGATATGTACTGTGCTTGTGTATTTGTGCGTGCCTTGCTGTGTGGACTTGTTGGCCATGTTGTGTGCTATTGGTTTTGTGTGCGGATGGTTTCTGTGCAGGTAAGTGGGCGCCATGGCTTCTGCCGTGTCGATTCTCATCGGCGTTGTTTGCGCTGGCGGGCGGTATATTTGTGGTTTTTCCGCGCTCATGGCGGTGCGATCGTAATCTCACGTGCGGTGTGTCGGCCGTGAGGGCGGGCGGTTTTGTGTTGTCGTGCGTGTTTCCGTCCGTGGCGGGCGGTTTGTCTCCGACTCGGACGTTGGCGGGCGGTATTTTGTGTGCTTTTTCCGCCGATGGCGGTATTCGGTTTGTGTAATCGTAATGGCGTGGTCGGTGTTCAGGCGGTGTGTGCGGGCGGATTTTTGCCGCTTCCATGCCTGGCGGTGTTATTTACGCCGGGTATCGTAATGTGCCCCATAGTTTGTTAAAATATCGAATTTTTTAAATGTCTTACAATTAATGTAAAATTAATGAAATAATAAATATAATTAACTAAAACATACTTAAAAATACTTAAATAACCTTAAAATTAATAAATAATTAATGTAAGTTATAAAAAAATAAACATACATTTTTATTTTTTAATACATATATATATATTAACTTAATATTAATAAAAATATTCAATATTTTTAGCGTAGGATAGCGGGAGGGTAAAATTTACTATTATCACTCCAGAGAGTGCAACAGTAAGGAAAGCATTGGATAGCTTAGGGGTAAAAATTACTATTTCCACTCCAGTTCAGTGCAACAGTAGGGAAAGCGTTGGATAGCGTAGGGGTAAAAATTACTATTCCCACTCCAGAGAGTGCAACAGTAAGGAAAGCGTTGGATAGCAGAGGTGTAAAAATTACTATTCCCACTCCAGTGAGTGCAACAGTAGGGAAAGCGTTGGATAGCGGGAGGGTAAAAATTACTATTCCCACTCCAGTGAGTGCAACAGTAGGGAAAGCGTTGGATAGCGGGAGGGTAAAAATTACTATTCCCACTCCAGTAAGTGCAACAGTAGGGAAAGCATTGGATAGCGTAGGGGTAAAAATTACTATTCCCACTCCAGAGAGTGCAACAGTAGGGAAAGCGTTGAATAGCGTAGGGGTAAAAATTACTATTCCCACTCAAGTGAGTGCAACAGTAGGGAAAGCGTTGGATAGCGTAGGGGTAAAAATTACTATTCCCACTCCAGAGAGTGCAACAGTAAGGAAAGCGTTGGATAGCGTAGGGGTAAAAATTACTATTCCCACTCCAGTGAGTGCAACAGTAGGGAAAGCGTTGGATAGCGTAGGGGTAAAAATTACTTTTCCCACTCCAGAGAGTGCAACAGTAGGGAAAGCGTTGGATAGCGTAGGGGTAAAAATTACTATTCCCACTCCAGTGAGTGCAACAGTAGGGAAAGCGTTGGATAGCGCAGGGGTAAAAATTACTATTCCCACTCCAGTGAGTGCCACAGTAGGGAAAGCATTGGATAGCGTAGGGGTAAAAATTACTTTTCCCACTCCAGAGAGTGCAACAGTAGGGAAAGCGTTGGATAGCGTAGGGGTAAAAATTACTATTCCCACTCCAGTGAGTGCAACAGTAGGGAAAGCATTGGATAGCGTAGGGGTAAAAATTACTATTCCCACTCCAGTGAGTGCAACAGTAGGGAAAGCATAGGATAGCGTAGGGGTAAAAATTACTATTCCCACTCCAGTGAGTGCAACAGTAGGGAAAGCGTTGGATAGCGTAGGGGTAAAATTACTATTCCCACTCCAGTGAGTGCAACAGTAGGGAAAGTAATGATTAAATATTTAAATAAAAATAAATTAATTATCAATACCAATAAAAAATTAATTAGAATTAATTACCAATTACAAAATATTTAATAATTAATTATAAATACCAATAAATATTATTTATTAAAAATTAATTACCTATTAATAATTAACAACCAATTAATTTTCAATACCAAAAATGTAACAAGTAATAATTTTTTTTACCAATTAATATTTAATTAACAATAAATTAATTATCAATACACAAAAATAATTCCATTAATTACTTAATTACAATTAAATTACTTCCCACCCTATTCCCCTATAAACCCACAACCCGCTCCGAATAATAAATTAATACAATTAACATAATTATCAATTTATCAATTAATAAAAATGAATTACCAATTGATAAAAATTAATTACCAATTAATAATTAATTAACAATAAATTAATTATCAATACAAATAAATTAAAATAAATATTTACTTAATTACAATTAAAATACTTCCCACCCTATTCCTCTATAAACCCACAACCCGCTGCAGAACTAAAACGCAAAATTAAATTAAAAATAATTAATAATTCCTAAAAATTAATATTTAATTTAATATAATTAAATTACTTCCCACCCTATTCCCCTATAAACCCACAACCCGCTACAAAATTAAATTACGCAAAAATTAAATAACATAAAATTCATTACTTTAAAAAAATTAAACATACATTACAAAAATAATATACACTTTTAACACATATACTAACATAAAAAACACTTTAAAAAATTCGATATTATTAAAAATTCGATATATTTTAATGCCTATATTATGTACTTCGATATTTTGACAGTCGATATTACTTACCTGCATTTCGATATTTTTCACCACTATATTATGTACATTCGATATTATGTCCATTCTATATTTTGACTTCGATATTCTGTCCATTCTATATATTTTTTCCGATATTTTGTCTAGTTACCGTGCGTGACGAGGGTGCCAGTTATAGTTACTTTTGGGACGAGAGACAGTTACTTGAGATAACTATAACTGGTGATTTTCGGTGGTTTTAAAAGTTTAAAATGTTAAATTTCCCCAAACTATAATATCACTTTAACCTTTGTTTTTTTCTGTGAATTTCTAAGTCTTTTTTGAATATGTATTAATGACTGTCACTTTAGTCTTTGTTTTTTGCAGTAAATTTTTTATGTAAGTAACAATATAACAATATAAAAAGTGACATTTTAAGTAAGGCAGATCTACTGGGTTTGTCAAAGGGTCACAACACCTAAATGTATGAGGCAGGCCTATTGGCTTTATAAAGACATAAGCACATCAACATATATAAAGCAGACCTATTGCCTTTGTCAAAATGTTAACCATAACTATATTTAAATGTATATTTTATAAAAGCACACATTGTAATGTTTAATAATATTGATTATCACAAAATATTTCAATAAAGCATTTTTGAAGAAAAAAACATAAACATGTGCTTGAGTCTTTTTTGTAAACATTTTTCAGGCCACAAAGTGCACCCATAGAATCAACCAGAAGGGGTTTCTGCACTCCTGTTGAAAAGCATACAGCTCCAGCTGTATATTTTTGCTTTGTATATTTTTTATTTGGGGATGAGGCATGCAGCCTCCCTCCCTGAACCTCTGGAAGGAGCCGGGGACTCCATTCCCTGGGGCCAATATCTTTTTTAATGGGGAAGGGAACATGCGCCCCCCCCTCCTGAGCCTTTTAAAGGCCCCAGGAACTCAATCGCCTGGGGACTCACGGCTCCTGCCGGCTTTGCAGCCAGCACCCATAGTAAGTGCCGGTGGGAGCTGGCCATTATTTTAAAGTGGGTGCCTACCCAAGGCACACACAACAAGGCCAATCAATCGGTGCTGCGGGGGAGACCCAAGGCCTATGCTGCCCCTGCCAGCTCCCCAGCCAGCACCCATTCTGGGTTCCGGTGGGGGCCGGCTCCATTCCTTTGTTCCAGCACAGGTGGGAGCAGCAATTTTCTGTGTTGCCACCGGGTAACAGCAAAGTTGTCCTCTCTGCCCAGGAAAGTGCAGGTAGAAAATTAAATTTGTGTTCTCTGTCCGCAATCCCCTATGTCACCCATCAAAAGTCAACGTCACTCATACATTCAAACTACTATAACTCCCATTATTTATAGGAAATAGAAAAGAAAAAAATTGCAGCTGCATATATATAATTGTGAAATTAATTTATGAAGACGTTATTTAATGGTGTAAATATTAGATTCACAATTGGCGAGTTATAGTAGTTTGAATGTATGAGTAATGTTGACACTTGGGGGCCGATTCCGATTCGGGCCGGAAATCCCTCCGACCGAGTCGGATTCGGAGAGATATCCGACCGAACCGGACTCTAGCAGTCCGACCAAACGAGTACGATGCGGACGCATGCTATCGGACTCGATTCGGTCGGACTCCCATTGAAGTCAATGGGAGCCGGTCGTACGACGTGTACACGGGCTCCCATTGACTCAATGGGTGCGTCGCGAACAAGGGCGCCCCCTACAGCGGGTACGCGTCGGTGCGACTCGCGCCGTACATGCATGTGTACGGGGGACCCATGGGTCCCCCTGTGTGCGACTTCGCGCGGCTACAGCGTACAGGGGGTCCGACACGGACCCCCGAGTCCGGCTCCGACTGCTCTTTCGAGCCGGACGGCGCGAGTTGGTCGGACTGTTTGAGGCGCGCATCGTACTTGCCCGGTCGGGGAACGTCTCCATTGCGTGGTGCGAGTCGAGTCCGTACGAGTCGGTCGGAGCGGTTCGGAGCCGGGAACGAGTCGGTCGGGGATTTCGCGTACGCTCGCATCGTACTTGCTCGCGCGGACGGGTGTTCGAATCGGTCGGAAACAGGGCGTCCGAATCGGATCCGGTAAAGCCGAATCCGATTCGGTGCCCTACCGGCCGAGATCGGAATCGGCCCCTAGATGTTACATTGTAGACCGTAGTATAAGTCGGACAAATAATGTTTCAATGAAAGACTGTAAAAATAACTATAACTAAAGTATTTCTAATGTTTGTGCAGTTTAAATGTGTTGTATATTATTGTTGTAATGTAAGGACCCCTAACTATAACTAAGTTGTAACCTTTGTTTTTTTTGGTGAATTTCATTGGTTTTTAGTAGTATGAAGTTTGTTAACTTGTGTACCTATGTAATTAATTGCATTAAAAGTTATGTTTTCATTTTAATTGTATTTCATCATTGTTTTGGTAGAATTGGGCTACAGTGTTGTAGTCCAATGTATTTTCTGGATGTATTTAAAAAAAAAAATTATTAAGTATATTAATGTTAGTTTTTGTACCCAAAAAGTTGGACTTGTAAGCAGGGTGTAGGTTCCAAAGTACCAATAGGCACCATTAATATATATTTTTTTCGGAATTTCGCTGGTACTGCGGTGCTGTATCAGAAGTACTGCAGTACTTCCTGATAGATTCTGATAGGCTAGAATGATTTTCAGCCAATAGCTAGCTGAATTGCATTTTTGCTTATTACTGTTCTGCTTTTGACCAGAAGTGAAACAGGCCTGCTGCTGCTTCTGCTTTGTTTCTGGAGAATTTTCAGACATGGCTGAAGGAGGTCAACCAACTGCTGTTGCTCGTGCTTCATTGGGGGAGGAAGAGGAGGCCATTGCTGTTGAGGAACAGGAGTTGGAACAACTAAAGCAAACTGAAGGAGTCGGTAGTCTGGCAATTCTTCAGTATTCCACAAGGGGAGAAAAAAGTAATTGCTTAGCAGGTGACTTGTTCATTATGCCAAAAAGTCATCTTGTGTGGAACAGGATAGCAATACTCCTTAGGGGCTACCAGAATGTGGAAGCATCTGCGTGCAATGCATTCCACCCATTTGGCTCACGCAGAAAGGAACCTCTGCTGCGTCCGTGGCTGTTCTACCTGCTGCTGTACCTTCCACTTACCGGCGTGGCCACCCAAGTACGACCACAATTTCGTACTTCTGCTCCACCCACCATTCCATCACCTGGCTCTCAAGTTGCCATGAACCGCCTTAGCAAAGAGAGCCACATTCTAGAGCTGTATGTGGGGACTGTGATGTACTGTTTATCCTGTGAAACAGTTATTGTCGCTGGGGAGAGTGACCTGAATATCCATCGGGAGCTTGTGATAGCTCACCGCTGTACTCCCCAAAACCCGTAGGCTTTGTTTATTTTGGTTTCAGCAGGCTTTTTTTGTGCCTTGATGGATGCACTTTTTTTCTTATTTTACTGTTGGTCTGGTTGACCTTTAGTTTCTGCAAAAAAAGAGAAAACACTAAAGAAAATGAAAAAACTTTCTTGTTAGAACTATTTTCTAATTCAGTATAATAAAGAGCTGGTTACTATTGCACATTTTTAACTCGCAGGTACTGGTACCAATATATACAAAAGAAGATGAAAGGAGAAGGTAAGTGAACAGTAAGGGGCCGATTCCGATTCGGGCCGGAAAACATACCCACCGACTCGGTACGGGAATATAGTCCGACCGACACGTACCGGCGCTGCCCGACTTGCGTAGTACGATGAAATGCATGTGAATCACGACCGACTCGTACGGAACACAAGCCGAATGACCGAACCGCACGGAAACCAGCTATCCGGCCGGGAAACCACGCGAATCGAACCGACCGACACACACCAGGAATGAACCCGACCGAAACGTACCCGCAAAATCCGACCCGCGCAGTACGATGCAATGAGTGGAAAACCAGACCGAGTCGCACGGAGCCCAAGCCGTATGACCGACACGCATACAAAACCCAGCCGAAGCAACCCAATACTCCGCGACCGACGCGTACGCCGCACATGAAACCTAGCAGAAACACAGCGTGAACGACTCGGAGAAGCTCGCACGAGACAACTGCAGCGTCCTACTCGGTCAGAAGAACGTCTCCTACATGCACAAAAAGTACAAAGGGAAAAATACAAAAAAAGGGCTAAACAAGCAATTACAAAGCCAATAAATACTGGGGGGAAACATGGAACAAAGACACACCCACAACTCCACCCATATAAAGGCCACAAATCCCTACCATGATCCTTTGCA
This sequence comes from Calotriton arnoldi, assembly GCA_963921515.1. Classification (NCBI taxonomy): domain Eukaryota; kingdom Metazoa; phylum Chordata; class Amphibia; order Caudata; family Salamandridae; genus Calotriton; species Calotriton arnoldi. The sequence goes on from CAWUFW010005681.1 coordinate 1,236,298, forward strand.
AATTCAACTGACCTGCCAGCACAGAACACCATCACACAGCAACCACAGACACACTCACAGCTCATCCATCACACAAGCCACACACCATTAGCACCTCAATAAATAGCACCCTCACATACACCCAGCAAAACCGACACTCACACACCCTCACTTGCACACACACACACATCAATCACCACCACCATCCATCACCATGCCCCCAAAGAAGAATCCAAAGTTCCTAGACAGTGAATTGGAAGTCCTGGTAGATGAGATCCTCAGGGTAGAGCCACAGTTGTTTGGTACATTGGTCCAACAGACCCCCATGTCACAGAAAACCAAGATGTGGGAGAGGATCGTCGACAGGGTGAATGCACAATCACCATGTTTGCGCACAAAGGAAGACATCCAGAACAGATGGTATGATATGCGCAGGAGGGTCAAGTACCTACTAAAGAAGGATTACATCTTGAGTCAGCGCACCGGCAGTGGCCCTCCTGCCAAACCAGTATACCTCAGGCCCTCGGAGGAGAAGGTGCGGGCCATCCTACCACCAGTGAGCGTATATGGACTATCAAACATCCCAGAGCCTGGTGAGTACACAACCAATATACCCAATATTGTGTGACAATACACACACACATCACTGTCAAGGGGATAGTCAAACCATGCACCCTTAGCAAATCCACAGCAACCAAAAGATAATCATCCCAAGATGTGTATGTTAGTCAGAGAAACACAATACCTGCCATCTCATAGTGATATGTAACTGTGTCATGACATGTACAAACCTAACAACAAATAGAGCAAGGCAGTGGCACAAATATAACAAACAAACACAGTCAGATATGTTGCCACCACTAGAACACCACCTCACAGGGAAGCTCACTGAAAGGAAGGAATTCTGTGTATGCTGGTGAAGTCAGTGTAGCCAATAGCATGATGGGAGTTGTAGTCACAGATATTGGTCACCCTCACAATTGGCCCATCAACACCACCCTGAACCATGCTCACATCACAGGGAGTGGAAAAGAACTGACAAGATGGCTGACACTGGGTACTGCTGTGGGGAGCACAAGGCCCTGCTGGGAACTGTGCACCAACAAACAGCAGGACACCACTGACTGACATCCTGAAAACCAACTTGCACTCCCTGCAATGGAAGCATGTTCCATGGTGGGATATCTGGCTGGGTGGGAAGGAGGACTGACAGCTCTGACCATAGTTACCAGTAGCTTTACTCACACCCCCCCTTAACACAAACTCCACACAACTCACCTGGGAGAATGCATTGCCTCACACTCTAATTAAATATCCCACAAAGAACTACCACACTGGGTTATGCTGTGTCAAGCACAGGGACACTTTTGGGACTTGTAGCCAAACAAATGCCAGGACAACACTGTCAGCCATCCTGTCAGCACAGGCACACTACCCCACAGGGAAGCAGAGTCAAAAGGAAGGAAGTATGGGCATACTGGGAAGGGGGGTGTAGGCAATAGCATGATGGGAGTGGTAGTCACAGCTCAACATCCCCCACCCACATGGCCCAGCAAGTTCACACTGAAGCATGCACACCTCACAGGGAGTGGAAAAGAACTGACAAGATGGCTGAAACTGGGTACTGCTGTGTGGAGCACAAGGCCCTGCTGGGAACTGGGCACCAACAAACAACAGGACCACACTGTCAGCCATCTTGCCATTGCTGTCACACTCATACACAGTGAAGTCCACTCAAAAGGAAGGAAGTATGGGCATGCTGGGAAGGGGGGTGTAGGCAATAGCATGATGGGAGTGGTAGTCACAGCTCAACATCCCCCACCCACATGGCCCGGCAAGCTCACACTGAAGCATGCACACCTCACAGGGAGTGGAAAAGAACTGACAAGATGGCTGAAACTGGGTACTGCTGTGTGGAGCACAAGGCCCTGCTGGGAACTGGGCACCAACAAACAACAGGACCACACTGTCAGCCATCTTGCCATTGCTGTCACACTCACACACAGTGAAGTCCACTCAAAAGGAATGAAGTATGGGCATGCTGGGAAGGGGGGTGTAGGCAATAGCATGATGGGAGTGGTAGTCACAGCTCAATATCCCCCACCCACATGGCCCGGCAAGCACACACTGAAGCATGCACACCTCACAGGGAGTGGAAAAGAACTGACAAGATGGCTGAAACTGGGTACTGCTGTGTGGAGCACAAGGCCCTGCTGGGAACTGGGCACCAACAAACAACAGGACCACACTGTCAGCCATCTTGCCATTGCTGTCACACTCACACACAGTGAAGTCCACTCAAAAGGAAGGAAGTATGGGCATGCTGGGAAGGGGGGTGTAGGCAATAGCATGATGGGAGTGGTAGTCACAGATATTGGTCACCCTCACAATTGGCCCATCAACACCACTCTGAACCATGCTCACATCACAGGGAGTTGAAAAGAACTGACAAGATGGCTGACACTGGGTACTGCTGTGGGGAGCACAAGGCCCTGCTGGGAACTGTGCACCAACCAACAGCAGGACACCACTGACTGACATCCTGAAAGCCAACTTGCACTCCCTGCAATGGAAGCATGTTCCATGGTGGGATATCTGGCTGGGTGGGCAGGAGGACTGACAGCTCTGACCATAGTTACCAGCAGCTTTACTCACACACCCCTTAACACAAACTCCACACAACTCACCTGGGAGAATGCATTGCCTCACACTCTAATTAAATATCCCACAAAGAACTACCACACTGGGTTATGCTGTGTGAAGCACAGGGTCACTTTTGGGACTTGTAGCCAAACAAACGCCAGGACAACACTGTCAGCCATCCTGTCAGCACAGGCACACTACCCCAAAGGGAAGCAGAGTCAAAAGGAAGGAAGTATGGGCATGCTGGGAAGGGGGGTGTAGGCAATAGCATGATGGGAGTGGTAGTCACAGCTCAACATCCCCCACCCACATGGCCGAGCAAGCTCACACTGAAGCATGCACACCTCACAGGGAGTGAAAAGCCACTTCTAAGATGTCTGACAATGGTCCTCTGTCGTGGGGAGTACCAGGCCCTGCTGGGACCTGGGCACCAACCAACAGCAGGACACCACTGACTGACATCCTGAGAGTCAACCTGAACCCACTGCAAGGGTGGCATGCTTCATGGTGGGATAACTGGGCTGGGGGGAGAAGGAGGGCCGGATGTCCACCAAATACAACCAATGCTGCCCATGCACACACCTCAACATTCACATTGAAATGCCTCAGGTTTGCAGGACAATGTGCTACACCAATATCAACCTCTTACTGTGACAACTTAGGACAATGCAATGTTCAGGCCCGCATCCAGAGGTACAGTCACAACTGTCAGGTGTGTGAACCATTGATGCCTGTAGAAACATAACATACATTGTGTGTCTCTTCCAAAAACAGGTGATGATGAGGACACAGCAGCAGACGATGAGGAGTCCCTGTCCCAGGCTCCGGGGGACACTGAGCTCACTGGTGTGGAACAGCCTCTGCCCTCCTCGGATGGCGAAGACCTACCTGTCCCCTCCGGTGTGAGTCATCATGCAGCACCAGTAGGATCAACATCTGCACCCCCTGCACCCACCCCTCCAACAACTGCCAACACACAGACCACCCCCGCCGACACGGACAGACCAAGGACCACCGATGACAACAGCACAGGGACCCCGGCCCAACGTCGAGCAACGGACAACGACCCCAGTAACAACCCCCAAGGGGGCCTAGGGTCACCTGTGCGTGCCACCGCAGGTCCTGCACGTGTCGCCATGGGTGGTGGGAGGGGTGGTAGACATAGGTCGCTGTTTGCAGAGGGGTCTGGACTGCATGATGACCCACAACTGGTACGCATTGCTGATGCGTACCAGAATAGCACCGGAGAGGTCAGCCAGGTAGTGGGGATCCTCAAGGACATTCAACAGCAGCAGGCTGCCCATCATGCCCGCTTGGACTCCCACATGTCCCGTGTGGAGACACACATGTCTCGCATGGAGTCCAAGTGGGATACATTGCAAGAACTGACAGCGGTGCATAGGGACATATTGACATGCCTCCGACCAGATTAGCACCAACATGGCCACACCTCCCTGTGTGCCCACAACATCTGGTGCTGCAACAACTGCAACTGCCACAGGGAGGGAGGAGGACTCTGGCGGAGAGTCCCCTGAACCGCAGCAGCCTGCACGTGAGGGTCCCCCCAAAGAAGAGGGGTCGTCCGAGGAAGGAAAACTGAGAGGCCGATGGCCATGTACATCCCCCAGGAACTCAACACCTGTTCTGGAAATTCTCCTTTGTGTGCAAACTGTTCACCCTGTCGAATGCAACCCAACTCTCCCACATGACATGGGGAGTTTAAGTTGGCCCAATGTATCAGATGACTGTTGACTTTACTCAGGACATTTCTGCTACCAAGACTTCCAACTCATCTGGGAACTTTGGATTACAATCCCAATGTACAGCACCCACCATCCTGTGCACTATACTCACACATGTATGTAAATAAACTCACTAATACACCATACTTGCCTCTGTTGTGATTCCAACGTGGTTTCTGTCATGGAGATGATGATCTGCTAAATGACACTGTGCATGCTAACTGCTACAGCAAGTACAACACCGTCATGTGAGTCATGGCGACGTGACACATATGAGGGAGACACACCACTAGGGCTACACAACACATACACACCAGGGCCATCGGACTCATCGCCTACACTGATGTTGCCAGGAAATACAGTGGAATGCACAGACAACACACCTATTCAGAGTCTGTGTTAACTAGCCCACAGGTGCAGTAAGCAAATGTCAGTCAGATGTGTGACCACAGACAACGCACATCCCAAAGTGATGTTGTTTGCACTACAGATGCAAGGTAATCCCACGTGGCAGTGGCCACACAGTCAACAAGTATAGAAGAAAGAAAGTCCAGGGGTGTGTGGCACATCACTTGTAGGGAAACGACTGCTTCCACCCTGGAAGTTGAATCATGGTGTCGGGGGATCACAGTTGACCAAACAACTCTGAAAGTACCCTGTGAAGGACAGACATGACACACAGTCAAAAGCACTGAAGAACAGGACAGAACTGCAATACTCATGCCCAATACATGTCACAAGATACCTACACAAAACCAAGTTAGCATGTCAACACTGTTGGGGAGTACAGACTACCTGTAAGGACACATCGCTGCACGCTTCCAGTCAAGTAGCACATGGCCACACTCAAACAGCACCAGAGCACCACCAACACATATCACGCAAACTCACATCATTGACATGACATCTCTGGATACTCACATTCAGCTTAAGAAGTTGGTGATGAGCTGTGTGCGGACATCACCCTCATCATCATCATCATCACTGGCATCGTGGCCCAGGCCAGGATCCTCCACAGGTGGCGGATGTTGGTCATCGTCATCCATGAGGAGGGGCAACTCCTTCCGCACTGCCAGGTTGTGTAGCATGCAGCAGACGATGACAATCTTGCACACCTTTGCTGGGGCATATGGGAGGGCCCCTCCTGTCTTGTCCAGGCAGCGAAAGTGGCTATTCAGGAGACCAAATGTCCGCTCGATCACTCTCCTGGTCCGACCATGTGCCTCATTGTAGCGCATCTGGGCTGGTGTCACTGGGTTCCTGAGGGGTGTCAGCAACCACGGAATGTTGGGGTATCCCGAGTCACCTACATACAGACAATTGCACATTAGCTGAGTTGGAAAAGAGGGTGGAATACAACATTGCAGAACACACACAATGGTACAAAGTCAGTACACACCGACAAGCCAGGCACGCTGGTTCTGCATCTGTGACATCATCCTCGGGATGCGACTACTCCTCATCACGTAGGCATCGTGTGCAGAACCGGGGAAACGGGCACACACGTGTGAGATGCACATATCTGCAAGACATACCACCAGAGCATTGACCGAATGGTAATGTTTCCTGTTCCTGTATGCCTGCTCATGTGCCTGTGGTGGTACCAAAGCCACAAATGTCCCATCAATGGAGCCAATGACATGCGGCATCCTCCCCAGGGCATAGAAGTCACTCTTGACATCAGTGAGTTGTTGACGTTTAGGGAAATAGATGTACTGGTTCAGGTATCTCAACATTGCCTCCAAAACATCGCGTAGCACACGGCTGAACATGGTCTGTGACATCCCACCAGCAGACGCCACAGTGTGTTGAAAGGTACCGGTGGCAAAGAAGTGTAGGGCTGCCATCACCTTCACCTTGGGGGTCAGCGCTGTAGGGTATGGCCGGCCAGGTTCCAAATGTGGGGCCAACCGCACCGCCAATTCCTCAATCAGCGGCCTGTTGAAGCTGTACCGTCGGATGCATTCCTGTTCAACCATCGTTGCAAGGTCAGGGAATGGTCTATGGGCAGCTGGTGCCCTGCAGTGCATAGGTGAAGAAAGAAAGATTGTCAGTCACCCCACATATGTGGCATAGACCATACTCAATATCACATGATACATCATTACGAGACACAAGTACCTGATGTGTGTGCCGTTCTGTAAGGACATGTATGGCACCTACATGGCCAACATCTAACATCACAGTTCAACATGTGTTGACAACAAGTTCCAGGTTGTGCTATGGGATATCATTAGGCTGTGTCACAGTACCCATGTACTGCTGTCACGTTCCAAACACACACCACAGTGACATGTGAGGACAGATGTGCCCCAGGCATCACAGCTCATTGACAGGTAGATTCCCAGGGACCCTGTATTGCCACATGGACACTGGCATGACATGGCGTATCATGAATACACCACAGCAAAACAACCATGACCCCCACAAGTAGTGGTCCCTGTTGCCTCTGCAGGACAGACATGGACGTCTGTGACACAGACACACGCACAACATCAAAGTCCATGCACAAACAACGTGGATGTGGAGACTGTCTCCCATTGTGCACATGGAATCAGAGACATTGTAAACACAACATGCACACAGACTGTGGAGGGCCATCACTATTGTGGCAATGGGTCACCCTGTGACGTACATACCGTCCCAAATGGGACTCAGGGGGTATGTGACATGACATACACATACACAACCTGGAAATGTGACCATGCCACATGCTCTGAAATGAAAAGTTGCACATCACAGTGGTCATGTGCACAACACACAAAGGAATCTGTCTCCAGGACACGTGCACAGCCTGGGAGTGGCTGCCCCCAAGTGCCACCCAAACAACCACATGTTGACCCCCATACACAGAAAAGGTAATGCAGCCTTACATGCCTTAGGATACAGTGTGGACAGGCTGTGGTGTCGTAGGTGTGCCCCTGAGTCCCTGGAAAGTAAATGTGGCTGGCGTACGTTCACCTGTGACAGGCATGGTGACATATGCGAGTGACTTGTACAGGGACGCGTTGTACAGCAATGGTCCGATCGGTGCGCACGCATTGGCCATTGCATATGATGTGAGCGGGTACGCGTTGTACAGCAATGGACCGATCGGTGCGCACGCATTGGCCATTGCATATGATGTGAGCGGGTACGCGTTGTACAGCAATGGACCGATCGGTGCGCACGCATTGGCCATTGCATATGATGTGAGCGGGTATGCGTTGTACAGCAATGGACCGATCGGTGCGCACGCATTGGCCATTGCATATGATGTGAGCGGGTACGAGTTGTACAGCAATGGACCGATCGGTGCGCACGCATTGGCCATTGCATATGATGTGAGCGGAGTACGCGTTGTACAGCAATGGACCGATCGGTGCGCACGCATTGGCCATTGCATATGATGTGAGCGGGTACGCGTTGTACAGCAATGGACCGATCGGTGCGCACGCATTGGCCATTGCATATGATGTGGCGGGTACGCGTTGTACAGCAATGGACCGATCGGTGCGCACGTATTGGCCATTGCATATGATGTGAGCGGGTAGGCGTTGTACAGCAATGGACCGATCGGTGCGCACGCATTGGCCATTGCATATGATGTGAGCGGGTACGCGTTGTACAGCAATGGACCTATCAGTGCGCACGCATTGGACATTGCATTTGATGTGAACGGGTACGCGTTGTTTTTTGAAATACGCGTTGTACAGCAATGGTCCGATCGGTGCACACGCATTGGCTAGGGCCTGGCATGGCAACGGACGCGTTTTCGAAGCTTTAACGAGTCTGATGCAGTGAATTCAGTTGGCCAGCCACAACTATGTTGCAAATTCATGGGTGTCATGAAGTTTAACTTTTGAAGGATGCTGTGGGCGTGTATAAGTGGTGCAATTCCATGGATTGGTCAGATTCAGAAGATGCAAACGACTTGGACCTATCACTTTGGACACATGGGACAGTATCTGCCTCTGCAGCACACATATAATGCTGGCTGTCCCCCTGAGAGCTCACTTGCCTGCACTACATGCTCCAGGACGACATCTGCCACCAACACTGCTGCTGTCTCTGCATCCTCTGGCTACTGCAATGGCACGTACTGTGGAGAGAGCCCCAGCCTTCAGCGCTGAGGAGAACCAGGCCCTGCTGGACAGCCTCCTTCCACAGTACAGCAAGCTGTATGGGAAACCAGGGGAGCAGGTGAGTGTGCTGTCCACTGCCTTACTAAATGTGCATGTTGTCTGACTAGCAAGACTTCCAGTGTGCACACCACTGGCTAGCATGCTCACTGAGTAGTTCTCACCCCCCAAAGTGTGTAGTTAAATGCACTGAACAGGTATAGTGCAGTAACAGTGCATTCCAACAAGGTTTTACTTCCCAGGCAATGATACCATTTAGTAACTGCTGGTAAACTGTTCATAGCCATAGTTGCACTGCCTGTGTACATCATATGCCCCTGTGATTGAGACATGTATATCCAACTGTGTGATGCACGGATATGTTGCATGTGTAGTAATGGCCTTTTTCACTTTGTCATCCTCACAGGTTGATGCCCACCAGAAGCAGGAGATCTGGCTGACCATCGTCCGGGCAGTACGATCCATGGGGGACTACAAGCGCCGGATCCGCAACTGCCAGAAGAGGTGGCAGGACCTTCGGGGCTGGACCCGGAGGATCGCAAGGGTCCAGCTGAAGCTGTCGCCTCCTCGCAGGAGGGGCGGACACCGGACCCTGACCCCCACATGCTCCGGATCCTGGCGGTGGTCTTCCCTGACCTGGATGGGCAGCTGAAGGCCAGACAGCAGCAAGGAGGGAGTGAGTCCATGACTGCACTGTGAACTTTGTCTGACATGCTATGTGCCCTCCTCTGGCCTGGTTAAACCTCCACAGTACATCAGTCTTGTGGTCCAGGACCCATGTCCCTCAATTGTGACATGCCCACTCCTCATCTAATACCCAGGTGTGGCCCTTACAGTATGGAAATTGTGTCACTTGGGTACTGTGTCCTTGCATTTTGCTTAGCTCTGGGTGGGGGACAGCATTTGTTACCGTACCTTTGTGGTGGGCTTCATGGGTGGGTCAATTGCTTACACAATGCCTGAGTTCTGACATGTAATCTGCGTGTAACTTTGATATGTGTTCCAATTGCTGATCTGACTCACCACATGTGCCTGGGGTATTTGGCACACCCCCATGCTGCGGGTGGGAACAATGTTTGGGCCTCAGGAGTATGTATATCAAGTGTGTCACACATGCTTAGCCACATGCCTACTGTTCAGGGCTCATCCCTCTTTCACGTGGAGCAGGACAGTCATGCCTACTCCAGGGCATACAATACACTCGGTACTCCCACTCCCGTGTATCAGCTGACACGTTGTGCTCAGTGAAATGTTCCCTCAGGTGTCTGCCTCTGTGTCATTGTGCTGTGGCTTCGTTGTCAGGACTACTGGGGTGTTTATCGGTTAGGGCTCAGCATGCCATCTGAGATGTGACCATGAGAGACGATACTTGGGTGACATATAGGTGTTTGATCACTTGACTGTGCAGACTGGTGCATGCGACTGAGAAGTTCAGGCAGCTGTTTTTCATTCACAGCAGACTGTGAGGTGCTCAGGTTCAGAGAGTTGTGTTTCATGTCTCCCATATGTCCAATAGGTATGACGTGGACAAATAAGAGTTCAGATGATGTGGTGTGGGGGGATGGACATGTGCACTTGTCAGCTACAGAACTTGCATTCCCCATGACCTAGGATTGTGACACAGTGCAGACTGTTGTTGGCTGGCTGCCCTGCCCATGTGACTGGAGACAGTGATGTATGACTTTGCAGGCATGCATGTGCCATGGCATTAAACTTCCTAAGAGTGATCCTGCAGGGGAGTGACATGTGCAACATGCACCCCATTGTGGCATTGACTATGAGGACATGGGTGCATCATGGTGTCTGGTGCTGGTATGCATCACATGCATTTCAAATTAGACTCTGGCCATCCCTTTATCCGGACACCTGTACTGACTCAGTGGCAAGAGATGTGATGTGTGCATGTTCACATACTTCACCGTGTTCCCTGCAATGTCCAACAACTGGGTAGGTGGTGCATGTGTCCACACTGGGGTATTACCATCCGACAGGCACCAGACAGATGGGTGCAAGCTGTTTGAGGGTAAATGGGTGGTCACACCCTTCTGCTTACCGGCTCATGAGAGCACGACCCGCACTCTGCTCATTCACTTGAAAAGAAGGAACAACGGTGTGAAATACAGTGGCACTTTGTTAAGCAATTCAGTAACACCGAGAACTGTTCATTTAATGCTGCTCGTCAACACATGAGCAGGATGAAAATGAAAGCATCAACAATATTACAAATCATATTTTAAGTGAAGCACAAAGATCTATGTAACTATCTATCAGTGAGCTACAGCCTATGGGGCAAGTCTTAAAAGAGGGATCATGAATAGGCAAGCGCCTAGAAGGCAAATCTTAAATAAGAGAGCAAGAACCATCCAAGGCTACACAGTTTAAGCTAGGATAAATGCAATGAATTAGGTGTGGATGAGCTAAATTAGAGAGGCTGACAAAGCCAAAAGGCTAGCAATCAGAAAAGAGCATTACCACCTTGAGAGTAGAAGTTCTAGGCCCAAGATCAGGAGAACGGCCGACCGGGAACCCTCCCCATGCAATGCACTGGTATGAAGAGTTCAGGGCGTGGACATGGGTGCAAACCTTTTATATGGCTTAATGCAGAACTCCTACCCACAGTTGACGTGGGCCCTGACGTGGGTCCTTGACCACACACTTACAGTAACTGTGGAAAGTTTTTGGAAGAACAGAGAAGTGGTATCATGGTGAAAACAGCGGCTTTTAGCAGGTGGTCGGTGCTCTTGACCGCAAACATAAGAAAAAGATAACTTTTACCGTAAGATGCTCAGAAATTGAGATTTTATATATTATTTCTCTGTCACGTAGCCGCTTTTTCAGTTTCAGTTGAGCAAGCGTGGAAAGTTTCATAAGTTAAAATATTGCAAACATTGCTTGTGAAAGAGCAAGATGTACCAGCAGAGTGTCACATACGTGTGGGCTAACCTTATTCTTGTGACTGTGGAAATTTACAAGGGGGGGGCTGGTGCCGCGGTGGATGCCACAGGTCCCTGCTGTCAGGTCAGAAAGGCCTACAAGATTTGTTGTATTAAAAATATGATAGCAAGAGGCAGTGGCCTCTTGGGCCTACATGTGTGTGTGCATCTAAGGAGGTGGATTTGGGCCTAAGTGTATGTATCTAAGGGGGTGTGGACCACTGTGAGGGCTTGGGCCTAAGTGTATGTATCTAAGGGGGTGTGGACCACTGTGACAGGTACTAAAAGGCTAAAAGAAAAATGGACAGCTTAGGTCATCTATCAGGGCCTGACTGGTGGGGCCTATATGGGAGTGCCATGTTTCATGGGCAGAGCAGAAAGGTACATAGGTCTGTGTTATATGGTAGAACAGAACCCTACTACAAAGGCCAGGAGGGGTGTGAGTGCCATGGTTGACCATCAGACTGACAATTGGCTTCTCCTAATCTGTGTGAGCACTTTTGGCAATGTTCAACTAAGGATGCCAGGACTTGCTCTGTAATGTGCTGTACTTACTGTGGTGTGTGCGGTCAGTGCAGGTGACTGATGTTTGTCTGTTTCCCTAATTGTTTGCAGATACATCCACGGCCACAGGAGGGGACAACTCCACGGACCAGGAGGAGCTGCAGAGCCAGACTGGGTCAGCAGCTGATGAGTGGTCGGAGGGACCCAGTGGCACGGAGGGCGAGGAGAGCCACACCGAGGAGTCCTCAGCACCATCCACCTCAGCTGAGGACCACAGCAGCTCGGAGGATGACTCCCTTGTGGAGGCGGGTGTCAGCAGCCACCACACCCAAGCTAGTATGGCTGGCCCCGCCACCACCACCACCACCACCACCACCACCGCCCTCCCATCGGCTCCCATTCCAGAGGTCCGTGGAGGCTCCCGTGTTCGGGAGCGTGTCTCCTTCGTGCCAGGCACCGCACCCCCTGCCCCTGTGTCCCCTGATGCCCTGAGTGAGGAGTCTGTGTACTTACTTCGCCAGCTCCATGTAGGGCAGACAGCAATGCTGAGTGTCCTCCATGCACACACCACTCTGTTGACACAGCTGGTGTCGTTCATGGAGGGCATCTCATCTGGCATGTCTGCCCTACAGAGGAGCAATAAGTCCATGGACTCCTCCCTGACGGCAGCAGTGTCCCTCCTCCAACAGTCCCTCACCCCTCCTACCTCTGCCCCATCCACACTTCCTGGCACCCTACCTGTCCCAAGCACATGCACACCTGCACAATCACCCAAACACACAGACACAAGCAGCACAGAAACACCCAAAACAAAGGCAAAACGTGCACGCAAGCATCCTCAGGGGACTGATACCACACCCACAGGGGATGGGGAACAGACACACACACAGGCATCCACAGTCACTCCGCAGTCCTCCAAATCCTCTCCCTCCAAGACCCCTTCCCTTGCCTCACCTGCAACCCCACCTAAACAGCAGCTCTTCCTCTGTGACCTCGGCCTCTTCCCCTCCGATCCAGCTGATCCAGCATACAGGGGGAAGAGGAAGTCCACCCACACAGAGGGAGTGCCCCTCACCCCCGGACACCCTCCCCCAAGCACAGACAAACTAAGGCCCCCACACGCAAGTCCCCCCGGTCCCGGAAGAGCAAGACCCCGCCACTGCCCTGCAGCTCAACCACACAGTCTCCTTCCTCCATCCCTCAGGCCCCCACAACACAGGTTCCCCCACCACACCCTGCCCCAGGTTCCCCCACCCACAGATACACCATCCCCAAAATGATCCGGCCTTCTCCCCCTACCACTTGCTCTTCCAGCCTCACCCCCCCGCTGCACATGTTTGTGCCACTGGAGTGGAGACCGTGTCCTCCCCCTCTGTCCTGCCCACCTTACCTGAACCCCATTCTACTCCCCTGGAGATAGGCACTGCAGTGGAGTCCACTACCACCCCGTCTGACTTGGGCACTGCAGTGGGGAACCTGTCCACTCCATCTAGCCAGACCACTGCAGTCGTGCCGGCACCCACACCATCTGACTCATGCCCCCCAGTTGTGCAGGCACACACAATGTCAGACACCTCCACTGCAGTTGTCAGTGACTCTCCAGCACCAGCCACCCCTTCCCTGCCTCCTTCTGGTGAGCCCTGATCCTGTCCCTGCGGTGCCTGGCCTGCCCCCCCTTATGCCCCTCCGAGGGGAATGTCCCTGGTCCGTATCAGTGCAGGCAAGCAAAGGGTGACATCTGCCACTGTCACCCTGTTCGGACTTAACTGTTGGACTGGCCATTGTCCTTTGTCTTTTTTCTGGACTTTTCTATTTCACACACATATGCTGAATAAAGCTCCTTTCTGTTCTCTGGTGGTATTGCTTCAGATGTACATGATGTTGATGATGCTAACCATGCCCTTGCTGCAGTGATGGTGATTTTTGATATCATGAAAATGAAGTGTTACTGTGCAGGACCCCATGTGGTCCAGGGGGAATGTGTCCTATCCTGGTGTGTAGCCATGTCATCCTTTGCAGCAATATGAGGGTGTCATGTTTTCAATATTTGCCAATGGGATTTCCTACATTTATTTGCAATATCACATCTGTGGCTTACACCCCTGCACATCAGTTGTGCTTGCCATTGTTCAATTTGTCTATTTCCCTGACCGTGTGACCATCTCCACTGGACATGCAAGTTTGGGCATCAATGGGGAAGGACTCATCTGTGTTATCAGTGCAACTTGCTATACATGTGTGTTGGATCTGTGCAGATGATTTCGGTGACACTCCCATGACCAGGCTGATGTGACGAGAGCCTTCATTTTGTGCTAATTGTTGACTGAGTGACCAAGTGTACTGCTGACATGATAGAGCCCTGCAGAGACAACGTATGGCACAGCTTTCCTTACACAGGAGTGGAGTCCCCTCATGGCAGTGTGTAATTCCGTGACATTGCCTGAGCCCAAGGTGTGTGTTGTGTGAGCATGTCTGTGTGTGTTCACTTCCATTTTGCTACGCAGGCTGGGATCCCTAGTGATGTTCCTGTTTGTGATGCTTGCTGAGTTGACCTATGTTCCCCCCAAATCTTCGCACTGGGTTCTCTGGGATGTGGGTGCATGGCACATTACTGGTCATCAGGGTGTCATCCATAGGTGTGTTTGCTGTCAGGGCTGAGTTTGTGGGCAAACGCAGATGAGACACAGTCAGGATTCCCCTTGGCACTTGTTGGTTACACAAGTCATGTAATTTACAGTTTGTGTTAGCTTTCAGTGATTGTGACACGTTGTATGTGTGACTGCTGCCACTCCTCAGGGTCAGAGCTGCAATGTTGGAAGTTGTCTATGTGTGTTCTTTGTGGGTGACCTTGACTTCTTCATTGGTGTGTGACTGTGTCCGGGATCCCATTGATTGTGGTGGATTTCACGTCATGCCCATGTACGGCGTACTGTGCAGTGTGTCAGACATTCACGAGTCTTGTTGACTGGCCATGTGTGATGGGTTTCTGCACCTTAGTTCCCACCACCACCCCTGGGATTGTCATGGCTGCATGTGCAATGTCACCAGTCCATGTGAGCTTCACTGCTGCACATTGGTGGAGATCAAGGTGTGTGGTGTTGAGTGTGTGCAAATGAGAGTTGTTGCACGGCTAGACCCCTACCTCCATGTTGGCCTTGGCTGACAGGCCGTGCTGATTGATTTGTGCTTGTGTAGGTGTGATGGTAGTTTGTTGCTCAGGACACATGACTGTGGTTCACAGTGTGAACGACATCTAGCTTTGTCATCACAGTGGGATTATCATGCAGGCCAGGGTCACCACAATGTGGGGTCCCTAGGGGTAGTGCTGTGGTGGGTCTGTCTCTTGCTGTGTTATTTGCTGTTCCTACAAGCTTGTGTGACATGTGTAATTTGGGCTCCCTCTCATCTAACAATGCCTGATTGCCCACATAGGGGAATCCGATCCATGAGTTACTTTTGTGTGGCACTGTATACACATCTGTGTAATTGTGATTCAGGCCTCCCCATGTGTTGTGTGGTTGCCTGGGGACACTGGCACACCCCCCCATCACCTGTTGTGTTTGATATGCAGTGTGAGGCTGCCTGTTTGTGTTTGTGCATCTGCACCACTGCATTGGCATATCTTTAGTGTGCCATTGGCTGTATGTTGTTTGGTGGGTTTCCCCTGCTGTTCAAAATGTGCCTCAGGTATGGACCCCACACTTACCTTTTGGTCACTGTGATGATGGGGGTTTAGACCCCATTGCCACAATGTTCAAAATGTGCTTCAGCTATGGACCCCACACTTACCTTTTGGTCACTGTGGTGATGGGTGTTTAGACCCCATTGCCACAATGTTCAATTGGGCTTCAGCTATGGACCCCACACTTACCTTTTGGTCACTGTGACGATGGGGTGTTATACCCCATTGCCACAGTGGTCATGGTCTGCTTGCATTGTGGAGGCCACACACATTTATGTGTGACACATGTGATAGGGGGTCACATTGTATGCTCAATGTCATGTTCAGTGTTGTAGGCATTTGACACAGACTACACACGCTTGTCATGGTGTTGGTGGGATGTATTTTCAGACATTCCTTATGTTGGAGTATGTTGGTTGTGTCATGCATTACCCGTCCTATGTGTAGGGGTGGTGTGGGTGGTAGGCATCCATCCCCCTATGAGTGGGGATGGTAGTAGTGACAGGCATCCAGGCCCCCATGAGTAGGGGTGGTGGTAGTGGTAGGCATCCAGGCCCCCCTGAGTAGGGGTGGTGGTAGTGGTAGGCATCCATCCCCCTATGAGTGGGGATGGTAGTAGTGGTAGGCATCCAGGCCCCCTGAGTAGGGGTGGTGGTAGTGGTAGGCATCCATCCCCCTATGAGTGGGGATGGTAGTAGTGACAGGCATCCAGGCCCCCATGAGTAGGGGTGGTGGTAGTGGTAGGCATCCATCCCCCTATGAGTGGGGATGGTAGTAGTGACAGGCATCCAGGCCCCCATGAGTAGGGGTGGTGGTAGTGGTAGGCATCCATCCCCCTATGAGTGGGGATGGTAGTAGTGACAGGCATCCAGGCCCCCATGAGTAGGGGTGGTGGTAGTGGTAGGCATCCAGGCCCCCCTGAGTAGGGGTGGTGGTAGTGGTAGGCATCCATCCCCCTATGAGTGGGGATGGTAGTAGTGACAGGCATCCAGGCCCCCCTGAGTAGGGGTGGTGGTAGTGGTAGGCATCCAGGCACCCCTGAGTAGGGGTGGTGGTAGTGGTAGGCATCCATCCCCCTATGAGTGGGGATGGTAGTAGTGACAGGCATCCAGGCCCCCATGAGTAGGGGTGGTGGTAGTGGTAGGCATCCATCCCCCTATGGGTGGGGATGGTAGTAGTGACAGGCATCCAGGCCCCCCTGAGTAGGGGTGGTGGTAGGCATCCAGCACCCTATGGGTGTGTATGGCATTGGTGGTAGCCATCCCGCACCTATGGTTATGCTGTTGCTAGTGTACGTCATTTCTGCATCCCTATGTGTGTGTGACATATGTTGGGTACGTGTCGTTTCTTTGTGTAGTGGGTGTTTGACTTACCGTCTGCGCCGTACGCGTCCGTACCTGTTCCGGTAATAGATGTAGAGTATTGGTAGGACCTGCGCGATGGGATTCATGGTTTGTTCGTCTCGTTCGGGTTTCTCGTGGCTTCGACTCGCACTCGTCGCTGGCTTGTTCGTCTCGTAGCCGTGGATCGTCTTGTGGCGCGAATTGGAGCTTATGTACAGCTCTCCCGGATGCTCTGACGTGCCGGATGTAGCGACGGGTTCGGCGCGTACGGAGTGCGCATCGTACTAGTCCGGCCGGAAGGTGCTGTGTATTTGGTTCCGTGCGACTCGATTCGGCGTTTACGGATCCGGCTCGGGCGGGGAACAGGAGCTGAAATGGGTAAGTACGGCTCGCTCGGAATCTGGGCTGTTATGCGCATCGTACTTGCTCGTTGGGACGACTGTTCGAATCGGTCGGGAAACACGCATTCGGCTGGGTTTTTTTCCGGACGAATAGTGTTAGGTGCGCTTCCGGCCGGAATCGGCCCCTAAGTCTGATTAGGTAGTTACTGCAGAAAAGTACCCCTTTTTGACATGGTCACCCCAACTTTTTGCCTGGTATTTGATGTAAGTTTGACTGAAGTGCACTGGGTTCCTGCTAACAAGGTCCCTAGGGCCAGTGCTCTTTCCCTAAAAAAAGGTAACTGTTTAATTGTTTCCCAATTGGCAAGACGTTTAGCACCTGTCAGTCCCTAGTAAACAGTACCTCTGGTACCTAGGGCATGGCTACTAAAGAGGTTCCCTAAGGGCTGCAGCATGTTTTGTGCCTTCCTAAGGGACCCACCACCAAACTCCTGAAGACTGGCATTGCAGGCTGCATGAAATGGTGCAGACAAATGTGAAAACACGACATGTCACACACCCTGTGTGCCATGCCCACAGACACTGCATGTAATATATGGAAGTCACCCATACAGCAGGCCTTATAGCCCAATTGCAGGGCGCATTATATTACATGTTAGGGCATAATTGCATGAACAGATATGCCCCTGTACTGTCTAGTTCAATTATCTTCCAGCCAGCCACCACAGAGGAGTTTTTGACCCCTTGGAGGTGAGAACACACTCACAGAGGTCAGAAACAATGCCTGCTCTGCCAGTAGGTGTTTACACCTCCTCCAGTAGGATGGCTAGTGAATCTACATACCAAGACCAGAGGCTTCAAAGCCTCTGCCACCTTTGATATGCGGCCCGGCTTCCCCCAGACCTGGGAGATGCCAACCCCTGCCCTGAGGCCCATTCGGCAATAAGACACGTGGGAAATTAGCTATGCAGTAGGCTTGTTACACCACCAGGCTAGTCACACCCCTACAGTGGGCTATCTGATGTGCTCCAAGAAAGAAGGCTTCCACCATCTTTATTTTGGTGGAATTAGGCACTCTGGCACAGAGTTATGCCCACTCCCCACAGGGAGTGGTCATATAGGGGGTGTAGTGACCCCAAGGGTTAGTAGCCTATTGGCTACTACCCTTCAATCCCCTTAATGCCCTTAAATTCAGTATTTAGGTGGCACCCCGACAACAAGAATTCAGATTCACCTGACTAAAGAAGAAGAAGGACTGAGAAGACTCTGGCGTAACAAAACTCTGGACTCAATCAGTAGTTCTCCAACCAGAGTACTGTGCTGAGGGGGGCCCCTGGAGGTTGCCCCCCCCTGCACTGCGGGGACTGCGGGGGCCTGTGTTACGCCGGTGCAAGAAGAGCCAAAGAAGAGAGTACTGTGGACCAGCTGTGGATTTTTGGCGCCAAACCCTGCCTACCTGCACCTGCCCCGACAATCACGACAACCCAACTCGCCAATCACGACAACCCAACTCGTCTTGCAGCTGTGCATCCTCCAAAAGCCTCGGAGTGCTGCCAATACTTCGCCAACCAGACAGCATCTCCCTTGAAGGTGAGGAGCCACTTCCTTGCAACCTGCAGGCACCGACCGCAAAGTCCGATTCACCGTTCTGCTGGCCACTGGGTCTATCGAGGCAGAAGTCACCTTGGAGGAGATCACCATGCTCCAGGTGGTCAGATCCATCTCCCCACCAAGTTTGGAGACATCAGGACCCCCCAGGAGCCACCCTGCACCAATACCTGGGGTACTGGACTCCTTGCAGCAACCAAGGCTTATTTGGAGTCCAACCCAGACTCCGACACCACCAAGACCGACCAGCCGATGAGGGATGTCAGCATCACAGAGGCCAGCACCAAGAATGGCCGTCCTGTTTTGTCCCCCTCTGCAGATCTGACCAAGAGCTGTGATTGCCTTTGATGCACAGGAACAGCCGGTAAACCCTCTGCACCAGAGCTCCCCAGCCTGGGTCCATGAACACCAACTGTACACCCCGCTCCCTTGACCCTCACAAACGGAATCCCCTGTTTGGAGCTCCTGGACTCGTCCACAAGTCCCCCTCTGCAGCCTGTTTCTAGGTGCCCCACCCTCTTTTGTCAACGGTGTCGCGCACAAGGCTACCAACGTGTCCAGCACCTCTGCACTCAGACACTTTAGGGCAGGTAAACCCGAACTGCTGGTGGATCTTGTGTGCTTTATCCCCTAGCACCTTAAGTCCTAAAGGTGACCCCCGAAATACGATTGCAGATATTTGTATGCAGTCTTTTTCTCCATAGGAAAGCATTACCGTGTAAAAGCGCATTTGTGTGACATTTTTGCTTGACTGTAAAAATTGATAACTCCAAAAGCACTTACCTAATTACGAAGTTCTTGGTGTTAAAAATTCTATTAAAATACATGTTATTTTTTCTAAATTGGTCTTGAGTTTCTTCTTGAGTGTGTCTCACTTATTGACTCTGTGTGTACAGCAAATTCATAACATTACCCTCTGAGAATCCTAAAGTGCTCGCCCAAAGTGCCACAAAAGAAAACATTTGGGAATATTAATTAAAACCATGTAAGCTAATAGGGGTCATCTGGACTTTCTAGATAGTGTACCTCATTTTGGTACACTACATAAAAAGCCAGTTTCCTACAGATATGTATAGTAAATAAATGCTATTGTTACTTACTACATTACATTTATTTTGTTAATGTTGAACACTACATACAAGACATTTTATCAACTTTAATTAATATACATAGATAATCAAACTACATTTTTTCTTTAGTGTTGTTCAGATGGTAGTAACAGGGAAGTTACTAATGAATGCTATCACTTACCACCCACTAGGGTGCAGATTAGCATTATAGTTTGTTCATCATCAAACACTGGGGAAAACACAAATGTAATGGATAGTGAAAAAATCTATTTTAATACTGTGCTTGTTCAACTGTGATTTGCACTTTCATTTGTAAAGTGATTCCTAATAACTAACTAAATTTCTTACTTAAACCAGTAGATGACTTCAGAAGTTACTAACCATGCTAGGCCACATAATTAAATATCTACTGTAGGTTATATGTAGTAGATGTACTTCATAATTTACAAAAGTTGTATTTTTCATCTACAATTAAAATTTAGGGGTTAGTAGGAGAAGGTAACAATTCATTAAATTTTTCGGCAATCTGTGTTTAAAGAGTAAGTTACTTTTATCACATTCAGTCCATCCTGTATTGTTTCTTAAATATATGGTTTAATAACCAGAATTAGTATTTTGTCCACGATGGAAAATAATTGCCGGACAAGTAAAAGTGCGTCCAGGTATGTAAATATGAGTGGCAGTAAAATCAGTAATTACTGTATTCATTTGTGTATCACCTTGAGCACTTCTTTGTATCATTACACATAAATACTTATTCACCGTAGTTAAACAAAGTGTCGAGACAGCTTTTGAGACAGTTTAAACAAAGGTTAGAGTGCTCAGCTTGATATATTGAATTTTTAAATTATATTGATTTACAATCAGGAATAGGAAAGTATACAAATCTTTCAAAATCTGTGACTGTTGAGAAAGCATTTAAACATTGGAAACATTCTTGTTCCCAATAGTAGCTTAGAGCAAAAAGATCTGTATGTGGAAAACTCTAATTTGCTGATATTTCCAGATTAGCCATGCACACTTCCTGGGCATCTTTTTGCTCATTTATTGAGAAACAAACACTTCCTATACAAACATCCACAATATCTCTTACACCAGTTGTAGATTGGCACAATTGTTTGTTGAACTGAAGAAGGGAATACAAGTTACTTACAGTATTACAAATAGGCTTATCTGTATTTTCCAAAACACATTTTTTCACTAAAGGCAAATATAAAATCAAATTAACTATCACATTACTATAGCAGTAAATGTAATGTGTATTAGGAAACTGAAAGCCTAAAATTTCAAGGTTGTGTTCTTTCTTCTTTTTCTTACACGATTGTATTTACATAGATAAGAAGTGTCTACATCTGATATCATATAGATCTATAATTTTTAGTCCTTGTAATGTTTACACATTGGATAAAGCAATGTATACCTTACCCACTTTGAAAATTGTTGAGCCAATGTTAATGAATGCATAATCCAAGCTTAAACCTTGAGATTTATGTATTGTAGCAGCATAAGCTAAATATATTGGGAATTGTTCTCTTCTAATATATGTCTTTCATTAGCAAAGTTCTTGCCGCTGCTCTTATGATGTGTTTTGGGTCCTTAATATTCTCAAATTTGACAATAATAAGTTCAATCTCATCATTACTTTTGTATTGTATAAAGTTTACAATATGTCCCATAGCTCCGTTTACAAGTCCTTGTTCTACATCCAAGTTGCGTTGTAATATAACACAGCTATTTTTGCAAAGAAATAAGAATTTTTCTAATATGGCTGTATGTGACACAGATTTCTCCATGTTCAACAATTTGTTAGATAAGGTTTTTGTTATAGGAATATTTGCTCCATGGGTTTCAAAAGATTCTTTGTAAGGTAAATGTATAATTTTTTCATTTTCCATTGATAACATTTCCATATTTAAATTGTTGTATTTTTTTATTATTGGCATCAAACAAACAAAGGGTAGTGCTTTCAAGAGAAGGTAATGCATAACATCTGCCATTTTCAAATGTGGGATATACTTCTGCTTAGAAGGATTTCATTGGCAGTTTCCGTAACCATTCCTACCATAATATCTTTAAAAATGTTCCCATATTCTTCATCATTTGCTTGTCTCATATTTTTTGTAAGTTCACTGGATGAGAAATGTAACCAAATATTAACATTAGCTATACTTCCTAAGGAGTTTTGAGTTTCTTTAGCTGTCACAGTTTTAAAAACCAGGTCCCCTTTACCTGGAGTAAGTTGTAGAAAGTCACCAAAAACAATGACATGTTTACCAGCAAAGAGATTATCATGTGATGTCTTCAATATTTCTGTCATTCGTAAGTGAACAAAAGCCATCATTAAGTTGGATATCCTACTAACCTCACTATAATCAAAATCCATAGTTTGTGGAGAACTCTACAAAGTTCTTGTGAGGTATCACAATTTAATTTTAGTTATTCCAGTTTATTATTATGTTCAAATTGTAGTAGTAGTAGTTGGTGTAATGTTATTCCTTCGATATCATGTGGCGCTAATCCAGTTGGAGCAGTAACAACACAAGATATGTTTGATTTGGTTACTTTTTGAAGGTAAGCAGTTCAAATGAAATCAAATCATCTTTATTCGATTCAAATGAAGAATCATAAAAGTATACATTACAGTACGATAAAAATTGAATCAGAATTTAAAAACAAGTGCAGTTAAAAAAAACACAATTTAACATACATCAGTTAATATCTTCCTTCTAGCAATAACAGCCCTCAAGAATCTTGCTAATACCACACATGTAAACAAATTTGGAAGCAGTTGTAAAAATAAATACGCCGGTCTACATTGTCTAAAATTTAAGGATTTCAATAGAGGCTTAATAAAAATAATCCTTAAATCGGTATAAAATTTACAGAAGAACAGTACATGGATGGTCGATTGACTGGACGTCTTATCACAGGGACAACATGTTAATTGACGGGACCAATTATTAGTGTTAGGGAAGCTCGTCAGACGGTGAAAAATATCTAGCCTGAAACGCGTCAGAACAAACCTGTGTTCGGCATTAAGAACACTGGTTAGATACGGTTGCATCGAGAAGCTGGTCAGAACCATTTGGTCATGCTGTACAGTTGGCTTGACCAGTTCCAGCGCCAATCTTACATCCTCTAGAATATTTAGACATTCTCTCTTTAATTGATTCCTCGTGATATACCGCAGGGTTTCCGGATTATCATAATATTCGGGGTGGCAGATATCAGACATAAAATTCTTAATATATTTTAGCCATGGGATTTTCAAGGCATGCTCAGAGCCACAACAGTCCTGTACAATCGCACGATTAAACCCCGTATGGTATGATGTCCATAGCTTATGCCAGAGAAGGACTGGCTGTACCTTTATCAGATCTGCTAGATAGGTTGCTCCCAATTCCGCGTGATATACGAAATTAGAACAACAGGTTGGGAGCCCAAGGAGATTTTTAAAGAACCCATTTTCTAACAGCTGTAATGAGTCCACATTTACATGCCCCACAACTCGGAACCATACATCACAATTGACCGACATTAGGCATTATAAATGTTTAACATTGCTTTGGGATGTTTGTGGCCCAATTTCCTTGAGAAGTTGCACAGGCCTGTGATCGATCTATAAAACTGCATCCTTCTTGATTTTACTGCACTTCTCCAATTTCCATCACCATCAAATAAAATTCCCAAATACGAAAAGGTGGGTGTTTGAGGTAAAATCGCATTCCCTATTAAAATATTACGCCCCTTAGATAACTTTCAGCCAGCTTTCATAACATAAGTTTTGCTTATATTAATTAATAACCCCAAATTCTCCATAAAATGTACAAATGTATCTAAAAGGTGCTGCAAAGCCATGGGGGTGCGGGCCATAAGCACCGCATCACCCGCATATAGCAGAACTGGCATGGGCCGATGACCGATTTGGGGCAGATCGGTACATGTGTCCGCTAGGGTGCTACCCAAACTATTAATATATAGATTAAATAAAAACGGGTCGAGTACGCACCCTTGCCGGACTCCATTTTTTATGTCAATGGATCGTGTACATTCACCTCTCATACCAAAGCGGATCTTAGCAGAGCTGGTTGAGTACAAATGTTTAAGGAAATTAACAATGGGGCAATCGATTCCCATTGAGGTCATAATAGACCAAAGTTTGTCATGAACAACACAATCAAATGCGGAGGTTAAGTCCACAAACACCAGAAACAAATTGCCCCCTTTTATACGCGTATATTTGCTCACCAATAAATTCAGGTCGATGGCCTGCTCCGTAGTCCCAACTCCCTGGCGAAAGCCATATTGAAGGTCGGACATAGCGTTGTTACAGTCTGCCCACTCCTGTAATCTGCCTAAAACTATGCGACGCACCACCTTAACTAGAGAATCCAGCAAAGAGATGGGTCTGTAGTGCGCGGGACAGTTTCGATCACCCTTTTTGAATATCGACACAATATGGGATTCGGACCAGGAGTTTGGGAATCCAGCATTCCGGCAGGACTTAAAAACCAGCGTCAAAAGAGGGCCCCAAAGATCAGTATTGCTTTTAAAAATATCAATCGGGATCCCATCTGGCCCTGGTGCTTTTCCTCCCTTACTTGATCCCAATGCCCGATTCACCTTCTCCAATGTAAAGTTAAAATCAAAATAAGTAGACAGAAATGTAGACCCAAAGGGGGCATCTCCTGACACAGACGCTGAGCTATTTTGACCGTTTTCGGTTAAACCTGTATATAGTTTGGCAAAGTGAGCTACCCAGTCCTCTTCTGTAATGGCGACCTCAATTCTGGGCTTATCAACATCACTGAAGAAAGGGGAGTTTGTGACATGCCAGAATGCCGTGGTATCTTTGTCAAGGCTTGCCTCATGCAGATTTTCCAACACCTCCTTTTTGATGCCCTTTTTACGTTTTTTTTTAGTGCTAGCCTATAGGCCCGTCTGCAGTTCTGTACTTCTAGGGGGTTCCTAGGTGTCTCTTTCAAGGCCCACTTTAATTGTTTTTGGGCCTTGGTACAGGCATGGTCAAACCATCCTTGGGTTTTCCTAACCCCTCTTTTCTGGTTGGTGGTCAGCCCAGTCTTAATTCCCTCGCTAATTTGGTTAAAGGCCTCCATAACCATACTTGCTGCTGCTGAGTCGTCCAGACAAACCTCAAAAGCCCTTCTCTGCTGCCTAATTAATTGTTCTAAAAAGCTAGACGGGTCAACCATGGACCAGCGCAGGGTGAAGCCATTCAAACGGGAGAGTACTATATTCTCCACAGCTAAGGTATGGTGCCCTACCCCTTGCTTGATTAGGGAGCTAGTATCCAGCGTTAGACTCTGGGGAAAATGGTCACTCATTGCAAGATTATATAATGAAAAATCGGAGACTAAGGCAGAATAGCGCTTGGGGAATAGGAGGTAGTCGATAACACTTTTTCCCATGCTGCCATCAAATGTGCAGGATACTTCAACTGGACTGTCTCCAAATTCGTTACTAAAGCCTAGGTCATGTTTAAACAGTAGCTAATTGAGTTTCTCTCCATACCCTGAATGAGAAAAGTGAGTAACATCATCCCCAGTAGGGGAAATCATGCTACAGACTTTGTTGGCTAGCAATTGGTAAAGTTGGATGTTAAAATCACCCCCCCATATCAAAATTCTGTCATTTAATCCCTTATCCATTATTGATTCCAGCTCCTCATCAAGGCGACATAAGGTTTCCAAAATATCTAATTTGCAAGCATTATTATAAAAATTGACTAGAACCAAGGAAAGGGAAGCTAAGAAGTCAACCTGAACAATTTGATAAAAAGGGTTAAAAGAATTTACAGTTACATTAGTGGAGACTAGTTTATTTGATATATAAATGCAGAGGCCACCCTTCGGTCTTCCGTATCTAGATGGAATGGCTGGAGTGTGGAAAGTCTTAAGGCCATTAAAATGTATGGGTTCAATGACCCATGTTTCTTGTAACATCATGATGTTAAAACCTGCCATAAAATCTAACCATTCTGGTATATTTTGCTTGCTACGAAGCCACGCTATGTTCCAGCATAAAACTGTAATATTACTCCCAGAGGTTGTAATGGGGTCCTTACTATTCTCATATCTCAGGGGAGTCTGCACCACTGATAGTAGAGGGTTTAGTAAGTCCTCTTCTATCATATGGGATCTATCATTTACAGTTGGTGTAATAGTATTTTTCTTCGCCTTGTTTCCTAATGAAACAGGCCCCGCCACTTCGGATGAGTTAGCTAGTTCTTCTGCTATTTCTAGACAATTCTCGGGGGTCGAGGTTGGGGTTGCGGGGGCAGGTATATCGTGATTAACCAAAATTGACACATCCACTCCCAGTCAGTCCACCCCGGTGAGGTCAGAAAGACAGTCAAACCTATTAGACAAGGCGATAGGATGCACAAATGGGCGAGCATGCTCTACATTACAGATGGTTGAGGTTGGGGTTGTGGAAGAGAAAAGGATTGAGTAGATTCATTCGGATGGTTCAGGGATCGTAGGGGTGGTTGGTAAAAGAAACCCAATGGTAAGATTGAAATTTGATTTGGGTCCAAAAATGCTGGACTAAGCTTACTAATTAAATCTTTTACCAGTACTGGAGATTTGAAGGAGAGCACCACACAATCGCCCTTCAATACTTTAGGACCTCTGCCAACCCACCCAATACGCCTAACCATCTTAAAATCTGCAAAAAGTGCACCCCCCATACCAACTTTAGTATTTAGCCAATTGAGTGATTTATTTCTTAGCGAGTCCCAGGCTTCTTCGGTAGATGCACCTATAGTCGGGACGTTTGCTAGGATAACCACATAGGGAGTCGCAGTGGGCGGGAGATCTAGTCTATCATCATTATTCCTAAAAGGAGCGAAGCCGGCTCTCGTGCTCTGATTATTAGGCAGGATACTGGGAAGGCCCCTATTCTCGGACGGCCTGTTTTCTGTTACTGTTACACTTTGGGGCAGGGCCATTGAATTTGACACAGAGCAAACAAATGCTTTAAAATCCCCTAAAGCTGGCTGTCCTGGTGTACATTTGTTTGGTACCACATGACTAAGATTTTGACCATTACTAATATGTTCGGTTGAACCACCCAAATTAGCTACACCCAGACGTTCTACACAATTTTGCATAGCACATTCAATGGCCTTAAGTCTATCCGTGATGGAACAAAAAGTAGTATTAACAAGTTCAATTAACGCTTGGACAGATGCAACCATTGAAGTATAGTTCAGAAGTGCCGCTGGGGATACAATATCCCCTGCTTGCACAGACTTAATAGTGTCTATCCGCCTCCGTACTGGAACCTTCTTTTTAGTCTTATTTAATCCTTAAAATGAAGTCGCGATATCGTCCACACTACATTTCTTCAGGATTTTAGGGTGTTTAAGGGGCGGGTGGGAGTCAGGGAGAATAAGAATCTCATCTTTATTCAGTACAACCGGTCCACCTTCTTGTAAACTATCTGAATGCACAGCCCGGTGCTCAGCAGTTGATTGGGCAGAGCACGGACCTGATGGACCGGGGCCATCCTCAGTACACGTAGTTAAAGTTAGAGATTCCTCCACGCTTAAAATCTGTTTCTCGATGGCCCCCATAGCCCCTGTGATGTACTTCATGATTGACTGACGTGATTTTGGGGGGGGACTTAGTTAGTGCAGAGCTAGCGTGTTTCCTTTTCCCCATAGTTTATGAAGCACGATGCCCCCAGCAAACAAATAGCAGTAATTATCACAAAACTTACAGACTCGTCGAATCGGGGGGAATGTTGATCACCAGGAACCCACTGCCAAGAGGGAGGGCCCTGCCCTGCCTCTTCCTGTCGCTGACGGGCGCAGATGTGCCCGGCCGCGGCCCGGGCACGCCCGCGCGCGTCCCCGCTGTGGGAGCCCGAGAGTTCCTTTATGCGCCTCCGGCACGTTTGGAGTGACGCGGCGGCGCCTGGCGCAAGGGTCGTTGGCGGTTGGAGTCCCCGGCTTCCTCCAGCCTCGGAAAAGTGCTGGTGCTTGTGGAAATGAGCAAAGAAGGGTAAGCAGTTAAAACTTTTATAACAAAACTTTTGCTGGTACTAGCTTGGTCTGAAATATATCTTAATACAGGTTGAAAATGAGAACATATATAGGATACTGGTGGTCGCCAGTAGGTAGTTATAGTTAGAACCTAGTTTCCATAGGAAAAGCGTTTTTTGATTTGCCAATATCTTTGGCGCCGTTTGATGAATCTTCGCGAAATTTTCAAAACTAATGGGTCGGCCCTCTCAGTTTCCCTGTTGAAAGTCTCGGGGTGATTCGTGAAGCAGGGCCGAGAAAAAAGGGGGGTCCCAAAGCGTGTTTTCTCCATGTTAATTTCCATAGGAAAGTTCGGAACAGGCTACAGCCCGAACTGCTGAACGGAATTACACCAAATTTGGCAAAAAGGTAGCTCTTGGTTCAGAAAGCACCTTTTTTTTAAATGGTGTAAATCCATTCAGTAGTTTCGAAGAAATTCAAAAATAAAAAATATCGATATCTGGGCAGAGCCTAACCACACATCTCATCGTGAGATCTGATTCGCTGTCAGCACTTCATCCTGGAATTGCTGGCAGCCATCTTGGGACCAATATACATGATAGCACCCCATTGAAATGCATTGTAGTGAATAGAAGGTTTTGAGGGTCACCAAAAGGAGAACTATAAAGGGTGATAACAGACTTTAGTTACATTAGAACTCATTTGTTGATGGTACAATACTAATTTTAGGAATTGTGGTGTGTTCTAAGGTGATTTTACCCTGTGAAAAACCTTCTGCTGGGATATCATTTATTTATTTATTTATTTATTTAAAGAGTTTTATATGAATCATGTTTGAGAGAAAACTATTTTCTCATGCTTGTCCCATAGAGGTTTGGAAGGTGCTCCAGAAGCTAAACTGAGAGCATATTTTCTGTAAATTCACATTATCTTTCTCAGTCATGTGAGAATGAAGTCTGACATTCTCAGTAAAACATGTACATCCAACAAGGGCAGAGACTGTCAGTTGATTCCTTTGTGTTCTACTGCAGCTTCCCAGAGTGTTCTAAAGAACAACTAGAGAGCTAACAGTCTTACTTATGACAAAAGTATGGCACACCTGAAGCCATCTTGATTGGAATAAACTGATAACACTTAAAACATTTAATTTAAAAAGGAACAAAATGAGGGGGTTCATTTTGTCATAGAAATTATGGTTAGTGCTGTAGAAAGAAAAATTAGGACATGTTTTAAGTGAGATCTCAAATATCTTCCTGTTATATTTCAACAGAAGCAGCCTGTCAGTTGATTCCTTTGTGTTCTACTGCAGCTTCCCAGAGTGTTCTAAAGAACAACTAGAACGCTAACAGTCTTACTTATGACAAACTTATGGCACACCTGAAGCCATCTTGATTGGAATAAACTGGTAACACTTAAAACATTTAATTTGAAAAGGAACAAAATGAGGGGGTTCATTTTGCCATAGAAATTATGGTTAGTGCTGCAGAAAGAAACATTTAGGGCATGTTTTAAGTGAGATCTCAAATCCTCTTCTATTTCATTAGAAAATTCTGACATGCAGACTGAAACAATCACTTTCAATACCAGCAGTAGACTTCCAGTTAACTCCCTGGTGAGCAGTAGCTTTACTACAGTGATCTAATGAGCAACTAGAGTACTAACATTCTGAATTTTTGGCAAATGTGTGACACATCTGAATGCCTTCTTGATGGAATCAAAGTAAAAAACTGAAAGCATTTCCTACTGAGGAGACTGCAGTAAATGAGGAAATTAGGAAACTTCATAACAAATAAGTCTCCCAAGATGGCCACCAGAGAAAAAAGAGCCCAAATGTAGCACAAATATCACCCAGATGTAGCCCACATATAGCCCAATGACAGAAGTGTGCAAAACACTTTTTATTTTTTGTTTTTTTGCAGTTTTATATAGTGCAGACTGGTCAGGTATTGGAGCGTTGCATCTTACTTGGACCCCTTATTGCGTATTTTGCATGAAGTACATGAGATTGATCTTGCGAAACATTGAACTTTACTATTCTGTTAACATGAAGTTGCTCTGAACCGGGCTTTGTAACACTCATTTTTACCTACTGGTTTTAATTAATTCTCACTGTATTGTATTAAGAAAGAGGATTTACTGTTTTTATGTACACTTTTATGATCTATGTTTCTAAATCAGATCGAATAAAGTTCAATTAATTTAATTGAAGTCTCCCAAGATGGCCACCAGAGAAAAAGGAGCCCAAATATAGCACAAATATCACCCAGGTGTAGCCCACGTATAGCTCAACGACAGAAGTGTGGAAAACACTTTATATCCTTTGTTTTTTTGCAGTTTTATATAGTGCAGGCTGGTCAGATTTTGGAGTGCTTTACATGAGCATTGGTTACATCATACAAGGACAAACTCATTTTGGTTGTAGGCATGGGGAGATTAAGTGATTTGACCAGAATCACAGAATGTCGAGCTGAAGCAGAAACTCCAACATGGTTTCCCAATTGCAAAGTCTGCAGCTCTGGAAGTAACACCACATTCTCTCCCCTAAGCGTAACATTTAATCAAGTGGTCAACTGGATAAAAAAACATAAAGATAACAAATAATTTAAAAGTGCTTTGTCGCTATTTGAGAACTCGAAAATATGTCCTCATTTTAGTTTTTTAGAGCACTAACCATAATTTCTATGCAAATAAGACCCTCTCATTTCTATAATTTCTAAAGGAAATGCTTTAGGTATTACAGTTTTGATTACATCAAGATGACGTCAGGCGTGCAACACTTTTGTAATATATATAGAATGTTAGCAATCTAGTTGTTCATTAGGATACTGTTGGGAGGCAGAGGCCAGGGGCACGGACTCAGAAAAGTGAAGGCAGGTAGGAGGGTGCAGGGGCAACAATTTGACCACACTGGGCAGGCAGGAAGGGCAGTGGCAGCACAACATGGAGGGCAGTGGAAAGGGGGGCGTGGGGAACAAACCAACAATGCAGGACAGGCAAGAGAGGCTGTGGCAATATAATAGACCATTGAGGGCAGAAGGAAGGGGCAGTGGTAGTACAACCATACATGCCAACAGAGACGATTCAGGTAGGAAACGCCCAATGTTTTTAAGCCCAAAAGGGCTTTATTTTATCTGTCTCTTGTCTACAATCTCCTCTTTTTCTATGCAAGTCAACGGGAAAAATCAATTCCCCAGTTTTTTTTCTCCAAAATCTCCCTCTTACCAAGTTCAAAATGTTAGCATGTATGGTACATTGGATCATGGAAGGCAGGAGGAATTGGGGTAGGGACATGGAATCGGATAACAGAGGACAGGAGGGACATGGACAGGTACACCTAACTGACGCTACAGGGCAGGCATCAGGGTTTGCAGCAGCACAATACACCACACAGGGCATGTGGGACGGCAGTGCAGCACAACAAACCATGGAAAGCAATAGGGAGGGGACAGGACCATGCACATGGACAACAGAGAACAGAGGGGAAAGAGGCAATGGCAGCAAGCTGACCATACTGGACAGACAGGAGAGAAAGCTGCAGCATAACGGACCATAAAGGGCAGGTGGGAGGGATCAGGGGCGTGACAATGGAACAGACAAGCCAGGAGGGAGGGAATAGGGGTCTGCACATGAAAAGGGAGGGCCGGGGGCAAGGGGGCAGGGCAGGAGCAGCAAGCTGACCATGGAGGTCAGGCAGGATGGGCACTAGAAGCACAACACACCGTGGGGGGCAACAGTGAGACTACAATACACACAGAGCATGGAGGGAAGGTGGGAGGGGGTCAGGGGCAGCTAGCTGACCACACAGGGAAAGTGGGAGGGGCCGGGGCAGCACAGAAGACCATGCATGGCATGCAAGAGGGTTAGTGGCAGCACAATTTGGCCATGATAGGCAAGAAGGAGGGTGCGGGGCATGCACAAAGGATCATGGAGGTTAGAAGGGAGGGGTAGGAACTGGGCACAGACAAGAGAGTTCAGGGGAAGGAGCCTCACAACAGACCACACGGGGCAGGCAGGAGGAGCAGTTGCAGCACAACAGACCAGGGAGGGCAGAAGGATGTGGCAGTAAAATGGACCATGGAGGACAGGAGGAAGGGGATAGGGGCATGGAACGTGGACAGGCAGGGTGGAGGTGGCAGGGAGAGGTTACAGTCATCTGACAATGCTAGGCAGGTGGGAGGGGAGTGGCAGCTCAACAGAAAACTCAGAGTAGATAGGAGGGGCAGGCCCATGGAACATGGTGGGCAAAAAGGATGGATCAGGGGCATGCACGCAGACATCAAAGGGCAGGGGAAGGAGAGTAGGGGCAGCAAGCTATGCACAGAGGCTAAGCAGGAGAGCAATGATGGGCAGGAGGAGTGGACTGGGACATCATGCTAAATGGAGGGCAGTGGCAGCACATCAGACCATGCATGACAGGAGGGAGGAGGCTAGTGCATGGATTCAGACAACAGAGGATAGTAGAAAGTGGATGGGGCAGCAAGCTAACTGTTCAGAGAAGGCAAGAAGGCCAGTGGCAGAACAACGGCCACACAGGGCTGTAATGAGGGAGCAGGGGCATTGACTTGGACAATGGATGGGAAGGAGGAGGGGAGGCAGGAGCAGCAAGCTTGGGTGGGGGGCAGCACAATGCCAGGCCCTGCTTCCAACCCCCCACCATCCATTGTGATAGGCATCTTACTTAACATTAAAAAAAACTAGAAACTCAGATTTCACTCGTACAAAACCACTGAAATTCAGCAGTTATAGTTACCTGAGCTAACTATAACTTACGCCCCCGCAATGCACTGCTTATGACCTCAGACATTACATCATTCATGACATGGTCAGTGACATCACTCAAGACATCACTCATGACATCTCAAATGAGCTGTGAATGGAATGGAACAATGGAACTATAATCACTAGAACTTTATTTAGGGATAGTGTGTGTATATTAACACCCCTTTTTATTTCTTTTCTTTCGTGTAAGAACCTCTATAATATGCAACGTGCCCAGATCAATATGGCCGATAGCCTTTCACTTTAAAGTAATGTGTAGTCCATTGTTTATGTTGATGTTTGCAATCGTAAGTATGTTTATTATGAACAAGTCACATTGATGAACATACAGGTACGGCGGTCACGGGGCAAAATATGCTGAAATTACATTGTGTGCATATTAACACTTGTTTTCTTTTCTTTTTGTATGAATTCCTGAATTTTCGCATCGTGACCAGGCCAATATGGCTGACAGCTTTTTGGTTTAATGTAATATGTAGTCCTTTGTTAATGTTGGCAACTGGATCCATTTCTACATTTAAATAAGGAAGCTACAATGACGTCTTGTATCGTGATCGAGGTTCGGACTAGCTGAAATGCGTGGATTGCGTCCTTTGTAGATTAAATACTTTCAAACTACAACCCGAGTGCTGATTCCTTCCTTGTAAGAGTGAGAGGAGATTGAATATATACATATATATACCTCTCTTGCTTCTTTCTGCACCTCTCTTGCCTCTTTCTGCACTTCTCTTGCCTCTTTCTGCACCTATCTTGCCTCTTTCTGCACCTCTCTTGCCTCTTTCTGCACTTTCCTTGCCTCTTTCTGCACCTCTCTTGCCTCTTTCTGCACTTCTCTTGCTTCCTTCTGCAGCTGACTCTCTTCTTTCTGCACCTCTCTAGCCTCTTTCTGCACCTCGCTTGCCTCTTTCTGCACCTCTCTTCCCTCTTTCTGCAGCTCACTCTCATCTTTCTGCACCTCTCTTGCCTCTTTCTGCACCTCTCTTGCCTCTTTCTGCACCTCTCTTGCCTCTTTCTGCAGCTCACTCTCTTCTTTCTGCACCTCTCTTGCCTCTTTCTGCACCTCTCTTGCCTCTTTCTGCACCTTTCTTCTTCTTTCTGCACCTCTCTTCCCTCTTTCTGCACCTCTCTTGCCTCTTTCTGTATCTTTCTTCCTCTTTCTGTACCTCTCTTGCCTCTTTCTGCACCTCTCTTGCCTCCTTCTGCTCTTCTCTTGCCTCTTTCTGCACCTCACTTGCCTCTTTCTGCACCTTTCTTCCTCTTTCTGCACCTCTCTTGCCTCTTTCTAACCTCTTACCTCTTTCTGCACCTCTCTTGCCTCTTTCTGCATGTATCTTGCCTCTTTCTGAACCTCTTTCGCCTCTTTCGCCTCTTTCTGCAGCTCACTCTCTTATTTCTGCACCTCTCTTGCCTCTTTCTGCACCTCTCTTCCCTCTTTCTGCAGCTCACTCTCTTCTATCAGCACCTCTCTTGCCTCTTTCTGCACCTCTCTTGCCTCTTTCTGTACCTCTCTTGCCTCTTTCTGCACCTCTCTTGCCTCTTTCTGCAGCTCACTCTCTTCTTTATGCACCTCTCTTGCCTCTTTCTGTACCTCTCTTGCCTCTTTCTGCACCTTTCTTCTTCTTTCTGCACCTCTCTTGCCTTTTTCTGCACTTCTCTTGTCTCTTTCTCCTCTTCTCTTGCCTCTTTCTGCACCTCACTTGCCTCTTTCTGTGCCTTTCTTCCTCTTTCTGCACCTCTCTTGCATCTTTCTACACCTTTTACCTCTTTCTGCACTACTCTTGCCTCTTTCTGCACTTCTCTTGCCTCTTTCTGCACCTATCTTGCCTCTTTCTGCACATCTCTTGCCTCTTTCTGCACTTCTCTTGCCTCTTTCTGCACCTCTCTTGCCTCTTTCTGCACTTCTATTGCTTCTTTCTGCAGCTCACTCTCTTCTTTCTGCACCTCTCTTGCCTCTTTCTGCACCTCGCTTGCCTCTTTCTGCACCTCTCTTCCCTCTTTCTGCAGCTCACTCTCATCTTTCTGCACCTCTCTTGCCTCTTTCTGCACCTCTCTTGCCTCTTTCTGCACTTCTCTTTCTTCTTTCTGTGCCTTTCTTCTTGTTTCTGCACCTCTCCTGCCTCTTTCTGTACCTTTCTTCCTCTTTCTGTACCTCACTTGCCTCTTTCTGCACCTTTCTTCCTCTTTCTGCACGTCTCTTGCCTCTTTCTGAACCTCTCTTGCCTCTTTCTGCAGCTCACTCTATTCTTTCTGCACCTCTCTTGCCTCTTTCTGCACTTCTCTTCCCTCGTTCTGCAGCTCACTCTCTTCTATCAGCACCTCTATTGCCTCTTTATGCACCTCTGTTGCCTCTTTCTGTACCTCTCTTGCCTCTTTCTGCACCTCACTTGCCTCTTTCTAAATCTCTCTTGCCACTTTCTGCAGCTCACTCTCTTCTTTCTGCACCTCTCTTGCCTCTTTATACACCTCTCTTGCCTCTTTCTGCACCTCTCCTGTCTCTTTCTGCACATCAATTGCCTCTTTCTGCACCTCTGTTGCCTCTTTCTGTACCTCTCTTGCCTCTTTCTGCACCTCTCTTGCTTCTTTCTGCATCGCTGTTGCCTCTTTCTGCAGCTCACTCTCTTCTTTCTGCACCTCTCTTGCCTCTTTCTACACTTCTCTTCCCTCTTTCTGCAGCTCACTCTCTTCTATCAGCACCTCACTTGTCTCTTTATGCACCTCTCTTGCCTCTTTCTGCACCTCTCTTGTCTCTTTCTGCACATCTCTTGCCTCTTTCTGCACCTCTGTTGCCTCTTTCTGCACCTCTCTTGCCTCTTTCTGCACCTCCTTGCCTCTTTCTGCATCTCTCTTGCCTCTTTCTGCATCTCTCTTGCCTCTTTCTGCAGCTCTCTTGCCTCTTTCTGCACCTCTCTAGCCTCTTTCTGCACCTCTCTTGCCTCTTTCTGCACCTCTCTTGCCTCTTTCTGCACATCTCTTGCCTCTTTCTGCACCTCTGTTGCCTCTTTCTGTAACTCTCTTGCCTCTTTCTGCACCTCTCTTGCTTCTTTTTGCATCTTTCTTGCCTCTTTCTGTAGCTCACTCTCTTCTTTCTGCACCTCTCTTGCCTCTTTCTGCATCTCTCTTCCCTCTTTCTGCAGCTCACTCTCTTCTTTCTGCACCTCTCTTGCCTCTTTCTGCACCTCTCTTGCCTATTTCTGCAACTCACTTGCCTCTTTCTGCACCTCTCTCGCCTCTTTCTGCACTTCCCTTGCTTCTTTCTGCAGCTCACACTTTTTTCTGCACCTCTCTTGCCTCTTACTGAACTTCTCTTGCCTCTTTCTGCACGCCTCTTGCCTCTTTCTGCAGCTCACTCTCTTCTTTCTCAACCTCTCTTGCCTCTTTCTGCACCTTTCTTCTTTCTGCACCTCTCTTGCCTCTTTCTGCACCTCTCTTGCCTCTTTCTGCTCTTCTCTTTTCTCTTTCTGCACCTCACTTGCCTCTATCTGCACCTCTCTTGCCTTTCTACTCAACTCTTGCCTCTTTCTGCACATGTCTTGCCTCTTTCTGCACTTCTCTTGCCTCTTTGTGCACCTCTCTTGCCTCTTTCTGTACTTCTCTTGCCTCTTTCTGCACCTCTCTTGCTTCTTTCTGCACCTCACTCTTTTCTTTCTGCACCTCTCTTGCTTCTTTCTGCACCTCTCTTGCTTCTTTCTGCGCTTCTCTTGCTTCTTTCTGTGCCTTTCTTCCTTTTTCTGCATTTCTCTTGCTATTGCCTCTTTCTGCACCTTTCTTCCTCTTTCTGCACTTCTCTTGCCTCTTTCTGCACCTCTCTTGCTCTTTCTGCACTTCTCTTCCCTCTTTCTGCAGCTCACTCTCTTCTATCAGCACCTCTATTGCCTCTTTATGCACCTCTGTTGCCTCTTTCTGTACCTCTCTTGCCTCTTTCTGCACCTCACTTGCCTCTTTCTAAATCTCTCTTGCCACTTTCTGCAGCTCACTCTCTTCTTTCTGCACCTCTCTTGCCTCTTTATACACCTCTCTTGCCTCTTTCTGCACCTCTCCTGTCTCTTTCTGCACATCAATTGCCTCTTTCTGCACCTCTGTTGCCTCTTTCTGTACCTCTCTTGCCTCTTTCTGCACCTCTATTGCTTCTTTCTGCATCTCTGTTGCCTCTTTCTGCAGCTCACTCTCTTCTTTCTGCATCTCTCTTGCCTCTTTCTGCACTTCTCTTCCCTCTTTCTGCAGCTCACTCTCTTCTATCAGCACCTCTCTTGTCTCTTTATGCACCTCTCTTGCCTCTTTCTGCACCTCTCTTGTCTCTTTCTGCACATCTCTTACCTCCTTCTGCACCTCTGTTGCCTCTTTCTGTACCTCTCTTGCCTCTTTCTGCACCTCACTTGCCTCTTTCTGCATCTCTCTTGCCTCTTTCTGCACTTCTCTTGCCTCTTTCTGCACCTCTCTTGCCTCTTTCTGCACCTCTCTTGCCTCTTTCTGCACTTCTCTGCCTCTTTCTGCACCTCTCTTGCCTCTTTCTGCACTTCTCTTGCCTCTTTCTGCACCTCTCTTGCCTCTTTCTGCACTTCTCTTGCCTCTTTCTGCACCTCTCTTGCCTCTTTCTGCACCTCTCTTGCCTCTTTCTGCACCTCTCTTGCCTCTTTCTGCACCTCTCTTGCCTCTTTCTGCACCTCTCTTGCCTTTTTGCCGTCATTAGCCTCAGATTCACTATCCACAGCACTTCTATCCGAAAACCAGTCCCTTGTGCCGGGAAAGGAATGCCTGATCCCCGCTTGTCCAAACCTTTCCAGTTGCACTTCACCGCATTTTCCCTTATATTCCACTCTCCCGCAAGGGGAAAACGAGACCGAAAGATGGGAGGTCGATAAAGGACTGGGAATGATATGTGCTTTACTGAGGTTTAGTTGAGCTTAATCATTGGACCGTCCCTTCCTTTCCCCTACATAATCCCTATCTTTTCTTCTCTAAAGAAACTGCATCCATCCTAAAAAGTATTCTACAGATGCTCTCCACTCTATATATATGGGAGGATTCGGGTTTGTCCACTTTTTGCATATTTCTCTACGTGCCACCATATTGCATAAAATATTAACTTTTGCTCATCTTTATCTTGTTCACTCACTTCCTGGGCCACACCAACAAAAACAATAAAGGGCTTACCTGAAGCTTTATTTTCAAAATATCTGTCAATGCCTTATTCACCTCACCCCAGAATACCTGAATCTTTGGACACCTCAAGAACATGTGTAAATCGTCTGCCATTCTCTGACCACATTTAGGACACGCCACTACTCCTCTGTCTCCGAATTTTGACAGCTTAAGTGGCGTCCAATATACCCTGTAGATAGAAAAAAGATGGTTCCTCCTTAAATAGGCAGGTTTGATGACTTGATATAGCATAGAAAAAGATACTTGCCATAATTTCTCCAAAGTTGGTTCCGGCAAGCTCCTCCCCCACAGTTCTTGAGGCATCGTAAACTCCCCATCAACTTCCTCCATCAGTCGCCAATAGCACTGTGATGTCTCCTTTTTTTTGGCCCATCAGAAATCAAAACTTCTTCGAAGTCACTCGAACCTCCTTCCCTACTGTCCAAAGACTGAAACCAGCTCTGAATCTGTATATACTTGAATCTTGAAACTTTGTAGTTTGTTGTGCGTTGAAAACTTTCCCAGGAAATCAATTGCTCTCCGTCTAGTAGATCTTCCCATTTCTCTATACCCACATTCCTTAGAGCTCCCATCAATTGTCCTTCGTCCAGTCAGGGGACCCTGGTGAATCCCAAATAGAAGCCATATTGCAGAATAAGGCATTTTTAGTTTCCTTCTTATCTTATACCAGGTTTCCGACAAACCCTGAAGAATTTTTAACTTAACCGTTTTAAAGTATTTTGGGTCAGAAAACTTCATCATGAAGCCTGAATCACCTCCCTCTATGCCTTTTAGCAATCCGGAAAATAGCCTTCCAATTTCTGATCCCCAAGGTTTGTCCAAAAGCATCCTACCATTTTTTAGTTGGAAGGCCCATGCGTATAACTGCAAATCCGGGAGAGCCAGACCCCCCTTTTCTCTCCTCCTCCGCAGTTTCTTCCACGAAATACGTGAGCCTTTAGCTGCCCATATAAATGAACCAATCTTTCCCTGCAATTTCATAAGCCATACTTCTTTGAAGGGCAAAGGTAAAGCATTAAATAGAAAGGTGAGCTTCGGGAGAATAATCATCTTTACTAATTTCACTCTCCCAAATAATGTGAGGGAAGATGTGCCCAACCTGCCATCAAATCACATGCTTCTTTTTGATTCTATTAAAATTTGTTTCCGCCATTTTATTTATGTCCTGAGTCACTCTAATTCCCAGATATCTCATCTCAGTTGTGGGTCTGTCGTCCCCGCTATCCAAATTCCAAATCATGATCTCCGTCTTCCCCCTATTGATTTCGTACCCAGAAACTCTTCCAAAATCCTCCGCTATTCTTACCACCTGCACCATAGTATTTTGCAAATCTGCTGTATATATCATCAGGTCATCAGCATACAATGCCAGTTTCTTTTCCCAACCTTCACATTGAAACAGAAGAATCCTCTGATCTGCCCTTAACTTCCTTGCAAATGGCTCCATATAAAGGTTGAACAATAGTGGGGACAAAGGGCATCCCTGTCTCGTCCCTCTCATGATGTTGAAAGCTGGCGTTAATGTCCCATTTACTAAGATTTTTGCCTTTGGGGTCTTATAGAATCCTGCTATTGCTCTACAAAATCTATCCCCTAGTTTAGCAGCTTTCAAAACTGATAGTAAAAATCCCCAGTTAACCTGATCAAACGCCTTAGTTGTGTCTATTGCAATCACTGCTAAAGGAGCTTTATTTGCTGTAGCCAAATCTATTGCCCCTATAAGGGAATAAGTAAGCTCATGTAAAGACCTTCCTTGCATAAACGCCTTCTGATCTTCATGCACCAGATCCTCCATAACTCCATTTAACCTATCTGCTAAAATTTTTGAAAACATTTATAGTCACTGTTCAAAAGTGACACTGGCCTTTATGAATCGCAGCTGTTCTTGCTCTTGCCAGGTTTCAGGATTAAAGAAATTGTGGCTTCTGCCCACGATTCTGGTTGAAGTGCCCCTTCCATAAAGATCTCATTATACAACTTAGTTAAAATCGGGGACAGTACATCTGCTAATACACTGTACAGTTCCATTGGTAAACTATCTGGGCCAGGAGCTTTCCCCCGTTTACCCTTCTTCATGGCTCGTTCCACTTCCCCTTCTTGAATTTCCATGTTCAGAGTCATGATTTTTTCCTCCTCCAAAACTTCCACCAGACCCTGAACCAACCACCTTTCCCTCTCTTCTTCTGATGTCACTAGGCCTTCTTCATACAATTCTTTTAAGTAACTATAAAAAGCCTCCTCCACCTCTTTTCTATTTGTTAGAATCCTCCCCGTACTCTGATACTTTATTTCCTGTATTGAATTCTTCACCAGGTCCTTCTTAGTCTGCCAGGCTAATAACTTCCCACAATTTTCCCCATACTCAAAATACCTTAGTTTGCTTGTATCCCATCTCTCCCTTACCCTTTTTTCCAAAATAGATGCTAGTTTGAGTTTCAGGTCCAACAATTCAAATTGTCTAGATTCTATCTGATTATTGATACCCAGGTCTTCTTCCACTGCTCTTATTTTCTCCTCCACCTCTCTAATATCCTCCCGAAAGACCTTTCTCTTAGCTGCTGCACAACTTATCAGGATCCCCCTTATATAGTCTTTATAGGAGTCCCAAACCACTCCCACAGGGGCCGTACCCCAATTAACCTTGAAATAGTCCGCCGTCTCCTCTTTCAGTCTCTTCACTACCTCCTGATCCAGCAATAAGGTACGATCCAAAGTCCACCTGGTAGGGATGTTGCCCTCTGTGAGGGAAATTTCTAAAACTACCGCTGAATGATCTGACAGATGGATCCCTATATGCTGGATATTTTTTACTTGTTCCCTTAAGCTAAAATCCACCAGAAAATAGTCTATCCTAGACTGATGGTGATACTTTCTGTTTTCAATATGTATAACCTCTTGTACCCCCCATTCTCCATCTCCATATATCACACAACCCCAGTTGGTCCATCATTAGTTTTACTTGTACTCTCATTTTATGGTTAACAGTCGCTCTACTACTAACCGATCTGTCTAGGGTACTATCCATTACTACATTAAAGCCAACTCCACCAAAAAATCTTGTAGAGGAGATATATCATCCAGATTCGGCCCATAGTATCCTACTAGAGTGTAAACAAGGTCCTCAACTTTTAATTTTGCTATAATCCACCTACCTCTATTATCTGAAATACTTTCTATGATTGCAGCTTTTGGGTCTTTTTTTACTATTATTGCCACCCCTTTGGTAACAAAAGTTTGCTTAGTGCATACCAACTGCTGCACCCACCTTCTAGACTCAAAAACATCTTTACACTCTTTTTCCATCAAATGCGTCTCCTGTAATATGCAGACCTGGGCAGTACAATCTTTAATATATTGTATGATTCGCTCTCTCCTAGACCTCACCCTTAACCCATTCACATTCCAAGTTAGAATTTTCAATTCTAACCACCGACCCTTTCCCATACCCCTATCTTACTATCCTTCTCTAAAAGTAAATCCGCCGCTTCT
This sequence comes from Calotriton arnoldi, assembly GCA_963921515.1. Lineage (NCBI taxonomy): Eukaryota > Metazoa > Chordata > Amphibia > Caudata > Salamandridae > Calotriton > Calotriton arnoldi. Next base: position 1,277,700 of record CAWUFW010005681.1, read on the forward strand.
GAGGACTTTTTTTTCTTTTCTCCCTAAGAACCCTCCACCCAGTGAACCCTACCCCAGCCCTGCCCCCCCATGGAGAACCTACCCCCCTTAATGATGGTTATTACCCTATGGGTTAACACCCAAGTGTGCTTTAACTCCAACCATGATTTTTTCTTTTTTACAGGAGTCCTCACTCAACACATCCATTTTCTCCCTTTCTTCTTATTTACAAGATGCTATAAAATCATCTACTTCGCTCACTCCTCTAAAGTTATGCATCTTGTTATTCATCATAACTTTTAATACCGCCGGAAATCGCATCTGCACCGAGGCCCCTAACTCTTTCAATTGGTCCATTCTCTTCCCCAACTCCCATTGCCTATTGGAAGTAATATATGAAACATCAGACCTAATTTCGCAGGAGACCCCCTCCATCTTCACCGTTTTTAATTTTAGAGCTCTGGATAAAGCCTTCTCTTTCACAGCAAAGGTGAGAAAATTCACTAGAATCCTCCTGGGTTTGCTTCTGTTGGGGTTGAGCATAAAGGGGTCCCTATGGACTCTCTGTATGTCCTTGACAATTTCCTGATCAGACTCTTCCAGCTGTAATCCCGTTTTGATCAGTCTGACTACAAAGCTTTTCAGATCGTCTCCCTCCACCCCTTCTGGCACATTGAGGATCCGTAAATTATTTCTTCTCTGATTATTTTCCATCCTTTCCTCCCAATCCTGGTGCCCCTGTTCTTTCATCCTTAAAACTTTTATCTCTTCCTTGTTGGCTTGTACCTCCCCCTTGAGCTATTCGACCGTAGCCTCTAGGGCTGTTGTTCTCCCGGCCAAATCATCAAACCTTTTCTCTAAAGCCACACAGGCTAGCTTTATCTCTTTTTGGTTCTCCTCTGATACTTTGAGTCTGCTCCTGATCTCCGACGTAAGTGCTGCTATTAAATCCCCCAACACAGCTCCCCCAGTATTTACTTTCACCTGCTCCCCCTGCATCATGTCCTTCCTCTCCCAGTACTGCAACTATATTCTGGGCCAAGCTCTTCTAGTCCCTTGCTTTTACTTGTCTCCCCCATCTCTGGGTCTAAAGGGGTAACGTCTCCATCAGTTGAATCCGTTTGATTTTCCTTTTGCTCCGATCCCTCTATATCCTCTACCTGAAGTGGTGAGAACCTGTTTGGGCTAATAACATTCCCCCAATCCGCCGCTATTTCTCCAGCTCGATTTTCTCGCCGTTCCTTCATAGTCTTTCCCTTATGCACCTCCTTATCTGCCATCCTTACCTCTCTTAATATCAAAGTCTTTTGCAGTACTTTGAAAAAAGTCCTAAGAGATGGGGTGACCTTAACCTTCCGATCCTTACTCCTACACTTCTTTACCAACCCCTCTTGGCCACCTGCTTTCTGCTCTTTCACCAACGGTTTCCTAATTACTGGGGCTCTAGGTGCTGGGGTTCTTTCCCCTTTGCCTCCTGCTTTTGCTCCTCCGCTTAGATAAGGTGTACCCACTGCACACTGATCGAACAGGGTTTTTACTCTTTTAGCACTCCTTAGTGTATATCTCCCCACCCCCTGCAGTTTGGGCTCGCTTTTATTACTGGCTGCCTTTCTACTGTTCAACCCCTTAAGGTCGTCCTGTCCCTCTCCTGACTTTCCCTCCTCTCCCTGTTGTGTTTCCTGATAACTTGCTACGGTTTCCTCTGTACCTTCAGGTACCCCTGTTTCGGTCTGGGTTAATCCTCTGAGGCTGCCTCCACCACCTCCTCGGAAGGAGATCCTTGCTGCAGCCCTTCTCCCTCTCTTTACTTCCAGCGCGGCTCTTGACCAGCGCTGTTCGATATCCTCTTCCCCCGCCGTTGCTGCCTCTCCTCCACACCTTCCACCTTATATCACGTTTCTCCCCCCAGTCAACTCGATCCCTCCAGCGTCTCAACCTTCACCCCAGAGTTTGTAACCTCCCTGCTCACCGCTCAGGCAGGGACCTCCATATCCACTTTCTTCCCCCTGTGCACGCTGCAGCTCCTTACACCAAATCCAAATCCAGGGCTTCACCACCAACTTTTTTTTTTCCTTTCTCAAAGCCCTCTCCGCATTTCCGTTGGGGAATCTCGCACTATAGCATCTCCAATTTAATAAGTGCCTCACGCTTTGCCTTTTCCTACATATCTCTGAAAAAAAAAAAAAAGATTCTCCAAAAACGAGGAGGTACGAGGAAAACGGACCGGTTTGTACCTCCAGATCACCGCGCCTTCCTCAATCCAACGCCGCAGCGGCAGCAGCACTCCAGCGTTACAAGGCGGAGCCTTTCGATCAGCACAGTCCGCTTCACTCCCTCGCGGGGCAACAAACTCACATTAATCACCAGGTATGGCCCCAGAGTAACGATCTCACCGTAACTATCCAATTAGTCCCACATTTTCCGTCAGCACTCCAGCGTTTCAAAACGGAGCCTTTCGACCAGCGCAGTCCGCTTCTCTCCCTCTCGGGAGCAGCACCACCACTCAACCTCAGAAATAACACATTAATCTCTAGGTATGGCCCCAGAGTCACGATCTTTCCGACCAGCTCTCCGTAACTATCCAATTAATCTCACATTTTCTGTGATTTTCCTCCTGTTTAGCACTCCGAATGCACACTTGGCGGAGCTCCCGCAACCCGCCTCTAGCCAGCCGCCATGTTCTCCCCGTAAACCTATTATCGCCAAACTTTTGCCTCTTTCTGTACTTCTCTTGCTTCTTTCTGCAGCTCACTCTCTTCTTTCTGCACCTCTCTTGCCTCTTTCTGCACCTCGCTTGCCTCTTTCTGCGCCTCTCTTCCCTCTTTCTGCAGCTCACTCTCATCTTTCTGCATCTCTCTTGCCTCTTGCTACCTCTCTTGCCTCTTTCTGCACCTCTCTTGCCTCTTTCTGCACTTCTCTTGCTTCTTTCTGCGCCTTTCTTCCTGTTTCTGTATCTCTCCTGCCTCTTTCTGCACCTTTCTTCCTCTTTCTGTATTTCTCTTGCCTCTTTCTGTACCTCTCTTGTCTCCTTCTGCTCTTCTCTTGCCTCTTTCTGCACCTCACTTGCCTCTTTCTGCACCTTTCTTCCGCTTTCTGCACCTCTCTTGCCTCTTTCTACACCTCTCTTGCCTCTTTCTGCACCTTTCTTCCTCTTTCTGTACCTCTGTGCCTCTTTCTGTACCGCTCTTGCCTCCTTCTGCTCTTCTCTTGCCTCTTTCTGCACCTCACTTGCCTCTTTCTGCACCTTTCTTCCTCTTTCTGCACCTCTCTTGCCTCTTTCTACACCTCTCACCTCTTTCTGCACCTCTCTTGCCTCTTTCTGCACACCTACTTGCCTCTTTTCTCGAACCTCTCTTGCCTCTTTCTTGCACTTCTCTTGCCTCTTTCTGCACCTCTCGTGCCTCTGTCTGCACCTCTCTGGCCTCTTTCTGACAGCTCACTCTCTTGCTTTCTGCACCTCTCTTGCCTCTTTCTGCACCTCTCTTGCCTCTTTCTGCGCCATTTCTTACTCTCTTTCTGCACCTCTCTTCCCTCTTTCGGCACCTTTCTTGCCTCTTTCTGCTCCTCTCCTGCTTCTTTCTGCACTTCTCTTGCCTCTTTCTGTGCCTTTCTTCCTCTTTCTGCACCTCTCTTGCCTCTTTCTGCAGTCCTCTTGCTTCTTTGTGCACTTCTCTTGCCTCTTTCTGCACTTCTCTTGCCTCTTTCTGCACCTCTCTTGCTTCTTTCTGCACCTCTCCTGCCTCTTTCTGCACTTCTCTTGCTTCTTTCTGCACCTCTCTTGCCTCTATCTGCACCTCACTATCTTCTTTCTGCAGCTCACTCTCTTCTTTCTGCACCTCTCTTGCCTCCTTCTGCACCTCGCTTGCCTCTTTCTGCACCTCTCTTCCCTCTTTCTGCAGCTCACTCTCGATTCTTTCTGCACCTCTCTTGCCTCTTTCAGCACCTCTCTTGCCTCTTTCTGCACTTCTCTTGCGTCTTTCTGCACCTGTCTTGCCTCCTGTTCCTCTCTTGCCTCTTTCTGCACCTTTCTTCCTCTTTCTGCACCTCTCTTGCCTCTTTCCGCACCTTCTCTTGCCTCTTTCTGCAGTTCTCTTGCCTTCTTTCTGCACTTCTCTTGCCTCTTTCTGCACCTCTTGCCTCTTTCGCACCTCTCTTGCCTGTGTATATATATCTCTATACCTCTTTATATACCTCTCTGCCTCTTTCTGTATACTCTCTATCTTTCTGTATCTCTATATACTATCTTTCTGCACCTCTCTTGCCTCTTTCTGAGCTCACTACTCTTAACTTGCACATCTCTTGCCTCTTCTGCACCTCTCTTGCCTCTATCATGTACCTATCTTGTACTCTTTCTGCAGCTCAGCACTCTTCTTTCATGTACTCTCTTGCCTCTTTCTGCACCTCTCTTCCCTCTTTCTGCAGCTCACTCGCTTCTTTCTGCACCTTCTCTTGCCTCGATTTCTGCACCTCTCATTGCACTCTTTGCTGACCTGCATACTGGCCTCTTTCTGACGACATCTCTTGTGAACTTCACGCTGCTGTTGCCTCATTTCTGTAACCTCATCTGTGCCTCTATTCTGCGCCTTTCTTCCCATCTTTCTGCACGATCTCTTGCTTCTTTCTGCATCTCTCACTGCCTCTTCCCGCATCTCTCTTGCTTCTTTCTGCACCTCTTGCCTCTTTCTGCACCTCTCTTGCTTCTTTCTGCAGCTCACTCTCTTCTTTCTGCACCTCTCTTGCCTCTTTCTGCATCTTGTCTTGCCTCTTTCTGCACCTCTCTTGCCTCTTTCTGCAGCTCTCTTGCCTCTTTCTGCCCTCTCTTGCCTTTCATGCACCTCTCTTGCTTCTTTGTGCACTTCTCTTGCCTCTTTCTGTGCCTCTCTTGCCTCTTTCTGCAGTTCTCTTGCTTCTTTGTACTGCGCTCCTCTGCTTCTTTCTGCACCTCTCTTGCCTCTTTCTGCACCTCTCTTGCTTCTTTCTGCACTTCTCCTGCCTCTTTACGTATTTCTCTTGCTTCTTTCTGCACCTCTCTTGCCTCTCTCTGCACCTCTCTTGCTTCTTTCTGCACCTCTCTTGCCTCTTTCTGCACCTCTCTTGCCTCCTTCTGCTCTTCTCTTGCCTCTTTCTGCACCCTCACTTCGCCTCTCTTCTGCACCTCTTGCTCTTTCTGCACCTCTCTTGCCTCTTTCATACACCTCTCTCTTGCCTCTTTCTGCACCTCTGCTTGCCTCTTTCTGCACCTCTCTTGCCTCTTTCTGCAGCTCACTCTCTTCTTTCTGCACTCTCTCGTGCCTCTTTTCTGCACCTCTCTTGCCTCTTTCTGCAGCTTCTCTTGCCTCTTTCTGCACGCCCTCTCTTGCCTCTTTCTGCACCTCTCTTTGCCTCTTTCTGCACTCTCTCGCCTCTTTCTGCAGCTCACTCTCTTCTCTTCCTTTCTGCACCTCTCCTGCCTCTTTCTGCACCTCTCTTGCCTCTTGTTGCACCTCTCTTGCCTCTTTCTGCTCCTCTCTTTGCCTCGTTCTGCAGCTCACTCTCTTCTTTCTGCACCTCACTTGCCTCTTTCTACACCTCTCTTCCCTCTTTCTTGCCTCTTTCTGCACCTTTCTTCCTCTTTCTGCACCTCTCTTGCCTCTTTCTATACCTCTTACCTCTTCTCTGCATCCCTCTTGCCTCTTTCTGCATGTCTCTTGCCTCTTTCTGAACCTCTCTTGCCTCTTACTGCAGCTCACTCTCTTCTTTCTGCACCTCTCTTGCCTCTTTCTGCACTTCTCTTCCTCTTTCTGCAGCTCACTCTCTTCTATCAGCACCTCTCTTGCCTCTTTATGCACCTCTCTTGCCTCTTTCTGCACCTCTCTTGCCTCTTTCTGCACATCTCTTGCCTCTTTCTGCACCTCTGTTGCCTCTTTCTGTACCTCTCTTGCCTCTTTCTGCACCTCTCTTGCCTCTTTCTGCACCTCTCTTGCCTATTTCTGCATCACTCTTGCCTCTTTCTGCAGCTCACTCTCTTCTTTCTGCAAATCTCTTGCCTCTTTCTGTACCTCTCTTGCCTCTTTCTGCAACCCTCTTGCCCTCTTTATGCACCTCTCTTGCCTCTTTCTGCACCTCTGTTGCCTCTTTCTGTACATCTCTTGCCTCTTTCTGCACCAGTCTTGTCTCTTTCTACACCTCTCTTGCCTCTTTCTGTACCTCTCATGCCTCTTTCTGCACCTCTCTTGCCTCTTTCTTCACCTCTCTTGCCTCTATCTGCACCTCTCTTGGCTTTCTACTCCACTCTTGCCTCTTTCTGCACCTCTCTTGCCTCTTTCTGCACTTCTCTTGCCTCTTTCTGCACTTCTCTTGCCTCTTTCTGCACCTCACTCTCTTCTTTCTGCACCTCTCTTGCTTCTTTCTGCACCTCTCTTGCTTCTTTCTGCGCTTCTCTTGCTTCTGTCTGTACCTTTCTTCCTTTTTCTGCATTTTTCTTGCCTCTTTCTGCACCTTTCTTCCTCTTTCTGGACCTCTCTTGCCTCTTTCTGCACCTCTCTGGCCTCTTTCTGCACCTCTCTTGTCTCTTTCTGCACCTCTCTTGCCTCTTTCTGCACCTCACTTGCCTCTTTCTGCACCTTTCTTCCTCTTTCTGCACCTCACTCTCTTCTGTTTGCAACTCTCTTGCTTCTTTCTGTGCCTCTATTACTTCTTTCCACACTTCTCTTGCTTATTTCTGAACCTCTCTTGCCTCTTTGATCACTTCTTCTGCTTCTTTATGCACCTTTCTTCCTGTTTTTGCACCACTCTTGCTTTTTTCTGCACTTTTCTTGCCTTTTTCTGTACTTCTCTTGCTTCTTTCTGCACTTCTCTTGCTTCTTTCTGCGCCTTTCTTTGACTTTCTGCACATGTTTTACCTATCTAGGTGTAGTTAGAAATTAGCATTTAAAAACCTTTGAAACTCACTGAAAAAAACATAGGTTTCAGGGACGTTATAGTTAGAAATTAGCATTTAAAAAACCTTTGAATTCACTGAAAAACCATAGGTTTCAGGGACGTTATAGTTAGAAATTATCATTTAAAAAACCTTTGAAATTCATTGAAAAAACCATAGGTTTCAGGGACGTTATAGTTAGAAATTAGCCTTTTAAAAACCATAGAAATTCACTGAAAAAACCATAGGTTTCAGGGACGTTATAGTTAGTTGGACATTTCACTAGTACAAAACCAGAGAATTCACCCGTTATAGTTAGTTGAGCTAACTATAACTCGCGCCCACGCAATGCACTGCTGATGACGTCACATATTACATCATTCATGACATGGTCAGTGACATCACTGATGACATCACTGATGACATCTCAAATGACATCACTGATGATATCACTGATTACATCATCCACGTGATAATCTGATGCACCTCCTCACAACCTAATATAACCTCTGATACACCCACTCTAAAATGCAGACTACCATTTTCAAAACCATAGACACACCAATACCAGTTACTACATACCCACTCAGTGATTCCTAGGCTGGCGGCGACCCACTTGGGTTTTACTGAACCACCAGTCCCAGGAAGCATTGCTTCAGGTGGTTCACCTGAGCATAATTATTATGGGGATTTACTGGTGGTTGCTGCATGCCGGCACGTCACATGGTCTGCCACTGAAGAGGGCGTTGGCCCGAAACGCGTCTGGCAGGTAAACCAGAAAAGGACTTTGTTCATGGCGTGTGCCCTTGCTTTGGCGTAATTTCCACCTGGGAGTGCATCCCACCTAGAGGCAACTCCTTTTTGTATTTTGTACAGCGGCCTGCCTGGTTGCGGGATTGCACCACCGCGAAACACTTGCGGGTCCGCTGCTGCTTTATTGGGGCAGCTAACTGTGGAACAGGAGGTGCCTGTTATATGCAGGGGTGCCGGCGGGAACATCGGCAATCCTTTTAAGATATTTTTGAATGTGAGTGCCGGCGGCGACCCACTTGGGTTTTACTGAACCACCAGTCCCAGGAAGCATTGCTTCAGGTGGTTCACCTGAGCATAATTATTATGGGGATTTACTGGTGGTTGCCGCATGCCGGCACGTCACATGGTCTGCCACTGAAGAGGGCGTTGGCCCGAAACGCGTCTGGCAGGTAAACCAGAAAAGAACTTTGTTCATGGCGTGTGCCCTTGCTTTGGCGTAATTTCCACCTGGGAGTGCATCCCACCTAGAAGCAACTCCTTTTTGTATTTTGTACAGCGGCCTGCCTGGTCGCGGGATTGAACCACCGCGAAACACTTGCGGGTCCGCGGATGGTTTATTGGGGCAGCTAACTGTGGAACAGGAGGTGCCTGTTATAAGGGTGCCGGCGCGAACATCGGCAATCCTTTTAAGACATTTTTTAATGTGAGTGCCGGCGGCGACCCACTTGGGTTTTACTGAACCACCAGTCCCAGGAAGCATTGCTTCAGGTGGTTCACCTGAGCATAATTATTATGGGGATTTACTGGTGGTTGCCGCATGCCGGCACGTCACTTGGTCTGCCACTGAAGAGGGCATTGGCCCGAAACGCATCTGGCAGGTAAACCAGAAAAGGACTTTGTTCATGGCGTGTGCCCTTGCTTTGGCGTAATTTCTACCTGGGAGTGCATCCCACCTAGAGGCAACTCCTTTTTGTATTTTGTACAGCGGCCTGCCTGGTCATGGGATTGCACCACCGCGAAACACTTGCGGGTCCGTGGCTGCTTTATTGGGGCAGCTAACTGTGGAACAGGAGGTGCCTGTTATATGCAGGAGTGCCGGCGCGAACATCGGCAATCCTTTTAAGACATTTTTGAATGTGAGTGCCGTCGGCGACCCACTTGGGTTTTACTGAACCACCAGTCCCAGGAAGCATTGCTCAGGTGGTTCACCTGAGCATAATTATTATGGGGATTTACTGGTGGTTGCCGCATGCCGGCATCGTCACATGGTCTGCCACTGAAGAGGGCTTTGGCCCGAAACGCGTCTGGCAGGTAAACCAGAAAAGGACTTTGTTCATGGCGTGTGCCCTTGCTTTGGCGTAATTTCCACCTGGGAGTGCATCCCACCTAGATGCAACTCCTTTTTGTATTTTGTACAGCGGCCTGCCTGGTCGCGGGATTGCACCACAGCGAAACACTTGCGGGTCCGCGGCTGCTTTATTGGGGCAGCTAACTGTGGAACAGGAGGTGCCTGTTATATGCAGGGGTGCCGGCGCGAACATCGGCAATCCATTTAAGACATTTTTGAATGTGAGTGCCTGCGGCGACCACTTGGGTTTTACTGAACCACCAGTCCCAGGAAGCATTGCTTCTGATGGTTCACCTGAGCATAATTATTATGGGGATTTACTGGTGGTTGCCGCATGCCGGCACGTCACATGGTCTGCCACTGAAGAGGGTGTTGGCCCGAAACGCGTCTGGCAGGTAAACCAGAAAAGGCCTTTGTTCATGGCGTGTGCCCTTGCTTTGGCGTAATTTCCACCTGGGAGTGCATCCCACCTAGAGGCAACTCCTTTTTGTATTTTGTACAGCGGCCTGCCTGGTCGCGGGATTGCACCACAGCGAAACACTTGCGGGTCCGCGGCTGCTTTATTGGGGCAGCTAACTGTGGAACAGGAGGTGCCTGTTATATGCAGGGGTGCCGGCGCGCAACATCGGCAATCCATTTAAGACATTTTTGAATGTGAGTGCCTGCGGCGACCCACTTGGGTTTTACTGAACCACCAGTCCCAGGAAGCATTGCTTCAGGTGGTTCACCTGAGCATAATTATTATGGGGATTTACTGGTGGTTGCCGCATGCCGGCACGTCACATGGTCTGCCACTGAAGAGGGTGTTGGCCCGAAACGCGTCTGGCAGGTAAACCAGAAAAGGACTTTGTTCATGTCATGTGCCCTTGCTTTGGCGTAATTTCCACCTGGGAGTGCATCCCACCTAGAGGCAACTCCCTTTTGTATTATATATATATATATATATTATCTACTGGCGGTCGCTAATAGATAGTTATAGTTAGGACCACGTTTCTATAGGAAAAGCGTTTTTTGATTTGCTTATAACTTTGGCTGTCGTTTGACGAATGTTTACGAAATTTTCCCAAAACGTCTCTTTTCAGATCAGCTCCTATGTTGAAAGTTTGGGGGTGATTCGTCAAGGGGGGCTGAGAAAAAGGGGTCCCAAAACATGTTTACTCCATGCAATTTCCATAGGAATCTTTAGACAAGGCTACAGGTCAAACTGCTGAACGGAATTACGTCAAATTTGGCAGGGAGAAAGGTCTTGGTCCAGAAAGCACGCTTTTGTTTAAATGGGGTAAGTCCGTTCAGTAGTTTTAGAGAAATATCAAAATTTACAGATATCGATATTTGAGAATTCTGACATCTGATTGGCTGAGGCATTGCGAGCACGAGTGTGCGGCTCATTGGCTGCGAACTGTTGAAACTAGGAAGTGCTGGCAGCCATTTTGTGACTGAGTTGAAAGGCGTAGGGGAAAAATAAGAGAATAATTGTATAAGAGGGTATAGTAGGAACACTGTGGTGTTAGTTTAAGCAGTCTGTACGGTGCAGAGGCAGGAGTTTGAATGTTGCGTAGGCCGTGGAAATCACGTCCGCAGAACAACGGTGCGTGGTATTGCGGCAAGGTTGTGTAGGCTCTGGAAA